>CM076686.1:100947968-102352968 GCA_038501925.1 Xenopus petersii | reverse complement strand
AATCAATTGTTTGGTGGGGTTTTGTGCACCATCAAGGGGGCTTATACAACTGTATAACATAATTGTTGTAATAATTTCTTTTTAATGTGTATATAATTGCACAGTGCCTTCAGCTGGCCACAGACGCAAAGATCCGATCGTACAAATCCTCGATTCATGCGATTTTCTGACCGCGTGTGGCGTGTCCCGACATTTTTCGTCCCACTATGATCAGTTGTTTGGTCGTTCGGACGGGATAAAAGATTTCGTTCAGCTGCCGATGATATCGATTTTCAGTGGGAGACTGTCACTGGCTTTGGTCAGACATAACTTTCGTACGATTGCTGTCAGGGGCAGAACATCAGCTGATCTGTTCTTCTCTATTTATTTCTCTATTTCTCTATTTACTTCTCTATTTATTTCGCAATGGTTAGCGGCAGGTCGGTAGATGGGGAAGTCCGATCGTTCGAGGATTTGTACAATCGGATCTTTGTGTCTATGGCCAGCTTTAAATACATAAATGACAGAAAACATGGGCTTCATAACTTCAGCCTGGCCACAGGGTGTCCGTCAATAATCGGTGCTAGTAGTGGAAGCTGTATTCACATATACAGTACATAGGTCAGAAATGTTTTGCTTATAGAAGCTGAAAATGAACAGTGATAAATGTTACCCCCCAAGAGTAAATTGACTTCTAATCAGGACTTTTATTCATAGCAGAAATTTTTGTGGAAAAGGGATTCTACCATAACCAAGCATGATGGAACCAAACCAGTTATTGATGATTAGGGCCCTCCTATTCTTTTATGTGAGATTAATATTGCACTATTGGGCCCAGCAGCTTTTTATCCATCTTGCATTGGTAGTCCCTTTTTTTTTTTTGGTATTTTTGGGAAAGGTCATCTTAAGCTCAACCTAGATAAATGTAAACGTGTCCATCTACGACCCTATGGTAAATGGGATAACTTTAACCCAAAGGAGGACCTGCAGATACAATTAATATTTTTGCAAGTAAAGCATAAACTCAGCACCCAGTAGCATCATAATATTGTGCTGTCTGGCTGACTCCTCAAATCCAATTGAGCCCAAGGTGCCATCCCCAAAATGTCCTGCTACTGTAGCATGTGCCATTAGATTTCCATTTAATTTTGATTACTTGGGCAATTTATGACATTACCAAATACATTTCTGAGACTCCCAGTACCCAGTGCAAAAGGCTGCATACTGTAAATGCTGTGCATAACCTTGCCTCAAAATAAGCCAATACACTCAACTGTAACTTCCAGTGGATTCTACAATGTAATATCACTAACAACCTGTTTGTCATTAGAATTCCCCGGGTACCTTGGAATGTAACTAGGCAACAAGACCTTAAGGGGCCCAGGGTGAGAAAACTCCCATTGGTCCAATTATAATCACGGAGCTGACTATGGTGTTTACAACTATTTTTTGCTATATGTCTTGGTATTCTTTACTACAATGTAATTCTTTGTGACAAACTTATTAAAAACATGTCGAAATTTCTAATTAAAATTAGAGCCGTTTGCATTTTGCTCAGAACCTTAAATTGAGAGATACAATATAAAGCTACAAACCGGCTCTTGCAATATTTTATTTAAAAGGCTCTTTTGAAAGGGTTTATTCTGCAAAACATACTTTTTTTAAGCAATGAGGAATCAGTAAATTAACACTAATGTTAAGGCTTTAGGCCAATGTCACAACAGGCGGCTTATCTGCCAGCAAAGAAACTGACAATTTTGCCCACTGTTGCCAGAAAAACGGGGGAGAATCGGGCAGAATCTGTGTTTTTTCTGTTGTTGTAGGAACTGCCTAGTGTGGCCTTTGCTACAAAAACCATTTGGATTGCTACATTTTATTCATTCCCATGAGGTTTTTAGAGTTGTATCTACCAATGGATGAAAGTCAGAACTCACCATTAGGGGCATATTTATCAAGGGTCAAATTTCTAATTAAAAAAACCGAAATTAATTCAAAGTTTTTTTTGGGTCGAATAGGTCCATTTTTGATCGAATAGGTCTGTATTCGGCCGAATTCGAATTGAAGGAATAGCACATTCGAGCAAATTAGATTCTTACCTTTTTCCCAGAAAAAACTTTGATTTTTCAAAGTCCACCAATTGACTCCAAAGTCAAGCTCTAGGAGGTCCCCATTGGCTAAAACAGCAATTCGGCAGATTACAGATGGTGAATGGTCGAAGTCAAATTTTTAAAGAGACAGTATACGATAAATTGATATTGGAATTTTTAAATTTTTTTTCAAATTCAAATAGAATTTGGACTATTCTCTAGTCGAAGTACACAAAAAATAGCTCGAAATTAGAATTTTCATTTGAAAATTCACCTCGACCTTTGACTAATCTGCCCTTGTTTTTCGAAATTCGCAAATTATTGTAACACGCATCAATGTCGGCACCCGCGTCAATTTTTATAAGCACGCCTATTTTGTCCAAATGCATTAAAGTCAATGGGCGTCTGAATAATTTTGCTGCGCACCCAAATTTGTTGTTTCTGTGGATTTTTCACCGCCGACGAAACATGGAACTTCGCTGCAAATTTGCGCCTTGAGAATTTATTCTCCCATCAATACTCTCCGTTTGATAAATACGGTTCTAAAAAACGCATAGGAATGAATAGTGGGTGAGTTTTTATTTATTAAGCTCTAAACATTTTGATAAATATTCCCCTATGTGCTATAGCCTTTAAAACACACCCAGCTCTCCAGTATGTTTCAGTCGTGTAGCCTTGCTCATCCAAGAATTGCGTTTAAAAACAACCGTTACCTACAGGCACACGCGATTCATATTAAGTGGAAAGTCTGTAGGGGCAGGTATTTTGCAGCAACATGTTGCAATAGCCCCAGTTTATCATAAGCCTTAGAGCAGCGAGCCCCAAAACATGGTCATTTAGATAATTCAACATGAGCATTGTTATGCATAGTAAATCTCCCTTTTTATATCTCTGATAACACTTGCTATAGATTAGAATAATTAAATATGTCTTTCTACGTTTCTTTGTACTTAAACTGAATTTTCACTGACAAATAAAAGCATTGAATAGTTTACAGTGGTGATCTTGGTGTCTTTTATAAGGGAGTCCTTGTAGTCCTTACATCTTACCCATACTTCATCCCATTTGGACCACAACATGCCACTGTTTGTATATTATACTATAAAGAAAGCAGAATTATCTGCATGTTGTAAATTAAACTATACTACTGACATCTGCCATGTTGCAGGCCATTTTTTGAAGCAGCTCAAATTCTCAACAGAGAAGTGCTGGGGCAAGCAATAATGGCACTTCAAACTATATAAAAGTATTTGGCCCCAGGTTTATATACGAGTGTTGCAGGATTCTCCAGTTGTTGCAGACAGACTAGTACTATTCTCACACTGAGGACAAGAGCAAAGTTTCAGTTTCAGTGAGGACAAGAGCAAAGTTCAGTGGGCTCAAAACTCTTCTGTTACCCTATGTGGGCAGTAAAAGGCAGGCCCGGACTGGCAATCTGTGGGTTCTGGCAAATGCCAGAGAGGCTGCTATAAGGTGCCATAGAAAGTCAGTAAGTAGTGGGCTGGTAGGGGCTGTTTGGGCCTCTGTGTGGGCTGATTGGGCCTCTATGTACCTGAAATGCCAGGGCCTTTTTTAATCCTCAGTCCGGACCTGGTAAAAGGCAAATTGTTATTGGAATGCTGCCCAAGATACTTTGGATCAAACAGAGACCACTATGGTGCTGAATCTTACTGTTCCTACAATGGCTAAAACCAGGCCTTCACTTGTATTGGCCAGTTTGACATGCCATATATGGTGCCATTTTGGCACATGATCTACGGATCCAATGGATCATAAAATCACATGCTTGTGTTGTTTCTCCTGATCATCTGCCTTCAGAAGTCATGGTCATACGCAGTTGGCTTCATAATTATTACTGGCTACTGTAACAATTCATATAAAGGGGTGGCTGACCTTTAGGTAACTATTAGTATGCTACAGAATGTCTAAAACACATTTTAATTGGTCTTTATTTTTTTTTGTTTCTTTATTTTCTTTCAAATGGGGGCCATGACCCCATCTAAAAAAACAAATACTCTGTAAGGCTACGGATTTATTGTTACTGCTACTTTTTATTACTCAATCTTTCTATTCTGGCCTCTCCTATTCATATTCCAGTCTCTTTTTCAAATCAATGTACTGTATGCTTTCTACGGTTATTTGGACCAAATTGCTAAAATTGCAAACCGGAGAGCTGCTGAATAAAAAGCTAAATAACTCAAAAACCACATATAATAAAAACTTAAAACCAACTGCAAATTGTCTATGAATATTAAACGTTAATTTAAAGGGCAATAACCCCTTTAAAAGAGAACTAACCATTTTAAGAAGAAAATAAACATTACAATGCAATAATGTTGTTTTCCAATTTATTTTCTTCAACAAATATTTAAAAATGTTTGGACACCAGATTTTCCTGAGACAAGCAGTTGTGAATTGGGACCATTTTCAAGCTGATAATTGTTGTATTGAGCTAAATGTATACACTGCCTTTGTTCAGCTGTTGGAGAAAAAGCCAATACGGCTCATTTCTGCCCCCCACATGTGCATTAACTGAGACGGCATCGGCTTGTCTTTCTACAGTGCAGAGTATGACCACAAAATGCTCAAGTGTGAGTTGAAATTCGATACATTGACAGGTGATACCATTTATCTCAATTATTGACCAAACAGGCAGAGCCAAGACTATAAGAGAAGACACACATCTAAGCAGGGTTGCCACCTGGCTGGTACCAATACTTGATACCAATGTTATGAACAGGCAAGAAATCTAAAAATATATATTATTTTTCAGTAAAAAGCAGCAACCTGAATGACTGAGGAGCTAAAGAATCTCTCCGACCCTGAACTCACGACTGTACAAGAAAATATAGATTGTTTATTGCAAAACAGGCTGAATCTGTTTGGACATTAAAGGTACAGGATCAAACACAAATATCTACATTTAATACAGGCTGAATGTGAAAATTAAATTGAAATTGCTTATGGTGAGCCGAACAGGAAAAAAAAAAGGGTGAATTGTGCAAAAGGAATAACAGTTAAACTGGTACAGATGATTAGACTTTATTGCAGCCTGATAAAATGCAGTCTGACAGCTTACTTCATTTAACCCCTGAAAACAATTAGACTTTAGTGCACTGACACAAGGAGTTTACCATTGGCTTTATGGACTGTGGGTTTAAGTGCAATTGCAGTCAAGACTTTTTGATTGACACGGGGAAAATCCTACTGCTGTCAACAATCACTTCCCATTGTAGACAATGAGAATGACACACACCGGGCATTTTCTGGCACAAAACTGGCCATGTGTCATCAGACTTGTCAGTCATAAGATTTTGCCTGAGAGATCGGTGTTAATCAGCATGGTCTGTATGTCCTTTCACTAAAGTGCTTTCCAGTGAGAGGCAGCCCCCCCCCAAAGGATTGTCATGGTCTTGGGGAGAAGATTATTATTTTATATAATTTGCCACAGGTCATTATGGTTTATTAGATTAGATACTTGGCCCACTGTGCATAATTTGGACAGCATTTCCCATAAGGGATGAAATTTCTGTAGCACAGCACTGAGCACATCATCTGACACCTCACATGACAATAGACCCTTCCAAACTGTACATAATCTGTACTATCCATTCCTCATCCAGTTAAAGACCCCAATTTCTTTTTGCACCCCTTCACCATTTATCCCATAGGATCTTTATCATATAAATGAATGCAGCATGACGTTATACTGTACTCCTTTGTATATAAAAGGCTCCATCCTAATGGTTTCCATGGGCTTTTAATGACATAATGTATAGGGCCGTTTAAACGATAGACTTGGCCAATCAGACAAAACTCTCTCATTCAGTCCCACCTAGGTTAAAAGTTGAGGTTGAAATATATTTATAAACTAATGGGGTTATGTAATAAAAGGCACTAAGTTTTGTCCAGGGGCAAGAACTCATAGCAGTCAATCAGCAGGTTGAATTTACTAGTCACCTGTTTAAATGCAAGCATCTTATTGGTTGCCATGGGTAACTGCTCATGAGCAAACGTAGTGCCTTATATTACATATGGGGGGTAAATGTTTTTTTTATGCCTTCCCAGAATTATTCCACTTTTAGTAAAAATGCAACATTGGCTTTACCTGTAGGACTAAACATTTATAACATGTTGACTTTGATGATGCGCTTGTCTTTTGGGTGTGAAAATTCCTTATTCGGATCATCTTTGATTGGCTCCAAAAGGAATAATTAAAGTCACCAAGGCACAACACAAGAAAAAAACTGAAGAGGGGGAGAATCTTGTGGTGATTTGAGCATCTATATCAGGAATGGCTCAGAGTTCATAATGTTGGCTTTGGCTTGCAAGTATCACACTAAGCTCCCGGGCCAAGACACAACTGTCAGGGTGACCCTGTTTTTCTGTTCTTTCAGCATAGGGATGAGCTGTGCATTGCTCATTCCCACCGCAGACACGCCGTTCACTTCAACTATCTCATCTCCGCATCTGAGGGAGAAGGAAATAAAAGACTTTTAGGAAAAGCAGGCATCTCCGCTCCAAAGGAAAACATGCTTCATATACATTTCTATAGGATTACTCGGATGTTTTTTGCTTCAGAAGCTCTAAAGCCTACAGTGCATGCTCTTGTGTTGCTCTCTTGTGCTGTCATTTTTGGGATTGCATGAGAACTTTGAAGCCCTATGTGTGCCATATATAATACAATAAAAGACTAACCTGCCCTAAAGAGCAGTTGGTACTAAACAGCTACATTCTGAGCCCCAAGGATCTCCAACTTACTTTAAGCGTTTATCATGGAAAGCAGGCGTGCCTGGGACGATAGTCTTGATGAAGAATGGCTGGTCCCCTTTGCCCTCCTCAAATCCTCCAACGATGCTGAACCCCCAGCTTTCCGAGGAAGTTTTCCGTAAAGTAATATGTCGGCACCAATGCAGTGAGCTGTATCAGCAGAAAGGCACATACAGTAATCGATACTTTTGTTAGGTGCAAATGTCCTATAAAACCCTTTCCCCCCATACATGTAATTCCTTAGTTTTTCTGAACCTCTTTCTAGGTATTAACTGTTAAAACTCACTCAGTAATGGCAACAGTGATGTTTTGGGCACTTTAACACTGTTTTGGCCAAATGTAGACACATAAACTTACACTGCAACCTGCTGACAAGTGCTGATCAGGAAATTGCCATAATAAAAGTCTATAGGGGACTATTTCAGTTGCTTTAACACTGCAAACTATGGCCAAATTGCTATACATATTTGCAGCTATCATAAGGTGTGGTCAGTGCAAAGATATGTCTTTAAGGATGAGTTCCTGCCTTACAAATAATGTTAAACGTAAAAGCTGCGAATCCTTGTTTATTCAGTTTTACTTCAATTCATTTCATTGAGGCATTGAATTCCAATCTGCCGTTTTATGTACTTTATTTCACTGACAGGGCAGAAATGGCAGGTGCTCTTAAGCCTCATCCTCCTGCTTCTGTTAACAGATCAGTAGTCTACAAATTGGTGTGGTCACATGTGCTTTGCAAAATATGTCTGGTTGATCAATTAAAAAAAATAAATCATGGACTGTCTTTACATACCTTGGAAGAGCAAGCCAAAATACCCAGAGAGGTGACCAGATCCCACCAGGCTCTCTCGTCACTCCAGCAGCATACTCAACAGGCTCATCTAACCGCTCTCCCACTGTAACCTCCAGAGCTTTCAGTACAACGGTGTGGGACGCTGCATTTGTCTTGAGCGCAGATATGGCATCCGAGTAACTTAGAGAGGTCAGGTCAGTGCCATTAATGCTCAGGAGTATATCCCCTAGGAAGATGGAAAAGCATTTTGTGAAACTTCACGATTGAAAATGTCGGAATGTTACGAAGATTTATTTAAAGAAAACATATATTAGATATAAATGAATCAATCACATGTACCAGAACTGTATTTAGGCTGTAATGAGAGCAACACAATATTATGCTTGGCCTATGATCACCCAAGCATGTGGGTAGCTAAACTAGGAAACCCAAGCCCAAATTTTTTGGTCAAATATTTCTGGCCAACGTCACCATACAAGGACAAATAAGATGGTGAGTTGGTCTGGAGGAGGCTGTGTTGGCAGCTTTTATCAGCCTATACACCCTACAATATTGCCCCTGTTAAATCTGCAGCAATCATGATAGATACTTCTACAACACCTGATGCTCACTATAAAGGGGCAAATCTGCATTGGCATTACCCACCCAATTACATAGCAACAGGCCTCACAGCAGATTGTATTAATAATTAAAGTACTGCAGTCCGTTACCTTTTTTGATTCTCCTGTCCCTGTACAGGCACCCAACAGGCTGAATGCTAGACACATATATAGGCAGCTTGTTCTTATGATCTCTGCCTCCTCCGATGGTGATTCCCAAAGATTCGAGTTGTTCTTTTTTCACATTAACCGTTTTCTCATGGTCTGGGACAGCTGAAGTTACATCCTGCAAAGGGTGGAAATGGTCATTCTTCTGGCGCTATAAGTTTATCATGCTAAAAGTTGGTGAACTACTCTTTGAACTGATAATAAAGTAGACATTTTTTGTCTTATGCCAACTGAAAATATTGACTACATCACCACGGTGAAGCTCCATTAGAGATAAAATGCAAAGAACATCCATGGATTGCTTCCCATAATAGTGTATAGGTATTTCTGCAAGTAAGGACATCGAGGGGTCAGTTTTGGTATAGGGCCAGAATGCTCGGGACCTGTGGTTTTCCAGATAAGGAGTCTTTCTGTAATTTGGGCCATTCTACATTAAGGCTACTAAAAAATGATTTAAACAGTGGCTGAACAACCGGGGGAGCAGGGGGTGCGAGCGGGCCAGGGTCCGCACCCCCTCAGGGCCCCCTGACAGCCCGTGCGCCACTAAACTGCAGTCTGAAAATTGCGTACGGAGGGGGGCCCATCTGCGCATCACGCACCAGGGTCCGCCCCCCTCTAGTTACATTACTGGATTTAAACATTAAATAAACCCAATAACATTGTTTTGCCTCCAATAAGGATTAATTACATCTGAGTTGGGATCAAGTAAAAGCTACTGTTTTATTATTACAGAGAAAAAGGAAATCATTTTTAAATATTTTAATTATTTGATTAAAATGGTCTGAGAGATGGCCTTCCCACCCATAATTTGTAGCTTTCTGGATAAAGGGGTTTCAGATTACAGGACCCCATACATGTACTGTGACTTTGTTCTATTTAGCTATAACTTTCAGAGACTGCTTCAAAGCATTTGGAATGCTGAAAAATATATTAATATACAATTAATATAAAAAACGTATATATCAAGTGTCATTTAAAATGAGCTATTCATAATGATCAGATATTCCCAAGCAGCACAAAAAAAACCACATTCACACATACAGTACAACAGCAAACATGTAAAATGATATCTTTCCATCCGTCAGTACAGGGACAGGATTAGCCCCACCCGTCATTTAGGGATCTTTTACGGCTATAGATGGTTTTAGGTTTCGTTTCTTTGTTATCTAAGATATAATTACATGGGTGGCCGATTTATTTTTAGTTTGCAAACTTTTTATTCATGAGGTTACAGAATACTGTACAAGGTGTATCATTCTTATCTTAATCAAATGACACAACATTATAGAAGTGTGTGCTATGGCCTATTTATACCCATTCATAGAGAGACATGGCACATAAGCGTTTCTCAGCTGACTTATTCCACCCAGCTAAAAGCAAACGTGACCACCTCCAGTAACACTCTTTCCATTTGTTATAGAAGACTATAATTTTGCCCAGAAGCAGTAACCCATAGCAACCAATAAAATGTTTGCATTCAAACAGGTTTCTACCTGCTCATTGCTATGGGTTACTGCCCCTGGGCAAACTTGGTGCCTTTTATTACATAACCCCATTTGACTTTAACGGGAAATCCAAGAGTAAATAAAAGAGCTTTTCAACCCAAAAATAGTCCTGTGAGTGTTTTTGGGCATTTTCCATTACACGCAAAACACACAGGGAAACTGAAGCGACTCCATGTTTGGTCCTTGCAAGGAGAGGCCAGTGCCCTGTTAAAGTCATGTTGAAAAAGGAGTATACTGGCCCTTTTAGCCTGGACAAACCAAACTAATGAACTAATAACCCAATAACCCTTACATTACCTTGTGGTGTGTGGATTTTCTTCTGTTTGGGCGTATACTTGGCCTCTTGCGGGGGTGAACTGGACTATCTCCATTACTGCTACCAGACGAGGAACTCTCTTCATTGGTATCCACGGACTGATCGACAGCGTGTCGCAGCACCATAAAATTCACGCGTGCCTCGCTTGACTAAAATAACACCAAAAGCCTTTATCAATCAGTTTTTAATTCAACTCCTGAAAGCTAAAGCAACTACAGTAATATCCCATACAGCAACCCTATTGTATATTATGAAATTACCCCACAATACATGTGATCACATTATAAAGATGAAATATGTTGGAAATATTTAAAGGTAGTTTGAACCTTTTATGTTAAAACAAAGTCAGAGAATCAATTAAAACCAATCAAATTGATGCATGCATTGTTCTACTTGCAGCTGGCTTTTAAGCTAATCACTGATTGGTAGCTATAGGTAACTGCCCAAGGGCAAATTTGCCTTGTGTTGATAAATGAGTCCCACTAGTGCAGGGGCCCCCAACCTTTTTTTTTTACCAGTGAGCCACATTTAAATGTAAAAAGAGTTGAGGCGCAACACAAGCATGAAAAAGTCCATGGGGTGCCAAATAAGGGCTGTGATTGGTTATTTGATAGCCCCTATGTGGACTGGCAGCTTACAGGAGGCTCTGCTTGGCACTATACTTAGTTTTTATGCAATTAAAACTCACTTCCAAACCTGGAATTCAAAAATAAGCACCTGGTTTGAGAGCAACCTGTAGCTCACAAGCTACTGGTTGGGGATCACTGCACTAGTGTGTCTTTACTTGTAAGCTCATTGTGGTTTGTAGAAAAAGAAACCAGTTTTTCTAGAGTCTTACCTGGATAATCTGTGCTGCTGTTTCAGGAGTTCCATGTTTCAGATTCTGACCATTGATAGAGAGAACCCTATCATTACACTTTAACCTCCCATCTTTGGAAGCCAGACCACCATCTAATAAGTCGAGAACAAAGATCCCAGGCTCCTCTGTCTTTCTGACAAGCTTTATGCCCAGTGGTTCCGATCGTTCCCTTTTAGTTAGCGTGACCTGGATGACTTTGCTGGAATGGGTAGTGCCCCCAGTGCTGTTCTCTGCCCGTGAGGATTGTGGTGAGAAGCCTTTCTCCTGAAGCAAAGTGAGCTGAAGGACAGAGCAGGGTTGTCGAAGCAAGGCTATAGCTTGCCCGTGGGTCACATTGCTTATATTTGTGCCATTCACCTGCGTATAGTAAAGCACAAGAAATTTCATTTGCTGGTTTCTTCTCATAGCAAGTATACAAGGTTTAATTGTTCTGGTGCTAATGATTATTGCTAAAGTTTAGTGAAGGGTGAAGTTAAGACCGGATACAAATGTGTCTGTTATACAGTTTATGACGCAATTTACTGTGAAACATTCTGTTTATTCTATAGCAAAGTCAAGTTTGGGAAGCAGCTATTATAAGGACTCAAATGCACCAAAGAAATGCCCAGTGTTTAAATATTTCACTCTCTGGAAAGCTGTTCTGTCTCTTTATTAATTAATTTGAAAAATACAGTGGGAAAAAAACCCCAAAAATGTGCCTTTTGCACTGCGTCTGTTTTATACCACTTTCAGCAAAGTTACACATTGAATTATTATACCATTTGGTTGGCATATTCTTTTCCACCTACAAAAACAATCCATATATACAGGTATAGGATCTAGAATATGTCATATTGTTACCTGGTGCCTTTTCTTTACTGTAAAGAACCACACTTAGGGGCCCATTTACTAAGGGTCAAAGTGAATTTTCGAATTCAAAAACTTAGAATTTCGAAGTTATTTTTGGGTACTTCAACCATCGAATAGGCCAAAATTCGATTTGAATACTTCGAAAATCAAAGTACAGTCTCTTTAAAAAACTTTGACTTCGACACTTCGCCACCTTAAACCTGCCAAATTGCTGTTTAGCAGATGGGGGACCTCCTAGAAACTTTGGCTAAGTTTTGAGTAGTCGAATAGTCAAAGTTGTTTTTTTTAATCGATTGAACGCCCGTTTCTGATCTAAAAAATACTTCGTTTATCGAAGTATCAAATGTGATGGTTGAATTTCGACATTTTTTAACTTCGAAATTCGACCCTTAGTAAATGTGCCCCTTACAGTGGCTTAATGTCAAGTACTGCCTTATTATTTACAGACAAAAAGCAAATCAGTCAAAAAGACATAAAGGCAGATTGATTAAAATGAGATATTTTGTGTTTTGAATTAAACATAAAAACATTAAAAATACACAATAATAATTGTGACTTCTCTATGAACTTGCAAGCTTTTAGATACGAAACTGACTTTCATTTGAGTTTGTAAGCTTTTTTGTTCTTCAGAAATCTCACCAATTTGAAAGCTCGATTCAAGTTTTTTGACAAAAAAAGAAATAAAAATGAATCGCATTAAAACCTCGAGTTCAACATTCCGAAATATATGTACCTGCAATCGAAAAGCAGCTCCTGTCTCTTTCTGTACGGTCTGAGACAAGATTTGCGGAGATTTAGTCGCCTGGCGACTAATCGCCTCTTCTGCTGGGTGACAATCTCCCACAACTGCCTTCCCCCTGCTACAATAAAAAAACGCAAGTGCCAATGCACTCGCTGTGCTTCAATTTCCGAAGTCGCCCGAAGTTTCCTCGTGAGGCAACTTCGGGCGACTTCAGAAATTGAAGAGCCGCAACTGCATTGGCGCTGGTGTTTTCTCATTATAGCAGGCAGAAGGCAGGGGGAAGGCAATTCGGGGAGATTGTCGCACAGCAGAAGAGGCGATTAGTCGGCAGTCGACTAAATCTCCCCGAATCTGCCGGTGTGCTAGCTCCATAAAACATTAAAATGTTTAAGTATCGAATCTTGTAGATGCTGTTTCTGTTTCTATGCTGCACATTTGTTTACATGGCAACATGTGGCATAGATGAAAGCCACACACACAACATCGCCTTAGGACCCAAAATAAAATATTTTAACCCATACATAGTTATTTTGGACAGAACCATGCAAATTGCTCTTGTATTAAAACAGCAGTTCTGGACACTTACGGGGAATGTAATAAAAATCGCTAACGGAAAAACTATTCGCAATGCGAAAAGTTATGCCTTTGCGCGAACAAATTTTGCTTTGTGCGAATTTAATATAGCTTTTGCGAGCCTGGAAACTGTTTAGCGACCACTTCCGACAGTGAAAGACCGCTTGCGAACTTTGTAGTTTGCGCCAATGCGCAGTCAATGTAATAAAACTTCTTACTGAAAAAGTTATGTTTGCTCCAAAAGATTACGACACCTTCAAGCACTTCTTATGAGTGCGCAATTAAAATTCGCAATGCGCAATTAAAATTCGCAATAACAGTTTAAGGAACAATATTACATTGCAAGATGTGGATTTTTAGTCTTATTGGTGCGAATTGTTTTGCTCTTTGCGACTTTTATTACATTCCCCTGATAGACCATATACAAATAATACAAGTAATATGCACATTAAAAATTCCTAACTTGAGGATTAAAATGTCTCATTTAAGCAATTGTGTAAAGCACGAGGCATGTAAAATCACTTCTGTGACTGTTTCTAGTGTACAATAGGGGGGGCAATTCTGCTCCTTTTAGCCCATCTCACCCTATCCATTCCAGTTCTTCCATTTAAAGAATACACCTTTTAAATAATGTACCTTTTAGTTTGCCCTAAACCCATGACTTATTTATTGAAGACAGGTCAACTCCTTGCCCTCCATCTGCTGTTTATGCTCCCAGCTTGTCCAGGAACTGAATAAGGAATTGTAGTTCAAGATTGACATATGTGTGATTGACAGTTTGTACTGAAAATACCTGAAAAAGTACTCACGTTAATAAAAAAATGCCACATAACAAGCTCTTTGTTACAAAGGTCACAGAAGCACAGAGGCCTTAGCTACAAAGAAGAAGCAATAAAGCTTTAAAAATCAGTCTTGACTTTAACGTGGTAGCAGCCTGTGATTGGCCAAATGGATCAATACTGTATGAAAGGCCATAAAAGTATATGTTTAGTTGAGTTCTATCATGCCCACCATCTGAATCATCAGAACTGGAGAAAGTGAAGAGGAGCTGCAGAGTTTTAGTTCCTCCTGACTTGACACATTCAAAATTTTCCACCAGAATCAAAGGATTATCAGTCTGAATGGTCCCCCCAACTGGGTGGGAAAGTCACTTTTTTCATTATAACATGGGTTACAAAACAGGAAAATGAAGACCCACCTCCAGGATATGGTCCCCAGGTGTCACTTTCCCATCTACAGCCACCAAGGAATCTGTCAGAATTTCCTGGACCACAATGTTTCCAAGCGGGGTATCCTTACCCCCTACAATCCTCATTCCAAGGGGGTTCTCAGGATCCACACGATGGATCTCCACTGTGCTTGTCTCTGCAACCAGGCTTGTCCTATGAGGGTGATCTGAGGGGCATGGCAGAAGAAATACAAGGTCATTTTAAAGGATTAAAAATAGAACAGTTGCTTACAGAAGGAATATTTAGGGAACAATTCTAGGACGTTTCAACTTTCCAACAAAAACATTTTGCTCTCACCATCATCGTCATCTTGTTCATCAAATGCTGGATTGACCAGGCCAGGCTCAGATGTGCCAAGAGAGACCACAGCAGCCAGAGAAGATTCTGCTAAAACAGAGGAGATATTTGATGCCTGGAGCTGGTCCTCTTGTCCTTCCTGGGCATTCTTCCTCAAGCCGAGTGTGGAATTAGGCTTCTCTTTCACTGGCCTGCTCTTCCTAAAGCCTTGGCATCTATTAAAGTAAAGAAAATTATACTGTATTTATTTATCCTTTTTGGCTAATTACACACATGAATCTTCACTCCAGTTTCAAACAAAACCAAACCAAAAAACGTGATTTGCTTTTCTCCATCAGGCACAGCGTGAATGTGGTATGTCATTACTTTTCTAAGAAAACAAAATAATCAAAGCACATGCTAAATGCCAGTTTGTCTGTAACATTATTAACCAGCCTGTTTATTTTCAGAAGGTAGGTCATTAAAGAATGCAGCAGGAAACATAACGTCAGCAGTCCCATTGCCTGTGTGGGCAGAGTGGATGCCTGCCCTTTAGTTCTGTGTGCACAGGATAAATGGGTGAGAATTCTTACAGAAAACCCAGCATCATATCTTTCTGATCTTACCCACATTTAAAAACAGAAGTCAGGATATAATGACTATGTTGAACATTAAGGGAGTGACAAAAAGAAAATAGTCAAAACATAAACTGAAAACCCAAAAGGGAAAGGCAAACACAAAATGTTGGCTTTTTAGGCACCAGCTATCTGATATACTGAAAAATGGCACATTTTTAGCCAGTTTTACAGGATTTAAGGCCTATAGCAGGAGGACAGAGTGAGCAGACAGAGATAAAGTGAGTATGACTTAAATACATTACATGGGTGTTTCCACCTTGCCTTTAAATAACTACAATTCTACCTTAATGGTTCTCGCATTTAGTTGCTTTCCAAGTTGTCAGTATTACTTTAAAGCTTCTCATTTTAATGTGATGTGTAGCATGTGAATACCTTTTGCTTTCAGAAGCCTTTTTATTGCATTTTCTACATAAAAAAAAGGTCATTTTGGCTAAATATGGCCATTGTCACCGTTGTCCATTTACAAAGCAGACAAGCCATATATTTCACATGAAGGCACCACACAAATCTCAGAGTTACAAGCCTTTGCAGCTTTGAGTATTGGTTCAAATATATGAGCACCAATTATCATGGGACCAAATGCTAGGCTTCTGGGGTACTGGTTTTGACACATTCTTCAGCTGTTTTAGTGTGAATTGAATATGCTAAAACAATTAGGCTAACCGAGTTGTGCAACCCCACCCAACCTTGTTCTGTTGTTAATTGAAGGATTCTGGGACTTGAAGTTCCTCTGCTTTCCATAGTGGGTGGTGCAGAGATTCTTTGGAAAGATGAGGGACTTCAATTCCCAGAATCCATCACTTCACAACGGAAAAAGGTGCAGAAGGAGTTGCATTACACTGTAGGGCTCATTTATAAACACTGGGCAAATTTGCACCTGGTCAGTAACCCATGGATACCAATCAGATGATTGCTTTCACTGTTCAACCTGCAGCTGGCTGAAAAAAACTCGTCACTGATTGGTTGCTATGGGTTACTGCCAGATGCAAATTTGCCCAGTGTTTATAAATATGCCCCTGTGAGTCTAAAGGTGGCCATACACAGGGAGATCCGCTTGTTTGGCGACAATATCAGGCTAATCCGATAGTGGGTCCACAATGCAGCCAATAAGGGCGGTCGGATCGCGGGACCGCATTAACAAACAGATGCGGCTGCAACCTGACTGGATTTTTACCCTGCCTGATCGACATCTGCCCAACTTTTGGCCAGATTTCGATCAGGGAAGCCCATCGGACGGCCGCACACAGGCCAATAAGCTGATGACTGTCTGTCAGACTGTCTGGAAACAGAGTCACTGTTTTCTTTTCAGTCTATAGAGTCATGCGTGTCTATATAAAAAATATACTTATATTTCTTGTTGGGAGACAAGAGCGTGTTTATGCACCTTTTCTACAAAAGCACCACTGATTGATCCCATGTCAAAAAGGGACTACTTTTCCCCCTCTAAAAATGGTCGCTCAAAAGGCATTTATATTGCTTTTCTTGAAACACTGACTTAAAACACAAAAAGGAAGAACTGGTTAATAAGGTCCACAGTCTGGGGCCTTTCAGTTTAGAATCTGGTTACTATAACAAGAACAGTAAGGGTAAATATATATTCTATAGAAGCGAAGGTTAGTGCTACTGCCACATAAAAATAAATAAATGTGGTACCACTTAGAAAAAGTATTAAAACAAAAAATACCAATTGAAGTAAAGAATGAAGGAGAAAACACTCACAGTTCACCTCAGTCCCAAGGTGCAAAGTCAAAATTACTGTGTCCAAACGGAATGTGAGGGTCTCCAAAAAATACAAAAACAAAAGTAAAAAATACGAAAACAAAAGTAAAAAAAGCATGAGGCATGTAAAAAAAAAAGTAATACATTTTCTACTTTTTTACTTTTGTTTTCATATTTTTTAGAGACCCTCACATTCCGTTTGGACACAGTAATTTTTAAATACATATTTTGCCACACCAATGACCTGCCATTGCCCACCATGCAGTGGGCACACCTTACTCTGAACTCTACTTGGCAGCTGTATGACATGCCATAGCAAATGTTAGAATCACTTTAATACTATCTGCTTTTATTATTGACCCTTTTTATCTCCTGTATCTGCTGGTATTTGTATGTCTGAGGTTTACACTTCCAGGTATAAATTGATGTTAATAATAAAATGTGGGTACACCCTGCACACAGATCTGAAATTGCAAGTTACACATTCCACTCTTTCTGTGCACTTAGATGTTTCCAAGCCAATTGCTTGGAGTTCACCCAAAGTCATGTTCAAAGCTTGCGGTGAATGTGATGTTTATGTGTTGTCCCAGGGCTTATGTATACATTAACCAGTGACAGCTTTGCTGTGACTTTCTTACAGTGTCTCCTATTATCTAGAGATTCATTTCATAATGGTGAATAAACCAAAAATAAACCTGTTTGCACACAGACACTAGTTTTTTCCTGGAAGTGAATACATGGACAGGCATAAACGTGTTTTCCAGAAAAAAAGAAGATGAGACCATGGCAGTTGTTACATTTATAGGGTAGAGGGCATTCAGGGTGGAACAGGTTTAAAATGCCCCTGATTTGCTCATTGAAATATTGTGAGGTATGATGGAGGTGATTATTTACAGTCATTTTCATAAAGCAAACACACCAAGTGCGGGATAATTTTCTTTTTACATGTAGTGGGCCAGTCATTTGTCATATTACATTTTTGAGGGCCAACTGGTGAGGTCATACAAAGAAGTCTGTGGGGCCCTATGGAGTCTAAATTCACCATGGTTATCTCACACTACTTCTAAATCAGTCATCTTTGAATGATACACAGTGATGAAACATTTTAATATTTATATAGTTAAAGGGATTCTGTCATGATTTTTATGAAGTAGGTTTTATTTCTAAATTACACTACTTCACTTCAAATAATTCACTCTTCTACAATATAAAATTTAATTCCTGGACCAGCATGTTTTTTTTTTTTTTTTTTAAGTTGTAATATTGGTGTGTAGGCAGCCATCTCAGGTCATTTTGTCTGGTCATGTGCTTTCAGAAAAAGCCAGCACTTTAGGATGGAACTGCTTAATGGCAGGCTGTTTCTCCTACTCAATGTAACTTAATGTGTTGCAGTGGGACCTGGATTTTACTATTGAGTGCTGTTCTTAGATCTACCAGGCAGCTGTTATCTTGTGTTAGGGAGCTGCTATCTGGTTATGTTCCCCATTGTCCTGTTGCTAGGCTGCTGGGGGGAAAAGGAGGGGGCGGTATCACTACAACTTGCAGTACAGCAGTAAAGAGTGACTGAAGTTTATCAGAGCACAAGTCACATGACTTGGGTAGCTGGCAAACTGACAATATGTCTAGTCCCATGTCAGATTTCAAAATTAAATATAAAAAAAAAAAATCTGTTTGCTCTTTTGAGAAACAAGGCTGGGCTTGTTTTCAGTCTACCATCACAGCCTAAATCCCCCATCCCACTGACCAGTTCACATCTCGGCACTCTCTCCAGCTCGTTTATATCCTTTTTAAGGACTGGAGCGCAAAACTGCACTGCATACGCCAGGTGAGACCTTACCAGGGACCAATAAAGAGGCAAAATGATGTTGTTTTCATCCCTTGAGTTAGACATTTTTTAAGACAGAACTTTATTTGCTTTAGTGGCCACAGAATGACACTGCCTGGACAACTCGTTATCTACAAAAACCCTTAGGTCCTTTTCAATTAAGGAACCCCACAACACACTGCCATTTAGTGAAGAACTTGTGTTTATATCATTTCTGCCAAAATGCATAGCACTGCATAATGACCCCGTCGTAGACCATGGGAGTATAAATTCTCCAGGAATACAGTTATAAAAGAAAACATATTTTCAAAGTTAGAAGCCGGTATTATTCACGCTTTTATGGATTTAGGGATGGCACACTGTATTCTTTACTTGACACAAGAGCTGATTAGCCTTACAAGTATTTACCATCAGAATGTGCAGGATTTTCTTAATACAGATAGATTTTCATACTATTTTGTTTGTCGTATATTGTGCAACTTGGCCACAGTTCAGGCATTACAAAAAAACCTTCACAATAAGTTTATTAATATTATGGAGTGATTAATCCTAAGAGCCATCCAACATTTATTTTGACAACAGGAACTAAAACTGCCAATGGCTTGCCCAGGCTTTTTGTTCTTCCACTTGCAAACTCTTGGGGATTGACTGAACTTGATCAACCTTTGTCATTTTTTAACTTACATAACTAAGCAAAGGTGGTTTTACCGCTTGGTTGAACTGTAGAACAACATTTGTTTGGCACAGAAATCAATGCTGTGCTGTTGTTGTCCCTTTCTGTTGTGTCCTGGTAAAGTCACTTACCTGTATAGTTATATATATGCACATAAAAGTTAAACATGCAATTGAAAAAATAGCACGTTTTTTGCTTGGAGATTTATTGTGCATTATGAGGTTCTTGATATTTTTGAGTCCCTATTTGAGGGCCATTAATTGTCCAGGCCAACTTTAGCATATCACAAAGTTACAGATACTTGAAAAAACACTATTCCATCAGTCATTCAGCCAAGGATCCACAAATACTTACGACAGTAGCTTAGTCTGCACCCAAAATGTCACCCTAATTAGTAGAATTAGAAGAACAAATAGGCATTCTCCCATTCCCACTATAACAAGAACAACCCAGCCTGGAGCCCTCAATGTCATTCTATCGCATTATTATTAGATATAAAATAGAGAACATTCGATTTCTTCAATATTTTCTACAAAATCTGTATGTCTGAAAAAAGAGTGAACTATGAAAGAACAGAACTCCGACAATCGGTGAGAATTAGTATCTCTATAAGTGTCCGAATGAAACAGCCTAGTTGCTACAATAAGGATACACAAAAGGTTGTCTATGGTTACACAAGCCTAGAGCCAACCTCTTATATTTCTTTAGCACTTGCATATGCAATGCAATATACAGCAGTTATTTTCGAAACAAAGTGTATATATTTCTTAGATACCGTATGTTTTATTTCTCACGGGCAACTATTGATCCATTGGATGTCTAAAGAACCACTGTGGATTTTGAGATAACATAGGACTGCATAGGGGCTATAGCACAGCAGACATTTTCACTGCCACTATCCTATGGCAAGTATCACATGTGACCTGAAGTTGGTGATTATTGCTTAATAACTGCTACATGTAGATAGTATATTTGACAGTGTGTTTCACTTGGCATTACCCTGGCTTTCCACAAAGCTATTAAATTTACAATTAAACTATTTATTATTCTTGCAAAGAATTTATGTATGCATACCTGTTCTTTAGATGGGCCTCCAGCTCGCAACGCTGCAGGACTTGCTTGCATTCGGTCACTAAGGGACAACTCACGCTTAGTTTATCCAGCAAGTTCCTTACCAACAAGCTAGACCTGTGGCAGTCCTGAAAGCAAAGCTTCTTGCGGTCCATAGGGCAGAAGTCCTTTTCTTGTAGGAAATTCTTTAGGCATCTATAGCAGTACGTGTGTCCACAAGGGGTGTCCATGGGTTGCAGCAGAGGCTGAAGACAGATATGACAGACAAGTTCATCATCCACCTCATGCTGGAAGTTGTATATGTGATTCTCTATGCTTGGATGGGCCTGACCACATTCCTGGCATAGGTCAAGGGGTTTAGAGCAAGAGTCTGCAAGCGTTGGGTCTGCCATAGCCCTTTTACTTTCACTGGCAGATATTGATCCAAGATGATTAGAAAGTATATATGCGCAGCATTCTTATCTAGAGGAAAACACAGCATAAAAATCAATTATAACTTTTGGGTTTTTGAATAAATTGGCAAAGGTGTTCTATATTCACAGACACCACTGGCCTCGCTAAACTACAAAATGTATTGCATCGTGCATTGATTGGCTATAGATTCAAGCTAATTTAGCATGTGTATTCATGTGTGCGGGCAAATTTAATTTGCAAGCTCAACCAGAGATGGAACCGACGTGAATTTGGTCATTTTTAAAAAAAATAACAATAATAATAGGATAGTTGAATAGGCCCATGATGCTAATGAACTGGATAACTTCAAGTATAACATTAAAAGCACATTTGTTAAATGCATTCACAAATGTTTAATATAGACACTTTTAATAGCTATGCTTTGAACATGCATCTTTATAGCTCCAGATGCTACTTAGATGTTCTTCAGTTGCAATAAAATATATCAAGTCTTATTTCTTTAACCAGACGTCAAGCACAAACATGGGTAAATGTGTGTGTGAATAATACAGGGACCTTTGCTCATAATACCTCTATATTCCGAATACATCCGCCTCAGTGACTCATTCTTTCAGCAGAAAGGCAAACATTAGCATAGGTAAACATGAATACATTTACTCCCTGGAAACCCAGCGTTGTAGGTTTCATCTTGCCTTCTGCAACGGTAATATACACTAACCATGGTAATATACATCTTCCGAGGTGTTATATATCTATATCTATATATATCTATATATATCTATATATATATATATATATATATATATATATATATATATATATATATATATATATATATATATATAATACTTCGTGGAGATTCACTGAAATATTAAAAAAGCGATTTTTATGATAGTGGCAGTAAATCTGAAGTGGGGAAAGAACTGTATCCTGTCTGGCTTTTGTATACTTTGTCTTGAAAGACGTTTTATAGTAGATCATTGGGTCCGCAGTATCCAGACACCCCTTGTTTTTTTCCCATTTAAATGTAGCTCACAAAATAAGCATAAGCAAAGTTTGTGCTAGAGACTCACCACACCTGTCTACAGAAGGCTCTACCTGTCTGCGTAGGATATGTTATGACTTAACCTTGCATTACATTGCTTTACAAACAGCTGTTAACAGCAGGCAATGACCACAGGGTGTTGAATGAGGACAAAAAAAAAAGTATGTTTTCATGATGACTCCAGTGCCTCTAGCAAATACCCCATATGCTGTATAACAGGGCAGACAAACGACACAGCAGTGTGTAGATTCGTCAGAGGGGTAATGGGGCTGCATCTGTCATGCACCTTTGTCTGGAAATGATTTAACATTCGGGATTATCAGTTATGTTTACAGATTTACCAGCTATGCTTCACTATAATAACCATCAAGATAAACATCCGCACACACACCTAGATATCGCATAAAGGAACCCCATGGAGTACCCTATCCTTCAAATGGCCAGCACAATGCCCAAAATGAAATCAAAAGGGAAATAACGCTATGTGTATATAAAACCTAGCCTATAACTGTAAACCTAACCTTAAACATGGACTATAATTACACGTTGTCATCATGCATGAAGTCAGCGGCACCCAGGCTGTCGACCAAATCTTCCAGATTTGAAATAGTCTTACAGTTAATGAATTCACTGAAAGAAGGAAATAATTACGAGCCAGCAATAACAATGCTCAGTGCTCACTTAAAAAACACAATTAGATGCTGTTATACCTTACACGTGGAAAAAGGCTTGAAAACAGAAAATAAATATTCAACGAGCATAGCAGTAAGATGGAGAAACCGTTTAGTCTACCCCAGTAGAACACAGCAAGTTATATTGGTCAGCTGCCTTTAACCTTAGGGAGTATTAAACAAAACTTGGAAGAAAGTGAGATTGCAAGTTATATTTTAATCTGATATGGACTTAGTTTGAGCAAATTGATGAACGTTTATTTTCAGCTCATCGGGAGCAATCGCCTATAAAACGCCCATGTTTCCTAATCAGCAGTGATGCACATACAAAGCTCAGCACATCTGAAAAAATCAAGGCAGAATTACCAGGGGAAGGGTGCAACCGTTAATCCAATTGGGGTGGATTAATCAGCCCTGTAGTGTGCCATTTTTGTAGGTGTCAAAAGTGCTATGGTTACATGTCTTGAGAAAATTGACCCAAGTACAAATCAACATAGTTGATTAGTTATTAGTTTTGTATTCCACTTGATAACACTACAGTCTACACAGTCTGCATGGTGCAACTAAACCAGGTACTGACATGCCATGCAGCCAAAATAGGTGATCAAACCATCCTTTAAGAGAAGCAGAAATTTAAATACAAATACAGCCTAATAAATATTGTTTCAAATGCACGATAGAAGCCGTGAACACCTGCAGTTTTGAGGTCCACTGTATCCTATTGGCACTTATATATTAAGAATAACCTAAACTTTACTAAGCCTTAACCTCGTCTTGTTTTTCCTACTGCGAACAAGTCAACCATGCTGTTTGCAGCAAAGAGGCAATTGCTGACTCACGCTGGAATCCGACCGTTAAACCATGTGAGATCTGTCAGTGATTCACAGCATAAATAAGTGTATTGATTGCTGCTGCAAAAACAAAATGTTAGGTTGTGCAACTCTCCAATAAACTGATAATAAACTGACATAAATGACTATAAGGAAGGAAATAATATTTGTGAATCAATTTGACCATCCTCTGCAGTGACATAACTAGAGGGCTCTGGCACCTCCTGCTAAAATATCTTCTATGGGGCCCAGCACACTCCAATCCCCATTCTCCCACCCACTTCCCGCCCAACTTGCATCCCCCTTCCTTATGGTAACAGAGCCGCTGGGGAGGAGGGGGTTTTCATATTAGCTATAGAGGAAGCAGACCCCACAGTCCAGGCCCCCCTGTGACTGCTTCCTCTATAGTTACGCCACTGATCTGGCAGATCTCCGCCTGCATTTCTCCTTGCTGCTCTTCCCCTTCTTGTCTGCCTGCACCCGGCAGCATTGTTTCCACTTGGGTTCAGGCAGACACACAACATTTTGCATTCCGTGCTAAAATCCACCCGCAGTTGAAAAGGCAAGAGGAGCAGCAGGGCCTGCAGAGAATCTGCATTGCTAAACATTGTCTAGCCCAAGCCGAATAGATTTTTTTAGTATAATGGTAGTACTTGCCCTTTGAGCTTCATGTTTTTGAGTAAAAGTAACCATAACTTATCATTACATTTATATTAGATAAATATTCCATTTCTTCCCACTGAATCAAAAAATATTCTAATAGGCTGACCATAGTACTGTTATAGTAGTGTCTATACTAGTAATCTTTAACCTGTATTTTTCTAGGTATGAGAAGTTATATTGAATTTTGCTATATGAATCCAAAAACAGTGTGTTTAGTTGCCCTTAAGGGTTCAGAGAACTCTGTGTTTGTACCAATTATATGACAAATGCACAAGAGGTGCAAAGGCACATTGTATGATTCAGGATAATGTTTATCAGAGGGGTGACCAATCCCTTTGAATCATGCCGTGTGCCATTGCCCTTACAGGTTTCCACACCCGCAGGGAAGGAGCCTAGAGTTGTCTGTACCGTCCTTATCTTTTTAGCAAGAAAGATCTTTTGCGCAATGATGTAGAATTATTTATTAGCCTTCATCAAATAAATGGCATTTTCCAGGAAATATATATCTCCAGTAAATTCCAAGGTAAGCATGCACCTTCTCCTGGCCTAAAATGCAATTTTATTATTTTCCTGTATGTTATAAGGACCATAACATTCATATTAACAGAAACATGGCAGCAATGAGTTATTAGTTGCATATTGCTAATTTTTATCTACAGTAGATGACTAATTCCACAAGGTCCATGATGATAAACCTAGAACTATGAGATACAGATTTCTTAACTGTGAGCCTGGCCCACTCTAAGTAGCTCAAGGATCCAGACTAAAGACCAGTTAGGGCAAGAGTTGGCTGGAAATGGTTATTCTCGGCTTTACATACATTTCATATACCAATGACACTTATTACCTTCAGAGGTGGTTGTAAAGGTAGAAGCTCAGGGGCTCAGGTTTGCTATTTTGATGAACAATTTGGGGCACTTTATCTATACAACTTATGGGTTCTTTGAATTGTGCCATTCTTTAAAAGAAGAGTCATGGCTTTTGCTTATCATGTACAAAAGTCTCATTACAGTTTCAACCGAAAGGCTCTAGACTCCAAAATAAATTCCACTGATAAGCTATGCTAAATGTACACTTGTCTAAATTAGCAAGAAGCATAATACAATTGTCCTCAATAAGGTCAGCAATAGTTCTAATTACTGATGACCTTAATACAATTGTAATAAATTGTGGTGGCTTTCTGTTCCATTTCGTGCCAAAGGCTAAATGCTACCAATAAAACTGTAACAGTAGAATTCTTAAGCATGCGGAAGGACTTGTTGGTATACATATTTTCTCAGGAAAAGCAGAGAGATGCAAAGAAACAAATGACAGTGATGGTTTCTGTACAGAACCCTAAGATATAAACATAGGACAAAAAACTGTTTTGGCTGGGTACAAATATTTTCTTGGCTGTGCATTCCTGTAAATGATTTATTACAAAAGACATGTTATCTGTAACTTCTAATAACACAAAAGGGTTTAGATATCATGTAACCAATTACTGATTTATGGAGTAATATTGTGTACAAAATCATATAACTTTAGACACAGTCTATGTGAAGATATTGAAGGGGATATACACTGTAGCAAAATACTACTAATGTGGCAGGGCTTTGCAAACAAAAAAAACATTTTTACAACAATGTATTCACAATAATTGCTCCTCTAAATATTACTAAGTAAACCATGTAGTTACCAGATCCCTGGGTTAGGGTTATGTCCTCTGAGAAAGGGGCTCCAATATGAAAACAAAGAGTTTGGCAGTGGGAGGTCGAAGATTCCAATTGACCCATATAGGCTGCTTAGTAACATCACGTGAAGGAAAGATTATGGTTATTACATTCTATTTAGTAATAGGTTTGCCACCATAGGATTTTAATGAAGGTGCACATCCTCTTCAAGATAGTTTAGATGTTGCATCTTACACTCACATATCAGAAACCAGAATCTGTACAGATCCTAATCTTGTATGCTGGTGTTTATGCCGAATTAGCATAAATGGCGGCCCAGGCCCTCTTGAGGAGCATGGAGCAGAGTGTAGATTGGGTAGTGTGAGTCTTTAGGAACCTATTTGTTCTCTTATCTCCTCCTGGTAGCCCAGTCTGAAGATGAATTAGGGTGATATTTGGGGTTAAAACTTAAGCTGGCCATAGACACAAAGATCCAATCATACGAATCGAGGATTCGTAAGATTTTTGGACTGTGTGTGGAGAGTCACGGCATTTCTCGTCTGGAGGAGATCGGTCGTTTGGTCGAACGGACATGGTAATATCTCTGCATGTATTGCCGATCATACAATTTTCAGTGGGAGACTGTCACTAGTTTTTTCGGACATAACTTTCGTTTGATTGCTGTCAGGGGCAGAACATCGGACGATCTGTTCTTCTACTACTTTATTTGATCTGAATGGTTAGTGGCAGGTCGGGAGATGGGAAAGTCCAATCGTTCAAGGATTCGAACGATCAGATCTTTGCATCTATCCCCAGCTTTATTTGCGGTCCTAGATATTATTTGTACTACTTGTGATACAAACAATGTTTTTATATCTGTAACCTTGTAACAGACCCATAACAACATTGGTCCTCAAATAATCATCAATCACTACAGTAAAGGTAGGGGCACACTGGGCGATTCGGGGAGATTTAGTCGCCTGGCGACTAATCACCTCATCTTTGCGGCGACCAATCTCCCTGAACGCCTCGTATTCTGAAATCGCCCAAAGTTGCCTCATGAGGAAACTTCGGGCGACTTCGGAATACGAAGCGCCACATGTGCCATGCTGCAGGCGACTTTTCATTATAGCCGGTGCAAGACAGAGGGAAGGCATTCAGGGAGATTGATCGCCTCAAAGATGAGGCGATTAGTTGCCAGGCAACTAAATCTCCCCAAATTGCCCAGTGTGCCCCTACCCTAAAGAGAGAGAGTATATAAGAGAGATAGAAATATATGATAAAGGAATATAAGACACACAATCTGTAAGGTAGAATCTCCTCTGTTTCTCATAAAGGGATAGAACAAATAGCATTTGTATGAGAAATAAATTAAGCTGGCCATACACAGGCTGATGACTCTGTCCCTTCAAACAACGTCGGCTGCTTCTTGGCCCATATATGGCCATCAGGCCCGGACTGGCAATCTGTGGGTTCTGGCAAATGCCAAAGGGGCTGCTATAAGGTCCCATACAAAGTCAGTATTTAGTGGGCTGGTGGTGGCTGATTGGGCCTCTGTGTGGGCTGATTGGACCTTTGTGTACGTGAAATGCCAGGGCCTATTTTAATTCTCAGTCCAGACCTGATGGCCATCTCCCAGCAGGCTGCTCGACAGATATCTGACTGCAAACCATTCTTGACTGACACTCCCCCATAGGCCCTCATCATGGTCCAATTATTGTCCCCTGTGAACAGTCCAGTTTGGCCCATAAATTGGGCTCAGAATAAAAAATATATATATATTTTCCCAAGCATTCCAGATAACGGATCCCATACCTGTACATTCAAATCAGTTATGGAAATAAAGCATGTCATTTGGTTCAATATTTTCAGACAGAGGGGCCACTGCCTACAGAACGTTATAATTTGCTTACCTAAGGCGGTTCTTTTCTATTACAAAGCAGCTTTAGATGGAGTGCTGTAACTGGACACTGCTATGATACGTCAGTCTTTATGCTCTGAATAGGTCCCTTTGTATGAAATCCTAACACTCTCTTCGCACAGTCACCGAGAAAAGAACAAGCCATCAGCTCTCATCAACAGCTTCCTTTATATTGCTGCCGTTAAGTACCTTCCTTCAGTTATAAACACAAGACTGAGTTTCTTCAGATGTATGTATCACCAGCAGGAAAATGTTAGTACTTCATTTGCTACAGTGTAAATGTACAGCTCACAAATACAATCCAGCAATGCAAATATACACCATCATCATGTGCAGAAACTCTCTCGGCTTGAAGAATGTCCATGAGTTTTGTAACTTAACGATTCAGAATAGCATTTATTTATATATATATATATATATATATATATATATATATATATACATACATACATATATACATATATATATACACATATATATATATATATATATACATACATACTATACCTCACATTAAGGCTTCTTCATTTTATTTCAAAATAATTTAGCTAAATGGAACTTTCTAACATTCTGATGAACTCCAGAGTTCCATAGTATCGTCGACAACTGTGAACATCAAGCCCCAACAACAGTTGGAGTTCTTGCAGACCAATTATTTCATAGACTATATATTTGTGGGATAGATGTTAATAAATTGGCCTCATAAAAATACATTTTTCTATCCAACTGGCTGGTTGGAGAAGGGGCTTGAAGAGCAAACAAGTCAAGATTAAATCTTAAAATTGATAAGTTTGGCAGTATCACGACACACTTCTCTTTAGCTGCTAATACTGTAAATACTTGTATTTACAACATGGTTGTAAGTTAGAAACAAATTGATTAAATAAAGAGTATCCTCCCAATCTTGAAAAAAGTTGAAATTAGGGCTTGCAGACTCAGTCTCTGTATACATCTGATATGGACTACTTTGAGCTCTACTGAGCCAGCAGGTTAAGCACAAGCAGGGTGACATTTAAAGAATGAGAAAGGGCTAACTGCTCAGTGTTATGCTGGGTTGAAAAAAGAAAAAAGGCCATCAATTCAGCCCCCTCCAAATGAAACCCGGAGGGGGGGGAGGGAGGGAAGTGATATCACTCAAACTGGCAGTGCAGCAGTAAAGAGTGACTAAAGCAGTGGTGTAACTACCGGGGAGCAGGGGGCCCGCCTGGAGATCGCGCCACAGTGGTCCAGCCAGAAACTGCAGCGATAAGTAAATCTAGGGGGGTGGGGCCCGGGTGCACATCCTGCACCCGGGCCCGGAAGACTCTAGTTACGTTACTGGACTAAAGTTTATCAGAGCAGAAGTCACATGACTGGGGGCACTGGGGAAACAGACAATATGTGTAACCCCATGTCAGATTTCAAAATTAAATATTGAAAAACTTGTTTGCTTGAACAGATTTTAGGGCAGTAGTCTGCTGTAGCACTATTAGTTAATGCAACAAACATGTTTTCCCATGACAGTATCCCTTTAAAGACATTAACAGAACCAGCCATCACAACATCTGACAGGGAATTCCATAGCCATAGTTTTTATTGGACATTTGGCACAGATAATGTACAGATGTATACTTACATCTTAATTCTCCACTTCTAAAGGTGACCATTATTCTGGCACCCTCAATGACCAATATAAAGACATGCAATTTGCAAACTTTATACACAATGCTAAGAAAGTTAAAGACAGGTCAACACTGAATATTCCAAATATGATTTACTATTTACTTGCTGTACAACAAAATGAAATGGTTACAATGAACACAGTTACCAGTGTTACTGATTAGCCACCTCAATCTCCAGATTGCAATCCAGTCCAACTTGTCATGAAATGAGATGCAGAAGGAAAAGGAACAATTCCCTGTGGATGAATGTACAGATAAATAGAAAAAGGTCCAATGGCACACAGGATTGATGCAAGCAAGATCGCATTAAACACGCAAGGTAATCTTGCTTGCATCAATCCTATGTGCCATTGGACTTTTTTCTATGGAGCAGTATTGGTGAGGCGGCCAAACCTCTACCTTTGAGCACCAGGTATCTTTACCTTTCATTACGTTAGGGTGTGCGAGAGCCGAATTTGTTATAGTGAATGTAAAAATATGCCACATTGTAACACAATACTACAAATATGATGTCTGCATGTTTAAAACAAAAGTGTATCTGTACCTATTACAGCTGGTATTTATACTATATATATATATATATATATATATATATATATATATATATATATATATATATATATATATATATATATATATATATATATATATATATATATATATATATATATATATATGTTCCAATAATGCGAGTAAAGACAATACATACACACAAGCAGTTATACTTGTTTTTGTCAGTAGAGTTTCTTGTGTTCCACTGCATGGCAACTCATGGGGTAATAGTTCTCAAGATGCCCTGTGTACCCATGGGAGAAGCAAGTGATACTGAATTCAGAAAAACTACAACAATCTTTTCTTGCATCCAGCATTGCTTATCACCCATAATAAAGTGCAACAGGGTAGCCCAAGATCAATTTAAAGTATATTACGCCAAATAGAATATGGATAGGACTGAGGACTGTTGTATTCTATACAAGAAACATACTGTACCAGCCCAAAGGTTCAGCAGCGCAATAACAGTAATGATCCAGGCCTCCAAAGGAACTCACCATATTGAATCCTGTTAGGCTGCCTTTTGTGGGCCAGTGGCCCTGCACATGCTCTGTGTGCTCTAAGCAGCGGACAACAAGCTAAGCATAGGGGGTTCTCAGCAATTATCAAAACATTAGCAGAATGGTTACATCTGTCATTCAAGCTGATGCTATGGGTTCGTTATTGGTTAATTTGGACGCTGAAAACACAGGATTCTATGCTGCTATGGATCATGAATCTGAATTTATTACTAAACAGAAGTATTATTACTCTGTGACTATACTGTATACCATGGTTCCCTAACATTTTTTACCCATGAGCCACATTCAAAAATAAAAAGAGTTGGGAAGCAACACAGGCATGCAAAACTGTCCTGGTGGTGCCAAATAAGGGCTGTGATCGGCTATTATGTGGATAAGAAGCCTATGGGGGGCTCTGTTTGGCAGTACACCTGGTTTTTATGCAACCAAAACTTGTCTCCAAGCCTGGAATTCAAAAATAAGCACCTGCTTTGAGGACACAGAGTCACTGGTTGGGGATCACTGCTGTATACTGTGCATTGTCCATAACTTCAAGTAACTTATAGAGACACAGAGCATGTGCTGTGAATAAGTTACAAAAATGAACATGGAAAGCTACTGGAGGCAGCTTAAAGGGATACTGTCATGAGAAACATGTTTTTTTCTCAAAATGCATCAGTTAATAGTACTGCTCCAGCAGAATTCTGTACTGAAATCCATTTCTCAAAAGTCAGTTTCCAACAGTCAGGGAAATTCCTGCCAAATTCAGGAGTCACATACATGTATGTATGTACAATTCAGAAGCATTTTGGGTTTTTTTTTTTTTTGCTGCACTTTTTTTTGTTGGGGTGTGTTCCTAACTAGTCAAAAAGTAATTTAGATTTAGGTAGCAACCAAACAGAAAGCATAAAAACAAACTGCCATCTACAGAAATATGGTGCTAGCTGGACATGACTGTCACATGCTGTAGATCAGGGATTCCCAACCTTTGGAACCCGTGAGCAACATTCAGAAGTAAAAGGAGTTGGGGAGCAAAAATAGCATGAAAAATGTTCTTGGGGTGCCAAATAAGTGCTGCAATTCACCATTTAGTAGCCCCTATGTGGATTGACAACCTACATTGAGACTCTGTTTGGCAGTACACCTGGTTTTTATACAACCAAAACTTCCTCCAAGCCAGGAATTGAAAAATAAGCTCCTGCTTTGATGCCACTGAGAGTTAATAGTGCTGCTCCAGCAGAATTCTGTACTGAAATCCATTTTTCAATTTTTAATTTTGAAATCTTACATGGAGCTAGACATATTGTCAGTTTCCCAGCTGCCCCCAGTCATGTGACTTCTGCTCTGATAAACTTTAGTCACTCTTTACTGCAAGTTGAAGTGATATCACCCCTCCCTTTCCCCCCAGCAGCCAAGGGCTGTGGTGTCTTTGGGTAGGTACAGAAGCCCAAAACATAATTAAAAGTATGTCCAAAGCAGTGATCCCCAACCAGTAGCTCTTGAGCAACATGTTGCTCCCCAACCCCTTGGATGTTGCTCTCAGTGGCCTCAGAGCAGGTGCTTATTTTTGAATCCCAGGCTTGGAGGCAAGTTTTAGTTGCATAAAAACCAGCTGTACTGCCAAACAGAGCCTCAGGTAGGCTGCCAGTCCATATAGGGGCTACCAATAGTCAATCACAGCCCTTACTTGGCACTACCCAGGAACATTTTTCATGCTTGTGTTGCTCCCCAACTCTTTTTTTTTACATCTGAATGTTGCTCACGGGTAGAAAAAGGTTGGGGACCCCTGGTCTAAAGGATTACTTTGTTGAGCTTTTGTTTTCCTTCAAAACTTGAGTTGCCATGAGGCGGAAAACACACAAAAAAACTCCATCATTTGTAAAAACCAAGTAAAAAGTGAATACACCGAACGGACTATAATAAGAGCAGCAGAAAGGTAATGGAAGCAATACAGCTAGATGGCTGCAAATGTGACATTGTTGCTATACCATACATTCGTGAGCCTAAATACTGTTTAGAAGTCACATTGCTCCTGCAGGCTAAACTACAGACTTTCCACAAAAACATATTCCCACTTTCAAAATAAGCTGTATTTTCCATAGCTGAGCAGCTACACATATTTATACAAAAGTGTTGTATAGTAATTGCTACTTTGGAAGTTTCGCCAAATAATAACTTAATTGGCATGTCCTCAGACACTGCAGTCTAGGTCACCTTCCATATACAGCTATGCCACGCTTCAGAACTAGACGTTACTATTATTATTATCAAGCAATTATAAAGGGCCAACATATTACACAGCTGGGTGTATATACAGAAAACATTCATTTAGGTACAAATACTGGATGTATATACAGCAAAAATTCAGTTAGGAACAAATACTAACAGAAGCAGGTGGAGCTGAAGAGCTTACAATTCAAATCTCAATTAATAGAAACTGCAGCTAAATAATATTCTACAAATAGTCTACTCATTGTTAGGTTAAATATGACCAGCAGCAGAGGAGACACATACCCTTGGTTTTGTAGTTCCTTCAACCCAAAATGCTGTATCCAGAAAAAGCAAGCAGGCTCCAGTACAGTTGTGTGACCCAAGGCAACTTCTCCCCTCTGAGAGCCTTTTGACTTATGCTGCAAATAGGTAAGTTAGCAGCTGAGAAAACTCCTGTCTGCCAAAAATCTCCACTCTCTTGTGACATGCCAGGAATTTTCATCTTATTAATGAGCACCTCCTGTGAGGAGGAGTTGTAATGGGGGGAGCCCAGGAGAGAGAAGTCTGAAAGCAATCTCCAGTTTCCTGCAAAATAACTCTCCAAGATCAACAGCAATCAGACTGGAAACAGAGGGTTTTGTTACTAGAAATAAACACAATAGTAACAACTAGGCTGGAAGCTGTTGAACAGAAGTGTATTTACTGGCTTGCTTACAGAAATATCCAAGCTCTATGGATACAATGAGGGCACACAGTGAGAAGCCAAGTAGTACAGGCGAGCTGCTCTGAACGTGTCAGGGTTGATATTCGGATGAGCTGTCTGATATAGCCTGAGGAGAGTCTTTTGTGTCTAGCACCTGCACCCAGACAATAGGGATCCCTACTGTGATCATCACCTGCTCATTGTGTCTACAGGAGGGGGCAGGTGAGGCTGTGATTACCGCCAGTTTCCAACAGTCAGGGAAATTCCTGCCAAATTCAGGAGTCACATACATGTATGTACAATTCAGAAGCATTTTGGTTTTTTTTTTGTTGCACTCATTGGTGGGGTGTGTTCCTAACTAGAGTAATTTAGATTTAGGTAGCAACCAAACAGAAAGCATAAAAACAAACTGCCATCCACAGAAATATGTTGCTAGCTGGACCTGACTGTCACATGCTGTACATCAGGGATTCCCAACCTTTGGAACCCGTGAGCAACATTTAGAAGTAAAAGGAGTTGGGGAGCAAAACTAGCATGAAAAATGTTTTTGGGGTGCCAAATAAGTGCTGCGATTCGCCATTTAGTAGCCCCTATGTGGATTGACAACCTACATTGAGACTCTGTTTGGCAGTGCATCTGGTTTTTATACAACCAAAACTTCCTCCAAGTCTGGAATTCAAAAATAAGCTCCTGCTTTGATGCCACTGACAGCAACATCCAACGGGTTGGGGAGAAACATGTTGCTCACGAGCTACTGGTTGGGGATCACTGCTGTAGATTCTACATTTCAGAATTTCATTAAAGGAGGTGTTAGGCACCCCCAATTCCTTACCTAATACCCTGGCCTCTGCTAATGTTACCAGTAGGGTTGCCACCTTACATACCGACCTTCCTATATATTTATCTTTTTTCCCTATTAATAACATTGGGATCAACCATCATTTTTACCAGCCAGGCCGGTAAAATACCGACCAGGTGGCAACCCTAGTTACCAGAAAACTGCACTGGCCGGGGGTACTTCTGAGAAAGCACCACAGAGTAATCTGTTTTCTTCATGCTTGGTGCATATGCACATTAAAGTGATTATAAACACTGTGTGTGTGGGGGGGGGTGTCTAATTACTGTAAGAATCTTTTCAATCTTATGGTTTTCAAATTATTGGCCTTTCCACTGTGCCTTTTTCTGCCCCGTAACTTAAAAAGTTATCTGATTGTCATTTAAAAAAAAAAAAAAAAAAAAAAAAAACAGGCCGACCACAAGACAGAAATTATTTATATTCAGGCCCTCTACAATTCAACTTCTCAACTTCAATTCTGATTTCCATACTGCTGCTTGTTTGCTAGGGTAATTAAGCCATAGCTACCGGATTTTGAGTTCCAAGTCAGACCACAGAAACAGTTTCAATTTTGAAGACCTTATTAAAGATTGTTTTAGAAAAATGCTGTCTGCATTATACACACTAAAAGCAAATTTTAAGTGGCTCCTTTAGGCTATCCCCATTGTGAGTAGCCTGTATTGAATCATCCCATTCAGCATGTCACTTAATAGAACCTGACACTTGGCAGAAATTCCCTTTCACTTTGAATGGGGTGCAATTTTGAGTTGACAGAATATTAAAACTTGCCCTGTTTACCATTACCCTAAAGCATTGATCCCCAACCACTGGATCTGGGGCCACGTTTCTCATCTACCCCATGGATGTTGCTCCAGTGGCCTCAAAGCAGGTACTGTTTTTGAATTCCTGGCTTGGAGGCAATTTCTCATAAGGTCTACCAAACAGCCAATCACAGTCATATTTTCATACTTGTGTTGCTCGCCAGCTCTGTTTACATTAAAATGTGGTTCATGGGCAAAAAAGGTTGGAGACAACTGCAGTTGCTTTATAGAACAGTATATATGTTTTGTTTATGAGCCAAAATGAGGCGAGGGACAATAATGTATAAAGGCAACTGCCCTAGGGATAACAAGGGGTGTCTGAGAGGTGTTTAAACTACACACAAAGAACAGAGTTCCTTAAAGGAACACTACTATACTACTATATACAAGCTGCTGTGTAGCCATGGAGGCAGCCATTCAAATCACAGGTTACATAGCAGAAAATGGATGCACTCTGCAGGATTTTCTCCTTTTTTTAGCTTGAATGGCTGCCCCCGTGGCTACACAGCAGCCTATATAAAAGAACAATAGTTGTCTTTCTAAAGCAAACACATAACTTTTACCAACACAGGGCAACAGTACATTATATTTTAATTACTTTAAGGGTCAGGCTACACGAGCAGCGACAAATCTCGTCTTCTTCGGACCGAAAATCTCCCCGAACTACCTTCCCCCAGGCGATTTTCATTTTCGCCCGTCGGAGGGCTGTGGGAAGGCAGTTGAGGGAAACTGTCACCCCGAAGAAGAGGAGATTTGTCGCTGGGGCAACTAATCTCCCCGAATCTGCTCGTGTGGCCACACTCTTAGACGCTTTTATTTTTAGGTGTTACTGTTGCTTTGACCTATAGGTTCAGGACCCAAAATAAGCACTATGCTCTTATATGGTGGGTCTCCATGATCATCCTCAATGCAGTGAAATTAAATTTTACAATAGAAGTTAGCCGTTTTAAGTTCAGAATGGTTTCTAAATTAAATCTTGGTTTAGTAATTAAGCTCGGAATGATTTCTAAACAAAATCTTTGTGTCACAAGGCAGATGCTCAAAGTTACCCCAGGTACCCTAAAGAACAGCCAAGAAACCCTGGCTTAAACAATGAATGACAGACTAACATTTATAAGCATTGATATGTGTGTGTCTGAAGATGATCCGTTAATACACATTTATGTACACTCATGATTAACTTTTAGCCTCAGACATTTGCTATGGAGACAAAGTCAAAAAGTACTGTAATCGTATATAGTTATATACATTTAAAGCAGATTAGAGGACTGTTATTCGAGAATCACTGGTACTTTGAAACCCCATGCAAAAGAATAAAGGCTTCCTTGTATCATAAACGCTGACACTGTCAGTTCTGCTCGGAATTCCAAGCTCAGGAAATTCTTGCACACAGAAAGCAAAAGTCAAGGAGTCTGAGGAGTAGCGTGAGCAGTGTGGGAGGATGGAATCCACGTATGTAAAGCACAAAGCTAGCTATTCATCACACATTACCCTGGATGTATAATGTGTCAACGGCACAACACTGTGCTAGGCCTCTAAACGCAAAGCATGGAAGAAAAATTGATTACTAGACAAGATAACATACTCAATCTACTAACATAATATCCCCCCCAAACTTTATAAACCATAAAGGGTTAAATTACAACTTGTATAGAATATCATGTTTTCACATTTGCAACTATTTATACAAATGTGATACTTAAAAACAACCTTAATAAAACCACTAGCTGAAGATTACATTGCTCATATGGATAATGTTTCTCAAATATGAATATGTGTTATACAGTTAAAGGGATCCTTTGCGCCAAAACTATTTTTTTTTGCATAGTGAAAAGAAATATAATTGTAAGTAACTTTGCGATGTACATTAACGTCTCTCCGTAGTTTAAACAAAACAAGAAGAATAAAGTTATTTACCGACTGGTAGTGTTGCTGAAGGGCATTGCCTTGTCCTATAAAGTTATTTGTAAATGTAAGTGAAACTGAAAGCTGTAACCTGGCTGTTTGCATTCTCTGCACCCCTGGCTCTGATTCCCGAAACAATGTTGTTGTAAATCAGCAGATTAACAGACTTGGGGGCAGATTTATCAAGGGTCGAATTTCGAAGTGGAAAATACTTTGAAATTCGACCATCCAATAGAATCCTCCGACATTCGAATTCGGAGGATTTTATTCATCGTACTCCGATCGTACTTCGAAAGGTACGATTCGAACGATTTTCCTTCGATACCCAAAAACTTAGAAATATGCTCTGGCAGGTCCCCATAGGCTCATACAAGAGTCCTCTGCACTCAACCCAAGTTTGGGAGTTTTACTTTGAAAGCAGCAAGTAAGTTGCAGGTAAAACTTAGTCCCTTTTGTAAAATGTATAATGAAGCAATAGAATTCTTAATGAATCAGTTAAAATTGAGCATAGGACTGGCCAGATATGGGATGACTTTAACTTTGAAAGTTAACGCAAAGGTGAACAGCCCCTTTAAGAGTCAGACCTAGGGAACAAAGGAATAAACTGATTTCAAATGCAATTGCATTTACATCTATATTTAAAACCCACTGCTCTTTTAGTAATTAATGTATTGTGGAAAATTGCTTGGAATTAATATTTTCTTTCACTGTATAAAAAAATTATCAAAAAAGAAATCACAACTACAGAGGATGTTGAATAAATCTTTTTCACAAATAGTTATTCATATCTAATGATCTTTTTCTGATTTTCTCAACCTAACGTTATTTCCATCTGCAACCATGCTGTGAGTCAGAGTCTCCTGCTCTAATGATTAGAGCATGATCCAGCAATTTGCTATGTAGTACTGACATACAGCAAGAAGGGGTTCTTTACAGTAGGAAAAAAACTGTTTATGAAAAATAATTACCTGTACTAAGCATCTACTACATTTTGTTGGATTTTTCTGCACAAACAACTCAGCGTATTTTATGATAATTATCACTCGCCTACTAGCCCAGGCAGAGGAATACACAAGAAACCATCCGACTTCACATTTAAAGAATGTCATTACCACATAACTGGTGGTTAAGCGTTTGGGAAAATTTCCAAAAAAAAAAAAATCCCCACCAGCTTTAAATGAACAATACACTTTTATTTTCCAGCTTTATATTTAACGGAAATTATGTTAATTTTCTATGAAAATGTCACCGAATCATTTGGCAGTTACCTGTTTTTTTGCATGTCTGAACACAACTGTATCTCATCCCATACCTACTTCAGCAGCATTCCCTAACAAGAAACCAAGATGTGACATTAGGTATCATAGCTAGTTGATGAACCTAAAAGGAAGAAGGTTCTATTCAATGAAATGAGCAGTAAAGCCCAGAAAGTAGCAATCTGCGGAGTTTCACACCCAAGTACTTCAGCAATAACACCTAGGGGCCGATTCACGAATTTCGGGTGAAGGATTAGAATAAAAAAAAATTCGAATTTCGAAGTATTTTTTGGGTACTTCGACCATCGAATTGGTTAAATTCGATCGAATTCGAACGATTCGAACGATTAGAAGTAAAAATCGTTCGACTATTCGACCATTCCATAGTCGAAGTACTGTCCCTTTAAAAAAAAACTTCGACCCCCTACTTCGGCAGCTAAAAGCTACCGAAGTCAATGTTAGCCTATGGGGAAGGTCCCCATAGGCTTGCCTGTGATTTTTTGATCGAAGGATTTTCGTTCGATCGATGGATTAAAATCCTTCGAATCGTTCGATTCGAAGGATTTAATCGTTCGATCGAAGGAATAATCCTTCGATCGATCGATCGCAGGATTTGCGCAAAATCGTTCGACTTCGATATTCGATGTCGTACGATTTTAATTCCCAGTCGAATATCGAGGGTTAATTAACCCTCGATATTCGACCCTTCGTGAATCGGCCCCCTAGACTAGATTATAATTCAGTTTCAGGTCTTGTGATAATATTTTTTTTTTTTTTTTTTAATTTAAAATTTTTATTAACCATCATTTCCAAAGAAAGACAAGAGGTACAACAATGATGCAGAAGAACATTCAAGTGACAGTAGTAGCTGCTGCATAACAGAATATGACTGTTCAATTAGCTCAATCAACACATATGCGTCATATCATAGAGATGAATAATGTCATAATGAGAAAATGAATCTGTATGGAAATGAAAGGAGTTTAGTGTAAAGGTAGATAAAGAAAAAGAAAGGAATATAGAAAAATAGACAGGTCTGACGAGATCTGGGAAGGTAGGAAGGGCAGATTATTGTACGATACCTCGAAGTTGCAAAGTCTCCAGATACTGAGCCCACGGATACCACTCCAGTTCCCCCTCATAACTTCTATCCTGAAGTCTGTTCCTTATGGATTCCATCGCCCTAATCCAATTCACCTTTGATATCAAAATTTGTAAGCCCGGAAGTGTAGGTCTCTTCCAATTTGCTGCCAATAATGATCTTGCGGCTGTCAGGATATGAGTAGCTAAAATACGTGTTTGTTTCAAGCGTATGGCCCTAATCCTCATTCCCAAGAGAAAAGTGTGTGGGGAGGGCTGTACAACGCAACGCAGGGCTTCAGAGAGCAAAGTTGCCACCATCTTCCAAAATATCTGAGCCACTGGACAGGTCCACCAGGTGTGCAGGAAGGAACCCCTCCCTCCACAGCCTCTAAAGCATTGCGAGTGATCAGGGTTGCCACTTAGGGTAGCAATGCGTGTAGGGGTGTAATACCACTGAAAAATTATTTTATAAGCTCTCTCACTAGAGGCTGCACATATTGAAGTTTGCCTGGCCGTGTCCCAGATTGCCGACCAGGACTTATCAGAAATGGCAAGGTCTAAATCCTCTTCCCACTTCTGAATGTAAGGCTGACGTGTAACTGTGTTGTCAGTCGAGAGGCTAACATACAGAAGTGAGATAAGATGTGTTGGGTATGAGTGGTTGCGACACAGCTTTTCAAAGTATGTAAGAGTGGAAGACGTTTGGGCTTTGCAAGCAATGTTCACATAGTGCAGAATCTGTAAATAGCGATAGAATTGTGCATGGGGAATACTATATTCTTCCCTAAGTTGTTGAAAAGATTTAACAGTCCCTTCCGAGACAAAATCCAATAAGGTTGTCAGGTTCGCAGATATCCAGATCTGAAACTCCATGGGAGTGCTAACTGGGGGGAAGTCTTTATTGTTAAAAATAGTCCTGAATTTTGTGGCAGTGTTGCTCAATTTCATCTTGAACGCTATAGAGTCCCAAAGATCTAAAGCTTGCTATGATGGGGGAAGGAGGTGTGGAAGGGAGACCCTAGCCGCTTTAGGGATCCAAAATAAATGGGCAAGTTGTAGTGGGGTCGAATAGTGATTTTCGATGGACTGCCAGGGTTCCCCAGTTGGTGCATGAGTGTGTACCATCGCTTCCAACCTACTTGCAAGGTAATATCTGTATAGATGGGGTACTCCCAAGCCTCCCATGATTTCGGTTTTGTCATGATAGCAGCCTTAATTCTTGGCTTCTTGCCCTCCCATATAAAGTTCGATACAGCTTTTTGAAGCGAGGAAGCTGCTGATTCGGGGAAGTGTATCGGCAATGTTCTAAAGAGGTATAGTATCCTAGGCAAAAGCGTCATTTTAATGGCCGCTATCCTACCAAACCAGGAGAGGTGATATGAGTGCCATTTGTCCAGATCTTTCTTTAGATTATCAAGGAGTTTGGGGTAATTAGCCTTGTACAGGGTGTTGTAGGAGGTAGTAAGGTATACTCCTAGATACTCCAACGAGTCTAACTCCCACCTATAGTCCAAATTAAGTTGTAACAATTTGAGTTCTGACTTGGACATATGAAGTGGCAATGCGTGGGATTTGGTAGGGTTTATTTTGTATCCCGAAATGAGCTGGAACTGAGTTAGAGTTTGCAATAAGTTTGGAAGCGTGGTTTGGGGGGCTGTCAGTGTAAGAATGATGTCATCGGCAAAAAGGCTTATTTTATGTTCCATTTCTCCGGTTCGTATGCCCTTAATGTTGGGGTTATGCCTAATGGCGTGAGCTAACGGTTCTAGGGATAGTGCAAATATCAGGGGAGACATGGGGCAACCCTGGCGCGTCCCTCCTTTAATGGGAAAGCGGTCGGAAAGAAGTCCCATGCTAAGGACCTGAGCTGAAGGCGTGGTGTAAAGCTGCTGAATCCCTGTGAGGAACGGTGTCGGAATCTGCAATTTGTTGAGCACCGCAAACATATAACGCCAGTCCAATCTGTCAAACGCTTTTTGTGCACGACAAAAGCAGGGAGGAGGTATTTTGTTTAGGTGCTCGACAAATCAGGTCTATCGTTTTACGAATGTTGTCTGCTGCCTGGCGTCCAGGCACGAAACCCACTTGATCGTGGTGTATAAGGTGGGGAAGATAATATTTTTTTTAATGATTACAACTGCTTCCTGTATTGTATGGGGGCAACTTCCACATATAAAGTTTTTAGAAATACGTCAGCTAGATCACGTGTAATTGTACTTCATGGCAAATAGGTGGTTTCCTTTAGGTGATGGAGGGCAAAAAAGCCAGTGCACAGGAACACATGTAAAAACCCTTATGTATAAGAGTCCTAAAACATTAATCACTGAAAATGGGATCCATTATCCTGAAAACCCATTATCCAGAAAGCTCAGAATTACGGGATGGCTATCTCCTGTAGGTTCCATTTATCCAAATTTTTAAAAATAATTTCCTTTTGCTCTGTAATACTAAAATAGTAACTTGTACTTGATGCAAACCAAGATATAATGAATCCTTATTGGAAGCAAAACTAGCCTTGCGAGTTAATTTAAAGGAACAGTAGCACCAAAAATTTAAAGTGTTTTAAAGTAATGAAAATATCATGTAGTGTTGCTCTGCGTTGGTTTGATTCAGAAACACTACTGTAGTTCATATAAACAAGCTGCTGTGTAGCAATGGCCGAAATTGAAAAAAAAAAAAAAGGTATATGGCACAGGTTAAATAGTGGATAACAGATAACACCATTATGTTCTACAGAGCTCATCTGCTGTGTAACCTGAGCCTTTTCTCCTTTGAATGGCTGCCCCCATTGCTACACAGCAGCTTATTTATATAAACAATAGAAGTGTTTCTAAAGCAAACACACCAGTTTTACCAGTGCAGGGCAACACTGCATTATATTTGTATTACTTGAAAACACTTTCATTTTTTGATGTTACTGCTCCTTTAATGTTTAAATGATTTTCTAGTAGACTTAAGGTATGGAGATCCAAATAACGGCATGATCCCTTATCCGGAAAACCCCAGGTCCTGAGCATTCTGGATGACAGGTCCCACACCTGTATTATTTCTTATTTACTATTATTGCCAACTGCCTATACATACACTTTCTATTTTAATTTCCTCAATATGGTCACAGCAAAGTGTATAAAACTGGCAGGTGTTGGCAAGGAAAGGGTTTACATTATGATTTACGGATACCTTTTATTGGCGACTCACCATATAATTATTGGTTTTGGTTTAAATGCTTCACAGCGCTCATGTCATATAATTTACGTGTTGTTATTCGTGACAATGTGCTGGTCATCAAAGTGGCAATTCAAGATATGCGGCTCTCGTCCTCTCATTATGTGGCACACAGAGAGGAAGTGACATGATTCTCCAGCACCGCAGCACGTTTCCTAATTGGCAGGGAGTTATGGATCTAACAGGAGTGCCACCACAATGAAAGATATTACTTTATTGAAAAAGCAGAATAAATTGCAGAAAGTGTGATGGTTCATGATCCCTTTTCAATGTTAATTACAAATCTTCAGTAGTTCAACAGTATATACATGTACTTGCTTATCCCATTTTGATCATCAATTTTGACGATTTAAAGGAAAGTAAAATATGTGTCCTAAAGTAATGAAAATATATTTTTATGCTGCACTAGTAAAACTGGTGTGTTTACTTCAGAAACACAACTATAGTTTATATAAACAAGCTGCTGTGTAGCCATGGGGGCAGCCATTCAAAGCTGAAAAAGGAGAAAAGGCAAAGGATACACAGCTGATAACTGATATGCTCTATAGTATACTTATTAGAATAGGAGAGGGCCTGAATAGAAAGACGAGTAATAAAAAGTAGCAATAACTATAAATGTGTAGCCTTACAGAGCATTTGTTTTTAGATCAGGGTCAGTGACCCTATTTGAAAAGTCAGAAGAAGGCAAATTATTCAAAAACTATAAAAAAAAAAAACCAAGAGAAAACAAATGAAGGTCAACTGAAAAGTTGCTTAGAATTAGCCATTCTACAACATACTGAAAGTTAATTCAAACCCTTAAAGGTATTCTGTCACAGGAAAACAAGTTTTTTTCCAAAATGCATCAGTTAATAGTGCTGCTCCAGCAGACTTCTGCACTGAAATACGTTTTTTTAAAAGAGCAAACAACATTTTTTATATTTTGTTTTGAAATCTGACATTGGACTTGACATGTCAGTTTCCCAGGTGCCATTAGTCATGTGCTCTAACAGACTTCAGTCACTCTTTATTGCTGTACTGCAAGTTGGAGTGATATCGCCCCCTCCTTTTCCCCCCAGAAGCCTAACAACAGGACAATGGGGAAGGTAACAGATAGCAGCTCCCTAACTCAAGATAACAGCTGTCTGGTAGATCTAAGAACAGCACTCAATAGTAAAATCCAGGTGATGTCACTCCCCTGCATCCCCCCCAACTTATCAACAGAAAAGTAGGTGTAACAAGATAATAGGTCTCTGATACAAGATAACAGTTCCTTGGTAGATATAAGAACAGCACTCAATAGTAAAAATCCAAGTTACATTGAGTAGTAGAAACAATAGCCTATCTGAAAGCAGTTCGATCATGAAGTGCTGGTTGTTTCTGAAAGCACATGACCAGGCAAAACTAACGGAGATGTCTACCTACATGCCAATGTTACATCTAAAAATATAATACACTTGTTGGTTCAGGAATGAAATTGTATATGGTAGAGTGAATAATTTGCAGAGTAAACCGTGTAATTTCAAAATAAAACACCATAAAAATCATGACAGTATCCCTTTAAGCTGCCATACACAGCTGATACAAGTTGGCAACTCAGCCCCTTCAGACACAGGAAGCTTAATGGCCTGTGTACAAGGGCTTGCAACTGCCTTCCATCTGGCTGATTCTATCTGACAGTTGTTAAAATTCTGTTGGACAACTGCATCTCCACATGAGTCAAAGTAGAATCACTGAATAATACCATCACTGTGCCCCTTGCTAAAATTGGATTTGCTCAATATGACCCCTGCACATGGATGGCCAAATCATGCAAAGATTCACTCTCCTTTAATAACCTTGCCAAATATTTAAATGTAAGGCAAGCGTAACAGTTGTGTGCTGGACTGCACAATAGGATCACTGACCTGACTGCCTCCTGACCCTCAAATTTGCCCAATCTGATCCACCAGATCTTTTTTTGCTCCGAACACCACAATAACCTCCATGAGCCACTGATAAAAACACTGGACTGCCAGGATTTCCTCATCGCCTTGTAGAAAAAAAAATGACAGTACTGCACAGTTCACGCAACATTACAATAGATTTTCAGATAAATCCCATTTTATTTCTAATAGATTCACAGCCTTTTTGCAAATGTTCCCTCTGCCTGCGTTTGCTGGTTCTCAGAGTCACACAGCATGTACAATAAGGTCAAATTGTCCAAGAGCTTGAAAGACAGAAGGCTGCTTTGATTCTCGCATTGAGTACAGAACGGCTTGAAGCCTTTCATTTCCTTTTCCCAGAGCCTTGTGTGCCAAAAATAGTTTACAAGCTATTTGAATAGGTGCTCACTTGACCTTAAGAATTCTGTTGAAACCCGTGAAATGACAAGGTCGACAGGGTTAGCTACCACCTGTACTTGCATCTACTAACAATGCCGACATATAACTTTATTGACAAAGTGGAATTAATGTACTATTGGAAATTTGTTCAAAATTATTTCTCTTATTATGCAAAACTTCATTTTATCAGTATTTGGGTGAAAGGGGAACTAACGAGGTGGTTGACAAAGAATCTGCAGTGGGACATTAGATTTATCCTCAATCATACGTTTTGGCTACTAATAGACAGTAAGTAGACAGTAAGTACCAAATACACTGCCCCATGTATGTACATGCCCCCCTCCCTTCCCTTCATACAAACAGCACTAAATGGTATAACATTAATACAACTACATTTTGTCACTGTCTCAGCACCTCTACATAATAAACTTAAAGTGTTTGTTCAACTTTAATTAAAGGGCACCTATTGGGCAAAAATATTATTCCCAACCAAAGGAACAGGCTAATAGAGCCCTCCCTTCTGGGAGTAACAGGGGGTAACAGCAGTTTTTTTCTTAAAGTGGACCTGTCACCTACACATAAAAAGCTGCATAATGAAAGTCCTTTGCAAATTAAATATGAAACCCCAAAAAAAATTTTCATTAAAACATCCATATCTGTTATAAAGGTGTTTAAATATCTAAACTGTCAATCAAATATTACCTGCCCCGCCTCTATGCCCGTGGCATAGAGGAAGGGCAGTCAATTACTTTCACTTTCCATTCAGCACTTCCTACATGTCACTGCTCTCCTCACATTCCCCCTTCCCTCCTCAGGCTCTATAATTGTGCAGGGCACTGCACATGGACATTAGGTCCCCCATTCTGGTGCATACACAAGATTTTGGGGTGATACACAATTTCTCTTAATAACCGTGTCCACAAAATGGCTGCTGCCTGCTTGCTGTGATTGTATAATTCCAAGACAGAAGGAAACAAAATTTAAATAATAAATACAATGTAAGTAAAGTTTATTTTGCTCAACTAACATGATAGAAAAGAATTTGAAATTATTTCTTAGGGTGACAGGTCCCCTTTAAAATTGCCCCCGCCAGCACTAGGCCACACCGGGAGCTGTTGGGGCACACGTATGCATAAAATCAGCAAATGCTGCAACTTGCTCATTATGTACATGATGTCAGAAGCACATTGCAGCCATGTGCAATGTACAATGTAGCCACTCACACCGGGAGCTCCCTTCTAGCCCTGGCAGGGGGCATGATAAAAAAAAAAGCTACCATTAGCCCCCACCAGGAGTGCGGGCGCTATTAGCCTATACCTTTGGTTGGGGATAATATTTTTGCCCAATAGGTGCCCTTTAAATTTTGGTATGATATAGATAGTGATATTCTGAGACAATTTGCAATTGGATTTCATGTTTTATCATTTGTGGTTTAGGAGTTATTTAGATTTTTTTTTCAGCCACTCTCCAGTTTGAAATTCCAGCAATCCGGTTGCTAGAGTCTGAATTACCATAGCAACCAACAAGAGACTGGAACATGAATAGGAGAGGGCTTGAACTGAAAAAAAATAAATAAATAAAAAGTAGCACTAACAATACATTTGTAGCCATAAAAGTTAGAGTCAGATGAAAAGGCAATACATTCAAAAACTATAAAAAAAAAGAAGGCCACATGAAAATTATCTTAGAATTAGTCTATAATATAATAAATATTAATGGTGAACCACCCTTTTAAATGCAGTATAGAATAACCTCAATTAAAAAAAAGATTCACAGTTTAAACAAAACAAGCATGAATCTGTGACTGGGCAGGCACAAGAGAACTGGCAATTCAATTGCGAAAATGTTCATATTCTCTGTGTGGGGTCTGGCACTAGTCCTTAGTCCCACAAAACGTCAGTCAATTTGTATTCATATGTGAATCGGTCAATCCAATATTTGTGACGGGGGGAGTTATTGGAGATAGTCTAGTATTACAGAACGCATTTTAGGACATCCTCAGAACACACACTCCTGCGTACACTCTCCTAAGGCAGAAGAATGCAGACTCGGCTGTTAGGCTATTGACACACGGACTGTTTTCAGCCTGTGTATTTGGGCTGATCTCAGCCTGTGTGTGACTGCACACAGGTAGATCGGATGAGCAGGTCTGCTTCTCTCAGCCTACAAAATTACTACTAAAAACAGCCGCTGAACACAGCCTGTGTGTCCATAGCCTAATTGTACTCCGAAGAGGCAGCAGTCACACCTCCATGTTGCCCACATATCCTGTTGCAATCTCCCCCCTCGTGGCTCATTTCTCGGTTCTCCCTCCCTCCTCAGTGCTGAAGCTCTCCGTCCTCAGCCTTTCATCCTCAGCACTTCGTCCTCAGCCATCAGCCTGGCTTATAAGCTGAAGTCTGAGCACAGAGGACTGAGGACGGAGAGCTTCAGCACTGAAACTGGTTTCACGAGTGTCATTTCAGCGGCAGCTTCCTGTGTTTGTTTAGAGCAATAGCAGCCTCAGATATTTGCAGGAGTGCCGAGACAGACAAGAAGGGTGGTCTCTGACTCTCACAACGTTCAGTGTCCCCTCATTTCCCCCCTGTAAATAATAAGACTCACCTGGCAGGCCGTCAACCCGCGCCACTTCCACAAGTCTCACCTGGGTGGGGAGGGAAATGAGTCAGAGGAGGAGGAGCCGGTGGTGGGGGTGCGGGGATACTGGGGAAGGACAGGTAACCTGAGCATGTGACCAGAGACAGGTGAATCAAGCACGACATTATAAGAAAATGGCTGAGGGGAATGGTTGGCTGAAAGAGAGTTAGCACTTGGGTTGAATTACTGTTTGTTACCAGGAGGTTATAGCCCGACACACGGCAGGTTAAAATCTCACAGTATATGTTTATGCATGGTTTCCTCTTGTAGTAGAGTATGTTTAGTTATGAGAAAAAACAAATTGGTGGCCATGACGGGTGCAGTGTTGATTCTGCGCCTCTCCCTTCTGCCCCCCACTTCATACCTCCTACCCCCCAATAATACATACACACACCACTGGTTTGGAAAGAGATGGCCGCAGTTGTTTATTTTAACACAGTAATAAACATGTATAACATTTTAACCTTTTACAAACCATTTGTATAACAAACCTTTAACAACCTTTATAACATTATTCCCCCACCCAGGGGAATGGGGGTGGGGTGGCTGTACCCCAACTGCCAAGATAGGTTCCTGTTCCATTTCTCCCAAGCCATAAACCGGGCTGCCTACCTTCCCATGAGGACCCAGGCCTACCAGGCTACTTCCACTCACTATGAAATACGCCCTTTTAACCTCCCCTGGGGGTCCTTGTAAAGGTACCCTCCGCCAACTGCAACAAAACCCACTCATATACAGGGAGGGATGCTGCGTCCTGCTGCCTCCACATCCCGGCACCGAATGGTGAGTATAACCGCTGCACTGGCCCTTCCGCAAGCCTGAGAGCCCTCCAGCCAATCAGAGCCCTGCAACAAAGAAAGGGGGCAGGGACGGGCACTACTCCTAGGCCCCGTCAATTCCCTGCTTCCCCTATACGGGTCACTGGGTCCCAGGAACTGGTACAAAAAAAAAACAAAACCTTGGTGGCCAGCACCCCCAAGTTAAAAAAACAGTTGTGGCAAGGCCCCCCCCCAAGTTAAACACATCAGTGGCCAGGCCCCCTAAGTTTAAAAAAAAACACATCAGCGGCCAGGGCCCCCCCAAATTAACATAAATAGTGCCCAAATTGGTGTTCGGCATGGCTCAGCTCCTACTTCGGCAAAACTCACCCCCTTCTTCAGCGCAACTCAGCTCCTACTTTGGCAGTTCAAGGGGGGCCTAGCTAATCTAGGAAACACAGCACGGTTAACGTATAGAAGCCACTGGGTCCCCCCCAGTGCCCAATGATGGCATCCCTGGTGGCCTGTATTTACCTGGTATGTTTTGTAAAACTTGATGGCCATAATGAAGTAATTAATAACAATCAAGCAGTAATCATAGTCCTGATATGAAAATGGGTGAAGGGTATAGCAAACGACTTTTTTAGGGCTCTTACAGACGAGAGTTTTTACCTGTGCTCCCCTGCGTTCCGTTTTTCTGTGTTCAGCCGCAGGGGAGCGCAGGAATAGACGCATTACATTTTTTCCAATGGGGCTGTACTCACACAGGCGCGTGTAGGCGCCGAACACAGGAAAAATGCAGCATGTTGCGTCTCAACCTGCGTTCGGCGCCTACACGCGCCTGTGTGAGTACAGCCCCATTGGAAAAAATGGGTTGAACGCAGAGAAACAGAACGCAGGGGAGCGCAGGTAAAAACGCTCGTCTGTAAGAGCCCCAAGGAAGGCGCTGAATCCACTTTTTTGTATTCGGCTGAACCCCCAAAATCCTTGCAAAATCCATATGCAAATTAGGGTCTGGTTTAAAATTTGACTTACTAAAGCGCCTAGCGAAAGCGCTTATGGACTGTGGAAGGGGGGGACCCGGTCTGGCAATGTGCATCTGCGATCCTCTGCCCCATTTCGTCGCCACGGGTGATGTCACCTGTGGGGGGCGAAATGGGGCAGAGGATCGCAAATGCACTCTGGCGTGTGTGCACGCACGTGCGCTACTGCACATAGCCGTGCCCCCTCCTTCCCTGCTCATTTTTCACGCCAGCAGCACAGCAACAGGAGCAACCCCCTCCCACCCACTCAGTTAGAGAGTTTTATGCAGTTATAACAGCTATTAAAAAAAAAGTCTCCGGAGTACGGTTAAGGCACTACAAGAACTATTTACAAGTTTTGTTTGTCACAGCATGGCGGTTAATTGATCCTTTGCCTGTTATTCATTTATATATCAAGGCGATGGCACATGCCCACTGCACATGCAGTGTTCGGCATCGACGGAAAGATAAACAAGTTGTTACATTTGTCATTACTATGCAAGTGTTTTTGGAATTTGGTAAGGATCTGGTGATATATGATACCAATTGAAATAAAGCTGTGGCCAACTTTCACCCACACTCCTGTCTCAGAGCCATTCATTTACGACCGTTAAGGTTAAAGAGGGATCCAAAGGTGGTTACAAGGCGGAAGGGGAGGTAGCAAGATGCATAACCATCTCCGCAGTCTTGTTTTGTGATGAAAAGTCACATGATTTCATGGATTTGAATTCGGTTTGGCAAGGCACGAGGATTCTCCCGAATCCCCCTGAAAAAGGCCAAATCCTGACTGAATTCTAAACTGTATCCTGAATTTGTGCACTCTTTATATTGTTTGTAAAAAGCCACATTTATAATGAATTTCAACTGAGCAGGCATTGGTGGAGTTTGAATTTGTTTTTAGCTTGTGCTGACATATTTTAATAATCCCAATTGTCTTTTGGGGTGTTGAGATGAATTGTAAGTGTGGGACAGCACATTACAGAAACACAACAAATCAAGGAACGCCAGAGAAAGGTAATTGTACGTGGCTGCCCATGATTCAGTTCTATACTGTAGTAGCTACCCGTAAAAGGGAAGGGTGAAATCAACGACCCATGCTTTTTTTTCCTGCTTGCTTAGTGGCATTACTCCCTTACCCCTGGGCCAAAATCAATTTGTACCAAGCACCATGAGTTCTTGGAGCTGTACAAGCCAAGAGAGTACATGGAGGAGAAGAGAAATAAAGCCAGAGCAACAGTGGTGAAATGAGACTATATAGGCAGGGGACAGAAACCAGAAGCATCAAATGTTCTGATGAGATGGACTGTGTGGAAAGGGACTCTTCCAATTGCTTTAGATGGGGTGTTTTGATTTTCTTTGAATTGAATAACAGTTAGACAGGTCTTAAATCTACATAAAAGGTTGAATGTGATGGACAATTGTTTTTTATACCTATGGTACTATGAAAGAAAAGGCTTGTAAGCCTGAAATCTAATTATATATTTTAAACAAACATTACCGTCAAGCAAGTTGAAAATCTTGGTAAGTAGTCATAATATATCTGGTTTGTATATAAATTAGCAGTGCAACAACTAGAGGCCAGTGCTGTTCCTACCTTCAGCTTAATAGATGGGTGGATAAACCAAATACATTTATTTAAAGAGAGGAGCAAAACTAAAAATAGACTACATCATTAACCACTCCCTATTACCTCCTTACATCTTTATGCCAGTGTTGTATGTCATGAGTAAGCTGACTTATCTTTTCTGCAGCTTGCTACACATATCACAGCATTGGCAACTTTGCTTGGTATTTTCTTACTGGAGGAAGGTCATGTACTCAAAGTTAGACACTTATCAGAGGCAATGGACAACATCAGCTGTGGCTAAACTACAACTCCCATTATTATATTGCCTCTTTTGCAAGAAATGACATTCATGATACCATAGCTACATATGGCTCTAGTGATAATACATTTCTAGCCCCTTATGTAGTCTAAATTGTGGCCAATGGGAATTGATCCTCCTTTTCGGACCATGGTCGTTAGTATTTTTCCCTATAGTTTTTGTGATGTATATAATGCTAAGTACCTCTCAGCCTTGAATGTTATGTGTAGCATTTAAATTACTTTACATTCCTGGCAGACCGGGTGAATCAGCTATTTAGAGTTCCTAGCTGCTCTCCAATTTGTGAATTACTGTTTCACATCTTTAAATTCAGAAGCAATGGACAATTTAGTGGAACAGAACTGAGAGCTGGAAGGCTGTAGGAAAGGAGAATGAAAAATATCTGCAGATCTCCATTTTGTATGCAAAAATCGATCCCGTTACCCACAACTGCATCAAGCTGCAACATTATCCAACATTTATAATATGGAAATACCTTTTTCCTCATTGAAATAAACCGAATGCTGCATACAGTTATTGGCTATAGTAGAAAAACAAACAACTGTTGCACCTCTCCTTCCAAAGTCCTGAATGTGGAAATGAAGAATAGCCGAATTCTCAAATGTGGCAAAAAGACCCAAAGTCACGAAAATAGCCGAAGCCGAAATCACTAAAACAGCCGAAGTCCTGAAGCAGCGAAAAGACCCAAGGAGAAGAAGTTGAAGTCCTGAAGCCATGAGTTCAATTCCTCTGAACACCCATGTGTATGTTTTGTTTTTAAATCCCCAGGCCACCAATGTATTATTTTAATACTCTATATCTGTCATCAATGTTTTGTTTTTTTAATTATTCTTTGGGGCCCCAATTTTTTTTTAACTTGTATGGGGGGGGCCTGGCACCAATGTTTTTTTTTTTAAATATTCTTTGGGGCCCCAATTTTTTTCACTTGCAAGGGGGGCCCTAGTGCCAATGTTTTTTTAAAAAATATTCTTTGGGGCCACCATTTATTTAACTTGTAAGGGGGGCCCTGGCACCAATGTTTTTTTAACTTTTACGGGGGCCCTGGTCACCAATAGCCTTTTATAACTTGTGTGTGTGTGGAGGGGGTTACCTTTTTAAGTGCTGATGTCTGTGTGGTCTTTCAACTGTCATGTAGAGTGGGTGGGATCTGGGGCAGGGCTTGGGGGCCAGGCCCAGAAAATTTTGTTGTACAAGGCCCCATGATTTCTAATGGTGGCCCTGATAAAAGTGATACATGATGTCATAAATCTGTGCATTATTTTTAACCTAACCTGTTAAAGGAGAACTAAAGTGTAAATAAAAGTAGTGTCAAAATGCTGCACATTATGTTTTGGTGTTCTGCACCAGGACAAGGCAACTACGGTCTATTATCAGTGAATATCTATGCCTCTGAAGATGCCCCAGTAGCTCACCATCTTCTTTTCTGCTGATTCACAGCACATTCTCTGTGCTGATGTCAGTTACCTGAGCTTAGGGACTGGCAATATACTGCATATACAGATTATAAAATTCACAATTGATTAGTAATTCATAGCAATTTTCATAAATTGGCATCTTAGAAACCAGTGCATTTTGCATCATAATATAATAATTAGGGATGCACCGAATCCACTTTTTTGGATTCGGCCGAACCCCCGAATCCTTCACGAAGGATTCGGCCAAATACCGAACCGAATCCGAACCCTAATTTGCATATGCAAATTAGGGGTGGGAAGCGGAAAACATTTTTTACTTCCTTGTTTCCTGACAAAAAGTCACGCAATTTCCCTCCCCGCCCCTAATTTGCATATGCAAATTAGGATTCGGTTCGGCCGGGCTGAAGGATTAGGATCCCTAATAATAATCAGCCCTATATCATCAGCTTGTATGACAGATGAACCTCATTTACTGCTTGGTGGTTTGCGAGAAGATTAGCTTCTGATCATCTGCCCTGAGCACACTGAGCATGTAAGACACTAACACTAACAAAATCCAAGATAATGACTGCCTGTAGACAACTTTGAAGGCCTGAATCTGTTATATTAGATACTGATAGATCAGAAACTTTAGTCTGGTGCAGTAAGTTCAGCATATAAAATATCATATTTCTACCCACATTTGTTTTTAGGGTTTAGTTCTCCTTTAAGTTGACAATACAAGGAGCCACTTATACAATGAAGTTGCATGTAGGCCAAGCACTTATCCACATAGATGGACATGTTAGCAGTAAGTGACCTGTCTATGATCCGCCATGAGCCATTGGCAGATTAAATATTCAGCCCAGACATAACAACTGTGATCATATTGTAAGGCTGAACTCACCCAAGCTGCCCAACCAAACTGTTATATGTGTGGCCTTCCATATTTTGTTACCTCTTGTACATGGTTATACCAGATAATTTTGGACGTAAACACATCATTCAGTAATTGCAAAGGGCCACACACTGCTTTGCAAACGCAGTTTTTAAAAAGAGCCCCAAAAAGTTAATTTGATTTATAAGACCCAAACCACAGGCTTTTTACTTATAAACAGGTCAGATTGTATTTCAGATGTGTCTGTAGGTGGAATATATACATATCAAAAGGGCTAAAGGCAAACTTAAACAAATGTGTATTTGGAGTGAAATACAGTCAGCCCTTTCAGTGCAGAAGAAAAGGAGTTTAGTATTGATAGGTAGCAAGCTACTGTCATATGTGGGGAGCAAGCAGTTTCTGGATTCAGCCAAATACTATAGTTTTCACAAAGGGGTTGTGTCACATTTGAGTTAACTTTAAAGGGATACTGTCATGGGGAAAAAATTTTTTTTTCAAAATGAATCAGTTAATAGTGCTGCTCCAGCAGAATTCTGCACTGGAATCAATTTCTCAAAAGAGCAAACAGATTTTTTTATATTCAATTTTGAAATCTGACATGGGGCTAGACATTTTGTCAATTTCCCAGCTGCCCCAAGTCATGTGACTTGTGCTCTGATAAACTTCAATCACTTTTTACTGCTGTACTGCAAGTTGGAGTGATATCACCCCCTCCCTTTCCCCCCCAGCAGCCAAACAAAAGAACAAAAACACAAGATAACAGCTGCCTGGTAGATCTAAGAACAGCACTCAATAGTAAAAACCCATGTCCCACTGAGACACATTCAGTTACATTGAGAAGGAAAAACAGCAGCCTGCCAGAAAGCATTTCTCTCCTAAAGTGCAGGCACAAGTCACATGACTGAGGGCAGCTGGGAAATTGACAAAATGTCTAGCCCCCTGTCAGATTTCAAAATTGAATATAAAAAAATCTGTTTGCTCTTTGAGAAATGGATTTCAGTGCAGAATTCTGCACTATTAACTGATGTGTTTTGAAAAAAAACATGTTTTCCGATGACAGTATCCCTTTAATATGAGTGTAGAGTGTGATATTCCGAGACGATTTGCCATTGGTTTTCATTTTTTTATTAGTGTTTTTTAGTTATTTTGCTTTTTATTCAACAGCTCTCCAGTTTTCAGTGTCAGCAATCTGATGCTAGGGTCCAAATTACCCTAGCAACCTTGCATTGATTTGAGCAAGAGACTGGAATGTGAATAGGATAGGCCTGAATAGAAAGATGAGAAATAAAAAGTAGCAGAGCATGGGTCAGTAATCCCCATTTGCAAGCTGGAAAGAACCAGAAGAAGGTAAATAATTCAAAGCTATAAAAAATAAATTGTGAAAAGTTGCTTAGTAGCCATTCTATAACATTCTAAACATTAAGGTGAACCTCCACCCCATTTATTTGCATAATTGTCCAGAGTTTTAAAGTCACAGTATTTGGCCTGCAAAAAGTGGTTGAATCCTGAACCAAATCCTGGAGTTGGTGCATCCGTAGATAAAACATAATATTACATATATATTAAGCAATATCCATTTAATCTAAAAACCATCTGTACATCGTACTCCTAGTTTAGACCAGGGGTTACCAAAGTTTCCAGATGTCTAATAGATTTAGCATTCGTCGTTCTTCAATTAGCTCCTCCATGTTTACAGTCTATGACTTGACTGCAAGTCAACTGCAGTTGGTTTATTCTATAACCACACTGAAGGCACTTAATAGTATATGAGATGGCACATGTATAGTATTGTACACGTTTATGGATGGTATACATATTCACCTTTTATACAGTCAGAGTGACAATTACAACATGGACATGTACATTTATTTTGGGAAAGAAGAAGCTGTTTGCTTCCAAGCCCTGTTATATACTGTATTATATTTTACAACTACTAAATCAAAGTTTTGACCTCATTTGTAAATTATACTGTATATTGGGTTTTGACCACCATCTCCCATAGATTCAACCCAATTTTTTTTTTTTTTTTCAACTTTCTGTTTATTGAAGTTAACACAGCAATTCAACAGAATGCACTTGTCATTTCCTGTTAACATATTGATCAATAAACTTTTTCTGACATACATTCTTCGCTTATTTTGTTATTACAAATCCTGTGATGTGTTAACAATTTTCCAACAATTACAAACAAGGAAAGGGGGAGGGGGAAAAAGGTGGGGGGAAGGGGGTGAGTGAAATCTCCTGATGGTTGAGGTTTTATATTTGTCTTCGCAGCAGTCCTTCTCTATATAACCAGATATTCCATACATCCTCAAATTTACTGAGCCTGTAGTTCAGCATAGCAGTTAGCTTCTCCATTTCGATAGACCACCACAATTTGTTTCGAATTTCCTGCATAGTTGGAGGTGGGCCCTTCCATCTTTTAGCTATTAAACCTCTAGTGATTAGGCAGAATTGAACACATAATTTATGTTCGTTGAATGTTAGCTGTTCAGGTTTACGTAGCAGGAGAGCTAACCAAGGGTCAGGTGGCATTGATGTCGCCAAAGTGTCATTTATCGTTTTAAAGACATCTTCCCATAACCTGTATATTGTGGGACATGTCCACCACATGTGCATTTCATCCGCCACTTCCCCACACCCCCGTGGACTTAGGAGTGTAGTACCAGTCATGATAAACTTTATACGCATTCTCTTTAATAAGGGTATTAATGGAAGCTTTCGCCATGACCTTATGAATTTTCTCCCATTCCTCCATTTCTATGGGCACCCCTAGTCTCTGTTCCCATTTCAGCATAGTAGCCGTTTTCAACCCAATTTTTTTTTAAATGATTTCCTTTTTTCTCTGTAATAATAAAACAGTACTTTGTACTTGATCCAAACTAAGATATAATTAATCCTCATTGGAAGCAAAACCAGTCTATTGTGTTTATTTAATATCTACATGATTTTCTAGTAGATTTAAGGTATGAAAATCCAAATTATGGAAAGATCAGTTATCCAAAAGATCTGAAAACCCCAGGTCCCAGGTATTCTGGATAACAGATCCCCTACCTGTATTTGGGATTTGGCCCCTAATTTTCATAGAGGGAAGGGAAAAAGTGCAAAAAACATTTTTTACTTCCTTGTTTTGTGACAAAATGTTATGAGTTCCCTTCTCATCTCTAATCTGCAAATGTAAATTCAGATCGGCTGAATCAAAATCCTGCTGAAAAAGGCCAAATCCTTGCCTAATCCTGAACTGAATCCTGGATTCGGTACATCCTTATAAATATATAGTGAATAAAGTACCCCCTCTTGTAAAATATAAGGATATTATAAGTTACCGAGGAGTTTCATGACCATATAAAAACACGAGGCCGAAGGCCAAGTGTTTTTATACAGATCAATGGCTTCGAGGTTAGTGAATTTGCCCCTAAGTGAGAAGTTAAAATAATTGGCACACCATTTTGTTCAAAGAATACTTTAGTAGTCAAAATGCCTGAAACTCTTAACAACTGCCTGAGACAGTATTACTTGGTACTGAGAGCCATGATGTGCCAAAGGCAACACATTTCATATTCATTTAAATACAGAAAACAGCTGTCAGCAGTTCACTCACCATTTTAATCTAGAGAGGATCACAATTTAAAATGCTGTTTGACATTGGGCTTAGTTTCCATGACAAATGGTGGTTTGAGTGGTTTGGTGAACTTTCTTTTGCTTCACTCTGCACCAGATAAACATTGCTGTGAAGAGTGTTACAGTCTTTACATAGAAAAAAAAAAGGGTCCAAAGGTACATGTGTTCTACCAGCTGCCTGGCAACCATCTATATCTGCAAACACTGTCATGGTTAATAATTGTGCATATTTTATCTGGAGGTTGCATCGTGTCACTTTTGGATAAGTGTATGTGAAAAACAGCTATGCATTTATTATACATGTAGGATTATCACTCGAGAACTTTATAGTCCATAACAGGCTGCTTTGTGGGGGTTTTTTTCTAGTTATACAGGTATGGGATCTGTTATCCAGACACCGTTATCCAGAAAGCTGTCTCCCATCGGGGCAAATTTACTAAAGTGCAAAGCGGCTAACGCTAGCACAAATTCGCCAGCGTGACGTCATTTTGTTACTGTAATGTTTATTTTATTTTTTAAAGGTTTCCCAGGCTTGTGTAGTGGAATGTATTTGCTGCAACATATACATCCATTATATTTTAACTTTGCGCCGTATGCAAATAGGCCATAGCTAGCGTAACTTCGCTTTGCCTGACGAAGTAATGGTAGCGCAACTTCGCTACCGTTCGCCTCCCTAAGCGCAACTTCGCTTTTTAGTGAATTTGCGTATCGCTGACGAAACTACGCCTGGCGAAGTGCGGCAAAGCTGGCGCAACTGCGGATCTTAGTGAATTTGCCCCATGGATTCCATTTTATCCAAACGACTTCCTTTTTCTCTGTGATTATAAAACAGTACCTTGTCATTGATCCCTACTAAAATATAATCACTTCTGATTAGAAGCAAAACCAGACTATTGAGTTTGTTTAATGTTTACATGATTTTCTAGTAGACTTAAAGTATGAAGATCCAAATTAAGGAAATATCTGTTATCCGGAAAACCACAGGTCCCGAGCATTCTGTATAACTGTTCCCATACCTGTATAGTCATATGACAAATAGAACTTAGCCTTTTTTACCCCATTTATGTCAATCATACTGAAATTATGATTCAAATAAATACATTGATGATTCTCTGAATAAGCTTAGCTTCTCAACAGCTGCTCAGAGCCCACTGAGCATGTGAATGTTGATGGTGACCCCCTGTGACAAGTTTGAAGTCCTGGGTCATTGCTGCTATTGACAAGCTGAAAACTTTAGGCTGGTACAATAAATACAGTATATAAAATATGGCATTTTTCACAATATTCATTTTTATTTACATTAAATAACCCCAATAGGACTGGATAAGGTTGGATCCAAGTTCAATGTAATGTTTTTTTTATTACAGAGAAATAAAGAAAATCACTTTAAAAATAAGATTTGCTTAAAATGGAGTCTATGGGAGATGGTCTATGATCTGTCTATCTATCTAATTATATATTTATCTGCTGTGGTTTATTAAAAATCTTTACAATCTTTGGAGCTGTATTTATCAAGGTGAGTAAAATATTTTATAACTAAAAATGGCATAAATTCAATAGTATACATATATACACATTTCTGTAGTAGGACATTATGCTTGAATTAACAACATGCATTGCAATATTGTAAATCATCATAAGTGAAATAAGCTATTAGCACCTTTATAAATATTACAGAGGGAAGGGTTATTTATAGGGATGCACCGAATCCACTATTTTGGATTCGGCCGAACCCCCGAATACTTTGCGAAAGATTCGGCCAAATACCTAACCGAATCCTAATTTGCATATGCAAATTAGGGGTGGGAAGGGGGAAACATTTTTTACTTCCTTGTTTTGTGACGAAAAGTCAAGCGGTTTTCCTTCCTGCCCCTAATTTACATATACAAATTAGGATTTGAATTGACAGAAGGATTCGGCCGAATCCTGCTGAAAAAGGCTGTATCCTGTATTTGGTGCATCCCTAGTTATTTATTAATTTTCATGGTGTTATATTTTTCCTCAAGGACTATATATGTATATGTATATTATGGTTGAGATTTTTGTGGAAGAGAGAGGTTGTACACAAGTTAAAATCACATTATTCCAATTAATAAATACACAAAATTGTTAGGGACAATTCCCTTTGACTTCTTTAGAAGCGCGTCAGCTTTTTTTAGTTCCTTTGAGATATATATATGTATATTTTTATATATATATATATATATATATATATATATATATATATATATATATATATATATATATATTTTAATCCTTGAGAAAGAGCACAGTTGATGTTCGAAACGGCGGATTTCTTTCAATAAATCTTGATTCCCGATTCCCGAATTTATCTCAATATTTTCTGCTACAAACTCCGATCAAATCCACTTGGGTTTTTTACGCTTATTTATTATAAAAATTTCCTGAAAAATTGCTTTACGGGAAAAAATCTGATATTCACAAGTTTTTCATCTGATTTTCATGAATTATCCACTTTTTCTTTGTAAATTGAGAAAAACATGCAAACTCTAATTTTGATTCATCTGCCCCTTGGGGTACATGTATTTCAGTAGAAATCACTCACCATATAACTGAGACATCATGGACCTTTCTTAAGTGGAGAAGTCACAGCCAACAGATTGCTCCATTAGAAGCATTATTCATGGGCAGGAGCTGCAATTTTAAGGTCAGTTGCCTAAATAATTGAATAACAGTCATTAGCCACTTCTATGCGATGTCAGACCTGTTATTTAGTATCAGTCGACATGTCGTTCTGCAGATCTCTTGCTGCTGTTTATATTGCACATTATAAGCCAGCTATTAGGGTAGTTGTGGCTTATTTAACATAATGTTCTTAAGACACATTAATGTTAATAGGCCGCTAAAAGTGGGTGAGTTGGTGACACCTTGTTAGCAGCTTGTTATTACTAAAGTTCCTAAACAGTGACACCATAATGCAGGCACCCCCAGCCTAAGTAAATGGTGTGTTATTATTTTTTTGTTATTATTGTGCCTAAACACAAATTTCACTCTCTCTTACACTCTACAAGTGGTTCACTATAGACTTTTTATTTTTGTCATTTTTGTGGCATACGACTTGGATGGGCATTTTTTACAGCTGTAAATATGAAAGCCTTATACAGGGAGTCCTCGAGTTACTTAAACACGGCTTACAAGCAACTCATACTTACAAAGATTACAGCAATGTACTGTGGTTTGATTGGCCATATTAGCATTTAGCTTTAATAAACTATCTCTCCCGAACCCCTCTGGTGTGTGTTGTCTACTGCAGAGCACAGAAAGTTAAAGAAAGGTAACAATAAATACTACATTAAGACAAACATATCTCTAAGTTAACTGCATTTAATAAGTAAATGTATATTTTTTAAACTTACATACAAATTCAACTTAAAAACAAACCTACAGACCCTATCATGTACGTAACCCAGGGACTGCCTGTAATGAAGAGATATAAGTTGGCCAATATTAGCCATTGTAAATATTGCTACATATAGAATCTATAATCTATAACTTTTCCACTGCTAAGAAATTAAAAGATAAACTGTATCCTCATCCAGAGATTATACAATATCACTTGCTAAATAGACTCTAAAGTTGAAGGTGGAGATCAGGCTATGGATCTTTGTTCTTACATGACAATATTACATTTACCACTGGCATGCAATTCAAGACCTCCGACATGTGCCTCAATGCAACTCTTCCACTGGTCATTGTGGCCACTTAACGAATATACACATTTATATATAATGATGATTTGTATGCCAGGGAAAACAAGGGTTATGTTCTCTTAATGTTCAGAGGAAGTACAACGAACATTAACTGGCTTAATAACTTAATAAAAGACTCATGGAGGTCTGAAATGTTATTGAGTATCTGGGTCAGAGCCCATGTTCCAATAAAGGCGTTTTAAACCAAATAATCTTGTGGCTGGTGCTGTCTGTGAGTATACTGATTCAAGAGAACAGTGTGAAGTGGACATTGTGTGACTTGCACCATATTGAAGATAAAGTTGAATTCATGGAGCGTGCTGACTAAACTACTTGCTGGCTTAATAACTTGATATGCTCCACAATAGGGTACATTGACGTCACTCAGTTTCCTATTTAATCCATGGCTTATTAACATGGTACAACTCTTTATCTTTTACAATTATATCTAATGCATTTCAATGTCCAATGTCAGTAGTTCTAGGAAATTACTAAGGCTGAGTATCTGGTTAAACTTTATTTCCCCCTACTGTACAGACTCATTTATTGCACTCACAATGAGGTTAGTGTGAAGTTAGTGTGATTAGCCTGAAAGTCACACACACCATCATTTAAAGTTACACCTCAATTTTACATACCCTGATTTTAGGTTTTCATGTATTCTTATTCCCACCTATATTCCTTATTGTATCACATACTTATAGGTATATATAATTAAGCTAATAGTTTTAGCTGGGATATCAAGTGAAAAAGAGTGTAACATTTTAACATATATACGTGTATTTCCTTGAATGATTTGGTTAAGAAGCTGCAGGAGTTGCAGGGTTTAACTGAACTTGCAGGCATTATGAATGGTTCCCTTTTATATTGCCACATACAAGATTTAAGTGGTGTGGCCCCTAAAAAAAAATTACCAGCATTAAAGTGACCATACACAGGGCAATGAAATCGTCTAGACCAAGACACCAGCTTATTGGCTTGTACAGAGCTGTCAACCCCCCTATTTTCTCTGGAGTTACCAGATTTTGGGGCCCCTGTCTCCCATCACTTTTAAGCATTGGCACAATTTTCCACAATTACTGAGGTTTTGCTGTGAAAATCCAATGTGCACATGCCCAGAACACTTCAGGGACATCAGCGGGAGGAATGTGCATGCGCAATCTTTGGCTTCAGGAAATGTCTGCGCATGTGTGAAACGTCACTTGGAAAAAAAAAATTCCCCCTAGTCACCGGACGTCTAATCTCCCTGAATCTGCCTGTGTGCCCTGACCCTTTAGGGCTTTAGCACACGGGCAGATTCTGAGAGATTTAGTTGCCTGGGGACTAATTGCCTCTTCTGTGGGTCGACAATCTTCCCAAACTGCCTTCCCTCTGCTATAATGAGAAAACGCCAATGCACTCGCGGCGCTTAGATTTCCGAAGTTGCCCCGACATTTCCTCGTGAGGCAACTTTGGAAATAGAAGCGTCGTGAGTGCATTGGTGCTGGCGTTTTCTCATTACAGCAGGCGGAAGGCAGAGGGAAGGCAGTTAGGGGAGATTGTCGCCACACAGAAGAGGACTAAATCTCCCCAAATCGGCCCATGTGCTAGCTCCCTTAGGTGTGCTATAGACACTGGCTATGACCCAACACATTTTGTTAGTTTAATGATTAAGAATAGGCATTGGGTTACAATTCCCCATTGCAGCCATAACTATAACAACCATGATACAGATCAGCCACCAAGGCTGGAGTAAAAGCCAATAATAGTCATTGACAATAACCATAGTAGATCTATGCTTGAAGTTGTTTATTATGGAAATAGGTAGTTTTGGAGGGATTACAGTAGGAAGTGATCTACAGCATTCCACAGTGCTTTGTAATGATCAAAACACCATTCATGACCCAAGCCTTGAACAACACTCCTGATGGTGATCATTTAACCCCTTAAGAACCAGTGGATCAGACCCATTAGCACTCCAGGGCATTACAGCCTGCCCCACACAGCACTTTGAGGTTTAGATCCTGGTGCTTGATCTGTGTGATTTGAATGTTATCAGTTTGTTTTTCAAACATGTTACTGTGGATTTATCTGCCTTTAATTGTGATACTTTGTAAAGCCAGCAATTAGTCCCTGCAGAGATCAAAGCAAAAACACATCAGATAAAGAGCTGGAAAGGCCAGTCCATCCAGGCACACATCCATACACCCTCAGTCCAGCAGACAGTAAGGCAGCCACAACATATGCAATGCACTCCCACCCCTTCCTCTGTCCCTCCCCAAACTAGCACCTCATTCACACTTTCATTTGGAATTCAAAAGCTGTCCTCTTCTCTGAGCTGTGATGTTAACGGCACCTCCCAGTGTCCTGCTGTTATTAAAGCAGCCGGGCCAGGGAAAAGTTTGGGAACATTAAAAAAGCAGTCTCACTGGCTGCTGTAAGGTGAGATTCATCAATGAGCTGAATTAAACAACCTTTGCCCTCAAGCCAAGGGGGGAGTTTTATTGGCCCTCGCAAGCAAACAGGAAGTAACACCAATTCCTCTATTGTCTTTCTTGTCAATTGAAACCCAACTGCATTTTTGTCTCAGCTTCCTTCCCTTTTCCCCAGTTATTTCCAAGGCTAAAATAAATACATTTTGGATTACACAATCTGGCACAGTGCAGGTGCCGTTCACTTTAAAGGCTGAGCTGGCCAAATTTATTATAAAATACGGAAAAGGTTTTCATAGTTTTCCTAGTATATAAGGCATTTCCTATGTCTTATTATAATTGTGCAAATCTAGAATCACATATAGTAGTGGCATGCAGTAAAATACAAAATATTTGCATTTAGTATTCACAATACAGGTATGGGACATGTTATCCAGAATGCTCAGTAAAATATAAAATATTTGCATTTAGTATTCACAATACAGGTATGGGACATGTTATCCAGAATGCTCAGTAAAATACAAAATATTTGCATTTAGTATTCACAATACAGGTATGGGACATGTTATCCAGAATGCTTGGAACTTGGGGTATTCATAATAAGAGATCTTTCTGTAATTTGGATCTCCATACCTTTAACACAATAGAACGTGCCTACTGCCTCCCCCCACTAGTGATGGGCAAATTTGACTGTTTAGCTTTGCCGAAAATGTTTGAAACGGTGAAAATTCACCAAAATGCTTTGGTCTATGGGTGACGATTTTTTTTTGAAGCACGACAAATTGTGCTATAAATTTTTGACATGCGGCAAATTTTTTCACCCATTACAGTCTATGGCCATAATTTTAGCGGCAAAAGATGGAGAAAATATTCGATCATCTTTACCCTCTCCACCACCACAATTGTGCCCTAGGTATGCCTACCCCTATTTCCAGCCTGCAGCAGAGCTTAAGGATTAGTTCACATGAGGAGATTCGGGGAGATTTTATCGACTGGCGACTAATCGCCTTGTCTTCTGATCGACAATCTCCCCGAACTGGCTCAGCGTGTTTTCCCATAGGCTATAATGAAAAGTCGCCTGCGCTAATGCACATGTGGCAATGCATTTTCCATATTCACACGAAGTTGGTTTGGGCAACTATGGAAAACGCATCACCGCGTGTGCATTAGAGCAGGAGTTTCTATAAAGTTTGTGCTTAGCAGCGCATACTATTTTGTTTTTTGCCCCTCTTGTGTATTTGTGAAGTGTAGAAGCACAATTTGTTTAAGTATTTTTTGCGGATACTGATCAATCATTTCTAATAAAATCCAGATAAAATTGATTTTTTTTTACTAGCACTGTAGAAAAAAAGACTTCACCATGAAAAAAAAATCAAAGAAAATGTTTAAGGGGTGCATTCACTTCAAAGGGCGGTTGCATACATTGTGAGTAGATGCACACATTCACCCCCTGCTAGGCCTTTGGTATTACAGTGGTCTGCAGCATTGTACAATTAAAGGCTTGACAGGGACAGTCAGACATGTGACTAACTTAACCTTCTCGGACCATATATGACCTTGCAGTGACCCACTATAGGAAACAGGAGTGTCCTCTTATACAATACCAAGGGACAATCTACCCCCTTATCAATATGCACATTCATGATGAATAACAATTGGTACTGAGAGTTTTTTCATGCACAATCCCTCCCAGACACAGGACAGTCACCCGAGCAGCAGGTTCCTCTCCTTCGCATCCCAATAACATCATGGCTGATACCTCATACACCACAGGCCTTCATGTGCCTATCTCTGGCCGGTAGAAAGAAAGGAAGGCTAGTTGGGTACCCAGAAAAGTTGGCAACCCTACCTGTAGCAGTAAGGGTGCTGGTATCTATCCAGTCACTTATATGGTTCATTTCTGAGCCTTCCCCCTCATTACAACAACCAGTGCATGAATGCATTCCATTATGTGATTGGGTATCTGAGACAGGAGGTTTAATTCCACACCTCTTGCCCTCCTGGTAAAATCACATTAAGATCAGGTGATACTGGTGATAATGCTGAGTGCACTGTTTCTGCAATATTTATACATTGATGGCTGTAGCTGACCATACGCTGGCTTATAAAAACTTATTGGCCTGTGTATGAAGCTCTTCTGACAGTTTCAGATCTGTATTTCTGAAGTGGCCGCAACACTTGTGTTGCCAAATTAAACGGTTTGTGAATTTGCAGAGCAGCCCTTCAGTAGTTAGTGCCTCAGCCCAATTCTCAGGAAGCTGAATATCAAAAAAACCCAGTGACCTTTTTATCTGGTCAGTGGATGCAGCTTTAATGGCCACCCCTCTGGCTGCAGACCAAAGCTGTCTATCTCCTTTCTATGCTGCCCCCACTGGTTAACAACATATCATGCATTCATAAATATAACTGTGACTGACTGAATTGAATTAAAATTCAGCTTGATCATATTTTCACTTATGAGAAATACTGTTTGGGGATAAGCAGGTAGTCCAATACAACCACTTTTATCCTTTGAATGTTTTTGTGCCACATTTGGGATTTTGAATGATAAATGCCACATTTGACCTTGGAATGATAAAGCATTGTCCAATAGTAGTTTTATTTTAACTTTGTCAGTTTATTTAAAAATTTGACTTCAATTTCTGGTTATTTGATATATTCCAAAGTGAAAGCAACGCACCAAATCCAGGGTCTGCTTAAATCCCAACACTATTTGCACAGTTTTGATTTGCCGCAACGATGCGTCCAACCAAACCAAATCTGGACTCTCAATGCCATGTTTAACGTTCTGGGCAACTGAGGACAAAACATGTTTGTTCAAATTTAGTGCTGTTTTGATGAACATGCTTAAATCTGAATAATTAATTAAAAGGGTTGTTCACCTTTAAATTAACTTTTAGTATTATGTAGTAGTGAGTGATATTCTTTGACAATTTGCCATTGGTTTTCATTGTTTTTGTGTGTTCCTTTTAGCTATTTAGTGTTTCATTCAGCAACGTTTAATTCAGCAATTTTCCAGTTTGCAATTTAATCTGGTTACTAGTGTCCACATTGCCCCAGCAACCATGCACTGATTTGAATAAGAGAATGACATTTCAATTGGAGAGGACTTGAATAGAAAGATGAGTAATAAAAAGTAGCAATAACAATACATTTGTAGCCTTACAGAGCATTTGTTTTTAGATGGGTCAGTAACCCCCCCCCCCATTTAAAAGCGAGAGTCAGAAGAAAGCAAATTATTAAAAAAAATAAATAAAAAAAATGAAGACCGAAAAGGTGCAGGTGCATGTTTTTTTGGTCTAAAATCCACCCCATTTAAAAACTGCTGGGTATATGCTGTTCCTGTCAATGCCCATAGGACTCAGGGCATACTGCCATTTTCTCCACCATCACATTAGCCAACAGTATTAAATTCAGTTCAGTGTACAGCCTCATCATTTTGCAATAAATCATTTTTCAAAGATAAGCGCATTGTAACAAATAAAGCAATACTGACACACTCAGGGTATCTAATCATTTGTATGAAATTCACTTAAATCATATTTATTTAGAGTGTCTTATTCTAGTCTATTCTTATGTTCCGAGCATGTCTTGTAACTCCTGTTTCCAGCAGATGGGAAGGGGCTTGAAATGTTGGAGTGTCTTCTGATTAAAGAGTAACTTTAAGATTGCAAACAGTTCAAGGCCTATACAGAACATCGTGCTCTGAAGGCGCAATCTAAAAATTTATGGTATCAGTCACTTAGAGGAAACAATGTGACAGTCTTATTGCTTGTGGCTGTATCCTGCCTGCCATTGTTTGGTTGCACTTTGCTCCCTTTCCCATCTGTATGCTCTGTAATTAACTGTAAACCCAAATAATGAAGGGAGAAGTTTATTGCCCCTTTTTCTAAGATCTGCCCCAGGTCAGTAGAGAAAGGTCTTTGCAAACAAGAGATAGGAAATGTATAGGAAGAATTCAGTTCGAAACCCATATGTCACCCATTATAACACACAGGAGATCAAAGGGTTAACCCCTTCACTGCCAGGGCGGCCCAGTATTTATTGGTGGCTCTACAAAAGCAATGTTCTTCAGTCCAAAAAAAGCCCTATTCCCTTGCAGCTAATTTATCTAAATTAAATGCAAGAATCAATATTACATCTGTCATAAACCATTGCTTGGCATGTATACAGTTCAAAGAAATCAATTTCCAATAATTAATGTTGATCCGATAAATCCAGTCTAGGGCTATCATTTCTGTGCAAAACGATATACTCTTTCGGCTAAATTGCAGAACTGGTACACAAAACCACTTGATTTGGCTCAATAAATTAAACATGCTAGCAATTAAAACTATGAAATGTGCTATATAGCAAGTAGACTCCAAGCTTTTGTGTATCATGTTGTTTGTAGATATATAGCCATATATTATGTAGACTGTTAGCCTAGTTTGTATGTATAATTCACAGATTTCAAGGCTTTTGTTATGTGATGAAATAAGCAGACTGCAGTAGGGTGGGAACCAGTACCTAGGGCACACGCACTTTAAAACGTATTCTAGAAATTTCCAGAAAATATTTTATTGTGGTTTTATTTGTGTTCTGTAGTCCACACCCAATAAAAGATTATTAATAGTGTATTAAAGCTTTTAAATTATTTCCCTTTTTAAATTATTTGCCTCTTTCTTTCAATTTGGGGTCACTGACCCATCTCAACAAATGCTCTATAATGCTACACAATCATTATTATTACTACGTTTTACTATGCATCTTTCTATTCAATCCCCTTCTTATTTATATTCCAGTCTGTTCTTCAAATCAGTGCATGGTTGCTAGGGTAACTTGGGCCCTAGCAACCAGATTGCTGACATTGCAAATTGTCACTGTGCTCACTGGGCATATATGGGCAGAAAATGCAAACTCAATCGTTATCCCACCGCAATACACCCCATGTGCACAGTGACAGTTGATCACATTCATTCCTTTCACTACACACACAGGAAGGGTGCAGGAGTAATAGGCCTTAAAAATACTGTAAGAAAAATGCAATGTTGCATAGGCCTAACCCTTTCAGACAGGGGATATAATGCCGGGTTGGACCGTTAGGCAGGCCTTTATAATGTTCTTGTTATATATGTAGATTTCAAGTAGATAATTTTTTTTTTTTATAATAAGTAGATTGTAAGGCTTGTTTTGTGTTTTGTGATACAGGTATGGGACCTATTATCCAGAATGCTCGGGAGCATCTTCATGTCTTAAGTCTACTAGACAATCTTTTAAACAAATCCAAGGCTGGTTGGGCTTCCAATAATAATTAATTATATGTTTTATTATTAAAGAGAAAAAGGAAATCATTTTTAAAAATCTGGATTGTCTGTATAATATGGAGTCTATAGGAGACAACCTTCCCGTAATACTGAGCTTTCTAGATTAAGGGTTTCTGAATAATGGAGCCCATACCTCTATTTGTAAGCCTTTCATGTGTTGTATTAAAATTACGTTGCAAGTTTTATTATGCTTGTATTAAATGTATATGTAGATTGCAAGCCTAGAGTATGTTCCTGCAGTATGTATATTGCAAGACTGTTCTGTATTCATGTAATAAATAGACTGTTGCAAATCTTTTGCAGGTTTGAGTCATGCACATCACGGGTCTTTTACAGAGCGAATTCCCTACATTTAATTAAGGTTCAGGGCTGGTTCTGTTTTGGGTATTATTAGGATATGATTTAGAAGTCAATCTATTCATTTAAATACAAATAAACACTATTGTTCTGTGTTTGGGTACTCATACAATGTAAATTCTTACTGTCTTCAACCAAATGGGGTAAACCTGTGCAGGTCAAACGCTTGAAAAAAGAGGTGGATTTTTTTAATGTACAATCTTTATAACTTTTAATATAATTATATTGTTATTTGGAGGAGCAGCAACAGACACAGAAATAACAGGGACTTTACTTCTGTCATAATCTGCACATTGCTGATCAATCGTTTTTTACAGTGAGTGTTGGCCGACCAGCTGGGTAACCCAAACATAAACCTGTGTGTGGCCGCCTTTATTATGAGCTGGGGACTCTTTCTTGCCATATGTCCAAGTCTGTATTTGCATATCACTTGCTTGTTTTCCTCCAAACTGTACCCTGCTTCAGAACTTTTAAATATGTGCCAAGAACAAACTAATCAACAAAGTTGTTATACTGTACACACTTAAATCCATTGTTATTATTACAGCTTGTGAAATACAGTGTTTTATTAGTGTGCCAATATATTCTGCAAAGCTATAGACTGAGTTTAGCCAAACAGTTGTGTAGCATATTCAGTATCTTTAGGCCCTTTCCTTGTTGTTTTTAGTCTATAGGTCTTAGGGCAAGACACAAGGAGCAGGCTGAAAGAAGCACATCTACTTGTGACCCATCTAAATTGATCTGAATTAGATCCATCTGTGTGCGTTTACATGCAGCAGAGCGGGACCAGAAGTCAGCCCAAATATGTGAAATGAGGCATCTTCTGGCAGAGCCAGGCCATTCTGCCCAGGTGCCCTAGGCAACCCAGCCGACCACTTTGCCACCCCCCCAGCATGCCTACACAAACGAGCATACGTGTTGATGTCACACGAGGGATGTCAGAGCCCACAATTACTATTTTCAGTGGGGGTTGATGGCCTGGAACAGGGGGGCCCCTACATTTTTGTATCCTACGCATGTGCCTCTGTATCCTACCCCTAGTTCCAGCCCTGTCTTCGGACTGACCTCCATTGCATGTGAGCACACACAGGCAGATGTGACACAGATAAATGGAGCAGGGGCATGGAGCAGATCTGCTTCTCAGCAAAAATGGATTTACCCAAAACTGGCCTTTGGGTGGGGCAGCCACCCTTAGGGGCAGTGGGTAGTCCCCACAGTTTGTTTCTAATTCTTAAATTAAATACTGTGGGGTCATTTAACAAGTGCACTAAAAAAAATCATGCCTTGTGTTGGGCACAAAGCAGCCCTGCCCCTGTAGCAGGTCAGTAAGGACAGGGCTTCTTAGCACTCTATTGGGCAAATTTACTAAAGGGGAAGTGGCTAATGCTAGCGAAAATTTGCCAGCGTGACGTCATCTTGCCACTTCGCTGTTTTACTAACGGGTGCTGGCGTAAATTTGCTAGTGAAGTAGACATACTCTAGCGCTAGAAGGTATTCGTTTTAGACTCCAAAACAATTATTTTTGGTATGAAGGGGAATATTATCTCCAGAGTAATGGTACAGCTATGGGAAGTAAGTTCGCCCCTAGCTACGCTAATCTTTTTATGGGGTACTGGGAGAAAATTGTGATAGAACCAATTTTACAAACTAAGAATAATTTAATCACCTGGAGGCGCTATATCGATGATTGCATTATTATTTGGAATGGCAGTGAGGAACTTCTCAAAACCTTCATACAGGACATAAATAATAATAGTTTTAATTTAATATTCACCTATGAATATAGTAAAGCCTTTATTAATTTCCTAGATCTCAATGTTTATACCACAGAAGAGGGGTTGAAAACACGTTTGTTCAAAAAAGAAACGGATTGTAATGGGTATATACCCTATGATAGTGGGCACCATAAGAAATGGTTGAACAATATTCCTAGGGGACAATTTGGCAGGATCAAAAGAAATTGTTCGAACCCTGTCGACTATCAGCAAAATTGTGAACTTATGAAAGTTGATTTTTTTGGAGAAAGGATATGACCCAAAACTTATAGATAAAGCAAGGAAATAGGTGGATGAAATTGATAGATCAGCGCTATTGGGGACTAAAACCAAGGAAAAAGATTTGAAATGTGTACCATTTATTACCAAATTCAGTAAGGGAGGATATAAACTCACCAACATTTTTAAGATTTGCGGGGAGAAATTGGGGAACAACCATCTATTGTATTTACTCGCCCAAACACATTGCGACAGTCATTGGCTCCTAGTTACCTGAGGAAAGAGATAGGTAATCCCAATTGGTTGGGCTAAAATAAAGGTTTCTTTAAGTGTATGCAGTGTATTGCCTGTAAAACGCTAAAAAGCAATGAGAGACATGTACTGTATGTAATTGTAAATCCAATCAGACAAACAAGCAATATAAAATTAATAAAATGTTAATGTTGTATATTAATTAGAATGTCCCTGCAAAAAAACAGTATATTGGGAGAACAACTAGGAAATTAAAATTGAGAATAGCAGAACACATAAGGAACATTAAAAAAGGTCTGAAAACACATAGTGTTTCAGAACATTTCTCTCTATTTCACAATAGTGACCCTAGTGAGTTAAAATGTATGGGGATTGCACACAAAGTAAAAACCTGGAGGGATGGCAACAATGTCCAAATAATATCTCAAGAAGAAACCCGATGGATAATATCCCTAAAAACACTACAACCAATGGGTTTGAATATAGATCTGGATATAAATTGTTTCATTGAGTGAATTGCTTTACTTATATATATATATATATATCTAATATATACATATGTATTTTATTCCAAGAATTTTGTATCTTTGCCATTTTTAATCATTTATAATGTATCAATTTCAAATGTATTGATTGCAAATATTTATCCGTTTTTATCTTTTCCATTTTCGATGGTTTCCGTTGCTAGTTGAGACAAGGTAACCAATTATGCCAATTAGGCAGACTATAAAGGAGTGACTAATTAAAGTGAACTATAGCCTCTGAGGAAGTGATTGATTCACGAAACGCGTTAGGAAGAGTATTCTAATCTGAAGTGTAAGTGATTATTATGTTTTATAATTAAAAACATTCAAATATTTGAGTTTCCCTTTGTTGCTCGTATGATTCCCCAGTACAAAGTATCTTTTACTGGCTGACTTAACCAGTGAGGATCTGACCGCGGTTGAACTAGGAAGCAGATGAGAAGACGCCGAGACTGTGGGACACGAGGCAACTAATGCGTCCGTGAACAGGATCGCAAGGAAAGCGAACACAGCATATTGTGAAACCGTGAGGAGAGCAGTGACATTGCGCATAAGGAAAGGGTTGAGCCTTACCACACTGCGGATCTATACTAACTTGCAGCCGTGTCCGGGAAATCCTGTAAGTACCAACCAAGCAGGGCCCTGATACCGGCTTTTATGATATTTCACATTGGTGTGCCTTTTTCTTTTGTTTTTAAAGATAAGAAACGATCGCTGGCTGCAGGGATTGTGAACATAATATTCAGACAGATCCTTTGGCTCCGGATTTCTGTAGAATACAGGGACTTTTTGAGACATTTGGGGGACACAAAAGTTGGTGTATTTTTATTTATAAACGGAAGCGCATACAAAATCAATTTTTCTTAATATTATTTTAGGGGTGGAATCCCTCTGTACCTTGCGCATCCAGTGTTTTATTTTTGCGCAAGACATATACTGTTATATACTCTAGCGCTACTTTGCCTATCGGCGGACGAAGTTGCGCGAAGGGACGTAACAACGCAAATTTACTAACTTGCAGATTTTACTGAACATTACCTCTTGCGCCAGACTTGACTTTGCCAGCTCAGACCAGGCGAAGTGCAGTTGAAAAAAAAGAAAAAAAAAGTCCCAAAAAACACTGGCGTTTTTTACTTTTTACTGGGTGATAGGCTGAAAAAGATGGAAATATTTTTTTGGGGTACCCTTGTTCCCCCTTACATTTGGCACCTAAACGTTACAGTGGGCACATGTGTAGGGCAATATAAGACCTCTATTTAATTTTTATCACGTTTCCCTGACCTTGTGTAGTGTAATGTAGTTGCTGCAGCATACACGTCCGTTATACTTTAAATGCACACCGAATGCTAATTAGGCATCGCTAGCGTTACTTCGGACTGCTTAACACATTATCGAAAGCACAACTTCGCAACCGTTCAGTAACCTGTGCGCAACGACGGATCTTCGTCAATTTTCACAGCCCTACTACGCCTGTTGAAGTACTGCAAAGCGGCTGCTAGCGCATTTTCGGTGCTTAGTGAATTTGCCCCTATGTCTTCCGTTGACCCCTAACTTGTACATTTGAATGATAAGTAAGTTAGTTGATGGTAAGAGGTAAGGATGGGGGTCATCATTATTCAGCCCCAGAACCCTTCTAATGAATATAGCACAGAATCCGTGGGGGGTTCAGGGGATAGCATTGCCCCCAGGTCTCTGCTCTCCATTATGGAACTCAAAGTCCTGCGTACCTGGTGCAAAGTGCAAGGCTCGCACTTGGTAAGTGACTCCTTGTGAATCTGATCTGAAAGAGAGCTGCGGAGCCTGGTAGTATCTCAGAAGCCAATAAAAATATAAAAATGAATTTCAATTTCAAAAATTGTCATAGGAGAAAGGGTAATTTTGTATTTTGGCTTGGATGCCCTTTTTACCCCCCTCCCCGGTTATCAGTTCTGGAATAATTCCTAAGCCCCTATTTTAAATATGTTTTAAAACAAACATATGTAAAGCATTGCAGTACCTAAAGTATTGCAGAATGCCAGAATTTTTTTTCTTTTTTAAGGCTGACAGCAACTCAGCATGTTTTACTTCAGAAGGTGTGATTTTTTTTTCCCTGCTGTCCTGCTCTCTGTAGTCTCTTGGTGAGTATTTTTGACCCTACGTGACAGTGTCAGTGGCTGTTTGATGCATCAGTACCAAATGAGGCACAGTGTGACACAGACACCGGGGAGCTCACAGGGGCTTCATGGAGAAGACGCTGAGGGTGTTAAAGGAACTTTATCAGTGGAGTCATCTCTCATACAGGAAATGTCACGGTGTCCATGAGATTGTCCTTCCAACCACAGAATACCCCAGAAATATGAACACCCAACCGAGGCCCCCAATCAGTTGAACTATTTGCGTATTACTGTATCACTTCCCTACAATCAAACCTACACACATGTAGTTTGCCAGATTAAATAAGAAGAGATTAAATAAAAAGAGACCCTTTGAGATGGTGCAAGAGACACACTGCAAATACTTGTACAGATAAAAAAGTTAAATTTCTGGTGTCAGTATCTCTTTAAATGGGCATCCCCATCACTTCTGCACAGTATCTAGATGAAACGGTTTATATTGGTATAATTGTGGTCCTATTTAATTTCTTTGTATATCTGTACACATAACTGCACTAGGGCAACTATGACTTGAGAATCACCTTAACAAATTCATTTTTTTCTGAAACATGCTCGGCTAGCCAGTAAAAATGTCCATTTACATCTTTTTAATTACAAATATGACTCACCTAACTTTGATTTTAAACCATGCCATTCAGTCCATTTTCTGCTGTGAGAAACTTAACGGACATCACAAGTAACAGGATATTCTAAAAATATTAAGGTGTTATTCTTGAAATTTAGTGCGTTCTAGATGAGTTCTATGCACCTATTGATATGTAGGCTGAATACTGTAGGTACAATTTAAATGCATGTTTAAAAGTAAAGGCGGCCATACGTAAGGAGATCTGCTTGTTTGGCGATGTCAACAAACAAGCAGATCTCTCCTCGATATGCCCATAACAGGCTGATCTAAATGTGGACCCAAGGGCCCAACGATCGGATCACAAGAAGAAAATATGGACAGTCGGATCGAGGGCCCCATCAATGAATCTATGCGATCCTTGATCCAAAGGATTTTTAAACCTGCCTGATCGTCCTCTGGCCGACTTTATACCAGATATTGACCGGGGAAGTCTATCGGAGGGTGCCATTCACTGCCCAATAAACTGCTGACTTCGGCTTATTTATAGTATTCTTGTGTATTGTATAACATACTGTAGATGCTCGCTTGCCTCATAACTGAGCAGGAGGCACATGAATACTGTCTGTTAAGGTTTTACTATATGCATTATAAAATGGAGAGCTTTATGTTTCTTTATAGCCTGTCTCTTTGTAACTTTGGTGGTTATACTGTTTGAACTTTTTGATGAGCAGCTCCTAGTCCATATATGTGAATCACATGATGATTGCTGTTCAGTCTGCCTCTTCCTGTGACCTCTCCCTGTTTGTTTTGTACCTGTGTCTGCCCAGCAGGGTAATCTCCTACCCCTGCTGTGTCACCAACTGTACCATCCTCCTCACAAACAACTCTCCCTCTGTAGTGTGGATAACAATTCCCTCTGTTTAGAGAAGCTACTGTTGTCATGGTATGGGAATACAGGCATAATGTTACATTGCATGCAATATGTACTTTTCTTCCATATAATTTATATGATATTATAGCTTTGCATATCTATCATTATCATCATTATCATCTGTATCTAGCTATAACCTATATCTAGTACCCTACACTATATATTATATTTAAGTATTGAAAAATGTATTTTATAAAATCTTGTAATATAGACAGTTGTAGTTTTCTAAAAGGAATCACCATGAAGATCTAAATGTTTGTTGTCTAAAACAAGGCTGCCGATTGGACATGGCCATTTAAAAGACTTGTAGCTACTAGTCTGCTCAGTGACCCCCATAGTCTTTGTAAAACAAAATCCTTTTCTGATCTAGAACTAAACACTAAACTAAACACAGACATTGCACCTTGCTTTTTCTACAGTGTCCAGTGGCAAGACTGACCAAAATAAGGCTTGCTACAGTAATAATATAGGAAGTTGCAGTTTACAGTGGAGTTTTTAATTACATTTTGATATAGAGGGTCGGACTGGGCTGACAGGACACCAGAAAAAAACATGGTGGGCCCTGGCCCTCTTGGCCCCAGCCAGCCCAGACCTGCTCCTCGCCCCCCTGAGACTAATGGCACTGGATTCCTCTGATAATGGGCACAAAGGAAAAAGTAAAGATATGTGCACGAGATAGGGGGATTGTGGTTGCCTTATATAGTGTTATAATATAATAATATTAATTGCTGTTTCCCTTAATGTATTATACCTCAATGCGTTATTCAGGGTTGGACTGGCCCGGTGGGACACAAGGGAAAACCCAGTGGATCCCTTCCCTTTGTGTATCTGGCCCGAAACTTTAGCCAGGTGAAATTAGTTAATTATATAAAATATGGCATTTTAACTATATTCAGTTTTAGGGTTTAGTTCTCCTTAACAGCCTGCTTGATGTTTGAGATTTTTTCGGGGGGTTTCGCCAGAAAACTAGAGCGATTTGTTATTTATTTTTTTTTGCCAAAAACTCAATCAATTTGAGTTTTCGGGTTGCGGGACTTGAACTCATAGAATTGGGTTCTTCACATTCAAGTTTTTTCTTAAGTAAGATACTATTCGAATTTCAAGTTCATTCGAAGTAAAAAAAAAACCTCAAACACTAGACCTTTGATAAATAACCCAGCATGTACAGTATGTTATAGTATGGCTAATTCTAAGCAACTTTTAAAATTGGTCATTATATAGCCTTCTTCTTCTGTCTCTTTTCATCTTCCAAATGGGGGTCACTGACCCCATAAAAAAATACTCTGTAAGGCTACACATTTATTGATATTGCTACTTTTTATTACTCATCATTCTATACAGGCCCTCTCCTATTCACATTTCAGTTTCTTATCCATATCAATGCCTGTTTGCTAGGTTTATTTGGACATTGGAAACCAGATTGCTGAAATTGCAGCCTGGAGAGCTGCCAAATTTAAAACGAAATAACTCAAAAACCACAAATAATACAAAGTTAAAACCAATTGCCAATTGTCTCCAAATACCGCTATCGATATCATAGTAAAAGCTGAGTCAAAGATTTTGTACCAAAATTCTACTTTTGGCCTTAAACTATAAGCCATTTAGACTGGGCTCAACCTTGAACATTTGAGTACATAAGGTGGTTTGGAAATGTGAATACTTGTCCAACTGTACTACAGTCTGTGAGCGCCCCCTTATGGCATCTTTCTGTGTGACCAGTCAATTTGGTTATAAAACAAAACCAGGTTCTTACTGCACACGTATATGAACATTTTATAGTGGTGACGTGTCCTCCTTATGTGCGAAGTAGGATATAATTAATCCTTATAAAAGGTAAAAAAAACTATTGGGTTTGATTAATGTTTTATTTATTTTAGTAAACTTATGGTATGTAAACCTAAATCATGGAAAGACCCCTTATCCGAAAAAAAAATCGACCATGCTGTTAAAGATAATATTTCACCTTTAACAGAGGATGTATATAAATAATGCATTCATATCACAGCTGCCTACAGAATGCATTACACTTATGTAGAAAAGGTAATTAAATAGTATGAACTTTTATATATATCGTGGAAACAGCCTGGAGTGGAATTAGCCTAAAGTAAATTTTTCAATCTGAGACGAACAACATTGTATCTCATAATATCTGCACAGGTATAGCCAGTGTAACATGCATTCTTTTATTGTTCTACCAGACTAAACACACTTAATTGTTAACTGGTTTCTATGAGTTACTTCTTCCCTCGTAAAAATGTGTGGGTACAAACACATAAGTGCTAGTATTAAGGTACTTTTTTTTGTTTGGGGGATTTGGTGGGTGAGAAAGCCATTCCACACACACGGGATAAAAATCACTTTCCAGCTTTATTTTAAATCATTTAAAACAACAAACAGGCATCTATTACAGATGTACTCCTACTCTATGACATGTTAAGTCACCTGACGCGTTTCATGTCTCTTTCTGGTACTTCATCAGAGGTGAGGTCACAGGATATCCTGTGCCTTATATACCTGTGTTCATTAAAAAAAATCTCAGATATAAAATAAAACAAACAACATATGTTTTGTTTGTTACAAGTCATATTGGTCACAAGTATTGTCATAATATAATATAATATAAAAGACACATTGATTTTTACACTTCCTTGACAGCAAAGTTATTCACTTATAAATCATCAGGTGTGCACATTTATAGGTTGTTATACACACATTATGGCTGAAAAAAGCATGTTACCTCCCAGTCATTATTGAGACCATGTGGATGCCTGGTCATTAAAGTGAATATCCAAAAAATTTCCCTTTGATTAATTATTCTCTTAATATCGCCTCCACGTGGTCCCAATTTGACATGTTCTATGCCCTGAAATTTAATATGGGAAAAATCATCCCCATGTCTACACATAATGTGTTTACCTATAGCAGAAGTTCGTTTGTTTGAAAAAAAATTATTCTATTTTATCCAGATCTATGGGTATTAAATGCTCTCTTACTCTCTCTTTCAGTGACCTGTATGTTCTGCCCACATATTGAGCACCATATATGAGTTACTTCTTCCCTCGTAAAAATGTGTGGGAACAAACACATAAGTGCTAGTATTAAGGTACTTTTTTTTTGTTGGCTAGATATTATTTAATTCAAATTTGGTATACAGTTATATCCGGAAACCGGTTATCCAGAAAGCTCCGAATTGGATGTCTCCCATAGACTCAATTTTATTGAAATAATCCAAATTTTTATAAATGATTTCCTTTTTCTCTGTAATAATAAAACAGTACCTTGTACTTGGTGTAAACTAAAATATAAATAATCCTTATTGGAAGCACAACCAGCCTATTCGATTTATTTAATGTGTATTTGGTTTTCTAGCAGATTTATGGTATGAAGATCTAAATTACAGAAAGATCTGTTATCTGGAAAACCCCAGGTCCTGAGCATTCTGGATAACAGGTCCCATACTGTATATCATTATCTACTAGCAGGGTCGTATTAGGCCGGCGGGATGCTGGGAAAAAAACAGGTGGGTTAGACTGATCCGGCGGCCGATTGAGATACCATCTGACCTCCCCGCTGGCCACGTGAAGTAGGTACATGATGGTGGGGGAGAGTAGGGGGTGGAGGGGAGTTGCGGCAGGGGTGGGAGCGGCTCTGGTGGGCCTGGAACTCCCCAGTCCGACACCGTCTACTAGAGATATCAGCCATGTCCATGTATGCAATATACAGACATGGCTGCCATGACTAATCTAAACTCCAAATCCTGACACTTGCCTGCCTGACTATTCTGATTCTACTGGTATTGACCCTTGCCTGCCTGACTATTCTGTGAACTCTGCCTGTACTGACCCGGCCTGTCTGACCTTGCTTGAATTCTGCCTGCAACGACCCCGACCTGCCTGACTACACGTTTGTCCCTTGAACTGTACCTTCTGTCCAAAAACCTTGAGAACATCCGTGCCCCTTTGCTAGTCCAGAACTTTTGCTTGACTCCTCTCTTATTAAGACCTGGTGGCATCCGAATAGTAGAGGGCTCCTCCCAAAGTGAAAGGCGGCTGCTACACGCGGAAGCTGTGCCGAAACCAAGGAGTCTAGCACCTGTTCTGGATTTACGGAGCCGATTGTGACATTTGGTTTAAGATATGAGCTATGCCTTTTGATTAAGTTTCAGAATGCTAGATTTTTTCGGGAAAACGTTCGAATTGCTTGATTTTGCGTGAAAACGTCAGAATTTCACCAATTTTTCGTGAAAATGTCCGAATTTCACATTTTTTTTGTGAAAACTGGCGAATTTTACAAATTTTTCATGAACTTTCCGTTTACATGATTTTTCCAAATTTTTCGCCGTTTCGCAAATTGCGCAGGAAAACGGGACAGATTCGCCCAACACTAGATATAACTGTTGTAAAAGAGCTGTGTAAACTGGGTAAACAGCAGTACAGTGCTGATGCCTTTTTTTTTGCACAGATATACTCTAATGTTGGTGCAAAGAAATTCAGCAAATTAACAAATAAACAAATACAACAATGTATTTTGGATCACCATATCTTAAGCCTACTAAAAATGATTTAAACATTAAATAAACCCAATACGATTTTTACCACCAATAAGGATTAATTATATCATACTTGGGATTAAGTACAAGGCTCTGTTTATGAATACAGAGACAAAGAAAAACATTTTTAGAAATTAGAATTACTTGAATAAAATGTAGTCTATGAGAGGCTCTGCCTTTGCATAGTCTGAGCTTTTTCACATAACAGGTTTCATACCTGTACAAGACATTTATTTAGGCTTTGTTGAACCAGTGTTCTTACTGCACTTTGTTTTTTCAAGATAGATTTATATTACATAAATAGCTTGTGATTAATTTATGCACCAAATGAACTATACATAGGTAATGAATTGTACTTATTGAAGTAAACAGAAGATGTATTATTCACATTGTAGGGAAACAATAAAACCTTGCAAAGGCTTAGAAACCCCAAAAATGAGACTATCCCTACTGTTTCTCATTATATAATTAATGTCTTCTGCAGAATGAAATCTGTCATTGGTTTCCTTAATGTTCTTATACAACAATGAGGCGAGAGATAATGAGCTAAACAAATAAACAACAGGCAAAAATAGAGTTCAGAATATATGAAGTTGGAAGCTGCCCAAATCTCTGCAATTACCAGTTAGGTTTTAATGGTTTATACCTTTGCTATTATATACAGTAATTATAATATCATTACACAGCAGTTCCTGCTACACATAGCAGTTTTCTTTAAAAATGAATTGAGCAGTGAAATTTCTGAAATATATACCGTACATATATATATTTTATATTCCTCATGTCTGCTCAAACATAACAATGCTGTTAACCTCATAAAAGAATAGGAAAGGCAGAAAAATGAGACCTCATTCTAGAAAAGAATAAGGTTTCTTCACTGGTAGGCTCATATTTTGCTATAAAACACATTACTTTATCAGGCTTTTAGAACATATTTCTTACTCTAGATTAGGAATCCCCAACCTTTTGAACCCGTGAGCAACATTTAGAAGTAAAAGGAGTTGGGGAGCAACACTAGCATGAAAAATGTTCATGGGGTTCCAAATAAGTACTGTGATTGGCCATTTGGTAGCCCCTATGGATTGTCAACCTACATCAAGGCTCTGGTTGGCACCTGGTTTTTATACAACCAAAACTTGCAAACCAAAACTTGTTCAAAAATAAGCTTCTGCTTTGAGGCCACTGTGAGCAACAGCCAAGGGGTTGAAGAACAACACGAGCTATTGGTTGGGGACCACTGCTCTAGATTAATCAAGGCAGTATAGATATATAAGGAAAGGCAGATCAGCCAATGATTATGTGCCTTGTGGCACAAAATGCATCAGACTTTTATTAAGGACATGTAAACTAAATAAAGGTCATTTGCCTTTTACTTCTGTTGCCTGAATGCAAGAATCTTTGGAGTGCCTGCTCATATAATTGGTTTAATTTGTGCCCTAAGGCTGTAGCTTTGGGGCTTAGCACCCAAACCCAATATTTCTACTGGCGAGTGCCTACAAAACAACACCCTTGGGGTTTAATTATTATTATTATTCACATGTTTAGTACAGAATCTTATATCCTGGATGTTTTCTGGATAGGGGACATTTCCATAATTTGGATCATTATACCTTAAGTCTACTAATAAAAATGTATATATTAAATAAATGCAATAGGATTGCTTTTCCACCAACATATGGATTATTTATTTGCTTCAAATGGGCTCTATGGACGATGTCTTTTCTGTAATTTGAAGCCTTCTGGATACTGGGATTCTGAATAAGAGATCCCAAACATGCATAATTTTAAGTACTGCTTGTATAGTTTCATTGTAAACACAGACATCTCTCAATCGAGTTAAACACCCACATGTCAACTAACTTTATATAATTTGTTTATGATAATGATCCAAGGCTTGTATTCTTCACTCTAAATGGTAACATGAAACGAGGTCTCGAAATAGTGAAGCTGCAATATCTGTTACCCACAATAACCCCCAAAATGTTCAGTGAAGGTAGCTCGTAAAACTTTATAAAAAATGTTTATTCAATAGGATTTATCCAGCTAAAAGCTGATAGGTGTTGTCATTGGCACATGAAGTCCTGGAATCACTGATAACCCCACAGATCCACTAAAAGGGTTATTTACTAAAACTCATTTTTACCAGAAATAAACTTCCATCCATGAATTTGGCTACTGTAAGACGCGCTGGGAGATTGGCAAGATCTCTTACCTCCCCGGTGCATCTCTTCCAGGTTGATGGTGCGCAGGCGCGCACTTCCGCATTCTGTCCCCAGTGACGTCTGCAATTGATGCAGAGCGTCATGACGTCACAAAAAGGTGCCAAATTTGAATTTCTGGTGCCAGAACTGCTTTAAAAGGCCAGTTTTCCATTTTGAATTTGCCCAAGCTGTTCCAGTTTACTGATCCTGCCTAAGCTTTGTAACTATTTTTGAATTCCTGGTTTTTGACTCTTTTGCCTGACTCTCGACTACTATTTCTGCCGCCTGCCTTGAACCTTTTGCCCGACTTCGACTACATCTTTTCTTCAACCCTGCCGGTACCTCGCTTACGATTTTTCCATGCACTTCCTTGTTGGATTCCGCAGCAGGGGCGTCACCTGTGCGTCCGCAAGGTACAGTCACCGAACAAGGTTCCTGACAACGTGGTCGTTACATTTACTAATAATTCAAGTAGAAAAAAAAAAAGATAAAAAAACTAGCAAAAACTTAAGAGGTTTAATGAATATCTTAAATTTCTTCAAGTTTTTGAGCAAAACCCAGCGTCAAACACCCCCAAAAATCATGAAGGTAAAAAACATCTTCAAATGCTTAAAGGGACCTATCCCATTGACTTTTACTTGAATTTGACAGGTTTTATCTGGAGTATTTTCGAACTCAGATTTTTGCTGCTTTGGGGCATAATAAAAATAAAAAAAATATTCTCTACAAATTTAAGTTTTTTAGTGAAAATAAACTCACATTTTAGAAAAAACTTGACTTTATTAACATTATGATATTCTGCATGAAACTGGATTATTTTTTTTAAAAAAATCTATACAAATACCGTCATAAAATTATATGCAGGTGTTTCCATTTTTACAAATGTGCTGAATAACCTAGTAATACTTTGTTTTGCAGTATTGTGCTTTTCCAATAGAGAAATCATAGGAAAAATGAATCACTTGTTTTCTTCCACTTGCTTATAAATGTCGGATAGATGTCGTATTCAAATTTATGGATAATATAATATATATATATATATATATATATATATATGTATATAGAATATATTCTTGCATATATTGTCGCTCGTCTATAGATATGATTCTCCACTAGAGATATATGATTCTCACCCACAATGAGTAAGTCTCTCTTGGCTTTAAATAAATACTTACTCATATCGATCCTGGCCCCGAAGTTCCCCCTGGGCCTGACTTAAACCATTCTGATTCACTCAGGATATTAATCAGACAGCTTTATTTGAGGTATACATTAATACACAGTAATATAATACAGAGTATTAAATAATAGCTCATACGTCCTCAAAGCTCGTGAGGACGTGGCGGGAACAATTAGCAATACAACAGATGACTATTTAAGCATTTCTTCTTCCATGGGGCTGATCCACTGGCATCCAATCATCATTCTTGTTTTAGCATAACTGTGTCACTATTTCCATCATAGGGACAGACTCACAGTCTCAGTACGATAGCCAAATAATGTTCATCTACTGTGTCAGCACAGTGTCCAGAATGGTATCTATGCTGTAGTTTCTGAAACTATATGTCTTGCTTGGCCTTGCACTAGCAATACTTGTGACACGAGACAACAGATGTATTCCTTGTTCTGTACAAACATTCTACATTCTAATAACAGAATGGCCTTTAACTTTGAGCTTCTTCTACAACACAGCAATTCTGTACTAGTGTCATGTTCTATAATCTTTGTTCTTTGATAATAACCACTTAAGGCTTAAATCTAAAACACTGATATCTACAATAAGAACATAATCATATTTGAAAACAATGGTGTATACTGCCAAAAATATACTGTAATTATCCTTGAAATTAAAGATTATCATCATAATTTTTTCTTTGCTGAAATGATACAGTGTTTTTCTAAAAGGAGGAGAACAATTTCAATTATTTTAAGTCCTGCTTCAATGGACAATTGCCAATTAATAAAGAAGTTTCTCCGAAATCCTGCTGTCGAGCTGTGCCACTGAAGAAGACACATTAATGCAATTGTTGATGTATGTTCTGTATTTGCATATTATGCTAAAACCCTATCACACTGATAGTTTTAATATATTCTTAGTCCCCTTAGCAATTATTCAGGATTAACAAATAATATTACTAATTTTGACTGAAAATGGATATAGAGCACACTGTAAATTAGTTAAATCACTTTCAAACAGATATGAAACTAATATAATAAACTATAGAAATAGTCTGTCTGTGAATACAGGGACGAGTCCCAAAGTTAAAGTGACGGTCCACCAATAGTGATGGGCGAATAAATTCGCCAGACACAAATTCACTGTGAATTTTTACATTTCACCGCAAATTAATTCACAAAACTGTCTCAAAAAATTGACTCGCTTCAAAATTATTCGGGCGCCTGTTGACTTTACTGCATTTGGACCAAATAGTCGCGCGTATAAAAATTTATGCTTGTGTTAAAAATTATGCGTGTTAAAATTATTTTGACTTTTGCAAATTTTTCGCTGTTTTGAGAATTTCACGGTACATTTGCAAATTGTTCGGCAAAGAGAGAGTGGACAGATCCACCCATCACTAACCACCAACTATGGAAAGTAGTATTTCTGTAAGTTTAGTGTCAGGAGCACTAGTGCCCAAGACCCAGGTTCAATGCCTGAATATAGGCCATTCTTTGTAAAGCTCCTGGGTGCTCCTAATTACTTTTCCTGCTTGATTCATCGGTTCCTGACCTCCAGCTTCATTCCTGACTTTGCTTCTCGTTGCCTGACTTGACCTTATTACCTGAATACGACTACTAATTTTCTTTTACCCTTTTAATTGCACGAATTGGACTTTCTGCATATAACTTCCTCCTTTATCCAGACTCCAACCCTACAAGAGCTGTGAGACCTTGATATTCAGATACTTTTTATGTACATTTTCTATATAACCCACCTGAATAAGCTCATGTCAATAACAGAGATATATTTTCTCTTTAATACTGATATTTTTTTGCATCAAGATACAGATAGTGCCTACATGAGTTGCAAATCTGGCACACAAAGCCAGGCCCTATTTCCCACTGACATGAATACTGAGGAGAATGGTGAAGAAATGTGATTCCTCTATTCATGAGCAAATACATTTTCAAATTGAAGGAATTTTCAACCTAAACACATTGTCTTTCTGACTAGAGCTGGCCGTAGATGTTGAGATTTTTAAAAGATCCGATCCTCATCGTGAGACCACGATTTTCTCGGAACGATCATACGATCGTACGAATTGACCATCAACTAAAAAGACCAATTTGCCGGAAAATCGTAAGATGTATGATCGTTCGAATCCCACTAACCGCACGATAATTTCGAAGGATTGGTCGGACTTCACTAAAGTCAGTCGTTCGGCAAGAAGAATCATCGCGTCTATGGGGAGCTTAACTTTCTTTGTTGATCTTAGGGATATCTAAGGGCTATCTCAACTCACTGCACCTTGGCACCTTAGCGCATGCAACTTTTCATTATAGCCGACAGGAAGACACGCAAAGGCAGTTCGGGGAGATTGTCGCCCAAAGGAAGAGGCAATTAGTCGCCAGGCGACTAAATCTCCCCGAATCTGCTCGTGTGGACTGACACTTACCTATTTGTTCTAAATCTACATAATTGTTACTTGGTAGGTGCCCATGGTACAAGTATTATTATCCCAGAAAGATCCGAATTAAATGAAGGCTATGTCCCATAGACTCAATGATGATCAAATAAATTACATTTTTAAAAATGATTTACTTTTTCTCTGTAATAATAAAATAGTGCCTTGTTCTTGATCCCAACTAAAATATAGCTAAACCTTATTGGATACAAACCTGTCATATTGGTTTAATCACATGGGTTTAATAAATGATTTTTAGTAGACATAAGGTATAGAGATCCAAATTATGGAAATACTCCTTATTGAGAAAATATGCAGGGCAGCCTTAACATAGCAGCAATATATAAGAATCAATGATACAAATGTTATTCTTGTGAGATAGTATGCATTTGAGGATGATAAAATGGGTTATAAATGTATCTCGGGCTTATATAGTTAAATATTAAGATTACTGTTAGGAATTTACCATCCTACAGTAGATCAGCCAGGCTGTGTTGGATAATATGAGAAAGTTTTGGGAATTTTTTCGCCATTTCGCAAATTTTTTGGCTAAGCGAAATGGGACAGATTCACCCATCACTAATATTCCTAAACCAATTTGTTATGTTGGAAGCTCAAAATGCTTGATAATTAAGGAAAAAACAAGCAGATGTGCTTAATAACATGATTAGAATTGAAAAGTCTTTATTTGACTAAGGAAGAGCTTCAGCATTTAAAACTTTTATTTCTTTTATGTGATCAAAATAAACATGAGTATTCAGCATCAACAAGATCTGATACGTTGTCATCTGTCCCTTGATGAAGTACAATGTATTCATATTTTGGCATCTATAATGTTTTTCCCTACTAAATGTATGTTGTTAGCTGAAGTTCAATAAAAGTGCCTTTGTCACTTTACATATTCATATGACAAGCTTTTATTGTTTGCTTTAAAGGGGTGGTTCACCTTTAAGACCAGTATGTTATAGAATGGTGAATTCTAAGAAACTTTTCAGTTGGTCTTCATTTTTTATAGTTTTTTAATTATTTGCCTTCTTCTTCTGATTCTTTACAGTTTTCAAATAGGGGTCACTGACCCCATTTAAAAAAAACCAATGCGCTGTAAGGCTAAAAATATATTATAACTACTTTTTATTACTCATATTTCTATTCAGGCATCTTTTATTTAAATCCATGCATGGTTATTAGGGTAATTTGGACCCTAGCAACCAGATTACTGAAATGGCAAACTGGAGGGACGCTGAATAAAAAGCTAAATAATTCAAAAACCACAAATCAGAAAAAGTGAAAAGCCAATTGCAACTTGTCTTAGAATGTGACTACATAATATCACTACATCAAGAGGCCAAACATTTATTTCCATAATAATTTGTTTAATCCTTTGAATAGAGGGTTAAATGATCAGTTATTTCCAAAACTATCATCTCTGAAATATGGGAGCACCTTTATCTTCCCAGGTAATAAAATATAAATAAAAAAAAAATAAAAAATATTCTTTAGCACTTAGGTTTAAATACAGTGAGTACACATATAGGAATAGACATATGATTTGTTAATAGAAATGGTATTCTTCTTATACAGAAATTGAATAGAAATTTGGTCAGCACTGTATAGCCTTGCAACCCCGGGATGCTAGGTTCAATCTCAGCCAGGGCACTAGGTATGTTCTCATAGTGCTTGTACTGGATTTTCTCTGGGTTCTCTGGTTACCTCCCAAACTCCAAAAACATAGAGCAAGTTTAATTACTTCATGACCAAATTGAAGTTGTAAACGTGAATGTGTAAATTTGATAGGGCCCGTAGATTGTAAGCAGTGGAACAGGGACTGATGTGAACAATGTATAATCTTTGTAAAGGGAGGCAAAATATGTAAGCATTGGGCACTAAGTAAATAAAGGATAATATACAGTAACACAGGTATACAGTCTATAATCCGGAATGTTTGGCACCTGAGATTTTCCAGATAAGGGTTCTTACGGTAATTTGAATCACTAGACCTTGTGGGCAAATTCACTAACCTCCAAAAATTCACCAGCGATGGCTTCGATCACATCACAACACTTGGCCAGTCGTAGATTTGCCAGGACAACGCTAATCCACTAAAATCCGAAGTTGCGTCCAGGGCGTCAAATGCTGGGAAAGTAGTGCTAGCGTTACTGCGCCAATCGAAGCGAAGCTGTGCTAACGTTTCCTAATTTGCATACGGTGGGAAGTTAAAGTTGAATGGACGTACTGTATATGTTGCAGCAAATACATTAAACTACACAAGCCAGGGAAAACTTAATAAAAAAAATTAGTTGTTATATTGCCCTACACATGAGCCCACTGTATAGTTTATGTGCCATATGTTAGGAAATATAGGGGGAAGGCCGGGTACCCCAGAAAAAATGTACGATCTTTTGCAGCCTATCACCCTGAAAAAGGAAACAACACTAGCGGTTTTTGGGACTTTGGCGATGGCAAGTCTGGCGCAAGAGGTAACGTTCAGTAAAATCCGCATCTCAGTGAATTTGCGTAGTTACGTCCACGCGCAACTTCGCCAGGCGTAAGGGAGCAAATTACTGCTAGAGTCTATCTCCTTGGCTAGCAAAGTTACGCTTGCGCCTGTTAGTAAATCGGCGAAGTAATGAAATGTTGTCACGCTGGCGAATTTTTGCCAGCATTAGTCACTTTGCCCCTAAGTGTGCCAAACTAATTTAAACATTAATACAATATTACAATTAAAAGTTTCAAACCAATTGTGCTTTCCAGTTCAGCAACGACGAAGGTTCTCTCCAACCCCCAAAAAACAACAGTTCAAAAATTCCAGAAGAAAGTCGACGATTGTATCTAGAAAGAGGTTTTACAGGTTTTAAAAATGTTAGAAGTCCACATATTCAAAAAGTCCAAACTTAAGCAAAAAGCATTTACAAAATCTGAAAGGGTTCCTTAGGAAGATTATATCCTAACAGTAGAAATTAGAACATGTTATATTTATCTCATTATAGTTGCAGAATACCTATTTCAAGGAGTAAATATTCCTCGCACACAAATTCTTTTTTGGAAAGAATCACAAAAGAATCACAAAAACAGTTAGAAGATGAAGTTCCAGAGAAACAGACATATTTAAAGTATTATAAATACAAAAATCAATTTTATATTAGAAAGGCTCGTAGATTGAAATCTACCAAATGGCATAAATTTTAATTTAAACATTAAATGAACCCAAAAGGACTGGTCAAGTTCAAGGTACTGTTTTATTATTACAGAAAATTAAAGGAAATCCCTTTTAAAAATGAGAATTATTTGCTTAAAATAGAGCAGGGGAGACCTTTATATCATCTATAATCCATCTAAGTATATATTTATCTGCCATGGTTTATTTAAACTCAAAATGGCATACATTCAATTTTATATACAGTATATATATATATATATATATATATATATATATATATATATATATATATATATATATATATATATATATATATATATATATACTGTATATAAAATTGAATGTATGCTATTTTGAGTTTAAATAAACCATGGCAGATAAATATATACTTAGATAGATTATATATATGTGTGTATATATATATATATATATATATAACTGAGCAAACGCAAACTCTTATTTTGATCAGTTAGCCCCTTAGGGTACATGTATTTCAGTAGAAATCACTCACCATATAACTGAGACATCCATGACCTTTCTTAAGTGGAGAAGTCACAGCCAACAGATTGCTCCATTAGAAACATCCTTCATGGGCAGGAGCTGCAATTTTAAGGTCAGTTGCCTAAATAATTGAATAACAGTCATTAGGCCCTTCTGTGCAATGTCAGACCTGTTATTTAGTATCAGTCGACATGTCGTTCTGCAGATTAGTTTAGTTCCGCAAGATATCACTTGCTGCTGTTTATATTGCACGTTATAAGCCAGCGATTAGGCTAGTTGTGGCTTATTTAACATAATGTTCTTAAGACACATTAATGTTAATAGGCCACTAAAAGTGGGTGAGTTGGTGACACGTCATTAGCAGCTTATTCCAAAAGTCCCTAAACAGTGACAGGCACCCCCAGCCAAGTAAATGGTGTGTTATTATTGTGCCTAAACACAAATTTCACTCTGTCTTAAGGTGGCCATACACAGAGAGATACGCTCGTTTGGCGATGTCGCCAAACGAGCGGATCTCTCCCCGAGATGCCCACCTTGAAGGTCATCCCATTGTTCTTTATTCTTGCATGAAAAAATTACATGGCAATGGTGAATATACACACATATATATAATGATTGTATTCCAGGGAAAACAAGGGTTATGTTCTCTTTAAGTTCAGAGGAAGTACAATGAACATTACCTGGTTGAATAACTTGGTATGCTCCACAATAGGGTACATTGACATCAGTTTCCTGTTTAATCCATGGCTTGTTAACATGGTACCACTCTTAATCTTTTACAATTAAATCTAATGCATTTCAATGTCCAATGGTTCTAGGAAATTACAAAGGCTGAGTATCTGGTTAAACTAGCTTTTATTTCCCCCTACTGTACATACTCATTTATTGCACTCACATGGAGGAAATTAGTCTGATTAGCTTTAAAGAAGCCACACACACACTCACACACACCATCATTTAAAATTACACCTTCATTTTCCATCCCCTGATTTTACACTTTCATTATTCTCACATTTATTCCTTATTGTATCACACTTATAGGTACATATTAATCTCTTATGTTAATAGTTTTAGCTGGGATATCAAGTGAAAAAGAGTGTAACATTTTAACATATATGCGTGTATTTCCTTGAATGATTTGGTTAAGAAGCTGCAGGAGTTGCAGGATTTAACTGAACTTGCAGGCATTATGAATGAGTCTTTTCACATTGCCACATATAAGATTTGAGTGGTGTGGCCCCTATAAAAATTACCAGCATTAAAGTGACCATACATAGGGCAATACAATCTTCCGGACCAAGACACCAGCTTATTGGCTTGTACAGAGCTGTCAACCCCCCTATTTTCCTGGGAGTTATTAGATTTTGGGCCCTGTCCCCCAGTCTCCTGTCACTTTTAAGCATTCCAACGTTTTTCCACAATTTCTGACGATTTGATGCAAAAATCTGGATTATTTGTTGAAATGGACTCTATGCGAGATGTCATTCCTGTACAGTAATGTGGTATATGTACTCCTAGCCCAGTACCACCACTCTATGCCTTTCCTCACCTCCAGATAGCTTTACCTATGCAAAAATATATTGAATATATATATTAATTTTATATTTTATCCATATACCTAGATGACATGTATAGCTCTCTGGCTATTGTGATTTAGATTTTCCAGCATCTAAGAGCACAACTGGAAGGCATAAGTGGGACTTTTATTTCCACTCTGTTGGTGGGTCTCTTTATATCATGTTTACCTTACTACTCTCTTTAACCATGATTCCAAGGGACTACCCTGTTACCCTGTTTACCCATGATGCCAAGTGTTCAATGGTGCAAAGCCAGAAAGCCTGGTAGACACCCTTTTTATATTTCAAGCTTTGTAAGAATAAAACCAAGATCAGTTAGCTTGTTAAGAATCATTTAGGTGTGCTATACTTGCAACAACTTCAGTTATCCACAGAGGGAAAACACTGGCTATGACCCAACACATTTTGTTAGTTTAATGATTAAGAAAGATTAGACCTGTTGGGCTTCATTCAGTTCCCCATTGCAGCCATAACTATAACAACCATGATACAGAGCAGCCAAAAGCCAATAATAGTCAGTGACAATAACCATAGCAGCTCTATGCGTGTTTATTATGGAACGAGGTAGTTTTAGAGGGATTACAGTAGGAAGTGATCTACAGCATTCCTCTGTGCTTTTTAATGATCAATAATATATGTTCCTACCGCACACTCGCTTTTCCTCTCACTGCGTTGGTGGTGCTGGCTCTCCGCCGACCCCGGCCAAGGGGCCTCAATGAAAATTACAGCTTAACATGTTTTTTATAATGTTTTTAAAAAGATGGTGGTTCTCTCTTATTTTCAGTTTTCTCGTTTCTTTATTCTTACCCCTTTTTCTTGTTTTACCTTTATAGATGAGGCACATGGAGAATAAACAGAGTATCAATACATAATAGAAAATTTTTTATACAGTGAGTAATTGATCCTGTAATATTTAGTAAGCACATATGCACTTTTCACGCTTTACTATTTGTATGGAGAATTGTTTAAATATTTATCACTGTTTTTAAAAAAAAATTTTTATATAAAAAATTTTCTTATAAAAAGAAGTTTTTTAACCTGATTGTATAAGGTAAAACTGGATAAATTAAGTATATATTTGCACAGTATTGTAACTGGCTATATTGAAAGTTTCACAGTTGTTTGTTAATTGATTAATTAACCCACCCTTGGAAGGGGAGGGGTTTCACCAATATAGGGTCTGTTCACATTTGTATTTTTATCCTGATGAAGGGAGGTTTATCCCCCCGAAACGTTGATCACGAGGTGATATAATAAAGAGGGGTGTCCCCCCAACTGCTGATCATAGCGTGTGTGCGGGTCCGTTTCTTGTTTGCTCTTTTTAATGATCAAAACACCATTCATGACCCAAGCCTTGAAAAACACTCCTGATGGTGATCATTTAACCCCTTAAGAACCAGTGGATCAGACTCATTAGCACTCCAGGGCATTACAGCCTGCCCCACACAGCGCTTTGAGGTTTAGATACTGGTGCTTGATCTGTGTGATTTGAATGTTATCAGTTTGTTTTTCAAACATGTTACTGTGGATTTATCTGCCTTTAATTGTGATACTTTGTAAAGCCAGCAATTAGTCCCTGCAGAGATCAAAGCAAAAACACATCAGATAAAGAGCTGGAAAGACCAGTCCATCCAGGCACACATCCATACACCCTCGGTCCATCAGACAGTCAGGCAGCCACAACATATGCAATGCACTCCCACCCCTTCCTCTGTCCCTCCCCAAACTAGCACCTCATTCACACTTTCATTTGGAATTCAAAAGCTGTCCTCTTCTCTGAGCTGTGATGTTAACGGCACCTCCCAGTGTCCTGCTGTTATTAAAGCAGCCGGGCCAGGGAAAAGTTTGGGAACATTAAAAAAAGCAGTCTCACTGGCTGCTGTAAGGTGAGATTCATCAATGAGCTGAATTAAACAACCTTTGCCCTCAAGCCAAGGGGGAGTTTTATTGGCCCTCGCAAGCAAACAGGAAGTAACACCAATTCCTCTATTGTCTTTCTTGTCAATTGAAACCCAACTGCATTTTTGTCTCAGCTTCCTTCCCTTTTCCCCAGTTATTTCCAAGGCTAAAATAAATACATTTTGGATTACATACTATGGCAAAGTGCAGGTGCCGTTCACTTTAAAGCTGGCCACAGACGCAAAGATCCTATGTCTTATTATTGTTGTGCAAATCTAGAATCACATATAGTAGTGGCAAAATACAAAATATTTGTATTTAGTATTTATAATACAGGTATGGGACATGTTATCCAAAATTCTCAGGACTCGGGGTATTCAGGATCTTTCTGTAATTTGCATCTCCATACTTTAAGTATACTTAAAAATAATTAAGATCTAAAAGAAACCCAATAGGATTGTTTTGCCTCCAGTAAGATTGATTGTATCTTAGTTAGTTTTTAAAAAAATTTAGTTATTTGACAATAAAGAAGTCTGTGGGAGATGGCCTTCCCGTAATTTAAAGCTTTCTGGATAATGAATCCCATACCTGCAATGCATTTGGTATTAATATTAGTAATTTAAAAAAGCAAAATGCTTCAGCGGAACACTATAGTAATCACACTGACCATTCTGCAAGTGCATCTTTTCCATTCACACGCCCAGTGCTGTGCATTGCGCTTGTTTATTAATGAAATATAGATTTTAATAGACACAAAAGCATGTCATATGAATATGACACTCTAGAGAACTGATAATTTCAGTTTAAAAATATATATTTTTGGTGGTGAGTCATTGTAGAACCATGAAAGACTAAAGGTGGCCATACACTGAGAGATCCGCTCGTTAGGCGATGTCGCAAAAACGAGCGGATCTCTCCCCGATAAGGTGGGCAATATCGGGCTGATCCAATCGTGGGCCCTATATATATATGCTCATGACCTGGCATCATAGTACCCAAAATAACAGGTTTAACCATTTACAAAGGTACTAGTTTTGCATTCATGTTTCCATACAGTTTGTGCTTAGCGGCACATAATATTTTGTTTTTTTGCCCCTCTTGTATATTTGTGAAATGTAGCAGCACAATTTGTGTGAGTTTTTTATCAGATACTGGTCACTCATTTCTAATGAAATCCAGATAAAATTGACATTGTTTTTATTAGCACTGCAGAAAAAAAAGACTTCATTGTGAAACAAAAAATCAAAAAAATCAAATGTTTCGGGGGTCCATTTACTTCAAAGGGCGGTTGCATACCTTGTGAGTAGATGCACGTATTCACCCCCTGCTAAGCCTTTGGTATTACAGTGGTCTGCAGCATTGTACAATTAAAGGCTTGACAGGGACAGTCAGACATGTGACTAACTTAACCTTCTCGGACCATATATGACCTTGCAGTGACCCACTATAGGAAACAGGAGTGTCCTCTTATACAATACCAAGGGACAATCTACCCCCCTATCAATATGCACATTCATGTGAATAACAATTGGTACTGAGAGTTTTTTCATGCACAATCCCTCCCAGACACAGGACAGACACCCGAGCAGCAGGTTTCTCTCCTTCACATCCCAATAACATCATGGCTGATACCTCAAACATCACAGGCCTTCCAGTAACCCAATGACCCGAGGTGTAGCATTGAGAAGCAGGGGCATGCCATCACTCATAAGTCCTTCCCAGCTCAGGGTGTGTGATTGGAAAGTTTGAAAGAGTACCAGGGCAATGACGTAGGCTAGGCTTAAAAGGGGGTGAAAGGAATTTCCAGCTTCTACTCCATTTGAGGCAGCACAGTGAAACAACCACCCACCATCCCCAAGGGTACATAGCACCACCACGATGGGGTGGTTAAGTCTGGCAAACAACGGGTATGTTAGGAGGGGAGTTGCAGGGTTAATGGCTGGTTGGAAGGCCTGGTGCCTCAGGGGTAACTAAGGACCACAGGAAGGGAAGTCGTTATGGTAGAAGGTGGTTTCCAGGTAGTATGGCAGTTGGCAGCGCTAGTTGCGTTGCACAGTTACAGGGTTGTTACCATATATGGCTGTTCAGGAGTTAATTGTTTGTTATACAAACCTTCATGTTGTGTTTTACTATGTTTATGTTATGATTTGGTGTTTATGGTATGTTTTATAGTAAAATGTGTTATAATAAAATGTTCTGCAGCCTTTTCATCCCAAAAAACATGTTTGTGGTGCTTATGGGGCAGAGTTAAAGGGGGACGGGTCAGTGGGGTGGGGGGGCTAGTCCTGACAATGCATCTGTCATGTGCCGGTAGAAAGACAGGAAGGCTGGTTGGGTACCCAGAAAAGGTGGCAACCCTACCTGTATCAGTAAGGGTGCTGGTATCTATCCAGTCACTTACAATAGAACCCAATTTTACATTTTTCAGGGGGCCAGAAAAAAATGGTGTAAAATCCAGTAAAATGTAAAATCAGGGAAATGTATTATGCATAATATATAGGTGGGACCACAAAACAAATGTAAACATGTAAAATGAAGAAGACCTTAAAATCAGGGGAGGTAAAATGGGGGTTCTACTGTATATAGTTCATTTCTGAGCCTTCCCCCTCATTACAACAACCAGTGCATGAATGCATTCCATTATGTGATTGGGTATCTGAGACAGGAGGTTTAATTCCACACCTCTTGCCCTCCTGGTAAAATCACATTAAGATCAGGTGATAATGCTGAGTTCACTGTTTCTGCAATATTTATACATTGATGGCTGTAGCTGACCATATGCTGGCTTATAAAAGCTTATTGGCCTGTGTATGAAGCTCTTCTGACAGCCTGCCCTAAAAGAATCTGACCTACAGTTAAAAATCTGTATATCTAGAGTGGCTTTAAAACTGGTGTTGCCAAATTAAACGTTTTGTGAATTTGTAGAGCAGCCCTTCAGTAGTTAGTGCCTCAGCCCAATTCTCAGGAAGCTGAATATCAAAAAAACCCAGTGACCTTTTTATCTGGTCAGTGGATGCAGCTTTAATGGCCACCCCTCAGGCTGCAGACCAAAGCTGTCTATCTCCTTTCTATGCTGCCCCCACTGGCTAACAACATATCATGCATTCATAAATATCACTGTGACTGACTGAATTGGATTAAAATTCAGCTTGATCATATTTTCACTTATGAGAAATCTGTTTGGGGACAAGCAGGTAGTCCAATACAACCACTTTTGGCCTTTGAATGTTAATTTTTGTGCCACATTTGGGGGGAAAGTCATAATATACAGAATAAACAACCCCTTTAATGATAAAGCATTTTCCAATTGTATTTTTATTTTAACCTTGGCAGTTTATTATAAAATTTGATATATTCCACAGTAAAAGGAACACACCAAATCCAAGGTTTACTTAAATCCCAACATATTTAGGGCTCTTACAGACGAGCGTTTTTACCTGCACTCCCCTGCGTTCCGTTTTCTGCGTTCAGCCGCAGGGGAGCGCAGGAATAGACGCATTAAATTTTTTCCATGCTGCATTTTTCCTGCGTTTGGCGCCTACACACGCCTGTGTGAGTACAGCCCCACTGGAAAAAATGTAATGCGTCTATTCCTGCGCTCCCCTGCAGCTGAACGCAGAAAAATGGAACGCAGGGGAGCGCAGGTAAAAACGTTTGCCCTTAGAAATAAGTTAAATTAACTGGACTTGCTGTGTTTTTTCCTTGAAGACGTTTCACCAGACATCCAACTAGCTTTCTAAATTCAGAATAACTTATGACAATGATTTGTCATTAAAAGGGGTTTATTCTGTATATTATAATTTTCCCCCCATGAATTTCACTTGAATCATATTTATTTAGAGTGTCTTATTCTAATCTATTCTTATGTCCTGGGCGTTGCTTCTACCCATACAATAAGTTTAAGTTTTCCCTTGTAACTCCTGTTTCTAGCAGATGAGAAGGGGCTCGAAATGTTGGAGAATCTTAGGATTAAACAGTAACTTTAAGATCGCAAACAGCTGAAGGCCTATATAGAACATCGTGCTCTGAAGGCGCATTCTAAAAATTTATGGTATCAGTCACTTAGAGGAAACAATGTGACAGCCTTATTGCTTGTGGCTGTATCCTGCCCGCCATTGTTTGGTTGCACTTTGCTCCCTTTCCCATCTGTATGCTCTGTAATTAACTGTAAACCCAAATAATGAAGGGAGAAGTTTATTGCCCCTTGTTCTAAAATCTGCCCCAGGTCAGTAGAGAAAGGTCTTTGCAAACAAGAGATAGGAAATGTATAGGAAGAATTCAGTCCGAAACCCATATGTCACCCATTATGACACACAGGAGATCAAAGGGTTAACCCCTTCACTGCCAGGACGGCCCAGTATTTATTGGTGGCTCTACAAAAGCAATGTTCTTTAGTCCAAAAAAGCCCTATTCCCTTGCAGGTAATTTATCTTAATTAAATGCAACAATCAATATTACATCTGTCAAAAACCATTGCTTTGCATGTATATAGGCCAAAGAAATCAATTTCCAATAAATAATGTTGATACTATAAATCCTGGTACACAAAACCACTAGATTTGTCTCAAATTAAACATGCTAGCAATTACAACTAAGAAATGTGACATATAGCAAGTAGGGATGGGCAAATTTTATCACCTTGCTTCGATGTGGAAATGACGCCCATAGACTTGTATGGAGTTGCGCTGCAAAAAAAATCGTCGCGCATCAAAGGAAAAAAAAATCGTCTCACATCAAAAATATTTTGACGCCCATACACTTAAATGGGTGTCAGCGACATTTCGCTGGCGGTGAAAATCATTTAAACATTAAATAAACCCAAAGCTGGTTTTGCTTCCAAAAAGAATTAATTATATCTTAGTTGGGGTCAAGTACAAGATACAGTTTTATTATTACAGAGAAAAATGAAATCATTTTTAAAAATCTGGATTATTTGTATAATATGGAGTCTATGGGAGACAACCTTCCCGTAATTTGGAGCTTTCTAGATAAAGGGTTTCTGAATAATGGAGCCCATGCCTTTTTTTGTAAGCCTTTTGTGTGTTGTACTATAATTACATCAAAAGCTTTTATTATGCTTGTGTTAAATGTATATGTAGATTGCAAGCCTGCAGTATGTATATTGTATTCATGTAATGAGTAGATTGCAAGCATATAAACACGGCAAAATAAATAGACTGCTGCAAACCTTTTGCGGGTTTGTGTCATGCACATCACAGGTTTTTTACAGAGTGAATTCCTTTTCATTTATTAAAGGGTCAGGGCTGATCCTGTTTTGGGTATTATTAGGATATGATTTAGTAGTCAATTTATTCATTTAAATACAAATAAACACTATTGTTCTGTGTTGGATACTCATACAATGTAAATTCTTACTGTCTTCAACCAAATGGGGTAAACCTGTGCAGATCAAACACTTGAAAAAAAAGAGGTGGATTTTTTTTTAATGTACAATTGTTTGTGCTGCAGCCCTGATAAGCTAAACAGAAACAAATCACAATCGTTATAACTTTTAATATAATAATACATAATTGTTATTATTTGGAGGAGTAGCAACAGACCCAGAAATGACAGGGACTTCACTTCTGCCATAATCTGCACATTGTATTTTACAGTGAGTATTAGCAGACCAGCTGGGTAACCCAAACATAAACCTGTGTGTGGCCGCCTTTATTATGAGCTGGGGACTCTTTCTTGCCATATGTCCAAGTCTGTATTTGCATATCACTTGCTTGTTTTCCTCCAAACTGTACCCTGCTTCAGAACTTTTAAATATGTGCCAAGAACAAACTAATCAACAAAGTTGTTATACTGTACACATTTAAATCCATTGTTATAACTTGTGAAATACAGTGTTTTATTAGTGTGCCAATATATTCTGCAAAGTTATAGACTGACTTTAAGCACAGCACCGGATTAGCTGGGTGGGCGACCCTAGGCCTAGGGCCTTAGGCCATAGATCGGCTTGGCGGCATGCTGCACCTAATAAGTTGCCACCCTAGGCCTGGGCCTTTGTGGCCTTGCCACAAATCGGGGCCTGTTTAGGCAAACAGTTTATGCAGTATATTCAGTATATTCAGGCCCCTTTCCTTGTTTTTGGTCTATAGGTCTCAGGGCAATGGCACTCGGTGCAGGCTGAAAGAAGCAGATCTGCCCCCGTGCCTAGGGTTGCCACCTTTTGTAAACATTTTTACAGGCCGGTGGGGGTGGGAACAAAAAGGGGCGGCCCATGATGTAAAAGGGGCAGAGTCACAAACAGTGATGCAAAAGTGGGCGGAGCAACGCGCGCAATGGTGAGAAATCCCCCCCAAAAAAAGGTAAGTACTTAGCAAATTACCCGCAACTACTTTGCCGGTAAATTTGTAATACCGGCCCTGGCCTTGGCAAGTGTTTTACCAGCTAGGCCAGTAAAATACCGGCCGGGTGACAACCCTATCTGTGCCCCATCTAAATTTATCAGAATTAGATCCGTCTGTGTGCGTTTATATTCAGCAGATAGGGTTGCCACCTGGCCGGTAAAAATGATGGTTGATCCCAATGTTATTAATAGGGAAAAAAGATAAAATATAGGAGGGACAGTATTTTTTTTCAGAAAAGGTGGCAACCCTAGCAGCAGAGCAGGACCAGAGGTCAGCCCAAACAAGTGAAAGGAGGCATCTTTGGGCAGAGCTGGGCCAATCTGGCTGGGTGCCCTAGGCAACCCAGCCGGCCACTTTGCCACCCTCTCGCATGCATGGTGACTTCACACAAGGAATGTCAGAGCACACAATTACTATTTTCAATGGGGGATGACAGTCTGGAACAGGGGGCCCCCTACATTTTTGCATCCTAGGCATGTGCCTCTGTTGCCTACCCCTAGTTCCAGCCCTGTCTTTGGGCCGACCTCCATTGCGTGTGAGCACACAGAGGCAGAAGTGACTAATGGAGTAGGGGCAAGGGCAGTTCTGCTTCTCTCAGTCTGCAAGAAGCCTAAGATGTATCCAGGACAGCAGGAAAATGGATTTACCCAAAACTGGCCTTTGGGCAGAGCAGCCACCCTTAGGGGCAGGGGGTAGTCCACACAGTTTGTTTCTAATTGTAGAATTAAACACTGTGGGATAATTTAACAAGTGCACAAAGGAGTGCAAAACCATGTATAACTGGAAGAGCTGTTGGGCACAATGCAGCCCTGACCCTGTAGCAGGTCGGTAATGACAGGGCTTCTTAGCACCCTGTGTATGTTGTGCTCCCTAACTTGTACATTTGAATAATGAGTAAGTTAGGTGATGATGAGATGAGGTAAGAGGTAAGGATGGGGGTCATCAATGTTCACCCCTCAGCACCCTTCTTATAAATGCAGTACTGCAGGAGCCCCTACATTTCATTTACAAAAGTGGTCATAGGAGCACATTGAGAAAGTTTAATTTTTTATTTTGGATTAGATTCCCTTGTTACCCTCCCTGGTTATCAGTTCTGGAATAATCCCTAAGCCCCTGTTTTAAATTTGTTTTAAAACAAATGTATCTAAAGCATTTCAGTATCTAAAGTATTACAGAACAACAGAATTAATTTTTTTGAAGGCTGACAGCAACTCCACATGTTTTACTTCAAAAGGTGTGATTTGATTTTTTTTTCCCTCTTGCCCAGCTCTCAGTATCAGTCTCTTGGTGAGTTTTTTTGATCCTAAGTGACAGTTTCAATGGCTGTTTGATGCATCAGTACCAAATGAGGCACAGTGTGACACAAACACTGGAGCCACTCATGGAAGAAACACTGAGGGTGTGAAAAGCACTTTATCAATGGAGTCATCTCTCATACAGGAAATGTCAGGGTGTCCATGAGATTGTCCTTCCAATCCAAGAATACTCCAGAATTATGGCCATCCAACTAAGGCCCCAAATCAATTGAACTATCAATTCACTACAATCAGGCCTACACATGTATTTTTTTAGATTAAAGAAGAGACTGATAAATCATGGTCACCCTTTGAGATGGGGCATGAGACACACTGCAAAAACTTGATAAAAAGGAGCATTTACAAATATACCCTTGCAAAGTGGTTTCCTATACTTGGGTGCCTAGATGTTACAGAATTAAAATTCTCAGCATCCTTCCACATATAATCAAGCACTATGGGAGCTTTAGTCACATCTGTGGGACCAAGGTTCAGAAACAGAGCAAAAAAGTAAATTTTAAGGGCATGACATGTGCAGACGCCTTCTACGTCTATCTGCATTCATTCTGCTGGGAGCTTTTCTATTACTTGCCATATTAGAAACCTTCCCAAGTAACAGCTAAAGTAACATCAATTACTGGATACCACTAGGGCAGTGATTCCCACCCAGTGGCTCCTGAGCAACATGTTGCTCACCAAGCCTTTGGATGTTGCTCCCACTGGCTGTCAGGGAGCCGGGAGCTCCCTCCAGGGAGGTAGTCAGGATCGAGGAGGAAGCCCTCTTGAGGGAGCAAGGTCGCGGTGTTCAAAGGAGTAGTCAGAATCCAGGCAAGAGTTCACAGGCAGGCGGATAACAGCAAAGTCCAAAGTCCAGGCAAGGGTCAGGATATTAATCAGGAACAGGATTATAGCAAAAGTAGCACACAGGGAACCCAGGATAAACTCAGGGAAAGTTTCCTATACTTGGGCGCCATTCTGGCGTCTTGGTAGCGTTTTTATTTTTGAATTTGGCGCCATTGTGACGTCATTGGCGTCCTTGCGCCGACGTCGGCGCGCTGACGTCATTGCGCCAGCGCCGCTACCCACGTGGCGGCCATGGGCGCCGCCATTTTGGGAGCGACGCCGGCAGGGGAGGACGCGCTGCCCGGAGCTCCTGGAACTGCTCCAGGCGGCGATCGTGACACTGGCCTCAAAGCAGGTGCTTATTTTTGAATTACAGGCTTGGAAGCAAGTTTTGGTTGCACAAAGACCACATATACTGCAAAACAGAGCCTCCTGGTAGGCTGCCAGTGCATATAGGGACTACTAAAGAGCCAATCGCCGCCTTTATTTGGCACCCTAAGATCTTTTTCATGCTTGTGTTGCTCCCCAACTCTTTTTACATTTGAATGTGGCTCACGGGTAAAAAAAAGTTGGATACCTCTGCACTGGAGTGTCCCGCTGCAGTGGTGTCTATGAACATTCCTCTGTTTTGCCAAATAATATGGCAGATCCCACTAAAACCTTATGGTCTTAAAAGAAAACTATACCCCCCAAACAATGTAGGTCTCTATAAAAAGATATTGCATAAAACAGCTCATATGTAAAATCCTGCTTCATGTAAATAAACCATTTTCATAATAATATACTTTTCTAGTAGTATGTGCCATTGGGTAATCATACATAGAAAATTGCCATTTTAAAAAATAAGGGCCGCCCCCTGGGATCGTAGGATTCACTGTACTTTCAAACATACCAACAAACCTTACATGTTAGGTCACATGAGCCAATTAACAGACAGAGTTGTGTCTTTTGCTTCCACACTTCTTCCTGTTACAGTTAGAGTTGTAGTATTTTTGGTCAGGTAATCTCTGAGGCAGCACAGATAGAGTCATGAAATGGTGGCTCAAGGCAAGAGATGAAAAAGGGCAATATTTACTTAAATATATATTCCAGTTTGGTAAGATTCTTTAATATGCCACTTAATATGATATGAACTATCTGTTGCTTAAGTGTTCATTTTGGGGGTATAGTTTTCCTTTAAGCTGGCCATAGATGCAAAGATTTGATCGTTCGAATCATTGAACGATCAGACTTCCCCATCTCTAGACCTGCCTCCAGACCTTTCAGATCAAATAAAGTAGTAAATGAACAGATCAGAACAGCAATCGTACGAAAGTTATGTCTGACCAAAGCTAGTGACAGTCTCCCACTGAAAATCGTACGATTGGCAATACATGCAGAGATATTATCGGCAGCCGACAGAAATGCTTTTAACCTGTCTGATCGACCAAACGACCGATCTCCATGGGACGAAAAATGTCGGAACGCTCCACACACGGTCCGAAAATCATACGATTCGATGATTCGTACGATCGGATCTTTGCGTCTGTGGCCAGCTTTACACATAAAAGCTGTGCGGTATGAATATAAGATATTTGTCCTTTATCATGCCACTTGTGGGCTTATATCATTGCAATATATGGATCAAAGATTACTGATAAAATGCTAAATTGACCCCACTAGAACAAATTTGCTGTCTGATATATGGAAACTGGAATCCAACAACAGAGGAGCTAGCTGTTGGCCATCCCTGCCAATGAGGAAAAACTCCCTCAACTTAAATGGGTATTCCCATGACTTCTGCACAGTATCTAGATGAAAAGGTTTTTATTGATATAAGTGTGATTAGTGATGAGCAAATCTGTCCCTTTTGCTTCGCCGAAAAATTTGAAGACAATGGGCGATTTTACAAACGCATTAAAATGGCCATTTTTTCCTATGGCAACTTTTTTTGTCTTAATGCATTTCAGTCAATGGTAGTTTTTTCTTATCGTTACTTTATGTGTCCTAATGCATTAAAGTCAATGGGTGTTTTTTCATACGGATGTTTTTTGTCTGTGAATTTTCCCATGGCGATTTTTCAATGCAGTTTCGCAAAAAAATGTGCACATGCCGATATTCAGAATTTTGCCACAAATCCATGACTGGCGAATAAATTTGCTTGTCACTAATTGTGAACCTATTTCATTTCTTTGCATATCTGTACTCATAACTGCACTAGGGCAACTGGGACTTGAGAATCAGCTTAACAAATTAATTTTTTCTGAAACTTGCTCAGCTAGCCAGTAAAAGTGCATACCTCCCAACATTCTGGAAACAGAAAGAGGGTGATTTTTGGCCATGCCCCTTTTTGCAGCCACACCCCCAAATTACCATGCCCATTTTACAAAAATTGCCAGGTTATGAAAGTTTGAACACATTTCTGTAGTTTTTATGTTTTATTACAGTTTTAGTAATGAAGGTGAATTGCCCTTTAAGCTGTGTCTAACTTCTCCCAAGGGACAAAACTGTTACAAATGTATCTTACGTATCTATTCTGGGCTCTCTGTCAAGAGCCAATTAAGTTATAAAGATTGTATCTTTTTTGGCTGTTCAGTGCAGAGAAATCGGGACTTTCCAGTACAGATGCATTACTGCAGGTTGAGCTGTCAAAAGAGGGACTGTCCCGCTCAAAAACGGGACAGTTGGGAGGTATGAAAGTGTCTACATCTTTTTAACTACAAATATGACTAACCTCTTTTATTTTAAACTTGCCATTCAGTCCATTTTCTGCTGTGAGAAACTTAAAGGACATCACAAGTAACAGGCTATTCTCAAAATATTGAGTTGTTATTCTGGAAATTTATTGCGTTCTGCTGGAAAAACCCCAATGAAACGTACACATTGGAATATGTGCCTATTGATATGTAGGTTTAATACTGTAGGTACAATTTAATGGAATGTTTAGAAATAAATCTGGCCATACATGGGGAGATCCGCTTGTTTGGCGACGTCTACTGATGAGCGGATTTCTCCCCGATATTCCCACCTTGAGGTGGGCGATACCGGGCTAATTTGATTGTGGTCTCTAGGGCCCAATGGTCAGATCACAACAAGAAAAACACAGGCAGTCGGATCGAAGGTCCAATGCGGTCCTCAATCCAAAGGGATTTTTAAACTCGGCTGATCGACATCTGCCCGACTTTCTACCAGATATTGATCGAGGAAGCCTGTCGGAGGGCCCCGTACACTGCCCAAGAAACTGCTGACTTCGGCTTCTATATAGGGAGTTTGTGTATTGTATAACATACTGTAGATGCTCACTCGCCTCATAGCTGAGCAGGAGGCACATAAATATTGTCTGTTAAGGTTTTACTGTATGCATTATACAATGGAGAGCTTTATGGTTCTTTTTAGTCTCTTTGTAACTTTGGTGGTTATACTGTTTGAACTTTTTGATGAGCAGCTCCTAGTCCATATATCTGAATCACATGATGATTGCTGTTCAGTCTGCCTCTTCCTGTGACCTCTCCCTGTTTGTTTTGTACCTGTGTCTGCCCAGCAGGGTAATCTCCTACCCCTGCTGTGTCACCAACTGTACCATCCTCCTCACAAACAACTCTCCCTCTGTAGTGTGGATAACAATTCCCTCTGTTTAGAGAAGCTACTGTTTACACAGTCATGGGATGAGAAAACAGGCATAATGTGGTATTGCATGCAAAATGTACTTTTCTTCCATATAATTAATATGACAATATAGCTTTGCATAATATCTATCTATCCATCTATCTGTATATGGGTATAATCTATATCTAGTACCCATTTGTCTGGATAAAAGACAAGCCAATACATAGAGACAAGACACACTCACATTATATTTAAGTACTGAAAAATGTATTTTATAAAATTCCGTAATATAGACAGTTATAGTTTTCTAAAATGAAAGCACCATGAATGTTGTCTAAAATAAGGCTGCTGATTGGACATGGCTATTCAAAAGATTTGTAGCTACTAGCCTGCTCAGCGACCCCCATAGTCTTTGTACAACAACATCCTTTTCTGGTCTTCTATATTAGACAATCAGTACACTAAAAGCCATTCAACTCTGATCTAGAACTCAGACATTGCACCTTGCCTTTTCTACAGTGCCCAGTGGCAAGACTGACCCAAAATAAGGCTTGCTACAGTAATAATAGAAAGTTGCAGTTTACAGTGGAGTTTTTAATTTCATTGTGATATACAGGGTCGGACTGGGCCGTCAGGACACCAGGAAAAAACCTGCAGGGCCCTGGCCCTCTTGGCCCCAGCCAGCCCAGACCTGCTCCTCGCCCCCCTGAGACTAATGGCACTGGATTCCTCTGATCATGGGCACAAAGGAAAAAGTAAAGATATGCACAAGATAGGGGGATTGTGGCGTCCTCATGTGGAGTACCTCATAGAATGGGATTGGGGTCCCTGCATGAGTTGGGTGGCCCTGAGATAGCAGTCCCAGAGGGCCCCAGACCCTCCAGTCTGACACTGGTGATATATATCCAGTCTTAAAATAATAGAATAAAATAATAATAATTCTTGATTCAAGAAATACATATCCACATTAGATTTTAAGTTCTTCAGCACTGGGACTTTTTATATAGTGTTATGTAATATTAATTGTCGTTTCCCCTAATGTATTATACCTCAATGCGCCATTCAGGGTTGGACTGGGCCGGCGCCGGCAGGACACCCAGAAAAACTCAGTGGATCCCTGCCCTTTGTGGATCCTGCCTGAAACTTTAGGCTGATTCATTTTTAGGATTTAGTTATCCTTTAACAGCCTGCTTGATGTTAGTGCTTTTTTTTCTGAGAGTTTTGCCCAAAAATTCAAATGGTTCAAGCAATTTGAGTTTTTTTTCACTGAAAACCTGATCAATTCAAGTCTTTGGGTTGCGGGACTCAATCTTGCAGAATTGGGTTTTTCACATTCAAGTTTTTTCTTAAGTAAGATACCATTCAAGTTTCCAGTTCATTCGGCGTAAAAATATATGTATGGCTAATTCTAAGCAACTTTTCAATTGGTCATCATTATTTTTTTATAACCTTCTGCCATCTTCCAAATGGGGGTCACTGACTCCATCTAAAAAAATGCTCTGCAAGGCTACACATTTATTGTTATTGCTACTTTTTTTATTACTCATCATTATATACAGGCCCTCTCCTATTCATATTCCAGTCTCTTATCCATATCAACAGTCACAATTGTGGAGTGCTCACCTCCGAAGTAAAGTTTTGTTGTGCCAGATGCTGTCCCGGAAGACCCATTTCTGTCCTAGGGTCACTGTCATGGCGTCCCTGCCGTCCCCCCACTAGACCACCAGGGTGAGACGATACATTACCCCCCTCTCTAGGGGGGCCACTGGACCCCCAGGCTTCCCAGGAAATTTAAGATGAAACTTCTTCCTGAGTCAGTCAGCCTTGATGTCATCAACTGAGACCCCAGAGTTCTCTTCAGGGCCAAAGCCCTTCCACTTAGTAAGATATTGCAGCTTACCTTGCACAAGGCGGGAATCGAGGCACTCTTGGATCTCAAATTCAGGCTGACCTTCGACCAACACTGGGGGAGGTACAGGAAGATGACGGACCAGAATGGCTGGTTTTAGGAGGGAGACATGAAAAGAGTTAGATATTTTAAATTCTGCAGGTAATTGAAGACGGACAGAAGAAGAATTATTAACAGGAAACCCATGCAACTTAAAAATTTGAGAAATAAACAGATCGGCTAAGGTTTTAGCAGAAGGGAGGTGTGGGAGGGAAACAAAATGGCTCATTTTACTAAACCTATCCACCACCACCCAAATTACAGTTTTACCCTGAGAGGGAGGTAAATCTACAATGAAATCCATCGAAAGATGGGACCATGGCTTCTCAGGGATTGGCAACGGATTTAACAGACCTTGAGATAAATGACGGGAGGATTTAGATCTTTGACAGACTGGACAGGAGTTGACAAAAATTTTTGTATCCCGTTTGAAAGAAGGCCACCAAACATGACGGGACAATAGAGAAACAGTCTTAGTAACTCCCGGGCGCCCCGCCATTTTAGAATCATGAACCTCCTTCAAAACTTGCTCCCTAAGCTCCTCAGGAACAAACCATCTCCCAGGGGGAGTATCGGTAGGAGCAGATGTTTGTAAGGGAAGTAATAAGGAGGAAAGGTCGGATTCTAAAGTGGCTAAAATTAATTCTTTGGGGATAATGAGAGTACACTCAATAGAGTTGGAGGGGAAAGATTCAAAACTCCTAGAGAGTGCATCCGCCTTGGTATTTTTGGAACCAGGCCTGAAAGTTAAAACAAAACCTTGAGAAGAATAAGGCCCACCTGGCTTGCCTAGAATTTAGGCAATTAGCGGACTCAATATAAAGTAAATTCTTATGATCATTATAGACCGTCACCACATGTTTTGCACCCTCTAGGACATGCCGCCATTCCTCAAAGGCCAATTTGACACCCAACAATTCCCTGTTCCCTATGTCGTAATTTACCTCTGCAGGTAAAAACTTCTTAGAGAAAAAGGCACAGGGATGCAATTTGTTGGTAATCGGATGCCTTTGGAAAGGACTGCCCCTGCTCCCACCTCAGAAGCATCAACCTCCACAATGAAAGGAAGAGCGGGATCAGGGTGTTGAAGAATAGGGGCAGAACAGAACTCCCTTTTGAGGGATTCAAAAGCGTGTAAGGCTTCAGGAGGCCATATACTGGGATCAGCGCCCTTCTTGGTTAAACTTGTGATGGGGGCTACAATAAGAGAAAAATTCTTAATAAATTGACGATAATAATTGGCAAAACCAAGAAATCTTTGAACTGCACGAAACGAAAGGGGTTGGGCCCAATCCAGGACAGTTTTCACCTTGCCTGGATCCATTTCAAGATCCTTGTTGGAAATAATAAACCCCAAAAACTAAACAGAAGAGACCTCAAAGGTACATTTCTCTAGTTTTGCATAAAGATTATTTTCCCTTAGCCTTCGCAAACATGATTACGATGTTCATTTAGATTGGAAGAGAAAATAAGAATATCGTCAAGGTAAACCACTACGAATACCCCCAGCAGATCTCGAAAGATGTCATTGACAAATTCTTGAAAAACTGCGGGGGCGTTACAGAGCCCAAAAGGCATTACTAAGTATTCGTAGTGGCCGTCCCTGGTGTTAAATGCTGTTTTCCACTCATCCCCCTCTCTAATACGAATGAGATTGTAAGCACCTCTAAGATCAAGCTTGGTATAGACTTGGGCACCTTTAACCTGGTCAAATAGCTGAAAAATGAGAGGAAGGGGGTAGCGGTTCTTAATGGTGATTTTATTTAAACCCCTGTAATCTATACAAGGGCGAAGACATCGTCTTTCTTACCTACAAAGAAAAACCCAGCACCGGCAGGAGAATTAGAGGGTCGGATGAAACCTCTTTCAAGGTTTTCTTCAATATAGTCCCTCATCGCTTGGGCTTCAGGTAAAGAAAGAGGATAAGTACGACCACGAGGAGGAGTGGAACCTGGAACTAGGTCAATGGGATAATCATACTGTCTATGTGGGGGTAAGGTTTCAGCAGATTTCTTGGAAAAAACGTCGGCATATGTAAAACAGGCTGCAGGTAAACCCTCAATTGAGGTATTTGCTATTGTTGGAGGAATACAGACGCCCCCACAATCTGAACCCCACTGAGAAATCTCCCCTGTAATCCAATCAATATGAGGATTATGAACCTGGAGCCAGGGTAACCCCAAAATAAGAGGAGAAGAGGCACCTTCAATAAGAAAAAGGGCTATCTCCTCACAGTGAGAATCGTTGACACACAATGATAAGAAGGCAGTTTTTTTGTTAATTACACCTGACCCTAGGGGTCTTTTATCCACCGCTAAAATTCTCATGGGGGTACACAGAGGGACCAAAGGAATGCCATGTTTGGCTGCAAAAGCAGTATCCAAAAAATTACCCTCCGCCCCAGAGTCCACAAAAGCGGACAAATTAACAGAACCCGTAGGCCAAGACAATTTAACTGGTAACAAAACCTTAGAGGCAGATTGGGGAGAGGAAACGCCTGCACCCAAATGGAGCTCCCCTTCTCCATTTAGGCTTGGGCATTTCCCGGCCTCTTAGTACATTGATTAAGGAAATTACCCTTTTCCCCACAGTAAATACATAAACCAAGGGAACGCCTGCGTGCCTTTTCCTCAGGAGTTAAGTGGGATAGGCCTAACTGCATAGGCTCATCCTGAGGTAAAGACACAGATGGGATAGCTACCTTAACATTAGTGACCCCAGAATAAGAAGAAGAAGTCCCCCTTTCACCCCTTCTCTCTCTCTGTCTCCTATCTATCTGGATGGCGAGAGACATGAGGTCATCCAGATTGGAAGATAGGGGGTTATTTACCAGACTGTCTTTGACAAGATCTGACAGCCCTATACGGAACTGACTACGTAGAGCCATATCGTTCCACCCGGTCTCTACTGCCCACCGGCGGAAGTCAGTGCAGTACACCTCCGCATCCTGTTTCCCCTGGCACAACTTACGAATTGCGGTATCGGCCGAGGAGGCGCGATCCGGGTCATCGTAGAGTATGGTCATGGTCTCAAAGAAAGTATCTAAGGAGAAACGGGCTGGATCAGAGGTGGGCAGTCTAAGAGCCCAAATTTGGGGATCACCCTGTGAGCGTGAGATCAGAATGAGTGAAACAATCTGCAACTGGTTTTCTTATTTTATTTGTGGTTTCAAGTTTTCGCTTTTTTGTCAAACAGCTCTCCAATTTGCAGGTTCAGCAATCTGGTTGCTAGGGTCCAAATTACCCTAGCAACCATGCATTGATTTGCATAAGAGACTGGAATATAAATAGGAGAGGGACTGAATAGAATGAAGTAATAAAGTAGCAATAACAATAAATATGTAGAGTAACAGAGTCAGTGTATTCGATGAAAAGAAAAAATGAAGAGCAGTTGAAAAGTTGCTTAGAATTAGCCATTCTATAACATACTTTGTTGACTTAAAGGTGAACCACCCATTTAAGGGGAAAAACACAGGTTTTTAAAGGGTATGTAAAGGCAAAAAAATAAAATCCCATTTTTACTTTCTTTTTGAAATCTCTTTTATTTTTCAAAAACAGATGCATAGACAGAGAATAATGCAAACATAATTTTCAGTACAAAATACTTCAAATGGTTCTCATCAGTACAACTTCATTCAGTATAACATATATCAAGGTATATTTTCACTCAAGATTGTAGAAACACATTCCATGGGCCCCAAATTTGTGTATGTTTCTCTACCCTGCCTGCTAATAAAGCCGTTAAATACAACAGATTCTGCGTCTGGGTAATTTTTGCAATTACAGCATGAACATCTATAGTATTCTGCAGCCAGTGTTTCGCTAAATTGGTTCGTGCGGCAGCTAAGATTTGCCCCATCAAGGTATTCTGGAGCTTCGTGAGGACTTTGGATGGGCAGGCTAAAAGAGTCGTAGTGGCCTCAGGGACTATACGTGTATGAAATACTCGCTCAAGTAAGCTATAAACTTCTGCCCAATATAGCTTTGCCACAGGACATGTCCACCAGATATGTAGATAATCCCCAACTGCTGTACATCCCATGAAGCAAGAATTGGGAGTGGAAATATCAAAGCGATGTTTCCTGGCTGGTGTAAGGTGCCAACGCATCAGTACTTTATATGTAGATTCTTTAATGGCAGTATTAGGGGATATTTTGGAAATAGCGTTCCAGATTAGGGACCATTCTTGCTGAGATATAGAACGCCCCAAATCGTTCTCCCAATCTAGCATATATTTAAGGGGCTTTCCCACATCTGCTGAGACAAAATATTTATATAGTAAAGAAATAGTACCTTTCTGTTTCCCAGCCCGTTGAGAACAAGTTTCCAACAGAGTTGGAGGTCTAGACTTGAAGGATGGGTCAATAGAATGAATGAAGTGCAGTAGTTGCGAATATCTATAGGTTTCGTTCTCTGGCAAAGATTTTACAAATTGTAAATACTGAAATGATTTAATGCCTATAGTCAATAACATATCTTGTATTCTATTGATGCCATTTGCTTTCCACCATTGAAACGCCGGAGTAACGTAGCTAGGGAGAAAAAGCGGGTTATTATGTAATGGAGTGAGAATACTATGAGATCCGGCCGGTTGGAATTTCCCTCGACTGTCACGCCATATCCTAATGGTATGTTACAGCACAGAGCCAATTACGGGGACAGACTTAAGTTGTGTCTTATCTGCCCATAAATAGAATGACAGGTCCGTGGGATGTGCTAAAAGTGTCTCCAACTGGACCCATCTGTTCTCCTGAGGTGGTAGATGCCATTGTGTGGTCTGGGAGATCCTCACAGCCTTATAATACAACAATAAATTAGGTAAGCCCAGGCCGCCTTGTAGTGGAGGCCTGTACATAGTCCTCTTGTTTATACGTGGTGGTTTGTGGGCCCAAATGAATTTGTTAATTTTAGTTTGAAGGTAATTAATATCTTTTATCTTAATTGCCACTGGCAATGTGCGAAACAGATACAAAATTCTGGGTACTAAGGTCATTTTTACTGAGTGGATTCTCCCAACAACGATATAGCGTATCGAGACCACTCTTCAAGGTCTTTAGTTAATTTCTTAATTAGGTTGGGATAATTACATTTGTAGAGTGACGTATATACCGGCGTAATATTAACCCCTAAGTACTCAATGAAAGAATGTCTCCAGATAAATGGGAAGTTGAGTTCCAACAGTTTAATTACATGTTTAGGGGTGTTTAAAGGTAACGCCTGGGATTTAGAAATGTTCACTGTCAAACCTGATACGCAAGAGAATTTGTCCAGTAATAGAAATAAATTGGGTAGAGAAGTCTGGGGTTTGGTAATCGTAAGGCAAATATCATCCGCATAGAGGCTAACTTTAAATTCCGTTTTTTTAATTCTGATACCCCCAATATTTGGTCTTGCCTAATCAGCTGGGCTAGCGGCTCTACTGCCAGAGCAAATATCAATGCGGAAAGAGGACAACCTTGGCGTGTACCTCGCAGGATTGGAAAAGTGGAAGAAAGGAGTCCCATACACTTAATTTTTGCCGTGAGAGTTGAATAGAGAACCCTGATCATGTTAATAAAGTTACCCTTAATGCCGAATAGTCGAAAGACATGATAGATGTGTGACCAATTTACTGAATCAAAAGCTTTTTTCAGGTCCAGTAGTAAGATTATGCTTTGTAAAGCTTGGGAGTTAGCATAATCTATTGTGCTAATGAGTCTCCTAATGTTATCTGGGGTCTGTCTCTGCAAAATAAAACCAGACTGGTCCGGGTGAACCAGTTTTGGCTTGTAATTGTTCAGACGATTAGCCATCACCTTAGCCAATAATCGCATATCGACATTGATTATGGAAATGGGCCTATAATTTTGCGGATCAGTATGGTCTTTATTAGGTTTAGGCAATAAACAAATCGTAGCTTCTACCATTTCAGATGGAATAGAGTGGCCCTCTAGTATTTCATTGAAGACTGCAGTCAGGTGGGGTACAAGTAACGTAGCAAATTGTTTATAATACATTAGAGGAAACCCATCAGGTCCTGGGCTTGATTTAGGTTTCATGTGTTTGATAGCCCACTCTACCTCATCTGATGTAATCTCTGCATTCAAAGCGTATAAGTCCTGTTGATTCAATTTAGGGAGATCTAACTTGCTCAAAAATGTTTCTGAGTCAATTTTATGCTGTCCGCAACCCTGTGCTTCTCCATATAAGTTACCATAAAAGTCACGGAATGTTTGCAAAATCTCCTGAGGGATAGAAGATAGTCGACCCTGACTATTACGCAATGCTGTAATTCTCGGCAGTTGCGAATAATTATTCAATTTTCTAGCCAGCAATGTGTCTGGTTTATCCCTATAAATAAAAAGTCTTTGTTTAGTCCATCTAATAGATTTGTCAGCATCCTCCATCAGCTGTTTAGTAAGAACCGATTGGGTAGCTTGTAACTTTTTAGTGACATATGGGGTAGGGTTCCGTTTATTCAGACCTTCTAATCTATGTAACTCGGCTGTAAGCTCAGTGATAGTTTGCTGGTGTTTCTTTTTATGTATGTACCCAAGTTTTATAAAAGAGCCTCTAATAGTTGCCTTATGGGCCGCCCAAATAATACCCATAGACAGGGCCGGATCTAGGTTAGTAATAAAGTAATTTTCCAAGTCATTAGCTATGTTTTCTTTGATGATAGGGTTAGATAACAGTGCTTCATTTAAGTGCCAATTGGTTCTGGGGCCTAAAGGCGGTCTGTATATCAAAGACATCCCTATAGCTGCGTGGTCCGACCATGTAATCGGGTGTATAACCGCAGCTGTGACCTGTGAGAGTGTTTGAATTGGGGTGAAGAAATAGTCTATGCGGGAATAAACCTGGTGCGGGTACGAAAAAAAAGTATAATCTCTGGTAAAGGGATGTAAAGAGCGCCAGGTATCCACAAGAGCTAAAGATTTAAGGGATTTAGTGAGTGTTGCCGGGGGTTTATGAGTATACAGCCGAGAGGAAGGGGTTTTATCTAAAGTGGAAGACATTACCATATTGAAATCTCCCATCAGGATGATGGTGCCCTGAGTGAGCTGGCTGATCTTAGTGAATAGGGAGTGGAAAAACGCTCCTTGGCCTTCAGAAGGGGCTTATACATTAACAAGCGTATATAACTTTCCCAACAAAGAGCCCTGCAATATAATATATTGGCTATTAGGATCTGTAATGGTTTTAGTTGTCTGGAATCCCAAGGCCGATCTGATATAAAAAGCGACCCCCTCTACGTTTGGAATGGAAGGTGGTATAGTGGACTTGAGAATATTGCTTATGCAAATATGGAAATGGGGAACCCTCTGTAAGGTGTGTCTCCTGAAGTGCTATAATGTCGGCCTTAAGATTACGGTAATATTTAGCTGCTATAGACCTTTTAGTTGGAGAATTAAGTCCCTTAACATTGTGAGAAATTATAGTTAGTTCCGCCATTGTATCAGTAAAAAGGGAGCTGTAGCAAGACGGACAACACACCTTGCATTAGGTCTCAGTCTATCACAGTTTGGGACCCAAAATAAGAACCACAGATGTATCCATCGAAATTGAGAACATGGAAATAGTGAAACAAGCCATACAACCACTGCGATCTTGGACCCCAGTGAAATAGTAGCTATACAAAACATTCTAAAATAAAACAGTGGAAAGAGAACAAATAGAAAACATACCAGATGAACTGAGCGAAATATGGAGATTCGTAGTACTGAAAGAACATTGTTAACAAAAGCAAAGGATAACAAAACAAAATATTCATTTATAAAAACAAATGAATCTCGAAACGAAATATGTCTGCCCAAACTCGGACAGATGGCCTCAATCTTGTGAGGCATGGGAAGACAGGCGAGTCACGAGCCTCCCGGGCTAACTAGCCCTGCAAAATAGTGTAAGAAAAACAGGTAGAAAAATATAGTCAACTCTTAGGTGACTTCGAGGTATTGGAATTAGGTGCAGGTATCTTAGACCATTGAGGTTTAAGTGGCTGAGAGGGTCAGCTTGGGGACCTTTGTGTCTCATCAAAATTTTGGAGACCCAGCTTGGTTAGAAGCAGTGTCCCATCCGATGGTTTCATTATGGAGCAAGTTTGTCCTTTATGTTGTGCCGACAGTCTGAATGGAAATCCCCACCTGTACCTTATCCCGGCTTGGGTCAATATAGCCGTAACTTGGCGAAGTTCCCGTCGTTTCTGCAGTGTGATTGGAGCAAGATCTTGAAATATGGAGATCGTTGAACCTTCCATTGTAATGGCTCCATGGTCTCTAGCTGAGCGGAGGAGATCTTCTTTAGTTTCGAAATAATGTAGACAGGCCAAAACATCTCTCGGAGGTTCATCTGGAGGAGGTTTGGGGCGTAATGCCCGATGTGCTCGATCTATGAGAAGAAGGTCCGGATTGTACTCTGGTAGGAGTTTAGAAAATAAGATGGTAAAAATTTCAGTATATATCAGTATAAGATTCCGGAACATTGCGTATGCGTACATTATTACGCCGAGATCGGTTCTCTAAATCCTCAATGTGTGATTCCATAGATTCAATAGTGTGATGTAGAGCAAGGACATCAGATTTTAAAGAGCCTTGTTCCATTATTAAGGCATCATGGTCAGCTTCCAAATCATTAACTCTCGTGCTAATAGTAGTAATTTCCTTAGTTAAATCAGTGACAGTCTTTTGCAGTTCAGTTTGTAGAAAGGATTGCATTTTCAAGAAAAGGGCATCAAGTCCATCAGATAAATCCGTCTTCGTAAGGCAATGAGCATGGGTTGGTGCTGTCGGTTGCGAGGCCTCACTGGACTGGGAAGATGCCATTGGAGAGGAATTTGTGTCACTTTGTTGCTTTGTTTCTTTTTTCACGTAGGAAGTTAAAGGAAAACTATACCCCCAAAATGAACACTTAAGCAACAGATAGTTCATATCATATTAAGTGGCATATTAAAGAATCTTACCAAACTGGAATATATATTTAAGTAAATATTGCCCTTTTACATCTCTTGCCTTGAGCCACCATTTCGTGATGGTCTGTGTGCTGCCTCAGAGATCACCTGACCAGAAATACTTCAACTCTAACTGTAACAGGAAGAAGTGTGGAAGCAAAAGACACAACTCTGTCTGTTAATTGGCTCATGTGACCTTACATACAGTACAGTGAATCCTACGATCCCAGGAGGCGGCCCTTATTTTTTAAAATAGCTGTTTTCTATTTATGATTACCCAATGGCACATACTTCTAGAAAAGTATATTATTATGAAAATGGTTTATTTACATGAAGCAGGATTTTACATATGAGCTGTTTTATGCAATATCTTTTTATAGAGACCTACATTGTCTGGGGGGTATAGTTTTCCTTTAAGTCTTTTTGGGTATGTTTTGCACGACCTCCAGTCATTGTAGTATAGAGGTTATGTCACACAAGAAGTTACGTAATAGCTGGTGTACCTGTCTGAGTGCTGCAGGGCATAGCTTACGGAGTCACATGTCCCACTTGCTATACCCCATCACTGAACTTCGAAGGGGGGTGGCATATATACAATAAGTAATGTGATCACTGATAGGTGTGCATGAAGAGGTGGATTTCCCCTTTAATAGTATTGATCGTGCTTACGCAGAGTCTCTCAGTATGCCTTTATCAATTGCCTGGGCACAACAAAAGTACATAGAGGGGAATGCCTCGTGCTTGTAGAGCGGAACACCGCGATGTGAGCTACTCAGCGTAGTGTAAAGATGGAATCTTATGATTCAGTGATTATATAGTGCGCAAAACAGAGGCGCCAAATACTTCCTGGGCCCCTAAAAAAGCAATATGTATAATAGAGTGTCAGCGGCTCCGTAAGGTAGGAAATGGCAACCCCACTATTGCTCCTGGAATATCAGTGCAGGTTACTGTGACTGAATGAGAGTTGCTGCATAAGGGTTTGCAGTGAGCTGTGTAATGGCCGCGGCTTAGGAGAGTCATATGCGTTCCAGCTTGAAACGCTGCCAGTATGGGTTCCCGGAGCAGCTCTTAGTACAGAAGAGACTATTGTAAGTTAGCTTACCGCTCCCGCAGGTAAATCCCTTGGCGTTCTAGTGTCGGCTCCGACCTTGTAGTGCGTAGGTCTCCGGATTGTCAGTAATGGCGCCTCGTGGCTGAGGCCTCACCTCGCACTTCATGGATCTAGCACAGCGCAGACTCGCAGACCTTTCTCGTCGCACCTATCTCTCTCCAGCTCAATCCCAACTAAAGCAGCGTGTCGTCAGCTACAGTATGTGGGTGAATATGGTGACCCAAATCGTGTGTAGGCAGCGATCAGGGATCACTTCAGCGAGGAGCTGTGCAATGTGCAACCTGCTCGATCCGTGGTTAGCCACGCCCCCTCCCATGTTTACTTTCTTTAATGAAAAAGAAACCTATCTCCAATATACTTTAATTAAAAAAATGTGTACTTTTTTTATAAGAAACCTGTCTGTATGCAGTGAAATTCTCCCTTCATTTACTGCTGTGAATAGGAAATGTCAGACGGTCCCTAACTGCTCTGCAGTGAAATAATCATACTTATGAACAGCAGGGGCAGCCCCCGCCTTACTTCCCAGCCATGCAGAACTCAAGCAGCTTTGCTTGTTTCCCTGTAGAGCAGTCGGCAACTGTGTAGAGATTTATATTGGATTTTATTTTTGCCTTTACATCTCCTTTACTGTTTCCAACTCCAGCTGCAGGGACAAAGATCATGGAGCCAGATTTAAACCGATAAACTGGGATTCTATTTTTAGGATTATTGCTGCATTCACTGGTTCTGGAAAGTTGGAGAAAGTTTCTATTAAACAATACAAAAATCCACATTAGATTACATGACAACACAGGTCCCAGTGCAGTCTGCATATTCTGATTATTAATCAGTCTTGCTTTATTGGCTTCTGGCAGATATTTGACTTTGATAATTTATGATGATCCCTAAGTAGCCCAGACCACACTGAGCATGTGCACAGTCTTGGTCTTGCAAAGATGTTTAACAAATTTTCAAAATGGTGACCCCCTGTGGCCAACTTTGAAAGCATAAATCATTTGTTTGATTAGGCTTATGGTACAGTAAGTTTATGTTTAGTATACAAAATACAGCATTTCTAGCCTTATTAAATTTTAGACTTTACTTCCCCTTTATATTGATATGCTTTCTTTGCATCATACACTATTGGTACCATTCAACAAACACAAGAAAGTTGTGTATGGATATTTGTTATGCTGTAAAATTTTCTGTGTATGTTCAATTTACTCTAACAGAAACAACAGCTTTCGCTCCAAACTGCACCTAGTGGACTTGGCAGGGTCAGAAAGGCAAAAAAAGTCTAAGGCTGAAGGTGATCGCCTCAAGGAAGGTAAGTTTAATTTTCAGTCATTTTGTAAATGCCTCGTTATTTACACACGTGCTGTTTAAGTGTCAGAGAGGATGTGTACATCTTCCTCCACAGATTATTTCCCCCATAGATTTTTTGCATGTGGTTTAGTTATGGGTTAAGTTGAATACACAAATGGGTAGGAACAAATATGTTTCTCTAATGTGTTTGTGGGACACAGGGAACAATGGGGTATAGTTGCAACCACTAGGAGGCAGGACACAACAAGATGAAAAATAGCTCCTCCTCCTCTGGCTATACCCCCCCAGCAGGTGTAGCCTAGGTCAGTTTTTTGTTGTGTCCTCAGGAGGTCAGGATAGATCCTCTCTACACTCTACAATTATTTGACAGGTTTCTGGCAAGTACAAGACAATTACACTGTGTAGTATGCCTTAATTTGCCGTCTCCCAACGCTGGATGTGTACCTGGGGGTTTTAATTGCTAAGCACCCAGCAATAATCACTCCTTATAATTTACACAGGAGGAGTGCGGTTGGCCAGGACACAGACAACCTGGGGAGTGTAAATACTTCCTAGCCTTGGACTCCCTCCTTCTTTCACTGGAAAAGAGGAGCCCCAAGGTTCCTGCTAAACTGGGAAGCCGATAAAGCAGAAAGCACTCCCTACCCCCTTGTGATATTCACCAGGCGGATCAAACGGGAAGAGATACAGCAGGGGGACTAAATTCCTAAGCTGCACCAAAACCTTTTTTTCCAGAGAGACCCAGGCTGCCTCTGTTAAGTTTTTGGCCTGTGTCAAGTGCCGCAAAAGGCTGCCCTCATGGCATAAAGAACAAATTTGCTCCAGATGTAAGCCATCTGAACTTGCAGGCCCTGCTCCTATCCAAGCAGACCAGCCCCCTCAGAGGCAAGCAGCACCCTCACAAGGGGACCCCCCTGCAGCAATAGCACAGGTCCCCCAGACTGGGCCACACATCACTGGACAAACTACTCTCACAAACTGAAAATCTGAGAAAGCGATGGTGGGGAGGCCAAATTGGCATATGTAGGTAAGCATCCTTGATATCCAGGGACATCAGTAGCTGTCCTGGTTCCATTCCCCAAGTTACTGATCGCAGTGTCTCCATCTTGAATTGCATTGATCATCCCACATTTCTCGTTCACTTTGTTGTCCCGTAAACGATTGAATAGGAAATATATAAGGTTGATGAAAGCTCTTTTACGGGACAACGAAGTGAATGAGAAATGTGGGATGATGTTTGTACATTAACAGTTGTGAAGAGAAGATACTATTTATTATTATATGTAGGTAGTACTGATACACGATACACGGTTTTGCACATTTAAATACACTATTTATTGTATTTTATATGCATATAATATTAATATTTATATATGAGATATTTTGCACATTATGTATTATTGAACAAGTGGTAATTTATTTATAGTGTGTACAAAATATGTGCACAATCTGAGGTGTGTTTTTTAAGGATTGGGACAGGTTGACAGTGTTAGATTCACATACTTTTTTAAATGGGTATTTTACTCATTTTATTTAAATATATTACTAATTGAACTCATATGTGTAGGGGTTGGATTTATCACAGTATTTAAAGGGGTGTTCACCTGTTACGAATGTAGCTCTGATGAAGTGCCGTTTGTTCTGGGCACGAAACGCGTAGGATTTACTGCACCTTTGATTGCCACTGTGTGTCACATTGTTTGCTGGAATAAAGCCATATTTGATGAAGATTATACGTTCCCTGTTTTCTCCGGCTGAGCGCCCGCACTGACTGAGCTCATCTTGTTCCCGTGTGAATTGGGATTGCTTGCGCCCGTGGAATTCTCGCTGGATGCCACTGGAGGTGAGACGTGCTTCAGAGACGCCGAGTGGGTGAGCTCCACTATTTCTCCTCATATACCTGTTTTGTACATTATAATTTAATGTCCCTGTCACTGGTGTTTGAGTCTGGCAGCTCAGTAATTCAGCTGCAGACTTTAAACTGTTACAATTCTGCAACATTTAGTTGATACATTTCTCAGCAACATCTCTGGAGTATTAGCAACTATTGTATCAATTCTAACAGCTGCCTTTAATGAAACCCAGGGATTCTGCTCAGCAGGGAAAAGATTAGAAATGTATCAACTAAATGTATCCATTTAGAACAGTTTACAAGGTCGGCGACCCCCCCTCCCAGGGCTGCTTCAGAAGGTGAAAACAGACACTTGACTCTTCAATATTATAAAAACTGTCACATATGGAAAATAGAAAGTCATGTGAAAAAGTCATTATTTCTGGTCATCTATCTGAAAACAACTAGTTGTTTGAAGGTGAACCACTCCTTTAACCCCATTTATTCCCTGTGTCCCCCTTTAGACACCAGAGAAAGATATATTTGTGAAACAGATTTTCTTATGTATGCTAATACTGAGACTCGGGTGTCCTTTTTTTTTACCCGTCAGCCACATTCAGTTGTAAACAGAGTTGGGGAGCATCACAAGCATAAATAATGTCCCAGGGGTGCCAAATAAGGGTTGTGATTGGCTATTTGCTAGCCCCTATGTGCACTGGCAGCCTACAGGAGACTCTGGCAGTACATATGGTTTTTACACAACCAAAACTTGCCTCCAAACCAGGAATTACAAAATAATCACCTGCTTTGAGGCCATTGAGTGCAACATGTTGCTCCTGAGCCACTAGTTGGCGATCACTGCTAACTGATCCGACCTACCGTCTTTCCTGTAGGATGAAGGAAACAGTGAAAACCAATCCCGTGAATCAGAGAACTCTTTAAAAATTGATTACCCAGGAGATGTAACTACTGGCAGGTCATTCATCACTCCTCCTTCAGTGACACCTATGAAGAAGGTACAGTATATACTATACTGTCAGTGTATTCCCATAAGAAATGTATGCTTACCTAAAATCACACACTAACAATATTGAAAATTCCAAGCCAAGTGATTTGCTTATTGTACAAGTAGGGCCAATCGTTTTCTTTTCTTCATATCCCCAGGTGCTGCATGAGATTAGCGACCCATAAGCTCTCAGCTGAACATGCCATTTGCTTAGTCACAGCTGTGCATTTGGTTATTAATAGGTCATCACAATAACTAATTGGTAGTGGAATATTTGTAGCTTGAAATCCAAGCATTTTTTTGCTAAAAAAATCACAAGCCTGGATTCCAGAATGACCTAGAAATAGCAATTAGTATGGCCTGCAGGATTCCAGAATTAATTTTTGTGCTAAAGCATTGTGTGTGCCCTTTATGGCTGTGATGTGTGGCTGTAAACTGGTGCTGGTGGTAATGGCAGAGTTTCTGAGGACAAGTAAAAAATGCACTGGAAGGCATATAATGGTATTGGAATATTGAAAATGATTGTATATAATTAGACAAAATATTTATAATTAATCTCTTATTATCTTACATACATTTTAGGAGTGTACAGTGGTGAAGAGCAATAATAAGGAAGTTCATGGTATGTTCAACAATGCCTCAAACCCTATTGTGAACCAAAGTATTCATTCACATGATCGAAATAATAACCCGCTGTTAGTAAGAGAGAAAATCTTAGAGCTTGGTGCCAAAATGATCCAGCTTCTAACTGGAGAGGTAAGTGCTATTAGACTTACTTGTTGTATCATTTTATTCTCAAGACATATTCTACAGTATGGGACAGAGATCACACATCAAGCTGTAAACTGAGAAATAAAGGCCAACTTATTTTGTGATATTTAGGAAAGAAAATATTGAACCCAGTACTGCAGAGTGTGAATGAAGAGCTCAGTCTTTATCTTAAATGGGGTATCACCCTACATATACAGTATAAGGAGAGGGGCAGATTCAAAATGATCCAGCTTCTGACACATGTATTTGTGCCATGATTTGTGCAGTGATAGATAATCTATCTCGGACTTCAATTTTAACATGCACCCTTTAATATGAATACTATAGTTTAAACACCGCAAAGTTCACTAATATGTAGGAACAAATCCCTTCTTGCAAATGTGGAAACCGACTATTGAATCATAAAACAAAATTACATATTGGTTTAATAAAAAGTTTTTAAAGGGATCCTATTCAATTTTGAAATCTGACATGGGGCTAGACATTTTGTCAATTTCCCAGCTGCCCCCAGTCATGTGACTTGTGCCTGCACTTTAGGAGAGAATTGCTTTCTGGCAGGCTGCTGTTTTTCCTTTTCAATGTAACTGAATGTGTCTCAGTGGGACATGGGTTTTTAGATCTACCAGTCAGCTGTTATCTTGTGTTAGGGAGCTGTTATCTGGTTACCTTCCCATTGTTCTTATGTTTGGCTGCTGGGGGGAAAACATGAGGGGGGTGATATCACTCTAATGGTGGCCATAGACACACAGATCCTATCGTACGAATCTAGGATTCGTACGATTTTCAGATCGTGTGTGGCTTTTGCCGACATCTTTTGTCCGGCGGAGATCGGTAGTTTGGTCGATCGGTCAGGTTTGATTTTGACCCGACCAATCCCGCCGGAGCCCACGGCACATCGTAATCAGATCATTCAGCCATATGGCTGAACAATCAGATTACCTCCGATATAGCCATGTTTGTTAATGGCATATCGGGGAAAGATCCGCTCGTTTGACGATGTGGCCAAACAAGCGGATCTTTGCAACTATGGCCACCTTTACTTGCAGTACAGCAGTAAAGCTTGATTGAAGTTTATGAGAGCACAAGTCACATGACTTGATTGCACTGTACATTGTCAAATGCCTCCGTATTGCAATATGTCATTATCTTATCTGTGTTTTCTTTTTCCTGTTTGTTCCTACAAACCAAAATAAAAATATTATTTATAAAAAAATAAAAAAACATGTGTTTTCTTACCCACCTCAACACCAACACATTAATTGAACCAAAAAGGTTTTGCTTTGCAACAATGTTCGTTGCTTACAAGGGGAATATACTGATATGTATATTTATTAAACAGCATTTTAAAGGGGAAGTAAAGTCTAAAATAGAATAAGGCTAGAAATGCTATATTTTGTATACTAAACACAAACTTGAACTTAATGAACCACAAGCCTAATCAAACAAATGATTTATGTTTTTAAAGTTGGCCATAGGGGGGTCACCATCTTGTAACTTTGTTAAACATCGTTGCAAGACCAAGACTATGCACATACTAAGGGGCAGATTTACTAAATTCGAGTGAAGGGTTCGAATTAAAAAAACTTCGAATTTCGAAGTTTTTTTTGGGCTACTTCGACCATCGAATGGGCTACTTCGACCTTCGACTACGACTATCGAACGATTCGAACTAAAAATCGTTCGACTATTCGACCATTCGATAGTCGAAGTACTGTCTCTTTAAAAAAAAAAATCGACCCCCTAGTTCGGCAGCTAAAAGCTACCGAACTCAATGTTAGCCTATGGGGAAGGTCCCCATAGGCTTGCCCAAGTTTTTTTGATCGAAGGATATTCATTCGTTGGATTAAAATCCTTCGAATCGTTAGATTCGAAGGATTTAATCGTTCGATCGAATGAATAATCCTTCGATCGATCACATTTTCTGCGCTAAATCCTTTGACTTCGATATTCGAAGTCGAAGGATTTAAATTCCTAGTCGAATATTGAGGGTTAATTAACCCTCGATATTTGACCCATAGTAAATCTGCCCCTAAGTGTAGTCTGGGCTGCTTAGGGATCGTCATAAATTATCAAAACAGTACAAGTTAAATAATATCTGCCAGAAGCCGATACAGCAAGACTGATTAAAAATTACAATATAGAGACTGCACTGAGTCCTGTCTAATCTAATGTGAATTTTATAGTTTTTGTATTGTTTAATACAAATACTTAGTCTGGTCTGGGCTGCTTAGGGATCGTCATAAATGATCAAAACAGTACAAGTCAAATAATATCTGCCAGAAGCCGATACAGCAAGACTGATTAAAAATTACAATATAGAGACTGCACTGAGTCCTGTCTAATCTAATGTGAATTTTATAGTTTTTGTATTGTTTAATACAAATACTTAGTCTGGTCTGGGCTGCTTAGGGATCGTCATAAATGATCAAAACAGCACAAGTCAAATAATATCTGCCAGAAGCCGATACAGCAAGACTGATTAAAAATTACAATATAGAGACTGCACTGAGTCCTGTCTGATCTAATGTGGATTTTATAGTTTTTGTATTGTTTAATACAAACGCTCTGCAGAACTAGTGGCTGCAGCAAAATAATCATCCAAATAGAATACCATTCTATCTGTTTAAATCTGGCTCCCTGATCTGTCCCTGCAGCTGGAGTTGGTGTAAAGGCAAAATTAAAACCCATTACCCCAGTCAATGTCTGGATAATTGAAGCCACCCATAATAATAATAATAAATTGACCGAGTTGTGAAGCTGCTTCCATTTAAATTCACAGTCCAGTCACATGTTTCATCCCACCAGGTCTCCGAGATACCAATTATATCATAATTTTTAGAGCATGCAATTAATTCTAGGTCTCCCATTTTACCTGGCAAACACCCTGCATTTGCCAGCATACAATGGCTTTTGTAAGTAACTGTTACTTCTAGTTCCTAAACCTGACTATTTTGCCAACCTGACTATCCCTCCTCAACATGTCAGATGTTCTGATGCTAATGAACTACTGCTGCACAAATATGGCAGCCCCCTCAAAGAGGAATGGGAATTAAACAGGTAATGTAATAGCATCAGGCACATACTTTATGTTTCTTTATTATTTCTAAAGCTCACGCTAAGGCAATGTTATGATAGTTGTAAAAAAAAAAGGGTTTGATTACTGGTGATTGATTTTCAGGGACACTGTGGGTTTGATAAAATAATAAAGATAAAATAACAAACGTGGTATACACTGAAATGATCCAACAAGAAGCCGTGCCATTCCGAGTCTGGAGGCCATGCTCATTAAGAAACGCCCTTGACTGTATTATGTAATATACTGATGCATATGTTTGTCAGGGCAATCAAATGAATTAATCATATACGCAGACAGAACTAAAATACATTTACTTCATTTTCTCTCTTTTATTTATCAGCATGATTTTTATTGACCCCCAACAAATTCAGATTTGTCTTTACTATGGTAACATGTAATGTAATGAAATTCTCAACATTGTAATTTAATGAAATTCTAAACATTCTGGGAGATTTCAGCTAGAAAAGTTATAATAGGGCAGATAGAATACAAAACAATAGGCAAATGCCATATAAAGATTTCAGCTCTGTATAGTAAATAGAAGTAAACATGGTGTGACATGACTGAGACTAAATGACAGTATTGCTTACCTTCTTTACCATCTAATGCCATCTCAAAAACTCACAGAAACACTAAAAAGGAACACAGACAGTGCCTTTTCTGCCATGAAGCAAGTTAAAATTGCCTTCCATTCACTTCAGTGACAATGGCCAAAATGCACCCAAAGCACATGTGGATCTCAAATGCAGTATTCTGCTTTTTAGAGTGAAAATCAAGTACCCTGCAAGTGCACCACATGGGCAATAGCTACTGAAGTGAATGGGGAGCAATTCCTGGCATTTTGTCGCTGGCCATTGAAGCTACTAAACACAAAATGCTACAAAGCACTGCATGTTCCATTGCCCTAATGCAGTGATCCCTTACCAGTAGCATGCAAGCAATATCTTGCTCACCAACCCCATGGATGTGGCTCTCAATGGTCTCAAAGCAGGTGATTATTTTTGAATTCCAGGCTTGGAGGCAAGTTTTGGTTGCATAAACAGGGATACTGCCAAATAGAGCCTCTGGTAGGCTTCCAGTCCTCATAGGCTACCAAATAGCCAATCACAGTCTTTATTTGGTACCCTAGGAGCATTTTCATGCTTTCGTTGCTCCTCAACTCTTTTTAAATTTGAATGGGGCTCACTGTATGAAAGGATGGGGACCCCTGCCCTAAGGGGAATAAATGGCTGACTGATAAAGCAGAGTATGTTGCTAATATAATTTGCAATGTTGTGATTTTCCAAAGTTTTCTGTCAGTAAAAAAATTGCTGCTACTTTCTTGGGGTGTGTATACATCATCCTGTCACGGATGAGTTGCAGCTCTGAGCCATAGCAGTTGTTCACAACTCAATAAACCAAAAAATGGCATGTATTTCTGCTTCTCTAAAGAAGAACAATAAAAATAGTTTGTAGGGATGCACCGAATCCAGGATTCAGTTCGGGATTCGGACAGGCTGAACCAAATCCTAATTTGCATATGCAAATTAGGGATAGGGAGGGAAATCACATGACTTTTTGTCACAAAACAAGGAAGTAAAAAATGTTTTCCCCTTCCCACCGCTAATTTGCATATGCAAATTAGGATTTGGATTCGGTTCAGTATTCAGCCGAATCTTTCGCAAAGGATTTGGGGGTCAGGCCGAATCCAAAGTAGTGGATTCAGTACATCCCTAATAGTTTGTCATGGATGAGTCACCAAGTGGTCTTGTTCATAAGAACCACCAGTCCAAGGGTGAACAAAAATTGAAAAAATACAGACAAGTGAGTGAAAAAGATCCACAATTGATAATTGCAGTAGCAGAAAGTAGTGAAATTTAATTTTTTTTTTTAAAAAAAAAAAATACTTTTTAAATTTTACTACACTGCTACTGCATTTATTAATTGCAGATCATTTTCCATTACTTTGAGCGTTATAGCAGTTGTTCACTTGTGTACATAGCACTGAGCAGGCAAAGCTGTGGCTGCCTTGGAAAATACAAGCTGAGTGGGCAGGAAAAGTAGGAATCAGTTTTGTTTGCAGTTCAGTACAAAGGACAGCGGTTCCTTTTGTTCCTTTCTGCAAAGTGTACAAGCGAGCAGGTGCTGTTGGTGTCAGACAAAGTCTTCCAAGCCAAGATGTTTGTTTATGGAACAGGCATAGTTGTTGTTGTTCAGCTGAACTTGAACATCATAAATGTGTTTATCTTGCAGGGTACAGGTCACCCAGTAACTTGGCCAAGGCATAGATGAAACTGTGTCTGCTAGTGATGTGTGACCCTAATTCGCAAAATGTTGCCATTGTAGGATCCTCACTGGTCGTACCTGCATCATCCTGCTCTGTATGTTGCTTCTGTGCGTGTCTCTGGTTCCAAGACATGGAATCTTTGGGTACAATGGAGGAGTGGATTTCCCCAGTCTGACTCGCATCCAACCCTAAACGGCAATGGTTGGCCAAATTTCAACCCAAACATATCAAACTGTGGATCAACCTGCCAAATTGTGAGTCAAATGGTGAGTCAAACGGTGAGTCAAACTATGGTCATCATGGATTTCATGTCAAACCGTAGTAGAAATACACTGGCTCTAACTCTAACTGAAGGCCTGGGTGTGCGAGCCGACATCTCTAACTGGTTTCATGTCAAACCGCCCAGCACTTGCGCTTTCTGTTCACCTGCAGATAGAGAAATCACACTCACTTTCATGGTGGCATAAAAAGAATGATAACAATCTGTGCAGGGCAATGGCAATGAGAAATGAAATAGAATTAGGCATGAACGTAGAACTGATGAAGAAACATATTCATCCCAGAATTACCCATCCATCCCTGCTCTAATGTAGGTGAAGAGGAGATTGACCACAACAAAACCTTACATGGTTTTTATAAGATTTCATGGCTGATGTTGTACACTGTATCTTATTCTCACTGATGGTTCTAAATGTAAAATAGTGCGAGTGTACAAAAAAATACAGTGTTTTTTGGATTTCATCTGTCTGCATTGCAGAAAATAGAAAAATGTGCAGAAAATAGGGAAATATAGATAAGAAAGGTATCGGGTACTAGATGTTACAATGTGGACTTTTTTGAATAACAAATTTGTATTCTCAATCAGTACATCATTTACAGGGTTAACTCAGTCTTTCTTTATACACGATCCGTTATCCAGAAACCCATTATCTAGAATTACGAAAAGGCAATTTCCAACAGACTCAATTTCATCCAAATAATCCACATTTTTTAAAATGATTCCCCTTTTCTCTGTAATAATAAATCAGTAGCTTGTACTTGATCCCAACTAAGATCACCTTAATCCTTATTGGAAACAAAACCAGACTATTGGGTTTATTTCATATTTATATGATTTTCTAGTAGACTTAAGGTATGAACATCCAAATTACAGAAAGATCCATTATCCAGAAAGCCCCAGGTGCCGAGCATTCTGGATATCAGGTCTCATACCGGTACCTATAACATGCGGTATGCCTCATTGTAAATGGGCCACAATATTTATTTTGGCCATTATTTTTACAGGCTAAGAAAAAGTTTACCGTGGTATGAAGAATAGCAATGCTGCTTGATCTGCCCCATTCTTTTTTTTATTATCGAACAATAGGGTGATACTGGGAGGCTATACTGTATATAAAGTTGTGAAGAGCAGCCTGGGAGACAATGGCAGCACAGGCAAGACTAAACCTGAATGAAGTAACTCACTAGCAACTATGGGTTACAATGCAACAAATATGAAACTTGGGACGCTGATATATTTTCCATGAGTTGCAGATCCCTTACAAAAATATGTTTTAAAGGAAAAGGAAAGGCTAAAATTAAGTAAGCTTTATCAGAAAGGTCTATATAAATACACCAGTAAACCCCCCAATTAATGCTGCTCTGAGTCCTCACTCAAAAGAAAGACAGTTTTTTCCCCTTCTATTGTGTACGCATGGGCTTCTGTATCAGACTGTTTTTAGCATAAACCTCCAGGGCTAGGGCTTGATCATGCTCAAATAATTATAATTTCTCAGGAGACCCACAAAGTTTCCCTACTGCCACACAAAAGGCCCATTCATGTTCTCCAGCCATCCTATATAAAATAAGAAAATCCCATCTTTTTTCCTATTGAAAGTCAATTGTATATACGGCATGCTCATGGGAATTTAACCTTTTTAAACATTTTATTCTTTTAAAACTATAATTAATACTATGGCCATTCTGCAAATAATTAAAAAAAAATATTATATCAGAATATTACCAGAACATTTTATTGCAATATGGAACAAAGTTCCACTTATATTTTATGTAATTTACATATATTTATGTCATTAGTGGGAATCCAATCACTGCTAAAAGCCCCATTAAACTGCCAGCTTTATTCCTCCTCCAGTTGGAACCAGTCCTACATTCAGCAAATGTGAAGAGATGGGGACCCTTCTACATTATATAATCTGTGTTGTTATCTGATTTAACCTGCTAGAGCCCATGAGAGTACCTGACATTCAGGACCAGCCCTTAGTACAATGTATAGAGGGTTATATATATACTTACAGGGGTTGTAAACAATCAAAGAATTTGCAGAATTAAAATATAATTTATAATTATAAAATATAATTTGAGAAACTTTCCAATATACATTCATTACAAATGTCCATGATTTGTAAATGTAGTTGCTACTGAAAGCAGTAACTGTCTGTACCTTGCTATTTTCTGCACTCATTACCTGTTCTGACTGTTGTAACATTGTAGCAGCAGCCAGCTGTCCTCCAGCCAATACCTCAGTTCCCACAGTGCCTTGCTTGCTTCTTCACAGGTTAATCAGCTGGCTTCTGCTACTTTGTTTTAATAGCCAGCATTGCAGGGAATGGCAAGGGACAGACATACTGCTTTCAATAGCTACAGGGGCGCTCTGCCAATGAGGTGAGTTGAGGCACTCGCCTCAAGCGGCAGCGCCCCCCCCTGGTTACCAGGGGCGGCAAAAATGCAACAAAAAAAAATTCCGGTTTTAAACCAGAAAATTTGGCTTTTCTAGTGCAGAGAGCGCAATTAGCGACGTGGACTCCCCGTCAGACGCAGAAGGCGAGTGTCGTGGGGAGGCGGGGGCGGCAAAAAAATTGGGTAGGATCGCCTCTGAATAGCTATTATGTTTGCAAATAAAACCACTGAACATTTGTAATGAATGCATAGTGGAGAGTTGCTAAGTATCTTTCTGTATTAGACAAATTTACATTTTTGGATATACAACCCTTTTAATGATGTAGGTGTTATACAAGCCTAGACAAACCCAGACAGTACTTCCATTGCACCTTCAGGCATCCTTCAGAAAGTCCCCTCCTATTATAGGACTGGTCTGTGGCACATTCATCTATTTGTTCCAGCTTGTTGTTCTTGAAGGCTTTTTAAAAAAAAAACATTTAAAAACTCATGATAAGCATTAAAATACATATAGTTAATTAATTTGCATTTCTTTAAATGCAACTAAGTGCATTTTTTGTGAGTTACAAATGCAAACTTTATTATACTGTCATTTGAATGTGTGTTAGCACAAGAAAGAAAACGCAGTACTGTATGTTTCATCTATAAAAACCAAAATGAAAAATCAACCCGATTTGAGACTCTGAACATGCATGAATACAACTAGTTAAAATATAATGGAATCGAAGCCACTACAAAAATTTTAAATTCTGATTAAAAAACAGACTGTCTGTTTTACTGTATTAGTAGTATTATAAAGAATAATAATATACTTTTTATATACAGGCATGGGATCTGTTATCCAGAAAGCTCCGAATTACAGAAAGGCTGTCTCCCATACACTCCATTTTATCCAAATCTGAATTTTTTAAAATAAATTCCCTTTTCTCTGTAATAATAAAACAGTACCTTGTACTTGATCACAACTAAGATATAATTAATCCTTATTGGAAGTGACCCAGCCTCTTGGGTCTATTAATGTTTACATGATTTTTCACATGATTTTCCATAAGATGTGGAGATCCAAATTACAGAAAGATCTATTATCTGGAAACCCTTAAATCCCAAGCATTCTGCATAACAGGTCCCATACCTTTACTTTTTTTAACAAGCTCACTCATTACAAGATTCTACCTCATGATCTAAGACTAAGTATAATTCCTCAGGTGCATGGAAATAAAAAGTCTCTGCTCCCAATGATGATTGATTTGACCCCAGATTTGAGTCAGAATGCAGTTATGTACTCACAGACACAACTTATGTTTTTTAAGTAGCTGACCAACATTGCATTCTACTGTAACATAAGCGACCAAGCTTAAGTGTTTCACAATTATAATAACATATAAAGAATAAGATATAGAGGAGGAAATCTTCAGTCTCTTTGTGCCCTTATTGCCCAATAAATGTGGCCTTTACTCATAGCATATGTCAATTGGGGGGTCGGGAGTCCATATGACTATTCAATCAGGCCGAAGGGACCCGCCCCAGTTCCAAAGGCAATCAAACTGCAAAAAGGTTTATATCAAAAAAGATATATGTCCCAAGGCATCTTAGAGTTAAAAACAAATAATTTATTGGTAATCACATTTAAAAAAGTATTCAGTACATACTAACCCCACATATCCCACCCCACGCGTCTCGCACCCTCCGGCGCTTAGTCATAGGCGTGTCACGCCTATGACTAAGCGCCGGAGGCAGAATCGCCAATACACCAAAGAAACACCATATAACTGTATTAGATTTGCAGGTTTGGAAATACACTTAGCTGAAATACGCTGCGTATTTTCAACATGATGGCCAAACTCTCGCAAGATGGATTTTGCATATACGTATTTACGGCGTATGCTAGCCCTGGGCTAAGTCTGTAGCTTTCTGGGTGTTGGTGCTGGGAGTTGTAGTTCAATAACTTGTGGAGGGAAGCCAATTGCACTACGACTTCTACATCCCCCTTAGTAGGGACTGCCATACAGCTCTCCCTGCCCATTTAAAGTGATAAGGCTTATTTACTATTTGTAAAATGAACATGGTAATTAGGGGGTGTGACTACGTACGGCACAACTTTTTGTCCCTCTTTTGATTTCCAAAATGTTGGGAGGTATGCCCTAGGCTACATTTTCCACAGGGCCCCCTTCTAGGGTAGGGCTTTATTTTCAGCAGTGTAAATACAGGGGCGATGCGTTTTCAATAGTTGCCTGAAATTGCCTCACTGAGGCAACTTTGGGCAACTATTGAAAACGCATCACCGTGTGTGCATTAGCGCAGGCTACTTTTCATTGTAGCCTATGGGGAAAAACGCTGAGGCAGTTCAGGGAGATAGTTGCTCAAAAGACAAGGAGATTAGTAGCCAGGCGACAAAATCTCCCTGAATCTCCTTGTGTGTCCTTACCCTTACTGTTGTTTGTATTCCTTATCTTCTCTTTCAGACCATTGCCTGGTTGCTAGGTTAAATTGGACCCTAGCAACTAGATAGCAGCTGAAATTTGAAAATGTACAGCTGCTGAACAAAATGCTAAATAATTCAATAACTGCAAATAATAAAAATGCATTACAATTGCAATTTGTCTCAAAGTAGAGCTCTCTACATCATACTAAAAGTTCATTTAAAACTGAACAACCCCCTTTAAGATTGCAACCTGCACAAGTGTATATAGCTTTGTATTTTTACTGAATTTAAGATTGGAAGCCCTTACCATTACCCTCTTAACATACTGTATGAATTTGATGTATGTCAGTTATGTGCCCTTATATACAGTTCTGGAGAATATGTTGGTGCTTTATACATTAATGTTATATTAATATTGGACATATTACCCCAAGCTCAAAAGTCTCCCACCGACCTGCTTCCCCACCAGCTTTGCTTCTTTGGGCCAGTTGCAGTATCTTCTTGCAGTGGGGACTGGGTGGGAGCTGTCAAAATCTCCCGTTCAGTCCCCAATGGTGATGTGGCTGACAGTCAGCATGCCACCCCCCCCTACACTTTATGGCCTCCACACAAATCTGGGCCTTTGAAACATGGCGCTTTGTTTAGTAATACTGGCACATACATAGCTTTTCACAGGAACATGTTTATATCACTTTCATGCATGCCAAATGAAATTTTGAATAATAAATATTTTCTTGTTTCTATTTGCAGTTCCAGACATTTTCAGAAAGATTATCAGATGTAAACATTGATATAATCCATCGAGAGAGTTTTTCTGAAGTAAGTGCCTTGTTGTTTTATCTTGTGTCATGTGGTGTCTGCTTCTTGAATATTATCCTGAGACCAAGGGCATAACTAAAGAAGTGTGTGTCATTTTCAGTATAGCAATTACTAAATATATTCAGTTTTACTAAAATTACATATTGTAACTCCAAAATATTTGCCTTGCTATGCATTCATTTCACCCTAAGGGACCTATTTACGAACATTTTCATTTCTGTTGTTTGTGGTTTTAAAGAGAATGAGTTTATTTGTGCTTTTAAAAACCTCTAGAACTACAAAAAAATTTAATTTTGATATATGGGCCTCCCCATGTAGAAAGTGATATTCTGAGGTCATTTGCAGTCATTCTTCATAATTATTTTTTTTGTGGTTAATTATTTATTGGCATTACAGCAAAATTACAATTTACTCTAGCGACCAGGGAATGTTTTTAATGAGCCACTACAATATGAATAGGAGCAGGATAGCCCGAATGTAAACATAAGTAATAAAATGTAATAAGAAATATGTAATTCTAATATATATTCATTACATATGTTAAATGGTTTGAAAGTTATTTGTAAATGTGTAACTGGTATTGTTGTTGCTAAACAGTATCTGTCTGTCCCTTTTTATTCTCTACCCTGGTGGTTTAGACTATGTTTATTATTAATGTTCTTTATTCATCACCAACATTGTCCAAAGCCATTTACCCTATAACATTCACACACTATGCTCAATCTTGTGTATGTTTTTGGAGTATGGGAGGAAGCCGAGTGCTTGGAACCAACCAATGCAAGCAAAGGGAAAGCATACAAACTCCTTGCAAATAGTGCTTTGGCTGGAATCAACCTAGGACCCCCCCCCCCAGCGCTGCAGGGTATTTGCAATGAAGCAATGAAGCAGAAGCCAGCTGATTAACTTACCTGTGAAGTATACAAGGCTGACTTCTGTTACATTGCTTGAAGAGACAGAAGTGACAGCAGTGTTAAATGGACAGACAAATACTCTTCAGTTACAAATATAAACTAAAACTTTTAATGAATCTATATTGGAATGGGAACATATATATATATAGATATATATATATAGATATATATATATATATATGAAGAAGCAGGATCAGCACCCTCTGTTTGTGATGAAAAGGTGTAGTACTTCTGTTAAACATCAGGTCTGGACTGAGAGTCAAAATAAACCCTGGTATTCCAAGTACAAAGAGGACTAAAAAGTCCTCCACCAGCCCACTAAATAGTGACTGTCTATAGCAGGCCCGGACTGGTAATTTGTCCAGTCAGGCAAATGCCCTGGGGGCTGTTCTGTCCGTTGTTGAAGTGGGCCTCAGCATATGCAGAGCTGCAATTGTCTGCTAATTAGCTTATCTTTCAAAGAATGCCTGCTGTCATACGACAAGCATTTTAGGACAGGAGGAGGAGGGAGAGCTGTGGAGGGAGACCGAAGGGCTGAGCCAGGAGACTTCAAGAGGATTTTTGGGCAGTCTGGAGTTCTAAATGCTACCTCTTCTGATGCTGTAGGGCCATTAAGAGCGATGCAATGATTCAGAATTCCGGAGCTTTTTTTAAAGAAGGTGGAGGGCCGTGAGGAGAACTGTTCTAAATCTTTTCATACAGAGCAACAATGTGATCTTCTCCTTCCTCAGTTCTGTCTAAAATGTAACTTCTTTAAACAGCAACTGGAATGAGTGTGCAGCATGAGGGAGGACTGGCCTGCATGAGCTCCTTAAATTCTTGTCATGCGCTGTATTAGGAGAAGCTCTTACCAACTGCTGTTTAAAGAAGTTTCAGGGAGCTAAGGCAAAAGCTTTCACAGAGTGAAGGCAGGATAAATCACATTGCTACTATGTGAAAAGATTTTTGTTTCCATGGGAAAATCACTAATACTTATCTGTCATTCATTCAGCATATATTATTATTAACACTCCATTTACAAACAGAAAAGGATACAGATATATTGCATGGCTGGCTTTATTTAATTGTTTAAACAGGATAAATGCAAAATGAGAGAAGAACAGTTTAAGGAGGTAAAGCAATATGTATAAAGTTTAAATGCTGCAAGAAAGAATGGAGATTAATAGATAGCAGATGTGCAAGACATGGATGTGTAAGAAAATAAAATTGAGAGAAAAGCAGAGCATAGGACAAAAATATATACAAGCAACATCTCTCCCTACTATACCTGCTATCCCACAGTCACACTCCCTTCCCAGAGACTATTATCCAACTGTTACTATAGGCACCATCTCTCCCTACTATACCTGCTATCCCACAGTCACACTCCCTTCCCAGAGACTATTATCCACTGTTACTATAGGCACCATCTCTCCCTACTTTACCTGCTATCCCACAGCCACAGTCCCTTCCCAGAGACTATTATCCCACTGTTACTATAGGCACCATCTCTCCCTACTATACCTGCTATCCCACAGTCCCTTCCCAGAGACTATTATCCCCACTGTTTCTATAGGCACCATCTCTCCCTACTATACCTGTTATCCCACAGTCACACTCCCTTCCCAGAGACTATTATCCCACTGCTACTATAGGCACCATCTCTCCCTACTATACCTGCTATCCCACAGTCACACTCCCTTTCCAGAGACTATTATCCACTGTTACTATAGGCACCATCTCTCCCTACTTTACCTGCTATCCCACAGCCACAGTCCCTTCCCAGAGACTATTATCCCACTGTTACTATAGGCACCATCTCTCCCTACTATACCTGCTATCCCACAGTCCCTTCCCAGAGACTATTATCCCCACTGTTTCTATAGGCACCATCTCTCCCTACTATACCTGCTGTCCTACAGTCACACTCCCTTTGCAGAAACTATTATCCAACTGTTACTATAGGCACCATCTCTCCCTACTATACCTGCTATCCCACAGTCACACTACCTTCATAGAGACTATTATTCCACTGATGCAAGCCTGTATAGCAACAGTGGTATATTAATGGCATACGTTCAACATCTTGGCCATTATACCGGGGAGGCATAGGAATAGGCTTATAGGGCCCCCTTACTTGTGATTGAGGGGGCTCAACCAAATATTAAATGTTTTAGGGGGGAACACCCCCCATCATCAGGATGAAGGAATGGTGTGCCCCCCCTCAAAACGTTAAATGTTTGGTGGCTAAATAAAAGGGGATACTCCCCGACTGCATTAACTTGAGTGTGTGCGGATCCGTCTCTACAGTATATGTGTAGGGTTTGGTAGGACATATTGGTGTTTAGCAAGGTTGTACACTAAATGGCAGTGTGTTGGGAGTTTCCTTACTTTAGAATGATCTTTGTTTATTTGTAGATAACAAGTTGTCTAATTCCAGGCAGTGTCATTCTGTCTCTACTAAAGCAAATAAACTTCTGTTGCATAAAAAAAGGCATCAACTCTAGGGATGAAAATGCCTCTTTACAGGTCCCTGGTAAGGCCTCACCTGAGTATGTAGTGCAGTGTTGGGCTCCAGTCTTTAGGAGGATATAAATAAGCTGGAGGGAATGCAGAGAAGTGCAACTTAACTGGTTAAAGGGATGGAAGAAAGTATGAGGGTAGACTGTCACGGTTGTTTTTTCTGGAGTATAATACCATATATTAGCAGAGGAAAGCTTATTGGAAATGTATAGGGCCTTAACTGAGCAGTTACTCATAATACTCATGATGTATGTACATCCTCACTTAGGGGATTCTGACTCCTGTACCATTTGTTATATGAATCTGCCACCTAGTGGGGCATCAGGGAATGTCAGAGCAGGTTGCAGTGTTTAAGTCTGTAGCAGATTTATCACACTGTCCATGACTGGGGTTAAAAATAGGCCCAGGCATATGAAGTACACTTAGGCCCAAACAGCCCCCCACCAGCAGCCCCTCTGGCATTTACCAGTTCAGGCCTGCCTCCATATATTCCAGGAATGTGACATTAATAAACACCTTTATAACTCACGTAACTGCTCCCATTCCTATCTGCCATAATGTAAAATACCCTTAGCTTTTCTATATGCAAGCTCAGGTGTGGGCAAAATACAGGTTTAAATACGTTTTAGATGTTATAGCGGAGGGTAAACTGCTGCCTTTTCCAAAACTGAGACCATTGTTTTCCCTCCCACATGTTTTTCAGGTACCTTCAGTTACCACATGCAGTAGAGGCCTAATTCACTAAATAGTCCTTCCTCCAATCTCTGAAGTGCCCCAAATCTATCATACTGAATCTGACAGCTTTCCAACCGTCGCCTCTCCCACAACTCTCCAAGTTCCCCCTTGTTACAAGACCTAGCTTATGAAAGTATAACCCTTTGGTATCAACACTAAACCTGGAGGGTATAGGAATACCTTATGGTGTATTAGTAAGGCAACAAGACACAGTGTTTAACTTGTTAGGGGTTTTAACTTTATTGTAAAATTAAGCATTTTAAACAATGTATAATGACTACTGCAATCTGTTTCTTTTGCTGCTTCACTCGTTCATCTTTCTCGTCTGGAAGACTTTCTCTGGCTTTTTCTTTTGTCTGGAACTCTCTGCCTCCAGTTGTCTCTCTCCTTCCTTCCAGACGCTCCCTAAAGATCCACCTGCTTAGGGAAGCTTATTCAATGTATCTTAATTAGTCAGTCATATTATAGATCACAAATTTGTTTCTAAAATTCCTATGTGTCATTGTATCCTAACCCTTTAGTTTGTAAACTCTTGCGAATAGGGCCCTCTAATCCTATTGTATTCTGTAAACCATTGTTTATTATTTACTATTTGTTCCCTGTTAGTTATTTAATGTAAAGCACTGCATAACTTGTAGACGCTATGTAAATAAATGATAATGATATAATGCTGTGTAATAATAATGCTTGTTTTACTGAATTAATTATTTTTTTTTTTAAATTGACAGGAGGTGGAATACGTTTGCTAAGTAGGGACAGAGTGGTTTGCTTTGAGGCAGTTCCTGGGGAAGACTTGGTTTAATGGGGAGGCCTTGCTGGGTGAATTTGAGTCAAAATTTGGCAGGTGCATAACAACAGGGGGGGTCTGAATGGAATTGCTGGTAATTCTGACAGATTGTTCAATTTATACTTATTTTTTAAATTTCTTTCTATTTTATTTAAACTTTCCTTTAGAGTTAAAGCTGGGGAAGCTGAATATCAAGGTTCTAATAGGGAAATTACATAAACCTGGTTTAGAAGCTGACCTTGCTGTTGCAAAGCTTTAAACTATAATGGAGTTGCGGAGAGAACTGTGCAGAGGGGAGTCTATTGATGAAGCCATATGAATAGTCAATTAAGCATATAGTCACTGACACAAAATGGAAGCTAGTATCCATGAAGTTTAGAAATATCTTTAAATGAATAATAATATGGGCAATTTTCATTTTATTTATGCCTATTAACCTTAATAACTATTAATCTTTGCTTTATGAACTGCAAGTGTTTAATCTTAAATAGATATTATTTTATTTAGATCTTTAGTGTCAGTAGCAGCGCTTGTTGGAACCAGAATTTATAGATCAATGACATCTGATTTTGGGCTCATACTCATCTCACTCTACATGTTTTTGTTACATGGATACACTTTTAATGCTATTATTATGAGGTCCAAAGTTTTTAGGAAGCATGTCTGCGCGCAAATGATTGTGATGGATAATTGGGATGTGGTTTAACCCAGGAAAAGATTTTTATAAATATTAGGGTGGTTAAATACAATATTACCATTCACTGCTGTCTCTTACCTTATCTTCTTCTTAATTACCTGTTAAGGGAGAAAAACATCCTAGCCTAACTCTAACATACACTCTACATACCTACTGAATTAAATCAAGTAATAATAAATTATGTCCCCCCCAATACCCAATTCATAAAATGTATTATATATATATAGTTCTACATACCTACTGAATTAAATCAAGTAATAATAAATTACATCCCCCCAATACCCAATTCATAAAATGTATTATATATATATACTTCTACATACCTACTGAATTAAATCAACTAATAATAAATTACATCCCCCCAATACCCAATTCATAAAATCTATTATATATATATAGTTCTACATACCTACTGAATTAAATCAACTAATAATAAATTACATCCCCCCAATACCCAATTCATAAAATGTATTATATATATATATATATATATATATACTTCTACATACCTACTGAATTAAATGAAGTAATAATAAATTAAGTCCCCACAATACCCAATAAAATGTAAAATATATTTACTAATCCTGATCTATATAATGGATCGGTCACCTCCTTGGAAGTCAGCAGAAAAGACTTGGGTGTTAATTTTAGAGTTGCAGCAGATGATGATGGTTGGTTTCTTCGCAGCAGCGGAACTGGGGCAGATGACTGTAGTTGAAGGCCTTGGATGTCACATGGCACTTACTCCTGGAGGCTGGGATCCAGGAAGGAGAAATCCTCTAGGACTCTGTTACCACCATTCCTGATCTTATTCCTTGAAAAAAATGGAGAGTCTCCATCGGAGTCACAGAAGTCCTCAACTGATTGCTACAAAAAGAAAATGTTTTATAATGTTTTCTACATAACAAAGATTTACCTCCCAATTTCTAGAAATTATTAAATCTGTTCCCTGATATCAGGGATGAGGTTCTGGTACTTGTTTGGTGAAAACCCATTCTGGCTCCGGTGTTTGAGTGCGTCTCGTACTAACAGTAAAGCAGCAGTTCCCTGTTGCTTGGCTCAGTCACATACTCACCACTGCTAGCTGGAAAGGTGGTTGTACTTGGCGATTTTCCAGTTTCACCCAGTCAATATGATGGAAGAAAGGGTGCTTCCTGATGTTCCCGGTTGTGCCAAGGCGAAGATGCTGGTCTTTCTTCAATAGCTTAAATAATAAAATATTTACATCATACAGAGCTAAGTACATTTATATACATAAAAAGACTCTAACATCATCTATGTGCCATATTCCAGCCTGTTGTTTTTCCTTTGGGCCACACACAGAGGTGGCATTTAGACATTCCCATTTCCACTGAGGCCACATCATTTACTGCACTGGCCCCACTCACTTAGGCTTACATTATGGAATTTAAGAATACATATATTTTCGAATGCACAAGAATGAGTTCTAAAAAAATAACTTTAAGCTAAATGTCTCTTTTATATTATTTCACAGTATCATTGCTTATACTCACTGCTTGCAGGAGATCCACCAGTTCTTTACTGAGCCATCTGGGATAAAAGGGCTCGTCCTTGAGTGCTGACAGATGTTTCCCATTTGTGGTACAAAATGGGTATGTGGAGGTGGCCATTTGGTAGATGACGATACCCAAAGACCACCAATCTGCTGCTGCGCCGTACTCCTCTCCTTGGATCACCTTCAAAAGAAGGAACAGATTATTTAACAAGAAAATACCTTCATGAAATGCAGAGTTATAAGAATCATCCTGATCTAGAAAGAGTGGTGGTAAATGGAACATTTTCTAATTGGACCAGTGTTGTTAGTGGAGTACCACAGGGCTCTGTACTAGGTCCCTTGCTTTTCAACTTGTTTATTAATGACCTGGAGGTGGGCATTGCAAGTACTGTTTCTGTTTTTGCAGATGATACTAAATTGTGCAGAACTATAGGTTCCATGCAGGATGCTGCCACTTTGCAGAGTAATTTGTCTAAGTTGGAAAACTGGGCAGCAAACTGGAAAATGAGGTTCAATGTTGATAAATGCAAGGTTATGCACTTTGACAAAAATAATATAAATGCAAGTTATACACTAAATGGCAGAGTGTTGGGAGTTCCCTTAAATGAGAAGGATCTAGGGGTTTTTGTAGATAACAAGTTGTGGGCAGTGTCATTCTGTGGCTACTAAAGCAAATAAAGTTCTGTCTTGCATAAAAAAGGGCATTAACTCAAGGGATGAAAACATAATTATGCCTCTTTATAGGTCCCTGGTAAGGCCTCATCTGGAGTATGCAGTGCAGGTTTGGACTCCAGTCCTTAAGCGGAATATAAATGAGCTGGAGAGAGTGCAGAGACTAAGTGCAACTAAACTGGTTAGAGGTGTGAAAGACTTAAATTATGGTAGAGGGTAGACTGTCAAGGTTGGGGTTGTTTTCTCTGGAAAAAAGGTGCTTGCGAGGGGACATGATTACACTTTACAAGTACATTAGAGGACATTATAGACAAATGGCAGGGGAGATTTTTACACATAAAGTGGATCACCGTACCAGAGGCCACCCCTTTAGACTAGAAGAAAAGAACTTTCATTTGTAGCAACGTAGGGGGTTCTTCACAGTCAGGACAGTGAGGTTGAGGAATGCACTGCCGGGTGATGTTGTGATGGCTGATTCAGTTAATGCCTTTAAGAATGGCTTGGATGATTTCTTGAACAGACAGAATATCAAAGGCTATTGTGATACTAAGCTCTATAGTTAGTATAGGTATGGGTATATAGAATTTGTGTGAAAGTATGGAGGGGTGTGTGTATGGATACTGGGTTTTCATTTGGAGGGGTTGGACTTGATGGACTTTGTCTTTTTTTCAACCAGATTTAACTATGTAACTATGATATATTCATACCCTTAACTGCTTGTAGTTTGTAGGCACAGCCCTATATACCCATTGCTGTTACTGTGCTGTACAGAATTTAGTTTCTCACCTCTGGTGCCATATATCTGAATGTTCCAACCAGGCCTGTGGTGGTGTTGTTCCCGACCATGTTGTCCATTGCCAGACCAAAGTCAGCTATTTTTATGTGGCTTTCTCCGTCTAGCAGGATGTTAGCTGGTTTCAGGTCACTGCAAGAATAAAATTAGACACAGGTTGAGTAGGTATTAGGAAAATGAAAGGGAGATGTGAACATATAGAAAATGGGGTGGTAAAGAGCACAACTGCATAAAGTGCTCAGATTTGCCTTGAACAAGTGAGGTCATAAATTATAAATAAAAACACTGTAGATAAATCAGAGACGAGCATTTTACTTACAGATGGATGATCCCGTTGGAATGAAGGAACTGCAGGCCGCAAATCATCTCTGCTGCGTAGAACCTTATTAAAGGAGAAGGAAAGACAAAATTACAAAACTAACCCAAAATGTTGGCAATTACCCCCTGTCCTGAATTAGATTTTCACTCTGTGCCTTTTAAAAGTTCTGCCCACGTTCCAAATGTATCTATAGTACAATAACTTAGCAGGCGCCATGACTAAACGTCACTTCCCCATTCAACTGAGATCCCCACTGACTTCCCCATGCTTGAAAAATCGTTGGTTAATCACATATCAATGCAATATTGATTACAGACCTCAGTCAGACAAAACACGAAACCTTTCCTCCCCCTTCTTCCCCTGTTCGCATACATCTTGTATGCGTAGCGTCAGAGCTGTTACCATCGCAACGCAAAGCTGTTCTAAACTCCCGCTCCGCGAACAGAGGAGGAAGGGGGAGGAAAGGCTGTATGTTTTGTCTGACTGAGGTCTGTAATCAGTATTGCATTTATATGTGATTAACCAACGATTTTTCAAGCATTCCTAATTCACATCCCATATGTAGTTATGCGACCTACATCTTACTAAAGTTACCAAAGAAGCTGCTTCCTTTGCGCTTCTGCGTGTGTGAAAATTCCTTCCCCTTAACCCGAGCTGCACATCATCGTAAACACCAATAAAATGCACAGAACGCGAGAGAGGCGTATCAATTATGACGCATGTCATTGCTGCTGAGGGGAAATCCTCTTTTTACAAACTTGCGCAATAGGCAAAAAACGCCTAACGCGGCTTACGGCTGCCCGAGGCAGTGGGGAGGAAGCAGTAAGCTATTTTGGTGACGTCAGCCAACTCCTGGACTCGCTATCATCACGCAGCGCATTTCCTACAGAATGCCAGCAGGAAAACAAGGAATAAGTCAGTCCTGTAAGCAGGCCCGGACTGGCAATCTGAGGGGCTGCTATAAGGTCCCATAGAAAGTCAGTATTTAGTGGGCTGTTTGGGCCTCTGTATACCTGAAATGCCAGGGCCTATTTTATATCTCAGTCGAGCCCAGCCTATATGTCATACAAAAGGAAGACTTTTTAATAAGAGTTTTTTTTTTTTTTAAACTTTTGTTCTCATTTAAAGGGGAAAAAAAAAGCATTCTTTTAGTGACTATATATTATTTATTATGATTTTTTTACTATAAGGATACTGAATCATCACAGGCATAAACAGAAGACTGTGTCGCCCAGGGCAAGTTTTGGGTCTGCTGCTACTCTATGGGGCAAATTCACTAAGCGCCGAACGCTAGCGTCAATTCGCTAGCATTGGGCATTTTCGTTACTTCGCAAATTCACTAACAGACGCTGGCGTAATTTCGCTAGTGTAACTTCGCACCCTTACGCCTGGCGAATTTGCGAAATTTGAATTTGGCGCCGTATGCAAATTAACCATCGCTAGCGAAACTTCGCTTCGCTTGGCGAATTAACGCTAGCGCAACCTCACAACCTTACACTACCCCTGTACGCAACTTCAGATTTTAGTGAATTTGCGGAGCGCTGGCGAAACTACGCCTGGCGAAGTGCGGCGAAGTTGCGCCTGGCGCAATTACGATTCTTAGTGAATTTGCCCCTATGCTTCTCGTGTTAATTAAGCCTTTCCAAGCCTTAATGAAAATTCTGTCTGTCTGTTACTCCCTATTCTCCTTTTCAAGTGATATATTACTTACGCGATGGTGTCTTCCTTCAGGTATCCTGCCTTCCTCATCGCAGCCATAAGTGTACCCCCTCTGATGTACTCCAGGACGATATAGGCATGGTTCTGGTCAGGGAGGCAAACAATGAGAGTGAAACACATGAATTGATAGAAAACAACTGAACAACACAATGTAGGTAGCACCCAATTAGATTTGCGCCATGAAACGCCAAGAATGGGGCGTCTGGTACAGAGTACAAAATGCAGAAGCACTAAAAGACCCTTGAACACATTATAGTATATGAATTTCCAAGGGCTTTAATTTAGCAGCCAATGGCACTCCTGCAGTTGGGTGTACCTTTGGTACATGAGGGTTATTAAATGTTACCTTTGATTGAAAGGCCCCATAGGCGTGACAAAGGAAAGGGCTGCCCTTAGCAACCTTTAACACGCGGGCTTCCATCTCAGTCTCTGGTGTCTTCTCTGAGACCTTCATGGCTACGCGTTGTTTTCTGCTGGTCCAAGTAGCCATCATGACCTGAGAAAGGCAGAGGGGAGAGTAAATATTACATGGTCTCTTGATGGGACATTTCCAGAGACAACCTAGAGCTTTGTAGTACAGTATAACTGATCTATATGAATTTATTTTATGTGGAGATAAAAGTTTTGACATTTTATTTATAGTTATATTTCCAATTATCAACTTGGCTGAGGGGCGCTAAAAAACAAAAAGAAAAAAAAATTCTTTATATGTGCCCTCAAGCTGCCACCTTAGTCATTGGCCCTATGGTCCCTATACAGAAACAAAGGTCCTGAGAATTCCACTAAGGAAACCCATTACTTGCCTTGGCAAAGGCCCCTCGTCCAAGCTCAGAGTGGAATCTGAAGCAGTCGATGTTAATTGAGGCAGGTCTTGTGGCTGGAACACAGGGTCTCTTCTTTCTGCTGCTTCCTTCTCCTGTTGGGAAGAAATCACATTAATAACTATCACTGCAAATACAATGTCTCTTAGAGGGGAAATAAACCCTGATAAGCATTAGGCTTTTAGTCTTTATATTTTCTATAGAATTGTATTAAATTATACTGTATTGGCAATTATCTTCAATATCTCATTTATATAAGACCGTTTGTCATGAATTTGGGGGAAAATAAGACCCTCTCACAACTTACAAAGGGAATATGTCAGTACTATACAAGGCAATAGGAATCGTTGATAAAGGAGCTAAAATAGGGGAGCTGGCTATCTCTGACACAGGGATTGCTAATGAGGTACCCAGACTTTTCTTAATATGATGTGACAGTATGATCTGGTCTTCAGCCAGTGTATCCCTTATCATTGCTATAGAGACCCTTCCCTGAGCTGGAAATAATGATCTCTCGTTATCCAATCACATTGAGATTTCTAGAGCCATTGGGAGTATCCAGCAGCCCATTTTTCTGTCAAAAAGTCTGCGGGGTTAATTGGTTATTTTGAAAAAGAAAAATTGAAAAGAAAGAATTACACATTGCCCCTGTAGATCCTTATTACCTGCTCCAATATTTCTCCTGACCAGTAACTAGTGCTCCCCCCACACACAGGACAATTTCAATGGTTTATCCCAACTGACATATGCACTAGAGTCTGCAGCCTTGTTTCTCAACCCAGATGTGACTGGACTACAACTCCCAGCATGCTTCATCATACAGCCAATGGTTAAAGCATTATGGAAGTTATACAATATGTAGGGACTAAAGGTTAAGAAACAAGTCTCTAAATAATGGACACGGGCTAAGGTATCAACAGAGCTGGCAGATAAAAAGCCTTTGTTCATGGGCACAAAGTATATGCATTACACAGAAAGCAATCAATGGAAGCTTTTATCAGTAAAGTATCCTATTCTTTTTTAGTTGTTTTTATTGAAGTTGTAAGCATACACATTTAAACGTGTAGCAGTAGAACAATGACTGCAAAAGTCAATACATTGGCAAACATAAGAAAAAAAGTATTCAAATGACCAAAACAGCAGATTATTGCAACAAAACATGACCTGTTATTTATCTATCACTCTCTGTCTGATTCAGGGGTGTCCAAATCCATTTTTTATTGGCAGCAGGTAATGACAAACTGCTGTCGCCCCTGCCTTTCAGAGCATCGTGCAGTAGCCGGTAGAGAGCAGCTAGTGAGGAAGCCGACTCCCCTCCCTCTGAGGAAGCAGTGAGCCTGGCTGAGTCCACCTCCCAAAACCAGCTTCCCTGACTTGGGTCCTCCCACATGGGCGTCCACACATAGGGACGTGCCTTCAGTGAGAGCCAGAGAGGAGGGAGGAGTCGCTGGGTCCTCCCTCCTTAGCCCCTCCCTTCTCAGCCCTTGTCACTTAGTCTTCCCTCCTCAGCCCTTCCCCTCTTAACCCTCTGTGCTCAAGGCTGACATGACACTCCTGCCATGGACACAAGGGGAAGCTGTGAGTCCAGTGCAGGGGACATAGGATCTGTCAGTACAAAGTGGATCAGAGGGAGAGAAACAAATATGGCGCTGTGTGAGGGCAGAGAGAGAGTGAATGCCAGTACTTTAGGGCAGGGAGTGTGTGACTTTTCCCTACAGAGTTATACAAATATACATGTGACAATATCATTTATACAGGCGCTGCATTATAGTCAGACGCAGAGTTTCTCTTGACTATGACAGGAAAACTCAATCTCCCTCCACTCACTGGCGCAATCCCTGTGTTCATAAGCCCCTCCTTATTACTATTTCTATTGCTCCAGAGTCTGTGGGCTGATCCCAAACATCATTTCATCATTGGGACAGGACGGAGGTGCTTACCCCAGAGGCGGGGCTGAAATCTGCAGCGCGGAGGTGTGACTGCAGCCTCTTGGATCAGTGAGTAAAATAAGGAGGCAAGTCTGCATACTTCTGCTGTCAGATACAGGCAATGAGGTGTGGGGCTAGTGAGTGGCAGTTCCTTAGAGGTTCTGCAGCAGCAGTGACATTAGATTACTGGGCTGAGAGGTTAATTATTTCTTCCTGTCCCCCCCCATCTGACTCTTTCCAACTTTCAAATGGGGATCACTGACCCCATCTAAAAAACAAATGTTCTGGAAGGCTACACATATATTGTTATTGCTACTTTTAATGACTCATTTAGGGCCTAAATCACTAGTTGGCTACCTCGAAAGGGATATCGGTGTCAAGCTGAATGGTCGGCCCCCACACATTTTCACCTCACCAAATCTGGCCCTCGTTGCAAAACGTTTGGACACCCCTGGTCTGATTTAAACTAAAAACAAATCCAAATATTGAAAACTCTGGAAAGATTATTAACATTGAGAAATCATTTATACCCCAGTACTATATATTCATTTTTGGATTCTTTTTGTCTTTATCTTGTATGCTATCTAGGTACTGTATATATCCAAAGCACAGGGGAACAGATTTTAGCTTTAATTTTCAATTTGGTAGTAGACTGAACATAACGGATTGCTGATTCTCCTTACCTGTGCTGCTCTCTGGGCTCCTAGATCTTTTCTGCTGAAACTTCTTCTTTTCTTCTGGCTCTTTGATCTCCTTCCTGCTCTCTTCTCCCATGTTTTTATTCTTTTCAAAGTTCTTCTCTGATTTTTTAGCTTTTTTGCTCATCCTTCTCTCATCTGATTTTTCCTTATCATCGTCACGACTCCTTTTCATTTTCCTCCAAGCTCCTGATCCTCGATCATTTTTTTGGAAGCACTTAGGCTTCATTTTGGCTTTTCTGCCCTCCTCTAGTCCTGCTTCTCTCTTCTAGTCCTCCTTAACTCCTCTCTTCCTCCTTATCTCCTCTAGTCCTCCTTAACACCTCTCTTCCTCCTTCTCTCCTCTAGTCCTCCTTAACTCCTCTCTTCCTCCTTATCACCTGTAGTCCTCCTTAACACCTCTTTTCCTCCTTCTCTCCTCTCTTCCTCCTTCTCTCCTCTAGTCCTTCCTAAGTCCTTTCTTCCTCCTTTTCTCCTCTTTCAGATCCAAATTCTCCTCCCAACACTCACTAAACTCTCCTCTAGTCGGTTTTGCTCCTCCACTATCTCTAGTCTGTCACAAGCTGCTCTGGTGCCTGTAACTGTCACTGTGTGTCAGTTAAACTTGACAGTTGAACACAAGACTAATGCAAAACTTTACTATTTGCAATAAATCCCAAGTTTCTCTCCTTCTCTCCACTAGTCCTCCTTAACTCCTCTTTTCTTCCGTCTCACCTCTAGTCCTCCTTAATTCCTCTCTTCCTCTTTCTCTTCACTAGTCCTCCACTCCTCTTTTCTTCCTTCTCTCCTCTAGTCCTCCTCACCTGTAGTACTTCTTAACTCCTCTCTTCCTCCTTCTCTCCTCTATTCCTTCTTCTCTCCTCTAGTCCTTTTTGACTCCTCTCTTCCTCTTTCTCTCCTCTAGTCCTCCTTCTCTCCTCTCTTCCTCTCCTCTCCACTAGTCCTCCTTAACTCCTCTCTTCCCCCTTCACTCCTCTAGTCCTCCTTAACTCCTCTCTTCCTCCTTCTCTCCTCTAGTCCTCCTTCTCTCCACTTTCAGATGCAAAACTCTCCCCCAACACTCACTAAACTCACCTCTTGTCACTTTTTGCTCCTTCACTATCTCTAGTCTGTCGCTAGCTGCTCCCCTCTCTCCAACCAACTGTTGACTGGTCCACTAGCCTCTGCTCTGCTTCCTGTAACTGTCACTGTTGTGTGGCAGTTAAACAGTTGAACACAAGACTAATGCAAACTTTTACCATTGCAATAAATTCCAAAATTCTATGTATCATATGGTGAAATTGTTGTGAAAAGTACAAAATCATCTTTCTGTCATAGGCACCTTGTAGCAGACAACAGGAATTCAAACACAAATGCAGGGGGTTATGTGTTTCTTAATTTTCAGGGTTCCCAGTTGGCTGAATTACAATCCCATCATGTTGTGTTGAAGAATTCTGGGAGTTGACACAAGGCTAAGAAATAGGGCTATAGTTAAATGTTGTACATAATATATATAAGTTGCCTAGAACTTACTTTATAGGTTCCTTCTAAGGCCTTGAGTATGTAGTGAAGTGTTGGCCTCCAATCCTTAATAAGGATATTAAAGAGCTGGACAAAGTGCAGAGGCAGGCAACTAAACTGGTCACAGGGATGGAAGACTAGAGGTAAAGAACTTTCATTTGAAGCAGCATAGGTGGTTCTTCACAGTGAGGACAGTGAGGCAGTAGAATGCCCTGCTGGAAGATGTTGTGATGGCTGGTGCTAGAGGGGGTTGGATGATTTCTGGATTATTTCTTGGACAAACAGAATATCCAAGGCTATTGTGATAGTAAAATCTACAATTTGTATAGAATATATAGTTTATGTGTGGGTCTTTATGTTTGTGCACTGGGTTTCATTTGGAGGAGTTAAACTTGGTATTTTTTCAACCCTACTTAACTATGACTGTGAAAGACAAATACTAATAATACAATAATACTAATACAAAGGAAATCTTTAGCCTTTACATCCTTCTCGAAACCAGGGTTGGCTCAATCTGGAAGCAGATATGCTCCAATTGCTCCTCAATGCAATAAAGAGAATAAGGCTTGCATGGGCATTAGGGTTAGTTCACACAAGGAGATTCGGGGAGATTTTGTCGCCTGGCGAGATTGTCGCTCAAAAGACGAGGCGATTAGTCGCCAGGCGACAAAATCTCCCCGAATCTCCTCTTGTGAACTAACCCTTAATTGGGAGATAGGCAGGACAATAAAGATGACTCATGAAGTTTTAATGAAGGGCACACTTGTCTAGGTCTCCAGAATAATAGCCCCACGGGGTATGTAAATAAAATTTATATTTATTAAGTTATACTCTTGCAGTATTATATACATCATGGATGTACACACTGGGTCCAACACTGGGAGTTGTTTATGAGCAACAGCAGAAACTGCTTAAAAATTGCCACATGTGATGTGTAGTCTTCCACCCCCAACTCCTCTCATTAGATTACATTTAGTTGAGAACTCTGCAACCTCTTCATTTCGTTGCAATGTATTTTATAAATTTGGTTAGACATTGGGCGTTCAATTTAAAAAATCTCTTACTTGGAGGGGAGTTTAAAGATTACAATGAATCTATTTGCATTAGATGGCATAACTCTTTACATATGCTGTGCATGCAATTTTAAGTTTCTTTATCATTTTTAGATCTATAATGAAGAAATCCTAGATTGTACGGCTCGTGACAAGACAATTACAATCAGCATTCGGGAATGCAAAAAGAAGGATTAAGGTACTGCTGATGCTGAGACAAGATCTGCAGGGGCATTTCTGTAAGCAATGACGCCTGAGGCGGCGTTCGCAATTCCACCCTCATGCCGCCCGTCATGCTTACCTTAATAGCCGACAGGGGGTTCAGTGCAGGCCGCATTGATAGCGCAGAGAGCAAAATTGCACTCCCTGCACTAGAAAAGGTGAATTTCCGGTTTAAGACCCGGAAATTCGTTTCTTTAAGTTACCAGGAGCTGCTTTTTGCCACCCCTGGTAACGTCTGCGGAGCTGCCACCTGAGGCAAGGTACTCACCTTGCCTCATGGCTGAAACGCCCCTGAAGATCTGTATTCTGCTCCTGTGTCTTGTCTGCATTGTTTGAAAATTTATTTCTTGCAAATTTGTGGTTTGACAGAGCGGGATGTAAAGACTCTGTGATCTAGCTAAACAAAATCCTCTGAATTACTAAAGTTACTGCTTCATAAAGCTGAGCAAGAGTTCCAGCATTATCTTGGTAGCCTTAAACTGAAGGTAGGTTTTTCTATTGGATAGATGACCAAGTAACTCTATGAAGTATATTTACTTTATAGTTTCCAATCTGCACAAACCAAATAAATCATCTGGGGAGCCCCCTGTATAAACAAACTCCATTCCACCAGCTGCAGCCTGTTGGGCTGTAAGATGTGACAGAGGGCTTCTCAGTGAACTGCTGATTTGTTTTGTATGAGCCAGAAAGTAGAATGTGATTTTGCCATATTTAGTGCAAGGACTAAAAAAAATTCAGATATTTCCTAATTAAACCATAGGCTCATAGTCTGGTCAGCACAAGCCCTATTCGTTAAACTAACATTGAAAAAAATATATACTGCCCCTTTAAAGTTAACATTTAGTATAATGTAGACCCTGTCATGACGAACCTTACTTTCTCCTCACCTTTTGGAAACGAGTGAGGGAAGAAACCAAGGTATAATTTACATGCCTCTTTAAAGACAAAAAATTTTGCTCTATACCCATTGAACTTATCAGGAAAGGCAATTTTGGGTTCCTGGGGTCTAGCAGAATCACCCCACACAGCAGAAGAACCCACAGGGGAAGAGACATCTGGTCTGATTGGCTGCTGCGAAGTTTCAAGCTTGCGGGTCAGATTGTGAAACCCCTGAAGCAAATAGTTTTGCTTCTGCTCATGGTCCTCCATGCGCTGTAGCAGGGCAGTAAAGAGCACTTTGGTGGTAGTTGGAGGAGGTGAAACGGAAGCAGCAGCAAAAGCAGCGTCTAGACTTTCGTCCTCCATGGCCCGTGATAATGTCACGGCCGGCACCCGATACCAGAACAAATGCCAAGCACCCTGGTCTCGGCTCGGCTTCACCAGTAGTGTGACCACCGTTGGGCTTCGGGAGGAGCCCTCAGCTTACTTGGGTGCCATCTGGACTTAACGAGGGGTGCAAGGCGAGATGTTCTGGCTGGCGAAGGGGCACGGCTGTTTAGCAGAGTCTTTAGGCCGAAGGTCACGGTACAAAAGGTCAAGGCAAGCGGATGGTCAGATAGGCTGGACCGAGGCAGGCGGATATCTGAATCGTCAGGAAGGCAAAGGGTCAAAACCAGGTAATCAATCAGATAGGTTGAGGCAGAATCGGAGTCGAATAACAGGCAGAGGTCAAACCAGAACGTCAAACAGAAGGATAAAGCAGAGTCAAGGTCGGTTTCAGGCAAGGGTCAGGTTCCAGAGATCAGAATAGTCAAACAGGCAGGCAAGGGTCAAAACAGATATTCAGGATCAGATTCAAACAGAATAGCAACAGCTAATAGCACCAGGAACAAATCCTATCACGGGTAATGACAAACTGAGGTAATGCCCCTTTAATACTTTTGAATTTGGCGCCATTGCGCCTTTAAATCCGGAAGTGCGCGTGCGCACTAGGAGAGAGCCGGCACAGGGGAAAGGACAACGCGGCGTGGCGGGCGTCCCCCCACTAGACCACCAGGGTGAGACGTTACAGTCACATCAATGCATTGAAGAAATTACCAGCAGCACACTGTATAATTTGCAATAGTGCTTAATGAAGAATTTATTCAGCCCATATCCCACAAAAAAGCAACCCCTGGTACACAATACTAAGTCATTGTGAAAGATACCACACAAAGATATTTACTTAATATCCTTGAGACAATACACCTCCCTGAACATGACATTTTGTTAACAAGTTTTGATGTGAGTAACTTGTATACATCTATCTCACATGAATCTGGTCTCCAAGCTTTGCATTACCATCTGGATAGGACTCAATATACCTCACCACAAAAAAAGTTCCTGTTAAATGTACTTGAGACTGTGTTACATCAACATTATTTCCTATTTGGTGACTGCTAATATATCCAACAAAGAGGAACTGCCATGGGTAGTAATGTTGCTCCTACCTATGCCAACTTGTATATGGCATTTTTGGAGGAGACCATGCTATATGAGAATCCAACTTTTCAGGAGCACTGTGCACTATACATGCACTATATAGATGATCTATTGGTCCTATGGGATGGGACACAAGATACTCTAACTGAATTTCAAATGTTCCTCAATAATATGGAGGAGATGTTAAAATTCACAAACACATTTGATGAGAACACTATACACTTTCTTGATATCCAACTGTCTAAAGTGGGTACTAAACTAAAAACTGACGTATTCAGGAAAATGACTGACAAAAATAGAATACTAGTTTTCATCCTAAACCACTGAGGGACTCTATGCCCTTGACCCAGTATACAAGGCTGAAAGTATAGTTAGTGATAAGAATGGTTTTGATAAAGAAGCTGTGGAGATGACAACACGATTTATGGACAGAGGCTATCCCCGTGATGTACTGAATATAAATCAGAGAAAAGTGCAGGATAAAAGCAGGAGGGATCCATTATCTTCTTCTAGAAGGGAATCCCAAAAAGGGGAAAGGTTAGCTTTTGTGAGTAAGTATAACACAGCTAGCAGATATGTTTTCATATATTGCAATCCTGTCATACGAATATACTGTCATTTTAACAGGTACCTTTATTGTGTACAATGCAACTCTGTCATAAAGGGTAGTTGTTTTTATCACCCACACTGGGGGAACAAGTATACAATAAAGAAGTATTTCACCTGTGAGTCATCATATGTGGTATATTTGCTGAAATGCCCTTGCTGCTTACTGTATGTGGGTGAGGCCACAAAATAAATACATATTTTTAGAAATATCATATTTCTAAACATAAATCCACAATACGCAGACACACTTTCATGCGGCTCAACACTCCATCAGTCAGCTCAAATTTCAAGTTATTGACTCTGTGGAGGTGCCTAGAAGAGGAGGCAATAGACCTTTAATGCTTAAGAAATTAGAAATGATGTGGATCCATAAATTGGACACAATTTGGCCCCATGGTCTGAACAGAGAATGCACTCGGGCCTCATTTATTTTTTAGGAAATTATGTAGATCCTGTATAAGCATACATTAATGTTACATATATCATGTTATATATCTTATGTTTTAAACTTAATGACAATTCTTATTTTCATTTAAGGTTACTGAGGATCTGTATAGAACACCCTGAGTGCTGACAACACATCCTGCATATCATAAGGTGTCTGAGTGCGTTATACAGAGTTTGTCACATGGGCGTTTCAGGTATGCTAGATCAGGTTAACATGCATATCTTATGTCTTGTAATCATGTAATTTGGTTATTTTTCACATTACCAAGTCTGCATATCTTTGAATAATTATGGACTCTTTTTGGAATATTTTTCTGGATTACTTTTTGGACAATTTATTTTATTATTGGATTAAATGTCACCACTATTTTAAGAAGTTTGGATTATATTAGATTGATATGTCTATATAACACCCTAATGGTGTCCCTACAATGAGAGGGTGGAGCATGTGTGCACACCCCTTTCCCTCACTTTAAAAGTATTTTTGATTGTGTAACACAGGGTTTGATAAAGGGCTTGGTTGGCCCGAAACATTGCCTTTTTGTATGATATGGGATGAATAAATTCTTCTTATCTATATCAATTTATGGTTGCTAGGGTTATTTGGACACTAGCAACCAAATTGCTGAAATTGCAAACAGTAAAGCTGCTGAATAAAAAATGAAATAACTCAAAAACCACAAATAATACAGAATGATAACCAATTGCAAATTGGCTCCGAATACCATACTTACAAAGTTAAATTAGGTTGAAAAAAGACAAAGTCCATCAAGTTCAACCCCTACAAATAAAAACCCAGCATCCATACACACATCCCTCCATACTTTCACATAATCTATATATATAACCATATCTATACTAAATATAGAATTTAGTATCATAATAGCCTTTGATATTATGTCTGTCCAAAAAATCATCCAAGCCATTCTTAAAGGCATTAACTGAATCAGCCATTACAACATCACCCGGCAGTGCATTCCACAACCTCACTGTCCTGACTGTGAAGAACCCCCTACGTTGCTTCAAATGATTCTTTTTATGGGTAAAAAGGTCCCCTGCTATTTGTCTATAATGTCCTCTAATGTATTTGTAAAGTGTAATCATGTCCCCTCGCAAGCGCCTTTTTTCCAGAGAAAACAACCCCAACCTTGACAGTATACCCTCATAATTTAAGTCTTCCATCCCTCTAACCAGTTTAGCTGCACGTCTCTGCACTCTCTCCAGCTCATTTATATCCCTCTTAAGAACTGGAGTCCAAAACTGCACTGCATACTCCAGATGAGGCCTTACCAGGGACCTATAAAGAGACATAATTATATATAGTTTTAATACCCTTTTTTATGCAAGACAGAACTTTATTTGCTTTAGTAGCCACATAATGACACTGCTCAGAATTAGACAACTTGTTATCTACAAAATCCCCTAGATCCTTCTCAGTTAGGCAAACTCCCTACACACTGCCATTTAGTGTATAACTTGCATTTATATTATTTTTGCCAAAGTGCATAACCTTGCATTTATCAACATTGAACCTCATTTTCCAGTTTGCTGCCCAGTTTTCAAAGCACTCTGCAAAGTGGCTGCATCTCTGCACAATTTAGTATCATCTGCAAGAAATAGAAACAGTACTTTCAATGCCCACCTCCAGGTCATTAACAGCTGCCTGGTAGATCTAAGAACAGCACTCAATAGTAAAAACCCATGTCACACTGAGACACATTCAGTTACATTGAGAATGAAAAACAGCAGCCTGCCAGAAAGCATTTCTCTCCTAAAGTGCAGGCACAAGTCACATGACTGGGGGCAGCTGGGAAATTGACAAAATGTCTAGCCCCATGTCAGATTTCAAAATTGATTATAAAAAAATCTGTTTGCTCTTTTGAGAAATGGATTTCAGTGCAGAATTCTGCTGGAGTAGCACTATTAACTGATGCGTTTTGAAAAAAACATGTTTTCTGATGACAGGATCCCTTTAATAAACAAGTTGAAAAGCAAAGGATTTAGTACAGAGTTTATATTTTAGCCAGTTCTCTATCCAGGTACAAATACTATGTTCCAGGCCAACATTCTTTAATTTAACCAGTAATTCGGCAGGTTTTAGATGGCGAATGGTCAAAGTCGAATTTTTAGAAACCGTCCATGATAAATTTCGATATTTGAATTTTAAAATTTTTTTTAAATTCGACTCGAATTTGGACTATTCCCTAGTCGAAGTACACAAAAAATTGCTAAGAATTAAAATGTAAGGAATTTGAAAATTCAGATAAATCTTCCTCTAAGGGTCCAACCCCTTCTTGCTTCAGTTTTTTACTATTTACAAATAATTTTGGATTCTTTTTACTGCTTTCTGCAATATTCTTTTCCATATCGATTTTAGCTTGCCCAGCTAACTTGAAAGCTTTAAAGAACCAAAAGGGTTTAGCTTTGCAATGACGTTCCTTGCTTACAAGCGGAATATACTGACGTATATTTATTAAGCAGCATTTTAAAGACTTCACATTTTTGTTCTGTGTTTAACCCTATGAAAAGCATTTCCCACTTAATATGTTGCAGAAATGCCCTTATACTGTCAAAGTTTGCACGTCTGAAATTTTGTGTTTTAGTTACTTACTCCCTTATAGAATTGCTTCTGCAAAATAATCTCAAAGGAGACCATGTTGTGATCACTATTCCCTAAATGCTCACCCACACAAATGCTAGAGAAGAGTTCAGTATTGTTATTTATTACAAGATCCAAAAGAGTTATTCTTAGTAGGTTCTTGAACCAGCTGGTATAAAAAGTTGTCATTCAGCATATTTACAAAGCTACTAGCTTTTTGTTTTGGCAACTCTATTACCCCAGTCAATGTCTGGATAATTTAAGTCATCCATAGTAATAACTTGACCTAATTGTGAAGCCGCTTCTATTTGTAAAAGTAGCTGGGCTTCTATTACTTTTTCTTTTGAACTTTACATTACTTAGTGGAGAATTATTTCTTAAGTTAGTGTTAGCCGGTTTTCCTTGTAACAGGGGAACCTCCATAGCTGGTAAACTGTATGCCCCCCTCACTCCTCCCCCATGACGCTTTACTAATCCCACTGCCCAATCTACCCTAGCTTCCCCATAATTCTTTAGTGGACCCCGCTGCCCACTAGACCACCAGGGTAAGTTTCTTACAATAACTTTCACTTTGCTAACTTCTCTACAAATAGCTCCAAATATTCATCAAAAGAAGGTTTTGTCCATTCATTTGACTAAGGAAGCAGAGAGATTATTCCCATAAAATAAACGCACCCAATTTTAGCAACCAACACAGAACTCAGAATGCATTTACATTTTGCTGTAGGGAGCAGGCATAGCACTGCTGATGGTAAGAAAGATTTCTCCATGGGTATCTTTATTCCCGAGAGAGGAAAACTGAGGCCCAACAAACTTCATGAAGTACAAACTTACATTAGATAATATGATAAATGGGTTATCTTCCCAAAATCCCCTTTTGCTTTATTTTAGTAGCAAGTGGAACCATACATTTTTATGGACTGCTTATGCCTGCTTTTGCATTTTCTGGGCAACCTCTGCTCCGTGTGCATGCACAAAAGGGGAAGCTGCATTTTTTAGTGCAGATCAATGGAGCTGGAGAAGGGAGAGGATTGGCATCTCTCTAAGGGGGGTATGTAATAAAAGGCACTAAGTTTGCCCAGGAGCAGAAACCCATAGCAACCAATCAGCAGAAAATATTTAATGGCCACAAACAAACATTGTATTGGTTACTATGGATTACAGCTACTGAGCAAACTAAGAAAAAACATAAAAGTAGAAAAAATCTGACTGAGAGCAGCAGAGCCAACGCTCCGTGTGCCATCAGACTAATAATGTGAAATAAAAGTATCAGTTAGATGAGTCTTCGAGGTGGTTCCCTGAAACTGTAGGGCTACACACGGAATTTTCTCATCTTTTCTTTCCACTAGCACACTGGCCTGTTTGGGGGTTAAAATGTACAATAATAATTTTGGATGTTTTTAGCTGTCTGAAATGCACCATGTATGCCAGAACCTTTAGTATGCTACTAATTCACCTTTTCATAGAAATGGACGCACCTATTAGGACTCCATAGAATAGTCAAGTCAATTAACATTCCTTATAAATTAATGGGCAAATTTGACCCGTTTCGTCAAAAATTTGCAGCCGGCGAAATTTCGCTGACGCCCATTAAAGTCTATGCGCATCTTTCTTTTTTTTCTATGGGCGTCATTTTTGGGGCGAAACAAAGCGAAAAAATTCGCCCATACCTAGTTATGTTAACTGTGATAAATTCAGCTTCACTATTGTTTAATAAATATTTTCCGTCTTGATTATAGGGTGAAATGCAACCTTAACCACAATGCCTCCTCCTTCCAGTGTCTTTATTTTGAGCTTTATCATAGTTTGGAAAAGTTTACACTCTATTTAAAAAACTTTATTTATACACAGAAGTAAACTTTATCTAGACATTTGCTCAGATAGCTATCCATGTTCCACCATTCATGTTAATATCGAAATAAAGTTTGCTTTATCTGTTATTATTTTGTATGTTTATTTCAGATCAGATCAGTAGAAAATAGAAAACATTTCAGAGAGTGTCAGCAAGCGCAAAGAATAAATGGCATGTGTTTTTATTACCATAAATTATGAAACAATTTATACAGTGCAGCCAGAACCAATGGGGTCTTCTGCAGAAGAGATATGAGGACTAATTTATGAACTGGCAGAGTGAACAATCCGCACCATCTGCCTTCGTAGCATGAAGTACTGTACAAATAGTTCTTTGTACCTCCAGTATGGCAGTCAAAGAGCAGAATTTAACTTTGAATACTGGTATGGGATCCATTTTCCAGAAACATATTATCCAGAAAGCTACATTATGGGAAGCCAACTCTCATAAACTCCATTTTATTAAAATAAATAAAAAAAATTAAAATTATTTTCTTTTTCTCTGTAATAATAAAACACTTCCTTGTATTTGATCCCAACTAAGATATAATTAATCATTTTTGACGGCAAAACAATCATATTTGGTTTAATTAATGTTTGATATTTTAGTAGATGAGGAGGCCTATTTATTGTTGGTTGAATTTTAGTGGTCTTAGAGGTTTTTGAAAACACGACTAAACTCACTTTCTCTAAAACCCCCGAATGTCATGACATTAGTTAAAAGATCTTAATAAAAAAAATAAATGGAAAATAACACTGAACAATGTGCTAAAAAATCAGAATACCTCTAAAAATGTTAGCTTTTCAGGCAATTCCTAGCAAAAAAAACCTCTAGAAGTATGAATTGATTTAAAATGATCCAATAGGATCAGCACAGCTCCCACTGACTTTTAAAGGACCTCGACAATGTTTACCTGGCAAAGTTTTGTATTAGTAGTTTTTGTGCTTTTACACTTACTAATTTTCAATTTAGGGATTTAAAAAAAAAAACAGGAGAACCACAAATTTTTATAGATTTGTGGAAAAACAAAATTTGATTGTTAGCAAATGGTTCCCATAATGTATGGAGATCCAAATTACAAAACCCTCCAGGCCCCAAGCATTCTGGATAACTGATCCTATACCTGTACAACACTGCCTCTTGCACTCTTCCAAATCCGCCAACTAGCACAAGAAATACAGAAGCTGTTTCAAGAATATTGAAACTTACTGAAATGGTTTTGTTTTGTAAGTAAAAGAATCAAAACTATAAGGGAATTTGGGAGGTGATAAGAAAGTCAGAAACAGCAAGTGATTGACACTTTCATGTAGATTGATGGAGTAAACAAAGCAAAAGGAAATAATTTATGGCATCATTTTCTCATTAGCAACAGAAAGAGAAAACTAAAAAATGTTGATAAATTATTAATTTTAGTTTTAAACAAAATCATGGCACTATGGGAACATTTTATGGCTGTAAAGCAGCAATATCTAGATTGTATTGTTGTTTTTCTCATTACAGCATCCTACAACAACTGATGAGACTGGGTATATTATTGATATGCATTTTCAAACTTTAGATAAACTTTATCATGCTGTTGGTGCCTAAAGAATGATGGCTAGATGACTTTTAAATACTGCATGTTTGGCACTTAATACAAAGAAATGCTCTATTAATACATTTCGTGAAGTCTTTCTGCAATGAATGGATCAGGGGTATACAATTTTGTTACAGAAAAACAAACCTTTATATTCCTAATATTAGCAAACCAATTTGTTTTTGTGGAAGCTCAAAATGAAGCAAGATATAATTAAGGAGAAAACACAAGCAGATGTGCTTAATTACATGATTAGAATTCAAAGGAGTCTAGTTGACTCAGAAAGAGCTTCAGCATTTAAAACTTTCATTTCTTTTATGTGATCAACATGAACATTTTGTGAGTATTCAGCATCAGCAAGATCTGAAACATTGTCATATGCTCCTTGATGAAGTACAATGGATTCATACTTTGGAATCTATAATGTGTTTCCTACTAAACATATGTTGTTGGCTGAAGTTCAATAAAATAGTGCAATTCCTCTTAGCCCTACAGACTTGTACTTTGTGTGTTTTTGGTTCAAGAGGAGAAATCTATTGACAGGCTGTTGACTTTGGACTATACATTTCTGGAATTGAAATTGGATGTGAATTGTTCGCCTTTTCTTTCACTTAGCTTTATAATGTAATAATCATGTGTGTGAATTACCAAAGTACCAAAGTATGTGTCCTTACATAAAATTATTTATATTTGCTGTGTGCACTGGCTTCAAAACGTGTGTGCAAGTATACTGTTTACAAGGAAAATTAGGTCCAATATCTATATCAACTTTATGTAAGGAGTATATTACTTTATACTATTATATTACATTATATTATTGATAAAGTGTTTGCAAACATACTCAAATGATTATGCATACAAGGGTCTGTCTATGCAATTACCTTAAATTTAGCTTATAGTGGCGATACATATACTTTTATTGCAGATTGCCCAAATTATATACTTCCCACCTATCCATCTAAGGGTCCTCAGAGGCGATTTAGAGATCATCTGGTAATATTGGTGGATTGCATATGACTATGTATTAGGCATTTACAGATACAGAATTCATTTAGAGTCGAAGACTAGTATGAATTAGCAGATCAATGCTAAGTATTTGTGGATGACTAAATCAAACAATAGGTAACTATTCTGTCCATAGGCCTGTCAGTAGAATAACCCCAAAATGAACCAAGCATTGCCTACTTTAATCTACGCAGAATCAACCCTTCCATGTTCCATTTCTCCTCTCTTATAAGAAACAAGAATAAAATCACAGCAAAACACAGCCTTGAAATTCAGTTTTGTGGCCTTCATTTGTCATATTAAGTTAGCGTGCTTAGCATTATCCAAGGTTAATAATACATGGAAAGGAGGGAAAGCAAAGGTGTTTGTGTTATAATAGAAATTGCACTGAAGAGATCTGTATTATGCTTTGAAGATGATTAAATTGGTTTTGCACCTGCTAAAATTTCTTGAACACGTGGTTTTTATTAACCCTCTCTGCAAAACCTGGCACTTTAAAATGATGTCCTAGTTTTACTGGCAGTTGCAATACAGCTATGCGCAGTAATCTGAATAGAAAACTCATGGACAGATAGTAAACAGTTTTAAAATTGAAAACAAGCTGTGGAAGTGTTAAAAATGAGCACACTTGCAGGCAAGCATGGGCCATCATAAATCTCTGTTGGCTTATACAATGCACATAAGCACCTTTATTAACAGAGAAAAGCAGAACTATTCTTTCATCATCAATGTGAGATGATCCTATACTCTCATTTAAATCATTTGGTTTGATTTGCTCAAGGCCACAACTAGGGGTTGGCAGAAGAGGCACATGCCTATCGACTTGAATTTCTTGATGTCTGTTTATACAACATTTGAGGAGGGAAATCCATGCTTGATAAAGGGTCCTGTGAGACTCGAAGCGTTGCATTTTTGTCTACTGATAATGAGCCAATAAATCACAAAACTTCACAGAAACGATGTGTCAGTGTGCTGCGGTCTGATGGACATTGCATATGATTTGATTAACCCATGGCAGAGTGGGTAATTGACTGCTAAGCACCTGGTCCCAAGGGAAAAGAAACGGAGATGAGCGCTTCATTTTTGTGTGCAGTAATGTAGACAGGGCGCCATTATGACATGAACAGAAGCTATTCAGTAGGGCCACACTTGGTAACACAGGGAATGCATGCACCTTACATAGTATCCCTAAGCAACCAATCATAACTCTATTATAAGATAAGTAAGACAAGTGAAAATCTGCTAATTGGTTGTTATGAGATACTAACAAAATAGCAAGTTGTGCACCTGTTATTACTGTTTCCCAAGTCTTTAAACTACCCATGTAAAAAGAGTCAAATGCATCACCAATGCATTTTGGTTGCAAGTTAGAGGCCACCTGTAAAAGTCAATCTGGCGAATCCTGTAAACTCATCCTGGTGGTCGATTCCAGTGGCTTTTTAAATTATTCATTGGGTTTTATGATGCACCTTACAGTATATTTAACTTATGCATGATCTTCAGACTAAGTACACCCCAAATGATGTGAGGTCTCACTCTGTGGGTTGCTAAGCAAGAACTACAACTGCTTTTGTATACTGTATATCAGCAAAGTTTTTTCATAGTTTCAAAAACCACTTAGACCACACAAATACAAATTGGGGCCTAGCTAAAATACTCAAACTGTGATTCTAACTGCTGATTACACTAAACGGAAAAAAAAGTTTTGATTTTTGTGATTTTACTTGATTTTATTGCATTCTTAGTTACTCTTTTGCCCATGGACATTTGACTTGCTATATATTTATTGTGGCGCCTCTGTATGCCACATTGTTTGGTAAATCTATGCATATTGGGCATCAAACTGTTCAGTAGACCCCCTGGCATTCATATGTACGATGTTTTAGTTGGTACTTTACGAAATGTAGGGCATATAATGGGGTAAAATGTAAGCTTTGTGACAATTTACATACATTTCATAAAAACCCCCATGTTCAGCATAGCTTTGCAGTTTTGTAGTTTGCAGTAGAAAGGCGTATTTACCCATTTTGAAAATGTTTTTTAGGGTCTCTGTACTAATTTGGTAAATCTATTCATACTGGACATCAAAGTGTGCAGTAGAACCCGGGTGCTTATATTACCACAGCCAGAGTGTCAGCCATGAAAATTTCTAGGCACTGTTTTCATTTGGGGGTCGGTCTCTATAATATATGCATATTGGGCAAAGTGTTCAGTGGACCCCTGGCATTCCTATTTAGGATATTTTCTCTTGGTGCCTTATGCTATGCGGGAGAAAAAATACTAGAAAGTGTAAACTTTGAGGCGATTTTCATCAATCTCATTGAAAGCGACAATTTTGGGAAGGCATTGTGACAGTAGTTTGCAGCTGAAAAACATGGTTACCTATTTTGAATTCATCTGTGTACTATCCAAAAATATATGGTTTTTGGGGGGGGTCAACATATTTTTTTTGAGTTTTTACGATGCAAAAAAAAATGCAGTAAATGTGATGATTATTTAGTAGCTGAAGTGACTTCTGGGGCAAGTTGAATGCGGTAACTTCATTTTGGGGTCTCTAAACACCAGATACTTTGGTAATCCTAAGCACAATCGGCATTAAACTGTTCAGTAGACCTTTGGGATTCATATTTAAGATGTTTTTTTTTTCTTGATACGAAGTGAAAGTTTTGAGGTGGTTTTTCAGAATTTTGATACATTTTTATAGAAACCACTAAGTTCAGAAAAGCTTTGATGTTTGATAATTAGGAGTAGAATGATACGGTTACTCATTTTGAATTTGACAGAATTCAAAAATATATGGTTTCCTGGGGTAAACCTACTGTTTTATTGGCTTTGGAACACAAAGTACGCCATAGTCTACAGTAGTGTTTTGAAATTTGGTAATTTACTGCTGGGAGTTTTTGATCTATAGAAGTCAGAAATCTTCATAAAACTATACATATCTGATATTCGCACGTTCAAAATCTGTTGAATGTTTGTACACAACATAAAATATTTTTCTGGTATACATCCCAATATTGTGAAAAATGGCAATTTATATTTTGTTCCAGAAACACTCAGGCAGATTTAGAAAGCTCAGTCCCCCCCCCAAAAACAATGTATTATTTTTCCTAAGTAAACTAAACCACTAAAATGAGAGAGCACAAAATGTTCAAAAAAGAGTGCAAATGAAATGCAAAATTCTGCTGGCACTTAAAGGGTTAAGAAACCTTTTACAACCCACTTAAAGGAGAACTAAAACCTAATTAAAGTAGTAACTAGAAATATTGTACATTATGTTTTTGGCTTCTGTACTAGCCCAAGGCAACCAAAGCTTTTTAGCAAAGAAGATCTGTGTCTCCAAAGATGCCCCAGTAGCTCCCCATCTTCTTTTCTGCTGATTCACTGCACATGCTCTGTGCTGCTGTCACTTACTGAGCTTAGGGACCTACTCACAATATACAGTACACATAGAATAGAAATGTCACAATGTAAGGCTCAACAGCTGCTCAGAGCCCACTGAGCATGTGAGTGTCACAGACACTTTCCAAGATGGTGACCCCCTGTGACAAGTTTGAAATCCTGGATCATTGCTGCTATTGACAAGCTGAAACTTTAGGCTGGTACAATAAGTTCAGTATATAAAATATGGCATTTTTAGCCATATTCATTTGTAGGGTTCAGTACTCCTTTAAGGAAATTCAGCTATCAACATATAGAGTAGGACTGTTTTTCTTTGTGACCACCAAATAGCAATTAAATAGATACACATTGCATTCCTTTACTGTAAAGAATCCAAGTGCTTTATGCGTGTTTCTTGAACTCAAGGTGTGCTCACATTTCTGTTTTGTAAATGAATATGGTCAGTGTGGTAACATCGCTGACTGGAAAAATCTTCATATTGTTTATGGAGTGCTATGTATTTATATGTTTTTCCCAACAATCCACTGAGCACTCAAAAACAGACTTCACAAACATTGCTTATGGCTAAGGAAAAGCACAATGTGCTGTATATAAAACAGTCTGGAATTTTACCAAGCCATAAACAAATAATGCATTTGCAATTTACTTGTTTTTATTTATAGAGTACGAGTATTTAGTGAAAGAGGAATAATAAAAGATTAATTTACAATAAAAATTCTATTTTGTAAAGTTGGTGAAAGTGGAATGATAAAAAAATTGCTTAATTTAAAATAACATTTCTATTTTGTAAAGTTGTAGTAGTACTGTACCAGATATATCTTGCTCATTTTCTCTCAACCCTTGCACTTGTAAAATAATTAAAATGTGGCTTCCAAGACAGGTATATGCAGAAAATATATTAAGGGGCAGATTTACTAAGGGTCGAATTTGAAGTTAAAAAAACTTCTCGAATTCAAATACTTCGGCTTCGAAGTCGAAGGATTTTTAGCGTATTCGAACGATCGAATAGAAATCGAACGATTAAATAGTTTTGACAATTTTTAGCAATCGATCGAAGGAATTCTATTCGGTGTGCAAAGACTTAGAAAAGTGCTGTGGAAGGTCCCCATAGGCTAACATTGCACTTCGGTAGTATGAAGTCGAAGTTTTTTTTAAAGAGACAGTACTTCGATTATCGAATGGTCAAATATTCGAATGATTTTTTACTTGGAATCGAAGTCGAAGTAAATTCAAAGTCGTAGTATCCTATTCGATGGTCGAAGTATCCAAAAAATTACTTCAAAATCTGAACTTTTTTTACTTCGAAAATTCATTTGAGCTTAGTAAATCTGCCCCTAAATATAGCCAATTTTAATGTTTATGCATAGCCAAAAACTGACATGTCAATGAAAATCTTTCACAAAGACAGTAAAATAAGTTAGCTACTCAACAAGTTTATGGTATTTGAAAGAAATTGAACACAACTCCATGCTAAGGGTTAGTAAGTTCTCGTTTCTGCGGTTTTCCTTAGGGCACTATGGTTTCCTCCAACACCCTAAAATCATACAGACAGGTTAAAGGGTTTTTGACCTTTTAACTGTTAGTATGATATGGAGAGTGATATTTTGAGACAATTTGCAATTGGTTTTCATTTTTTCTTATTTGTGTTTTTTGAGTTATTTCGATTCTTATTCAGCAGCTCTTCATATTGCAAATTTGCCAATCTGGTTGCTAGGGTCCAGATTATACTAGCAGCCATGCATTCATTAAAATAAGAGACTGGAATATGAACAGTGGAGGACCTGAATAGAAAAATGAGTAGCAAAAAGTAGCTATAACAATAAATTAGTAGTTTTACAGAGAATTCGTTTTTTAAAAGGGGTCAATGACACCCATTGAAAAGCTGGAAAAACTATAAGAAATAAATAGTAAAAGACCAATTGAAAAGTTGCTTATAATAAGCTATTCTATAACATACTAAACCACCCCTTTAATTGGTCTCTGATAACACTGAGGGGCACATGTATCAAGGGTCGAATTTCGAAGTTAAAAATCTTTCAAATTCGACCATCGAATTGGCCAAATTCGATAGTCGAACTTTTCGTTTTGAAATTTTTTGGCCGCTTTCGGTTGAATTAAAATCATTTGATCGATTGTAGAAATTGTTCGAATCGGACGAATTTAAAAAAAAAAAAATACTTAGACTTTTTAAAACTTAGCCAAATTTTGGCTATAGGTTCTAGGAGGTCCCCAAAGGCTAACATAGTCGAAGTTTTTTAAAGAGACAGTACTTCGATTTGCGAATGGTCGAATATTCTAAGTATTTTCAGTTCGAATCGAAGTCGAATTTGGCCTATTCGATGGTCGAAGTACCCAAAAAATACTTCTAAAGTCGAAGTTTTTTCATTCGAAAATTCACTTCGACCCTTAGTAAATGTGCCCCTGACCGTAGTGTGTGTGAATCTGATACGGACCTTAGATTGTAAGCTCCACTGGAGCAGGGATTGATGTGAATGATGTATAATGTCTGTAAAATGCTGCAAAGGTGGATTGGCACTATAGAAATAACGGAAAAATAATCCTAATTGTGAGCATGCTGCATGCATATCAGGGGGTGGCTTTTCATATATACTCAACAACCCACACAAATTTGCTCTGAAGTATATAAAACTTGTGTTGGGACTTTGTACAAAAATAGGTGGTTTTGGGCTGTTTGTGTAACTGGGTTCCGTGTACCAACCAATGTGCCACTACATGTTATGGTTATATAAAAAATGTTAAAAACTCGACAACTACACTAACAGAAAAGAGGGTCCATTTAGTAAATTAACCCTATTATACGCTGCTATATCAGCGAGGAACTGCAGTTCAGACATTACTGCAACTAAGCGAGTACCAATAGCTTTTATACTAGGTAAGCTAGTTTACCATCCCTTAATGATCATGTACTAACAAAGGCTGAGGCTGGAAAAGCAACCATTTTGTGTAAAGATTTGCTAATGCTCCAGAAAAGACGGTTCCAACACTTCAATAAAACGTGTGAACGTCCTACGTTATTTCTTATATTACTATCACAAATATATGTTTCTAATAACACGCTCGCCAATCTTAACCAGCCCCCAAACGCATTGCTCAGCCATCGAATAGCATTTGGGGAGCAAAGAAAAAAGGAGGCGAGAAAGAAGCCATAAAAATTCGGCAGAGAGCAGTCGAGGCGGAATGAAGATTACGCGTCAGCGTCCTTCACTTTATATAGCAGCAACGCCATTCGTAAAGGGGCGTCTACGTATCCAATCAGGTGCGTCATCTGTCACGGACTTCCCGCCTACTGTAATGGCAGGAGTTTTCTTTCTTTTCGTGAGGCGCGTACATTGACTGTGCGGCTGCGCCGAATTAGTAAACTGTGGCGCACTTCTTATTCAGTTGTCCCGCCTAAATCAAAGCCCGCCCTAATCATAGCCCGTCCTTACATTGTTCACCAAGGGGAATGTGAAATTTAGTATGCGTATTGTGCGCAGGGAAAAACGAAAAGTGGGACTGAACAGTAGGAATATTCAAAAAGCGTTAAAAGGACTTTAGGTAGAGAGAGCGTGGTAACGAAGGGTAGACGAAATGGCAGGGGAAACTGTAGGGAGAGAGGGAGAGCAGAACTATGTAGTGAGGGAGATAATGACTTTTTATCGGATCCTACTATTTCATGGGGTTTGCGTTGCAAGCAATGGATCATCTTGCAATAGTTGCACCACGGATTTAAACCAGCAATCAATTATTAATTCTCATCTCATGAGATGGCTACGCAGACTATTTTGAATCCGCATCATATGTGGACCCATGACTGGGCATGGGAAAAAGGGTGAAAGACATCTTTAGACTTGTTACTTATTTTCAAGGGTTTGTGCTCCTTACAGGATTCGCATGAACCTTGGGTAAAAGTGGTTTCTCAACAGCAAACCTGTCATAAATGTATACATTTTACACCTGTTCTTAAACGGGTGGTACACCTTTAAGTTATAGAAAAATTTTATATCAAAAAATGATATAAGTCCCAAAGCTTCTTCAAGTAAAAAATATTAATTTATTGAAGTACATATTTTAAAAGAATTATAACTGGTACATACTACCCCCCCTAAGGTGGGATATGGGGGGTAGTATGTACCAGTTATAATTCTTTTAGGTGGGATATGGGGGGTAGTATGTACCAGTTATAATTCTTTTAAAATATGTACTTCAATAAATTAATATTTTTTACTTGAAGAAGCTTTGGGACTTATATAATTTTTTGATATAAAATTTTTCTATAATTGATAGCCCTTTTGAACTGGGGCGAGTCCCGTGGGCTTGGTTTGATAATTTTATGGACTCCCGACTTTGTATAGAATTGTGTCACCTTTAAGTTAACTACGTATGTTAAAGAATGGTCAGTTCTAAGCAACCTTTCAATTGGTCTCCATTATTTATAGTTTCGTAATTATATGCCATCCTCTTCTAACTTTTTTCAGTGTGGGTCACTCATCCCATGTAAAAAAAAATGCTCTTTAAGGCTACAAATGTATAGTTATTGCTAATTTTTATTACTCCTTTTTCTATTCGTCCCTCTCCTATTTATATTCCAGTCTTTTCTTTCAAATCAATGCATGGATTCGTCAGAATGTGTACTTTCCAAAAGGGGGTCACCATAACTTTTTGTAGCTTTTATCCCACATAAAACTGGCAATGTTTATAAATTAGTGTAAATGTAAACCATTCAATAAGTATGCACATGGTAGATTTTTCTACCTTTGCCCCCCCCCAAAACTATGTAAATGTGTTGATTTTGCTTTATATGAAATGACAGAACATATGGGGGGTCTTCATTTTGGGGCCCTTATATGGCATGTGCTTAGGTAAACCTATACATATTGGACATAAAACTGTTCAGAGGACCCCAGGCTTTCATATTTGGGGTGATTTATCTTGATACCTAATATTATGTGGGATATAAGATGCTTCACGGTGGAAGTTTTGAGGTGATTTTTGTAAATGTCCCCAAAATCACCATATTTATGAAAGGTATGCGGCTTGGTGCTTTGGAGTAGAAAGACATGCATACCCAATTTGGATTTGAGAGAATGTGTACTTTCCGAAAATATATAGTTTTCTAGGGTGAATGTACTTTTATTCTACCTTTGCCCCCCCCAAAACTATTTAAATGTGTTGATTTTGCAGTACATGAAATGACAGACCATATGGGGTCTTCTTTTTGGGGCCCCTATATGCCATGTGCTTAGGTAAACCTATACATATTGGACATTAAACTGTTCAGAAGACCCCAGGATTTAATATTTGGGGTGATTTGTCTTGATACCTAATAGTATGTGGGAAATATGATGCTGCATGGTGGTAGTTTCGATGTGATTTTTGGAAATGTCACCAAAATCGCAAAATTTAGGAAAGTTTTGCAGCTTGCTTCGTTGAAGTAGAAAGACATTCATAACCAATTTGGATTCGGGGGAATGTGTCGTTTCTGAAAATATATGGTTTTCCGTGGTGAATGTACTTGGTCCTGACTACTCCCACTGGGAGCCGATAGGCCCCTGACAGAACCAAAGTGATTTGCCTGAATCCTTCCATCCTTGCATCGAGGAGTCAGCACTGAGCACTATCAATTGAATGATGAGAATGCTGTTCAAGCACATTCTAACATTGACATATTGTATACGAAGCCTGATAAATATGTCAACAAATTTAAACTTTTTTTACTTTCAGGAAAAGGTTCATTAGCTCTATAATGCCTAGCTAGATAGAGAGGTTTTCACTATATAGCTTGTATCTTTGACATCAGCAGCTGATTTGTAGCTAAACATACTGGGATTTAGACAGCTGAGCTGAGGACTTCTTACGACGGTATAAGTACAAGAGTGGTCATGTGGCAGCGGGCTGCCAAATACTGATTGATGTCATTAGTAGATGAATACTTGGACGAATCTACTGGTGGGACTCACCACTTTAGTACATGGAGCAAGTGCCTGTGGGGGATTGTGTCCTACCTTTAATCGTAACTATCTCAGAGCAGTTAAAAAGGTTTTCCAGGTAATTTTTGCGGGCAACCGATCTCTATCCATGCCATTGCCCTTAGAGTTAGTTGAACCGTTGTACCTATGTAGATAGGCTCGTGATGCATCTCAATCTTGATGTATTGCACAGAACCTCCATATTCACAAAGCAGTGAGCACTTACAATGCAGATACATGTATGGAAGGGTTAGACTTCTTCTATATAATGCCTTTAGATGATTCTTGTGAGATTTTCTTCTGGTTTACTATACTATTACCAGGGGTGTTCTGGGATTGAATAGGCTATTCATAGGAAAGTTTTGTTTGTTTTGATGGTGTGTAAGTAGTGATGGGCAAATCCGACCTGCTTCGCTGAATCGCAAAGCAGCCAAAATTTGCGGAAATGCATTGAAGTCTATGGGCGACAGATTTGTATTTTGATGAGCGTGGTGGTGTAACATTTTTTTTCACCCACTGGAGTATATTGGCATAATTTTGTTGGTGAAAAATTTCACTTATCACTATGTGCAAGACAGCCTGGCTTGCAGTCAGTATTCCCGTTCTGCCGATAGTAGCACCGGCCCTGGGGTTTCTTGTAAGTCAATACCTAACATTTGGCACCCCCAAGTGCAAACAGCCTTTCCTTCTCCTTTAAGATGCACTCTTGTCTGGGGGAATCATGACCTGACCCTGAGGGCCATTTATTAAACCTCAAACTTTTCTGGTCAAGGTTTTAAAGGGGGAAAACTTGAATTTTTAGAGGGGAAAATCTCAACGTTTTAGCTTATTACCCCAAAGCTGCTAAAAATCAAAATCCAAAAATACTCCATCAAACCTGTTGGATGATGTGAAAGTCAATGGCTGATGTCCCTGAAGATGTTTCTTGACATCATTATCCAGTCTGGGCTGACAGAACACCTGGAAACAACTTGGTGGGCCCTGGCACAAAGGAAAAAGTAATATGTGGGGGGGGGTTGCGACGTTCTTGTGTGAAGGATCTCATAGAATGTTGGGGGCCCTGAGATACCAGCCCCAGATCCCCCAGTCCAACACTGGTAATATATATCCAGTCTTAATACAGTAGACCCCCACTTTAGCTTTCTTGATTCAAGAAATAAAAATCCCCATCAGATTTTAAATTCTTCAGCACTGGGAGTTCTTATATTGTGTTATAATTTAATAATAATATTAATTGTTGTTTCCCTTAATGTATTACACCTTAATGCGCTATTCAGGGTTGGGCTGGGGGACGATGGGACACCAGGAAAACCCTGTGGACCCGGCCCGAAACTTAAGGCTGGTGCAATGAGTTAAGTTTACTTTATAAAAAAAAATGCCATTTTTAACCATATTCATTTTTTAGGGTTTAGCTCTCTTTTAACAGCCTGCTTGATGTTCAAGTTTTTTTCTGAGGGTTTTGCCCCATAATTCGAATGATTCAAGTTTTTTTTTTGCTAAAAACTTGATCAATTCGAGTTTTCGTGTTGTGGGACTTGAACTGGCAGGTAAAAAAAAAAAAAAGCTCCAACACTCAACCTTTGATGAATAACCCCCTAAGTATGTTATAGTATGGCTTATTCTAAGCAACTTTTCAATTGGTCCTCATTTTGTTTTTATCGATTTTTAATTATTTGCCATCCTCTGTCTCTTTCCATCTTCCAAATGGGGGTCACTGACCCCATCTAAAAAACAAATGCTCTGTAAGGCTTCATATTTATTGTTATTGCTATTTTTTATTACTCATCCTTCTATACCAACCCTTTCCTATTCATATTCCAGTCTCTTATCCATATCAATGCATGGTTGCTAGGGTTATTTAGACCCTAGCAATCAGATCACTGAAATTGCAAACTGCAGAGCTGCTGAATAAAAAATCTAAATAACGCAAAAACCACAAACCAAATACCACTATCAATATCATACTAAAAGTTAAGTCAAAGGTGAACAAAAAAATCAGTTTTGTACCAATATTCTACTTTTAGCCCTAAACTATAAGCCATTTAGACTGGGCTCTGCCTGGAACATTTGAGTACATAAGGTGTTTAGGAAATGTGAATGCTTGCCCAATTGTACTACAGTCTGTGAGTGCCCCCTCCTGGCATCTTTCTGTGAGACCAATCAATTATTATAAAACAAAACCAGGTTCTTACTGCACATGTATGTGAACATGTTATAGTGGTGACGTGTCCTCAGATGTGCGAACTAGGGAATAATTAATCCTTATAGGAGGCAAAACAAACCCATTGGGTTTAATTCATGCTTAATTTTTATTAGTAAACTTAAGGTATGAAAACCCAAATCATGGAAAGACCCCTTATCCATGCTTTTAAAGATAATATTTCGCCATAATATTTCATCCATTTTACAGAGGATGTATATAAATAATGCATTCAAATCCAGCTGCTTACAGAATGCATTACATTAATGTAGAAAATGTGATTAAACAGTATATGAACATATATATATATATCGGTCTGGAGTGGAATTAGACCAAAGTAATTTTTCTAACCTGAGACTGACAACATCTTGGTACAGGTATGGGATCCAATATCCGGAAACCCATTATCCAGAAAGCTCCAGATTATGGAAAGGATGTGTCCAATAGACTCCATTTTATTTAAATAATCCAAATTGTTATAATTGATTTCCTTTTTTTCTGGAATAATAAAACAGTAGCTTGTACTTGATCCAAATGAAGATATAATTAATTCTTATTGGAAGCACAACCAGCCTATTGGGTTTATTTAATGTGTATATAATTTTCTACCAGATTAAAGGTATGCAAATCTAAATTATGGGAAGATCGGTTATTCGGAAAAACCCCAGGTCATGAGCATTCTGGATAACAGGTCCCATACCTGTATATCAGGGGTGTCCAAACTTTTGGCTCGCCGGGCCACATTGGAAAAAGAAAAATTGTCTGGGGCTACACATGAAATACACAAACAAGTTTGATTTGTAAAAGTAAAGGAAATACACAGAAAATAACTATAATACCAGTTGGATAACCAGTTGGAGCTATACACTGGAATAGGGGACACCTGGATATTAAATAGACGTATTATAATACTATTATTACTAACTGGGTAATGGGCAGAGTCCCCCCTCCTCCTATTTCCTCAGGAACCAAGTTTTTCAAGCTGGGCCGCATTCATATGCACCCTGGGCCGCATGTGGCCCTCGGGCCGCAGTTTGGACACCCCTGCTGTATATCATTATCTACTAGCAGGGTCATACTGGCCCGGCAGGATATTGAGAAAAACCCCTGTGGGTTGGACTGATCCCCAATTTATAAGTATACGTATTTAATTTTTATATATAGGCTTAAAATTATGTATAGTAATTTTACTAATATGCAACTTCAAAAGCTTTGCTGTCTCCCTGAATTTTCACTGTGGGAGTCAGCATGGGATGGCTATGGCCATCGCTGAGACTTACAAGACAAATATATATTTGTATTTAGGAAGAGGTTTTTCCATGGGGGTGCATACCTGTGTTTTTACACCCCAACAGGACCACCATCAGGGGCTGACAGGGTGGATAGTTGTCCCGTGCCTGATGCATTTTAGGTTTTATGGGGGGCTTTGCTGTGCTGTACTCACTCTGCCCCCCCCCCCACTGCATAATTAGGTAGGGAGCCTATCTAACCCCTGTGCAGCTTTAGCAGGACTTAAACTTCAAGGGAAAAGGAGCATTACGGAAAGTTGTGTAATCAAAAAAAAGTACTTTGTACTTGATGGTAACTAACCTTTAGGAATCCATGTTGGTGACAAAACTCCTGTTTTCCAGATTATTTAACATTTAAATTATTTTTAGCAGACTTAGAGGGTTGTTTATCCAAATTTTAGAGTTTTTTGCATACCTTGAATGAACTCACAACTCAATTGGTTTCTTATTTGAAGGATAACTACACCCTAAAAAGGATTATGGCTAAATATGCCATATATTAAAAATAATGAACTTATTGCACCAGCCTAAAAGTTTCAGCTTGTCAATAGCAGCAATGATCCAGGACTTCAAACTTGTCACAGGAGGTCACCATTTTGGAAAGTGTCTGCGACACTCACATGCTCAGTACGCTCTGAGCAGCTGTTGAGAAGCTACGTTTATTATTAATTATCAAGCAGAAAATTAGGTTTATATGTAATATAAGATGATGCTACAGGGCTGTTTATTACATTTTGATGCTAATTGCACTGGTTTCTGTGCTGCCATGTAGTAATTATCTGTATTAATTACTAAACAGCCTTATATTGTGACATTTATATTCTATGTGTACTGTATATTGTGAGTGGGTCCCTAAGCTCAGTTACAGCAGCACAGTGCAGTGCAGTGAATCAGCAGAAAAGAAGACGGGGAGCTACTGGGGCATATTTGAAAACACAGATTTTCCCCGCTAAAGGGCTGTGGTTGCCTTGGGCTTGTACAGAAGCCCAAAACATAATGTACAACATTTCTAGCCTACTTCTTTAGTTAGGCTTTAGTTCTCCTTTAAGAAAAAACTCAAATTTTGTGGAAAACACAACTCGATCCTTAATAAATCTGGCAATAAGGTGCGGTGAACCAAATTACAGACAAAATTGTTGCACATTATCCAGTAAAAACTCAGGTTCCTAGCTTTCTGGCTTTCAGCCCAGATTATTAACGACCCTAACTGTCTTTGTATTTTCTATGCACTTCATGGATTCAGTTGATTCAGTTAAGCCTTGTGTTTCTGACCCATTAGCAGTATCACACAGCACAGACAGTCCTTGCCTTACAGTGTTATATGAAGTGCTGTTAATTATTATTGAGACATTCTTTTGTACAGTTGTTGCTTTGGATTTGACTCATTAACATACTACATTAGTGCATAACAATATGGATTCTCTGTGTCATTATATGCATCTCAGTACTTAATAATTTGTTTACACACCTGTTTCATTGTTGCATTATGACATCATCAAGCCAAGTGGCCCCTCCCCCTAGATACGTCTGTGATGTCAAAATGCAGCAAACATGTACTACAGCAGGTATTCACTAGGAAAGAAAAATAGTGCCAGTTGGTAAAACAACAAGAGCATAACAGTCATGGATCTAAATATTTCAATTTTGATCTTATTATCTTTTATTACCAATTCATATGGATTTAGCATTTTTACAGATCAGCAAGTGGCAAGTAAGTCCTAAAGAATTTAATATGAACTCAGTGCATCCATGATGTTTTATTCTTATTAACATGGATTATATATATATATGTGTGTGTGTGTGTGTATTGATATTATGCTATTTAATTAACTGATGTCTTTCCTTCTCTCTGCAGTTATTAAGAACAGCAATTTGCTAACAGCAGCATTTTTCGGGATTTCGTTCACAATCATTTTTATCTTGGGATATGCGATTATACTTGGCCTTTACCACTGGTGAGTTCTGTTGCTTTATATATTGATGCTTGGATAACATTAGAATCCTTATCCTAATTTTAGAGGCCAATTAAAAATAAAAATAAATTGCAACTAAAAGTGAATGCCTTTTACTCCATTATCAAAGGTTTTTTTTTTTTCTTTTTAAAAAATGGACAATCATAAATAAAAAAACATTTTTTTCAAGGCTTGATTTTAAAAATAATTGCTTTTTAAAAAATTGTATTTTCTATTTGCTAAAAAGATGATTTTGAAAACTATATCTGAGGCTAGAATTTTTTATGTGATTTTTTAGTCACAGCATATTGCAATTTGGAACATTAATAAATATGCCTCTACCCTTCTTTGTAACTAAGATGTGAAATTTAGATATTCCATAAATTTGTTGACATTTGTTTTTTTTTCTCTTTCCCCTTTTTGGCAGCATATACTCATTTGAGTGTTACAAAGTTTTCTGCCCGTGTTGTCGAAAAAAGCCTGAAGAATTAGAAGTCGTTGTTATAGGAGAAAGGAAGGTGATAGTGAAGTGCGAGTGCTACAAATATGCGAAGACAATGGCGGAAGTGATAGACGAAGTTGAAGCAAAATATGAAATTTCAGCAGCTAAATTGGCAGCGGCTCCAAAATCACTATTACGGTATTGTGTGATTCTGTTTGGATTCAGTGGACCCTTGGGTTGATAACTTACAGTTACTTACAGTTGAGCTAAACCAATGGCTGCCTCTTACTGCAGGCACATTGCTACTGATGTTATTGGGAAGAGATTGTGAATCGGATGCACTGAAATGCAGTATTGCTTATAGTATACACTTTATTTAGCTATTCAGGGTGCGCTTAAATTCAAGGTAAAAACATTAAAAAGGGTTCAAAGTTAGTTAGCCAAAAATGTAATGTATAAAGGCTGGAGAGAACGTATGACTAACATAATAGCCAGAACACTACTTGCTCCTATACATCTCTCTAACCTCTAATCTGCATCTCTCTTACCTGAAAGATTTGTCACCTGCCATTTTTTAGATGCTGTGGGTGACAAATCTCCTGAAAATGCCTCTCCATTGTGGGTAATAGAAATCGCTGGCAATATGTCCAACTCATCGACTTGGGGGGGGTCACATAGGATAATTGTTCCATTTAGTTTGCTTTTGAATGTAACCTGCGTGTAAACTAACTGAAATGCTATGTCCCGTGTGGCCCCCTTCAAGTCACCCATTATGAGTTGCAAAGGAGGAAGTACTATTACGTTTTTATTACATTTTAACTATATTAAAATATTTTTTTCATTTTGCACAGCCTATTTACCTAGTTTTATGTTTACACTGAACTGTTCCTTTAAGCATTGCTGAGATATTCCTTTCCAGTTTACAGTAGAGTTGTTTGCTAGGAATGTTAAATTAACTGATGTCTTTCTGTCTGTCTGCAGTTATTGAAGACATGGCCGCCATCAGGGGTACAGCTGTACTGGGGCTAAAGTGTGGCCCTGCTGTGCCGGAAAGTTCATGCGGCACAGAAGACTCAAAGCCGTTCCGAAGACCCGAAGCTACAAAAGGAGCAGAAGAAGCTCAAGAAGAAGGTAAGTGCCACTGAACGCCAATGTTTTTTCATTTTATTGAACCCCTATTTTATTGAACCCCTATTGAACACAATCATTTTTTTTAAATATTCTATGGGGCCCCTGACCACCAATGTTTTTGTAAAAACTTTTATGGGGGCCCTGGCGTAATTGTTTATTTATAGGAGGGGAGCCCTAACTACCAATGATTTTTTTTAGAGTTGTATTTCTATGTTAAAGAAAAACCTCAAAACCCCAAAAACAGGGGAAGGGGTTGTCGGTATGCTGCGTTTAGCATGTGAAGGACTCAATCTGTATTTGACTAGAAGCTCATCAATTAAAGGAGTCCTTCACATGCAGCATACAGACAACAACCCCCTCCCCAGTTTTTGGGGTTTCGAGGTTTTTCTTTAGCATGATGCTAGAATTACAACTCTTAGGGGCAGAGACTAACGGTCCAGTTGTTTTTTCCACAAAAAATTTAGTTTTCAATGGTATTTTTGAGCCAAAAATAGATTTTTCAGGTTAAAAAAGAAATCAAATTTTTTTAGATTTATTATACCCCAACCCTGGAAATAGCTCGAATCAAAAATACACCATCTAAACCCTGTAGAGGTCATGTAGAATACAATGGCAGAGGTCCCTTGAACCATGTGAAGATGTTATTAGCCTTCATGATGATCAAGTTTTTTTACAGTGTGTTTTGCTCGAAAACTTGATCAATTCCAACGATTTGAGATTTTTGAACAATTCAAGTTTTCGGGTTGTTAACCCAAATTCGCTGATCCAAGCTTTTTCTTAAATTAGAAACCATCCAAGTTGTGAGTTCATTTGAGATCTAAAAAAGCTCACATAGCTCTAAAATTCAACCTTTGACAAATCACCCCTTAAGCACAAGGTTTTTTTTGTTCATGGTCATTCATCTGCAATTGACATCCACTTTTTTTTTTTTCAGAGCACACTTACCTTGGAAATGGAACCTTCTAAATGTACAATATAAACATAAATTATACATTTTCTTACAATGTAATAAAGTTGTAAAAAAAAACCAAAACACGAGTAACTTGTTATATATCGGTATAAACAGTAGAAAGCCTATTGGCAGTTGAGAGCAGTAACATTAAATGCATGACAGTATTTGCTACATAATAGTCAGGGTACTGGATTTGCTGGGGAGAGCCAAGGCCTAGCTCTACTAATGCAGAAGTAGTATGGACAGCCATCAACTGTTCCTTATAAGTAGAGTTGCTTCCTCTCTTGACTTTCTAAAATCTATTTTGAGACCTATTCTATTAGGGCACAGGCATACAAACATTGCTGTATAAGCCATAGTTACGGGCAATGTGTTTCCCCAAAACCTGGCTCTGACACAGCAGCTGGGCTTCCAGACAAATCTAGGAGAGCCAATAGGCAAAACCTCTCACCCATACAAGTTTTTGTGAGGATATCTTACTATAAGGGGCTTTTGTGAAGCACAATTATGCAGACACTTCCATATTGCAGGGCCCAAATCGTCATCCATGAAAATTGTTCAGATATTAAGAACGTTACATGACATATCGTTGGAGTAACTACATACATATGTGACATCCGGCTATTTTTATCTTTTTGATTGAGCAATAAATAAACGGAGGGGGGCCATTTTAAAATTTACCATATCCTTCAGCCTAATGTCCACATGTATAGCCTCAAAAGGTGGCTTGAACCAATGCTACTGCTTCAGGGTAAGTTTTAATTTAGCCCTTAAATAAAATGATATAAAGATATATATATATATATATATATATATATATATATATATATATATATATATATATATATATATATATATATATATATATATTATATATATATATATATATATATATACAGTATAGATAGATAGATAGAGAGATAGATGGAGATATATATATATATATTTTTTTTCAGGAAAACATATCTATATATATGTCTAATTTTACTTTTGTAATAGGATATATAGCTGTAAATACATACAAAAAAAACATTTATACTAACATACATGGGTAGATGTCTCCTTTTTTTTATACCCCACCCATTTAGAAGCGGGCTTATGTTCTACTACCACTTGGGGTCGCTATGACATTTCTTCAAAACAGTTTGACCAAAACGGAGAATCTTGGGCCAGGCAGGGATATTTTGCAATATTCCAGACCCCACCACATCCTCTGTAATTTCCATCATGATGTTGTTATTTGCTTTTTGTAGAAAATATAACTTACATTGGAATGTTTTTTTATGTACTGTGACCCCATAAAGTCTTCTGATCTAAATGCAGTAGGTTTGATTATATTACATTTCATAGTTCACATTTTTGCATAATTGCTCAATGATGCTATCAAAATTATGCCTAATCTCTGCTGCTGATTTATAGAAATATGTCACAGACAGGAAATGATATGTTCTGTTCAATTCTGCCTTCTAGCTAATGTAAGAAAGTGGCTGTAGATGGGACTTTATGGCTGCTCTTTGTAGTGGCAAACAGAAAGCCTGATGAATTCAATTCATTTTCAATATTCTTTGTACATGCAAAGCTTTGTCTTAAGCTGTTAGGAGTGCTGAATGTTTAGGTTCAACAAAAACCAAAGGCTTGGGCTGATCTGCGTTATAGTAGCCTTTAAGGGGTTGTTCACCTTTAAATGAACTTTTAGTTCAATGTAGAAAATGATATTCTAAGACAATTTGCAATTGGTTTTTCATTTTGTATTATTTGTGGTTTTTGAGTTATTTCACTTTTTATTCAGCAGCTCTCCAGTTTGCAATTTCGGCAATCTGTTCTAAATTCCCCTAGCAACCAGGCATTTACTTGACTGGAATACAAGTGAATATGAATAGGAGAGGCTCTGAATAAAACGATGAATAATAAAAAGTAGCAATAACTATAAAATGTGTAGCCTTACAGAGCATTTTTTTAGATGGGGTCAGTGACCCTCATTTGAAAGCTGGAAACAGAAGAAGAAAAAAATCATTCCAAACCTATAAGAAAAAAAATTAAGGCCAATTGAAAAGTTTCTTATTAGAGTTATTCTATAACATACTAAAAGTTAACTTAAAGGTAAACCACCCCTTCAAACCTAGGGTCAGGCAGTGTTTCTCGGCCTGCATTTAACCAGCCTACCCAGTCACCTCTGCTCCATATTGTCATTGCATCTACAGGCACAGCCTGAGTGCATTCTCTAGCATTTCTGCATCAAAATCTGCTAGATTTGTGTCTGCACTCAAGCTGATGCCATGTTTGTAGGTGCTGTAACAACAACAAATGTGACAGTGAGCAAGTGGCTGTTTCTTGGCCTGCATTTATATGTAGTCAAGCAGCCACGTCTACCTTAGTCTAATGATGAATGGATTAAACGCAGGCCAAGAATCAGCCGATCCACTGGCCTACACTGGCTCTCTGCATCCATGAGACACTACATCATCCATATGGAGTGCATTGGCATACCTAGATGTTACTGGGACCCACAGCAGATTCAATTTAGGGTCCCAAGACATTAAAACTGCTCATTAGGCCTTACTGTGCCCCATACACACCTGCAGGGTCTGCTTCCTCTGTAGTTACAGTCATGATGGAGAGGATTTGAGCACAGTATGAATTTTAGTATCAAATCCACTCTGGGTATCTGCACCCAAGCCAGTACAGTGCCTTTCTGTACATTCACATGAGCCAGCATAGGGCAGCTGACCTGCTGCCTTTACTTGCAGGCTGAGAATTAGCCTCGTGTGACTGTAGCCTAAGCTTAAGTCCTGGTAGCTGCAGAAAGGGTTGCCACCTCTTCTGGAAAAAACAGTCTTTGGTTAATTATTGTGCGGGTGTGTATGTATTAAGGAACAAAAACAAAGCATGATGGAAACAGATGGAAATAGCTTTGCTCTTTATAAGTAGGAAAGGAATACAGACAGTTTCTATATATACTCGCTTCCTTTGGTGCTTCTCAGAAGGTTATGGTGTGTATGAAGCAGGTCCAAATATGCTATTAAACAGATGGATGTGCATTAAGGTCTGTATACATCATTTAGGAGTTCTGGCTCGTTTTCAAACCAGACAAGAATCTGCAGGCAAGCAACTCTGGTAAGGTTTGCAAAATATCTTTGTTATTTATTAATCTTGGTAGTGCATGAAAACTATGAACAGGCAGTGCAGTCTTTCAGCTATCTCAGACTGAACATTCCAAACAATAAGAAACGTGGAAATTATGCAGCTGCAATGGAGGCAAACACATTGCATTGTATTAAATATTGAGTGTGTTTATGGATATAATAACAATGTGCCTTCTGAACTCTGCGAGGGCTCACCTGTGCACCACACAAAGTAAAGCTAACCTATAGGCCGCTGTCATTTATAGTAGCACATAGGCCTTTTGTGCTGACCAGTAGCCACTGCTGTTGGGAATGACTTGAATAGCCACAAGCTGGCTCATATACATGAATTGCTCTCTGTCTATATTGGCCATTTCAGAAGACAGGTGTGGAGACATGCCATTAGCTGTCTCAAAATTCAGAAATGATTGCAGAGTATTCCAGGCTAAATCTATTGAGGCATTTCCTTTTGTAACAATCAATGGAGACAAGTAGAATTGGTTAGAATAATACAGGCCAGACTGGGAGTCAAAATAGGCCCTGTCATTGAAAGTACACAAAGGCCCAAACAGCACCCTACCAGCCCACCATATGGTAACTTTCTATGGAGCCGTATAGCAGCCCCTCTGGCATTTGCCAGAACCCACAAATTGCCAGTCCGGGCCTCAATACATGACTAATATTTACAACCAGGACCAGAACTAGGGTTAGGATAAAGTCAAATTGAAGGAATAAACAGCTTCAGAGCAGTAATTTCAAACTGCATGTGTTTTTATTGTATTGAGGATTGAGGGTATTTAACCTCATGTTTAATTGCACTTCCTATTACACTTGAAAAAGGGTTTTACCCGAAACATGTAGTATGTTGCACTGCACAATAAAAACACATGCAGTTTGAAATTACTGCTCTGAAGCTGTTTATTCCTTCAATTTGACTTTATCCTATACCTTTGGGAGTGTGGCACAGGCTCCTGGGAATTTGCAGCGATACCACATTTGAATCTATGCGCTGGGACCAGCAATTTTGTTCGTTGTTCAGAACTAGGGTTAGGCAGAAGAGGGATGTGTTTAAGGCACAAAGTTGGGGGGGGGGGAAACTAGAACCTTAGACAATTGCCCCTTCTGCCTCTAACCTGGCATTGACCCTATCAGTAAGAGGCAAAAGCCAAGGGCCAAGTGAAAGGTGGTAATCAGGGGTGGGGTGAGAGTTGCAGAGCCGAGGGGTGACACCGGGGGGACTCCCTTGGGCACCCTAAAGCATTGGCTGGACTCTGCCTCTAACTAATATCACCTTCTTTATTCCTAGCCAGTACTGAATGATATAGTCATATGAAAAAGTATAGGGAACCCCTCTCAGCCTGCATAATAATTCACTCCACTTTCAACAAAAAAGATGTGGTATGTATTTCATTTCCCAGGAACACCTAAATACTGGGGTTTTTTCTGACCAAAGATTTATAGTGAAGCAGTATTCAGCTGTATGAGATTAAATCAAATGTGAAAAACTGGCTGTGCAAAAATTGCGTAAATTGTGTAAAACTCTGTAATTTTGCTAATTCGAACGCATGTAACTAGTCAATACTGATTACTGGCAACACCAAATTGGTTGGATTAGCATAGGCAGGTGTGTCCAATCATGAGAAAAGGTATTTAATGTGGCCAATTGCAAGTTGTGCTTCTGTTTGACTCTCCTCTGAAGAGATAGAAGCAAAGATTGTTCAGTATCATGGGGGAAGGCTACAAAAAGCAATCTCAGAGGTTTAAACTGTCAGTTTCAACTGTGTGAATGGTTACAGACAACCCAAAGATCGCCTCCAAAGACCTGCAAGAACATCTTGCTGCAGATGATGAATCTGTACATCGTTCTACAATTCAGCACAATTTGCACAAAGAACATCTGATGAGAAAGAAGCCCTTTCTGCACTCACGCCACAAACAGAGTCGCTAGTTGTATGCAAAAGCTCATTTAGACAAGCCACAGTCATTTTGGAACAAAGTGCTTTGGACTGATGAGAAAAATTTTTAGTTATTTGGTCATAACAAAAAGCGCTTTGCGTGGTGGAAGAAGAACACCGCATTCCAAGAAAAACACCTGCTACCTACTGTCAAATTTGGTGGAGGTTCCATCATTCTGTGGGGCTGTGTGACTAGTTCAGGGACTGGGGCCCTTGTTAAAGTCGAGGGTCGGATGAATTCAACCCAATATTAACAAATTCTTCAGGATAATGTTCAAGCATCAGTCACAAAGTTGAAGTTACGCAGGGGTTGGATATTCCAACAAGACAATGACCCTAAACACACTTCGAAATCTACAAAGGCATTTATGCAGAGGGAGAAGTACAATATTCTGGAATGGCCATCACAGTCCCCCGACTTGAATATCATGGAAAATATATGGGATGATTTAAAGCAGGATGTCAATGCTTGGCAGCCATCAAATTTAACTAAGCTGGAGAGATTTTGTATGGACGAATGGTCAAAAATACCTCCATCCAGACACTCAACAAAGGCTATAGGAGGCGTCTACAGCTGTTATATTTGCAAAAGCAAAAGCAGGCTCAACTAAGTATTGATGTAATATCTCTGTTGGGGTGCCCACATTTATGCACCTGTCTAATTTTGTTATGATGCATATTGCATATTTTTGCAGCCTGGAGGAATTGTCAGCAGTCACGTATAAATAAAGTCTACCAGAAATGTATAAACCACTGAATGTACCCACATTATTACAAGCAGGGTGAGATTAATATTCCTCAAGTAAGGAATTCTGTCTTACTATAAAAAGCTAATAACCTCCTGTCTTATATATGCATTAAGCAAAAAATTATGACAATATGGAGTTAGAGAGAGTACACTGAAGGCAAACTAAATCAATGAGATGAAAGATTTTGGTTATGCAAACCAGTTGTCCGGTTTGGGATTGTTTGTGTCTAAGGGGGTATAGGGATGGGCAATTTTTTTCGCCTTGTTTTGCTGAAAAAATGATGCCCATAGACTTTAATGGGCGTCTGCGACATTTCGCTGGCGGCGAATCTCTGGCGAAACGAAACGGGTCAAATTCGCCCATCCCTCATGTAAATCTAAAAATGACCCTTAAAAAAACTCTCATAGGATTTTAGACTTTCAAAGGGATAGCAATAAAGTTGTGGAATTCGAACGATTTGAAATTTTCATTTTAATCCAGAGATTGTTTTTTATCAGGAAGACTCATTCCTTTTAGTCTGAGATATTTTGAAGCTGTTTCTAATATGTTAGAATATGTCTCTTACTATTTTTTTTTTTTTGCCTTCCTCCATAAGCTTATCAAAGCCAAATGCAATGGCACTGCAAATGCTCAGATTTCTTTATCTCCATTTTGTATTGCTGGCCATAATGCTGAAACAGAGTGACAGAATAAACATGATGGGTAAATGTAAGCTGGATCTCTCATTGTGTTGAAGCCAGTCCCATTTTAGGGGCAGATTTACTAACCTGTGAAAATTCGCCAGTGTCCGCTTCGCAACTATCGCTACACTTCGTCAAACGAAAATTCACTCAGACAACGCTAATTTCATAAAATGCGGAGTTTTGTCCTCGGCTACGGCTGCTGGCGAATTTTCGCTAGCGTTACTTCGGCAATGCAAGCAATTCAAAGAGAGGATGCACTAGCGTTCATTTCTGCCTAGTGCAAATTCACTTGAGGTCCTGCTCTAATTGCAGCAAATACATTACATTTCCACTGTTAATTACACATATCCTTAATGAAGAAAATAGAGTTGTTATAATGCCCTACACACGAGCTCACTGTATAGTTAATGTTCTATATGTTAGAAAATGTATGGGGGTTACCCAAAAAAATTATTTAAGGAGTTTTGCAGGCTGTCACTCTAAAAGAAGGAAAAGACACCAGCGTATTTGAACCTTGATGCTTTTTCCACTCACATAAAATGATGTAAGTAACAGAAGATTATGCACTCCATTACACTTCACCTGTAACGTTCAGTAAAATCCACATTTTTGGAGTAACGTCTATTCACCAGAGTGAAAAGTCTGCGAATGACTGCTAACGTCTGTCTCTTTCTATCCCTGCAGGCGGTACCACTAGCAAATTGACGCTAGCGTTAGCCACTTTAGTAAATCTGCCCCCTAGTCCTGATCAGATCTGATCATATGGCCCTGGCCCTTAAATTAGATCACACTGCATGCATTACATGCCAATGTAGTCCTGGTCTGAAGGGATTATGTAACCTGTCCAATAGATATCTAGCAGTCAGAGATTGGTCAAGCAAGCCAATGGAAAAGCCCCACATACAACACAATAAATGGCAAATCATTCTGGAACTTTTTATTGGCTCTTGCATCATGGTTGCATTAAATGTTACCCCAGGGTGCATAATTTGCTGCCGGTGACAAAGCACCCCCTGTACCATCACCCTCTGACTTGCAACAATTACTCTCTTTGCTGGCGAGGGAAAGGAATGGACCCACTCGGTGAGTTGTCTCAGAGTAACAGTTCGGTGCTGAATGCAGCACGTTTGTTTTGTAGGTCTCTGGTACACTAAACGCACACACCAAACACTGCAGGTATTGCAAAAGAATAAATACATTGTTACTATACGACCATAGTATCCATCTTCTGTCAAACAACTTCCGACTTGTTATGTAAATACAATAAATTAGAAATCCCAATGAACACCTGCTATTTATTAGTCACTCTAATCAAATCCAGGGGTAGACAAGAAACCAGGGAGGTTTAGTCCAGAAGAGGGACTGTGAAGTCAGTTGGAGTGTTGCGAGAAATACAACTTGCTAGTTTCCGTTTATATTTGCATTCCACAGATAAACCCCAAGCATAATGAACTCCTCAAAAACTGAGACCACCTTCTATAGCTGGGCAGTGGTGGATGGAGCGGCTGGTTTATAGAGATTTTCATTTAAACAAATTCTCCCAATACAGGAGAAGGGTGGGGAGCAATAGTATGGGTAACAACACAATGGGGGTTATTTATTAAACCTCTAATTTATCCAGGTGGGCTTTTTGGGGCAAAAAACTGGAATTTTTGGTGGGAAAAAAAACCGAATTTTTCGAGATTTGTTATAGCCCGATGGCCCGAATCAGAAAATCCACCATCTCAAACCTGTTGAGGTTTTGTATGTCAATGGGAGAGGCACCAATCTTAATTTGAAGTTATCATGGTTTGCGCTGGGTTTAGCCAGGAAATTTGAAAAAGTATGGGTTTTTGTGCAAAAACCCCCAAAAATTGGGTTTTTGTGCAATCTTATTGGGTTATTTTCCTGATCCAATTAATTCAAATTTTTTCATAATAAGGTCAAATCTGGCATGGGAGTTTGGTCGTGGTTTTTTAAATAACATAATGAGATAAATTTTGAGTTTAGTAAATAACACTCAAACAGTATTCCACTATGCTTTATATTGGAAAAAATACATCCTTTTTTTAACTTAAAGGATATACAGAATACATTTTCATGAGCTGTGCTCTTGTTGTATAAAGGTCAGTGTAACTGTATAATACATCATTGAATCCCAAGGAAAACCTTCTTGGCTAAACTTAGAGAACTGTTAGAGGAGTGTTGGGCAAATAAAAAAGATGATTAAATATAAGCAACATTAAGAGGTTTATTCTAATGAATTCAGGTAGCTAGGACTGCAGTAAATAAAATATATTAATATAAAATAATTGCAGTGCTGTTCTTGCTATGTTGTTGTTGGGAAACCTTCATTTTACATTTGGGTTCCAGTTGCGCATACTGCAATGAATAAACTGAGGTTTGTTGTACAAACAAATATGGAAAAACCAAATCCAAGCAGCTTTTCAATTTATCTGACTATATAAACAGGAAAGAATATGCATATGTAAATCAGATCCACAGATGCGGAGGAAACATTGCCAACATTATTGGTGGACTGGTAAGACTCCTTGCACGCGAGTCATACTGCAGCAGTTGGAATAATGCAAGTAAATGTCTAACTCTTGGAGTTACCTCTCTGGTGCCAGTTTTCACTCATGTTATCTTTGTGCCCACATTGGAGGAATTGTCTTGGTCTGGGAGGGGAGGAGGCAGTTGAGCAGAAACTAAATACAAGCATAAATTACAGTAGCAGATGCTGCCAAGAACCTTATATAGCAGTATGAGCTATGCTGGTGATGAAACAAACAAACAAACATAGAACAAACATCATTTTATTGCCACACCAAATGCTTATCTACTGTAAAGTATGGACTCCCTGTTTGGAAGATATTTTATAAACTAGCATATGAACTGGGGTTTCTATTTATTGCAATGCTTTAATAATAGAAATAGCCTATGATTAAGGGGTCTGTTCCCGAAATGTGTAAGGCGATTGTTATCCGCAGGACCCTGCAATAAAGCCGCCTCATTCCTGGAGTCCTTTTTCTGGTTGTGGACTTTGTGTGGACAGTGGGGACGCTGTGGACAGAGCACCCAGACTTTTGTGGGGGAGCAGCTACGGGAACGTGAGTTTTAGAGCGGTGCCCTTTGTTTACTTTGTATTAATAGAAATAAGGACTAGAGTTACAATTTGAGGGCCAGGCAATATAAGAATGCAGTGGCCCAATCTGAGGGAAGTGGCTAAATTACTTGATAAGGGAGGTCCAAAGCACGATCCTCCAGCTGTTTTCTACTCTCAGAGTCCTTTAACAGCAGATGCCTGAATATCTATGATATACAGGTATGAGACCTGTTATCCAGAATGCTTGGGTCTTGGGATCTTCCAGATAACAGATCTTTCCTTAATGTGGACTTCATACCTTAAAGTGGACCCGTCACCCAAAAAAATTATTCAAAATCCTATTTTAGCACATTGGTCAAGCAAAATTAACTTTATTTACACTATATAAATTATTTGAATCTTGTTTCCTTCAGTCTGGGAATTCATAATTATAACAAGCAGGCAGGAGCCATTTTGTGGACACTGTTATTAAGACAAGCCTTGTATCATCTCAGAATCTTGTTTGTGCACCAGAATAGGGGACCTGAAGTCCATCAACGTGCCCTGGCTACACAATTAAACGGTGAAGAGAACGGGGGAATGTGGGGAGAGCAGTGACATCTAGGAAGTGCTGAATGGAAGTGAAAGCAATTGTCTGCCCCGCCTCTATGCCTAGGCATAGAGGCGGGGCAGACAATATTTGATTGACAGCTGAGATTTTTAAATGAGTTTACAACAGTTATGAATGCTTTAATAAAAAATTGAAATTGGGTTTTATGTTTAATTTGAAAAGGACTTTTATTATACAGATTTTTGTGTCTGGGTGACGGGTCCACTTTAAGTCTACTAAAATATTATTTAAACATTGATTAAACCCAATAGGCTGGTTTTGCCTCCAATAAGGATTCATGATATCTTAGTTGGGATGAAGTACAAAGTATTGTTCAATTATTACAGAGAAAAAGGAAATACTTTTTAAAAATTTTAATTATTTGGATAGAATGGAGTCTGTGGGAGAGGGCCTTCCCATAATTCGGAGGTTTCTGCATAACAGGTTTCCAGATAACTGACTTTTATAATTTGAGTACTCCGAAAGGAGTTGCCCAAATTTGGGAGGTAAATTAATGGATCAGGGTCAGTATATGGGCATATGTGGCCTAAACATTTTGATAATCCATTTGGGAATCTAAAAGGTATAATATACAACAGCAATTGCAACATTATGTTTTTTGTATATATTTAACAACTTTTTTTCTTTGTAGGGTCCACCCTGCTGCTGACCACCGGTGGTCCCAGGAGTCAGTGGGCCTTCCCGCTAACCATTTGCCCTATTTCATGGTCATACCCTACAACAAAGAGGCTATTGATGGGAGGATAGAGAAAAGTATGTAAAGAAATGATACTATCAGAATAAAGAGGTTGATTGAGGAGAGAAGAAAATATAATTGGAGAGTGGGCCCATGATCTGTGGTTTTCTGGTGGGCCCCTGGCATCCCAGTCCTACACTGAGTGAACTTAATGCTATTAAATCTGCTTTTATATCAAAATTCAAAAATTAATAAGCACAAATATTGTTATAAAACATATTCTCTATAACACATGCTCTATTGTTTATTTGTAAGTTAAAATAACACCTTTTTTGGAATCTGAAACATGGTTAAAAGGCATAGAAAAGTATTTAGGCATAAAAAATGGCATTCTCCATTGCTAATACAGTCTTCTCTGTTTTAAAATATTTGGCTTTTTCCTCCAGCTTAAAACATTTAAGTGTTATTATTACAGTGATAATAATATACAGTAAGGTGCTGGAGAATTCATGATATGTCTGAGTTTAACATAGTTTTTCAGTTATGTTACAAAACTGTAAAGCTTTTTCCTTTAATTAACAATAGACTGGATAGATAGGGATTTATATGTTAACAGCATGGGGTAAGGGTTTATCTTCTTTAAACAGTTTAGGGTTGTTATGCTCCTGAGAGCTCATTGGCTAACGCATGTAAAAATTCCAAAAAAAACAGATGCAAATGAACATGATTTTTACCTGCAATGCAGTGTTTCTCCCCACAATCTTTGCATTATTGGAGGTGTCGTATAAGTAGTGTCCGTCGCAACTTTCACATGATTTATGAATAAATTAGTAAATCACAGTCAGGTTTTGCTGGCATCAGTGGGATTGTTTGTTAGTGTGCATTTCGATGCAAGTGAGTTGCGTGTGAAGTGCAACATGCAAAGGGGAGCCGTGGAGGTATAGGTAAGGGACCTGTTATCCAGAATGCTCAGGACCTGGAGTTTTCCAGATAATGGATCTTTCTGTATTTGGATCTTCATATGTTAAGTGTACTAGAAAATCATGTAAACATTAAATAAACCCAATAGGCTGGCTTTGCTTCCAATAAGGATTAATGATGTATTAGTTTGGATCAAGTACGTGGTACTGTTTTATTATTACAGAGAAAAAGTAAATCAATTTTAAAAATTTGGTTAATTTGGATAAAATGCAGTCTATGGGAGACACCGTTTCCGTAATTCAGAGATTTCTGGATAACGGAATTCAGGATAACCTCATACCTGTGCTACCTTCTCAAGGCTAGTGTTAATTCCAGAGCTCCCCTGTGTCGATGTGCCCTGCACTTTAAACCTTGCACCTTATTCAGCAAGTGCAAGCAACCAGAGCTTTGGCAGACGTTTTAAGTATTGATCAGTGTGAATAGACACAGGTAACTTTGTGAATTGTGTTTAAATGAACACAATTCTGAGTTTTACTCCTGCCCTTGGTTTATTTAACGGCTCCTCTGAAACCTCAAGCATTTAAATGATAAAAACTTCCACCAATCCGCAGCTGCAGCTGTAAACCGTTGTTGGAAACTGTAGTTCTCAATCCAAGCAGATGAGTTGGAATCCGATGACCATCTTTGGTAGTAGTGGAGACTGGAGCAAAACCAATTTTGTAGGGGTTCATTATTTATATACAGTAACAACTAAGACTGTCCATCTACAATGTCTGATCATTAAAAACTGCTGCCATTTTCTTTTCTTTAAAAAACAAAACATCTATCTAGCTATCTTATAAAGGATCATCACAAGTAGTGCAATTAAGTAAAACAAAAACACTCTGCTGGTTTTACACATTGTTGGGATAGTTCATTCTGGGCCAAAATAATTGCTTTGAAATCCTTTACAAAAATAGCATAAAACTAATAATAATAATAAAGTAACATTTGTATAAATATAGCTGCACTGTACTGCACAGATGTACAAAATGTCGGGATGATTTGTTTCCAGAACAACCCATGCCAAAATAAAAGCCATTTGCTCTTAACTGTTGAGAATGCAGCCTTTCCAACAAGGGTCAAAGGGTTGTTGTTGCCTTTACTTTAGATGACAAAACCTGTTTGAACCTTCTTTTCAATTCCTGCATGTTTGGTGACCTTGGGCGCCCAAGATGAAGGCCTTTTCTCTTTTCCCCATTGCAGCTAAAGATCACCTTTCCCACGTCTTGGCACAGCTGATAGAAAGCACTGTATACACCTTCATAGTGTTCTCTGGCAGATACCTCTGCATAGAATCCTCCCAATTCATTGGCCAGTAGAAGACCCTCATCAGGAGCCACCTGCCTAGCTCTCAGGAGGTCAGCTTTATTCCCAACCAGAAGAAGTGGTATCTTGGTATTGGGGTGGATTTTGCGCAGATGCTGATACAAAGGTCTGATTACATGGAAGCTATTATAGTCCGTAATGGAGAAGACAAACACATATCCATCTGCCCAGTAGATAGATCTGTTGATTTGCTCCTGGCATGAAATACTGTCTGTATCATCCTGTGGTAGAAAGAAAGACATTGAAAAACTTAAGTACAACATCCAGTAATTTCCCTAGCATCAGGCCTGCACGTATATATGCCCAAATTTAGTTGGGAAGTCTGTCTTATTTGTACCAAAACAGTAAATCAGGGGACTGTTTTGAAAGATAATCCTGTTATATCCTGGTTGGTCATCTGCCTATTATGTTGGATAGGTGGGGCAATGGTAAGCAAGGAAATGAGGAGGAGCTGGCTTCCACAAAGATCCATTTAATGGCAAAAATAAGCAAAACAATGCAATTTGTCAATTTCTATGGTGAGGTCTACCTGTCACTTCAGTGTCTGCCACAGGCACTGCTTTTCCCATTATTTACTATTTAAAAATAGTCACAGATTAGGGACGCTAAAAAGGAAAGCTACCACTGCAGTTTATTGCCAATAGATTAGCCACAATAGTGCAAGCTATAACATATTTATTCTGCAGAATGCTTTACCATACCTGAATTAGCTCTAGAAGCTCTCTCTGTTTAGGAAAGCAGCTGACATATTAGCTTGGTGTGACATCACTTCCTGCCTGAGTCTTTCCCTGCTCACTCATAGTTCTAGGCTCAGATTACAGCAGGGAGGAGAAGAGATGGGGGAAAAGGGAGAGGAAGAGAGGAGCAAACTGAGCATGCCAAGCCTTGGCCCTGGAGGTTTATGCTAAAAACCGTCTGATACAGAAGCTCATGAGGACTCAGAGCAGCATTACTTTGAGGGTTTACTGGTGTATTTATATAGACCTTTCTGATAAAACTTACTTACTTTTCCATCTCCTTTAATGTAAAATAGCCAATGCGGTTATTTAGCTATTTAATTGTGGTGAAAAAAAGTGGAGGGATGCTATGTGTGTTGAGCACTCATGCTAAAATAAGTCCCTCCCACAATGATAAGCCACACCCACTGTTATAATAAGCTTCACACCAACACTTTTTGGTTTCACCCACTTTAAAGCAAAGCCATTTTGCTATTTCCATTTTTACATTTGGTTTTGATATATTATTATAGTGAACAGTGTGATGCCCTGTATGCATATTCTTTGGCCTGTAGCGACTCCAAAATGAAAATTGTGCATATGACTTTCCAACCCAACCCTAGTGTTGTCTAATGTCCATGACTTCTACAATTATGTATATGATTCTAACAAATTATCACATATGTATGAACATTTTAAGTGATCCGAGAGAAAGTATTTTTAACCAATCCACTCATTTTTCTGCCAAGACTTTGCGTGTGACCTGTATGTTTGGAAGTGCATTATAAACCTTGGGGTGCAACCCTTTGAGAAAAGAAGTCTTGACAGACAGAAGGAATCTTAATCCTGGCAAAGGGGTTTCTTTCTCTTCAATATCAAATTTACTGTTTTATCTTTTTGCTGTCTGCAGAACATTGCCGTCGAGGGAACAGATCAGAAGGGGTTATACAACTTTGTTTTTAGAAATCCCCCAGAGGTTTAAATAAAATAAAAAAAACAGATGCTGTGCATGGACATGAACCAGTGTGATAAACAGTAACATATGTTAATATGTGTTTCAAGCAATAAGCACACACCCAACGTTTGTTTTGGAGACCGTACTGACCAAGCACATGGTGCTGGAGGCCTTGAGTAATAATATGAGAGAATATGGCCAAAGAGGGGCTTGGGAGTATAGTTATTACTTTATTGTTACACAAACATTGTTTTTACTTTGAAGGTTATAACTCATCTGGGATAAAGCTGCAAGCCCTGCAAATTCCTTATAATTGAATACCTTCAATGTTAAATGAGAACTAAAGCCTAACTAAAGAAGTGGTTAGAAATATTGTACATTATGTTTTGGGTTTCTGCACCAGCCCAAAGCAGCCACAACCTTTTAGCAGTAAAGGTCTGTGTTTCCAAAGATGCCCCAGTAGCTCCCCATCTTCTTTTCTACTGATTCACTGCACATGCTCTGTGCTGCTGTCACTTACTGAGCTTAGGGACCCACTCACAATATACAGTACACATAGAATAGAAATGTCACAATATAAGACTGATTAGTAATTAATATATATAATTACTACATGGCAGCAAAGAAGCCAGTGCAACTAGAATGCATCAGAATTTAAAGGCATACTGTTTTTTTTTTCAAAATGAATCAGTTAATAGTGCTGCTCCAGCAGAATTCTGCACTGAAATCCATTTCTCAAAAGAGCAAACAGATTTTTTTATATTTTAAAATCTGAAGCGGGTCTAGACATATTGTCAGTTTCCCAGCTGCCCCCAGTTATGTGACTTGTGCTCTGATAAACTTCAGTCACTCTTTACTGCTGTACTGCAAGTTGGAGTGATATCACCCCCTCCCTTTCCCCCCAGCAGCCTAACAACAGAACAATGGGAAGTTAACCAGATAGCAGCTGCCTAACACAAGATAATAGCTGCCTGGTAGATAAAGGTACAGCACTCAACAGTAAAATCCAGGTCCCACGGCAACACATTCAGTTACATTTAGTAGATAATTGCCTGCCAGAAAGCAGTTCCACCCAAAAGTGCTGGCTCTTTCTGAAAGCACATGACCAGGCAAAATGACCTGAGATGGCTGCCTATACGCCAATATTACAACTTGAAAAAATACACTTGCTGTTTCAGAAATGAAATTTTATCATAAAAATTGACAGAATCAGCATCAGCTTGTATTACAGATAAACCTAATTTTCTGCTTGATAATTTGCAATGACCCCTAAGCTTAGCTTCTCAACAGCTGCTCAGAGCTCACTGAGCATGTGAATGTCGCAGACACTTTCCAAGATGGTGACCCCCTGTGACAAGTTCGAAGTCCTGGATCATTGTTGCTATTCAGAAGCTGAAACTATAGGGTGGTGTAATAAGTTTAGCATATACAATCTTGCATTTTTAGCCATATTCATTTTAGGGGTTAGTTGTCCCTTAAACACAACAGAGCTGGGAACCAAAGCACAGAGCTTCATGATCCCGCCGGACCAGACCCCCTCTCCAGATATTTTGAATTGCAATTTACTTGCGGCGTTGCGCATGCGCGCTGAACAGCTCCCTCACTGGGCCAACGTGTCTTAGTAGGGGGGTGGGGGGCCGGAGGGGGGGTCTTGGACAGCAGTCCCGGTATGCCCCGGGCCCCCCAGTCTGACCCTGAAGGCCAATAATTCTTAAAAAATATTATGTGGGCCCTACTTCGTACCAGAACTTCTAAACTTAGCAAATGATGCAGCCCTGTCTGGGGTACATAGCTCTAGACATCAGAATTCGCATAGGTGATTAAGAGTCACTGGGGGTGCCTTACAAATTGGGTTGCATTTCCTAAAACCTTTCAAATTCCAAACAATGTCTGCGATACTTCTGATTTTAGCTTTAACAGCAACAAAGTCTGGAATTTTGATAAGACATGTGGACTTTTAATACCCACTGCCAAAAATAAAAAAAAGCATATCAAATTAGTTTTTTGCCTTCTTCTATAATAAGAAAATGGCATAGATGGCATAGCTCCCATTGCAGTGACATTGAGGGGGACTACAGCAGTGGGGCTGAGCTTTTCCCAGAATAAGAGAGAGAAATCCATGTATTCCATTGGAGCTGAAGTAGAAAAACAGAGAAAATTAATTTTACAGCAGGAGCAAAGAATCAGGGCAAGAGTTTAGAATGTGACCAAAATAAATGTGGTGCTTACTATACATAGTTTATTTTTGTAGAATATATTTCACAAAAGAAAATAAGAAGTGACAGCTGAAGGCTTCAGGGGGGCAGGCTTAACAGGTGACGGGAGTTGTGCTGTTGGTGACCTCTGTGAAGAGACCATGAAGGCAGGCATTACGTTAGTAACAGTTCATGGGATGTGCATGGCTGCAGGTCACAGTATGACAGGGACTGGGAATTACAGCCTGTCCAAGTCTGAAGATTATCCTAATTTAGCCATTTCCTCTCCAGTATAAACTCTGCCCAGGATTCATTCCTAATATCTCCAGACTGTCAGCAGCTGCTTGTGTCAGGCCTGGGATAGTCCTTGGAGTTAAGTCGTGAGAACATAACGTTTTCAGCCTCAGAAGGGTGACGTAAGGGAAAACTCTCTCCCTGTCAAAGGTTATTGCCTGCAGTGTCAGATACACTTCTCATTAGTGGGAGCTCAGCTCTGCCAAAGCACTTTAACTCATAACTCAATGCCTGACTTCCCACAGTGACCTCTAGTTTAAATACCAATAGATTTGGGGGGTTAAAAGTTAAATAAAAGCTGAGGGCTCCCACATATTTACATTATTCAGTTACAAATGTCAAGTTTCCAAGCCATCTACACTATGGAAGGCTCATCCTAGTTATTCCCTCTTCTCAAACTGCACACAGGAAGCTGACTATAAGGGATGGTTTAGCTGTAGTTTTGTTGTATTTTAGGCCAGGGGTCCCCAACCTTTTTCACCCGTGTGCCACATTCAAATATAAAAAAGTCCCTGGATGTGCCAAATAAGGGCTGTGATTTACTATTGGTAGCCCCTATGTGGACTTTTAACCCACAAGAGGCTGTGCTTGGCAGTACATCTGGTTTTATGCAACTAAACTTGCCTCCAAACCTGGAATTCAAAAATAAGCACCTGCTTTGAGGCCACTGGGAACAACATGCAAGGGGTCGGTGAACAATATGTTGCTCACAGGCCACTGGTTGGGATTGCTGTTTTAGACCATTCATCCCCACCACACAGAACTGGGTTTCAGGAAAATGTAAGGGCTCATTCATACTACAGCCTCGAATTCAGTTTGTATGTTCTCCCAAGTTCTCTGTAAGTTTCCCCTGGGTACTCCCACACACCAAGTATTCCACTTCTTCCCAATGGTACACCCACAGTTCTCTGCTGTAGCGATTTTGGGGAAGCAGTAGTCTCCTGCTGTGGAGCACATTTGAGACAGCCTAGTGCCAAGGAATTAGGTCTAAAATAGACCAGTCTAAAATAGAATTTTATTTTTTAGAGTTATGCACCCTGTGTGTTTACTGTTGGTGTGGCTAACCGCCATAACTTTATGAAGTGTCGGACTGGCTGTACACCGGGATAAAACTCAGTGGGCCCAGACCTGCCCTCCTGCCAAAAACTGCCCTTTGCCAATTGCAGCAAGAATTAGCAGCCTCTGGTATCAGCCTCATGACTGGGGTAGGGGCTTTTGAGGTGCCAGCCCCTGTGGGCTCGATACACCCCAGGCTGACACTGACTTTGTGGTTAGAATGGCAGTGGCTTGCTGTTTTCTGGGTTCTTCTGGGAATCCAGGTTCTAATGGATATCGCTCCATTGGAGAGGATTTCTTGTTTTTGCTGTATATACCTAGAGACATCGACCAGCCCCATGTCATCAGGGAGATCCAGCGCCGTTTTCTTGGGCCTGTATTCCTCATCCCACTAAATGATAACATGAAATAGGGTCTCAAAAAGGCCAGGAGTGGATCATTATCTCCCTCATAACATGGGACTGGTTGACGTCTCTGCATACCAAATATTTATGTTGCATAATTGAAAATCTGAAAAGCAGGTTACTTGTGCATAATCCTCCCTTTAACTATGCATCATTTCAAGGGTACTTTAATAAGGGGTTAATATTCCTTCTCTTATCCTGCTGGCTTCACTGTAGGTCTGCAAAGAGTATGGGGGGGGGGGGTAGTAGACCTTAGCCAAATACAACAAATAATCTAAATAATTTAAGTATAAAGCAGTAAAACAGCACACGTTGTTTTTCACTACCCTCGAGTAAACAAATTGGATCATGTTATAAACTATAGCTGAAGTGGTGAGCGGAATGGCTGGAGAGAAAGAAATACGTCAGAAACTGGAGGAATAGTTACGTACTTGAGGGTATTAACTCGCTCAGGGGATTCTCTAAGATGAATCTTTTTTCTTGTGGTTCTTAGATTTTTTCAGCTACTATTGCTGTACCAGCAACGAATACCCACACTGGTCAGCAGCTTATTGGGCAGTGTATGGGCCCTCCGACGGGCTTCCCTGATCAATATCTGTCCAAAAATTGGGCAGATGTCGATCGTCCAGGCTTTAATATGCTGGATGATCGTTGGGCCTTAGGGAGCGATTCGTTTGTTTGGTTACCGCGCCAAATGAGCGGATCACTATATGTATACCCAACCAGGACCGATATCAGAAATCGCAGGGCCCCGTACGACAAAATTACCTGGGCTGTGCCCACCGCAAGCCCCACCTACAGGTCCGCCCTCCCCACCACACATTAAAAAAACAAAAAAAATATTGATGGCTAGGGTTCCCACATGTTAATAAAAAATAAAAAGATATTGGTGGTCAGGGACCCCATATAAAAACATTTGTGGTCAGGGCCCCTCATTAAAAAATATTGGTGGCTAGGACCCCACATGTGAAAAAAAAATTGGTGGCCAGCCCCCCCCCATTATAAAAAAATTGGTGTCCAGGGCCCCTTAAACGTCAATGCCTTCCCAAAGTCAGCAGCTCTCAGAAAGATGGGGGGCCCGGCTAATCAAGTAAGTGTGGCCCCTACAACTCTCCCCCCTGTCCCCCATTGATGGCTGCCCTGTACCCAACTGTAGCGTTTTAGGAATTGATTTGTTACAGGCAGCATTTGCCATAGGCAGACGTTCCCTTTAAACTAATCAGCCCAAATGTTGGCCCTGCTTTGCTGCATGTGCTTCTTAAGGTGGCCATACACTGAGAGATCCGCTCATTTGGCAATGTCGTCAAATGAGCGGATCTCTCCCCGATATGCCCACCTTGAGGTGGACAATATCGGGCTGATCCGATCGTGGGCTCTAGGGCCCAACGATCGGATCCTAACGAATAGCAATGGGCGGTCGGATTGCGGGACCGCATCAACGAATAGATGCGCCCGCGATCCGACGGGATTTTTTGTCCCATCCGATCGAGATATTTTAGTCGTATGATTTAATAGACAGGTCAATAAGAAGCACTTCAGTTAAATTTGTTTGGTTAAAGTCAGCCCTTTTCCCTAATTCCTTGGCACTAGGCTGTCTCATTATAAATAGATTATATAAGAAGCACCATTTTCACATTCCTTTCTGTAAACTCTTCAAAGTGGGATCCTTAGCTCATTGTTTGTATTATGCCTGTTTGATGTCTGCTGTGCGTGTTGGTTCTATGGCTGCTGAGGAACTACATCTCCCAGCATTCCCTTTTAACTCATATAGAAGAGGTGAAGACAGCTGCACTTGTGCGAAAGTTCTAGTTCTAATGTCCACACACAGGAAAATCTATTTTTAAGCCTATCTCTTGGTTGCCAGCCCCTATAACACCAGTGACCAGCCAGTAGTCCTTTAGCTATTGTTTATTTATAACTCAAATAATCTCCCTATAGCCAGGCGGGAAATTCTTGGATTTTAGATTATTGGACCTATTAATCTATTGGAATATACCCTGTATGTCTTTCCATATACAGATATGGGACCTGTAATCCAGAATGCTCAGGACCTGGGGTTTTCCGGGTAACGGATCATTCTGTAATTTATATCTTATGTCTACTAAAAAACCATGCAAACCCAGTAGGCTGGTTTTGCTTCTAATAAGGATTAATTATTAAATATCTTAGTTTGGATCAAATACAATGGGGTATATTCATCAAAGAGTGAAGTTAATAGTGAAGTTCCGCCACTAGAGTGAAATTCTGCCACTTTCCATTCATTTCTATGGGATTTTTTAAAGGCGTATTTGTCACTTTCACCCATTGATAAATATGCCTTTCAAAATCCCATAGAAATGAATTTCACTCTAGTGGCGGAACTTCACTCTTTGATAAATGTACCCCAATGTCCTGTTTTATTATTACAGAGAAAAAGGAAATCATTTTTAAAAATCTGGATTATTTGTATAAAATGGAGTCTATGGGAGACAAACTTTGGAGCTTTCTGCTTAACGGGTTTCCCATACCTTTTCCTGAAAAATGGTGTGACTCGGGTGAGATAGCACAGTCCCAGTGCCTGTGAAATAATACTGTTAGCAAGGTCAAGTAAGCTTCCTAGACGTGCCTTTCAATTAGGAGAATCCCATGCACCCAACTTGTTCTCAGCAATTCCCTAATGATAAATTGAGTCTTGTTGTCTGTATAGCAGCTCTTAAAGCTCATTTATGATTACGAACACAGTGCCATGCGTAAAGTCTAAAATTCAGATGCAAATTGCACAATGCAGTGTTTTCCCCAACGTCCAAGCATTATTGTGTTGCCCTAAGTAGTGTCCACTGCAGACGCAGGATTTACCAGTATAGGCACAAATTTTTGCATCTGTTTTTGCAAATTGCATGCAATTATTATAGGGGGGATGGTGTCATTTCCAGCATTCCAATATGTGCAGCGGGAATAAAGGCTTGCCAATTATAAGGCACAAGTCTGTTGTGTCTTTGGCCAAAAACTGCCAAGGTCATTCTGGGATTACCATTGTGTTATAGCTGCCAGTAATTCCAGGGATCCCTTAAATCAATGCATGTGATTGTTATCAAATTCACAATTCATCAGAGTGGGCACATGCTAAGGAACACAAGTACCTGTATGAATAGCATCTTTGCTCACTTAATTTTGGTCCATGTTTGCTTCTTTAAATGCGCCCTCTTGAGCGAATAAGTACCTGCTTGCACCTAGTACCGAGTCTATTTGCCATCAGGTTTTAGATATTAACTTACTGTCTCTGCATAGGCAATTTCTAGTATTCGACCTGCAGCTATCATTGTGGTTATCGAGTGACTAATTCTCGGAGGTAGGAATCACTGTTCTCTACTCTTTTCCTGCAAGAGAATTTGTGCAGTCATTTCTAGCTGGAAAAAAAATCTCAAAAGTAAATTGTGTGGCACTGACTGAACCAAGTCTGCAGAGTCCTGCTATATAACAGCATGGCAGCACAATATATGCTTTCCATGCCAATAGGCTGTAAAATATGTATCATTTACTTTTAATCATCTTCTACATCCCAGTGTATTTATGTAGCATGCACCGAAATTCCCTGACACAGTTGTAAACCTGTCCAAACCAGGCATTTGAAAATAATATACCCCTTAACTGGTGTTAATTTATTGTCCCTATCCTTCCATATCCATAAATCCACATCATACCTTCTGACATACTTTAATTATATATCTGCAGCTCTGCAGACTCAAAAACCACACTGACCAACTTATACGCATACACATCTTCATGGTGAGTTTATACAAAAAGATCCAGTTAAACTGAGTTACTGAATGATGTCACTGTCTGTGATTTTGGCTAAGATGAAACATAGCCAGCAAAGTGGTGCCTGGCAAGATGTTGGACCAAAGAGGGGTAATCAACTCAAAATGTATAATATAACAACAGGTGCAAATTTGATCCAGATTTAGCAACCAATGAGATGTTTAAAGTAGAAGCCAAATAAATGATTGCTTTCCAAAAGTTTCTAAAACTGGGCAAGATTTTGCACCTAATATTGCATTGGCCCAAAGTCTCCAGCACAAAGCGTAGAACACAATTCACATGGGTGCAGGGGAGCCTTGTATATAATGGCAGCTACAGGCAGGTTTTAAATACAGGATCTTACAAGTACATCTCCTGGGACTCTCCAGCTTACATTTTCTGGATGAGCTGCAAACTAGGGTCATTTCAGGGGACATCAATCCCACCTGCAAAGGCAGTGTTACATATGCAACTCTTTTGGTTCCATTGTAAAAACAAATTTCACGTTTCCTCTGCATGTTGTTCCTATTGGCTCTAATATTTGTGCCAGTGGAATCATGTTGAAACTGTGTTACTAACAACACACACTCAGGATAGGAATGCTCACATTGACACTATCAACCCTTGCATGCAAATCTTGAAGCAGGCATATATCTCCCTCATATATTAGACAGATGCATGAGGAATATGTTGATGCTTTATAAATAAACAATACTGTTTAAGAATATTGCATTTAGTAACTTAGCCCTTCTATGTGTTACTGTAAATATGTATAGCAAACCTTCCAACAGCAAGCCTCTGAATTACCTTGACTGACCTTCAGCAGCCCTCAGTACTTAAATGGCACTTAAAAGAGATCACATTACCAAGGATGCAAATGTTCCCTTATGTTCTGCTAAAGAGGCCAGTTAGATAAAAAGGCAAGCACTTCACATTGATCCCTCCTTTTAGAAACATCTTGAATAAACTTAAAAGTATTGTATTATAGTACTATATTTTGTGTGTCATCTTGACTGTGCTGACAGTGTCTGTAGTAGCCAGGCCCAGATTTGCAGCGAGGCCAGAAAGGCCAGGGCCTAGGGTGGCATAAAGTAAGGAGCGGCATGCCGCATGGGTCGTTTGCTTGGTTCTGGAGCGCTAAGCACTTGTCGCTTCAGTAAAAAAAAGATGCACATGAGCGCGATCCTAAAGGAGGGAGGGTGCCAGAGGACGTGGCCTCTGGGTGCCCTTGGGGGAAATCCGGTCCTGATAGTAGCAGTGAATAGTAGCAGTGAAAATACTATCCCCTGAAAAGGGAATGTAGCAATGAAGTAACTTAGGGGGCCTTACCTCCCACCAAACTTTTTTTTTTCACCCCATCAACTCAAGACATGCTAGGGAGGAACTATGGATGTGGGATAACAGTGGGGATAATAGTCTCTGGGAAGGGACTGTGACTGTGGGATAACAGTTATAGTAGGGAGAGATGGTGCCTATAGTAGCAGTGGGGATAATAGTCTCTGGGAAGGGACTGTGACTGTGGGATACCAGGTATAGTAGGGAGAGATGGTGTCTATAGTAACAGTGGGATAATAGTCTCTGGGAAGGGACTGTGGAATAGCAGGTATAGTAGGGAGAGATGGTGCCTATAGTAACAGTGGCATAATAGTCTCTGGGAAGGGAGTGTGACTGTGGTATAGCAGGTATAGTAGGGAGAGATGGTGCCTATAGTAACAGTGGGATAATAGTCTCTGGGAAGGGACTGTGGGATAGCAGGTAGGGAGAGATGGTGCCTATAGTAGCAGTGGGGATAATAGTCTCTGGGAAGGGACTGTGACTGTGGGATACCAGGTATAGTAGGGAGAGATGGTGTCTATAGTAACAGTGGGATAATAGTCTCTGGGAAGGGACTGTGGAATAGCAGGTATAGTAGGGAGAGATGGTGCCTATAGTAACAGTGGCATAATAGTCTCTGGGAAGGGAGTGTGACTGTGGGATAGCAGGTATAGTAGGGAGAGATGGTGCCTATAGTAACAGTGTGGATAATAATCTCTGGGAAGGGAGTGTGGCTGTGGGATAGCAGGTATAGTAGGGAGAGATGGTGCCTATAATAACAGGGGGGGGGGGATAATAATCTCTGGGAAAGGACTGTAACTGTGGGGTAGCAAAAAAAAAATATATATATATATACTCTATGCATATGAAATCTATGACCAACAGCTTACCTCCATTGATACATATGGTGTGTCCTGCACTTGAAGAGAGATTTGTTCTCCATCAATTGTAACCTTTCTGGAATATAAGGCTCCTAAATATTAATCAAAATAAATACTATATTTATAAATTAGCTTTACACAGATCACTGAATACAACATTAAACAAAAGTATTTTTTAAAATGAAAATCATAATGCAAGTGGAGTTACATCATTTTTATATGTATATAATACACAAGAGCAAATTACATCCTTATAAATGGTGATTAGTGATGTCATCAGCTATAATCGGTGCTTAGTGATGTAATTTGTGCCACATGACTCACTGAAACTCATGTATTATAATAAATACAATAGCCCCTGTTGTACAATATAAGGGTATTAGAAGTCACCTTCAGTCTTGTCTAGGGATGCACCGAATCCACTATTTTGGATTCGGCCGAACCCCGGAATCCTTAACAAAATATTTGGCTGAATGCCGAATACAAGACTAAAGGTGACTTCTAATACCCTTATATTGTACAACAGGGGACGGCCTGGCAGAAGGATTCGGCCGAATCTGAATCCTGTTGAAAAAGGCCGAATTGTAGCCGAATCCAGAAGCGAATCCTGGATTTGGTGCATCCCTAGTATCTTTATGAGGTCATGGAACTCCTTGGTGACATAATATTCTTGTATTTTATAATAGGAGGTACATTATACACTATACACACGCATATATATATATGCGTGTGTATAGTGTATAATGTACCTCCTATTATAAAATACAAGAATAATATATATATATATATATATATATATATATATATATATATATATATATATATATATATATATATATATATATATATAGTTCTCTGGAATCCTATTGAATGAACACGTTGTTGTATAGAATAAAGGACAGTCCCTGTCAAGAAATACTGTTTATAGATAGATATATTGATGGCGTGATGTGATGTGTAGAATATTATTTACATTTGTCTTCTTAAAGTGGTTGCCCACCTTTAAATTAACGTTTAATATGATGTAGAGAGTGATACTCTGAGACAATTTGCAATTGGTTTTCATTTATTATTTTTTGTGGTTTTTGAGTTATTTATCTTTTTATCCAGCAGCTCTCCAGTTTGCAAGTTCAGAAAACTGGTTGCTCAGGCCCAAATTACCCCTACCCATTTATCGAATAAGAGACTGGAAAATGAATAGTGAGGTCCTGAATAGAAAAATAAGTAAAAAAAAATAGCAATAACAATACACTAGTCTTACATTTGATCTTTAGATGGGGTCGGTGACCCCCAGTTGAAATCTGGAAAAAAATGTGAACATTTTTTTTAAAGCTACAAAAAAGAAAAAATGAAGGCCCTTAGAATTAGCCATTCTATAACATACTGAACGTTAACTTAAAGGTGACCCATCGCTTTAATGTGACAGGGTAATGTGATAGCGTTTGCTTTCTTTCTGGAGTCACTCCCCATTCACAGCACTTTATTGTTCTACTGTAGTGCATGGAAGCGATTCAACCAAGACAAGCAGGATGGATAGATAATGTATAATTTTCTTTTCCTTTCTTCTAGTTCACCCTTGCATCACGAGACGGCTGTGGAATATAGCTGGGGATTTTTGGTTTACAATATATGATGCATGAAAGGAATAATCAGGGGTGGTATTGTCAATGTGGTGAGGCACTTGGCCTAAGGCAGTGGGATTTGGAGGAAACATACAAACCAGTATGTATTTTGGCAGATCTTTCTCTGGGGCTCTTAAACAAATCTAAAAATCCAGTTTGTCTGTACTTATGTCATCACAACAGGAGCACTGACATGTCTACACAGACTTTTCCTTGTCATTAGACGTCTGCTGAGACAAGAAAATTCCTTTTGTCATATGTATTCACTGTCATATTTAGATGAACTCAGTGACCTTCATGCTAAATTGTAAATGCTATACTGGTATGGGATCTATGCTTCAGAAACTCATTATACAGAAAGCTCCAAATACTGCAAAGTCAGTTCCCATATAGAGTCCTGTTGATTCAACAATTCTTCATTTGTGACTGATTTGCTTTTTCTCTGTAATAATAAGAGAGCAAATTGTACTTAATGGTAGCTAAGCTGCACAAATCCACGTTTGTGGCAAAACAATTCCTAATGTATAAATATCTTTCAGTAGCCTTAACTCATGGTGCTCCACATTTCAGAAAGACCCCTCACTTTGCAAGATAATGTCAGTCAGAGCTCAAGCATAAGAAGACCGGGTGTAACCTATGACTGTGAGGTCATGCATAGATTATTTAGGTAACTATTTTTTTAACCTGTGGCCCTATTCTTCTCAGTTGACTGCTCCCACCACCTAGAATACCCTGGTGGGCAGTGGGCCAGGTACTTGGAATCCATGAGGGAAAGTGCAAACCACAGTTTTTTTGCACACTGCCCTCCTACTTTAGAGAACAGGAGCCAATGCCGGACTCGGCCAGTGTGAAAAAACCTGGTGGGCCCAGACACCCTCCTGATTGTGGCTGCATGAGAGATTAAAAGGTACGTGTGGTGGAAGGGGGGCGGCTTGCGGCATCACATATTCCTTGGAGGACCTAAAGGTGACCTCACAACTGGGGTGGGGAGCCCGGTGGGGTGTTGGGGCCCCTAAGGTGACAGCCCCAGTGGGCCCGGACCCCCCTGTCTGACACTAATTATGGTAGGTGTTTCAGTGCACAAGGACCTGCGACTGCCCCTATGAATGCAGTGCTGCCTAAATTTGGCATAGCTGTATTGAAGATGGGTGACCAGTGGAAACGGATAGACATCCCCATCTCCTGACCCCAAAACATCATCTAACTGGCACTTCATTCAAATGTATAAATTACTGAGTGGCAACAGAAGCAGGCCACAATGGGATCTTTGTAAATGATCCCTAATTTCTGAAACAGAAATGGCATCAGATCTTAACATAAACAATAAACTACATGAGACCCATTAAGTTGCACAAACCAGACTTTATAGCAGGTACTACAGTTCTGGAAAATGTGGGTTATTTACATGAGCACATTATTAATATATCTATATATAGTGAATAAAGTACACCCTCTTGTAAAATATAAGGATATTATAAGTTACCAAGGAGTTCCATAACCATATAAAAACACGAGGCCGAAGGCCGAGTGTTTTTATACAGGTCATGGAACACCGAGGTAACTTCTAATATCCTCATATTTTGCAACTGGGGGTACTTTATTTATTATAATACACAAGTTTCAGTGAGTCATGTGACAGAAATGACATCAGAACTCACCGTTTATAAGGATATAATTTACAAGATATTCATGGCTTTAGTGTATATATATACGGTATACTGTCAGGTAAACAGCCTTTGCATTCCCAGCCAAACTCACCAGCATTTGCCTCATAGTCTCCAATAAACCTCTTGGTGAGAAACCTGACGACCAGCGCTGTGTCAAGAAAAAATAAAAAAAGTACTGTAACCGGATCAATATAGAATTCATAGGAGACACTAGAGGAGCATCGTTTTTTTTTAGCCTGAACATTGAATGGGGTTTTTCACCTTTAAGTTGACTAAGTTAACTTTTAGTATGAAGTAGAAGTGATATTCTGAGACAATTTGTAATTGTTTTTCATTTTGTATTATTTGTGGTTTTTGAGTTATTTACCAATTTATTCAGCAGCTGCCCAGTTTCTAATTTCTGCAATCTGGTTGCCTGGGTCTAAATTACTCTAGCAATCATATATTGATTTGAGACTGGAATAAGACTGGGTCTAACTGGAAAGATGATTAATAAAAAGTAGCAATAACACTACATGTATAGCCTTACAGAGCATTTGTCCATCCTGTCCTAGTTTCCCTTCATGCAGAGTAAGTTTGGGTTGTCATTAGTCCAGGGTCGGTAGGTTTTGCAGCAACCCCCAGTCCTGGCCTCTGACTGTTTATAAATCAGATCTGTAATTTCCCAAATGAGACTCTGTTACTCAGACATTGCAAGTCCCTGGTTTTGATAATTCTGTGGGATATTACTTTCTAAAACTACAGAGACTGGCTGTCAATGAGCTACAATTTGTCCAACCTCTATCTTGCTTTCCTGCTGTGATCAAAAGTAGTACAGGTATGGGATCTGTTATCCAGAATGCTTGGGCCTGGCCGGTTTTCCAGATAAAAGATATTTTCATAATTTGGGTCTACTAAAAAATCATTTAAATAATAATAAAAGCCAATAGGATTGTTTTTCCTCTAGCAAGGCAGGCTTAATAATATATTAGCTGAGATTAAGCCCCAGGTACTGTTTTATTATTAAAGAGAAAAAGGATATAATTTTTCAAAAATTATGTATTTGATTATAATGGAGATGGCCCTCCCGTAATTCAAAGCTTTCTGGTTTCCGGATAACGGATCCTGTGATCAGGATTTTGCATGCACATTCACACAGCCAGCATCCTTGCCGCCACAAGGGTTTCTTTCATATGTACTTATAAAAAAAAAAAGAATGAGGATTCTCATGCCCATAACACTTAAATATAAAGTTTTTATTATAAACCAATCTATGCAAACAAGAGTTATGGCTGAGGATACATTGATTGTAAATGTTAATCCCGGCATCAGTTAATCAGATATCCTTGCAACAGAATTTAATTTATGTACATTTGTGTATGTGTGTGTGTGTTTATTCTGGACTATGCAGAACTGTCTAGAATTTGACAATTGGAACAGTCCAAATGCTGCAAACAAGTGTGAAGTACCTTACTATAAGAATGACCTATATCAGTACAGGTATGGGACCTGTTATCCAGAATGCTCAGGACCTGGGGTTTTCCAGATAATGGATCTTTCCGTAATTTGGGTCTTCATGCTACTACAAATTCATTTAAATATTAAATAAACCGAATAGGCTGGTTTTGCTTCCAATAAGGATTAATTACATGTTAGTTGGGATCAAGTACAAGCTACTGTTTTATTATTACAGAGAAAAAGGAAATCTTTTCTAAAAATTTTGATTATTTGGATAAAATGGAGTGTATGGGAGACAGCCATTCTGTAATTCGGGTTTCCGGATAAGGGATCCTATACCTGTATACTTTTTTCTTGGCTGATTGACAAGCAATTAGGTATTACAGGTGTGGAAGTTATTATTGGGAAACACATTATCCAGAAAACTTTGAAGTTACGCATTGCAATTTACTAGTGTTCTTCTTTTTCCCTATCATAATAAGACACTACCCCATACTTGTTAGTAACTATGCATGCAAAAGTATCCTAATGGGTTGACGTGATAGGTTTTTTTTAAAGACTTAACATTTTCCAGAATAAACGGATGAGGCATAACGAGGAATGAGCTTCAATGGTCCGAGGGAAAAGAGAAAAGGGGGAATGAGGATACAGAGTGAAGTGACCAGGCAATGATTTGAGTTTATATGTGTGTGTAAACAAATGCACAGGGTTATACTGTTACATGTGACTAAAACTATTCAGCAGGTCCCAGGCATTCTGGATAATAGATCCCATACCTATACATTCTTACAATGATACTAAGAGAAAATGTAACTATTTACAAAAAAAAAAAAAACAATATTCTTACCTGTTTTGCCAACCCCACTGCCCCCCAGCACTACAATCTTGATGTTCTTATTAGGGGCACAGTCCAAGATGGGATACTCAGGGATAGGAACAAGGAGATAGTTGTTGGAATACTGGGACATAGTCTGTTGCACTGAGGCAAGTGCGTTATCCAAAAGGAGCGTTGACTTAGGGTCTCTTTGCCTTTCAGGTTCCTGAACTGAAACTTCTTGAAGCTTGAAACATTGTTAAGAAGTAGGTCAGACTCTTCTCCTGCGGCTCAGGGACCTAATCAGAGGCAGAGGGGAACATTCTTCCTCCACTCAGAGTGAAAACTGATTCCTCCACTCGCCAGCCAATCACAAGAAGAGACTTGACATTCCATGGGGAGGGCTGCTAGGAAATGTTGCTTTTAACTGTATCTTTCTCAGAGCCTTCCATAGAACTCATTCATAGAATTCACATAATTTTAGTTGACAATCGGATTAAAACATGTTCAAATTTTACAAATTTCAGGAAATTCAATTCAGGCTCAGGAATTTTAATTAAAGTGCAAAAAGCCAGAAGTGGCCTTTTTTTGCGCAGAACTATCTGTAGAGCACATGCAGTTTAGTCAAAATATTCCACAGTGCTTACAATCTAAGGTCCCTAGACAATTAACTTGCCAGTGTGTTGTAGGAGTGTGGAAGGAGCCACATTCCCCTGAGAAAACCCACACAAACACAGGGAGTATATGCCAACTCTTCATATAAAGAGCCCTGGTTAAAATTGAGGACCTCGGTGCTGCAATGCTACCCCATGTTAATTCAATGTACTGTAGCCTGTGCTTGGATTTAAGCATAGGACACCCCTGCATTGACACGCCTGCTTCTCTACAAAAGTGTGAAAAACACTAAAATATTTAGTTTAATTGCATGAATTACTTACTACTGCCAAGCATTTATTCATACAAAAATGGCTTTTTTAGCTGCTGCTGCAAAATTATAAAAAAAAGAATCTTTCCCTTTTCTCTGTAGTAATTAAACAGTTTCTTGTACTTGATCCCAACTTAGATATAATTAAGTCGTATTGGAGGCAAAACAATCCTATTGGGTTTATTTAATGTTTACATGATTTTTTAGTGGACATTAAGTATGGGGATCCAATTTACGGTCCCAGGTCCTGAGCATTCTGGATAAGAGGTCCCATAACAGTATTTAGAAATCTCTAACATTTTCAATACAATAAATGGGTGTATTCACTGAATACACAGATTACATTTAAACAACTACAGAGAAATGATAGAGGAGGTAAAGAAGGCCCTGGTCAAAGGAGCTTTCAATCTAAAACAAATGCAGATACTGTATATGGTGATTTGGCCACTGAACAGATCTTTGCACTATTTGACCTCCAAAGCAGTGGACTCAATTGGGTTTATCTGAACATTTGTCCCCTGGGCCAACAACCATGAAATACAGGGGTTCATGGTGACCATGGTCTGATGGTATATTCCACATGATTTAAAATATATCAGAAAAAAATACCTGTCTGGTATCAGAAAGTTGATTGCTTAGACTTAAACAGTATCTCAGCCACCAGTCAAGTCAAGAAGCAGCTAATGTCACACTGTGTATGAATTCCACTGGCATGCAGCTATTAAAGGGGTGGTTCACCTTTAAATTCATTTTAGTATGATGTAGATAGTAATATTCCAAGACAATTTGCAATTGGTTTTAATTTTTTTTGGTTTTTGAGTTATTTAGCTTTTTATTCAGCAGCTCTGCAGTTTGAAATCTCAGCAATCTGATTGTTAGGGTGACGGGTCCAAATTACCCTAGCAACCATGCATTGTTTTGAATAAGAGACCGGAATATGAATAGGGGAGGGCTTGAGTAGAAAGCGATAACAATAAATGTGTATGCTTACTAAGCGTTTGTTTAGATGGGGTCAGTGACCCCCATTGAAGGCTGGAAAGAGCCAGAAGAAAAAGGTAAATAATTAAAAAAAACTAATAAATTAAAAAAAACTATAAAAAATAAATAATGAAAACCAATTGAAATGTTTCTTAGAATTGGCTATTCTATAACATACTAAAAGTTAACTTGAAGATAAACTACCTGTTTAAAAGAGACTTTGCTGATACAGCAAAACAGCAGTCATGTTTGTTTATGAGAGATTCAGAAACCCATTCAAGTACCCAGTTCTCCAATAGTTTTTATATCTTAGCATTTTCACATCTCACATATCCAGGAAAAGGATACTTAAGAGCTCACAGACATGGCATGGGAAAAGGCAAATGGGTTAAATGAAACTTCTTTCCTTTTCAGTTTGGGAAATTGTTCAAGCTTCAGTGGTTTAATCCCAGTCCTTCTGAGACGCCCTGCTAGAGGGAGACAGAGAACAATAGGAACAAACCAAAGAGCAGCCTGCTCTGAAACATTCGTCTTTTCACACATCTCCCTGAGATTCTCAAGTCATTTTTCTTTAATTCCCACTTTCAAGGAATGCCATCACTGGCATACTAACTTGTACGAGTGCTGATCTGGTTTCACATGCAGAATACTGGAGAAATGTAAATGTGTTTGTATGAGATCTGGTGATACGCAGAACCACTCCTCTGTCGTGCTGCACAGTGATTAATGTCAGGCAGGCCTCAGTACGCAGCAGGAGGGCTGCAGGCTTGGCATCGCCATTCTATATGTTTTCAAAATAAAGTCTAAATGTCTTGTTCACTGATCATGAAAACAACATGAAGAACATTTGCCATGTAATTTTTTGTTCTTACAGTGGATCAACCCCTACAAAGAGCTGCTGACATTTTTAAAAATAGGTTTCCCAAAACATCCACAAAAGACATCAATCTGGGTGAAATTTGGGGTGTTTGGGATATTTGTACACAGAAAATGGGGAAAAAATTCAAATCTCTCCTTATACATATTTTACAAAAATTAAGGTGTTAGTACAGGTATGGCCTGTTATCCAGAATCTTCTGGACCTGGGGTTTTCTTTCCTTAATTTGGATTGACATACCTTAAGTCTGCTAAAAATCATTTAAATATTAAATAAACCCAATAGGATTGTTCTGCCTTCAACAATGTTGAATTGTATCTTAGTTGGAATCAAGTACAAGGTACTGTTTTATTGTTTATTACAGAGTTGTTTGATCATAATGAACTCTATGGCCTTCTGGTACTTTGGAGCTTTCTGGATAATGGATTCCATACCTGTACCACATTTTGGCCAAAATATGTCAGTTTAAGTGCCACGCCAATACTTGTTTGCTATTTTAAACACTAAAGAGACTGTATATTAGGTCATGTGCCCAGGACAACAGGCTTCTGCAGTTAACAACCAGAGTATAACACAGGTGTCTCACTTGTCAGATATAAGAAATTATAACTTTATTCAAAAGCTATAAGGGCTCATTTACGAACACAATGCAAAGTGATGTTTTCTGACATCGTTTTTCTACCAGAATTGGCTATTTGATCTGGTTACTATGGAAGCTTGGCCTCATTCTCTCCTAGACTGATAACTGATCCCATGTGTGTAGGGAATGATACTTTGATTTCCATTTCATAGAAAAAGGGCTGCCCGCAGATCAGTGGTGGTACAGTTTCCTTCTTAACATCTAGTTATGCCACTGGACCTTCCCATATTTTTATTGATCTTCCCTATTAATAACATTGCCATCAAGTATCATGCTAGGCTGTAAAATACTGGCCAGGTGGCAATCCTACTGCAGGTGCTTGACTAATGTGATAAAATAGGATTTTCAATAATTTTTTTGGGTGACGGGTCCCCTTTAAAGTGGACCTAAATATCATATACATTGGTTGGTGACAATTACTAGACTAAGGCAAATGGCATACGGGGATGTTGTATCCAGTAGTGGGCAGCAAACATAAAACTCCTGTCTGCCTGTCAGTGTTAGTTTCTTATGTAATGGAAAGGTCTCTGGCTGATGCACATGGAGTGGTTACAGGCGGTCCTCTGTGCAAAAATGCTCAATCTGTGTTGTTGCATTTGTTTTATAAACTTTACTAGTAGCCCCTGACTTGGTGAATGAGTCAAGTAGTATTAAAAGGCTTCTATTTTAACCAGTTAACTGCCAGGCCAATTTCCCGTGTGAGGCCTATTTATCAAGCTTAAGATGCCTACCTTGGAGAGCTCAGGGAGCAAAAGAATCCATTCCGGCATGGCACATGTGCCCTTTATAGTTTTGCCATACCAGAGGGGAGAAGGAACATGGTGTGATCTGTCATCCCCAACCCACATGTTAACTGCAATTATTTTAATTAGTTCTACATTTGTATTTGGATGATAAGCTGACACAGCTGTGACTGCAACATCATTTCATGCATTTATAATGTCGCTGTATTCTAATAGATGCTTGCATGTTTCTCAGCTTTATCATTTTGTTATGGTTTGGCCTGTTTGATGTTTGATTTGCAATTCTGTGCTGCTAATCCAGTGCTACAATTTAATGTTCTTGTAACAAAAAAATGCCTGAACATAAGGGGTAATTTACAATGCCCCATGCAGTGTGCAAAGGCCGTAATTGGGCCAAGAGCAGGCAGTAAGGGCAGGGCTAGCTGTGGCTCCTGGTGCTACTGTCTTTACTGAGTGCCAGATTTTTAATTTTTTGCAAGAGTGCACCCCTTATTGCTCATTTGGGAAGTATTTACACCTCCGGGGTCATAAATGATCCCAAATCTTCCTAATCACTTAATCTTAATGTAAAAGGTTACCTTCCTACCAGGATAACTGTAAATCACTGTTGGTAAAACATATGCATCATGTAGTAGGCTAAAGAAAGCACCCCTTAGTGCTGATTTAGGCACAAGTTTGGTAGTGTAAAAACTCAGCACAAGGTACAGAGGTCAGCATCCGAGGGTGCAAAGCAGCCAACCCTGTTCTACCCTATGGCAGGCGATATGGACAGGGCCCCTTTCTGCTTCCAAACTTGCACATCATACAACGTAGGGGACAGGTAGGGGTGCCTTTATTACACCCCTGACATACTTATAAATACAGCACTGTTGAACGTAGGCAGCAATGTAATCATGGGGCTAGCCATAGATCTGTGCGTTCTGAAACAGAAAACCTGCTGCAATTCAGTCATAGAAGAAGGCAGATTGTGCCCATTTATTGCACCTTGCACCCTGGCATCCACATTGCAAATGAGCCCTTATATTTTTTACTTCTTATAGTTTCTTGGAGTGTAGCATCTGTTGGACTCAGGGCAAAAATGTCTAAAACATCAATCATTCACTTGTATTTGACTCAGCTCAAAATGTTTTACAAGCCATTAACATTTCTTTTGCAATCTTAATGAAGTGACAAACAACAGGGATAGGATTAAACGTTATTTATTTTAAAATATATCGTAATGTAATCAGCTTTGATAGAAAAAAGAACTGTTGTATAATGTAATCAGTCTCATGTCCCATATCCAATATATCTATATATTCCATCCAAATCAGGACTATTACTTCTCATTAATCTCAGAAAACGCAATGGCATGGGAATGTTTATTCTAGGACCCAGACAATCAATCCATTTCATAACCCTATACATCTATGCAGCAGATATAAATATGCCTGAACTAAATTAGGTATAAAGCCAAATTTTATCAGTTTCTCTGATGTGTGAGTAGCATTTAAAATAACCATCAATCAAATACACTGACTGACATATAATTAAAGTAACAACTATCATTTTTATGTTTATTGGAGAAGCAGTACATGAAAGAGAAACCATAAAGGCTTGGCTATAAGCAAATGTTGTGAGATTTAGAAAACATATAGTTTACACTCATATCGAGTAGAAACGTATTATTGAATGGGACATATAATCTATATAAATCTCCATCCTACTATACTTCTGGCAGGCACTGTTAGGACATGCCCGACTCACATAGGGAGCTCCAATAAAGGAGTTGGTCCTGCAAGTACAACAAAGCAGGTGGCATTAAGTAATAGTCACCCACAATTTTGCATGCAAACCACGATTTCATGCTTTTGGGGGGTTAAATAATGTAGTGGGAGTCAGGCCCCCAAAGTTTCAACCTTGAAGTAAGGAGTGACTGCCTCAGGATCCAACCCCTGTTGAATCTAGGTCATTTTCTGAAAACAATTCACCAACATAGATAGTGTACCACTGGATGAGAAAATGCTCTGGTCGCGGGACTTAACATCCAAAACAAATTGAAGTCGCACCTTTGATCTCTGTGCCTGAAGTTCAAGGATTTGTTTTTCGAAGTTGGTATCTTGATGGAATTCAAACTTTCTATAGTGTGTCATTTCTGGTTCTTCTTGTTGAATACCTGCACTTTTAAAGTATTGAAGAAAGAGAACATCTACTCTATCTATAGTTAGTACAAGAAGAATTATTTAATACATCTAACAACCCTTTATTATTGCCTTCAGTGTAGGACTTTTTTCTATATTTCTAAATTTCACAAGTAATAACATTGCACTTCCATTCCTTTTGTCTGATTATATGGTCCATGGCTCATTCTAACTTTAATTATACAGCATTGTGGTGGAAAAACACATAGGCCAAAGTGTCAATCCAGGCACGTTTATAGTGGACATGTACACTACCTTTAATACCAAATACCTTTGCTTCTCTCTAATGAAATTTGCAGCAGCAGAGAGTCTAATAACTCACCTAAAGAGGAACAGTCACTTTGACTTAGAAAGAGCCACGTAAGTATACATTATTTTAATTATTTGTAGCTTTGTAATTTAGCTTCCCATATTAATATGGATAAATATATATTTTTCTTATCCTTGTAGATTCTATGCTGCCTGTATAACATTGGGTCTCAAGAAAAACACGCCCCAATTTGAAAGGTTAAAATAAAAATTGTGAACATTACCCAGAATTCTAAGTCTGGTTATTTATTGATGGATGTTATACCAAGGTTAATGTGCAATTACAATACCTTTATTTTTGTCGATATAGAGATTTAAAGAAGGAAAGCCATTTGCCACTTGGGGGTGCCAAATGTTAGGCACCTCAAGTGATTGTATTTACTTACCTGACACCATGGGCTGGTGCTCCTATCAGCAGAAAACTGCACTGGCCTGGGGTTCTTCCAGGGCGCACCACGAGGCAATACTCTTCCTGCTTCTTCTTTCTACTCCCGGGTGTGCATGTGCAGTAGAGGGAAAAGCCAAACTTTAACAAAGAAGTTGGCTATTTCATTCTACTTTGTATACGTAGAAGGAAGAGGGTCGCTCCATTGTACTCACTGGAAGAACCCTGGGCTGGTGCAGTTTTCTGCTGATAGGATCTCAGATACATACTTTACAATATGTACAAAAATACTACTGATATGTAATTACACAACAGTACAATATCAAAACTTAAAAATGCCAGAATAAAATGTAATTCCCCAGAAGACTGTTTATTTATTGAAGTGACATACTGTATGCTGACAAGTTCAAAATGGGTAAATATATTTTTATACTTCAAACCAGGATGGCTAGGTAACAGGGGAAGGAGGCATTCTTTTTTTATTGAGGCTCCATTCTACTTGGCAGCAGGCCTGAACTGGGAGTCACAATAGGCCCTGTCATTCCAAGTACACAGAGGCCCAAACCAGCCCACTATATGGTAACTTTCTATGGAACCCTACAGCAGCCCCTCTTGCATTTGCCAGAACCCACAGATTGTCAGTCCGGGCCTGCTTGGCAGTGACTCACCCCCCAGAGGTGCCAGCTTATCAATGAGCTAATAATTTGGTCCCCTAGGAGAAGGGTGGCAGCTTTGCTCCAAACAACTAAACTGCAGTGGCTTTTATTACATTTTTGTAAAGCTATTCAAAATGTCCAATATACTGCATTTAATCTCTGATGTGCCCTTAGGTGCAAGGATAAAACATCTTAAATATAAATGCCAGGGGGGTTCTGGGTAGATTGAGGCCCAGCATGAACAGGATTGAGACCCAGGCGTCAAGATTCTAATTGGACTGTATGAAAAGTCGCAGGTAAAAACTACATTACATTCGACACGACCGTGTGGCTGTTACCTCCAACTTTTTATTCAGTCCAATTATATCTTCACGTGTGCGACTCCCTTAGACTTGTCGTGTGCGTTTTGTCGCCGGGCATTGATCCGACAAAATACACTTGTGAAGTTCTACCTCTACTGTCCTTAATGTGGAGCCATCTAGTTATAAAGCTAAATTTACTTGTTTTGATAAAGATTTTGATACTGGGGTTAAGCGAAGTATGCCTTGAACAAAGCAATCTCAAAGTAAATGCCAAATCTATTACCCACCATATCCATTGAGTTGAAATCCAAATTATACATTTGCCAAATTACATCCTTGCATATATGATAAATAGTGATGAGGAGGAAAGTCAGATGATGTTAATGAATATTGAAGTATTAGTGAAATTAGGAAATCCAGCAGTGTAAGTGATGGTCACATACTAATAGCGATGCCAAATATTATTGTTTATTTTTTTGTTTTGTTTATATATTATTGCATTACATCCTATTTCAGTAGAAGTGAATAGATGAATGTTTTCTTGTGAGCAGTTGCTGTTAGAGCAAGAAGAGCTTTTCTTCAAACACAATCTGGGAGGCTCCACAATGCAGCTGTTATTGCAGAGGGGAAGTGAATACTGTGTATTTTTGAAAGGGGGATGCGGTATTGGGTGGTGCATATTCTAAAGTACATTAACAGTAACTGTGGGGTATTGTGTATTTTTAGAGGGGTTGTTCACCTTTGACTTAACTTTTAGGGGCAAATTTACTAAAGGGCGAAGTGGCTAACACTAACGAAAATTCGCCAGCGTGACGTCATTTGGCCACTTTGCCGATTTACTAACGGGTGTTGGCATAAATTCGTTAGCGAAGTGGACCTAGTCTAGCGATATTTCGCACTTTTACGCACCTAAGTCCCAAAAAAACACTGGTGTCTTTTACTTTTTATAGCGTGATAGGCTGAAAAAGATCAAATTTTTTGTTCTAGGGTACCCTCCTTGCCCCCTACATTTGATAACATATGGCACCTAAACTATACTGTGGGCACATGTGTAGGGCATTAGAACACATTTATTAAGATTCCCTGGCCTTGTGTAGTGTAATGTGTTTGCTGCTGCATATACGGCATGCCGTATGCAAATTTGTCGTCCCGGGTGTGCATGTGCAGTAGAGGGAAAAGCCAAACTTTAACAAAGAAGTTGGCTATTTCATTCTACTTTGTATACGTAGAAGGAAGAGGGTCGCTCCATTGTACTCACTGGAAGAACCCTGGGCTGGTGCAGTTTTCTGCTGATAGGATCTCAGATACATACTTTACAATATGTACAAAAATACTACTGATATGTAATTACACAACAGTACAATATCAAAACTTAAAAATGCCAGAATAAAATGTAATTCCCCAGAAGACTGTTTATTTATTGAAGTGACATACTGTATGCTGACAAGTTCAAAATGGGTAAATATATTTTTATACTTCAAACCAGGATGGCTAGGTAACAGGGGAAGGAGGCATTCTTTTTTTATTGAGGCTCCATTCTACTTGGCAGCAGGCCTGAACTGGGAGTCACAATAGGCCCTGTCATTCCAAGTACACAGAGGCCCAAACCAGCCCACTATATGGTAACTTTCTATGGAACCCTACAGCAGCCCCTCTTGCATTTGCCAGAACCCACAGATTGTCAGTCCGGGCCTGCTTGGCAGTGACTCACCCCCCAGAGGTGCCAGCTTATCAATGAGCTAATAATTTGGTCCCCTAGGAGAAGGGTGGCAGCTTTGCTCCAAACAACTAAACTGCAGTGGCTTTTATTACATTTTTGTAAAGCTATTCAAAATGTCCAATATACTGCATTTAATCTCTGATGTGCCCTTAGGTGCAAGGATAAAACATCTTAAATATAAATGCCAGGGGGGTTCTGGGTAGATTGAGGCCCAGCATGAACAGGATTGAGACCCAGGCGTCAAGATTCTAATTGGACTGTATGAAAAGTCGCAGGTAAAAACTACATTACATTCGACACGACCGTGTGGCTGTTACCTCCAACTTTTTATTCAGTCCAATTATATCTTCACGTGTGCGACTCCCTTAGACTTGTCGTGTGCGTTTTGTCGCCGGGCATTGATCCGACAAAATACACTTGTGAAGTTCTACCTCTACTGTCCTTAATGTGGAGCCATCTAGTTATAAAGCTAAATTTACTTGTTTTGATAAAGATTTTGATACTGGGGTTAAGCGAAGTATGCCTTGAACAAAGCAATCTCAAAGTAAATGCCAAATCTATTACCCACCATATCCATTGAGTTGAAATCCAAATTATACATTTGCCAAATTACATCCTTGCATATATGATAAATAGTGATGAGGAGGAAAGTCAGATGATGTTAATGAATATTGAAGTATTAGTGAAATTAGGAAATCCAGCAGTGTAAGTGATGGTCACATACTAATAGCGATGCCAAATATTATTGTTTATTTTTTTGTTTTGTTTATATATTATTGCATTACATCCTATTTCAGTAGAAGTGAATAGATGAATGTTTTCTTGTGAGCAGTTGCTGTTAGAGCAAGAAGAGCTTTTCTTCAAACACAATCTGGGAGGCTCCACAATGCAGCTGTTATTGCAGAGGGGAAGTGAATACTGTGTATTTTTGAAAGGGGGATGCGGTATTGGGTGGTGCATATTCTAAAGTACATTAACAGTAACTGTGGGGTATTGTGTATTTTTAGAGGGGTTGTTCACCTTTGACTTAACTTTTAGGGGCAAATTTACTAAAGGGCGAAGTGGCTAACACTAACGAAAATTCGCCAGCGTGACGTCATTTGGCCACTTTGCCGATTTACTAACGGGTGTTGGCATAAATTCGTTAGCGAAGTGGACCTAGTCTAGCGATATTTCGCACTTTTACGCACCTAAGTCCCAAAAAAACACTGGTGTCTTTTACTTTTTATAGCGTGATAGGCTGAAAAAGATCAAATTTTTTGTTCTAGGGTACCCTCCTTGCCCCCTACATTTGATAACATATGGCACCTAAACTATACTGTGGGCACATGTGTAGGGCATTAGAACACATTTATTAAGATTCCCTGGCCTTGTGTAGTGTAATGTGTTTGCTGCTGCATATACGGCATGCCGTATGCAAATTTGTCGTCCCGGGTGTGCATGTGCAGTAGAGGGAAAAGCCAAACTTTAACAAAGAAGTTGGCTATTTCATTCTACTTTGTATACGTAGAAGGAAGAGGGTCGCTCCATTGTACTCACTGGAAGAACCCTGGGCTGGTGCAGTTTTCTGCTGATAGGATCTCAGATACATACTTTACAATATGTACAAAAATACTACTGATATGTAATTACACAACAGTACAATATCAAAACTTAAAAATGCCAGAATAAAATGTAATTCCCCAGAAGACTGTTTATTTATTGAAGTGACATACTGTATGCTGACAAGTTCAAAATGGGTAAATATATTTTTATACTTCAAACCAGGATGGCTAGGTAACAGGGGAAGGAGGCATTCTTTTTTTATTGAGGCTCCATTCTACTTGGCAGCAGGCCTGAACTGGGAGTCACAATAGGCCCTGTCATTCCAAGTACACAGAGGCCCAAACCAGCCCACTATATGGTAACTTTCTATGGAACCCTACAGCAGCCCCTCTTGCATTTGCCAGAACCCACAGATTGTCAGTCCGGGCCTGCTTGGCAGTGACTCACCCCCCAGAGGTGCCAGCTTATCAATGAGCTAATAATTTGGTCCCCTAGGAGAAGGGTGGCAGCTTTGCTCCAAACAACTAAACTGCAGTGGCTTTTATTACATTTTTGTAAAGCTATTCAAAATGTCCAATATACTGCATTTAATCTCTGATGTGCCCTTAGGTGCAAGGATAAAACATCTTAAATATAAATGCCAGGGGGGTTCTGGGTAGATTGAGGCCCAGCATGAACAGGATTGAGACCCAGGCGTCAAGATTCTAATTGGACTGTATGAAAAGTCGCAGGTAAAAACTACATTACATTCGACACGACCGTGTGGCTGTTACCTCCAACTTTTTATTCAGTCCAATTATATCTTCACGTGTGCGACTCCCTTAGACTTGTCGTGTGCGTTTTGTCGCCGGGCATTGATCCGACAAAATACACTTGTGAAGTTCTACCTCTACTGTCCTTAATGTGGAGCCATCTAGTTATAAAGCTAAATTTACTTGTTTTGATAAAGATTTTGATACTGGGGTTAAGCGAAGTATGCCTTGAACAAAGCAATCTCAAAGTAAATGCCAAATCTATTACCCACCATATCCATTGAGTTGAAATCCAAATTATACATTTGCCAAATTACATCCTTGCATATATGATAAATAGTGATGAGGAGGAAAGTCAGATGATGTTAATGAATATTGAAGTATTAGTGAAATTAGGAAATCCAGCAGTGTAAGTGATGGTCACATACTAATAGCGATGCCAAATATTATTGTTTATTTTTTTGTTTTGTTTATATATTATTGCATTACATCCTATTTCAGTAGAAGTGAATAGATGAATGTTTTCTTGTGAGCAGTTGCTGTTAGAGCAAGAAGAGCTTTTCTTCAAACACAATCTGGGAGGCTCCACAATGCAGCTGTTATTGCAGAGGGGAAGTGAATACTGTGTATTTTTGAAAGGGGGATGCGGTATTGGGTGGTGCATATTCTAAAGTACATTAACAGTAACTGTGGGGTATTGTGTATTTTTAGAGGGGTTGTTCACCTTTGACTTAACTTTTAGGGGCAAATTTACTAAAGGGCGAAGTGGCTAACACTAACGAAAATTCGCCAGCGTGACGTCATTTGGCCACTTTGCCGATTTACTAACGGGTGTTGGCATAAATTCGTTAGCGAAGTGGACCTAGTCTAGCGATACTTCGCACTTTTACGCACCTAAGTCCCAAAAAAACACTGGTGTCTTTTACTTTTTATAGCGTGATAGGCTGAAAAAGATCAAATTTTTTGTTCTAGGGTACCCTCCTTGCCCCCTACATTTGATAACATATGGCACCTAAACTATACTGTGGGCACATGTGTAGGGCATTAGAACACATTTATTAAGATTCCCTGGCCTTGTGTAGTGTAATGTGTTTGCTGCTGCATATACGGCATGCCGTATGCAAATTTGTCGTCGCTAGCATAACTTCGAAACGCTGATCGTAACATCGCTATCGCTACTTCAGATCTTCGTGAATTTGCACAGCCTTGGCGAAGCCAACGCTGGTGCAACTTCGAAGGTAAGTAAATTTGCCCCTTAGTGTGATGTAGAGGGTGATATTCTGAGACAATTTGCTATTGGTTTTCATTTTTTATTATTTGATAATTCTTCATAGTTAATAGCAAAAAATATTTTCAAAAATACCACATACCTTTTCTGGTTGCTAGGGTCCAAATTACCCTAGCAACCATGCATTGATTTGAATAAGAAACTGCAATATGAATATGGGAGGTTCTTAATAGAAAGATCAGTAACAAACAGTAGCGATAACAATAGCACCTGTACCTAGGGTGCAAACATGCAAGAAACATTGTGATTTGCCCTTTTTGGCATCTTGCACCCTGTCCTGGACTTTATAGTTAGCTGTAGTGTGTATGTAATCCAGGATTGCATCTCAGTAATGGGGGGATGGAGTTAAAGTAGGGCAAAAGGGAGTCAGTAACCATGGGACACAGTGTCGGACTGGCCTATCGGGATACCAGGAAAACTCCCGGTGGGCCCAGGTGTCAGTGGCCCTCTTGCTTCTCATTTGGCCTATTTCATGTTATTCCATATTTCTTTATGGGAACAAAGAGGTTTAATAAAGGAATAATAAGAGTATAGTATGTAGAGAAAAAAAGACTATGAGTATAAAGAGGTTGAGTGAGAAAAGGAGGTATAACAGTTTAGAAAAGTGGATCCTCAGCCTAAGGTTTTCTGGTGGGCCCTGGTGGTATCCCAGCCAGTCCCTCTACTGTCAGAGACATGAAGGACTTAGGAACTGTGCTCGGTCTGTTTTTATTAAAGCAGGAGGGTGTCAGTAACAATGGGATAGTGAGTAACTGTGTTTGGTTTTGTGTCTTCAGCAAGGTGTCAGTAACCGTTGGTATTGTTATATCATTGCCATTATTCGGGATAATACCGCTAACAACATTGCGGTAACACCCACACAGCCCTCTTCTCATTTATGTGCCCGGAACCATAACAGCGCAGCCCTCTCCCTTCCATGTTTCCAGCCGGGGCGTTCTCAGTGCTGCACACAAACGGGCGGATCGCTTTCCCGGCGACCCCGCTGCGGCTGTCACAGGCCGAGCTCCGCTTCATCATGGCTGTAGCGGCGGAGGAGTGCGGATGGACGTACTGATGACCGTCCGGAAGATCGCCTCGATCTGTACGATGGTGAGCGGGCCTTGGGGTGTGCATCCTTGGGGGACCCAGGGAATGTATCGGAACCCACGGGGACCAATGAGGGGAGAAGGCGGTGGCTTTTAGGTGTTTGGGCTGGAGTGGAGGGTCTGGGCGTGGCATTGACTGGCATGTGGGGCAGAAACTGGCACAGGTTATACTTGGGGGAATTGGGCTTCTGAACAGGGTAATGGTCAGCGGTCAGTGTTTGTGGTGAGACCCCCAGGGCAGGGGAGTACTGCTAGAGGACGAGACTCTGGGGTGGGCACTTACTCTCAGAGCGGAGACTGAACAGAGCTTGAGAGAGCGGAGACTCAGCCAGGGGTGAGGCAGGATAAACTCAGCAGGATGGAGAGGGCACACTAGGATGAGGCGTAATAGGGCAGACCGAGGCTCGGGGATGAGGGAGGATGGAGAGAGGAGACAGGGATGAGACACTATAGGACGGACAGTTTAAATGCTGCAAATAGGATGGTGAGGGGAGATTGGGATGGGGCAGGGTAGCAGGGCCGGGCCAATGTATTTTGGCACCCTAGGCAAAGGTTTCAATCAGTGCCCCCCCCCACCCAGTCCTGCATTACCATTTGCCACCTTACCATTCATATTGTCCCCTGTACCTGTGCCAGCACCTATAATATTGCCACCATTTGTACCTGTGCCAACGGCAGGCAGTCACTCACTCAGATTGCCCCCAATCTGTGCCTGCGCCTGCTAAAGCATAAGATTAACTTTCATCATATTGTTACCCCCAATCTGCACCTATGCCAGCGGCAGCCAAAAAAGTCCAGTTTATTGCTCCTTTTTTGTACTTGTGCCAATAATCCATCATATTGCCCCAGACATCAGTGTACCTGTGCCTGCAGCCACCATATTGCCCAATATACCTGAGCCAGCAGCAGCCAATCCCTCATATTGCCCCATCTGTACCTGTGCCAGCAGAAGCCGAAAAACCCATCATATTGCCCCCAAATATGCATCTGTGCCAGCAGCAGCCAAATATCCATCATGTTGCCTCAAATCATCTGTTTACCTGTGCAAGTAGCAGCCAAGATATTGCCCACAAATATGTACCTGTGCCAGCAAATGCCAAGAGGCAGTTGGGGAGTGTTTCTGCCTGCAGTGCGAATCACAGGCAAGAGGGGGCTGGAACAGGTGCTTTATATTATTGAAAAACTATTAAAAATCAGGGTTCAAAAAAAATGTGTTGCATGCTTAGTTGAGATCTTGGAGTGTGTGAAGGTGTCAGCAATAGATTGTACCCAGGGACCTTGGCTACATGTTAGCTAGTAGTTTGTGCTTGTGTAAGTCTTTTTAAGTGCTTTACTTTTTTTAATGTAGTCAAACCGATGTAAGCCAAAGAACAGTTATTGGGTCTTGTAGTTGCATATATAGTTCATTCCTTTATTTGAGGCACTTTGTTTGTTTTATTACATGGAAATGCATGAGCATACCTGATGTCTGTTTTGAGGTTGTATAGAATTTTATTTAGGAAATACTTGACCTCCGACTGCAAAAGTAAGGCTGTTAGAATTCAATAAAGGGTCCCCAGCCACACACAGGACGGAATCACCATGGAAATGGATGTGCACTCCAAATACTCTCTGTTGCTTTAATATGAAGTTTTTTTAAAAATATAAATCTTGGTTTTTTTAATGGGGTTTACGTACACATAAAATGTCTCTACAAGCAAGGTAGAGATTTTTTTAAAAAGTAAATAAAGAAGGAGCATTTGTTTGTGTATAATTTCTTGATAATAATTTCATTATTGATGGGGGAGCAGATTATCTAGACTAGAGAATAGCAAATAAAAGACAGAAAATGGGAAATGATGAACAGATGTAGGATATATTTTTATATATATATATTGCCCAATTTGCTATGGGTTCGGGATGTAGTACGTGGACCACTAACATAGTTTGGTGAGTTTCCACGATTTTAATTGTTTGAGGTGCTATACACAAGCAGTGGGTCCAGAGTTTAAGCGGTGAGCGTGAGGATTATGATATTACTGATACTTTGTTGTTAGTAATTATGTGCTGCTAAAACCTTTTATATCACAGAAGTACATCATATAAGGCATGGGTTATAGAACTCCTCAGTGCCTTCTTTCTAATATCCCCTTATTTTACAGGAGATTGTACGTTATTTTATATAATACACTAGTTTCCGTCATGACTCAAATGACATCACTAATCTCTGATTATAGCTGATGACATCACTAAGCGCTGTTTATGAGGATATATTTTACAGGATATTCGTGCTTCTTGTGTATGAGACATCTGTTATGCACCACTTATATGGAAACTTATGGATGTTTTTCAGAAAGTGATGACCAGAAGGATGGATATTGTTCACTGTTGTTGACTCTTTGTAGATTAATAAAGTAAGTGCAAAGTTTGCCTAGGTCCTGTAACAGAGTAACCAAACAGTTAATGGTATTGAAACAGTCGTGCTATGTGCTGATTGGTTACTATCTATATATTTTAGTCTGGATCAACCCTGTGTGATTGGTTCTCTTCGCACTTGGGCTAGGAATATGAGTTTATAATACTCTCCTTACAAGGGGAAAATAAGAGATTTCAGATGGTTTCATTTACTTGGTAAATCAACAAAGAAACTTGCAAATAGCGTTTTCCCAGGTTGCATCTGACCACTTTTTTTTTCATAAATCAACCCCTAAAGGTGGCCATAGACGGTAATGTTTTTTGACCAATTTTTGTGCTATCCGACAAACCTGTGAAACTGTCGTGAGGTTAGTGGACACCGAATGAACATTGTTGATGGACAAATTGTGCATTTAAACGATTGTTTCAGGTCCTACAATAACAAAAAAGTTCTTTCAAAAATCTTAACATCTGTAGCCACCTTAAAGAGGTTGTTGACCTTCCAAACACTTTTTCAGTTGAGCTGTTCCCCAGAAATAAACACTTTTTTTTTCAATTAGTTTCCATTTTTTATTTTTTACCATTTTCCCAAAATCTAAGTTTAAAGGTGAACGCCACAAAAACATAACTTAAGCTTTTTGAAATGTAAACAAGCAACTTTGCAATATACATCAATTAAAAAATATGCAGACTTTGCATGATTTTTAATGGTTTGGAACAGTTCCCTAAGCCTAGCCCTCCTGCTGATCTTTCTGACTACTTTGCTGAGCTGGCTGACTACTGTTACTTAGTATGAGCAGCCATCTGTCCTCAGCCTGCATCCTCCAAATCCCACAATTCCCTGCACACGTGATTTCAATAAGGAACGGGACAGAAGTTGTTACTATTTGTAACATCAGTGTTTTTTTAGTCCCTCCTTCCCTGTCAGGATTTCAAATGATGCAGAAAGATAAGAACTGTTAACCAGCTGGATTGCAGCATAGAAAATGGCATTTAGTCATACATTTTGAAGAAACAACTGTGATGGGTATATTATGGGTTTCTGTGTTATGTGGCCTCTTTATCAAATTTTGTTTGGAGGCCAGAGTTCCCCTTTAATGTTCCTGTCTCTGGTGTGAGTCTGGCAGCTCAGTAATTCAGGCGCAGTCTGAACAGTTACAATTTTGCAACATTTAGTTGATACATTTCTCTGCAGCATTGCTGGAGTATTAGCAGCTATTGTATCAATTCTAACAGCTGCCTTTAACGAAACTCAGGGAATCTGCTCAGCAGGGACAAAGATAGGAAATGTATTCACTAAATGTATCAATTTTGAACAGTTTGAGTCAGCGACCCCCCACCCCCTTCCCAGAGCTTCTTTAGAAAGGTGAAAAATTATGCTTACACTTTAATATTAGAAAAACTGACACATAAAAAATAGAAAGCAATTGGAAAAAGTCTTTATTTCTGGTGAACTGTCTGCAACCAACTGAACTGGGAAAAGTTTTGGAAGGTGAACAACTCCTTTAAGGGTCTCCATAATACTAGTGTTTCTCCTTTGCTGGCAGCATTTAGGAATGTTGTATAGTAGGAAAGACCAAAGTTTTTGTTAATAAGGGCAGTCCTTTTTTTCCTGTTGTTCATATGCTTGGGTACCTGTTCTACACTGCTACATGGGCACTTTGCTTAAAGGGTAAGTTTTGCTGCTGCCCTGCACAGATTTGTCACAGCAAGCTACCACTTCTCCTTTTTAGTTGCATTCTGGGAATCTGATATGCTGGTTAATCTGAGCGGAGTGATTTTATCCCAAAAATGTACCAGCTTCCTTTCAGTTCTTTCCTGTTGGTAGGACCTATGTTAATACTTGTTCTGTCTTGCAAACCTTTTTAAAAGGGTTATAAACACCCAAAAAAGAAAATTTTGCCAACGAAAGGAAATTGTTTTCCTAAGCATTTTATCTACAGGCATTCTAAATCATTAATGGTTTCTAAGTTGTTGGAAATCTAATTGCTGTTGAAATCAATATTTTTTTCTGTCCCATACTATTCTCTTCAAACTATATTGGTTCTGTACTCCTAATGCATCTGAAGAAGAGAGTCTTAGCAGATATTTTGAGACAGTTTGTCATTGACTTTCATTTTTTATTATTTGTGGTTTTTGAGTTATTTTGCTTTTTATTCAGCAGCTCTCCAGTTTGCAGTTTTAGCAACCTGGTTGCTAAGGTCCAAATTACCCTAGCAACCATGCACTGATTTGAATGAGACTGGACTATGAATAGTGGAGGATATGAATAGAAACATGATTAATAAAAAGTAGCAATAACAATACATTTGTAGACTTAAGATGAGGTCAGTGACCCCTATTTGAAAGCTGGAAAAAGTCAAAAGAAGAAGGCAAATCATTTAAAACAATTAAAAATAAACAACCACCAATTGAAAGTTGCTTAGAATTGGCCATTCTATAACATACCAAAAATTAACTAAAATGTGAAGCACCCCTTTAAGGCATTTTCTTGTATCCTGCAAAGGATTAGCACAGAAAAAAGGTATTAACTGATCCCTAGAAAGTACAGTATGGCAAGAGGACTACTGTAACTTTAGAACTGACCAACCGGCAGCCCTTGCTGTCATGGAGCTGCTAAAAATTGGGTTGTCATCATTATCTGGTTTTATAGTCCCTGCTACCACCTAGATGTCTTAGAGAGTATGGTGCAAAATAAAGTGCTGAAGAGATAGATAGGAAAGGATAGGGTCTGTACCCAAACTGCTACCCTTTTTATCTTACTAGTAACTGAGGTGGGAGGAAGGCTGTGGCAGGACAATGACCTATGGGCATGCCTATGCCTAACTACTTGTGGCTATAAAAGCCATATAGAAGATTTAGGGGTATATTTATGAAAGAGTTAAGTTAGAGATCATTAGTGTGAAATTCCGCCACTTTCCATTCATTTCTATGGGATTTTTGAAAGAGTATTTATCAATGGGTGAAAGTGATAGATGATCCTTTTATAAATATGCCTGTAAAAATCCCATAGAAATAAATGTAGACTGGCGGAATATATACAGTTAGGCCCATAAATCTTTGGACAGAGACAACTTTTTTTCTAATTTTGATTCTGTACATTACCACAATGAATTTTAAATGAAACAACTCCGATGCAGTTGAATTGCAGACTTTCAGCTTTAATTCAGTGGGTTGAACAAAAAGATTGCTTATAAATGTGAGGAACTAAAGCCTTTTTTAACACAATCACTTCATTTCAGATCGGGTCAAAAGTAATTGGACCACTGACTCAAAGGCTATTTCATGGGCAGGCGTGGGCCATTCCCTTGTTATGTCATTATCAATGAAGCAGATAAAAGCCCTGGAATAGATATGGGGGGTGGGGGTGCTTGTATGTGGATAATTTTGCTGTGAACAGACAACATGCTGTCAAAGGAGCTCTCCATGCAGGTGAAACAAGCCATCCTTAAGCTGCAAAAACAGAAAAACTCAATCCGAGTATACTATTAGGAGTGGCAAAATCTACAGTTTGATACATCTGAGAAAGAAAGAAAGCACTGGTGAACTCAGTAACGCAAAAAGACCTGGACGTCCAGTGGTGGATGATCGCAGATTTATTTCCATGGTGAAGAGAAACCCCTTCACAACAGCCAAACAAGTGAACAACACTCTCCAGGAGGTAGACATACCGATATCCAAGTCTACCATAAAGAGGAGACTGCATGAAAGTAAATACAGAGGGTGCACTGCAAGGTGCAAGTCACTCATAAGCATACTCATAGAATAGAAAGGCTAGATTGGACTTTGCTAAAAAAAAAAAATCTAAAAAAGCCAGCACAGTTCTGGAAAAACATTCTTTGGACAGAGGAAACCAAGATCAACCTCTACCAGAATGATGGCAAGAAACAAGTACGGAGAAGGCGTGGAACAGCTCATGATCCAAAGCATACCACATCATCTATAAAACATGGTGGAGGCAGTGTGATGGCTTGGGCGTGCATGGCTGTCAGTGGCACTGGGACACTAGTGTTTATCCATGATGTGACACAGGACAGAAGCAGTCGAATTCTGAGGTGTTCAGAGACACTGTCTGCTCAAATCCAGCTAAATGCAGTCAAATTGATTGAGAGGGGTTTCATAATGACCCAAAACATACAGCCAGGAATTTATTTAAGCAAAGAAGTGGAATATTCTTGAATGGCCAAGTCAGTCACCTGATCTGAACCCAATTGAGCATGCATTTCACTTGTTTTTATGTTCAACCCACTGAATTAAAGCTGGAAGTCTGCAGTTCAACTGCATCTCAGTTGTTTCATTTAAAATTCATTGTGGTAATGTACTTAACCAAAATTAGAAAAAAGTTGGCCTGTTTTTAATTATTCTATTAAAATATGTTTAGATTTTAAAAGTTGTTTAAACGTTCCTGGTGTGCACCCACTTATATTGAATATTTATTTTGTATATATATATATATATATATATATATATATATATATATATTATATAATTATTATAGATAGATAGATATCAATCAATCTGTCTGTCTGAACAGCCCAGGGAATGGACATACACACAGTGATGCTTGCACATGTAATACTCTGCATTCATAATTAAAGGTGTTCCAATAATCTGCTATTTAATTTAGGGGATTTTAGTACTGTTATCCAGAATACTCAATACCGGGGATTTTCTGGATAGCGGATCTTTCTGTAATTTGGATCTTCATACCTTAAGTCTACTAAGAAAATCTTTCAAAGATTAATTATATCTTCGTTAGGATAACGTACAAGGTACAGGCAATGTACAGGTTTGGGACCCATTGTCGAGAATGCTCGGGACCTGAGTTTTTCCGGATAGCAGATCTTTCCGTAATTTTGATCTTCATACCTACTAGAAAATCATTTAAACATTAAATAAACCCAATAGGATCCAATAAGGATTAATTATATCTTAGGTGTGATCAAGTACTATTTTATTAGAGAGAAAAATATAATCATTTTTAAAAAATGTGTATTATTTGGATAAAATGGAGTGTATGGGAGACGGCTTTTCTGTAATTCTGAGCTTTCTGGATAATAGGTTTCCGGATAACGGATCCCGTGCCTATATTTTTTTTATTACAGAGAAAAAGGAAATAATTTTTAAAAATGTCAATTATTTTGATAGAATGGAGTCTGTGGGAGATGGCCTTCCTGTAATTTGGAGCTTTCTGGATTATGTGTTTCCAGATAAGGGATCCCATACCTGTATCAGAGCTGTAAGCCATACACCTCTCCGAACCCTAGTGACAGCCGGAACCAGTGAGAACATTGTGGGGGTGCTCAGATATGGCATATTTAAATACTTGCAGATTTGGAGGACCCACATTGAAATCCCTTTAGTGTGATGGTAAAGTCAAGCAGCTCATTTGAATGCTCTGTATACAGTACCACAATGTATATGATGCTGTAAGTTGCCAAACCCACCTTATAAGGTATATGTATGTGTTTGCCATACAGCTTAAACATGTCTGCCATGCACAGCTGCTTTCAGCTTTATTGTCCGTAATACATTTGAATTATTGTTATACAGTGCAGTGCTGGAAAAATACTCCAGGCCCTACGTAAGATATGACCTGTATGCTGGATTTCATTCTTACATTTACAGTGCCAGCTATAAAAGAAACATGACACAAAACATAACCCTCTATATCCTAGCAAAGCCGCAATCTCTTAAAGGGACCATTCGTTAAATACCCCAGCCATGCTTCTACTTACAAGCAATTGCAATATTGAGTAAAGTAGACACACAACCAGCCCAGGCTACAAGTTAAGCGATTTGACTAATTGGGGCAGTTTATAGTGGCACTGCAAGTGATATAACATTTATTTGCACTTGAAAGGATTGAGCTAGTGTAGCTCTGCAGAGCTCTGAATACATTTAGTCCTGCCACAAAGTCACGAGTGTCAGTTTTTTTCCTTAGGAATAATATCAAAGACATTTATTTAGGATTCGGTTCGGGATTCGGCCAAATCCTTGTGCTTGGCCGAACCGAATCCTAATTTGCATATGTAAATTAGGGGCAGGAAGGGAACTCGTGACTTTTCACCAGAAAACAAGAAAGTAAAAAAATGTTTCCCCAATTTTTCCTTTACAGCCTCTAATTTGCATATGCAAATTAGGATTCGGTTCGGTATTCAGCCAAATCTTTCACAAAGGATTCGGGGATTCGGCCGAATCCCAAATAGTGGATTCGGTGCATCCCTACATTTATTTGTATACTCAGCACTGTTTTTTCTTTCAAATACATTGTGGTAATCTGTGTCCATTCAAATCTAGTTTTATAATCTACAGGATTTTCATGGCTCTGTGTATTATATAGTGAATAAAGTACCCCCTATTGTAAAATATAAGGATATTATAATCCACCAAGGAGCTCCATGACCATATAAAAGCACGAGGCCGAAGGTCTCAGGTCATGGAATGCAGAGGTATAGTGAGTCATGTGACAAAAAAATGACATCACTAGTCACCATTTATATGGATATAATTTACAGGATATTCATGACTTTTGTGTATTATAGATGGACAAATGTTCTACTGGCTCCAACAGCACTCTTCTCCTTTCTCTGCTTCCTTTATTTTTCATTTATATCTTTCTGTTTGTAAAAGTTCAAAATGCAAAATAAAAACCTTGAAAAAAATCATAACATAGCTCTTATTTTTCCATTATAAAAGCTTTCTTTGGCTATAAATGTTTCCCCCTGGTCTGTTCATATTATGTATGAAATTAGGAGGAGTACGTTGGTCAGTGGGAGACAGTCTGCATTAGAATGGCTTTACTTGCTAGCCCTAGATTTCAGCACAGATTCACAGCAACCATAAACATTATTATAGAACTCTATCACAGTCAAACAGGCTTATAAATCCCTCCTTACAACAGCGACATCTAGTGGATATACACAGCGGTATTTCCAGTTTGCTAGGGAGCATTGTGAGTACAGGTATGGGACCTGTTATCCAGAGTTTTTCTGTAATTTGGATCATTAAAACATTTCGGGGCATATTTATTAAAGTGATACTGACACTAAAAACTACTTTTTAAAATATGAATGTGCATTCAAAGTTACCTATAGGTCATGCTGGTTTTTGCTGAGAGGTTTGTTTTTGTAATTAATTGTTAGTTGAAGTTTCTAAACCTGACTGTTTTGCCAACATGACTGTCCCATCTCAGACTGTCAGTTAAAGTTTCTAATGTTAACGGACTCCTGCTGCACAAATATGGCAGCCTCCTCATAGGTGATCACAGGGAGTCAGATAGGTAATTATTATTAACGTATTTATATAGCGCCAACATATTGCGTAGCATTGTAATGTAAAAGCATTGGCCAAATTTTATGGTAGATTTTAAAAAAAAAAGGTTATTTTTCTGGTGTCGGTATTTCTTTATGGTTCGTGTTTTGTTTTTCACAAAAAAATTCCATATTTAAGGGTATTTTTGAGTCAAAAGAAAAAGAAAATGCAAATTTTTATTATTTATTATTCCCCAACCCTTAAAATAGCTTGAATATGAAAATACACAATGTAAAACCTGTCGAGGTCATGTAGAAGTCAGTGGCAGAGATCCCTTGAACCATTTGAAGATGATGATAGCCTTCATGATGTACGAGTTTTTTTTGGTGGGTTTCCCTCAAAAACGCCATCAATTCTAGTCTTTTTTCGCCGAAAACACATTCAATTTGAGTTTTTGGGTTGTCAACACCAACTTCACTGATTCGAGTTTTTGACATTCAAGTTTTTTTCTTAAATTAGAAACCAGAGTTTTAAAAAGTTCACATACAGTAGCTCTTAAATTCAACCTTAAATAACCCCCTCATTAAACCCAATAGTACTGTTTTGTTTTTACAGAGAAAGAGGAAATCGTTTTTAAAAATGTTAGTTATTTTATTAAAATGGAGTCTATGGGAGACGGCCTTCCCATATAGTTAACAGGTTTTTGGAAAACGGATTCAATACCTATACTAGTTAGAAAATGTATGAAGTCACCAGTACTAATTAATCAGAGGCAGTATATCCTTTAGTATTAAAGGAGAATTCAACCCATTTGTAAAAACCAAGTACCCCCCACCCCAGGTTGACCTCCCTCCATCATTCCCCCAGGCTAACTGCCCCCCCGGGAAATGCCCCATACTTTGTACTTACCCCTCGGCACAGATTCTGCCAGCGGAGTTCCACACATTCATCTTCCGGGTACTCTGTAAGCTGACTGGGAGATCAGTATTTCGGTGCATGAGCAGTTTGCCAGTTTGCGACAACTGCGCATGCGCGGAATTATATAGAAATTGACAATCTCCCAGTCAGTTTACCGAGGGCCCGGAAGATGGTCGCGTAGCACTCTGATGCCAGAATCTGCGCTGGGGGTTAAGTATAAAGTATGGGGTATATTCCTTGGGGGGAGGGCAGTTAGCCTGGGGGGAGGAGGAGGGAGGGAGGTCTACCTGGGGTGGGGGGTACTCGTTTTTTTTTTTTTACAAATGGGTTGAATTCTCCTTTAAGGCCCCTTGCCCAATCCGTTTCTTTATCCATTATGATTATTCTTCAGGGTCACTGGAGTTCCTGTCCCTTGAAGTATCTGGGTGATGTTTTTTTTTTTCCCAACAGGAGCCTATCATGTATATTTTCCTTTGCTGTTTTTCCTTTGCTTTTTCAAAGCAGCAGCTGGCTAGAATGTACAATTGCATATACGGTTCTGTAGCATGATTTCACGGCTTGGTTTGTAGTGCGAGTCCCTATTCCAATGTTTATGTTATCCGTGGTATAGATTATTCCATTGTTTGCACATAACTCTCTGTCTACATTTGTTCCTGTCTATGGGCATTGTCTGTACTAGCCCTGTGTCAGCTGAGTTTCCATCCTGTTCAAGATCACAATGGTAATTTAGCAAAATGTGTCTGCAGGGCTGCCATGTATAAATATCTTACCTATATAAGTCTAAGGGCAGTTTGTTTTCCATATTTAAAATAGGATAATGACCACTGAATCATGATAGATAGATAGATTAGATAGATAGATTAGATAGATAGAATAGATAGATAGATAGATAGATAGATAGATAGATAGACTGACAGATGATTGGTAGATATATAATAGATAGATATATTGCACTATGCTGTTAAAGAGTAAAATAAATGCCAATTAGAAGAGCATAGTTATTTATTTTAAATTGTGGTTTAACATCAATTGCCAGTATCCCAGGCATCAGGGAAGCGGAATATTAGAATATTTCTATCTATTGGTGCCATAATTTAACAAAACACATTTTGCCTTTTGAATATGAAAATGTGAAGTGGCTGGAAATGAATAATTTGCACTGCTTATGCTGCAAATCATTCACTCTACAATATATAATTTCATTCCTGAACCAGCAAGTGTATTTTCTTTTAGTTGTAATATTGGTGTGTAGGTGCCATCTCAGATCGTTTTGCCTGGTCATGTGCTTTCAGAAAGAGCCAGCACTTTAGGATGGGACTGCTTTCTGGCAGGCTGTCATTTCTCCTACTCAAAGTAACTGAACTTGTTGCAGTGGGACCTTTACTATTGAGTGTTGTTCTTAGATCTGCCAGGCAGCTGTTATCTTGTGTCAGGCAGCTGTTATCTAGTTATCTTACCATTGTTCTGTTGTTAGGCTGCTGGGGGGGTGATATCACTCCAAGTTGCAGTAAAGAGTGACTGAAGTTTATCTGAGCACAAGTCACATGACTGGGCGCAGCTGGGAAACTGACAATATGTCTAGCCCCATGTCAGATTTCAAAATTAAATATAAGAAAAATCTCTTTGCTATTTTGATAAACAGACTTCAGTGCAGAATTATGCTTGAGCAGCACTATTAACTGATGCATTTTGAAAAAAAACATTTTTTTCCATGAATAGTATCCCTTTAAAGGAGAATTCAACCCTGTATAAAAAGAACCCTGTACCCCCCACCCCACCCGCAACCCACAGACCTGCATCAATACCCGCACCCGGAACTTCTACCCGCAGGGTACCACAGGTTTTTGCAGGTAACCTGCAGGTACCCGACCCGCTGCAGGACTCTACTTTGTACTTACCCCTCGGCGCATATTCTGCCAGCGGAGTTCCACGCATCCATCTTCCGGGTCCTTGGTAAGCTGACTGGGAGATCAGTATTTCAGGGCATACGCAGTTGGAGCAATATGCCGGTTTTCGACAACTGTGCATGCACCGAAATTGATGGAGATTACTGATCTCCTAGTCACCTTACCGAGGACCCAGAAGATGGATGCTGTGAAGTCCGCTGCCAGAATCTGCGCCGATGCGTAAATATAAAGTATGGGGCATTTCCCCGGGGGCAGTTAGCCTGGAGGGAGGGGGGTCTACCTGGGATGGGGGGTACAGGGTTTTTTTTTTTTTTTATACAGGGTTGAATTCTCCTTTAAAGTTTGTAGGTTTGTACAGAAACCAAAGCTTAACATCTGTCTTTCCTCTCTCCCCAGGGCACCAATGCCTCAACATTGGAAAAAGAAATAGGCCCAGAGCAATTTCCTGTAAATGAACATTACTTTGGTTTGGTCAATGTGAGTATGGGCAGTATCTTTTCTGTACAATACAAAGTCCAATATTACGTTTGAAACTATGGCGTGTAATGTGTTCTCTGAGTATAGGACAAACTGTAAACATGATATAAATCACCTGGGAACTAATGAGGTGGGCGTATAACCGTGCCAATAGTTTTTTATTTTGTAATTCTGTAATTTGTAATCTCTTAAATTAAAGCTGCTAAATAAGGAATAAATTAACTCTCAGAAAACTGGTGAAAACTGGTAATCTACTGGTATGTGGCATGTGGGTACACCAAACCCTTAGAGTTTACAGTGCAGGTAATCAATTTGTTCCATGGGTCAACACCAGTTTTTTCAGGATTATACTCTTCGCCAAACCCCACTTCCACCTGCCTGCTCTAAGTGCCATTCTTCTGCCCCATCATTTTTCAGTTTATGCTTTACCCCCATCAGCTGGGCCCTTTTTTGTCTTACTCCAGTTCCAACGCATGTTTGTGTGGACAAGTGTTTATCATCTGAATGAAGACTTAAAAAATTCTTAACACCTGCGAGTTAACTTTTAGTATGATGCAGAGAGCGATATTCTGAGACTATTTGCAATTGGTTATCATTTTTTATTGTTTGTGTTTTTTGCATTATTTTGCTTTTTATTCCCAACTAGCCTAGCTGCAATACATTTATTTGAATAAGGAACCAGATTATGAATAGGAGAGTTCCTGACTAGAAACATTAGTTATAAAAAGTAGCAATAACAGTAAATTTGAAGCTTTACAGAGCATTTGTTTTTAGATGGGTCAGTGACCCCTATTTGATAGCTGAAAAGAGTTAGCCGAAAAAAGCAAATAATGAAACTATAAAAAATAAACCATGAAATTGCTTAGAATTAGCCACTCTATAACATACTAAAAGTTAACGTAAAGGTGAGCCACCCCTTTAATACCAGGGTTTACATAATCAATAGAAGTGTGACTGGTAATATTGGGTACACCTTTGTGTTAATCTAAAATACAGTATATATTGACTGTGCTGACCACTAAATTCTGTGTTTGTTAAGGCATACCCTCTGGTAGATAACTGCAGGGTTGATTCCTGGTTACAGCAACATGTATGCATACAGCAAGATAGCTTGTCTTTGTCTGGCACAGATACAGTGCTTGTAATGTGGCATTGTTGTGTTCGCCATTATAAGAATAGGTCTAAGAACCTGTATTAAGGTGCTGGCAGGGGTCTGGTCAAAAGAACTAGCCTAAAAGTATTCAAAATTATTTCTACTCCAGTCGTCATGCTGCAAATCAGCAACTTCTTTGGAATATGACTGCATTTTTTTGTGGGTACTCTGTAATTCAGTAACCGCTTTCTCCATTCTAACTTCCCGTCCTTGACAGGTTAGAAAATGATTGAAGCGTTGTTTGTTCCAGATGAATAGGAATAGAATGCAAGGCCGAAAATGGAGAGTTCCTTCAGTTTTATTGCCCTGTGGATCCTATAGAGATATTGGAAGGCCGGCTGTATGCCAAGGAATCTGCACATGGAGTGACTAGTTTATAAGAACTCTATAGAGGTGTCTGTTTTGCAGATCCACTCTCTGTCATTATTCAAGCTGACTACACTTTCCATGATTGTTATGCCAGCAGGCGAAACCTTTAAACAGCCAATTAAGGATCTCCCGTTCCATCGCCACACCAAGTCCTCTAAGTGGCCTTTTCCCTTTATTAGCTGAAACCTTGTGAATGACAAACAAATCTCACTCTGATATAAATGGAGACGCTAAATATAAAATCCATGACACATCATCCCTGCTTACATATTGTGGCCAGCCATTATATGAAATTTCCTGCAATAACATTGAACGCTACACTGTCTAATAGATACAAAGTATACATCACTATATAGTAACATAGTAAGTTAGGTTGAAAAAAGACACACGTCCATCAAGTTCAACCTTTTACTGCTGTATATAACATGCTTAACTGCTAGTTGACCCAGAGGAAGGCAAAACCCATTTTTAAGCCTCTCCAATTTGTCTCAGTGGGGGAGAAATTTCTTCCTGACTCCAGTATGGCAATTGGACCAGTCCCTCAATCAACGAGCTATCTTCTATAACCAGTCCCTCAATCAACAAGCTATCTTCTATAACCCTGTATTCCCTTACTTGCTAAAAAGCTATCCAACCCCTTCTTAAAGCTATCTAATGTATCAGCCTGTACGACTGATTCAGGGAGAGAATTCCACATCTTCACAGCTCTCACTGTAAAAAACAACTTCCTTATATTTAGATGGAACCTCCTTTCTTCTAATCAGAATGGATGCCCTCTTGTCACCTTGTCAGAGGTTATTGTACGATCCCCTTATATATTTATACATAGTTATACAAATCCCCCCCCCTAAGCACCTCTTTCCCCAACTTGGCCAGTCTTTCCTCATAGCTAAGATTCTCCATACCTTTTACCAGCTTAGTTGCCCTTCTCTGCACCCTCTTTAATTCAATAATGTCCCGTTTGAGCACTGGAGACCAAAACTGTATGGTATATCTTAGATGGGACCTTACCAGTACTATGTACAGTGGAAGAATAACCCCATCCTGCCATGAATCAAGGCCCTTTTAATACAGCTCAAGTCCTTGTTTGCCCTTGAAGCTGCTGACTGACATTGCTTGCTACTTTTCCCTTTTCTTTTTTTACTTTTCCCTCACCCTGTAATAAGGATCGTTTTTTTTTTTTTTTTTTTTTTTAAATACAGGTAAAAAACAAAACTAAAAAACACAGGTGCCCTCTCATACCCCCAGCTGCAGCACGTCCTTAGGTTTACAGACAAGGAGGAGTCAAGTATATATGTGTTTGAAGTATAAAATGTCTCAGGAGCTAGAAGCCTCGGGCCCTTTATTGTTAAAGACCATTTGACCCTCCAATAGAGAGTAAAATTGGTTAATCTTGCTTTGCCTTAAGATAGGGGTCAGGGTTCACGTGTCTCAAACCTGCAGCAAGTGGAATCATTTTTGTGAAGGTTGCTAACGAGATTCTGGTTCTTTTTAACTCATGGCAGGGGTTAAAGTCAGCATTATGTGTTGGCAACCAGCCTTCTCCCAGTACACCACCAGGTCATTTCTTGGTTCTGCAGCAAAATGTCAGCACAGTTCGTCCTTAAATGTTCTTTGCTGATTGCTGATGTGTGAATCGACAAACCTGTCTTCAACTGCGAAAGGGCCGGAAAGTAAGGGCAATTGCCTGCGCTCTTTCTACACTGAGGCAACCGTTTTATATGCTTTAAAAATAATTGTTTTATCTATATACAGAAGTATATTTTAATATGATAGGACTTTTCCTCTCATCACCTTCCTCCTATTCAGACCCCTACCCAGGGGTTATTCACACAGTTTGGAAAATGCCGCTCTAAATAAAGTTTTAACACGCAACTACATGTGGTGCTGCCCAAACATTTGGATTAAGGAGCATAGAGTGATCCCTGCAGCAGTACAACGTTTCTTTAGAAACCACATCAATATGTGAGCTCTTGATTTGAGTTAAGCTGCCTCAAAGTACATGTTTGGCTCTTCTCTACCCTCTATATTCAGTGAATGTGTATTATGTGCGGCACATGTTTGCTAAATGGCTGCACTGTTTCACTGACCCCATGACAGTCGTGCCCATGCATGGGACAATTAGCTGTCATACTGCAGGCTTGTAGGCCCAATTATATAAATAAAAAAAATGTGATACACAGAAGTAGAGCGTATTAGTAGGTAAGGGATTTTGTCTTGACTTTTATGGTGTAGTTTATATTTCTAAATTATACTATTTACACTGCAAATAATTCATTCTATAATATAAAATTTAATTCCTGAACCAGCAAGTGTGTTTTTTTTTAATTTATAATATTGGTGTTTAGGTGCCATCTCGGGTCATTATGCCTGGTCATGTGCTTTCAGAAAGAGCCAGCACTTGGATGGAACTGCTTTCTGGCAGGCTGATGTTTCATCCTACTCACTGTAACTGAATGTGTCGCAGTGGGAGCAGGATTTTACTGTTGAGTAGCTGTTATCTTGTGTTAAGGAGCTGTTATCTGGTTACCTTCCCATTGTTCTGTTGCTAGACTGCTGCAGGGGTGATATCCAACTTGCAGTACAGCAGTAAAGAGTGACTGAAGTTTATCAGAGCACAAGTCACATGACTGGGGGCAGCTGGCAAACTGACAATAAGTCTAGCCCCATGTCAGATTTCAAAAATTGAAGGAGGATGATGGCGGTCTAGATTTACCTTGTAGCCCCCCTGTTGCACAGCCTTGATTTAAATAATGGATTTCTAAGCCATAAGCCCTTACTGATAAATCTGCACAGAGCAAGTATTTGGCATGTGTAAGGACATCAATAGTATATTTTGGTGCATTCATCCTTTGCAATACATGCTTACTCACCTACTCTGTCTGTCCCATCTCTCCTTCTAGTTTGGTAACACCTGTTACTGTAACTCTGTTCTACAAGCACTTTATTTTTGTCGTCCGTTTCGGGAGAAAGTTTTGGCATACAAGGTCCAGCCGCGGAAGAAGGAAAGCTTGCTCACTTGCCTGGCAGACCTCTTCAACAGTATCGCCACACAAAAGAAGAAAGTGGGGGTCATTCCTCCCAAAAAATTCATCTCCAGGCTAAGAAAAGAAAATGGTATGCAGATACGTTTAATTTGCCTGAGCAATCGTGTATTGATAGAAAGAATTCTTGTTATTGAGGTCATCTGAACATTCCTTTCCTACATAATAGTGAAGGAACAGCTATATCACTTTCCCCTTCCATACACAGCTAGAACAGCAATTCAGATATGTGGCCGCGAATGGTGGTGGCGTTGTTAAGCATTGTGGCACACACCTATGATATATACAATATACACACTGTGCTGCTTTTTGATCCACAAATAACATGCTTGCATTTATCACAGTTGACTGCAAAAGTGGTTAGCTGTTTTATTTCCTGCCTGCACTCACTGTGGAGTGGCTGAACTACTTTTCCCCCTCAAGAAAAAAAAGCTATTTACAAGATGTAGGGGGGAATGTAATTAAAGTCGTGAAGAGAACAACAATTCGCACCAATAAGAATAAAAATCCACATCTCACAATGTAATATTGTTCCTTAAACTGATATTGCATTGCGAAATTTAATTGCGCAATCTTAAGAAGTGCTTGAAGGTGTCGTAATCTTTTGGCACAGATATAACGACTTTTCAAGTATAAGTTTTATTACATTTACTGCGCATTGGCGCAAACTAGAAAATTCGCAAACGGTCTTCCTCTGTCGGAAGTGGTCGCTAAACAGTTTCCGGATTTGCAAAAGCTATATTAAATTCGTGCAAAGCAAAATTTGTTCTAGCAAAGGCATAACTTTTCCGTTACCGACTTTTATTACATTCCCCCGGTATTGTTTTCGGAAGCTGCTTTATGTCAGTAGATTGTACAATGAAATATGTAATTTTTATGTATGGAACAATAACATTGTTATTTAAGTAATGAATCTAATGTATATGACTGTGATATGATTTTATGAAGTAATGTTGCCCCCTTGTGGAGACTGTAATGTGAAGGTTTCATTCTGTAACTGGTTGATCTTGTACAGGTATAGGATCCGATATCCAGTAAGATCCGAATTACAGAATGGCCGTCTCCCATAGACTCCATTTTAAACAAATATATATAATATTTATAAATATAAAATGATTTCTTTTTTCTCTGTAATTATAAAACAGTGTTTTGTACTTGATCCAAACTAAGATATAATTAATCCTTATTGAAAGCAAAACCATCCTATTGGGTTTATTTAATGCTTAAATGATTTTCTAATATGCAGATACAAATTACGGAAAGATACGTTAACCAGAAAACCCCAGCTGCCGAGCATTCTGCATAACAGGTCCCATACCTGTATAATAAATGTTCTTAGAGTGTGTAATTCAGATCGAGAAAACATACATTTCCCTTTTCTGGAATGCTTCAATACTAACCGCTGCCCTGTTGTTGTACCCCTCGCAGAACTTTTTGATAACTACATGCAACAGGATGCCCATGAATTTCTGAACTACCTTCTGAACACTATAGCTGATTTGCTGCTGGAGGAGAGGAAGCAGGAGAAGCAAAATGGCAAGCTACAGAACGGGACCCTGGAGGCCCCAGAGCCAGAAACGTCTGACCTCACTTGGGTACACGAGATCTTCCAAGGGACACTAACCAATGAAACCCGATGTCTTAACTGTGAAGCTGTGAGTGTCACTATAGCTGGTGGGATGATCAGTGCTTTGAGTGTAAAATTATTTCATTTTTTTAGTTATATTTTAGACACCTACCCCTTGGATCAAGTGGTATGGGCCAAATGACTGCAGGGAATGTTGTACGTTGTTTACTCCATTAAACAGTATGTTTATATAACATACAGTATGTTTCTATAACACTGTCTGATGGCGATAAGGCCACAAAAACCAGGGATTTAGGGGGACAGGTAGTTAAGGGTCAGTCCACATGAGCAGATTCGGGCAGATTTAGTTGCCATGGCGACTAATTGCCTCATGTTTTCGGGGCGACAATCTCCCCGAACTGTCTTTGCGTTTCTATAATGAAAAGTCGACTGCGCTAAAGCACACTCAGCGCTTTGTATTCCGAAGTCGCCCGAAGTGGACTTGTCGCCCAGAAGAAGAGGCGATTAGTCGCCAGGCAACTAAATCTCCCCGAATCTGCTCGTGTGGACTGACTCTAAATGTCATGGCATCAGATTAGCCTAGATTGTCACCAGCCTTAGTAGCTAAAATGTAAGAGAACTTTTTGTATCCCAATACCTGCAACATTAGAGCCTTGATTTTTTTTATTTTTTTTTTGAATTTAGGAAAAATGGTATCTCTCTGTTCAATATGTTATTTGTGTGTTAGCAGCCAATGCATCTACCATTGTATGGTATTCTATAGAAAGATTCAGATTAGCTAAACCACCGCAGGTTTTATCTACATAATGTAAATCATAATGAAAAGCTGACATTTGTTGTTCTTGTTCTCGTCTCAAGGTTAGTAGCAAAGATGAAGACTTCCTGGATCTTTCTGTTGATGTGGAACAGAACACTTCTATTACACATTGTTTAAGGTATGTCGCATGTTGCTCTCTACAGAGTTCCTGTATTTTGTAATATTCTCCACAAAGGGGGAAGCAGGGCCTATTATAAAGGAAATTGTGAATATTACCAAATATAAACAATAATTGCACATATGGTAAATCATAAAACACAAATAGACATGTGCATAGAGACCCACATTATAATGATTAATTAAAGCTGCATAAAGGTATCATAGAATACCAACTGTAGCATGTAAATACATATGAAGTTCCTCATTTAATTGGGCTCTATGACATCTAGTAGAAACCAGTGCAGTAACCCGTAGCAACTATTGGCCCTCATTATTCTGAATGCACCAGACTGATAAGCTAATTAGATGCTATAGGCTATAGCAGCAGGGCCAGTTTTCTGTATTTTTTTCTTTCTTTTTTGATTCTCTGGTAATTTAAGGGACATGTTTCAGAAGACCAGGTTAAAGGTGAACATCGCCTTAATACTACTACTAATATAGACTAGTACTTATAGACTGTAGATGTTTTAATTTGAATTGCTTGTTCTGTTCCTGCAGGGGGTTCAGCAATACAGAAACGCTATGCAGTGAATATAAATATTATTGTGAGCAGTGTCGTAGCAAACAGGAAGCACAGAAAAGGTTAGTCTGAAGCATGTTCTCATGTAGCAAGTAAGCTTGTATGTGATTTCCGCCACAAATGAAATTGTGCTTGTATAAAATGCTTGTCCTTGTCCTTTAAAACTAGCCCCACTAAAAAGTTCTGTGGTGGAGAAGGTTTTTAATGGTCTTCCCTGCTATAAAAGTAATTTGGAACTTGGGTATATCGTCACTCTGAGGTTTTGCTTGTAAACATGTACCCAGAATCCTTTACTGCTCTGTAATTACATTGATTGATATAGAGGGTATTACCTATACCTCTGTGTGCATATCCACTTATTATATGTCTGTTTTTGCAATAGCTTTTCATGATGTTCAGCCTCTTAAGTTATGCTTTAAAACTGGCTATACACTATCTGCTTGGATCCTTTACCCTAGGTAGGCGTAGACAGGACCCAGACACAGATCAATATATGATTGGCCACCATTATTGTATGTAATGTAGATTGGGCCTTACTGTTTTTTGTTAGTGGCTGCCGAGCAAAAGACAATCAAAGCAGTCTCAGTTGCACAGAAATAATGTGATAATCAGTAGAGCAATTTTATTGTTCCCACTGTTTTCAGTGTGACTTTCACAATGTTCAGGCTCATTGTCATTCTGTTTAGGAGGAAATGGGTAACTTTTTTTGATTTCTTTTTAGAATGAGAGTAAAGAAGTTGCCTATGATTCTTGCTCTGCACTTAAAAAGGTTTAAATACATGGACCAGCTGCATCGATACACCAAACTGTCCTACCGAGTGGTGTTTCCATTGGAGCTACGACTCTTCAACACCTCCGGGGACGCTACCAATCCAGAGAGAATGTATGATCTTGTGGCAGTGGTCGTTCACTGCGGAAGGTATGTGTGCTGTCAACTCTAACAGGAGAACACCCGAACAAATGGGGCTAGTGCAAGCCTTCTGTAATTCAACTGCACAGTATTGAAGCTGCTAAGGCTGTTATAAGAGATCCTCTTCTGTTCTGAATTGGAGTTTTCTTTCTGTAAGTAATGCAAATGCAGGCAGTGTATTCTGATGCCAGAGGAAGTCTCTTAATCAGATATTATTTATAATTAATACATAATACATACTTCTTCATTATAATATTTTATAGTTATTTATATAACCACCTACATGGGTGTATACATGAAGCATACAGGAAAACACATAAAAAACACCAAAAACCATTGCTTGAAGTAAAGGGGGCCCTTCCCAAATGAGTTTACACTCTAACAATCTAAAAGGAGAAGAGGATATATTGAGGAGACTGGATATATTGTTCCACTTACCACCTGGCTCAGTAGAAGGTATGAGAAGACAGAATCTGTATCTAATTGTTAGCAGTGTCACCCAAAACCAATTTCATGTGCATGGAAGCTAATGGGATTGTTTTATTCCAAAGCCAAGTGAGTGGCTGATGAGAGAAACATTTTCTAGTTAGTTTTTGTATTTTGCTAAGCACCTCTGATTCTTTTCAGATCTGAGTTTTGTCATGCTCCAGGCGTATGGCACATGAGTGGAAAAGTGCTCAAACCTGATTGTGAGTTTAGCTTTAATGGAAACCGCTTGCAATAAACAGATTCCAGGAAGAAAACACATATTTCTATTTAAACTTACTGGTGCTTCTTTGTCAGCTGATAAATGTCAGAAAAGAAAACATCTCTTGTGCTGTCAGCCTTATACTATTTTATCCAATGTTCTGACAGAGCATTCAGACACAGTGCTCAGAGATCCTATCAGAAACCCATAATATACATGACTAAATGTTTCTGAGCCCTTAGTGTGATTTATTAGTTGAGAAAACTTTGCAAATGAAAGGAAACAACCCACTATGGATTTAAATATGAAACTATCAGCATTTATTAGATGGTTAAGAATGGAAATAATAATGGAAATTCAAAGCAGATCTTTAGCAGAATATAAGCAATTTTCAACTCTTTTTTTCCTTTTAGATTGTAAGCTCTTTTGTACAGGACCCTCTCATATCTTGTATCGGTTATTGGCTGCTTTGTATGTAATTCTGTATATTCAGTGTATAAACCAAATGATACTATAGCACTATAGGATACAGCACTAAGAATAATAATTCTTAAGCATTTCTTTTGCTGTGTTTGTGTGAATAAAATGTGCTTTTTTTTCTCCCCCCCCCACCCCTCCCAACAGTGGACCAAATCGTGGACACTACATTACCATTGTAAAAAGCCATGGATTCTGGTTGCTGTTTGACGATGATATTGTAGAGGTTGGTTTCCCTCATGCTACTTTTCATATATCCACAGTACCATGAAAACCAGAGTAATACTTCTCTCTTACTTTTCAGAAAATCGATGCGCAAGCCATTGAGGAATTCTACGGTTTAACATCTGACATTTCCAAAAACTCTGAGTCTGGCTATATCCTGTTTTATCAATCTAGAGACTGAAGGCCCAGCTGATAATATAGAAAGTATATAGTCTTGAAAGAGGGAATGTAAAGCATGGGTTAGACATCTCGGGAGCAAAATCATGAGAAGAACATGAAGATTCCAGTAACTACTCATGGCTGCAGGGTGATCCTAAATAGTCCACGGATTCAGGCTGCTTAGAGAAGCTTGGAAATGCTCCTCTGATTTGAGCAGTATTCTCAGAAAATAAAGGAATTAAAAACCTTCCTTTATCCCAACATTAGATCAACTTGGCATCAAGAGATCAGATGTGGAAATTTGATTGGACGCCAGATGGATGCTGGGATATTGATCTGTGCAGACTCAGGCAAATAAAACAGCACTTTGGCGTATTTGAAATATTGGTGCTTAAAGGAATCTACAATCAAAGAGTTTGTTTTTTTTTATGCGACATTCACACATTTTCATTTGTTTGTATCATCTTCAGTCATTTCCATCTTACTCTGCTTTGCTGTAGCACCCGTCACAGAAGGGGTTGAGGCTTGGATACCTTTTATGACTTTATTTTTCAAATTTCTAGCACCTTTAAATGTTATTTGAAGAGTCCCCATTGGGTTAATGATTCTACTTAGAAATCTTTGGTGATACGTGAATGAGAATGGTGGGTTAAACCAGGCACCTAGGTGTGTTGTCCTTTAGCTCATTAAAGTGATATTGACACCAAAGGAGATGTGTGATCCCCGTGGTTCTTTACTGTAAGATGTGGTGGTGTTTACTCATACATAACTGTCATTTCTACCAGACTCCAGTGCTGTGTTAGCTAACTGTTTCCCTTTGTGGGTTGTACCTGACAGACAGGAGACATTTCAGGTTTTATAAACTACAGCCTCCTGTCTTATTTATGTGCCACCTGCTGGCAGACCACAGCAGCCCTGGGCTATAGAAACATTTGGGTGTGCTGGCGGGCAGGAGGATTATTTAAAATAAAGAAGAATTAATGGCTTCAGACACTGTAAATAATATCTTTAACAGAGCAATTACCCACACTTAAATTACAAGAATCTGGATATATCCCACAGAAAGTTTTTTTCTGTTTTTGCAGGAGTGTAATCTCAAATATCTTTACCTATGATCTAGAATAGGGCTTTTCACCAGTGGGCCAGATGTTGCCCTCTAGGGGGTTTATGGGCCACGGTTTTCCCAGGTCGTCCATAGTATAATGGCACCATTTTCTTGATAATCTGGCCCGTATCATTTGGTATGTGACATAGACATTTAGCACTTGATCTTAATTGTTTGTTTTTTTTAATTATTCAGCTTTTTTTTGTTCTGCAGCTCTTCACGATGATCCTAGGGAACAGGAAGTTCAGAATGAAGTATGACAAGCAGTGGCCCAAACAGGAAGTTCGTTAATATTATATGCACTTGACAGTCAGGTATGTTAGAATTCAGTTTGGAGTGAGGCAACATAGACAGTGATATAGAAAAAAAAAGTGAATAATGAAGATTAATTGCTTAGATGTCTTATGCTGGCAACATACTGTCATTAGCCTGGCACAAACAAGATTCATAAGGTTCCCCTTGGCACAGTGGGAATCTCACTGAACCATCCCACAAAAGGTTTGAAAATAAAAATCACTTAAGGATAAAGAGACTGTATAATAAATTGAACTTTATGTAAAAGTGCTCTTCTGAGCACTTTTGCAACTTACATTTTTTTAAATTTTATATTTCAGAATAGCCTCAGTTTTTACACTGCTGAAATGAATGTGTAATCTGAGCCATAGAGCTAAGCAGAGAAGCATCAGGAGACACTTTCTGCTGCAGCGAATCATGTTTTTTGTCTTTAAGCACTTACACAGTCCAGTGTGAAACTGCTAATATGAAATCTAAAAAAACAAATGTAAATGTAAAAGTGCTGAGAAAAGTACTCTGAGTCGTTTTAGGTAGAATTATACACAGGGTATATGTTCTGTTAAATAGGGGATACACTCCTCACACTCAAATTCCCATTTACCAGCATTTCATTCTTGAGTTTTGTTTGTGTGTCACTTGGAGCTGTTCAACTGTTGCTGAACTACAAACCTAGCAGCTTTTTGTCACAGTCAAACAGACCTTTTGTTTTTTTGACCCTGATTACCTGTTACCAGTTATTCTATCTGCCCTATGTCTGAGGCAACACATATGTGTAGCTGTTTATTTTGCCCAGGGCAACAATATAACCACTCAACACTGTCTTACAGGAAGCAGTACAGCAAATTGTACAGAACTCTATTACTTTAACAAAATTAATGTCATTGGAGGTACTGAAATCACATCTCAATTTTGCCCCAGTTGTGTCTCACTCACAAGTACTATATTACCTGGCTGTGGATGATGTGTTCTATGCATGCAGGGGCTGCTTTACTAGTTTTCATGTTGAGTACATGCTAATGATTCTTGGGTAACCCCTTGCTATATTTCTGTCCTGTAGTATCACAGCCAGAGAGACCTCAAGCATTTTGCTCTGTTATGCATTGCATGCTCTTTGGTGGCAAAGGAGTTAACAGGAAAGCCGACCCCACCAGGCATAGGAAAGAGATCATACCTCTATACATTATTATACAAAGTGGGGCCATTACTGCCAAGATTGATTTTATTTGCACATACATATAATTTTATTCATTTTGGCCCTTTAAAGTCTCCTTCACAAGATTCTTTCTTTGGGGGAGTCCCCACTCTATGAGCTCTTTATTGGCCATTCCTATCTGTTCCAGTAATCCGAGCAGCAGCTTTGTGCCACAGCTTTGATAAATAGTTCTAATACTAATGGCCCTGCCTGGCCCCTAGAAATTCGGTTCCACCGCCTGGCCTGGTTAGTCCTTCATTTACCAAAATCATGTATTCCATAGCACGTCCAAAAGAAAAACTCTCTTTTAAATTGCAAACTGTGCTTTACAAAGTTGTGTATATATTGAATTTATATATTTGAGTCTAATTAGGAAAAGAAATTTATTAAAACATGCAATTTTTTTTTCGTCATACCCAGCGTGTTCTTTGTGTACTTACCAGCTATGTGGTTTTAAGGCTAGAAATTATCATATAATACATAAATGTAATGTATGTATAAAAGTGAATGTAAAACTGTTCAACGCCCGGAAAGACTACTTCTAGTCATTGTTAAGCAGAGCAGCATTGGAAGAGTTCCCACCTCCTCTTCTGAATATTTCCCCCAGCTATAGCCATGCAGGCACAACTGACCAGCAGGAGGCGCTGTATTTGCATTATACTTGCTGCGTAGAAATTGCTATTGTCATGATATCTAGAGGACAAATCATGAATTTGAATGGCAAAAGTTCTTAGAGTGCTCTAAACAGTTTTGCAATTTCATTTTGAGAGTTTACATTATATTACTGGTGTATTCTAAGTAGAGATGCACCAAATCCACTATTTTGGATTCGGCTGAATCCTTCGCGAAAGATTCAGCCGAATACCGAACCAACCCCTAATTTGCATATGCAAATTTCCCTCCACCTTCCTAATTTGCATATGCAAATTAGGCTTTGGATTCACTTTGGCCAGGCAGAAGGATTCGGCTGAATCCGAATCCTGCTGAAAAAGGCCGAATCCTGGAGAAGACATTCTTCTCCTCCAAAAACAACTCCTTTCATAATTCTGTGCCTCCGAAAACATTGCCTTCCCAGACAATCACCTCTCTGATGAACCTAAAAAGTTATTGAAAAAAATTTTTAAATCAGCTAGGGGCGCCATGGGGCAGTTTGATATATTTTGGTAACTTGTGCTTCAAATCGCAGGTAAGACCTGAGCACAAATGCTGAACTGCTGAAGGATGGTGTCATGGTGACTGTCAGGGAAAATGTATTTACTCTAATGCTGACATACCAGGGTAGATTTAAACAGACAATTTGTCCCCTTAAGATATAGAGAAATTATCTTGGCAATAGAAAATATAAGCTGTTTTTAGATTAGAGCTGTGCTGTCCAACTTCTGTGGGGCAGAGGGCCGGAATATTTGACAAGGCAATAGAGTATGGCACACACAGGGAGCATAGGGAAGGCAGAGTATGGCACACACAGGGAGAATAGGGCAGGCAGAGTATGGCACACATACAGGGAGCATAGGACAGGCAGAGTATGGCACACACAGGGAGCATGAGCAAGGCAGCAGACAGGAAAACTTATCAGGACCACTCTAAGATGAACAGTTCATACTGTACGACATACAGTGACACAGTGCTGGTGCCCCTCCAGCAGACTTTCATATGGGGGTTCTCACAAGGGGGGTTGCAGGCCACCAGTTGGACAGCACTGTCTTATAGCATCACATGCCTCCATGTACCCTCCCCATTTGCCACCTACTAATGGTTAAACCTCTCCTTTTTACACTTTTAAATCTGGACTCTCTTACCTCAATAGGGCTCATGGTTTCTAAAGTAGAGTTTCTTGCATTTGTAATAAGGGCATGAACAATTTATGGCCATAGTTCCCCCTTAGCTGGGCTGCTGGTCCCGGGGAATAAGGCTATTTACCAGAATCAGCCATGTTCTCTGATGAAACACAAGCATTACTGATAGATAGGGACACAGTCCTTTGAAGAGGAGGGAGGTTCCAAATTATACAGTCTGCTTTGTTTTTTAAATGATATTAGTGCAATCCTATTCAGTACATCTATAGGTAGTGATAGTTAGATATTAGACAACTCCCAGGAATTCCCACAAGAGCAGGGCATCTACATCTTCCAGTCCTTCTGGGATTGTTCAAGGACAGATGTACATAGCACCCATCTCCCTCCAAAGATCTTGTATTAACGAATGTGACAAACTGAACTTGTTCCTTCCGTTCCATTTAATAATCTTCCCTGTCACAAATCCATTTAATATAGAAAGATTACCTGGGTCACTGCCTCAGCAAATATGTGCAAATGGCAGTTGGCGTACACATTGTGATCTGATGGGTACACAAAGGCTTTGTTTCTAGCACTGGTTCTGTCTAGCACTGGGTTATGACATCGGTGCTGCCTCTGGTTCTCATGAAGGTGCATTTGTTGCTCCACCTCAAGCAAAAATAAGAATATAATTGCACAGCTGAATCTGAAAGAGCCATTGATAATAATAATAATAATAAGCCATTAGAGTGTATAGGCACTTACCATTCGTGCCAATCGATTTTTTAACTCACTACTGGTTTTTCTTCCCCAAGATTCATGTTAATCGTGTTAACACAAATCTATAATTTTATAGCTATTTTATGATGGAATAAAGGAAGAGATGGCAAGATGATTTCCAGCAAAAAAAAAAACAAAACTCTGTATTTGGATCTGAAAAGGTTAAAGCAAAGGTTTTTCACTGTCCATTGGCAGAACGGTAAAAACTTATTGAGAAGTCGTCATAGCAACAGGCGCGTTGGTTATTATGAGTCACAGGGGAGCAGTATATTAAGGGGAGAAGATTATCGATGACAAATATCTCTATAAAGAGAAAGCCTCTTGCCTAGCATCTGCCTTAGGACACATATTTATTAAGGGAGGAAGATAGACAGGGCCTGACACCATTCTGTGCAAAGCCCCAGTCTATGCTGCAGGGAATGCATCCCAGTTTCCTAGCATGAGTTTAGAGCGAAAGGTCCTTTAGTGGAATTTAGAATCCGCCAGTCATTTGCAGCCTTCACTGTAATTGGCATGACATAATACATGCACGGCTCTGTGGGGGTGGGAGCAAGCACAGCAATGCTTACATGGAGCTAGTCATCCTATTCACAGTAGGTTTATTGATTTCTTACAGTACTGTGTTTATCTGTGAGGTGTACTGTATATGACATCATCTCCCAGACCCACTCCCACCCTCTACTGTGGGGGGGGGTATATACATGCCTTTACATAGCTCCTGTGTATGCCATCACTCACTGGCCATTTATTGTCTTTTTATAGGGTTACAGTCAAAAGAGACAGAATGCAAATTGATTATGATAGAAATACAAAGATCTATAGAGAATAGATGAGACAGAGTTGATAGATCAATAGACAGACGGCAGAAAAGAAAATCTGAAAGACCTACATTAGTGGACAGAGAGACAGAATGGTAGACTGAGAATTGGAAAGACACATTTACAGTGAGAGTAAAATATAGACAGACAAGATGCTGGATAGGTAGATGACAGATAGAAAGATAGATCAATGATAGAAAGATAGATAGATTGATGATAGATCTATAGATAAATAAATGCTAGATAGATTAGAAAGATAGATAATCCCCATACTCGGTTAAACCCCTAAAATTATTAAAGGGCGATAGATGGATGATAGATAGATAGATAGATAGATAGATAGATAGATAGATAGATAGATAGATAGATTAGAAAGCTAGATAATCCCCATACCTGGACCAGATGCAGTTGTACACAGTAGGCAGTGCCCGCTGGCGCCTCTATAAATATACACTGCAGAACAGTTCTCCAGCAAACAGAAGCCACAGGAATCCTTACAGTATCACACACATTTCTATCTGTCAGTACAGAGCCAGGGGCTTAGGGGAGGAAGCCCAGTCTCACACAGTGACATAACTGCATACACAGCACAGCAGCTAAATACCAACTAGATTTCACTAATGGTTTACAAGCAGAAACAGTGTACAATTCCCATGTTAACCCACTAGTCACAGGACCTTAGGCAAAGTCGTCTTGCTTCTCATTGGTACATTAGTCTGGCATAGGAGACATAGACATGCTTCATGAACTCTAGAGGACGTGCTTCAATTTCTAAGGCAGTGTTTATCACTAAGGTGGTATCCTCAGTACATTGGTATCCTCTGAAATCCATTGTATCCATTCCTGAGCAGCAGATCCTAGAATTAAACTAAAGCTTTGCTGTTCCCTCAAAAACTTTCACCCAAAACATGTACTCCATCAATGTAATCTTTTTTCCATGTATCAATGACAGCTGTGGAGTTCCCCTGCTTAATTGGCTCCACATCTCAAACATTTTTGGGGGTCCCACAGCACTTCCAAAGCTTGTTAATCTGTTTGGGACATAACTATACAAATCAACTGTACAGCAATGATATATCTCAGTGAGTCCTTGATACCACTTCCTAGCAGCTATATATATATATATATATATATATATATATATATATATATATATATATATATATATATATATATATATATATATATATATATATATATATATACTTAAATATGAATAGGAGAGTCCTGAATTGAAAGATGAGTAATAAAAAGTAGCAACAATACAATACATTTGTAGCTGTACAGAGCACTTGTTTTTAGATGGGGTCTGTGGCTCCCATTTAAAAAGCTGTAAAGAGTCAGAAGAAAAAGGTAAATAATTAGAAAACTATAAAAAAAAAAAAATTGAAGGCGATTGGAAAAATTGCTTAGAATTAGCCACTCTATAACATACTAAAGCTTAACTTAAAAATGAACTACCTCCCTTAACAAAATAACAGTGCCAGTATTGTTTCATGTTCTAATAAAAACTCTAAAGATACAGAAGGAAAGGGGATTATTTCCCAGTTGGTGACAGAGTCTGGTCCTGAGGCAATGATGTCACTTCACTGATATTAGATTGAATGAAGTCTTGGTCCCTGGAGAGGCCACTAATTGCTGATAACTGCTTAATTCATTTATATTTCCAAGGGGCCTCCATAAAGCACTGAGCTATTTAGAGCAATGCTATAGCCTGTGTATAGCCTTATTGCTAGTCCAACTAAACCCGGTTGTTGTCCAGAATTCTCCAAATCTGTTTTGACGGTACTGCCATTTGGGGTCTGCCTCTGTTATTAGAACCCCCCGTCTGCCACATTCAGTGCACCCCATAGCCGTGAGAGTTATCTCCTGATTCCACTGAAAGAACAATTACTATAATTACATGTTATTTTTATCCTTGCAGCCTACACTTTATTATGACAGGCATCTCATTACCTGAAGGAAAAGCACCAAAGTAATTTATAAACCTCTTATGTGCTGGAAATAATAACACTTAGGGGCAGATTTATCAAGGGTCGAATTTTGAAGTACAAAAAACTTCGAAATTCGACCATCGAATTGAAAAACTTTGAATTCAAATGTCGAATTCACAGTTTTTTCACCTAATTTGGCAATCTTACGATCGAGTAAAAAACATTTGATCGAACGATTTTAGAGTACGATCGAAAGATTTTTATTTGATGTGTAAAGACTTTGAAAAAGTTTGTAGAAGGTCCCCATAGTCTTACATAGCAATTTGCCAGGTTTCATTTGGCGAATTATTGAAGTCGAAGTTTTTTAAAGAGACAGTACTTAGATTATCGAATATTCAAACGATTTTTACTTTGAATCAAAGTAAATTAGAAGTTGTAGTATCCTATTCGATAATCGAAGTATCCAAAAAATTAATTCGAAATTCGAACTTTTTGTACTTCGAAAATTCACTCGAACCTTAGTAAATCTGCCCCTTAAAGGGCACCTATCACAGCCAAAATCAAACACATATTAACAGTCTGACCAGTGCAAGCTAAACACGTTTAATCAAACCACATATATAGTTTTTTGAAAAAACTGCAGGTTTTAAAAAAATCCCTTACTTTGTCAAATGGTTTCTTTCACTGAGGAAGGCCATATTGAGACTATAACAGAGACTATAATATGCAAATATCAGGAGCATGCTCAGATTGTAACACTGCTTTGAGTATTCTACCCAGAATGCCTTGTTTAAGTAAACTCCTCCACTAGAAGTATCAAGAGATTTCCCTATCTTGTCCCCTGCTGGTGATGTTATTATGCAAATGAAGGGCACACACTAACTTCCAGCAGGTGGCAGCACTACTGAACAGCAGCTAACACAGAGGTTTGGCTGATTTGAAAATAGCTTAGAAGGGTTGATAAGCAAGCAAGGAATTTCAACTGAGCATGTGCGAGATTTCAGAGCTACAGTTGGCTGGGAAGATATAGGTAGGAGGAGCCAGTGAAATCCAAGATGCCTGCCTCAGCTAGAACTGCAGGGGAGATAGGGGATATCTTGCAGAAGGTATAGTGAGCTGATCATTTACATTATACAAACAATTCTAACTGTTTTAAAAATCGGATTTCTTGAACTTTCACATAGTGTATTTACTTAGTAAATGATTTTGGTCATGATTGGTGCCCTTTAATGCTACAAACCTACAAGCTCTGAGGATAATAACAAGCCAACTGAGTCGGTTATGCTGCTGGTGGGCCACTGCTTTTCATGTGGCTTGAACATTATGGGCCAGATTTATTAAGAGTTGAAGTGGAAATTTGAATTTGTGGGTTTTTTTTTTGTGGTCAAAACTCTCTTGTGAGTTATCCATACTTGATTTGAGTTTTAATTCAAATTCGAATTTCGAGATTTATCATAATCTGGCACTTTAAGAACTCAAATTCGACTATTTGCCACCTTAAACCTGCCAAATTGCTGTATAAGTCAATAGGAGAGATCATTTTGGTGATGTTTGCAGCTTTCCTGACATTTAAGTTTTTTTCAGAGAAAAAAACTCGAATCGAGTTCATTTAATTCGATTCGAGTTTTTCTAATTCAAATCAAATTCGATTTGAGTGTTTCTAATTCAAATCAAATTCAATTTGACTTTTTCTATTTCGTCCGAGCTGAGAAAATTAGATTCAATTAATAAAGTTTGATCGAATTTCGAGTTTATGGGAGTTTTAAAAAAAACGAATGAATTCAAAATTCGACCCTTGCTAAATGTGCCTCCCACACTGTATCTATTCTATTTCCAACCAGCTTTCAGACATGAAGGAGTGGTATGTTTTTTTGCTCATTAACCGCATGCTAAATAAAACATTAAGATAGTAATGACATAAGCCTAAGACATTCAGCCTTTAAAAAACCCTCTGCGCCGTCAGTTTATCCCTGTGGGGTAGGGAGAATGGGATATTTTAATTCATAAGCTCTAATTGAATTGCTTCCAGGTTTAGTTACTACTGATCAATTATTATAACTTTTTTTGCTTGAAAAAAGTACCAATCCATTTTAAACCAAAGCACAATCCATGAATCGCCTCTCGTAGGATATGAAGGTTGCAGACTGACAATGAAAGATCCTTTGATTAAGTAGACGGTCTCTTGTCACCCACAGCCCAAAGGCACCTGTGAAGTTCATATCTGTACACTGTGATTATATCACCCATATCGTATCCAAGGTACCTCGGTTTCAAGCATTTTCCTTGTATGATAGACCTATATTCCTGTTAATTAGCTTGCTCTTTTCTGAACGTTTTCCAGTCCTTCCAACTAATGAGCCATACAATTATGCAATTATGTTTGCATCCCTTGAGAATAATAATTAGTGCTTTGCCGATGCTGTCCAGAACTGAGAGTTTCAACCTAGCTCATCTACTTGTACAGGTATGGGATCTGTTATCCGGAAACTCGTTATCCAGAAATGCCATCTCCCTCAGATTCCATTTTATCCAAATAATCCACACTTTTAAAATGATTTCCTTTTTCTCTGTAACAATATAGTACCTTGTATTTAATCCAAACTAAGATATAATTAATCCTTATTGGAAGCAGAATCAGACTATTGGCTTTATTTAATGTTTACATCGTTTTCTAGTAGACTTAAGGTATGAAGATCCAAATTATGGATGGATCCCTTATCCAGAAAACCTCAGGTCCTGAACATTCTGGATATCAGGTCCCATACATGTATTCCTAAATGGCCCCATATCTGTATTCTTAAATAGCTTTCCATGGTTGGTTGGACAAAAGCAAAAACTCCCAAAACATAGGTCCATCTGTAGGGGTGAAGCAGCAGATGCAGGAAGCTTCAAATCATTCAGGGTAAAGTTTAGGCTGAATGTTTATCTGTAGTCTACAGGGAGATTACTATAAACCACAGCCACAATATTTGCACCTGGTAAATGCTGCTTGCTGATTGGTTGCAATGGGTTACTAGAACTGTTGCTAACTTTGTTACTACTTTGTAACTTAAAAGGTTTGGTTACCTTTAAAGGTGTTGTTTATCTTTAAATCAACTTTTAGGGGGTTATTTACTATGCTTTCTTTATAAAATCTGACTTTTAAAAATCACAAATTTATGGAATTTATTAAACTCAGAGGATGGAAAAGTCTGAATCAGAAAATCCTGCATCTCAGACCTGTCGAGGTTGCATAGAAGTCAATGGGACAAGTCCCAAAGATTTTTTGATGTGCGTTGGTTTTCGGGTGAAAATTCCGGAAAAATCAGAAAATCTGATTTTTTTTCCCGCAAAGTAAATTTTCAGGAAAATGTAATAATAAATAAGCGTTAAAAACCCAAGTGGAATTGATTGAAGTGTGTAGCAGAAAATATTGAGATCAATTCGACTTTGATAAATAACCCCCTTAGATATTCTGAGACAATTTGCAATTGGTTTTTGAGTTATTTGGCTCTTTATTCAGCAGCTCTCCCGTTTGCAGTTTCAGCAGTTTAGTTGCTAGGATCCAAATTAACTGTAATATGAGTTGGAGAGGCCTGCATAGAAAGATGAGTAATAAAAAGTAGCCATAACAATACATTTGTAGCCTTACAGTGCACTTGTCAGTGACCCCCATTTTAAAGCTGGAAAGAGTCAGAATAAAAAGGCAATTCATTTAAAAAAAAAAATTGAAAACATAAATAATGAAGACCAATTGAAAAAAAAAATTGCTTAAAACTTGCCATTCTATAACATACTAACATACTAAAAGTTAACTGAAAAGTGAACAAGCCCTTTGAAATAAATTTTAGTTAGTTTTATAAAATATCCTATTCTTTTCAATTTTTTTTCAATTTTCAATTGCTTTATTTTTTTTAATAGTTTTTGAATATATTTGTATATATGGAAGCTTTCCTCAGTCGAACCTGTTTATATGTCTCCCTTTGCTAATATTGCTGCCTGGGACTTCCTGTCGGTCCCAGTTGCACAAAGCACAGAGAAGTAGTTCTGCTAAATCAGACAAAGGCTGCCGACAGAATATGGCAAGAAGCGTCAATGTGACATTTCCCTGAGCTCTCCATATGTTCCGGGGGTGTTCCAACAGCAACACGCAAACATAACAGGCAAAGTTTTAAGTGTGAAAAAGGCGTGCAGACCAACTTTTTCAAGTTTCAACTTTGCAAGCCAAAACCAGATTATTTTTGGTGAAAGGTTTAGTGATTCTGAATCATGTGTCAGGGGGGCACAGATAAAAAAAAGTACTTTGTTTTGCAGAACAGAAAAAAGAACTAGTGTTGCCAACTGAAGTGAAGCAACTGTGTTCTAACTTGTTTACGCCAGCTAACCGCACAGGGCTGCCAAGTAGTTTTACATAAATCAATCCCATATCCAGGGTTGGACTGGGCCAGCGGGACACCGGGAAAAACCCTGGTGAGCCCCAGCTCTCATGGGTCGGTCCAGACTCCATTTCCCGATCTGCTGACCCCACAAAAAAAACTATTTGCGGCACCACGCAGTGCCCTTCGCATCGTCGCAGTGGGGAGGGGGTCAGGAGGACCTTGCCCATACCTGTACTAAAATCACCCATAGGGGTTTATTTACTAAAACTAGATTTCTTCCAGTCTGGCTTTTTGGGCCAAAAACTCATATTTTTTTGAGATTTATTATACTCCGAAGCTGCAAAAAGCCAGAATCCGAAAACTCGACATCTTAAACCTGTCGAGGTCATTTATAAGTAGGGATGCAACGAATCCAGGATTCGGTTCGGGATTCGGCCAGGATTCGGCCTTTTTCAGCAGGATTCGGATTCGGCCAAATCCTTCTACCCGGCCGAACCGAATCCGAATCCTAATTTGCATATGCAAATTAGGAGCGGGGAGGGAAATTGCATGACTTTTTGTCAGAGAACAAGGAAGTAAAAAATGTTTTCCCCTTCCCGCCCCTAATTTGCATATGCAAATTAGGGTTCGGTTCGGTATTCGGCCGAATCTTTCACGAAGGATTCGGGGGTTTGGCCGAATCCAAAAAAGTGGATTCGGTGCATCCCTATTTATAAGTCAATGGCAGATGTCCCTATCCCAATTTGAAGATATTATGGTCTGCACTGGGTTTAGCCCAAAAAAATTGTTGTTTTTTGGGCGATAACCCGAAAGAATCGTGTTTTTGCTCGATTTTATTGAGTTTTTTCCTGACCAGCCTCAAGTTATTTTATTGATAAATAAGTAGATGGGAGTTTGGTTGTGCTTTCTTTAATAAAAATATGAGTTAAATTTGAATTTTAGTCAATTCCAGTTTCCAAACTATTACCAGACTGCCAAGGGAGTAAGGCAGAGAGGGAGCTGTCCCTTGTCCTGGCAAACATGGGAGCTGTCCAGCTTTACTCAGTACTGAAAGTGTTCATGTTACCCAGCTGATTGCAGAAACAACATCTTTGGGGCAGGTTATACCTAGAAATCAGCTTTGTTGTCACCTACAGAATCAGATGGATGGACTCCTTACCCATTTTGTTGCTTCCCTTTCTTCTATTTCATCATTATCCAATCTGCAAATACCTGCAAAATAGCCTGGCCACCCATTGTTTGCCTTGGATTACAACAGCATTATGTGTAGTCGTATTGCATTTCATTTCACTGATGAATAGGTGTAAATAGCCAGACTTTTGCATTTAAATAGTTAAACAGGTACAATGTTTGCCCATTTCTTATCACCCATAACAGTTAGCATTTACAGGCCTGAAAGTGATTGGTTGCTGTGGATTTTAGACCTGGACTGGAAACGTTGTGCCTATTATGTTTGTAGCTGTCTGGTTAGATGAGAGTAAGGGGAGACAGGTAAACTTTTTCGTTAGTATGTGTTGCAGGTACATGACCCATCCCTAGCATTACAGCATTGAGCGTCAGCTGATTTCCCACCTCCTGTCTGCAACCTCTTGCTCATGCCTAAGCAATAATCACAGATTATTTCAGAAACCTGAAATATAGCTAAACCCCCAAATCCATGTTCTATACTAGCCTGAAGGGCTGACAATCACTGCAGTTTATTTGGAGAAGTGTAATGAAGTGCATAATCTTGCAAATGGAAATTGAGTGTCTGGAAACTGCTCTGTGCATAGAAAACTGCCATAATGAAACAACTGCTATAGGAAAGGCAAGGAGAAAAAAAATATGAACTACGAGAGTGCTTTCAAGATCATTAAAGTATCTGGCTAGAGCAGAATGGAATTCCTCCTTAATTTCTACAGTAGATGAAGTGTTGTTGCTCCCTTTCAGTGTAAGAGGGGGTGAAAAAAAAAGTGTTTCTTTGATAGGGAAAAGCAAGGGATATTCCCACGGCTATAATTGGGCAAGATCTGACGCTCGGTGGCAAAGAGCAGGGGTGCCTCCTACCCTGCTAGTTATTATATTGTAGGACTTAGCTCCAGTGAGCACTCGATGCATGATAAAAAGAACTTCCTTCCTTATGGCGCCCTGCCAAGGCTTCCAATAAGAAGCCTCTCCGGGAGGGAAGATAAAAAAGAAGCAGCCGCAGTTATGTGATGGGGTTTCACTGACATCTCCCACAAGCAATCAAACCATTCAGACTGAAGCCATTTATATTGCTCATTGTTTAACCTCTCCTTGTCTGTACTTAGCAGTGGAGAGGCCTGAGCACACAATATTACGAGAAGAAAGGTTTTTCCATCCTGCAGCTGTTTTTGTACAATAAATAAGGGTGTGTGTTAAGTACCGTCACGGATTTGCTGCGGTGATCCAAAGGGACCCCTATCTATGGCCAGGGCAAAGCAGGACTGAATACACCTGACACATTTGTGCTGTTAAAAGGGTTGTTGACTTTTTAATTAACCTTTACCATAATGTAGAGAATGGTATTCTGTGACAGTTTCCAATTGGTCTTCATGTTTTATTATTTGCTGTTTTCGAATTATTTTCACTTTTTGTGCAGCAGCTCTCCAGTTTGCAATTTCAGCATCTAAAATGGCTAGGGTCCTATTTAACCTAACAACCAGGTACTGGTTTGAAAAAGATACAGGAATATGAATTGAGGTGGGCCTAAATAGAAAGATAAGTAATAAAAAAGTAACAATAAAATTGTAGCTTCGCAGAGCAATAGTTTTTTTTGGCTGACCCCCATTTGAAAGATGGAAAGAGTAGGAAGAAAAAAAATGAAGACCAATTGAAAAGTTGGTAAGAATAGGCCATTCTATAATATACTGAAACAGTATACAACCCCTTTTATTGTACCAATCCACTTTGCAGGGCCCCAGGCTGGTGCCTACCTGTGACTCATCCATTTCCACATTTAGTGTCATCGTTTAATCATTATGGACATAACGAGCAAATCCAACCTGCATGACATTTCCCCAGGCCTGTCCACTCACAGCACGGATGCCTTTGGCTTTTTATATTATTTCTCCGCAAACAGATTCACACACACACACATACTGCAGATAATTATACTCCGTGCCCTATTCTTAGTAGCTGCGAATGATTACAGAGAAATCTGGAAAAGTACTAATGAGCTTTCACACTATATTCACAGAGGGCAGTTTTGGCTTTGGATCATTTATGCATATGTGATCATTTGCCTTCGAATATGGCTCTAGCCTGCCAAGGAACAGAAATAGAGACCAGTTATTGGCAGGCAGGCAGGCCATGGCACCTCGTGATCATGTGACAGGAGCAGCCTATTTCAGGGTGTTGATGTTCTGCTTCCGACTGAAGACCCCCTGCATACTCCAACATTTTAATTCTAAGCAACTTAATTTTTTTCTTTTTTAAAATTTTTGAGTTATTTGCCTTACTCTTTTGTCTCTTTCCTGCTTTCACATGGGGGTCACTGACCCCATCTGAAAAACAAATGCTTTTTTATTACTCATCTTTCTACACAGCCCCTTTACTATTTATATTCCAGTCTCTTATACAAATCAGATTGGTGAGATTGCAAACCAGAAAGCTGTTGAATAAAAAGCTAAATAACTAAATACAAATAATAATAAATGAAAACCAATTGCATATTGCCTCTGAATATCATGCAACGTATTAAAAGTAAATTTAAAGGTAAACAACCCCTTGCATTCATGCATAGTTGCAGAAGACTATACACTGTGCACATTAATGAAATCACATGCCCATAGATACAGTTTGGAAAGTGCCTACAGGGGCACTTAGTGACAGATACATCTAATATGTTGCTGTGTTGTGCCTATGGGCATGTTAGTGATAGATACACCTAATAAGTCTGAGTTGTCGTTACAAGGGCAGTAAGTAGTAGATACAATAAATATATTGCTGGTATTGTGCCTAAAGGGACTATTTGTGATAGATAATCCAAAGAAGGTTTGTTAATAAAAGGAGTGCAAAAAATGAGCACAATTTGCCATTTTGATCTCTAATGCTAATTAGATTTTTCCCAGAATTGAACTAGTGCAAGATTAAATACCTATAAGCACAACACACAATGTACTTAACCCCTGTCAATGGAGATGTTGGTTAAAGGGGTCCCATAACTCTGCACCACCCTGTGCCTAATGCACCAAAGCAGTAACAACAGGGACATTGGCACAGGTAGATGCAAGCTTTAATATGTTGCAGATTGGTGTATACAGGGTAATTTAACAATAAATAAGGATACGCACCTTGGGAGCCTTTCTCTTGATATAGTGCAGACCACAGTATTAGAAGGGGAACAGCACCCCCTTTAATTTGCTGTTGGATGAAGGGCTATCAGATGCCCTCCAAAAGTTGTGTTTGTGTATGCAGTTGACACAATAAATTATAAGGCTTTTTTCCACATGTTGAACTGGTTCCATGTGCCCAATAGTTTCATCAAATTGCACCAAACATACTGCAGTGTTATACATACAATAGAGTAGCAATTGATGCGCCTAATAAGTTGCAGTGTCCTTTCAATGGCATTTAACAAAACTAGTTGTGTGCTGCCTAGAAAAATGATCGGGAATTCATGCATCTAAGTATTTTGCCTATAAACGCAGTTATTAGTAGAGGTGGGAGGTGAATATGTTGCCTAAGTGGATAGTTGTGCAGCACTGGGGCCCTGTGTTTGATTCTACCCGGGGTATTAGCTGCAAGGAGTTTGTATGATCTCTTTTTGTCTGTCTGGATTTGCAGCCAAACATACAGGTCGGTTGTCTCCTAAGGGAATTGACCTAAGTGTGTATAAATTTAATTGGGACCTTAGATTGTAAGCTCCAGGCCCCCGACTGGCAATCTGTGGATTCTGGCAAATATCAAAGGTACTGCTGTAAGATGTCATAAACAGTCATTATATATTGGGCTGGTGGAGGAGGGGCTCTGTATACTAGAAATGCAAGGGCCCATTTTGATTCCCGGTCCAGACCTGGTAAGCTCCACTGGGTCAAGGGATGCAACCAATCTCTGTAAAGCACTGCATAACATGTGGTTGCTATTAATTTAAAGAACCAATAAACCTAACATGATGCTGTGTTTTGCCTACAGGGTCATCTGGGAGAGATACACAGAGGATATTTATTATAAAATGTACTGGCTGTTTCACAACAGCCAATAGGCATCCTTCAAGGTAGGGTGCAAAGTAATGATGTGTGGGCCAGGACCCGTGGGTTAACCTGCGACCTCACTGAGCTCTTCTACCTGCTCTCTCTGTCCCCTTGACCTTAGACTGACGACTTCCGGCTTTCTGTTTTATAGGCCCGCGCCTGCCCATCCCTTTTGTGACATCATCGGCGGGGGGGTCGGCGAGGGTCTATAAATGGAGGGGGAAAGCTGGGTGCAGGTTGGGTGGCTGCGGGTAAAGGTTTTCTCGACTCACAAATCACTAGTGTATTTGTAAAGTGCATAAATAAAGGATGTAATCCACCATGTTTTTTGCAATTCGTATACCTGTCCAGAAGGTAGTAGAATTGCCAAAGTTTTCTTTGCTTCTTCTTGGAGTAAAGAGATCTACTTTCTCTTTATGAATACAGTGCTTCCTGCATTGGGCAACTCTGTGTTCACGAGGGGATGCACATATGCGTTCCCCCCTCCCACCCCTTTGCACATCCCCTAACGGTCATTCAGACGTGCAAGTTAGGGAGCACCAGTAATGTAATGTGTTCTTGTCAGATGATCTGGTAACCCTTAGGGATCTGGTTGGCACACATATAAGAACATGAAGCATCACTCGGTTCAGCTGTTTATAGAGCTAAACAATCCTGCAGATGCAAAGTATCGCTTCAACATCTTCAAAATAAGACAGACTTTAAAAAGAAGGGGGTATCAGACACAGCAATGTGTGCAAATTAATCACAGGAACAAACCCCATGAATAGAGATCCTCCTGGAACAGGAAACAGAGCAACAATTGGCAGATTATTACAGAAAATCACTGCTGTATTACATGCAAATTGCTCTGACATTTCTCTAGCTGTTAGATGATTCATTAATAATAATGATGATAAAAAGACCTGGTAAATAAGTGACTATGAATTACCTGCTACAGCCGCTTATGCTGATGTTTTTTCATTATTTTGGTTGGGTGCCCCCTCCCAAGAATAATCTGATCCTCTTTTGCCAACTGTGACGGCAGAACAATAAGAACTGAACACAGACTGGTGTCCTTGGTAACGGTCTGACTCTTACAGTTGTCAGTCCTTCTTCTTTGGTGGAAACAGCAGCTACTCGTGTCAGCTAATACCACTATAGAATGTTTTAGGAAATACAACGTACACAAGATCCATAACTAATAGATTCTTTCTGGTTAATTTTGGTTTAAAGGGGTGGTTCACCTTACACACACTTTTAATATGTTCTAGAAAGCTAACTCTGAGCAACTTTTCCATGTGCCTTCATTTTTGTAATAGTTTTTGAATGATTTGCCTTCTTCTGGGGGTCACTGACCCCATCTAAAAACAAATGCTCTGTAAGGCTACAAAATTATTGTTATTGTGATTGTTATTATTCATCTTTCTATTAAGGTTCACTCCTATTCATATTCCAGTATTTTATTCAAAGCAATGCATGCTTGCTAGGGTAGTTTGGACTCTAGCAACCAGATTGCTGAAACTGTAGAGCCGCATAACCTGCTACATAATATTAAAAGTTAAATCAAAGCTGAACCACCTATTTAAATGGGATCTAATCCCATTCCACTTCTAGAGGCCGCTCTTCATTTTTTTTTGTTCAAATTGATGAGATCCATCAATGATGGAAATGATCCACAAGCAGGCATTATGATGAATTATTGGCAATGTTTTTAACAGTAAGAAGCATGAGCAGTCTCTCCACTTGTACCATAGATTCACTGCAATTGCCCTTCCTTATAATACAGCTAAACCCGTGGGGAAGTGGAATTAGATGACTCATTCCGGCACAGCGAGGGTAAGACTGAAAGTGCAGAGAGAAGCGAATGTTATCTAAACACTGTCAGCTTCTAGAGACATTGCTTTGTTCACGTCTCCATCCCGGCCAGAACGTTTTATATATATATATATATATATCCCCTGTGGGATGAATTGGAATGCCAATTTCAAGCCAAGCCTGATCCTCAACATTAATGACCAACCTCACTAACGCTTCCACCAGCAATGTTCCAACATCTAGTGGAAAGTCTTCCCAGAAGAGATGAGGCTGTAATAGCAGCAAAGAGAGCACAAGCCGTCTATTAAAACCCCTGGGTTTAGGGCTGAGAGGTTACACCCCAGATGTCCAGCAAAAGTTTGTTGGACTGAGTTATAAATATAAACTGTCTGACCTGTAGTCCTTTAGCTATTGTTTAACTACTGTAGCAGTGATAATAGAGAAATGCACATACAATGAGGGGCCCATTTACTTAGTTCGAGTGAAGGAATAGAGGAAAAAAAGTTTGAATTTCGAATGGTCAAATATGGCTACTTCGACAACGACCTTCGACTTCGAATCGAACGATTCGAACTAAAAATCGTTTGACTATTCGACCATTCGATAGTCGAAGTACTGTCTCTTTAAAAAATTCTTCGACCCCCTAGTTCGCCACCTAAAACCTACCAAGGCCAATGTTAGCCTATGGGGAAGGTCCCCATTGGCTTCCTAACAAATTCCTGATCGAAGGAATATCCTTCAATCGATGGATTAAAATCCATCAATTCAAAGGATTCAATCGTTCGATCGAACGATTATTCCTTTGATCGTTCGATCGTTCTACGGGGCAGGGACCTCCTTCCCACTATGTCTCTTACCATATAGCACTTAAGCTCTTTGTCCTGATATGATTCTGTATATACAGTATTTATGTGATTTGTCTTTAGTGTGTATACTTTTATATATATATATTTTATATATAATATATGCACTACAGAACTGCAGCTCCGTAACAGCACTTTACAAATAAAGCTATACATACATACATGTTCAGAAATAAGAATAAACTTCTATTACAAACTCAAGACCACACATATTAATAAAGACACCACTGGGCCTGATTCATAAAGCACAAATTAGACCTAAACAATGGTGCATACACTCATAATGGAATGCTGGGTAAAAATGTTGCATTTTGGGTTAAAATATAGTAAACTTTGCACATAGCAGCAGTGTAGTAGAGTGTACGTGAATCGTATAAAGGCATTTTTACATAAGTGTAGAAATGAATAGGAAAATGACATAAGTGCTGGAAGACTAAGCCAGTGTCGAGTGATCATTTTGTTTTGAGCTGAATGTATGGGGAAGAAAGCAAAGCATTGTGTTTGTGTTGGTGATTCAGAGATGTTTGGGGTACATGCTGTGCCTGCAGCACATACGTCTTTGGGCTCTGACAGGCACATCAATGGCTCAGCAAGACAAGCACCATGCGACTTTGCTTTATGAGTCAGCCGTAGCATGATGGGCAGCCTTATCTGCTCCCCTGCACACCTCTCACCTTGACATTTCCAAGGGCTCCAACCATTATAATCATTTGCTAACAGCCTCTGTCCTCCTCCTCCCACACATTCAGACACACAGCTGCCAGGGACTCTCCTGCAAGCACCAGCCATTTTCTACCCTATGGCTTAAGTTTTAGTGAGTAACTGCGACACAGGTTCCTTCCACCTGCAGGGAGATTTATGTGTGGCTATAACTGTTCTGTACCCAGAATACCCCCTTGTACAGTAAGATAAAGGGAATCGATTCAGACTTGCTTAATGAAAGAAGCACTCCCTGGTTCCCTATTCATTGCAGTCTCTGTCCTGAAGTAGTTTAGGGATTAATAAGTGAAATATCTCCTCCTTGGGGAACCAGCCACCTACACAAGCAGCACATCGAACCCCCATCTCCCACACACACCCCTGTAAGTCTCTAAGGAAGGGCAGATTCATAGACTTCTGTGCATGAAAACAGGTAGATGATACGGATATAGAGTGTCACGCTCCAATTAAAGAACAAATTCAATACTGCCAATAAACCTACTACTGTTGAAGCATCCTGTGAGGAATGTATTAAAGATACAATAACACCAAACTCAATTTGCTCAGTGGAAAAGAGCTCACTGTATTAGTCACAACAGATAAACACTTTATATGCAGCATCAAATGCAACATTTTTATACACTGTGTAAAGGCACCCAGAGGATCACGTATGCACAAAAATAATGTACACAGACCCTGCATGCTCTGTAACGGCAACCACCATATCAAGAATGCATAGTAAAACTAATGGCAACATGTGCATGTTCTGTACATTGAACAAACATATCATGTATGCACAGAAAGCACTTACAGTGAAAACCTGTCTGCTCTGTAAATGCAGTCACCATATTATGTATGCACATAAAACAGACAAACGCAAGGCCTGTTGAGGGTGGCTATAGTGGATAATCTGCTGTTTGATGCTGGTACTTCAACACGTGATCTTTTGCACTTTAAGGTGGCCGTACACCAGCCGAGAAAAGCTGCCCAAAATCGTCAGCTTATAGGCCAGTATTTGGGGTCCTCCGGTATTGGACTCTCAATCAGCCAGAAGTTGAGCAGGGAGCTTACATTTCCCATCGGATCGAGGACCGCATTAATGTGGCCCTCGATCCCATAGCCTGCATTCTTGATTGCCAACCTCTCCAAGCAAGTGGATCTGCCCATGTATGGCCACCTTTAGTCTATAACGCCTCTGCCCACTAAGGAAAAAAGAGCAGCAACCATAAAATCATGCCTGCCTAGGGATTTTGAAGCTTTCCACTAAAAAACATCCCTCTAACTTGGGGACAGACAAGAAACCCTCCACCCAGAGAGATAGCTGACTAATGTAGAGGATTCAGGGATCTGAATGACCCCTGTGGGGCACAATACCATCAAATGTTTTCTGCAGTATGGTGCTTAGTACAGGGGATTCTCTATTCTGAATACCTATTGCTTTTCCCATCTTTACCTATCATCTTCTTCAGACCTGGATGGGTTGCTTGTGTGAAGAGTGCTACTGACGGGCCAAGCTGATGGATAATCCAAAAACAGTTGTTTACCTGTGCCTGTGAGTAGATTTTTGCACCCCTGTAGCAGAACTGTCCCCAGGTATTTCTCATTAAAGGCTATGAAAAAATTATCTTTTTGTGTTGAGCCTGCTGGGAAAGTTCCATTGATCTGAAGATTAAGCAGTGATTTCAGATCATTTACCCTTTCAGGGTCAGACTAGTCTCATGTGGCTGGGCAAAGTGTAGTGTGGCAGTGAGTGGTGGGCTCTTGACTTGATCTTCCAGTGGGCTCCTGGGTTCCCCAAACACTGTACTCTTGTTACAAGGCCATGACCACTTTTGTATTATAACAGAATAGGAGGGATATAGGCAGGACAGCCTTTAGGGTTACAGATAGTATAAATGTTATTACTGCAGCTTTTGAAACCAATATTGAATACTGCCCTGTATGGCACAGGGCCCTGGTTAAATGATGCCTGAATGAAAAATTTGGGTTTTTATTAAAGGACCTAACATTTGAAGATTGTGGCCAGCAACTCTCCCATATGTTATTAAGAGGTGCCGTGTGGAACACCCTTGCCCATGCCACAATGATTGCCACCTACCATAATGATTAACCTCTAAATCTTTATCCTTCTGGTTCCACAAATTATAAGGGTTCTGCCTTTTGCTCAGTAAATGTAATATGTCCAAAAATAAGAAATCTGTGCTTTCTATTAATTTCCTGAGGGAACGTACACACACACACACACAATACCTCAGTGTCTTCTTTCAGGCCATTTCATGAAGATCCTCCTATTAGAAAGATTCAGCAAGAGGTATAAATACTGTAGCAGCCAGACTTCCACAACCCTATACAACCTTTAGAAATCAATGTATATAATAATAATACATGGATATAATGGATAATATGAATTTATGCTATAGGCTCCTGATGTGAAGAGGAGAGTACACATTATTGCTAGCCTTCCTAATTTCCATTGAGAATCCCTGGTGTTGACTCACTGTCCTTACTCATTTTGTCGTTGTTTTTTTACCAGCTGACTTCCCCTTAAAATGTCCCTGGGAATATGTGATTTGTAAGGCCTTGGTGGTTATTTTGGTGGATAAGGGACCACTGATGGTGTAGCCATAGTAACCGTCATGATCAGTCAGCCCCACAATGGGGAATGTGATCATTATATTGGTCCTACTTCTATGACTATGCATGCCAAATATGTGATCCCTGTATATGAGGTCAGTATCAGCCTCCAGCTTTGGCTTGCTTGTACCCCCGATGTACCCAGCATGGATACATGTATAACTCAGAACTGATGGCTATGGAGAGTGCATTGGCAATGGTGCTGGGAAATCCCTAGTTTGTGTAGGTGGTGATAGAGAATTAATTGCTTGATGGAGGTGGGATGCAGGGCTGCAGGGATAAGTGGGTGGAAGCGATTGTCAAGGTTGAGAATGCAGTGGTGCACTAAGTAATTAAAAGTAGATTGGTGCTCCTCTGTTGCCATGGAGGTCCTGCTCCCAAGGCTATTATATAAAGAATAAAGAATGGGGATTCCTTTCTGCTAGATTCTCAGCTGCTAAATCAGTTAAAAGAGACAGAAAAGAAGTCACTATAAAGGCCAACAATCATTCACAGTAATGCTCACAGTATATTTCTATCAGGGCTGCCAGCTAATGGAGCACTGGAATTTGTAGCAAAGTAGTTTTTCTGTTATTGACTTCTACAGACTCTCAATGGGGCATGTCGATTATTTCCCTTAAAGTACTTGAACATATGAACCCAATAAACCTGATTGCATCTCCTTTTCATCTGTTTTATTTTTTTAAATCAGAATTACAGCAAATTAGTCCAAGTTTTTGTATTTGTTCTGTTCTTACTGTACTGTATACCAGAGCTGTTTAAATAAATGGGCGAAATCTGATTTTTTAGAAGGAGAATTTGCCCAGGACCCAGATATTTGAGGTTTTAGACAGGTGGTAAATGCTGCCTGCTGATTGGTTGCTATGTGTCGTTACGTTTTATGACTTGTAATGCATTAACCACATAAGGTAAATTATGTAATAAAATTAAAAGCTACTTTAGAAATACCAATTATTGGTCAGTTTGATGATTGATTAGATGAGTGTTGTTGGAAAGATACACATCTAAAGCTGGCCATACATGGGTAGATTTAAGCTGCCAATTTGACCCCTTTAGACCGAGTTGTCAGCTTATCTGCCTTTGTTTGGGCCCTATCCAACTGCCTATACAACATAAATCTGGCTGAAATCATATATTTATCAGGCAGGTGTAAAAATCCTGTTTCTGCAGGAACCGAGGCCCTGCATAGATGCCTTTTATGATCCAATCATTTGGCCCAATATTGGCCACCACATGATGGTCATAGTGGATAAATATCCACTTGTTTATAAACTTTATTTATAAACTTACCAAATGAGTGGATCCTATTGTGTATAGCAGCTCCCTAAACATTACTGGCCTTGTTCTTTCATACAGTTGTCACTTCTATATTAAAACACTGGGCACTGAAATACCTTATGAACCAATAATTGAAGCAGGTGCTTTTACATAACAAGGATTAGGAAGTGGGATATTAAATTAAATTTGCACATTTACATTTGAGAAAAATCCATAAGGAAATGGCATCATCCATAAAGAATAGACATCTTCCGTTGTCCAGCACATAGACGTCACATGACATGGACATGATGAGCTGAATCAAATTCTGAATTTGGTCTGAATTTGTTGTCACAGCCGGCACCCGATACCAGAACAAATGCCAAGCACCCTGGTCTTGGCTCGGCTTCACCAGTAGTGTGACCACCGTTGGGCTTCGGGAGGAGCCCTCAGCTTACTTGGGTGCCACCTGGACTTAACGAGGGGTGCAAGGCGAGATGTTCTGGCTGGCGAAGGGGCACGGCTGTTAGCAAAGTCTTTTTGGCCGAAGGTCACGGTACAAAAGGATTAGGCAGAAGGATGGTCAGACATACTGGGTCGAGGCAGGCGGATATCAGAATCGTCAGGCAGGCTAGGGTCAAACCGGGTTGTCAATCAAGGGGTTAAGCAGGAGAGTTGTCGTAGGCAGGCTAAGGTCAGGATACAGAGTTCAGAGTAGTCAGGATACAGGCAGGGTCAAACACAGGTTATCAGACAGACAAGATTCAGATCAGATGCACTAGGCTCAGGAAACCACAAGAAACAAGTTCTATCACGGTCAAGGAACAGTACACTGAATGGGCCTTAAATAGTATTCAAAATTCGCGCCAAAACGCGCTGGCGCAAACACGCCAGTGCGCCTGCACCTTTAAGAGGCGCGCGCGCACCCCAATAACAAAGATGGCGCCTAGCAGACACGCGGCGGGCGTCCCCGTCGGTGGAGCTGCGGCCGACCCCGCAGTGCAGGTAATTTTATTACAAGTGTGCCAGGTTCTAAAAGGCATGTTGGGAACATGAAGACATTGGCAGGCAAAGGCAAGGTGCTAAGAAATCTGCTGCTGAGTTAGCTGGGGCGGAGTCTGGAGACAGAAGGCAGGCAAGAAAGATGATAGCAAAAACTATGCCAAAAATATTAATGATCAATGCACATTTTATTTTTTGCTAAATACTTTGGAAGCACACACGCATTTAAAAAAAATTGTTTTAGTAACAAATGAATTATCATATGAATATTACAAAACCACCACACCCACATCAAGGTACATCCTTATATGGAGGTTCTCACTGTTACTTCAGTCATCTCCCTGTTCATCTCGGGGAGAGATCCGCTCGTTTGGCGACATCACCAAATGAGTGGATCTCTACTTCTATGGTCACCTTAAGACCACCAGTGAGTTTGTCCAATCATCCTGTAGAATTTCTCTGCTAAAGCTCAACAAAACACCCTTGTGATGGCAATGTGCACCTTGAGCGCCAGAACTATATGCCCTGACTCTGCTTATTTATATATTTCATGCTTATTCACCATGGCTCAGAGCTGCATGAAAGTTGCAAACCAGCTATAACAACCAAATGCGACTAGAGTTGGTTATCCAGTATACCTTCTTCAGGAGTGTATGGAGAAGATAGAATTTCTTGTTTTGATGAAGAAAGAATTCTTGCAGACAATTCTTCCAGGCGCATCTCTGAAGGTCTTTCCAAGCTTTTGTTCTTACCAAAGGTTTCCAGAAAGCAGAAAGTCAACAGCAGAGAAAGAACATATTTCTATAATGACAAACTAATACAGACCCATATATTTCCATGCTAACAGATGCATGTGTGTGACTACATGCATTGACACTCAGTTTATACAGTTATATGCCCCCTTACAGTACTAGTCTATTATACAGTGCTTCCCGATTACCCTAATGTTACAATAAACTTCTCCTAATTGTATCCAGAGGGCCGTTTTGCACAGTAGATCTTTTATACAGATGCTTCAAACTGCTAACATGCAAGGGCTGTTCTATTCTCAGGGATTAAATCACTGCCGAAAAAAAGGTAAAATAATTACTTACCCTCTAGGACATCCATGAGTTGAATCAGCATTTTAAAAGTTTTCTAGGCTTACAGTTGGCTTTTGTATTTATCTTTATTATAGCAAGCATTGCTTTGTTAAAGGCATCCAGTGCTGCAATCGAATTTAAATTCAAATTGAAATCCTTCAGGCTTTGGAGGGGTCATGTACCAGGCAGAACACAATATGCACAGTGCAAACAACGACCACAATCAGCCATTTCTTGCAGAGATCCATATTCTTCAGGGTGCAAGTGCTTGTTAAGTGAGCACTAATAGAGGGGTGCTCTTGCTTCCTATAGGTCATTTATTATTTTCCAGGGTGCAAGTGCTTGTTAAGTGAGAAGGTCACTCTTTCTTCATAGAAGGTCATTTATTATTTTCCAGGGTGCAAATGCTTGATCACTAAGGGGCACCCCCAGTGTTTTTTTTAATTTCCTTCTCCCATAAGAGCTACCCAATTCTGTTTAGTGCATGCAATGGCTTCCCTTTGAACACAGGTGCTAAATTGCATGTGTGCAGCAACCATTCCAGTCATTGCTTTCATTTTCAGTTTGCAGCAGACTGTTTAAAGATGGCTACTAGCTACTTCACTTGTGTAGGATTTATGTTTATAAAATGATCCCCACAGTAATTGCAATAGTACATGGTTTCAATGAGACTTCAGGTTCCCCAAGAGGCCCAGTCCAGCAGCACTGTTCCTAATCGCACCCCCTTTGGCAAGAAATGATGATACAGTATGTGCAAGAAAGGATAATGGGGGTTATGAAGGACGTGGGGGCAGTGATACTGGGAAGTTCCCCAGGATGTGTAGGTGGTGATAAGAAATCAATGATAATATGGAAGTAGGATGCAGAGCTGCAGGGATAAGTGGGTGGCGGTGATAGCTGAGGTTGAGAAGGCAGAGGTAGAAGTAATTAGAAAGTACATGTTCTGTGATCTCCCCTTTGCAGCGGAAGGAAAAGAAAGATAAAGATCACAAACCATCTACCCCTACCATCCTCTATTAGTTTGCAATGCTAGACTATCCCCCCTACTGCTTTGTAAGTCAAAAATGAAGCTGCAAGCATGAAGCTGATCACCAAATCTGGTGCATTGCGTCAAGAAGCAAATTCCCTTACTTTGACACATGGAGCTCATTAGCTCCTATGGAATGGGGGGACTTGTCTTCAGTTCCTTCCACCCCTGCTATTGACAAGATTAAATAAGGCATGCGAGCCACTGAACCGCTGCTGTTGCCTTGATATTAACATCCATATTGGGAGATTGGGTTTTTAGTAGGAATAAGACATGTGAGGGTTAAATGTATAGCATGCTGCACAAGATTCATCATTATTACCTGATTATTATATTATGTACATTTATACTGTCCAGACTTCTTACTGTATCTGGAAGCAGCCTTTCTGCATTTCATTTTATTATAAGTGCCCCCCTTGTTAAGGACCTGATCAGGCTATGGAATAATTGCTTATATCCCTGGGTGCCTCCTTTTTATTTGTCACTTATCCTTGATGTTCAAAGTATTCCATTCACAGAGCAGTTCTATGGGTCAGGGATCCCGTGGTCCTTTAATTCTATGAAAACCTTTGTTGTCAAAAGTAAATATATTGAATACAAGAAAGTAGTGGGGGGATCGCAACTCTGCATCAAAAGAAACAATAGATTATTTAATGACGCAGAAGAGGTTATTGTTTAACTCATTGCTGACATGCTGCCAAATAATACACGGCTGGCGATTTAGGAAGGAGAAAAGGCAGTGAAGGGTTAAGAGACAGACTTCCTTAAAAGTACATCCTCTGCATTGATGACATTGCCAACATCTGGATCCAACGTCATCAGGGGAGGGACGGGGTCTCGGAAATGGGCACGCAAGAATTAATGATTGAGAGCAGCTTCCATTTTCTACCTCTGTATCACAACACACAGCAATTGATGTGGTGCATTTGTGTACACGTAAAAAAGCTTATTGCATATGGGTAATTATCTGTCTTTTCCTGAAAATACATAGGGTTCTGCAGGAGCAGCAGTGGCATTGCTAACAGGGCTAATTAAAACAAATTGTGAAAAAGAACAGGGATATGGAATACTGTGTATATATATCTTATATATGCCAGCTGCAAGGCCAGAGCTTTGTAGAAAAATGTTTTTATTAAGGACAGATGGATGGAGCTGTAGGTAAATCTGCAGAATGAGATGTCAATTTCAAAAAAGGAATATGGGCTAAATAATTGTGTCTAATTAGATGCACGCAGCCTGAATTTTCCTGCTGATAGAAAACAAATGGGAGTAATTTGTAAGAGCTGACCTTAAGGAGGTGTGCCCTATACATAGGGAAAAAATCTTATGAATGAAATTCCAGAGGTGTGGTGTATGTGTGTTGGCGCTGCTGTAAGTGGCCCTGTGTGTGTGTGTATATTCATTAGTATTCTGGTCACAGCCCCTTCTGATTCACAGACTTGGGAGCTGATCAGGAATATAAGCGAACACTTTGACGTCAGAGCTGAGATTTTTCGGCAGACCCAATGGGGCAAGAATATTAAGTGCAAGTCAAAGGCAGCTATCTGCCAGCATTATTAGTGTTAACCAAGGAATGAGACTTAACAAGGACTGCAAGGACTAGCACAAAGGGACCGAGCTGGAGACAGAGGATCTGAGAAAGGTAAGGATGCTTGAGGCTGTGGAACTGCTCGTAGCAATGGGGAAGAGAGGTAGGAGCGTTTGGGTATAGATTAGATAGATAGTCTCTGTGTGCTAAGAACTGCATGTGTGCATGTGTCCACCATCTAGAGACAGACAGACAGACATAGAGATAGACTCTCATATATATATATATATATATATATATATATATATATATATGTATATACTGTATATATATAGAGAGAGAGAGAGACATATACAAATGTTGAGTATATACTGCATGCTGTTAGAGTGCAGATCAGCCAGTAAGTGACATTTAAGTTCAAATTTAAATATACATGTAAAAATGTACGCTGCTGTAAGAAGTGAATTTTGATGAATGGCTGTCTATAAGCGGATATGCGTGCGCTACAATGGGTGTGCATTGCTATTTATATCTCCTGCTATATATATATCTGGGCATGGGTCCTAGAATTAGACCTCTCCAGTCTTCCTTAAGATGATTAAGATACGCAAGGTGTAGGATTCAGTCTAATGCTATCCTTTGGAATGTACAAAATGCTGTGTATATAAATGAGTATAGATATGTAGTCAGACAGTACTAGAGAGAGAGAGAGAGAGTTAGATGGTGATTGATTGAATCGTTGATAGAAAGCTCTGTGCAGAATGCCTGGTGCCTAAGCTTCCAATCCTATTTCTAAGGAGGATGCACTTGCTAATTGTTATAAATGAAAGGAGCCTTTGCATTGTGAGCTGTGCGGGTTGGCAATCCCCCCTGGTATATATAACCACTCTTTTTTACTTGCAGTGAGATCAGGGTTCCATGTGCTGGAGACAGGGGGGGGGGTTATGAAGCAATAAATGCAATTAATTATGGTGGAGAAAATGAGTTAAAAATTTTTATGATGTGGTCACAGAGCTGAGGTCACTGTGTGCTTCTCTTTAGGGGATATTATGGAGAGGCTGCAGCTATTTCTAGCAACCTTCTCCAGCTGCCAGGGGGAATCCTACAATAGCCTAATGTAGTTGCATTATCCAAAAAAAAAAAAAAAAAAAACCATGGTATGATCCATCTCACGGATTGTGCTACGGAAGGGCTGAATGTTAAAGCCTTACCTTAGAGAGAGAGCTTGATTGATGTGGGTAATCCTGCAGGCAAATAGACGGTATCCTTCCAGGTGCTGAGTAAACACATGTATATATCTAGGGATGTGATATTTGAAGAGGGAGGTTTATTCAGAGGCTTATGGCAGGATCCTTTGTGATTGAAACACACATCCTATAATTTACATCTTCCTTTGTGTCCTAGGCATATGCTGATCAGGTATGTCTGTAGGCAGAGGCTGGCACATTGTGTGGGTGCACCAAGTGCTGTTATTGCTCACCTTGAGATAGAGGAAGGGGAATGCAGGCACAAGGGCACGCAGAATCTCCTAGAGCCCAGATCTAGAAAGCTAGGAAACCAAAGCACCTTCTCCCGCAGATTGTTCTGTAATGAGGTGCCTGGCATATGACGGATGTCTGCAGAAAGAGAAGACAGCAGTTTCAAGGGCCTCTGTAGAATGGGTATCTCTAATTACTTACCTGCCAGATGGGAGAGAAGCAAATTGTATCCCAGTCACCTAAGGCCATAAGGGAGCTCACCACTTATAATATATATTAATGCCCTGGTGTCACAGAGAGATTGTAAAGCTGACATTTATATCACGGCCTCAATGTCATTCCTCAGGGATAGACACACAAAGGGGGGTTGGAAAAGCACATGAATTGCCGTTGTCTGTTTTTGATGTAGGATGATTATCACTCCAAAGCATGTTGCGGAATGTATTAGCCAGCACCCTGATGCTGAGGGCTCTGGCTCTGCTGTATCTGTGTATCATAATGTCCTTTTTCTTTGTCTTTACATTGTGATCCCCTTCAGCATATAGCTATGCTTCACCAGCCTGCAGTCTCCATTATGGATCACCTGCTGCATCTCCACAATGATTCTTCTGGCAGGATTTTCCACCACCAACACGACCCTTGGGACACAAACTCTTCCACTGTCACCACATCTGACCTTTCCCCCGATGAGTCCGTCAATCCTTGGGACATCATACTCTGTGTGACAGGCACAGTCATGGCTTGCGAGAATGCCATAGTCATTGCTATTCTCTTCTATACACCCTCTCTGCGTGCCCCTATGTTCATACTTATTGGCAGCCTGGCACTGGCTGATCTTCTGGCTGGCCTGGGGCTCATTGTGAATTTCATAGTGATTTATGTGTTTAACAGTGAACTGGCCACCCTAAGCTCTGCTGGACTACTGCTAGCTGCTTTCTCGGCCTCTGTGTGCAGCCTGTTGGCCATTACCTTGGATAGATATCTGTCTCTCTACAATGCCCTCACCTACCACACAGATAGGACTTTGACCTTCACATATACAATGTTGATCTTACTCTGGGCCTTATGTATCTGCATTGGTCTGTTACCCATCATGGGGTGGAACTGTTTCAGGGAACAATCATCCTGCAGCGTCCTGAGGCCAGTCACCAAGAACAATGCAGCGGTGCTGGCGGTCTCATTCCTCTTGCTTTTTGCATTGATGATGCAGCTGTACCTGCAGATCTGCAGGATTGCTTTCCGACATGCCCAACAGATTGCCGTGCAACACCAATTCATGGCCACGTCCCAAGCTTCCAGTACCAGGAAGGGGGTTTCAACGTTGTCCCTTATACTGGGCACCTTTGCACTTTGTTGGATTCCATTTGCTGTTTATTCCCTGGTAGCAGATTCAAGTTATCCCATGATATACACCTACTGTTTGGTGCTGCCGGCAGCTTGTAATTCTGTTATCAACCCCATCATATATGCCTTCAGGAACCCTGATATTCAGAAGTCACTGTGGCTGGCTTGTTGTGGCTGTTTACCACCCAGATTCTTGTCTGGGCCCAGAACTTCCAGTGACGTATAAGATTCCGGGACTGTATGTTTGGAGAGGGACTTGTGACTTGCCAAGTTGGGAGGGGTGGGAATAGAAAAGAAAAAAAGATGTCAAACTATTGTTTTAATTTTTACAATTGATAAATTATTTATTGCTTTAAGATGTGATAAGGATATTTTCAAGAAGCACTTAACTGTTTGCTCTGTTTTTTCCCAATAATTGGTTGGGCTGGGATAGAACCGCTTTTTTGTAGCCACTGTAGGAGGACATTTACCCTTCCATTTCATTTTGGCAGCGAATAGTAGTCTAGGCAGGGACACTAAAGAGGTAACTGCTGTTGTTATTGGTAATTACCCTATTCAGTTATGTTCATCTAACACAACAGAATTTGCATTAATACTGTCTGCCTTGTACAACTGTAAACCTATTACAACATTTTAGAAAAGGTCTACCTTTAGCTGAGGTCAACTATAACTCCCAGTATCCTCTGCTAGCCAGCCACTGGGATTTGCTGAAGCTGAAGGCAAAGCAGTAGGAGATCTTTTGTCTCAGAAGCACGCCACTGCGCTGCCTACACTCAGACACTCATTTTCCGTGACAGATACAGTAATAGCAACATCTAAAATCATTTCCAGGTCAGCGACCTCTGCAAATTTCACTAGTGACTAGGAAGCCCAACTTGAGGTGGGGGGAGAATCCCTGGGAATTAGGAGCGGGTGCAGTATAAAGGAGTCCCTTGGAAGCCTGAGAAGGCCATTCTGTGTCAAACGCAAGGATCGGAGCTGCTATATTAATACATGCCTGTCTTTATTAATCAGACGGTTTGTAAAATGAAATACCGATCCTGTCAACAAAAAGCAGAGGACATGTAGTTTATTGCCTTTACACACATAAGCTCCTGTTTTCTGGGTCCACTAAGTAATGGGCCCGCTGCAACAGCACCCCAGTTCTCATGATGTTGGTAGATCAGACTCATAACTAGAAGCAGAGATATGCAAAGATGCCATGTTCACCGCAGAAAGCCATGTCCTCTCTATGCTATGGTACATTCTGCTCACCAACAGTAGAGCTTTTGATAAGACCATTTAAAATGATCAGAAATAATTTTGTGTTCTGCTAAGACAGTGAACACTATGCTGCTTGTTTTGGGGTTTGTCATGTAAATGTTCCGTCTATAAACATTCATCCAACTCATCTTCGGTTGACTAAGTAAATCTGGTAAATTAAAACATAAGTTATTAGTGATTATTATTCTAGTCTTGCAAAAACAGGTGGCCATAGTGTCTGAATAGTCACTGCATGAAGAAGGTCTTATACAATTAATAACAAGATCTGCATAGGAACCCACATTTTGGCACCATACTTAAAAAAGTGCTATATAAACTTACATTTAAAAAAAAAACACAGAAAGTAGAGCAGCGCCTAAAACTATCACCTCCTCGAGCCTAAATTGAATCCCACGGTCAAAAAAGTTCCATTGGTTCAGTACTCAGTCCAATCAGTGAGACGCAACAGAAGGACAGAGCAGAATAAGTAGTTGTAATGAACTGTCCAGAATCAGAAAGAGCTAAATCTCAGCACTAGGGAACAAGCACATCTTTTAGGGGGTTTTTGGGCATTTTTTTCTTGCTTATTTGTTAATGTGTCATGTCAGCCGAATTTATATAAGGGATGTATGCTGTACTTATAAGTTAAAGATGTGTACAGGGAATAAGCGAGTATATTACAACACATAAAATGCAAAAGCGGAAATATTAGCAGATATTATTGCCCCCCCCCTAGAAAGTAATTGTAGGGGCCAAAACATGACCTGCTTTATGTACACATACCAGTGTTTAAAGAACAAAGCAGAATTCAGGAATATTGGGCAATTTTGCACCAGAGTAGTAACCCATAGCAACATTCAGACATATTTTTCGTATTCTCTAAGTTGCCTATTTAAAGAGATTTGATGATTGGTTGCTCTGGGTGACAATAATATTGCACATTTGCCCAATGCTAGTCATTAGGCGTCGCTGTGTGCAGAGTTCATTCCTATTTTTGGACACTTGCATTAATACAGATGAGTGGAAGCCACTGTATTGCTTACTTCAGCTACGCACGCTCCATCATGAACAGCAGCAATCTTATTCATGCCATTAATTGAGTTGAGGTCTGTGGGGAATGGCTCAGCAAAACCAGCCACGTACCGTCTCTCAGTCTGATGTGTGAACGCTGATATGCAGGGAAGGAATTATTGAGGACACAAGAAGTTGTGCTCCAGACAGTTTAAAGTAAAATACAACAAATAAGTAATATTTAATTACTGAATCTGCCTTTAATACGTTTTTATATTTTACCATTCTGCCAGAATGGCATGGCATCGGTTCTATGGATATCTGCAGATTGTCGATACTGTACATGACACTGGGTACTTATAATCTGATTATGTCTTCCCCTATAGGTGTAGGTCTGATGATTTAATAGGGGCTATATCACAGTGCTCCTTTTGGATGTCATTCCCTTAGTAGCACCTATTGGCTTCTCAAGATAGCGCCCACCAACCCACGAATGGCTCCATGAAGAACAAAAACCTTTACTGGGATGATAGATCCTATTTATGTCATAGGCAGCTTATTTATTATCCCCTGCGTCCGCCACATCATTCATAAACATGTTTTGCCTAACTCAAAGTGAAACAAACCTCACGGGGCAGATATGTGAAATCTGAATATCAAGAAAAATGCTTATTGCTCTTATGTTTCTCTTATGAACTGCTACATGTAACTGCTTTGATATAATGTGGGGGAAACTGAGCAGTCGACAAAATGAAAATATATTGGTTAATGGGCCTAAACTACTGTCATCTATAAAAATGTTAAATATGTTTATGTGGGGTCTGTGTGTGGCCACCTCTACATTTGCTTTATGGATAAGATATAGGGTATCTTGCTCTTCATGCTCATAGAGCACAGACAGAACAGGAACATTATGAAGTGGGTAGAGTAGTAGTTGCTGGAATGCACCATTATTAGTAACTATTCATGGTGTTATGGTGGCAGACTGCCCTAGTGATGTATGTATATGAAAGCACTTTTCCCCCCTTTGATACCTTCCCTAAAGGCTATGGCAGATGGAGTCTCTCTGCTGTGTTTTTTCTTTGCTAAAAATGTAGAGTAAAAAAAAAAAAAACAGAAATTGCCACCAATTTTCATGATTTTTGCCCAAAAAAAGTAAAAATATGTGCCATTGCCCTACAAGTTAATGATGAGAGGAAAGATCAAATTGTATGGAAAAGCCCTGTGGTTTATCCATGGATAGTTAAGCTGGTTTAGCCACAAAGTGCCACCAAATTACCTTTAAAAGGTTGTACGTTCGCTTACCGTATTTTTTTTTATTTTTTTTAAATGTAGCACCTCTCTTGAATCAGAACAAATAATTTTGCCTTTCTGGGAAATGCTGTTCTACTAAAATAAAGATTTCTTTCCCGGCCATCCCCAAATTTTCTATGTTCGATGCAAAATCCTAGTCCCTCTCCGCTCCCAAACAGATCAGGCCGGTGTTACTTTGCATGATCAGGATGTTTACTTGCTTCTTGGCAAAACCATTTATTACATGGATGTGATAATTCAAAGCATGGAAGAATTCTTGTCTATATTTTTTTTAAACTCATTTTCAGATTTATTTATTTATGTACTTGTCCTGTGTTTTCAAGGAACAAACAGAGTCTACGCCAGAGTTTTAAATCATTATTTTTTTATATATACGACAGTGTTCAATGCAGATATGTGATACTTTTTGACTGCTCATTTTGTACCTTCAATAAAATGCAGCTTTCAAAATCAGGCTTTTTTTGTTGTGGGTTTTGTATTTTGTTACGTATGATAGACACCGTCGTCGCTTCTGTTGTTCTTTGCCTGCCAATGTTTCACGAATGTGCCTGCCAGTGTATGTGTGTGTGTGTATGTGTGTGTGTGTGAGAGGGTGTGTGAGAGAGTGTGTGTAAGAGAGAGAGAGAGGGAGCGAGTGTGTGTGTGAGAGAGTGTGTGTGAGAGAGTGTGTGTGAGAGAGTGTGTGTGAGAGAGTGTGTGTGAGAGAGTGTGTGAGATAGTGTGTAAGAGAGAGAGAGGGAGTGAGTGTGAGAGGTAGTGAGTGTGTGTGTGAGGGAGTGAGTGTGTGTGTGAGGGAGTGAGTGTGTGTGAGAGAGAGTGTGTGTGTGTGAGAGAGTGTGTGTGAGGGAGTGAGTGTGTGTGTGAGGGAGTGAGTGTGTATGTGTGTGTGTGAGGGAGTGTGTGTGAGAGGGAGTGTGTGTGTGAGAGAGTGTGTAAGAGAGAGAGGGAGTGAGTGTGTGTGAGGGAGTGAGTGTGAGAGGGAGTGTGTGAGAGAGTGTGAGAGGGAGTGAGTGTGTGTGTGTGAGAGAGTGTGTGTGTGAGGGAGTGAGTGCGTGTGTGAGAGTGTATGTGTGTGTGTGTGTGAGGGAGTGTGTGTGAGAGGGAGTGTGTGTGTGAGAGAGTGTGTGTGAGGGAGTGAGTGTGAGAGGGAGTGTGTGAGAGTGTGTGTAAGAGAGAGAGAGGGAGTGAGTGTGAGAGGGAGTGAGTGTGAGAGAGTGTGTGTGTGTGGGGGAGTGAGTGTGTGTGTGTGAGGGAGTGAGTGTGTGAGTGAGTGTGTGTGTGAGGGAGTAAGTGTGTGTGAGAGAGAGTGTGTGTGTGTGTGTGTGTGAGGGAGTGAGTGTGTGTGTGTGTGTGAGAGAGTGTATGTGTGTGTGTGAGGGAGTGTGTGTGAGAGGGAGTGTGTGTGAGAGAGTGTGTGTGAGAGGGAGTGTGTGTGAGAGAGAGTGTGTAAGAGAGAGAGAGGGAGTGAGTGTGTGTGTGAGAGAGTGTATGTGTGTGTGTGAGGGAGTGTGTGTGAGAGGGAGTGTGTGTGAGAGAGTGTGTAAGAGAGAGAGAGGGAGTGAGTGTGTGTGTGAGAGAGTGTGAGGGGGTGTGTGTTTGTGTGTGTGTGTGAGAGGAAGTGTGTGTAGAAATATTATGTAACAAACAATGTGTTTTTCTCTCAGTCCTCATTAAAGGAAGCACTGAATGCAAACACTGTCCTTGTCAGATTTAATTAGAAGGTGGATTCCTTCCTCAGCACCTGCTACAGTATTGTACATACAAAATATCTGCACTTTCTGATGTAGGAGCCCTGTTATCTCTTGAAGAGGACAGGGACGTATTTATATTAAGGCACCCGAGGGCCTGTGCCTAAGGCGGTAGGTTTTGGGGGGTGGCGCCTATAAATTAATTTTTTAAATTCCCCAGCCTCTGCCCACCTTTTCCATTGGAAATCCGGTGATGGAGCTGGGGGGGGGTGCACTGCATAGGGGGGGACCCTTGCTGGGTCTGCTGCACCCTACTAAAGCATATTTGTTAGGTGCAGCTCTAGTCTCAGTCTCTATAGACAAGTGACAATAGGCTGCAAGCATCAAGGGATACTATGCCTTTCTATGTCTATTTAAGCCTCTGCCTGGTTGCTAGGGAGGTAGAACATTTAAAACAAGGAACTATTCCAATTCAAACATAAAGAGCTGCAAAAGAGTAAAGTGAAAAAACATATTCCCAACAGAATACTACTGTCTGCCTCAATGATCCCATAACTGTATCTCTCTAGCCACTACTAAACTAAAATTCCCAGCATTCAAAGCCAGAACCAGTAGCAGAGTTGTATCTGATGGCCTAAGAGAGGAGATCTCAGCAGGATCTTCATTCATTGGGCATGGGAGAGTCCAGTCAGGGACCAATGAGTTCTGATGGTGGCCCTGGGTCTATGACTGCTTATGTTTGATGTCTTTTTGTTGTATTTTCATAAATGCACATGTGTGTGGCTGATGTGATTGGCTGCTAATTACTGGTATATCATGCCTTACTTGAGGATGACATCACTCCCAGCTCAGCACTGATTGGCTGAAAGCTGCAAGGGAAGGTGACTTAAAGGAAAACTATACCCCCAAATGAACACTTAAGCAACAGATCATATCATATTAAGTGACATATTAATGAATCTCACCAAACTGGAATATATATTTAAGTAAATATTGCCCTTTTACATCTCTTACCTTGAACCCCCCGTTGCATGATGGTCTGTGTGCTGCATCAGAGATCACCTGACCAGAAATACTTCAACTCTAACTGTAACAGGAAGAAGTGTGGAAGCAAAAGGCAGAACTCTGTCTGTTAATTGGCTCATGTGACCTAACATACAGACAGTGAATCCTACGATCCCAGGGGGGCGGCCCTTATTTTTTAAAATGGCAATTTTCTATTTATGATTACCCAATGGCACATACTACTAGAAAAATATATTATTATGAAAATGGTTTATTTACATGAAGCAGGATTTTACATATGAGCTGTTTTATGCAATATCTTTTTAAAGAGACCTACATTTTTTGGGGGGTATAGTTTTCCTTTAACGGCTCAGGCACAAGTGACCGGTATTTCATTTCTGGATTCAGAGGTAAGTGGAGCAGACTTTATGGGGGGGGGCATAAAGTCAATGATACAAGGGGATAGTTTGGGCAGTGTTGCTTCCATGATTTATAGTAGTTCGGGGACTAGAGCCAGGCCAGGACTGGCAATCTGTGGGTTCTGGCAAATGCCAAAGGGGGTGCTATAATAGACATACACTATTTTATTGGGCTGCTGGGGGGACCGTGAGGGCTTCTGTGTGTCTCAAATGCCGGGCCAATTTTTAAATCCCAGTCCGGACTTTAGTCTAGAGCCAAAGCTCCCAAAATTGCCCCACCGTTGCCTGCTATTGTAATTGTCTGGGAAGGTGCTTGTCATGAAATTGTCCATTGGAGACACCAGTTCCATCTTTTCCAATTTCATTGGAAAAGGGGGGGTCATATTTGGTGATAGGCCATTAGGGGGTACAAAGAGGTACAACTACAAGGGAGGGGACAATCGATGATGGGGCCTTGAAAATTGTTTCTGGTGGCAGCCCTGCCCCTTCCCAAACTACTAAAACTTGTGGGAGCCAAAGTACCCAAAATCTGCCTGTGTGCCATTGCTAAGGGGAGTGAGAGAACTTGAGAACTTGCTGTCCCACTGACTCTAAACCTGTGCTTATCTAGCTGTGCCTTAACTACAATTCCCAGCATCCCCTGTGGCTGACTTGTGGTTATAGAATATAGTGTGTTTGGTATTTCTTGTTTACTTGTTACAGCTTTTGAAGTGCTAGACCATTTACTCTGCTGCTCTTTAGCTGTTAATGTCAACTGCCATTTTCCAACTGCCATTGGCCAACTGTCCCACTCATCACTCATCCTAGTGGCCTCAGCATTAGAGTAGATGATGGGTAAGGAGGACCTGAGTAGAAAGACAAGTAGCACAAACCAGAACAATAGTTACATGCCTAGAATTAGGGTGCCTTGTGTTATGGGTGCAGGGGCACTGATCAGTTTAATTCAATTTAATTGAGCCCTGGTGAAAGCAATTGGCATAGAAATGAATGAGGGTGATTCCAAGTGTTCATTTAACTATTAGTTTGTGCATTGTGTCACCAGGACCCAACCTTGGTTAGCAGGGGTGTCTAGGGCCCTTGATTGCACCAAATTCTGTCTCTCCCAATCAGCTCCTTCATTCTATTAAAGTTGCTGCTGATTGGTGTTACTGGTTATTTAAAAGGCACAACCATATTCAGTAGCGCAGTATTGAGCTATTAAGGGATATCCAGTATATACAGATATATATGTCAGAAACGTTCAGTTCACAATCTCTTCTCTCTCTCTTTCTCTCCCCATAAAGTGAAATACGAGCGATTCCTAGTGATTCTAAGCAATTCCTAGCGATTCTCATCGATTCTCAGCGATTCCCAGGAGCATAATTAGATAAAGAAGAAACACAAAAGTCTTTTTAAAGACTATCAGCTTTCATCAGGAGCAGAAGAACAACTTGCCCAACCCATTGTGGGTTATTTGGAGGAAGGTAAGGGTCTTGCATTTTCCCATCTGGGGCCACCATCAGGGGGGGACAAGTGTCCCGGGCCCGGGCATGAAGGGGGGCCCAGCAGTTCTGCACTTTTGAAAGAGCCTGGCCCTCCTTGAGATCACCCGAGCCAAAAATGCGGAAGTGCCGAAAAGCCAAACAGCCAAAGCCGAACTCCTGAAGCCATGAGTTCATTTCTACTGAACACCAATTTGTGTTTTTTTTAATCCCCAGGCCACCAATGTATTATTTTAATATTCTATAGGCCCCCGCCACCAATGTTTTTTTTAAAAAATATTTTTTGGCGACGCAATTTTTTTTAACTTGTAAGGGTGGCCCTGGAGCCAAAGTTTTTTTTAAAAAAAATATTCTTTGGGGCCCCAATTTTTTTTTTACTTGTAAGGGGGGCCCTGGCACCAATGCTTTTTTTTTAACTTATAAGGGGGTCCTGACCATCAACAGGTTTTTATAACTTGTGTGTGGGGGGGTTACTTTTAGAGCTGATGTGTGGTCTGTGTGGTCTTTTAACTGTGATGTGGAGTGGCTGGGATCTGGGGTGGGGCTTGGGTGCAAGTGTGGTCGGGGCCCCCCGTAAATTTTGTTGTATGGGGCCCCGTGATTTCTAATGGCAGCCCTGTTCCCATCTGTAATATGTATTACACAGTAGATGAGGCTGAAAAAAGACACACGTCCATCAAGGTCTACCTTTTTGTGTAACTGCTGATCCAGAGGAAAGTAGGGCCCTGACAGAAATAATGGGCTGATTTGTTGACCAAATAAAATGGGATGGTATTCTCTTAAAATGGGGAGCTGGTGGGGAGGGGCATTCTATATAATTAAGGAAGCATTTGTTTCTAATTGGAACGATATTAAAACCATAGTTTCTGAATGAAAAGGGTTCTTATTAAATAAGGTGTTAATATGCTGTTGTTTTTACCCCTTTATTGTGATTATTTGGGTGTCTTACATCGTTACGTTAACTCTAACCTTCCCAAATCTCTATTTTATATTACAGGAACATCAAAGATGGGCATGAGTGCAAGTAGCCGGCTTTACTACCAGTGGTGCTATGAAAAGGTAAAGGTGCTCACAGCTTCCTCATTTTATTTTCTGACTGCTGAGAAAGGTATCCAAGGGGTTAAAGGAGGGGCTAACCCAATGCTAAACATGGCATATCTTCTGTGTAAATATAAAGAAACAGAAATTTGTCAGGGTTTAGCATAGTATGGGCCCTGACCTCAATGTTTTCTTGCTTCTTACATTTTTGTAGCACTCACGGTGGATCTTGTCTGATCTGGACATCTTTGAGATCAGGGATTTTGAGGATCCACTGGCAGGCCCTTATCTCGAGTGCATCAGGGGCAAGATCACCTATGACATCAGGACTGCACTCTACGATCTGTGGATGGCCAAGGACTGTGTGAAAATTACAAAATGGTGGAAATTACACCTTAAGAACGAGTTCTGGCAGGACTACAGATACATCAAGGCCCACCTGAAACACCTCTACAAAGACCTAGAGAAGATCAACAAGGCCATACTGATTAAGAACAATGAGAGATATTCAGGTGCAGTATATAATCCATCCTTTTCTTTCCCACACTTGGTCAATCATTTAATTTTGCTTAATCACCTGATTTGTGCTTAATGTGCCCCTAAATATTACAGTGTGGGATCCGTTATCCAGAAACCCATTATCCAAGAAGCTCAGAATTACAGAAAGTCCATCTCCCATAGACTTCATTTTATTCAACTAATCCAATTTTTTTTAAATGATTTCCCTTTTTTGCTATTATAATAACACAGTTTCATGTACTTGATTCAAACTAAGATATAGTTATTGGAAGCAAAACCATACTATTGGATTTATTTAATGTTTACATGATTTTCTAGTAGACTTGAGGTATGAAGATCCAAATTACAGAAAGATCCATTATCCAGAAAACCTCAGGTCCCAAGCATTCTGGATAACAGGTCCCATACCCGTATAATGATTTTACAGGGATATCACTTGCTAAGGTAAAAAAATACATAGTCTGAGTTATCTTGTTTGGTTTTACAGATGGTCCTCGGAACAACTCACAAACAGCACATGATACCAGCACCACCAGCAGTTTCCTAGGTACCAAATACAAAAGCACCTCAGTCTAGGCACCACATCCTCAGGAAACAGCAGTAAGTATGGGGCATCTCAATTCCACCAGTGATGCCCCCCTTTCATCCACTGCACTTTCACCAGCGGTGCTTTCAGCCACTGTAGTTCCACCAGTGGTTCCTCCCCTTTATCCAAAATATGGTATTATACACAGGAACTTCGTAGACCCTGCATTCCTTTTCATTCCATCCCTCAGACTGCAAATGCTGGGGTCTGCAGGCTGCCCGGGGTCCAATGGAATGGAAAGGAATGCAGCATTCATCATGTGGCTTAAATGTGCCCATGTTTATGCTGCCATATTCCCTTCTCTTTCTCATCCTTTCACCGCAGTCCCTTAACTTACTATATTCCCCCCCCTCCGCTTCCCTTGATTCAATGTGGCGCATTGATCGTGGGAGCAAATCCGATCGCCTTTAAGGGGTCAGGAAGGGATATTTCCCTCTAGTGAAGGAAATTCACTTTTCAGAGGTTTTTTGGCCTCCTTGCGATCAAAAAGTGCAGTTTATCTAATTATTAATAAAGCTGTGGATTACACCGATTAACCACAAAGTCATTGTGTGTATCCTTATTGTGGGTATTGGCAGAAATAACATATAGAGGGGGAGGGAGAGAAGTTAGAATAAGGCTCTTATAGAGCAGGAAATGGTCGCATTGGTTATGTTTCTCCTTGGTTCCTAACAATGAAACTGAAACAACATATAACTGCTGTGTCAGTTCTACTATCCTCCATAGGACTTATAGGAACCTATGTTATTCTGAGAGCCAATAAACATCCTTCCCAAATCTCACCCTAACTGGCCTTTGGACAACTCTTCCCTTTGGGCCTTTGGAAAAGGGCCAGCCCCACGGTTTAGAAGGGCCCTGATGGTCTGTGTTGGTTTAAGGAAGCCATGGAAATTGAATATTTAGAGAGAAATCAAGTTACATGCAGATCTGCAACCAAATTATGTTTTTCGATCATCATCTCATGCTCTTTTACCTTAGTTGTCTAAAATTCCCTGGAATTAGGAAGGAATCTAATTATTTAGCCTCTTCAGTAGATGATAACAAAGGCAAGTTATACTGGGTTGCAGCTGGATTAGGTGTGATATTTATATAGACCTGACATTGCCCAGCCTTTATCACGCCCATTTATTAGTGTAAGAAGGTATAATCTATAGAGGTTTTATGAAACAGATGTTGAGAATCAGACTCCTGGAATGAACACAGGGTTGAATATAGCTAGCTGTACTTTATGGAGGAAGGTTATACGCTAAAAGTGCATTACACAATTCCCTCTGTAAAAAGCTGATAAAGCAACAGGTTAATACTGAGACTGTGGGTGGTTAAATGACAGCAAGACTGGCAGTTTAGACATACAGTATGAATGAGGATATTATAGATAAAGGGATCATGCAGGCAATTGGTTGGCGGAAGTGATGTCATGCATGGGGCGTGTTTAGGTCAGGTGCCTAAGGTGGCATCGGCCTTAAATACAGCCCTAGGAGAGAAACAAATTATCTGAAATTAAATGTTAGTACCTTAAAATATTCAATATCATGAAATCTTTACGAGTAGTAAAGGGAACCAACAGCACTGCTTGTGGTATTTATTTCAGAACATGGAATAGTACATTAGCTCTGATCTCTGTTTGCAAGTGATATCTATTGTTTAATGTGGCTACACTTTCGAACAAGCTAAGCCTATTGTGTGTATGGCAGAGCTCTGGAATGAGATACCTGTACTTGGATTCTTTCTGGCACATCTAGATGAGTACACCGAAAGGGATTCTATACACTTACATATTACAGCAGAGTTCTGGTAAGCCCAGAGGAATGCCCAAGATGACAGTTTTATGGTATTTCTCTTCACCAAAATGCACCATTTCAGGGGCCCCTAACTACTCAAAAGTGCTGCACATTATACTTCATGTTTGTAACTCAACACAATACCGTTTAAAAAAAAAAGAAATATACTAGTTTTTGAGATACTATCTAGGTGGTTTATTGTGCAGCATAGTGGGATGTCTAAACAGTTACTGAATGAAGCAACATTGCAGTGAGTTGGGACAAAGTGTATCATTTACGCAGGGGTGATCCTGGCCCCTCCGCCGCCTGAGGAAGCAGCATTTGCTGCTGCCCCCCCTCCCCTGGAAATTCGCTCTTAAAGTACCGGGAGCAGCATTTTTGCTGCCCCTGGTACCTAGTGGGGAGCTGCCGCCTGAGGCGACAGCCTCAACTTGACTCATTGGCGAAGCACCCCTGCATTTACGTTATATAAATACTTGAAGTTATATGGTGTCTGGGCAGCAGACAACACAAAGACAAAGGAGGTATGATAATAAAAATGTTTTCACCAGGTGTAATTACCTAGAGTCAGTGTCGACTGGCCCACAGGGATACCAGGAGAACTCACGGTGGGCCCAGGTGTCAGTGGCCCCTCTTGCTGCTTAACATTTGGCCTATTTCATGGTCATTCTTTATTTCTATGAGAACGAAAAGATTAAATAGATGGAATAATAGATGATAGTATTATTATATTATGTAAAGAAAAGAGACTAGGAGAATAGCGGTTGAGCAAGGAGAGGAAGACTAATAGTACTGAGAGTGGGCCCCTGTTTTAAGGTTTTTGGGTTGGCCCCTGGTTTCCCAGTCTGACACTAATGATCGTGTGGTGGGGTAAGTGCCTTCTCCCTCAGGGTCCCGGGCTGTGCCATTACAGATGCACATGGGCAAGATAGGCATGAAGTACAAGTCCGGGGGGGGGGTAGTGCCTCCCCTTGCCCCTATATATGGACTCCCATGCTTGTGGGTTGCTTCTATTGTTTATTAGAAAGTCATCTGCACTGATAGACCAGTTAACACCTTACTATTGTTAAACTAAGGGAGAATAAATAGGAATAAAGACCATCTTACCAGAGGCTAAATAGAACGGTGGCTAAAACGATTTTGCTCTGGGCCTAATAAATTCCACTTATGCCACAGTATAAAATATTCAATATTAAAGGGGTGGCTCGTCTTTACATTTACTTTTAGTTTGTTGAAGAGAGCATTTTTCATTTTTTTTATAATTTGTAGTTTTTTTTTTAGCTATTTAGCTTTTTATTCAGCAGCTCTTCAGTTTGCAATTTCAGCAATCTGGTTGCTAGGGTCCAAATTACCCTAGTAACCATGCATTGATTGTCTGGAATATGAATAGGAGAGGGACTGAATAGAAAGATGAGTAACAGTAGTGATAGCAAGCCATTTGTAGCCATACAGAACATTTGTGTTTTTTAGATGGGGGTCCAAGAGTCAGAAGAAGAAAGCAACTAATTATATAAACTATAAGTAGTGATGGGCGAATTTGCGCCGTTTCGCTTCGCTGAAAAATTTGCGAAATTCGCGAAACTGCGAAAAATTTGCGAAATGGCGCCGGCGCCCGTTTTTGACGCCGGCGCCCGTTTTTTCTACGCCGGCGCCCGTTTTTGACTCAAATTTTCGCGGGAGTTTCGCGAATTTATTCGCTGGCGGTGAATCGCGCAAATTCGCTGCGAATTCGCGCCTGGCGAATAAATTCGCCCATCACTAACTATAAGTATCCCATCTTGGTGTGTTAGACACTCGGGTTGGACTAAATTAGCTACTCAGCTTTTGCCAAGATTTTTCATATAAAGACACATAAACGTTCTACGTTGACAGAGAAGGACTGTGTAGGTGGTTGTCAATGGTTCATCCTCTAATTCACAGGTCTTCAGATATTTAGGGTTAAATGGATTCTTCACCTTTAAATTAATTAATCAACCTTTTAGTATGATGTAGAGAGTGTAATTCTGAGACAATTTGCAATTGGTTATCATTTTTGGGATTTTGAGCTGTTTGGCTTTTTATTCAGCAGCTCTCCAGTTTGCATTTTTAGCTGAAATCTGGAAATATTCAGAAGAAGAAGGCAAATAATTCAAAATAAATAAATAATGAAATAAATAAATAAATAATGAAAGCCAATTAAAAAATTGTTAAGAATTAGCCAACATACAAAAAGTTAACTTAAAGGCGAACCACCCCTTTTGCAGTAAAACATTTGGTTGAGGCCCCTGGCTGACAGCAAGGTCAGAAACTTATGCAAACAGGCACTATCCTAACTACAACTCTAAATTATTATTCAAAGATGATTTTGTAACCTAAATTTATTTTATAAATTTGTTTCCTGCCTACCATCACTTTGGGCCTCCCTAGCGGACCTGCCCCAAAGTTTGGGAACCGCTGCTCTAACTGGACTAGCGGACTAGTGATGTGTGGCAGAATTCACTTTCTATTGGGCTCCACGTTTATTTTTTATGTTCATTAATAGAGAAAGGTGTTGAAAACAATGTGTCTTTGTTTGGTAGGGCCCCAAAATTATACAGAACAAATGAACTCACTCCATCCTGGATGCATCTTTGCTAATATCTCCAATGTTTCAGTAGTATGAGCAGTTGGAACAGGCAGTGGAGAAAAGAGTATTGAAGCATCATAGGAAAAGTTAATTAGAACGTCATTTCCTTTCATTTTGTAGGGTATAGAGCAGTGTTTCTTAACTATTTTTAAATGGACTCAGATTAAATGGGGCATTCTGCCTTGGGACAATTGAGGATAGAATTGATTACCTACCTCCTTTTATGGCTGGATATTTTAGAAGGAAATTTCAATTTTGCAATGTTGGGTACCAACCCCTCAGGTTAAGAATCACTTGTATAGAGTATACTAATATGCTAGAGCCAAGGTTATCTGAATGTTTGGTTTCAGGCTCCTCTTTTAAGGTTTAACTTTTGTTCTGGAGCAACAGAATCTGCCCTAGACAGATGTTAGCAGCCACCTGATTCGGTATTGCTCATCCGTTTCACCTTCCATATTAAGCCAAGGCATTAACGTCATGGCTGAAGAGTATGTGTTTTTGTCATCAGTTTCCCCTAGGTAATGATGTCTTCTCTCATGCTGCCATGCCAACCCCCCCCCCAAGCAACTGTTCCTATTAAAACATCAGCAAACTGAACAGCCTTTATCACAGTAGCTCGTGCCAAATGTACCCTGGCAATCAGCCCTCTCTCGTTGTCGTGATAATCTCTTCTGCAAGCCAAGGTAGCCTAAATGTTAGGCAACTGCACCTGCCCACCAGTTTTATAAATGACCCACTTCATGAACTTAGAAACCTCCCTGATAGGGAATACATATCGAAATAGCAAATAATGGAGCATTCATGGCACCAACAAAAAGTGCAATAATATATTGGTGAGAATCAATGTTTCTGTTATCAGGAGGACTAGTCTTGAACAAGTCCTCTTGATAGGACCGAAACACTGATTACCAGCAATAAATGCTTGCAGTAGTACATAGACTGTACGTGCTAAATATGCTGGATTATTGGTCACTATTTCCTCTCTATTTTCCTACTGAGACTGTATTTTCAGGGGACAGTGTGCTTTCCATATGCTGAGCATCAGTAGGTAAATTGCAGCTCTCTGTTCAATAGTTATAGCAAAAAGGCATTCACTGCAAGACTTTTGCACAGAATTCGACATATACTGCTGAGTCGTAGATGTGGGAATGGCAGCTCACGTGGGACAGTTGAGCAAGTAAGAACTGTAGGTAGAACACACAATAAAGAGGGTTATTTACTAAACTCCAAATGCAAAAATCCAGAAAAACTTGTGATCTTTTTTTTTATAAAATGTGACTTTTAAAAAATCATGAACTTTTCGGAGGATGGAAAAGACCGGATCAGAAAATCCAGGATCTCAGACCTGTCGAGGTTGCATATAAGTCAATTTGGAGAAGTCCCACTGATTTTTTGATGTGCGCCGGCTTTTTGGGTGAAAAATCCAAAAAATTGTGAAAATGAGATTTATATTTTCTCGCAAAGCAAATTTTCCGGAGAATTTAATAATAAATAAGCATAAAAAATAACCCCCTAAGAGTTGTGCTCCTGTAGCACAATGAATATACCTGCAACTGTCAGATCAACCCTGGACTCAAGTTTAAATACGTGCATATAGGTGCAAACACTTTTGAATGGCATTTTCGGGTGCCTTTTTGCTCTGATATCCAGTGCTGCACCCAGAGATCTCAAATAAGAGAAAAGTCATACAGAATCTCCCCAAGCTCTCCAGCGTTGACCAGCTACTCCGCAAAGTGGATTCCAAAGAGACAGAACAATATGGCAACTCTGCTTTTAAAGACTAGAGACACCTAACACCTTTGACCAGGGATGATTGTGGCCCATGTGCCGCCCAGAGGTGGCCTTCCTGATACCGCCATCCTGAGCTTAGTTTTTCTTTAGTCGTAGCAGGTCTGTGGGGTATGTAGTACATAGAGTGCAATTGAGCTGTTTCTACTAGATGAGCCAAATTCTGATTTCAGCTCCTAAAGGGGTTGTTCACCTTAATATTAATTGAAGTATGATGTAAAGAGTATCATTCTGAGACAATTTGAAATTGGTTTTGATTTTGTATCATTTGTGGTTTTTGAGCTTTTTTTCAGCAGCTTTTTAGTTTGCAATTTCAGCAATTCATTTGTTAGGGTCCAAATTACCCTAGCAACCATGCATTGATCTGAATAAGAGACTGGAATATGAGAAGCTTAGGGCTTGGATAGGAAGGCGAGAACTAAAAAGTAGCAATAACAATGAATTTGTAGCTTTCCAGACTTTATGTTTGTAAGCTGGAAAAAGTCAGAAAAAGGAGGTAAATTATTCAAAAATTATAAGAAAGAAAAAAACTAAGACCTGTTGAAAAGTTGCTTAGCTGGTTATACAAAGACAATCAGCTAACCCCGCTGTACTGCGTAATGTAAAACTTCTCGGAATGAAAAAAGCATCTCATTTAAGTCATTACTGTAACTGAACTAACGCTAATACTTCTGCTTAAGTCAATCTTTAAACCACAGCAGAAGCGCCGAGGTGAGTGACCTGTTTCCAGCTGACACGGCTCAATGCCGAAGCTTCCTAGAAAATGGAGAGGGATTCTGGGATTGAGTTGTCCTTATTAAATGTTAATGAGCAATCCCTTGCATGCCGCAATGGCAATTAACTGTTGCATCACCACCACACTAAAAGATGCAACGTACTTTTTTTTTAAAAATTATTTCTGCAGACGAGGAAAGAACTTAGGGACATGCTTATTCATAGTCAGAGCTAGAGGGAAGCCTAAATATCATTTTTTTCCTGTGAGTACAGCTATGAAAGCCTATTAGTTGTCATAGTCAGAGGTGGATATACACAAATGTCTGCTCAATTTGCTTCCTATTTTTCCGTCTTTATGTATGTGGGTCCCTCTGGAGTGAGATATGAAACCATCTTGCAGTCCTATAGGGTCTCAGTTCATCTTTTTGGACAGAACATCTGCCAGTCGTCTTCCTCTGCATATCCAGACACTGGGGCCATTTTGCAGAACTTGGTTGTTTTGGTTGCCCGTGTGATTAGCCGTATTGTGCAACTTCCTACTATTTGGTTTGTGTCCTTATAGGTAGGTTGCTCTTAAAAACTGTCTATACATGTTTCTTCCTCATGAAACTTTGCTCCAAAATTGGCAGTTTGCTCTAAATGCCATCCCTTGCTCAAAGAATACACCAGCCAATTACAGTGTTGGGATTTTAATACCCTATGGAATATCTTCTTCCCATAATTTGGTGGGGTAACTGATGAAAATCAGTCAACACTGATGAACAATAGTCAACACTATTAAAAAGTGTTACTGTTACTTAATATACCAGGTGTCTACCTACAATTGCTGTTCTTCAAGGTTACAGGGCCCAGGAAATTCACTCCCTATATGTTGCATATATATATATATATATATATATATATAGTGAGATTATAGCTTGACTATTTATTTATGACAATACAAGGTTAAAGCTGGAACAGGAATTGTGTAAGTGGATTCTTGTTAGTTGATATGACATGAATAAGCAGCTGCTGTTGCTGAGAAGTCCCAGTACCTGCTGTGAGCTGTCAGGAGCTGCAAAACAATATGATCCCCAAAGGCAGGAGCAGGACCATTAGAAGAGACAGATGACACACCCACCTAAAAGCCTGTATTCTGCATGGAGAGTTGTGCTGCAATCCCATATGTAGGTGTCACTTAATAAAGATTTTTCGTGTTGTTTTGACTGTACGTTTGGAAAACACATAGCCCTGCCCTGCTTGGAATCTCCCATAACGTTGATTCAATAATGATCTTCCAGCAACTCACCTAAAGTTGATAAGGGATGCCTATCTAAGGTGAATGCTAAGGCTAGTCTAATTATCAGTGGGGCAGAGGAGGTTGACTAATTTCTAAACCTTCCAGTTAAAAGGTTCATCTTGGTTCAGTGGCCCACTAAGAGGCATCCTCAGACATAAATGGATTCCTTATTCCTAACCTGTGTGGCCAATGATTACTGCATGATAGTTGCTCCAATTGCTCTTGCATTGCCACTTACCCTTGGCCTTCTGAGGTATCTTTACAGAGGGCCTTGGGACTCTATGGAAAGTGCTCACTGATTGAGTAAATGGAAAGGAGATGGAGCTGTTAAAGTTGGCAGTAGTTTGTACAGCTACAGGATTGATTTTTTTGGTGCGAGCGTCTTGGATCTGCAAATACCAACCCATGGCAATTGTACCACTGTCTGGGCAAATTGTCGTAGTTGGGATGTGACTAAAGCTGGTCATAGATGTTGAGTTTTTTAAAAGATCAGATCCTCATTGTGAGACCACGATTTTCTCGGAACGATCGTACAATCGTACGAATTGACCATCAACTAAAAAGACCAATTTGCCAGGAAAACAAAGGGGAGCTGCCTGCTTGGCCCTGCAAACATAGATAGATTGCACTGGGACCGACAAAGATTTTTTGACCTGGCCGATCAATTTCCTGACAGATGTCGGCCGAAAAATCGTAAGATGTACGATCGTTCGAATCCCACTAACCGCACGATAATTTCGAAGGATTGGTCGGGCTTCCCTAAAATCTGTCGTTCGGCAAGAAGAATCGTTGCATCGGGGAGCTTTAGGTACAGTTAGGAGAAACTATTTTGCACCCAACTTTTTGCCACTGTTTGTAACTTTTGCACGTAAAAGACAGAGGAATAGAAGAAGGGAGCGGCTGAAGTAAAAAGACTTCCTTCCAGTTGACCAGTAGCTACTAGCACCCATACAGTCACTTACACACTAACACCAACGGTACCTCCTGCTTCATATCCAGCAGAAGCCTCACCCTGGAAAGAAATTGCCTGAAACTTTGGAAGATAAACCCATTAAGTAAGGGGGACCCAACAGGGCCTAGTACTTCCTAGGCTTAAGGTGGCCATACAAGGAGAGATCTGCTCGTTTGGTGATGTCGCCAAACGAGCAGATCTCTCCCCAATATACCCACAGTGAGTTGGGCAATATCGGGCTGATCCGATCGTGGGCCCTAGGGCCCAGCGATCGGATTTACGGGTGGTCGGATCGTGGGACCGCATCAACGAACAGATGCGGCCACGATCCGACGGGATTTTTAGTCCCATCTGATCTCGATCTGGCCGACTTTCGGCCAGATCTCGATCTGGCCGACTTTCGGCCAGATCTCGATCAGGGAAGCCCGTCGGGGGGCCCCATACATGGGCCAATAAGCTGCCGACTCGGTCTGTCGGCAGCTTTTATCGACCCGTGTATGGCCACCTTTAGTCGCTGCTACACGGAGTTGCCTAGAAATGCTTCTTTCTTTGGGGCATCGTAGACCAACTGGTTTTCAGAAAGCATTATAAATAATAATAATATTCGCCATTTCTCGCCAGTTGCAAGTACCAGGTATCAAGTCCCCTTGAGGCTTAACCTTTATTTATGCATACTCTAATGTTATTCATCATATTTATTGCACTCTAAGTTATTTTCATATATATTTATATATAACATTCTATTCAATGAAGATGCTAATAAAGGCCATCTGGTTACCTGCAAATTTACCTTGAAAGCAGAGCTCTGTGTCATCCGGTGCCTATAAATAGCCCATCATTGTCAAGCAACAACTTGGCCTGCAGCCTCCGAAACCATTCATTGAACGTCACAGGAGTTCTATATCAGACTGTACGCACACCGGCTTTAGCTGTCATTAAACCCACAATGAGACATAATTGCATGGAAACACATTTTGCCAGCATTATTACAAAATTTCTTAATGGAGAACTTAAATTGAAAATGAAAATGGCTGCCTGTTATGTACTAAAATTACTTTTCTAGCCCAGAGGATCAGCAGCCCTATAACAGTAATGAACCTGGCCTTCAAAGTAGCATGATACATGAGCTCACTACCTTAGACCACATTAGGCCCATCTCCTGAGTGCCAGTGACACTGCACATGCTCAGTGTGGTCTGGGGATGAGCTAAGTTTAGGGGTTGTTGCAAATCATTAAGAAAAAAATGGGGTTCACGTGTCATAGAAGCTGATGCTGCAGGGCTGATTATTCAATTCTGCTAATGCTAATTAGCTCTGTATGGTGCCTCTTGCATTACAAAACTATATGCCATACAGTGTGAACCTTATTAAAGGTGAAGTTTACCATTACATTAGCTTTTGGAGTGTTCTATATGGATCTATTCTATGTTCATATTCTATGTGAATGGTACCGGAAGATTGGCTACTATTAATAGAAGTGGTGCAAATGTTGTGACTTTTTTTGTGTAACATTCTCCCGTCTTTAATTGGTTGGGTCTTTTTTTATGTGGTTAGTTAATATCGATACCCTCCCCACACTTTACATATGAAGCCCTGTGATTCGTGTCTTTCCATTAAAGAAGTGGAAAAAAAGAAACAAAAACGTCAAGTTAAAATAAATAACACTAAATATGGGGCATGTGCACTAAAAGACTTATGTATTATGGACAGTGGCATAACTAGATATTACTGGGCCCACAGCAAATAATTTTTCAGGCCCCCAAAATGTTTACCGGTTGACTTGTTTTAAAAATATTTATTGAAACTGTATATGAATTAGGACCTCATGGGGTCCCTATAACTCCTGGCCCCCCCTGCAACCGCAGGGTCTGCTAGTTACGCCTCTGCTTATGGATATACACAGCTCACGCTCCAGAGAAACAATTAACATTAAATCTATACAATTTTGTTCATCTGTTTTGTAAATACAGGTATAGGATCCCTTATCCGGAAACCCGATATCCAGAAAGCTCCGAATTACAGAATGGCTGTCTCCCATAGACTCCATTTCATCCACATTTTTAAAAATGATTTCCTTTTTTTCTGTAATAATAAAACAGTAGCTTGTACTCGATCCCAACTAAGATATAATTAATCCATATTGGAAGCAAAACCAGAGTATTGGGTTTATTTAATGTTTAAATGACTTTCTAGTAGGCATGAAGACCCAAATTACAGAAAGATCCATTATCCAGAAAAGCCCAGGTCCCAAGCATTCTGGATAACAGGTCCCATACATGTACTGGAGTTTCCTTAATCCCACAATAAATTTGGGACAAGTATTGTGCCCATAGCAGTTCCTTATACAATTTAGAAAGAGTTCAAAATAAATCACCTTGAACTGGGTGGCATAATTCCCGAAGGGGAGGAGGACATTGATTTTAATCTCAGGTGATTTGCCATCAATTGAATGTGCCTTTTCCATGTATAAATAGTCATAGTGCCCAGGAAGATTTCCTGGAAGAAGCCAGCTGTTGATTTTATACCTCTCTAGTGTTTAATGTATGCTTTTCACTTTCCTTTAATCTCTCCATGAAATGTTCTTGTAATACAAGAGAACTTCTTTGTACTCAGACAGAACAGTGATTAATGTGTTACGTTCCCATCGTTCTTTTTATTCGACTGTTTCATTAGTTCTGGCTATTAGCTCCCGTCCGTGTAAGACTGATTAGGTGTTATAGCACAGGTACCACATTATAACCCTCAAAGTGAACATTCGCTATATCCCATTTGTAGTCTGAAATCCAAGTTTATTGATCTATGATATGTTATGAAATAGTGCAATATGCAGGTGAACTACTTAGTTGTTAACCTACATATTGAGATATTTTGCATTCATGGTAAACATAGGTTTTGAACCTTATTAAAGTGAAGCTTTCCAATAAATGTGCTTTTGGTGTTTTATATACTGTATGGATCTATATATGCGTCAAGTGTTGAATGCTGTGTGTTTTTTTTAGCTTGCAAGAAATAAAGAAGAAAGCCTTATAAAAAAGTCTGACGTTGCGGTGCTCATTGTCCATTTTCTCTGCTTGTGCTACAGCTTGGGACACTTAGGAATATCCGCACCCAGTTGGTTCATTATAGGCCCTGCCAGTTGAAGTGCCATGATCAGCGGTGAGTCGGAGTGGTGTTTGTTAGTGTTTCATGTTTGCAAAAATGAAGACCAATTGCAAATTTCCTTTGAATATTGCTGTCTACTTCATACCAACAACCCATGAGCCTATGAGTAAGTGCTCTATTAGACACAAAATGTGTCAGGCTCTCTATGTTCTTATAAAATGTTTTGTTTTTACTTTTTCTTGAGGTTTTCATGTTTTTGGTATTTAATCATAGTTTTCCCTTCAATTAGGGATCCTGAACACCTTTCCAAGTTTATACTTCATACCAAAAGGCAATTTTAAGGTGGACTACCCTTGTAAAAGCTTGGCTTTCAGGGGTTTGTATGATAAATACAAGCATTATTTTCCATCCAAAAACACAACAGACTTACCTTCCATCATCTCCCGTCCATACTGGGGTTGAAAGTGTTTTATAGTAACCTAGCACCATATTGAATTTACACAACGAATTCATAATTCCTATAGGAATTACTTCAAATGAAGGCTTAATAATGAACATAATGAGATCTAAAGTATTCCCGTCGCCTGTTCCTGGGTAATAATTGAATCATGGACTTAATTGGATTTGGATCCAGCCTCTATTGCGGTAGGCGCTCTGTTATACATACAGTATTATGAAAGCATCAGCTTCGTTCTTCTGATCCATGCGGGTGTGACTGTATCTGAATGTTCAAAAAAAAACGTCATTGCATAATCCACAATAGTTTTTTTAATATATATATATTTTGTATAAGCTCCTTTATAGAAGGTTATTATTCTTGTTTATTAGTCACCTATAGGACATCTTGGTTCCTATGTATATTACTACTAAAGGTATGAGATGCGTTATCTGGAAACCCGTTTTCCAGAAAGCTCCAAATTATGGGAAGGCCGTCTCCCAAAGGCTCCATTTTAATCAAATGACTTAAAGGAACAGTTCAGTGTAAAAATAAAAACTGGGTAAGTAGATAGGCTGTGCAAAATAAAAAATATTTCTAATATAGTTAGTTAGCCAAAAATGTAATGTATAAAGGCTGGAGTGACTGGATGTCAACATAATAGCCACAACACTACTTCCTGCTTTTCAGCTCTCTAACTCGGAGTTAGTCAGTGACTTGAAGGGGGACCACATGGGACATAACTGTTCAGTGAGTTTGCAATTGATCCTCAGCATTCAGCTCAGATTCAAAAGCAGCAGTTATGACCCGAGTGGTCCCCCCTCAAGTCTCTGATTGGTTACTGCCTGGTAACCAATCCATGGAAACCAAGAGAGCTGCAAAGCAGGAAGCAGTGTTCTGGCTATTATGTTACACACCCAGTCACTCCAGCCTTTATACATTACATTTTTGGCTAACGAACGATATTAGAAAACAATTTTTATTTTGTTATTTTATCTATTTACCCAGTTTTTATTTTACACTGAACAATTCCTTTAAAATTATTTCCTTTTTCTCTGTAATAATTAAACAGTACCTTGTACTTGACCCAACTAAGATATAATTAATCCTTATTGGTGCAAAAAAGTTCTATTGGGTTTATTTAATGCTAACATTTTTTTGGAAAGATCCCTTATCTGGAAAACTACAGCATTCTGGATAACAGGTCCCATACCTGTACTGATTTCCATTGTGTATATGGTGTGAATGCTCTTAATAGCTTCCCTGCTATCCTGTAGACCTGATCATGAGTTCCTATTTTAGGACAATGGCGGCACATCTGCAATTCGCCAGTTGCTTTGTGCTTTAGCAAGTCCTTGATGTTTAAAAATAGTGGCCTGGATTAAGGTGACTAAGTATTCGTGGAAGTGTAGCATCTGGTCCTGGTGCTTTCAATTCCAGTAGCCTCTGGAAATATATTGCTATTGCACTCAACACTCACCTGAGTTCTATAAAAAGCAAACAAGCGAAAAACGATTTACTTGTTCCAGAACTGAAAAGCGAGGCGCTATATTTATGGCCAGTGTCAGAGCTGAATAGCATCACATTAACCCCCTGTTTCCTGCCTAAGCCCAAATATTCTTCTCCGTCGTAGACAGTAAATGGAATACTTTATCACACTCAGAGTTTGCATATAACAACACCTTCTTCTAAAATCATGAAACACTCCATGGGATTAATTTTATACATAATAAAGGTATGGGATCTGTAATCCAGAATGCTTGGGACCTGGGGTTTTCTGGATAAGGGGTTATTCCATAATTTGGAACGCCATACCTCAAGTCTACTAAAATCATTTAAACATTAAACCCAATAGGATTATTTTGCCTCCAATAAGAATTCATGATATCTGAGCTGGAGAACCAGGTTCTATTTTATCATTACAGTAATCATTTTTAAAAGTTTTACTTAATTTGTTAAAATGGAGTCTATGGCAGATGGCTGTCCGGTAACGCTTAGGTTTCTGGATAACAGTTTCCAGGTAATGGATCCCATAGCTGTTTTAGATTATCATTTTGGTTATAGTTCCCCTTTAATAGTAACATAAGATATCAACATTGTAATGCCTACTTTCCTTTCCATCTCACTTTCCATGCTCTGAACATGTCCTAATAAATAAAATATATTTTGTTGGGTAAGCATTTCTAAACTTGTCTCTATTATTATACAGGTATGGGATCCATTATCCAGAAACCCATTATACAGAAAGTTCCGAATTACGGAAAGGTTGTCTCCCATAGACTCCATTTTATCCAAATAATTAATTTTTTTTAAAATGATTTCCTTTTTCTCTGTAATAATAAAACAGTATCTTGCACTTTATCCAAACTAAGATATAATTAATCCATTTTGGAATCAGATCCAGCCTATTGAGTTTATTTAATGTTTAAATGATGTTTTGGTAGACTTAACTTATCAAGATCCAAATTATGGAAAGATCCGTTATACAGAAAGCCTCCAGTCCCGAGCATTCTGGATAATACGTCCCATACCTGTACATTTGACAATGTTTAAGATGAATACAGTATGGCTCCAATTATTTCAACAATAAAGCCAAGAAAATGGGCACATTATTTAGCCAATAATTGCAAGAAGGGACTCTGTATTCAAACACTTTTTCCCAGGGTTTAGGGTCAGGGCACACAGGCAGATTCGGGGAGATTAGTCTCCCGACAACAAATCTCCTCTTCTCCAAACTGCCTCCGATATTCCTGCCGGCTAAATTTTAAATCGCCAGTGGGATGGCACTCAGAGTGATTTGTTTTCCGAAGTCGCCCGAAGTTGCCTCACGAGGAAACTTCGGGCGACTTTGGAAAACAAATAGTTTTGAGTGCGATTTACATTTTAGTTGGCGGGAAGACAGTTCTGGGAGATTAGTCGCCCAAAGAAGAGGAGATTTGTCACCGGGCGACACTGTATTGCCCATCAAAAAATCATTGGGACTTCTCCCATTGACTTATATGCAACCTCGACAGGTCTGAGATGTTGGATTTTCTGATCTGGACTTTTCCATCCACAGGGTTTAACAAATTCCGAAAATTTGTGATTTTATAAAAAAAAAAAAATAGTGATTTTATAAAAAAAAAAAATAGTGATTTTTGCATTCGGAGGTTTAGTAAATAACACCCTTAGTGTTTTAAAATAGCAAAAAAGTAGGATATATTGTGCTCATGCGCAAATGTGTATACTGCCCCTTTAAATGGTTGTTCACCTTTAAGAACTTTCAGCATGATGTAGAGAGTGATATTCTGAGACAATTTGCATTTTGGCTTTCTTTTTTATTATTTGTAGTTTTTTGAGTTATTTTTATTCAGCAGCTCTCCAGTTTGCAATTTCAGCAACCTGGTTGCTAGGGTCCAAATGACCCTAGCAACCATGCATTGATTTGAATAAGAGACTGGAATATGAATAGGAGAGGTCTGGATAGAAAGAAAAGTAACAAAAAATTAGCGATAAGTATAAATATGTAGTTTTACGGAGTATCTGTTTTTTTTAGATGGAGTCAGTGACCCCCGAAAAGTGGAAAAAGAAAAGGCAAATAAATACTATAAAAAAGTTGCTAAGAATTAGCCACTGTATAACATACTAAAAGTTAACTTATAGGTTAACCACCACTTTACTCTTGCTTTAGCTACCCATGGAGCCGTAACATAGTTAGAAGAGAGATTACAGGAATAAGTCCTTCGTTCCCATTTACCAAGACACTTTTTTTCTCCAAATCTTTATTTCCTTCAATGAACAGATGCATCTACGGCTCTGTGTCATCTGAGCAAGTGTGCCATCATCCTTCATAAATAACGTCACGACAAGCAGCATTTCATTGTGGTCCAAGAATACAGCATAAAGAAATTGTATATTGAGACTACACATCTCCAGGTGTAGTGTGCGCATTCACATACACGTTCACTATAGCAAGGACAAAGAATTTACTTACAGCTTACAGGTGTGGGTAGGAAATGGAAATACAGACAGCCACATATATACTTATGTACCAAGATCACATGGTTTACCAACTGAGTGCTCCCAAAGAATTAAAAATCGGGGCGATAAATATATTAACCCTTGCGATAATGGTGATTTCAGAAAGATGAAGATGATCCTCCCAGATCTTGCTGGTCTACAACTTCCAGCACAGAAAAAGCAAACGGAGAGGAGCTGAATTCTGGCAACACAGATTGGAAATCGCTGTCCTAATCTGTATTACGTGAAGACCCCTTATCCAGAAAACCCAAGCATTCCAGATAACAGATCCCATATCCCAATAATATTTTCTATTTTAATCTGCTCTTAGGTCAGGTATGAGTGGCGTGTTTGTGGGTAAGGCAAAAATGCCCATATCCACTAAGAAACACTGAGACATAATGCACTAATTAGCTAAAGTAAATGGAGCAGAAACCACGTCAGGCTCCGTCCGTGCTGTCAAGGCAGAAAGACAAGCCAAGTTCAGCTTCTTTACACAAACGTCAGCTGTATCACGCTGGCTGCCGCTGCTTCGTTTTTTTTTAGGTCACTGTAAATATGGCTCATTTCAGGATTTATACTCCTTTTGTTCTGCACATTCCCCGCTATCAATGAGACTCGCACCCAAATACATCACAAATTTCATTTGCCACATCAATACTGGAACAATATAATATCTTCATATTTCTGTATATTCAACTAAATATTGTCAGAAAACAAGGTCAACTCAACAGAGGGACGGACAAGCAGCAGCTTCTGGGACCAACAAACTCTATCCCCAGTCCCCGTCAAAACTTTTCAGGTTTATGTTGCCTTTAGCAGCTACGTGGGGTTCATCTTTTCCCAAGAAATACCTAAAATTGCTTTGCCCTTGACTCTTTCCACTATATCAGGCTACGTATGCCCATAATCGGATATAGTAAGAGTAATGGATATTGCCAAGAAAGTCTCATATACAGCAAGACATGAACTGAAGGTTTTTATCCTGTGTAATAAATTTCCAGAGCATACCATTATTTCACTGCAACTTAGAATTGTGTCTTTATGGATATTTAACAGCAAGATGTCAGGTTATTGCTTTGGGTTTTCCTATGCGCTTTAAGGGTTTCCCAAGCAGGCTTTAGTACGCCAGCATATCCATTATCAGCAATGTATTGAGACGTCCTCAATCTTCCACTGACTGTCTCTTTTAAAGCTGACCTGTGATTTGTTAGTCCTCTCTTCATTTCAGAAGCAAATAAATGATAGAGGATTTTTATGCTTATTAAAGTAACATAAAACACAAATATAACATTTTGCCTAATGACAGCAAATGTAACGCTAAGCAACCCATACATATTAATAACTGTTAAAGGGGTTGATCATCTCTATGCTGTAGAGGGTAGAATTTGCAATTACTTTTAATTTTTTATTGTTTTGAGTTATTTCATTTTTTTATTCATCAGCTTATGAGATAATATCACTCTTGCATCAGAATCCTGTACTGTTTTTTTATTTGTATTTAAGTTGAAGCTAGCCTTTTTCTTACATTCCCAAGTGCCCTTAGCCATGTGACTTGTGCTCTGATTAGCTTCCGTTTCATTTTTTGTTGCACTGCAAGTTGGAGTGATCTGATGTGGAGTAAATTTGGGCATTGAGGGAAATGGAATACTAGCTAGAGGAGAGCTGTCTGCTGAAAAATTAATACTATGGTTCTTGTAGTTCTAACTAGGGATGCACCGAATTCAGGATTTGGTTCGGGATTCGGCCAGGATTCATCCTTTTTTAACCAAATCCTAATTTGCATATGCAAATTAGGGGTGGGGAGGGAAATCGCATGACTTTTTGGCACAAAAGGAAGTAAAAATGTTTTCCCCTTCCCACCCCTAATTTGAATATGCAAATTAGGATTCGGTTCGGCCGAATCTTTCCAAAGAGGATTCGGGGGTTCGCCCGTCTCCAAAATAGTGGATTCGGGGCATCCCTAGTTCTAACCAACAGTGCACAGAACAGCAGATACTGCTTTAGTATCATTTTTATTTACAAATAAACTTGGGGAAAAAACTCTAATGAATGTATATCAGATCAAGGCTTAAAATCACATTTGCTTTTTTTATGGAAAAACTTTCTATTTAGGTTTACATCCCCTTTAAAAATAGGTTCTTTGTTTGATCCATATGTTGCAAGAAATTGTCTTCATGGATATTTAGGGGTCACTTATTAAAGGAGAATGAAACCCTACCTACCCCCTCCAAAGGCCTCCCTCCCAGCCCACCAACACTTTAACACTTTTTTTACACTAATTTACAGCCACAAACTGCCGACTACTCCAGCTTTGCTTTCCAGTACAACGAGGGACAAACTCAATGCTTACATTCCCGTTAATGGAATACCTTAATAGAAAACAGAATAGATTTTTAGGCAGGTAACAAAGGGAAGTGTCATTGGCTTTACCCAATCAGTAATCCTAGCGCAGTGTATTTCCTGCTCCTCTAGATGCCAAAAGAGTTAAGGTAACAATATAATCTCCTTGTTTTTTCTTTAAAAAAAAACCAAGTGCCGAAAAATAGAAGAGTAATTTAATGGGGGGGGGGGAGGAAGCATAAAATAAAAATAACTGTCAGGGCGCTCTTGCTATTTAAAGCTCAGCTGTGATTCGGCGAGCGAATGCAAAGGAGAGAGTGGAGGAAAGCTTTGATGTTACAGCAGGAGCAGAGTTTCCAAGGAGACAGATGAAGTGATAAACTCAACTGTATTAAGTGGAGGGGCCAGGCAATTCTCTCTTGAAAGTGGAAGATGTCATATTTGTACTAACTGGCAGCTAGAAAAACCTTATTTTGCTTGAATTAATTGGCACTGAGCTTCGAAGGCTTGGAAACATATACCAAGGCTTCTTATTTGTTGGGGATAATGAGGGTCAAAGAGAAGTCGGCACAAGCTATATGAAATTTAAAATATATATATTCTGTATGTATGCATATCATTGACCTGCACCCGACATTTGAAATGTGAGGATTGAGAGTGCATATATATATATATATATATATATATATATATATATATATATATATATATATATATATATAATATCATGTAAATCAAGGCACTCACAGGACTTAAAATATGTTGAAAAAAAGATCAAGTTTATTTATTATTCCAATAAATCTGATCTCTTTTTCATCATATTTTAAGTCCTGTGAGTGCCTTGCTTTTAGTGATGCACCGAATCCACTATTTTGGATTTGGCCGAACCTCTGAATCAATTGCGAAAGATTTGGCCGAATACTGAACCAAATCCTAATTTGCATATGGAAAGGGGAAAACATTTTTACTTCCAAAAAGTCACACAGTTTCTTGCATATGCAAATTAGGATTCAGATTTGGATTGGCCAGGCAGAAGGATTTGGCCAAATCCGAATCCCGATGGAAAAGGCTGAATCCCGAACCGAATCACTATTTACTTTACATGATATTCTATATGACTTTTCTGCAATGTGCACCCAGGCTTTTACTCCAGTAAGTGAGTGCAGCTATTTTCCTATATATAAATATATATATATATATATATATATATATATATATATATATATTAGGGATGTATGGTATCCATACTATTTGGATTTGATACTAGTAATTAAATATCAAATCCAAACCCGAATTTGAAATTGCTGAAAATAAATTTTCCACTTTCAGTAGTCTGTGCTCAATGGATAATCATAAAACAAGGAATGATTTTTTATATAGGTTTTTATAACTCGTAGAATACTGACTATGAAGATTTTCATTCATCCAGGTCCTGTATATCTAGTATAGGTAATTCTAAAACAACTGGAATAGTGTTCCATAGCAACAAAGTAAGCCTAGATTTGAACTCTGACTCACTATCAAGGTGCCATACAGTGGCAGACCCTTCTATCTTCTGACTAATTGTCCCATAAAACCAGGATCGGACAGGCCTGGTGGGACACCGGGAAAAACCCGTTGGGCGCCGGCCCTCATTGGCCCCTGCAGGGCCAGACCCCCTCTCCTGATTTCCTAGCCATACAAAAAGAAACCATTTTCGGCGCTGTACAGCACTGTTCGCTCATGCGCGCCGTCACAGTGATGGGGCCAGGGAGTCCAGAGGGGGGCCCTGGACAGTAATCCCGGTGGGCCCCAGGCCCCCCCAGTCCAACACTGCATAAGCCAGTCCGACAGACACTGTGTAAATGGCCATACATAGGCTGATGGGTACAGTGGCAGTTCCTCTAAATTCTGTCTCTGCTGATGCACCATGCACACACCTACAGCAGTGTATCAGCCGTTTGCGCAGATCAAATGCCATGCATAGGACTGCCCAGATGATCAGGCAGTAAGGTCGAAAGCATGTATGTATTTTACAGCAGTAACACATGCTACACATACTCCTGATGCAGGCATATAACGCTCCCTGACAGAGGCAGGAACGTAGAGAATCTATAGAGCAGCTGTGCCTTAAAGTTAATTGTAAACAGATAATATTAGGCAATAAATGTTTTTCTATATACTTCAGGTATACGCTCCCTATATCTTTACTTAATGAATAGTAAATGGTAACACTTTACTGCTGACTGGTAAACCTCAGATATTTATACATACTTATATATATAATTATATTTTGGTCATTCTCTTTTTATCTCTCTCTCTCTCTCTCTCTATATATATATATATATATATATATATATATATATATACTGTATGTATATATAGATATATTGTAAAACGTAGGACAAGGAAAAAAGTAAAGTCGAATCTATCGTTAGGAAGGCGTCCTTGTTTCTGTGCAACCTGCAAACCCGACTGGAAAATAAGAACTTCTAGTTGCGCTGCCTTTGTGTGTGCAGCTATGCTGCCAGTGATCTAGGAGTTCTTTTGGCACATAAAGCTCATTCCCCTCCTGTTCTCCTCCCCTGGAACATTGTACAATATAATTCAATGGCATGGAACTCAAAATGCAACGCTGAAGTTCAGGTTTTTGTATATGTGCGGATTAATGTATATATTCATACACGCACACACACACACACACACACACAGTGGTGAAGGAGCTGCACTATCCCACAGTGTGACTGGAGACAGAATCAGCGTTTACAGCTTGGGGTGAGAGGGGAGCACAAAAAGGCAAAGTTAACTCTAATCAGACCATTCATTTTCTTCAAGTTCGGAGTCATCGTCTGACTCGCTGTACTCCACGGCAATCCTTCGAGACAGTATGGTCGCTACGTCATTGCCCACAGGTTCTTTCTTTGCCTCCTGCTCACGTTGCTCTTGCACTTTCCGCAGCTGGAAACCTTGAAATCATAAAAATAGAAATATTGTAAGATATCTGTCACTGAGATACAAAGGCAATAAATCAGAATTTAAAAATGAGATTTTCAAGCTATTTTTAGTGTACTTTGACTATCAAATAGTCCAAAATTAGATTATTCAAATAACTAAATTTATCATGTACTGTTTCTTTAAAAATGCGATTTTTATGACTGTTTTAGTCTATGGGGGACCTCCTAGAATCTATTTGGAGTCATTTGGTCATTTTGAATTTTTTGGGGCAAATCCTTTGATTTGAATTCGATCGAGTGCGGTAAAGCTTTGATTCGAACAATTAGAATACAGCCTATTCACCCAAAGTTTAAAATAAATTTCGATAGTCAAATTCGAGTTCTTAAAAGACCAGTATATGATAAATCTCAAAAACTGAATTAGAATTTTTTGAAAAGCTCGAATCGAATTGGAATAATTCCCTAGTCGAATTGAACAGTTTTGACCATAAAAAAAACTTGATAATTCGAATTTGAAATTCAATTCAACCCTTGATAAATCTGCCCCTTAGTGTTGCTCTGGAGGTACATTGTTGCTGTAATGTAATTGGTGGGCTTGGCCTAGAGCAGTGGATCCCTAATGGGAGGCCCAGTCTGCAGATTAAGGTAAGATCTGGTTCTATACTTGAATAAAATCCCTTTGCAGTTTGCACAACTCAAGCTGATCTTATTCACTTTAATAATATAAATACTTATTTCTTTATCTGACATTTAACATTTCCGATTTCGGCAACTGTGTCTGCTTGAAATATTTTGCCTGCTGGCTAAAGCACATAAAGGATTGGTACATCTACTTTGTCAGGTGACCATTTTCCTCCAATCAATTCTCAGGCCTGTGCACCATACAAGAAAGCAGAAGGTACTCAAACTATAAGGTAAATTGCAATGTTGAACGGAGATAATCCACTTACCCCTTCGAATGGCTGACAGTAAGTCGCTCCTGGCATCACTTATTGGCATGAGTGGAATCTGAGGTTTCCTTGGTTCCACAGTGAGAGTTGGAGGAGAGGCTGCATGAGCAGGGGAAGCAGTGATAGTTGGTGGGCCTGGCGGTGGGGGAGGTGGGGCAACTGGGGGTCCTACAGGCCCAGCTTGAGGAGGAGAGCCAGAATATGGACAGGGGGGTGCAGGAGGAGGTGCAGGTATGTATGAAGAGAGAGCAGCTATGTTGGGGGCCACTGGCGTAGGAGCAGAAATAGGGCTATCGAAGGCAGTTTGTGCAGAGGGAATGACGGGAGGTGGTGGTGGAGGAGCGGGGGGCACAAAGTATTCTGTCATTGGCACCTGCTGACCACTGTAAAAATAAAAATGGAAAAATAACTAAAATTCTTCCCTCCATGCATGCCATCTCCATACACAGTACCCGGTACATTTTCATTCTTTAAACAATATGATAAAGGGGACATTCCACAAATTTTAGTGGTATTGTATTTACAACTGCTTTTGGATGCATTTGGTCATGATTGGTATGTTTATTATTGGGTTGATATTAGGGATGCACCGAATCCACTTTTTTGGATTCGGCCGAACCCCCGAATCCTTCACGAAAGATTCGGCCGAATACCGAACCGAATCCGAACCCTAATTTGCATATGCAAATTAGGGGTGGGAAGGGAAAACATTTTTTACTTCCTTGTTTTCTGACAAAAAGTCACGCAATTTCCCTCCCGCCCCTAATTTGCATATGCAAATTAGGATTCGGATTCGGTTCGGCCAGGCAGAAGGATTCGGCCGAATCCGAATCCTGCAGAAAAAAGCCGAATCCTGGCCGAATCCCGAACCGAATCCTGGATTCGGTGCATCCCTAGTTGATATGTTTTTATGTATATAGATTTATGCTTTTGATGTAATAAATTGGCAATAGTAGCTAGTAGTAGGCGCTTATATATATATATATATAAATTGCATACATACATTACAGCTAAACTGTGAGCTCTCCAAGGTGCTGCAACCTTCCGTTATAGCCAAATGCATGCAGAATGGCAGTGTGAATGCTGATAGTATATACTGCCTCTAACATTGCTGGGGTCATAGTGGAGTCACTGTTATTAGTATAATTATAGACATTTCCTGAGGGGATCTGCCCAAGTGTTGGACCAAAGAGATAGACTTGCAGCACCTTCAAACCCACCTCTTTAATGGTATCATTTAAAAATTAGTATTGGTCATAGAGATCGCTACCCTAGAAAAGCTACAGCACGGGATTAGTCAGGAGACATATTTCAATGACTATGAAACCATGTAGATGCCACCCTTCTTTTTCATTATGTATGCACTTATACCAAATAATTATGACAATGGACGCCCTTTTGTAAACTATGCTGTTTGAAATGATGATGCTTTTCTTGCCATTTTATGAAAGAAGAAATATTCTTTACCCATAATCCTTCATCACTTGTGGACGTGGCCCGTTTAGTATAGCCTCAGGCTGCTGTGGTGCATGAGCTTGCTGTGCTCTGTTCAGACTGTTCTGTCGGCTACCAGGCGCAGAGGAGCGGTAGCCATGCTCTTGGGCCTGAGTGGCCATTAGGATGATTTCCTTGTTCTCCAAATGAGGGGCAGGAGCCATGATCTGTTGCCCTGGGTGATTGGGGCTGGCAGGGTAAGAATGATCCAGATCTGAAGCATAAGACCTGCAGGGAAGAAAAGAATGAAATTACAAGAAGGTTTATCATAAGAGCCCAAATTGCATGATGTCCTGTCAGCCCACACAGAATGGATGTTTTGTAATGTATTTTCTAAATTTAATTCAGAGGGGAAGCAGTCCCAGACTAATGAAATTATTCCTTTCCATATGTTTGTGTTGCCATTTTGCAATCACAGATCTTAAAAAACGAAATAAAGGTACAGGACCTGTTAACCAGGACCTGGGGTTTTAAGATAACGGGTGTTTCTGTAATTCGGATCACCATACTTTGGGGGTTATTTAATAAAAGGCACTAAGTTTGTCCAGGAGCAGTAACCCATAGCAACCAATCAACAGGTAACATTCACTGGTCATCTGTTTAAAAGCAACGATCTTATTGGTTGCTATGGGTTACTGCTCCTGGGCAAACTTAGTGCCTTTTATTAAATAACCCCTAAAGTATGGCGATCTGAATTACAGAATTATTATAATGGAGTCTATGGCTTTCCTGTAGTTTGGAGCTTTCTGGCGAATAGGTTTCCAGATCATGGATCCTATACCTGTACAGGCAGTTCTGCAATCCTCATATTACACATCTTCAGTATATGATGAGCACCATTAATATATATATATATATATATATATATATATATATATATTCAGTAAAACCCAACCAACCACGGTGATCGCTTCTAGGCACAGATAAGGTACAGTTTACATAGGACTGAAATGTCTCCATTAGTTTTGCCTGCTTCCCCATCCTGCAAACATCTACATTCTGACACATCATATGTGGAACCTGCCTATTATCTGGGGACAGTGATCCCTCGGATGAAGCCACATGATATGGGGATGGTGAGAACCTGTTATCTGGTCTGAGCTCCTTATCATAGGCCATCATATTCCACTCTAGCCTCCGGTTCCGGGCTTTGCGCACTTTCTTGACCTCTCGTGTTGGATCCTCAACCAACCTTTGCTCCTGTGAATATACAAGTGTATCGTTACAGGGAAATCGGGGTATAAATATAACTAAGTCCTGTGTTTTACATTTTGAAATTTCTGCAGTGAACCATTAGAAGAACTAAGTGGCTTTTGAGAATCACTAGAAGAGTTAAGACCAAGAAGTTGGATTCTTCAAGAAGCAAAATGGTGGCAATCCTGTTGAGAACAGTTTAATACTTTCTAATGTTAAAAATGTAAAGCTTTGGGGTTCCAACTGTACTATTGCAGCTTATTTGTCTCCTTACTCAGGCCTCATGTCACATGCTGTCCTTTTGCACTGCCCTTAAGGGGATGGTTTACCTTTAAGTTAACATTTACTATGTTATAGAATGGCTAATTCTACGCAACATTTCAATTGGCGTTCATTTTTTCTTTAGTATAGTTTTTTAAATTATTTGCCTTTTTCTGACTCCTTTTACCTTCACCTTAAACATGGGGTCACAAACCCCCTTCTCAAAATCAAATGCTCTGTAAGGTTACACATTTATTGTTACTTTTTACTATTCATCGTTCTATTCAGGCCCTCTCTTATTCATATGCCAGTCTCTTATTCGGATCAATGCATGGCTGCTAGTTTAATTTGGACCTTAGCAACCACATCACTGAAACTACAAACTGGAGAGCTGTTGAATAAAAAGCTAAATAACCCAAAACCCACAAATAATTAAAAATGAAAACAAATGTCCAATTGTCTCAGTATATAATACATTTAAACATGAACAACCCCTTTAACACTCCAGGGGGTAAGAGGCAGGATTGCAGTGGGAATATGGACATGTGCAATAGGGAAAAAGCAGGATTGCAGGGAGAAAAAAATATCTCATGTATACTTACACATTGTGCCAACCTATCCCACTTCTCAGGAAACACAGCTTTCTGTGTTGGCCTTTTCCTTACCCCACCCCGTGAAAAATAGTTGTCTCATAATAAATAATAGGGTTAAAGTAATAAAAACAGCAAAGCATTAGTTACCCATAGCAATCAGTCAGTACTGTTTGCTATGATTCTGCTTTCTTAATACATTGACTATAAATAAATATATATATATATATATATATAAATGAGGTCCAAAGGCACTCACCATTCAAAAGTTTTTTCGCCGGGTGCTGACCAATAAATCAATAAAAATCCAAAGAAACCACTCACAGCATTGACCATCCAATATGTTTCAAAGTGTATTTATTCGTGTGCGGTGCATCAACGTGTTTCGACTTGCGCCGGCTCTATGTGAGTCGAAATGCGTTGATGCACCATGCAAGAATAAATACACTTTGAAACATATTGGATGTTCAATGGCGTGAGTGCTTTCTTTGGAGAGAGAGAGATTATTGGCACTCACCATTCACATAGTCATTTGCTATAATAAATCATAATATTTATTATAAATGACTAACGTTTCGGGTAGGTCCCTAGCCTTTCTCAAAGTGGACTTGTGTGTATATATATATATATATATATATATATATATATATATATATACACACATATATATATATATATATATATACAGTATATATATATATATATATATATATACATTTACATATATATATCCAGAAAGTAGGAGAGCACTCATGGGTCTTATGAAGAATAAAAGTGAATTTTATATAGCAAATGTATAAATAAATATTGTACTTTATATATCTTAAATAACCAAGTCCTTACTGAAGGTGACAAATTGTTCTGTGATGAAACAGGAGGAGAGGTGAGAGAGCGTAAGCCCTGTGGGGGGGGGGGGGTGATGAGCTCTGGCTTTATAGCGTGCCATTCCAGGGTGACAGTAAAGAAAGCCGCCATAACAAATCAACATCAGTGCACATGCAAACTCCAATTACTGCCACCCAGAGCTGCAAGCTGAGTGCTGAGATACTTGGCAAGGATCCCATGCCAGAGGCCTTTACATTAACATCAATGCTATATGTCCAAGACAATTTCATTTGCATTCAAATGTTCTGGGCCCTATCAGAATACATTATAGGGTCACTGGAATGCAGTGGATGGTAAGAAGCTCCTGAATGTAGATAAACAGCAGCAGAAATACAAAAAGGCATACTGCAGTACAATTACTTTGTTATTTTGTATTGCAGAGCATGTCAAGATACTGCAGAGCATGTCAGGATCCCTGGAATATGTGGGTGGATAGACGTCCCTTTCCATTCCAGTACCTGAGGGTCTGTGCTACCAATATCAGATAACGTGATTTCATAAGAAGCCTTTCCAATGTGTTGCCAGTGGTTACAATGATGTATGGTCAGGGTATGTGTATATCACAGAAAATGTCTCAGAAATGAAAGACAGCCTTAAAGAAGAAACTACCATATTGAAAATGTTTATTATTTTGTGTAAAATTCTGAGCTGTGGAGCATGAGGCGTGGAGTCGGAGTCAGAAGCAATCTTGGGTATCTGGAGTCGGAGTTGCCCAAAATGTACAGACTTCGACTCCTAATAATTTAAAATACACTGAAAATAAAATCAGATGTAAGAGCTTCTGTGAGGAGAGTATGGCAGAAGCAATTCTGTTTCTAAGAACAAAACTTTAGTTAGTTTTGGATTGTATTTAACAATTATTATACAGCTATATGCAAGGTTCAGTCAATATATACGTTGTTTTAGGTTTTACAGTTGTTTTTGGTTTATGTAGTTTAACTTTGATTTTGGCTTAGAATTACCAGTTATTTGCTATGTAACTGGTGCCTTTTCTACTTTATTCCAGTTTGAATGGCTGCCCCCATGGCTACACAGCAGCTTGGATATATAGAAGTCGTTCTGAAGCAAACATGCTAATTTTACCAGTGAAAAGCAACAGTACATTATATTTTAATGAACTGACTTTCAGTTTTACTGTTCCTTTACAAACAGAGGAGTTGGAGTTGGAGTTGAAGGATTAATGTACCGACTCCATAGCACTGGTAAAATTCTTACAGTTATTCTTGTTTTTAACTTGTGACTCACAAGTAGGTGAGTCAGTGATCGCTCATAGGGAGCTTCAGAACTTCCACATTGTGCAGAGAAGATGGTTCTTCCCCTGAGCTGCTCTTTATAATGCATTGGTTTCTCACAGATATTTATTCTAATGCACATTATTTCATTTCATTTCCTACCTAATCCAGCCTCTCCATGCACAATACACACTCTTCCCCCTTTCTCCAGTTTCTTGGTTCCTCTTGATCCTCCTCTATTTTCTGCTCAACAATGGCTCCCAGGCCTCCCTCCTCTTTTCCCATTCCAGCATCTTTTTCCATTCCCTTGCACGTCAGATCATTCTGTTGCTTTTCTACATCCTCTCCCTCCTCCTCCATTCTCTTGTTTTTTTACCACTTTCTGACTCCTTTTACCTTGAATCCCATTGATGCACCTGAAATTCCCCCACTACCAGCCAGGTAAAATTTATTTTTTGATGCTAACGCTCAATCCCAGCTAAAAAAACACTAAAAATGCAACAAGACTTACTTTCTGTCTTCTCTTTTCCTTCCTCTTATCCTCAGTAGCTTGCAACATCTTTTCCTTCCATAAATTAAAGAAGTATGATGGATCAGTGTAGAATCTAAGGCCGTCCTTCTTATCATCTCTGAAATGGAAGCAAAGAAAATATATCCCAATAAACACAGTTTTAGCAACTCATCAGGTCCCTTGATTAATTATAATTACTGTTAATAATTATTGTACTTCCACTAAAGGCATCTGGGAACTGATATTTACTGCCCTATATATTCCTGCAAAAAAAGTAGGATGATTGATAAAAGTTTTCACATATTTTATACTTGTTCAGACTGTCCGCCAGGTGGACTGCAATGTGGCCATCATCACCATCCAATGCAGGGAAACACACAGTTTTTTTGTCCAAATATAGCACTTGCAGCCCAGGGTAACGTAAATCTCCCCTACAGAATATTGGATCTACTGCTACTCCTGGATCCTTGAGAATATTACTCTTAAGAGTGTAACCTGTTTCTTAAGCTTCAATCAAACCTGCAGCAAGGCAGCTTACTGCATGAGCGACAAGACGTCTGTGACTAAGTCAGAATTGCAAGATGAAAAATAAAACATTGCTAATTCTCTAATATGCACGAAAACATCTAAAATAATATTTAGGCAAAGTTCTTGTTATTCGTGAGTCTTATCTTAATCCTGTGTAAATCAAATCGGTAATACAGATCATTATTTACTATAAAAAGCCCATTGGCTACCTAATACACAAAAGTCTGAAGCTCATTCTAAATGTATCCGCTACTAATTGTTTATGTGCTTCCTACATTTGAATGCAGAATCACTTTCCTGCCCTTACAGTTTATCATCAGACAGTTCTCTCATTAAAAGGAGTTTATCACCTGTAGGGTGTGAGGATATTGAGCGGAGGAGGTTTGTCGCAGCGATGGTATATTTCCATGACGGGATTGGGAATTGAGTTCCGGGACACCACCTGCTGATTCTGCACCGTGGAACTTTTAAAAGCCTTCCTCATATTTATATCTTGCAAGGATACTGCAAGCACAAGCACAGCCATATTATTTGGTGAAGCACATGGATGTAATATAACTCCAGAGTCATTGCAAGGTTCTCACTTAATCCCATCACACAAACTGACAACAGGCATTAACAGGGAGACAGACAAGAGCATTCAACATACAGCTATGGAGTGGAATTAGAAGGGTAATTTCCTTTTGATGACAACCAGGAATATTCTGCATTACTCTTAAACTTCCCCACAATGAGAATACTTAATTAGTACTGAGATGCCACTGAACTACCTATTGTAGCTGTAATACCTGATTTATGATAATTCTACATTCAAATAAAAGTATATGTAATGCAGTTCTTTAAAAGGAAAATTCATATTCCAGCTCATATTTCCACCCAAGACTGCACTAAGGTAAGGTCTTACTGATGCAGTTCTGTGCTGTTATTAAAGTTATTGAAGCTTCACTTTCCATTGGAGCATAGAAGATAACACATTTTTATGGTCAAGGTCTTTCCAAGTGACTCTTCTAGTCTTGGCCTTTAAATGAATAAAACATTGTTTTCCCTACAAACCTGGGACACCAAATGTATCAAGATCAGGAGACTGGAGCTAAAATTAAGATTTTGTGTGATAATTTTCCTTTAAAAATAAGCCTAATTATGTCATAGAATGCTAACGACTCATTTATAGTTAGAAGCTGCTTACTGTGCCAAGACCAAAAGTGTCAATTATGTCATTTTATCTCAGCCATATTCCCTGTTTATTAGTCTATTAATTGCCGGTTTAATTATTTCCTAATGAGCACATGGCCTGATTAATAGGATACTCATTACAGAAAGGTTGAGTACTTAGAAAACAAACTGCTCTCTCCAAGTAGGTCTGATGGCTCATCATATAGAGCCAAGAAGTGGCTGGATTAATTGAAATTGCAATACTAATTATAGCAAGCACCTAGAAGAGGCAGGGCAGGGAGCATAGTATACAGTATTTAGCAGCAATGTGGTATGTGCCCCTCAGGCTAGTTTTGCACCAGTATATCAGATAAAAAGTGGATATATTTCTTAGGATAATTATTATGAATGCTATCACCACCCTCTTTAAAATCATTATCATTCTTCAATATCCATTAGTATTATAGAGTACCCATGGTTAGTATGCTACAGAAAGGGAATTACTCAAGAGTTACATGTTATATGCTAAATCACTTCCTGGATAAAGACCAAGGATCAACCACTCAGTATGTTTCTGGGTACCCTAAGAAGCAAGTCGCAAAGCTGGAAAAAAATTTAAAAAATAAACAAATACACAAAATGGAACATTTAAGCGCCTGTTGAAATAAATCTGATTTTCTGAGCCTTCTTATAGAATGCATTTTCTGTTTTTCCATCTTATGTCCTCTGCTAACAAATACAGTTATGGTCTTATCTACTGAGCAATGCTCTTTCCTTTAATAAACAGGAGGAAAGACTGGGGAAAATAAAAATTGATAAAAAGAGGTATATATCTAAAGAGATAACATAAACAATGCCTTGTTATAAAGCACATTTCGTTCATTATACTCCACACATACCAATCATTCTAATGATGACTACTGGCTATTCTACTTGATATCTATACAGGTATAGGGCCTGTTATCAGCACCTGGGGCTTTACATAATTTGGAATTTCATTCCTTAAATCTCCTAGAAAATCATGTAAGCCAACAGGCTGGTTTTGCTTCCAATAAGGATTAATTATATCTTAGTTATGGTCAAGTACAAGCTACTGTTTTATTATTACAGAAAAAAAGGAAATCAAAATGTGCATTATTTGGATAAAATGGAGTCTATGGGAGACAGCCTTTCCGTAATTTGGAGCTTTCTGGATAATACTGGATCCCATACCTATACTATGCTCTACATTTATACTGTACTATTAATAAAACATAACAAAAGACATGCATTATGCTTAAAAACTAAAACTATGTGTCCAAGCAAACAGGCTTCATTTCATACATATATCACAACTTCAAATAAATAACGTAAATCATACATTCTTCTTCAGGTTAATCAGATTATAACAGAGCAAGTGATGGGGCCAAAGGAAAATACTACTTTGCCTGGTGTTCTTCATTCAACCAGTCCCCGGCTTGCTCACCCCAAGAACCTCCATCCCCTGCTCTGCCCACCACTCCTCTACCTGCACACCAACTGCTTGCCTCCCTGAAGTTTACTGCTTGCTAGCCTCTCTAATTGCACCCCCTACCATGCCTACCCTTAGTTTTGGCGCTGGACTATACATTCATAGAAAAGCTGAATTTACATGGTCAAAAAACAATAATTTTCTTTTCAAAATAATCACATTGCATACCCATGAATCCCTCCATATGTCTTGAAATTAATTCCAATATAAATTCATGTCCATGAGCACAGTGGGCAGTCAGTAGATAAGGGAATGTGGAGAGTTGAATTTTAGCAATGAGAGAAAGGAGACCTCACTACTCGTTTACAAGGATATAATTTACAGGATATTCATGGCTTCTGTGTATTATAACATATAATAGACAAGAGCCATGGATATCCTGTAAATTATATCCTTCTAAACAGTGCTTAGTGATGTCATTGGTTATAATCGGAGCTTAATGTCATTTCTGTCACATGACTCACTGAATCTTGTGGATTATAATACCCTGTTGCAAAATATGAGGATATTATTCACCTTGAAGTTCCATGACCTGTATAAAAAAAAACACTAGGGTCTTTAGCCTCTTGTTTTTATATGGTCATGGAACTCCTTGGTACTTATAATATATTATAAGTACCAAGGAGTATTTGAATTTTATAACAGGGGGTACATTAGTCACTATATAAATACTGAGATCACTTAAAGGAGAAGGAAACCCCCAGGGCGCAAAACCCCTCCCCCCCCCCCTGTGTTGCCCCCCCTCCCTCCTCCCCCCTGGCCTACCTGTCCCCCTGGGCAAATGCCCCTAACTTGTTACTCACCCCTCTGCGCAGGTCCTGTCCACGGAGTTCACAGTCGCCATCTTCTCCCACACGCGTCTTCTTCCTGCTCTGACCGGCGTCTTCTGGCGCATGCGCAGTAGGAACAGGTACCTGTACAGCTCTACTGCGCATGCGCCGAATGTCACGAAGTTTTCTGATTTCACTTCGTGACATTCGGCGCATGCGCAGTAGAGCTGTACCGGTAACTGTTCCTACTGCGCATGTGCCAGAAGACGCCGGTCAGAGAAGGAAGAAGACGTGCGTGGGAGAAGATGGCGACTTTGAACTCCGTGGACAGGACCTGCGCAGAGGGGTGAGTAACAGGTTAGGGGCATTTGCCCAGGGGGACAGGTAGGCCAGGGGGGAGGAGGGAGGGGGGGCAACACAGGGGAGGGGGGAGGGGTTTTGCGCCCTGGGGGTTTCCTTCTCCTTTAAGTAGTATCCAGCAACCTTATATTTGACAGTAGTACTACTGGTTGTATAAAAGCTAAAGGCCCCCATACAGGGGCCGATAAAAGCTACTGACAGACTAAGTCGTCAGCTTATTGGAACGTGTGTCGGGCCATCCAACGGGTGCCCCGATCGATATCTGTAGAAAATTGGCCAGATGTTGAAGGGGCAGTTTAAAAAATAACGTGGGATTGCGGCCGCATTTGTTCATTGATGCGGTTGATTGTAATATTTTTCCCTTCCTCATTTACACAAATGAAGGGAAAAAAAGCCAGCCACACCTGAACTCTCAGTTGTATCATTTGCAGGCCTGGACTGGGGTCTGGCAAATGCCAGAGGGGCTGCTGTATGATGCCATACACAGTCACTATTTTGTGGGCTGGTGGGGGGGGCTGTTTGTGCCTCTTTGAACTTAAAATGCCAGGGCCTATTTTGACCCCAGTATGGGGTGATACATGTATTGAATAAACTTTATTAAAGTTACAAGGAGGGGAGGTCAATAGAATACTTCTTTTCTCTGTAGACATGGCAGTTGGAAGGTGATATGACAGTTAGTTTTTTTTAAGGTCAACAGGGTCCCAGAGGAGCTTTTTTAAGTAGAAAAGGCTGTCTTTTATACAGTTGCAAGCAAAGGTTTTTTTCCACTATAAGAGCAGTAAGAATTATGATGGTAGATCCAGATTGGGATTCAAAAACAGGCATTGGCTTTTAAAGTACACAGAGGCACAAATAGCCTCCACCTCTCCCCCCAGGTCTGTTAGTCACTGATGATATCTGATACAAGTATAGGAAGCCTCTGGGGCTCTGGATATATAACAGAACTTTAAGTGGGCCAAAGGGTTCCTATCCCTAAACTAAAAACCACTTCAAAGAATAAATAAATAAAAAGTTACCTTCTTCCACGGTGGAGTCCAGCTGAGTGACTTTTATCACCAGCAAGTCTACCCGTTCTTGCAGAGAGTTCATGCGCATGTAGAAGCTATTGGCTTCATTAAAAAGCTCCCCAAAGATGTCCTCTGCATGGCGGCCTGTGCCAACAGGGAAACATTATAAGAGAAAAACAGAAATATTTGGAATATATTGTTCCAAGGTAACAAAGAAACACCATGTTACACTGTGATATTTTTACAGGCAATTTATTTCTAATTGATAAGCAGAATTGATACATTGTTCTATAAAAAGAAAGGGCCAGGGCATTTCCGTGGATGAAAATACAATTAATTTGCCATGTTATGGATGGTGAGTGTATACAGGTGCACACTGTGGGAAGCACCTGCTATATTTACAAGGGGACGAGATGCACTGATTCTGTGGTTGTTATGGTTACAGCCTGCATAGCTTACTCATTGCATATTAGGATGGGCCATTGATGAAACATAATCTGCTCACCTACATTGTACACTCATACATGGCAGCAATCGTAATTCCACCCCAATGAGTAAGATACAGGGGGATATTTACAAGCATAATCATACAGATGGAGCTGACCTTGCCGATTCATCTAGTGTAACAAATACAAAAGGCACACTTTATTTAATTGGTAGAAAGGCACGTCAGATGCATCATTTAAACCAGATTCACCTGTGGCAACCTGCGTGCGCTTATATATTGTTTTATATTGTTCTACAGCAATATGAAGAGCTATACCTCACCCATTTTTGCTCAGAAAGTTGTATCAATAATGGCAGGATAGTACAAAGTCAGCCCCCCCCAACTCCCCACACACCTTTAGTTATGGTTGGGTTTCTCTTTGCACATTTCTAACTGCGCAGAACTAGAAATATCTCACTGCTGTATATATTTAAACTGTGACTAATTCCGTGAATCATATAGATGGTTTTCATTCCGGCTCTCCAGTGACACCTAGTGACAATTTTTAATATCCTCAAGTACACATCCTCAAGATTACAGACATATCCCCATATGTAATAAAAGGCGCTCAATTTGCCCAGGAGCAGTAACCCATAGCAACCAATAAGATGTTTGCATTTAAACAGGTGACCAGGAAATTCTACCAGCTGATTGGTTGGTATGGGTTACCGCTACTGGGCAAACTTAGTGCCTTTTATTAAAACCCCCATAGGCTAATTTAAAAACACTGGGCAAATTTGCACCTGGGCAGTAACCCATAGCAACCAATCAGTGATTAGCTTTTTTCAGCCAGCTGCAGGTTGAGCACTGAAAGCAATCATCTGATTGGTTTCCATGGGTTACTGCCCAGGTGCCAATTTTCCCCTGTGTTTATAAATAACCTCCAAGGGCATGGTTGCCATGGGTTACAGCCCAAGAGCAAATTTGCCCACTGTTTATAAATGACCTCCAATAATGTGTTTTTTTTTGTCCTGAAAATATCTATAAGTTTTATAAAGATACAAGGCTGCAGGTGACTTGTAATATCCTTATATTTAACAGAAGTTGTACATCACCTCAGTATAATAGGGATCATTTTCCAAAGCCCCAGGGGTAAGTGCAAGTGCACTAAGGAGCACCAAAAATGTGCCAATGAACTTACGTGATGCACTCTGGGCAATCGATTCTGCATACTATGCCCTGTACATTTTCTTTCCAAATCAAAATATAACACAGGGTGGAGAAAATTAGTTGCAGCTCACCAGTGTTGTCAGACCATTGTACCAAAGACCAGCGCAGGACCACTAGATGCCAGGGGTTTCTAGACTAAATTGGACCTGGGCTGGGCACCTCATATGGTAGGTGCTCCTGATACTTCGTTACCTTATCTCTGTTGAGATTTTGGCCTGTGTCCGACACTGCTTGATTGCTGCCTGCCCTGAACCATTGCCAGGACTTGTTTCATTTGAATATTTCTTGCCAGTCTTCCTTTCTAGCCTGTGTGCCTTACTGCCTTGCCTATACAAGAACCTACATGTTAACCTTCTGCTATGACGACTTACCCTTGCCAGTGCTGCAATAAAGTTAAAAGTTTCTTTCTTTTAGTTAAAAGGGCTGTTCACCTTTGAATTAACTTTTAGTATGACATAGAGAGAGATATTCTGAGATGATTTGCAAATGGTTTTTATTTTTTATTATCTGTGGTTTTTGACTTATTTAGCTTTTTATTCAGCAGCTCTCTAGTTTGCAATGTCTGGTTGTTAGGGTCCAAATTACCCTAGCTTCCAAGCATTGAAAAAAGACTTGAAAATGAATAGGAGAGGACCTGAATAGATGAGTAATAAGAAGTAGCAGTACATATGAATTTGTAGCATTACAGAGCATTTGTTTTTTAGATGGGGTCAGCGACCCCCATTTTAAAGCTGGTAAAGAGTCAGAAAAATAAGGCACATAATTCAAAAACTATAAAGGAAAAAATGAAGTCCAGTTGAAAAGTTGTTTAGAATTGGCCATTCTATATCATAATATTAAGAAATTGAAAGTTTAATTCCTAGTTCTGTTTTTAATCATTCACAACCTAGAATTAAGTTATCTATTCTTCATAAACCAATGAACGAAGACGGTTGTGCAATGCCTATGTGTATATAGTCCCCTGTGCACTGAAATCCAATGTGTACAAAAATAAATCAAAAACCAGCACCAAAGGTCTCGCAAAGTCAAAAAACAGTGTATTATCACATAGTATGTACAACCTTGTACCAGCCATTCGATAATATTCTCATGAGGAAATAAGTTTTTTTTTTATTTTGCTCTTGTTGAACATATGGGTATACTGCACCTTGGACCAAATTGTCATCATATTTGTGAATGAACCAAGGCCTCTCTGGGTACTTACTAAGGCTGCCGAGCTGTTTGATGATGGCAGCAAGGGTGCTGTTGGTGACACACTCCAATTCACTGGTGACTCCATCTGGCACAATTCCTCTGCATAAATGCCGGGGCTCTATGTTTCTCTTAACTAATGGCATACTTTTGGATGGGTTGGGCTGGGATAAACATCAATACAAGCCTGAAACGAAACAAAAAAATGAAAGAAAACAATGAGTATTTATACCCAGGACTGAAGGCAAAGATGCCAGCCTTTTGTACCTCAAAACTCTTATTCAGATTTAATACAGTTTTGGAGGGTTTGGGCTAGGCTCCTGTTTCTATTAAAAGCAAACCTTAAAGGAGACCGAAAGGCCAAAATTAAACAAGCTTTATCAGAAAGGTATATATAAATACACACTTGAGAAAGGGCCTTTGCAGCCCGAAACACGTCTTGTGGACAAAAATAAAAGCACAATTTCTGACTGTGTATGATTCCCAACCTCTTTGAGTTATCTATGAATACACCAATAAACCCTCAAAGTAATGCTGCTCTGATCCCTCTGTCAAAAGCAACACCACATTTCTTTCCTTCTATTGTGTACACATGGGCTTCTGTATCAGACTTCCTGTTTTCAGCATAAACCTCCAGGGCTTGGGCTTGAGCATGCTCAGTTTGTTCCTCTCTCCCCCTCCCTCCTCCCATCCCTGCTGTAATCTGAGCCTAGAGCTGTGAGTGAGCAGGGAGAACCTCGGGCAGGTAATGATGTCACACATGAACCCCCCCACACACACACCAAGCTAATATGGCAGCTGCTATCCTAAACATACAGAGAGCTTCTAGAGTTGTTTACTCGGCTGTGGTAAAGCATTCTGCAGAATAAATAAAGTGTTATAGCTTGTACTATTGTGCTAATATATTGGCAATAAACTGCTTTGGTAGCTTTCTTTCTCCTTTAAGGCTACAGGCAGCAATGACATTCTTCATAATTATGTGCTTTCTATTTTGAGGCAACAGTTTGGGGAAGGCTCCTGTTTCTGCACAATAATGTCCTTTGAGTTAAATTCTAGTATGGCGTAGAGAGTGATATTCTGAGCTAATTTGCAATTGGTTTTCATCTTTTATTATTTGTGGGTTTTTGAGTTATTTAGCTTTTTATTCAGCAGCTCTGCAGTTTGCAGTTTCAGCAATCCAGTTGCTAGGGTCCAAATTTTCCTAACAAACATGCACTGGTTTGAATAAGAGACTGGAATATGAATAGAAAAGGGGCTGAATAGAAAGATGAGCAATAAAAAGTTGCAATAACAATAAATGTGTAGCCTTACAAAGCATCCGTTTTTTTAGATGGGGTCAGTGACCCCCATTTGAAAGCGGGAAAGAGTCGGAAGAAAAAGGCAAACAATTAAAAAAACTATAAAAAAAAAATAATGAAGACCAATTAAAAAGTTGCTTAGAATTGTCTATTCGATAACATACTAAGGGGGTTATTTATCAAAATCCAAATTTATCTAATTATTTTCTGAAATATAGTCCGACGAAATCCACATGGGTTATTTCCCCATATTTATCAATACATTTTCCCGAAAAATTCCAGTTCGGGAAAAAACTCTAAAAAATTGTGGAAAATTCGGATTGTACTGTTTTTTTGGATTTTCCGGACAAAAACTCCGATTTTTGGCATACTTAGAGAGTCAGCTCTTTTCCCACTCATCCCATTTCTTTTTCCACGGGCTACTCCACATGTGCAGTCAGCTCCTTTTTACAATCTGGTCTGCAAAATTTATGGGCCGATGTATTAATTAGCGTTTTCTTTATGAGCAGTACCAATGCATACAACTTGTTAAAAAAATAACGAGTGCTGCCGATCAATAAAACCCACTGGTAATGACTGCGTTTGATGGCTTAAAGGAGCCAAACCTTCTGACAAAGTGAAAGACCTATCTGCTTTGATATATGAGAAACCTTGTTAAAACTCTCATTCTCGATTCCCCAGCTGATCTTGAATAAATCTGCTTTTCAAATAAAATCTTCCCTTTTCCCCTTAGTACAATAATGTCCCATTTAATTCCACTGCCCACTCCTTAACGTTCAATATTTTTGTCTGCACAATGAGCACTTCTGTTCTGTTCCACCTCTCCATTGATCCGTTCTCATAAAAAAATAATTTATTACCTTCCCAGTATAGTCTGCTTCTAAATATTTTCCTAGGAAAATAATGTATTAATTAACATGAAAATTGCAAGCCCTTAATCATAATCATTTACTTACTCAATTAATTGGCCATTTATGATGGTGAGTACAGTACAGAACTATTGGAAGACGTTATTAATCTGAATTGTGAAAACATACAATCATTTTTGTTCTTGTATAGGCAAATATTATCCATCCATTCTGTATAGGTTTAAGACTGAGATTAAAGTATTTATCGCAGACACTTTAGATTGCAAGCTCTTGTGAGCATAGTCCTCCAATCTTCCTGTTTCGTTTGCAACCTTATAATTATTCTGCAGTGATAATGATGATGGTGAGATCCTTCTGTCGCAGCAAACCTTATGATATAATGCTTTTCGCTTTCTCAAAACTTGAGAACATAAAAATCAAGGTCAAAGCAGGTAAGATTTTGTTTGCGGAGCCAGATCAATACGATTTTCATTAGTAGCGGCCTCCAATTAAAGAAGAAGGAAAGTCAAGCTAAGATATAATTAATCCTTATTGGAAGCAAAACCAGGTTTATTTAATGTTTACATGATTTTCTAGTAGACTTAAGGTATAGAGATCTAAATTACGGAAAGATCCCAAGTCCCAAGCATTCTGGGTAACAAGGGTGGTTCACCTTCAAGTTAATTTTTTTGTATGTTATAGAATGTCTCCGATTGTAAGCAACTTTTCAATTGGTCTTCATTATTTTTTTTTTACAGTTTATGGATTATTTGCCTTCTTTCTAGCTTTCAAAAGAGGGTCACGTCTAAAAACAAATGTTCTGTAATGCTACACATTTATTGTTATTGCTGCTTTTTATTACTCATCTTTCTTTTCCGACCCTCCCCTATTAATATTCCATTTTCTCATTTAAATCAATGCATGGTTGCTAGGGTAATCTGGGCCCTAGCCACCAGATTGCTGACATGCTGCTGGAAACAAAGCTAAATAAGTCAAAAACCACAAATAATAAAAAAACAAAACCAATTGCAAATAGTCTCAGAATATCACGCTCTACATCTACATAGTAAAAGTTATCTCAAAGGTGAAAGTATCAAGATGGTAGCAGTTTTTATGTGACGGCAGATGCAGCAGCAGCAGCTCCAGTGGGCAATGCGCAGAACTCAGCATCTCCGCCAGCCATCTCTATGGAAACACTGCGAGTAGACAGTCCCTACAGGGAGCTGTGCAACTGATTTTCAGTGTCCTTATAATTATAGCGCAAGAAGCTCGCATGGCTCCAAGCACAGGCACATTAAGCGTGAGTCACACAGGCCACTTGCCTTAAAGAGCATTGGGAGGTGCTGCAAGGAGTTCCAGCTGCAAAATCACTGTATTGATGTACAATTTAGTCAATAACTGCAGAAAAGGGCAACATTGCCATTAATGGGAAATTAGTCACGGGCCTTTTCATCATAGCAATGACCAAACCCACCCAGTGTGCCAGCAGTCTCAAATAGGAGTCATTTATCACAATATCAATTAGCGGAAAGGTGGGTGTTGGTATTACTGCACCCCTTTTGCATCTGCCATTTTTCATGAAGGAATTGATCAATCAGTGTAGCCAGGAGTGTGTTGTACATAGTAATAGTTAAGTATCATTTTCAGTTTAGGCAGTAAGTGGCGGTATTGCAACAATAGTTGCGAGTCCCTCCAAAAACAGTCAAGATTACTACAAAAATGCTAAATTATTTAGTAGGACATAGTAAAAAATAGCCTAACACGTTTCATGCCTGTTAGGGCGCTCACTCATAGGCTAATGGGCATACCCCTGTACAGCCCTTATATAGGGGTATGACCAATCAAAACAACATACATCGCAGCCAATCACCTAATGAGTAATTACCAATTTACCCATTTGGATACCTGTTTACATACAGGCTTATCACATTGGGTTACAAAAGAACCAACATTAAAAACATGTCCCAATGAAATGTACAATACAAGGGTACAAAAGAATTTTAGACATGAAATTACATTGGATAAGTATGTGGTATTGCAAGAAAAGTTTTTTTTTAAAATGTCTTATATTTTCAAGCTACTAAGGGAACTTTTACTGTCAACAAGTAAGTGGCAGTAACCCTTTAACGTTGGATTTGTTTATTGTTCCTCTTAGCTGTTTCTTATTTGGGGGGCTCCTAGGCCCTGTAAGCTACAGTATATAAGTTGGTGGAGAGGGAGAAGGCCTAATTAAAGGGATGGTTCTCGTTTAAGTTAACTTTTAGTATGCTATAGAATGGCAAATTCTAAGCATCTTTTCAATTGGTCTTCATTATTTATTTTTATAGTTTTTTAATTATTTGCCTTCTCCTTCTGAAGCTTTCCCAGCTTTTAAATGGGGCTTATTAACCCCATCTAAATAACAATTGCTCTGCAAGGCTACAACTGTATTGTTATTGCTACTTCTTCTTCTTATTCTTCTGTCCTATTCAGATCCCAGTCTTTTATTCAAATCAATGCATGGTTGCTAGCAGGGGTGATGCACCAATGAGGCAAGTACCCACTAGGTACCAGGGGCGGCAAAAATACTTTTGGCTCCTGGTACTTTATGAGCTGAATTTCCTGTTTTCAAACCAGAAATTTGGCTCTTATAGCGCAGAGAGAGCAATTATGTTCTCTGTGCTAGCGTTCTGGCCCTCTCCGCCGCCCTCGTGGAGCCCCCAGACAGATTGCCAGTCCGGGCCTGGTATCATACAATGGATTGTGGTAACTATGCCCAGCCAGCTCTTTAGGAACCACAGTACGCCTTCTCCCAAAACTGCACATATGTACAATAGACACAGAGCTCCCAGAGCCCAACTGTCACTCCAGGATGGGACATGGTTGTTGGCTTCAATAATGCCTGCTCCTAGGCATGTATAACCATAGAAACCTTGTATAAACCATAAGCACAATGCAGAGAGGTGATTAGTGCAAGAATGCAAGCACAGTCCGGAGATTCAGAAGGGAAAATAGGACTGTAATGTACAACAATGTCCTGTAGAGCCCCCACTATATAGGATATTCACTGCTCATTCCCACAGCTGCTTGCGCCGTGATTATGCATGGCTCTCATACGATCAAGTGATGCTGTTACTGGGATTATTGTAGCTGTAGACAGTGGCTCCATTGCCAATGTTAGGGGCACAAGTGCTGGAGCGCTACATGAGGGCATGGTTGTAACCCTATAGGACAGAGGGCACAAATCGTGTTGCCACAAGGTAGCCCTGTACCACTTGCCATAAGCAAGCATCACAGACAGGGCTCTAGGGTGTCGATTCTGCTGAAACAAACTCTGTCTGTGTGTCAGTTATCAGTTCCCTCTTGTGCCTATGACCGCATGATAAAAGAACTGGCATCTCAGGAAGAGCTGTAGTCGAGTGATTCAATTTCCACCCACTACCAAGCTATTAGCAAGAAAACAAAGAAACAAAACCACTTTCTACTTCCTCTACAATAGCGTCGCCCTTTATAATTCCCACAGTCACCCAATAATAGTACTATTCTACTACAGGTATGGGACTTGTTATCTGGGGTTTTCCAGATAATGGATCTTTACGTATTTTGGATCTTCATACCTTAAAGGAGAAGGAAAGCTACTGAATCAGTTTATTGCCAATATATTAACCACAATAGGGAAAGCTATAACACTATATTTATTCTGCAGAATGCTTTACCATACCTGAATAAACAGCTCTAGAAGCTCTCATTGTTTGTTTAGGATAGCAGCTGCCATATTAGCTTGCTTTGTTGGATTATTTCAATAAAATGCTGTCTGCGGGAGATGGCCTTTCCGTAATTCTGAACTTTCTGGATAATGGGTTTCTGGATAACTGATCCAATACCTGTACTATATGGAACTTGTATATGGAACATCAGCTGTTACGGAACTGCAAAAATTTGCATTACCACTGCACTTTCTACACCAATACATTTGGGCTGTGGGCTTCTTCTAGTGCTTCACACAGAAGACAATTAGAAGAGTCCTGCAGAGATCCCTAAGTGCCACCATCAGTCTGGCTGACCAGGAGCAGCCCACTCTAATCCAGCCTTCCATTCCCAGCTGATCGTGCCCCCCTCTTTAACCCTAATGTGATTTTACCCAAAAGCATATACCTGGACAATGTGCTCCCATTAAATTCGAATTGTGCCATATTGAGGATTTTCCAAGAGCATTAAATAAATGGAAATAAAGCTTTCCTAAAACTGACTCTTTGTCCACAACCTTATTTACAACTGCAAGGTAAACCATCCTTTCCAGTGCTATGTTAGTCACCTCCTTGTTACATCACATATTGGAATTACTGTGTAAGTCTTACTTATTAATAATATTACATAATATAATCAGACTTCAGAATGGCAGAGATAATGCAGATGTTAAGAATAATACAGTAGAACTCCAGTTTTTAGTTACCCAGGGATGGCATCAAAACCATGTAAATTCGGAAAAAACATATAATTTGGGGGTGCTGCTTGTCTGTATGGGACCACGAATAAATATGCATCAATTACAGGCTCTTATAATAAACCAATAATAGTCAAATACAAACAGGCAGGATAATTATTGTTTGATCTTCTTGACATAAATAATATTATTATGAATGTTGCTTAAGAATCTCTCTCTTTTTTTTGGAGAACTAAATATAAAATATGCTGAAGAATGCAGTGCGTTGTAGTCTGGCAACATTAGGGTAGAGCGGCACTGCTATACAAGGTACAGGTATGAATATCCAGAATGCCCAGGACATTGGGTATACCATGTAAATATTAAATAAACCCAATAGGCTGGTTTTGCTTCTAATAAGGATTCATTTATATCTTAGTTTGGATCAAGTACAAGCGACTGTTTCATTATTACAGAGAAAAGGGAGATCATTTTAAAAAAATTTGGATTATTTGGGAGATGGCCTTTCTGGAATTTGGAGCTTTCTGGATAATGGGTTTCTGAATAACAGATCCCATGCCTGTCTCCTTTAAACTGCATTCCCAGAGGAGGCATAAGCAATTTTCAGGCTAACTACTCCAATATGCAAGTCCAATTCCGTGTTTGATACATCTGGTCCCAGACATAAGGTGGTGCGCGGAGCATATGCTTGTATGAAGGAATGTGCTTTGTATTATATGAGGAACAGCTGTTGCTGTGGAGCAGGAGAGACAGTGTGCTGCCCGCTAGACACCATAGTTTCATTTCAGGGTTTAATTAGCACCAAGAACGGCAGCATTTTTTTTTTACGCATTCTTTGTGCTGCCAGAAAGCTGTTTTCCCAATAAAGGATTACTGCTTATTTCAGGAAAAAAGGGTTCCTTCTCGACTTGTCGAGCAGAGCAGAAAACCAGATTATCAGACTGCGGAGTCAGAAAAGCTTATTATAATCACTATGCGCATTAAAGGGGTGGTTCTTCTTCGAGTTAACTTTTAGTAAGTTATAGAATCGCCAAGCAATTTTTCAATTGGTCTTCACTATTTGTTTTTTAATTATTTGACTTTTCTTCTGACTCTAGTAAACTGAACAAACGCTCTGTACAGCTACACGTTTATTGTTATTGCTACTTATTATTACTCATCTTTCTATTCAGACCTCTCCTATTCATAGTCCTGCCTCCTATTCAAATCAATGCATGGTTTCTAGGGTAATTTGGACCCTAGCAACCAGATTGCTGATATAGCAATCCGAAGAGCTGCTGAATAAAAAGCTAACTATCTCAAAAGATAGAAATAATGAAAAATGAAAACCAAATGCAAATTGGCTCAGAATATCACTCTCTACATCATAAAAGTTAACTAACAGGTGAACAACTCTTTTAATAACAATGGTACAAACCATATATTTAGTACAATTATCTTTAAAACAGAAGAGCAAATGTATTTTTTTACGTAGAAACCGGCATTGTGAAAAGAAAAGCCCCACTTAGGTCGCTTCAGTCATTGGTTTCCATGGAGAATGATTACATTTTATTCTGCAATGGGAAGCACTATGGCAACTCTGACTGATATGTATATAAGAGAAAACAATAGGCTTTGGCAGAGAGAGGAAAGGTAGCAGAGATGGTTCAGCTCTATGCTGGGCTATGGGAAGGGAATCCCAATTATTCAGCAGACTGGCAGCTCAATCATTTTTTCTAATCTCAGCAATAGAGTTTCCAAACTCAATGACTAATCGAGTGGCGTAACTAGATGTTATTGCAACTTTTTGTTACACATCTTTATATCCAAGCTCTCTCCTCTTCATATTCCAGTCTCTAATAAAAATCAATGCATGGTTGCTGGGGTAATTTGGACCCTAGCAACCATATTGCTGAAATTACAAACTGGAGAGCTGCTGAATAAAAAGCTAAATAACTAAAAAAACACAAATAATAAAAAAAGGAAACCAATCGCAAATTGTCTCACAATATCAGTCTCTACATCATATTAAAAGTTAAATTGAAGGTGAACAACCCGTTAATTAGGGCTTCATGGGGCCTCTATACCTCCTGTGCCACAGGGTCTGCTGTCACTGTAGTTTTGTCCATGGACTAATTGTTTAATGGATAACAAGTCCTACACATCGCTTTCCTCCCTGTAGAGGCACCCAGCCATTCATCCCAAATCCCTTGACAGGGAGATCTTGCTATCATTAGTGACAGGGGTTACAAGAGCTGGGGCGTAACTACAGAAGAAGCAGACCCTGAGGCTGCAGGGGGGCCCAGGAGGTATAGAGGGCCCCATGAAGCACAAATAATGGGCGATTTTAACACAACAGAGCCTCCTGCAACTAAAGGGTTTGCTTCCCTGATCATCACACTAAAGACTCCCCCCATCGCATTGGTACATTGTAGGAGCTGTAAATGTTTCTTAACTGTCAACAAATGTTTTTTTACAATCATTATTTTCTATTAGACAGGGAATCAAGGCCATGGTCAGATACAGTGAATGATGGAACAGTATTGCCATCGGCCACTGAGTGAGTGTTTTTTTGCTTAAACCCCTGTCCTGTTTGGTGTAAGATATTAGCAGTCTAATAAAAAGAATTTTAAATAACCTTCCTGAGATGACAAAAAACATGTCAGACATCTCTTCTCTCCTTACTAAGCAGAGCAACATCACAGTGAAATTCACTTTTAAGGCAGAGAAACAAGTGGACGGGGAGATTTAGTCGCCCGGTGACAAACCGCCTCTTGTTCAGGCGACTAATCTCCCCGAACTGCCTGCAAAGCCGGCAGGAAGGCGATTTGTTTTCTGAAGTAGCCCGAAGTTTCCTCTTGAGGCAACTTCAGAAAATAAAGTGATCTGAGTGCCATCCCGCTGGCGATTTACATTCTAGATTAGTTGCCCGAAGGAGTGTTTTTTTTTAGCCAGGAAACTAATCTTCCCGAATCTCCACGTATGTCTCTGCCCTAAGGGCAGGGGTACACTAAGCTACTGGGGGAGATTAGTCAATCACTTCTTCTTCTTCTGGCGACTAATCTCCCTGAACTGCCTCTCGCCGACTAGAATCTAAATCGTCGGCGGAATGGCACTCGGAGCACTTAGTTTTCGTCACGAGGAAACTTCAGGCGAATTCGGAAAACAAAACCCTCCGAGTGCCATCCCGCCGATGATTTAGATTCTAGCCAGCGGCGAGGCAGTTCGGGGAGATAAGTCGCCAGAAGAAGAAGCGGTTTGTCAACCAATCTCCCCCAGTAGTTTTGTGTGCCCCTGTCCTTAGCCAACTTTAGTGACAGATGGCCAGAAAGACCAGCAGGTGGCGATGTTTCAAACTGATTATATTCGCGGTTTAAAACTGATAATATCTTGAAAACTAGAAAACAATTAATTCATGTAAATTGAAAAGCGCGTAGAAGCCTGCTCTGAGCAATTTTACAATAATATGAGGGTTTGCATCTTCTTTAAAAGAGCACTGCCAATATGTATCCTTTTTAATGTGTGCACATTCACCTCGCTGGGATGTCAGAATCACAGCTATAAGTAGTATATCATCCACACTTCTCACTAGGAGGTTTGGAAGCAGTTCAACACATATTAGCAGAGTTATTAAGAAGCATTAACAGTGTGTGTATTGATTTCTTCCCCTGGTGCTATGTCCCTGCACTGCTCTCGCTCCCTACATCTCTCAGCCAATACTGCCTGGAAACATGCCATTCTGTAGCATAAAAGCCAATTCACGTATAAAGGGCCTTCCCAGTGTGGGATACTGTTAAGTCAGCAGTTTACACCGGAAGGAGCAAGGGAAATAGGCAGCAGTGATGGACAGGGGAACTAATAGAATAGAGATCTGGTTTCCAGCACAATGTGGGACATAGAAATGAATGTATAAGGAACTGTTACAACGCAGGTCCCCAAACCTTTCTATAGACTGTATAAACTCCTTGCTTATATCTTTATCTATATAACTTGACTTTATAACTTGCTGACACAAATTCTGGAAAATTGTTCTGCTTAAAGCAGTTCACCTTCCAATTCACTTCCAATATAATGTAGATAGTGATATTCTGAGACAATTTGCAGTAGGTTTTCATGTTTTATTTTTTGTGGTTTTTGAGATATTTAGCTTTTTATTCAGCAGCTCTCCGGCGTGCAATTTCAGCAATCCAGTTGCTAGGGTCCAAATTACCCTAGCAATCATGCACTGGTTGGAATAAGAGACTGGGATGTGAATAGAAGAGGGCTTTAATAGAAAGAGAAGTAATAAAAAGTGAAAAATATGAAGGCCAATAGAAAACTTGCTAAGAATTAGCTATTCTATAACATACTAAAAGTTAACTTGAAGGCAAGGGTTGTCTGGGGCAGCCCCTATTAATAAAATTGGCATCAAGCGTCGTTTTTTCGGGCCAGGCTGGTAAAATACTAGTCAGGTGGCAGATCTATACATAAGATCAAGGGGACACATATTTGCCAACCCTCAGGCCAAGCCTCCTAAATAGAGTGTGGCTGAATCCAGACGCCACTGCATTCACAAGTGTTTCAGTTTTAGTGCTTAATTCTGGACCTGCAAAGACACATGGCAACAAATAAAGGCCCAGTATTTCCAGCTCTTATAGAAGTTTATAGACTACATTCCTGCCTGATACAAGATACAACAGACAGTGACCCAAGCCTGCTTTTATTCAAATCTCACTTGCACAATCAAGAATATGTGTTGCTGCTGGATCTAATAGTCAATCCAATAACAATGCCTATATCCTTACACTGTCGCTGCAGATGAACCAAGGTATCGGATCCCTTGACATTGGATCTCCTTTTTAAAACTGATTTTCTTTTATCTATATTAATAATAAAAATTGTACTGGTATGGGATTTGTTATGCAGACCGGCCCGGACTGGCAATCTGTGGGTTCTGGCAAATGCCAGAGAGGCTGCTATTAGGTGCCATAGAAAGTCAGTATTTAGAGGGCTGTTTGGGCCTCTCTGTGGGCTGATTAGGCCTCTGTGTAACTGAAATGCCAGGGCCTATTTTAATTCTCAGTCCGGACCGCCAGCAGAAACCAGCTATCCAGGAAGCTCCAATTACGGGAAGGCCCTTTCCCATAGACTCCATTTTAATCAAATAATTCTGATTTATAAAACTGATTTCCTTTTATCTGTAATAAAAAAAAAGTACCTTGTACTTGATCCCATCTAAAATATAATTAATCCTTATTGGAGGCAAAACAATCCTATTGGGTTTATTTAATGTTTATTTGATTTTTTAGTAAACTTAAGGTATAGGGGTCAAAATTACAGAAAGTCTCCTTATCTGGAAAACCCCCTGGTCCCAAACATTCTGGATAACAGGTCCTATGCCTGTATTAATACTGCATCTTAATGCGTCTCATTAAGAATAGGGAGAAGAATCTACAAAGTAGGGATGCACCGAATCCAGGATTCGGCCTTTTTCAGCAGGATTCGGATTCGGCCGAATCCTTCTGCCCGGCTGAACCGGATCCTAATTTGCATATGCAATTAGGGGCAGGAGGGAAATTGAGTGACTTTTTGTCACAAAACAAGGATGTAAAAAATGTTTTCCCCTTCCCACCCCTAATTAGCATATGCAAATTAGGGTACGGATTCAGTTCGGTATTCGCCGAATCTTTCACAAAGGATTCGGGGGTTCGGCCAAATGCAAAAAAGTGGATTCGGTGCATCCCTACTACAAAGTACCTTAATCCAAAATGGATATGTACCCAACAAGTATCTTTACACTGTAGTCTCCCAACAGGCTTGTCCCTAAACAAAGACACCAAGGGGGATGTAAGAAAAGTCAAGAGTATAATAAATATGGCCACTGCAAAAATGTATTTATTTTATGACTTTTATAACATTTTCACAAACATCTCCCTTATTTTCTATGGAAGGTTCCTGTAAAAAAGTTGCAGCGACTGGATACTGCACTGGAAACGTGTATTGGATTTGTAATAACGAAAGAAGAAGCCGCTCAAGGGTGGAATGACTTGTCTCCCATTTGTTGCTTATGTTACTCGGTGAAACCTATTTAATAACTGTCTAAATGTAATCTCCTGGAAAACCATGCGGAAAATTCACAGAACTCACCTCTCTGCATTAATACTAAATTGATTTCCTAACAAAAATTAGCCACCTCAGCTGTTCTTTTGTCAAATTAGCTAAAGAAATAACGTAATATACAGGTACGGGATCCGTTATCCGGAAACCTGTTATCCAAAAAGCTCAGAATTATAGGAAGTTCATGTTCCATACACTCCTTTTTTAATCAAATAATTCACATTTTTTTAAAATGATTTCCTTTTTCTCTGCATTAATAAAACAGTAGCTTGTACTTGATCCCAACCAAGATATAATTAATCCATATTGTAAGCAAAACCAGCCTATTGGGTTTATTTAATGTTTACATGATTTTTTAGTAGACTTAAGATATGGAGATCCAAATTATGGAAAGACGCCTTATCTAAGTTATGGTCCAGGGCATTCTGGATAACAGGTCCCATACCTATATACATTTTGTGAAGCCATGTGAAGAATAAGGCTACAGTATATTTCTGTTTAAAATAACCTGCTTTATTTAGCAAACAAATGCCTACAGCTTACATTACTTTGTCTTTAAAAAAAAAAGTTTTTTTGCAATGGTGTTTACCATCTCATGGGCGTTGCATGTCATAATTTAGCTCCAGTATAATAACCCCTAGCAAGCAAAGAGATATATCCTCTCAAAAGTAGTTGAAATGAGTAACTCCATTTGAAACAAACTCTCAGTCGCTTATTACATTAAAGGGGACATGTCACCCGAAAAAATTATTCCAAATCCTATTTTATCCCGTTAGTCAAGCAAAATTAACTTTAATTGCACTATATCAGTTATTTGAAACTTGTTTCCTTCAGTCTGGGAACTTATTATTATAGCAAGCAGGCAGGAGCCATTTTGGGGACATTATTATTAAAGGTTGCCATACACAGAGCGATCCGATCGTTTGGCGATGTTGCCAAATGAGCATATCTCCCCCCGATATGCCCACATTGATGTGGACAATATAGGGCTAATCCGATCGTGGGCCCTAGGGATCAGAATTCTGAATGGATCAGAATGGAAGAAATACGGGCGGTTTTGCAGGACCGCATCAATGAACAGATGGCCCCACACACAGGCCAATAAGCTGCCGACTCGGTCATCTCAAAGTCTTGTCTGTGCAACAGAATGGGGGAACCTTGTGTTCATCCCCATGCCCTGGTTACACAATTAAATAGTGAAGAGAGAGGGGGAATGTGGGGAGTGCAGTGACATCTAGGAAGTGTTGAATGGAAAGTGAAAGTAATTGTCTGCCCGCCTCTGTGGCAGGTAATATTAGATTGACAGATGAAGATTTGAAATGCATTTACAATGGCTATGAACGCTTCGATAACAAAAAAGAATTTGGATTTGATGTTTAATTTGAAGATGACTTATTATACAGCTTGATATATCTGTGTGACAGGTCCCCTTTCAACCCAAAATTCTAACAAAGTACAATAATTATTAAAGGACAATGAAAGTGTAGAAATAGCCGTAGGGCTTCTGCACAGAACCCCCTCTCCCCAAATGCCCAAAGGACTACCTCCCATGAAGTGAAATACAAAATGTGCACTTATTCTATTGCTAATTTCAGCGCAGTTAAATAAAATGTAATTACTATTCACTTACATTACTTGCTTCATTATTGGCTGCTGCTCCTTTGCAGCAACTGCCGAAATCGAGGAAACAGAAGAATGCTGTTCGCTTTGCTCTGCGCAGCTATAGTTATACACAAGGGTAGGCTTAAAGGGCAAGTCAACCCCACAAAGCTTTACAGCGATTGTACTGAATGCCATGGCCAACAGGCCCTGCCCATGGGGTGCTTACGATCCAATATATATTAGTCGTACAAAATATAGTCACTATTACCTAATGTGAAAATAATAGTTTGTTTCATGCTGTAGAAGCTTCAGTTGAGTCGTAGTTACACATTTTTTTGTCAGTGTAAATGACGCACAAAGCATTATGGGAGGGCAGGGTTGGTTCAGTAAATGCAGACACATCTAAATGTGGTCCTTTTATCAGAATGACTGTGAATAGGATAAAACATGAATAGTAGAATCTGGCCGGACAGTAGTCCTTTTATAATATACTGTCTAACAGATAGCTGTGCTGTACAAGATTCCTGTGATGACAAGATAATCCATATATCTGTCAGTTCAGCACAACGATTACTGCCCACCCTTTACACCCACACCAGGCCTCTATTGTTCCCTGAACGTCATCACTCCCCCACTTACAGTAAGTACAGTGTACAATGACCCTCGTTTACATAGAGTCTGGCTTAAGCTCTATGAAGTCCAAATAAAGATCTTTTTGAGATGCGGAATTCTATTTCAATGTAACAATGTATTTGTCCTTAGAGAAGCTTTCAGAGAAGATGTAAGACATGTATGTGTCTATAATAAAAGGGGAGGCCCAAAGCAACAAAAAAGGAGGGAACTCTACCCAAAATCAAAGTATTGATGTGAGAAACTGTCAGTCAAAGCAACTTACATTCCTATATATATATTTTTTTTTTTTTGGTCATGTGTAAGAGCAATTGCAATTGAAAGCAGTATTGTGTGCCTGTTGTGATTCTCTGTGTCTTTGTGACTCCTGAAATAATGTAGCAGAAGCCAGCACATTAACAGACTAAACTGAATTCAGGAAAAAGGAATGCTGTTAAAGGTGGTTGTTCACCTTGAAATTAACTTTTAGTGTGCTGTAGAGGCAATTTGCATTGGTTTTCATGTTTTATTTGTTGTTTTTGAGTTCTTCAACTTTCTATTCAAATTCAGCAATCTGGTTGCTAGGGTCCAAATTATCCTAGCAACCATGCACTGATTTGCATAAGAGACTATGAATAGGAGAGGACCTGAAAAGAAAAACCAATAAATAATAAAAATTTAGCAATATAGCAATTAGCAATAGAACAATAAATCAGTAGCCTTACAGGGAATTTGTTTTTCAGATAGGGTCATTAACCTCTGGAAAAAGTCAGAAGAAGAAAGTAAATAACTAAAAAACTATAAAAAATGAAGACCAATTGAAAGGCTGCTTAAAATTAGCCATTCTATAACATACTAAACGTTAACTTAAAGGTGAACCACCCCTTTAACTGCAATTAACTTTAAAATTACTGAAAATGTTGCTCAGAATGACATTTCCTTAAGTTTATGCCAAAATAAAAAACATCTTGATCTCTCTTTTAAGGATAAACTGGCAATAAGATATTCTTTACAGTAATCTCAGTGTACGGGATATTTATAAGTATTCCGGTGTGGAACCTGCCAGACTGCTTGGTGATAAATAAATAAATATATGCTTATTTAGTTCCATTTGCAAAAGCTCCGTTACCAACCAGCCCTGGGTAATGGATTCCTCTTTATTCCCAATACTTATGCTAGCAAAAAGCTCTGACTTTATACAGGTAAGGGTGCATGTTTGGGCCCTGAATGAAAAAGTTCACATGCCACTGTCCACATCACCCTACTCTACATACACTACCTAAACAGATCAATCAGTAGGGGTCATTGGCTACATATTTTAGACCATACCCAAAGCAGTGCAACTTGAATGCAAATAAAAGGGCTTCTAATAGTATCAATGAAATAAAACATATTGCAGAGTTGTTTCCTTACTAGAAAAATCATATAATTACTAAGTTGTCACCAAACTCACATATTTACAAATGTATTTAGCTGGACTGGCAGAGCAGTATGTAGGACTGAAGTTTATCAGAGCACAAGTCACATGACTTGGGGCAGCTGGGAAACTGATAATATGTCTAGCGCCATGTCAGATTTCAAAATTAAATATAAAAAAATTGGTTTGCTCTTTTGAGAAACGGATTTCAGTGCAGAATTCTGCTGGAGCAGCACTTTTAACTAATGCATTTCGGGGGAAAAAATTGTTTTCCCATGACAGTATCCCTTTAACCTCTGCATACCATGCAGCTGTATTTAGAGCATGTCTAGAAATCCAATCTCTAATGAGAGCCACATTCTGGCACAGTCCTTAGTACCTTGCAGTACTGGGGCCCTTGGTTTGGTTACTGCCAGGACCCTATCTACACAGGCTCCCATGAGGGGCTCCCTTCTGCAGTCCCACACATACCAGCAGTCTTACTCCTGTTTGGGTAATCTCAGCTACAGAAATGAACTCTTATGATGAAGGGACAGATGTGAATGATATTCAAGCAATTATATGCCTGCATATAGTAGTAATAAAGAAATGGAGCATCATGTGGCATCCCAAAAAGCCTTGATAGAAGGCGTGCCTTCTGAAAATTTGCTCATTGTGCTTAAAGGATAAGTAAACCTTTAAGATAAGTGAATGTAAATTTGAATATGGTGCTATTCTAAGCACTTTTGAAATTTTGAAATTTACATTAATAATTTTTTTTTATTCCAAGATATTAAGGGACACATGCATACTGTTAATATGAATGAATTTTGTTATAATAGTGCCACCTGCTGGTCAGTTTCTGACCAGTCTGACCACCAAGTAGTCAAGAAAGTTGTCAGGAGAAAGAAAGAGGCTGCTCTGATATTCTTCTGCTTAGGAAAGATTTGAGAAAAGTTTTACATTTTTTTAAGTGGCGCTGTTGTAACAAAACTGATTCGTATTAACAGTACACGTATCCCTTAATGCCTTGGGATAAAAACAAAATAAATAATGACTGTAAATTTCAAAAGTGCTTAGAATAACACAATCGTCAATTTTACATTCACTAATTTTCAAGGTTTACTTATCCTTTAATAGAAATGACTGGGAGCTACCATACTGCTTACTTTCTTGAAAGACTCTTCATGGGTCCCATTAAAAATTTGGAAGGCAGATAGTACTGCACATGGGTGCCACTAGAACCTTGGAAGGTAGATAGGACTGCACATGGGTGCCACTAGAACCTTGGAAGGCAGATAGTACTGCATATGGGTGTCACTAGAACCTTGGAAGTTATATAAGACTGCACAAGGGTGCCATTAGAAACTTGTAAGCTAGATAGGACTGCACATGGGTGCCACTAGAACCTTGGAAGGCAGATAGTACTGCATATGGGTGTCACTAGAACCTAGGAAGTTATACAAGACTGCACAAGGGTGCCATTAGAAACTTGTAAGCTAGATAGGACTGCACATGGGTGCCACTAGAACCTTGGAAGGGAGATAGTACTGCATATGGGTGTCACTAGAACCTAGGAAGTTATACAAGACTGCACAAGGGTGCCATTAGAAACTTGGAAAGTAGATAGGACTGCACATGGGTGCCACTAGAACCTTGGAAGGTAGATGATACTGCACATGGGTGCCATTAGAAACTTGGGAGGCAGATATGACTGCACATGGGTACCATTAGAAACTTGGGAGGTAGAGAGGACTGCACAGGGGTGCCACTAGAACCTTGGAGTGTAGAGAGGGCTGCACATGGGTGCCACTAGAAACTTGGAAGCCACATAATTCTGCACATGGACGCTGCTACAAAATTGCTAATAATCTTTGGGGAAACGTAGTCTCAATGTTTACAACCAGAGCAACCAGCTCAGATACTTACTCTCAAGCAGATGTCCATTAAATGCTACCACTGTCCCCTTGGTTGGTTGCTATGGGTTGCTTGTGCTTGTGCAAATGCTGCACCCTGTATTACATTAACCCCTATTTGTGCACCAACAGCTTCAGAGCAGCAGTTACTATCAGCAGTAAGCGTCATTGCAAAGGTGGACGTCACAATTAAGTACAGTATATACTAGTGTGTGGTAGGATCATGTGACCCAGAGGAAACAAATAAGCACAATATCAGGTTTGTAGTGCATGTTGCATTTGTATAAGTGCAAGTGGCAGTGCTAGTTAGATCAGTGCAGTTATGCGGAGGGTTCCCATAATAAACAGAATGATAAACAGCTGGGGCTATGGTAAATTAAGTGGTGCCACAAATCAGGGCACAGTGGAGGGAGCTTTGCAGGCGGAATCTCTCAGAGGTTGGATCTGGTTACAGGAGTAACAGGTGCAGGAAGAATATTCTTCATTCCCAGAACTTCTGGATTTATTAAAGTCTCAGATCAACACTAGACACCCTCTAGCATTCCACAGCAACTCCCAGCATCCTAAGCCAGACAATGATCTACATGGGTTTATCATCAGGGGCTAATTTACAGAAAAATCACAATACACAGTGGGGGGCTGATTCCTAGTGCAAAGGGCAGTAACCCATAGCAACCAGTCAGCAATCACCTCTATTCAGCCTGCTGTACGTTAGGTTAGGGAAGGGAAACCAAGTGACTGGTTGCTATGGGTTACTGCACTTGCACACTGTTACAGGCTCCATTCATCCTGACAGTTATATAATAAGAGTCTCATGGGTTTCAGGGGGATGCTGGGAGCTGTAAGTTACTACAATCCTGATTACATATTTTAGTGCATATGGACGCCCCTCTCGTTAAGGTATACATGGGCCGATTAAAGGTGCTGATTCAGTCCTTCCAAACCAAACCTGGGGCCAACAGAGGAGCCTGCCTGACCAATATCAGCCCAATTGACCCAGCATATGGGTGGCCCATATTGGGCTTAGATCCTTACCAAACAAGCAGATCAGGCAGTGTATTGGCAGCTTTATACCTTCACCTTTTCCTGCTTTGCCAATGCCAAACTATTTAATAGGTAAATAGACTATGTCTAAGCATTGGTTCAACCCAGAAATGCCTCTGGCGCCACACCAATATGAAGATGTCCAATCTGCTGCACTCAGGTTATGGACTACTGTTAGACTACAACTCTCAGCATCCCCTAACTGCCTGGAAACTAGAAGTGTTGGCTGAAGGGCTGCACTGTGAATATGCTTGGACCCTGGTATAAGAAGTTGTTGGCATTATATGCCCAGGGAGGGTCCATAAGAGCTATTTTTAGGGTGGCACTAGCAGGTATGAACATATGGGGCCAATTATTTTTCACAGGGGCAGTTGTATGCTGCTTAGAAGTAAAGGAATTCCTCTGACCCCCAATAGTTTCTTACTTCACTGTTGAAGAGTTGCAGTGAGTAGAAATGGTGTGTATAGTAAGGCAAGATGATCTTGGGGCTGTCCAGTATTCAGCCAGCATCTTCTGTTCCACTACAACTCCCAGTATCCCCCTCGCAGCATTGGCAGATGGAGCTCAATAGCAGAATGACAATTACAGGTTGGACAGTTCTGCTTGTCTAAATCATGGTGCCAATATGTGCTCTAATGATATAATAAAGCAGTTTTATTTCCATCTGGCTTATCTTGAGACCCAACTGGCTGTTGCTCAGACACAGCCCAGAGTCTGATGGCAGCAGCTGACTCACAAATGGCTGCTGGGATATGTAGTCCATCCACATCTGGACTGACACTGGGCATGGAATCAGCGTGCAGAACAGGCAGGGTTCTCATACACATAGAGTGACAAGCGTGGGCAGCCACTGGATGTGGGTGTAAACATCAGTCACAACCTGGGAACAACCCCCTTATTATTAAGCCCCTCTTCCCAATCCATATTCCCAGCAGCATCAGCAGCAGCATCCTACCCGGACCCACACAGGACCGAGGACTCCCCCGCCCCCAAGCATTGGTACAACCCAATTACTGCCGAACCCATCCGGGTACCCTATGCTGCTGTATCACGCATCTGTCTATGTGTTCTCTTGCCTCCCAGTCTCAGCCCTCCGCTGCTCCACATGAGCGTCACAGCCCCTGTCTCCCTTCCATGGCTCTTACCTTGGGTCCGGTGCAAGCGGACATGCAGGAGAGGCTCTGCAGCTCCCTTCACTCTGCAGTGCAACCAGTGCGCATGCGCGTGCCATCCGCTGCTGGGAGTGGGCTGTGCCATGGGAGGGATGGGGGAGTGTGCTGCTGCTGCTGCTGCTACTGCTGCCCTATGGCTTTAACCCTAGTCCCACCAACACTCTTCTCTGTGGGAGCGTTACAGGGACTGAACCCCCAATTGTATCTAAGCCATCTAGCTGTGCCTTCACCCACTAACTGCCATTAAAGTAACATCTAATGTTCATTTGTAACAATGCTTTATCCACTCACCTGCCACTGTTCATAAACAGTCACACACAACTCACCTGCATTGGGAGGAAATGGAATTTCCCTTTCCTAATGTGTCGGTTTTCATTCTCTGCACGTTTTTGACTCCTGAAATAATGTAGCAGAATACAGATTCATTTTTAGTATGATGTAGAATGATATTCTGAGACCATTTACAATTGGTTTTCATTTTTTATTATTTGTGGGTTATGAGTTATTTCGTTTTTTGTTATTTTTTTTTTTTTCTTCAGTGGCTCTCCAGTTTGGAATTTCAGCAATCCGGTTGTCAGGGACCAAATTCCCCTGGCAACCCTGCACTGATTTAAATAAGAGACTGGAATATGAATAGGAGAGGGCCTGCATAGAAAAAAACAAAAGTAATAGAAAAGTAGAAATAACAATAAATCTTTAGCCTTATGGAACCTTTTTTTTATTTTAGATGGGGTCAACAACCCCCCATTTGAGCTGGAAAGAGTCAGAAGAAAAAGTCAAATAATAAAAAAATATATATAAAAAAATGAAGACCAATGGGAAAAGTTACCATTCTATAACATACTAAAAGTTAACTTAAAGAGAAACCACCCTTTTAAAGGAGAACTAAAGCTTAAATAAAGAAGACATAATCTAGAAATGTTGTACATTATATTTTGTGCTTCTGTACCAACCCAAGGCAACCACAACCCTTTAACAGTAAAGATCTGTGTCTCCAAAGATGCCCCAGTAGCTCCCCATCTTCTTTTCTGCTGATTCACTGCACATGCTCTGTATACACGGAATAGAAATGTCAAAATGTAAGGCTGATTAATAATTAATACTGATACTTACTACATGGCAGCACAGAAACCAGTGCAATTAGTGTCAAAATATAATAATCAGTCTGTAGCATCAATTTATATTACAGACAAACCTCATTTTCTGCTTGATAATTTGTGACCACCCCTAAGCTGCTCAACAGCTGCTCAGAGCCCACTGAGCATGTGAGTGTCACAGACACTTTCCAAGGTGACCCCCTATGGCAAGTTTGAAGTCCTGGATCATTGCTGCTATTGAGATGCTGAAACTTTAGGCTGGTACAATGAATTCAGTATATAAAATATGGCATTTTTAAACATATTCATATTTAGGGTTTAGTTTTCCTTTAAAGCTTGTATTTGCTAAAGAGAGCCAGAGAGACAGTAGCATCACTATGGCACCTCCAGCAGGTAAAAGCTATATAGCAATTGGCTTACCTCTTACACCAACATTGCTTATAGGAGAAAGAAATGTATATACAGTATATATTTATACTATTCATATATAAACATTAATATAACTCTTGCCTCAGTTGTGACTGTTTATAATAGTGCCTGTTAATGCCAAATGAGGTTCTATGTGCCCAATTGGTTCACCTCTGTGTCCCCATTGCCCTTTGGATAGGGTCACTCTCACCCTCTATATGTGACAGATAATGTATAAAATTGCAAATTACAAAAATTATACTCTGCACTTTCCTTGCAAGTCTTAATAACTGTTGGGATCAGTGTTCAGGCCACAGAAAAAGTGGTGTGATTTGTAGACTATTTCCCCCATTTCTAGTGACACTCAGGTTATTCTATCACCCGCCTGTCCCTGCTTGTGAAAGAACTGTGATTGGGAGCTGGTGTTACTGATCCCTGGCATTGATGGCACCTCTAGCTAAAATCCATATATCATTACAGTGCCCCTCATTAATTCTAACTGAACTAGTACAGAGTCACATCAACAGTGGGTGGCAGGGAACGTGCTGTAAGTTGCAATGGGTTGCACACACATGCTCCTCTAATTGGCTCCTTTGCTTAACAACAATGGCTCAGAGACCAATGCTGAATGAAAAATAAATATATACAGGCATGGGAGGCCTTATTTTGGAAGCTGTTATCCAGAAAGCTCTGAATTATGGGAAGGCCATCTCCCATAAAGTCCATTTTAAATAAAGAATTCTAATATTTAAAAATGATCACTGTAATAATAAAACAGTAGCCTGTACTTGATGGTAATTGAGCTGCATGGATCAATATTGGTGAAAAAACAATCCTATTGGGTTTATATGTTTAAATGCTTTAAACCTTAGGTCCTAAGCATTCTGGATGATATAGATGATATATAGACAGATAGACAGGCAGACAGACAGACAGACAGACAGTTAGATAGATTGATAGATAGATAGATAGATAGATAGATAGATAGATAGATAGATAGATAGATAGATAGATAGATAGATAGATAGATAGATAGATAGATAGATCATATCAGTTAGAGCACATCTGCTGTAGTCCCACCTTCAACCAAAAGATGGTGTTATAAGGCAACACTTCCATTGCTGATTATGCGTACTAGACGTAGATTTTTTTTGGACCTATTACAAATGATGACCTTTGAGTTAACTTTTAGTATGATGTAGAGAGTGATATTCTGAGACAATTTGCAGCTGGTTCATCATTTGTTATTATGTGTTTTTTTTTTTAGTTACTTGGCTTTTTATTCAGCAGCTTTCCAGTTTGCAATTTCAGCAATCTGGTTGCTAAGATACAAATTGCCCTAGCAACCATGCATTTAATGGAATAAGAGACTGGGATATGAATAGGAGAGGGCAAAAGGAGACAGATGAGTAATAAAAAGTAGCAATAACAATTCATTTGTAGCCTTACAGAGTATTTGTTTTAGATGGAGTCAGTGCCCCCCATTTGAAAGCTGGAAAGAGCAAATGAAAAAATAACTATAAAAAATAATAACGAAGATCAATTGAAAAGTTGCTTAGAAGTTGTCATTATATAACATACTAAAAGTTAACTTAAAGGTGAATCACCCATTTAAAGTGGAATTCGGTAATTGAGGTGTGTCACCATAATACACAATTTGGTAGCTTGCACCATTAAACACTTATGCCTTTAACAGCTGTATAAAGGTGGCTGCTTCTATATGCAACTTTATTAGTGAATGTTCTTTTCCTCCAATGTATATAATATTTAGTGCTGCAGCAAGTGAGACCTCTATGGTGTGGATAGCTATGCACTATAAAGTGAGTTAGCCTTTGCTTTAGGTTTGATACATTGCAGTAGGTGCCCTTTAGCACTGTACAAATTCTACGAAGTACACTGCATCTTTACTATAAATGGAATTAAATGAAAAATATGGGTTAGGACAGTGATTCCCAAATTGTGGGACTGCTTCTCCTTCCAAACCAGTGGAAGGGGGGATGTATGAAGGCTAGTTTGAGACCTAATGTTTTTATATATATAGTCTTGGATATTATGGGAACTATATTAAGATTGAGTATTGTGATATTTTTGTAACTTCATATGAGCTCAGCAGGGCAAAAACGAAAAAAAAAGTCCATAGACCTCTGCATTAGGGGGTAAATTGCAATGTTGTAGATACTCATTAAAGGTAGATGTAAATGTATTGCTCTTATAAGCAAGCATCTGGTTACTAGACCTGAAGCAAATGATGTGCCTGTTATTACATTGTTCCCCTACCCTGTATGAATGATTAAATCAATTAGAAGCATGAGGGTTCAAATCCTGTTCTGCTGTCCATGGTACTGCTGTTGTGGGCCTTCTAATTAAAAAGGGACAGTTTTTGGGGCTGCTAAAGGAAAGCCATATTTCTTTAAGAATATGGTCCTTGTGTTGCTGGACTACATTTGCCAAAGCAGAATTTGTCGGGGTTAGAATGCTTTGTGCATTGTGTTCTGAGCAGTGTTCGAGCTTAGCAGCAGCGCAGACCCGTAAAACCCCTCATTGAATCCATGATTTCTTGAGATTAAAGAACAACTAAACATCCAAATTTTAGGTATTTTCTAAATAATACTCCAAATGCAGAGTAGGGATGTCACAGGCACATCCAGTATCCCACTCCCTGACATCACTAAGCAAAAGCATTTGCACTAAATGCCAATGAGGCACTGACTTCTACTATGCATTTTCTTGGCCGCTGCACAGCTCTGCATTTGGGGGGCCTGGGGAGTTGTATTCAGTGACAGGGATGAAGTTAGGGAGGCCCTTTGCAAGGGTAGGGCTAAGACATGAAAACAAGCGGTGGGGATGGGGGTTTAGTTCCCAGTTATTTTCTGGGAATTATTAATTCTCTTCACAGCACAGGAAACCCGACAACAACTTGCCAGATAGCATTTCACACTTATTAAAGCCCAACAACACCATGAAGCTATTCTGATTAGCATATGTATGTGGCTTCCCAGGGCCGTTCCAGATAGGGAGATCACAAACACTGACCTGTGTCAAAATGCAAAGCAGTGACTTGTTTCCAGCCTGTAGATTCATTTTTAGTTGTCTTAATCAGCACTACACCAAGTGTACCTCAACCCATTTTGGGTTTCTTTCTGGGCTGCCATAAAATAGACAAATAATAGCCAACATTGGGCAGTTCCTATCAAAAGTCCTTGTTGCACAAAAAACAAGAAATGGAGCTGTTGACCATGGTTTCTGCTCTTCCTTTTTATAATCAACCATGTGTGAAACTACATACATTTGAATAGGCTTTACATATGATGATCAGAGATCCTGTTCGACATGAATGGGCTCCACTGAATACAAAGGGCTGTTGAAAGAGACTGAATCTGCCCAAAGGGCTTCTAGAGAAACCCTGCTGCTAAAACATTGGCTACAAAGTTTAGGATTATTATTATTATCAACATATTCAGCATCTTATACACTGGAAATGCAATTTATAACAATATAGGAGATGATTAGGGCCTCCCCAAAAAAAGCTTGCATTTAAGAGTCGGCACAGCATATTAGCACTGCAGAGTTACAGATCCAAATTCCTTTATGTGCATATGCCTGCTCACATTTATGATGGGTATATACAGATCTGATTTCTAAAAATCATAGGTCCCTACAGGGTCAGAATTAGGGGTAGACAGGATAGGCAGCAGCTTATGGGAGAGCTAATTTCCATTATAGACCCAAATTCTGTGTTTGTAAGCGCACTGCAAGCACTTTTTTGGATAAAGATCACGTGTATTAACTATTTGAATTGTTCATTTAAAATTAATACTCATTTCTCACTATAGCAATTTTTTTGGGGGGTAACTTACCATGGGGTTGTTGAGCTTAAACTCTCTGCACTTTAGTTTTTTGAAAACTAGATGCGTGAATGCACTTGCACTATTTGTAATTTTGTAAAAGGTATATACTTATATTTATATACACTTTGCACTGCATTTCATACGTCCCACCATTTTGTAAATAGAAAGAAGGGCAAAAAGATTTGAAAAAGTTTTTGTGGCCACACCCCCTAATTACAATGTTAATTTTACAAAATTTGGCAGGTTATGGTTACACATTTCTGTGTTTTTTATGTGTTATTACAGTTTTACTAATGAAGGGGAATTGTCCTTTAAGTTGTTAGTCACAGTTTTCCCAAGAGACCTGCTTATGTTAAATTGTTACAATTGCGTCTTTGCTTATCTTAAATTGTTACAAAAGTATTTACAAAAGTAAAATTGCTTTTCTTAAATTTGCTTTTTGAAAAGTAAACATAATTTCAAGCAACTTTGCAATACACATCAATTGACTTTTCATTATTTTTATTGGTTTCTGACAGTTCCCTAAGCCTAGCCCTCAGCTCTCCTGCTGATCTGTCTGACTACTTTGCTGAGCTGGCTGACTACTGTTACTTTGTATCAACAGACAGCTGTCCTCAGCCTGAATCCTCCAAACCCCACAATTCCCTGCACACGTTCCCCTTTAATTTAGAAACTTTGTATCTTTTTCTGGCAGTTCAGTGCAGGAGATCAAAGATAAAGTCAGGACAGTTCTGTAACAATCCAGGACTGCTGGTTGAGCTGTCAAAATTGGAACTATCCCACAAAAAATGGGACAGTTGGGAGGTATGTTATATGACAACTAAAGTAGCTGTTGGTCTGTCATTATCTGAACAGAATATGGCATGTGATGGTACAACTCACTTAAAGGGCATGTAAAGGCAAAAAAATTTAATCCAATTTTTACTTTCTTTAATGAAAAAGAAACCTATCTCCAATATACTTTAATTAAAAAATGTGTACCGTTTTTATAAGAAACCTGACTGTATGCAGTTAAATTCACTCTTCATTTACTGCTGTGGATAAGAATTGTCAGACGGTCCCTAACTGCTGGCCAGGGAAACACTTATGAAATACTTATGAACAGTAGGGGGAGCCCCCGCCTTGCTTCCCAACCATGTAGAACTCAAGCAGCTTTGTTTGTTTCCCTGTAGAGCAGTAGGCGATTGTGTAAAGATTTGTATTGGATTTTATTTGGGCTTTACATCCCCTTTACTGTTTCCAACTTGGTGGGCCCCTAGGATGAGGTTCTCTGGTTTACCCCTGTCCGACACTGCATATCACACAAACACATACCAGCAGCCATACATGTGAGCTTACATACATCAACACATATAAATAATATGTAGACTCATTTATGACTGCAAGTTCAGAGTGCGAGTGATGTGTGTGGCCTATACTTTTTTTTTATCACTGTGCTGATGCAGATCAGCGCCCAATTTGGGAACACAAGTCAGGAAGGATTAAGCACTGCTGAGCGCAACTATTTGGAAGTACGAACAACGCATTTTGATGCAAGTACTTTTTTTTTTTTTTTTTTCGTGTTTTACCCTGACAATTTTTATTAGTTTTCAACAATATAATGCATATAATGGTTCAAAACATTGCATACTTATTACATTAGCCAAAATAATATACACACAATTAAACAAACAAACAAACAGAAAAAAAAAAAAATAATAATAATAAAGGGTAAGGGTAGTGTAACCTGTATTATATCTGCATGACTCTCAGGGTAATTACCATTCATACAATACATATAAGCTGTAAATAAACTAGATATTGACCTTAGACATCCAAAGTTTTTGAGCTGATGCAAGTACTTTTAATGAAAGTGGTTGCCCACTGCACTTGCAGTCATAAATGAGTCCTAATGTTTACATCCTAAACTGTTTTGCAATGAGGCTTTCTTGTGATGGATACAAAACTCTTTAAAGCAAAGATAAGCCCACACTTACTTATAGACATTCCAGAACATAGTCTTACTTTGAAAAAAAAAAGGAAAACCCCCACTGACAAACCTACACACACAAAATTGACAAATTTAATGATAATGGAATGGAAGGCAGAAATATACATCTGACTACTCACAGCAAGAAGGAATGAGAGCCCTGTTGAATAATACATAGTGACAATTCTCATGGAACCAGCAGGGAGGGAGAGAGACAGCACAACAAAGGCCAATGAGCAGCACACGTACCCAGGGAGAGGGCACGTCATGGGGGCTCAAATATATTATTAGTGATCACTGCAAACTGTTTTTATCTATTTCTGTTTCCTTCATTCTCCTGCACTGGTATGCATTTAATTGGAGTGTTAATTGCAGTTGTATTCTGTGGGTTAGGAACTCAGGCTATTAAACTATAATAGAAATGTATGTATAGAACGATGGAAAAATGGAGCCAAAAAATGGACAACACATCAGTATCAGTGCACATTGTCACCAGCATAAACTCAGGTTTTTTTTGTAGTGGTGCATGTGGTGTTTTAATCTAAGCATTCAGGCATATAATAACTCAGCCCCCCCCCCCCAAAGAACTACTGAGCCTTTAAATTCTGTATTAGGCAGAATAATTTGTTATTTCAAATAAACCAATCCAAGAATTGGGCCAACTTTAACCCCCCATGTCATCTGCACAGAGTGCTGATATACCTGGGTAATAGGACCAGGATGCATTGTTTATTCTTGCAGTGCTTGGCAAACCAGTCTGCCAGAATGGTTGCCATCCTTCTAATATGCTTATCTTTTTTCCCTATGAATAACATTGGGATCAAGCGCCATTTTTACCAACAACCCAAGCCAAAACAAATGGCTCAGAAATATTCACCTTAACTGGCCTTTAACCTGCTTTGTTTTTAACATTACTGATGAGGTCATGATAATATATAAATGAACATTTACAGTAACTATCTCGTTATGTTAATCATTACATGACATCGTCATCGTAGTTTCCCGCCAGTTTGTGTATATAATGCAACCCTGTTTGTGACCAATGCACTTTGAGAAAGGCCTCGGAGGAGGCCGAAACGTTAGGCTGTAAGCTTTGCAATAAAAACATTTTTATTTCTATGGATAAGACCTGAGAGTGCGGATCTTCTTGGATTTCTGGTGGATAATATATTTGATACTGCACCCAGGCATATGAACTTTTTATTCGAGAGTGCCGGCTTTCTGTGGTGTTGTTTGTGAAAATTTGAGCCTGGCATCTGTGTTTATCTAGTTTATCTTTATGTAAATATTATTTGCTGCTGAGCCATTCATGATTTGCAGAAGACTGGCAATTCAAGTACACCTGCCTTGCAGTGGTAAAAGGAACCCTCCCTTCACAAGTGTCTACCCATCATCCACACCGGCGGAGAACAAGGGAATCTTTGGTCCTACAATAAGGGACGCCCTAATGTTTGCTGCAAGCCACCTCACTCTCCATACAATCCAAAGTGAGCCAGAGACACGCTGCACATGTGGAGCATACAATTTAGAGAGACCTTGGGGAAGACAGCTGACATGTCGCCCTAGTGGGGCACTACTGTGTATCTAGCCCTATGATGTCTGCAGATAAGATGACGCGCCGCATGTGGGTACCTAAATCATGGAACTGACATGGGAGCCGTTTGTAGGTGTTTATATGATTTCCTTTAAACACCTAATAATGTCGAATGAGATTATTGAAACGGGGCCTTGATGATTCAAGTTCAGGATGTTCTGTATTAGTAACAATACTCCGCAAGTATTGACTGCTTCAAAATATATACGGAGACCACAGAGACGTCCTCTTATATGAACATGTTTGTTTCAACACATTAACTGTTTGTTTTTCAGCGGTTGATCGCCGATTCCATATTACCTACGTCTGGTGGACCCATGTAATGAACCATGGAGAATGGGTTATACACATTAATAATCTGAGGTCTAAGAGTATTTTTGCACAATATGAACTTGAACTTTTGATTTAGATATTGCTTTTACATATGAATCTATGCACGTATGTTTCATTGTGGTATATAGTTTACATTAATTTATTAGTTTTTTATATTTGTAAATGTATTTCAGATTCACTCATGCAGTAGTGGGATTTATTTATGGGAATTTGTGGTTTATAACTTAAATTAATTTTATTAGTTTTTCCTTATATTTAAAATACTTATTCCCATAAATATTTATTTATGGGAATTTATGCCCTACCATATCACTGGGAAGTATCACATGGGCCATTACTTTATTGGGTTAAATCCGAGGGAACATGTAACAAGGCTTTATATACATCCCCTACATACATATGAATGCCTTGACACTGACAGTGATAGTTGTTATGTTTTGGGTAGCCGAGGATGAGGAGAGTATAACAGTGTTTTATTAGCAGAGTCAGACAGCCATTAACAATAACTTTCACTTTCACTTTTTAAGGAAGCATGCACAGATAAGTCTGAGCATAGGGACATCTACAGGCCATTTGTATAAACACCACATATCCCCCGTATAGTAGGAAAGCATTTGGGCAAATGTAATAATATGACTTGCATTTCATATGCGATCATCAGACAACTCATATGTGTATGGTCCTCGCTGGCGTCTCACTTCAAGTTGTGTAGTAAATTTAGATTGTCCTTGTTCCAGTATTCCTGGTTTCTTAATTCTGACTAAAGATCTAGGCTTTAAGTGCACTTCTCTGGCACCACGTTTTCTGTCAGTATAAGCCTTGCATTTGGCTTGTTGACATTTCACAATGTCAGCAGTAGATGATTTTGTAGGCACAGTATTTTGTGGAAGTTTGATGTCTGCAACATGTAACTTAGTGGGCATCTGTCTGCCATGTAATAATTCAGCAGGAGATGATTGGGTTTTGCATGGTACATTGCTCTGTAGTTATGTAGGAACTCTGTTGTAGATACTTTCCAAGATTTCCCAGAAAGATTTGCTGTCTGTAGTGCTTCTTTCAGACTTCTGTTGAATTGCTCGATTTCTCCATTTGCTTGTGGGTAATACACTGAAGATTTCCTATGCACAATATTCCTCTCACTCAGAAAGGATTCAAACTCATATGAGACAAACTGTGGTCCGTTGTCTGATATTAACTCCTTTGGATTACCTTCTCTGCTGAAGACTGTAGACAGAAATGTTATTACTGTAGCTGATGTTATATGAGAAACAAATGCAATTTCAGGCCATTTACTGTAATAGTCCATCAAGGTTATAGCAAATCTGCAGTCTATAGGAGCATCTGTAAAAGGACCGACAATATCAATAGCAAGTTTTTCCCATGTTGAATCAGGAAATGGTACTGGTTTTACATCTGGTCTCGACTTAACTTTGTGTACAAAGTTCTTTGTACAACCCAGTGAAGTGTTGCTTTGTGGTGAAATTTTAAACACTGGCTGTGTGGCAGGCACTGGTGCTGTAGTAATGAGACCATCAACTAATTGTAGGTTTAATGCAGCAAAGAGATCCCTTCAAAGTATAGCAGTACCCTTATTCACAATGTAAAAGTCACATTTTGCAGTATTTGATTCAAATTGTACAGTCACTGGCAAGCAACCAAGCAAAGCGAGCTTAGCTCTGTGATTGCCAAACCTCTTTATATAATTTTTCAGGATTCATTGAGATCTAACATAGTGCCGAGAGACTGGCGAATTGCTAATGTGGTGCCTCTATTCAAAAAAGGATCCCGTTCTCAGCCTCAACTATAGGCCAGTTAGTCTGACGTCAGTGGTAGGAAAGCTTTTCGAAAGGTTAATAAAGGATAAGATACTGGACTTCATAGCAAATCATAATACTATGAGTTTGTGCCAGCATGGTTTTATGCGTAATAGATCTTGCCAGACTAACTTAATTTCTTTTTATGAGAAGGTAAGTAGAGACCTCGATTCTGGGATGGCAGTGGATGTGATTTACTAAGACTTTGCTAAAGCATTTGATACAGTGCCACACAAAAGGTTACTGGTTAAATTAAGGAATGTTGGCCTGGAACATAGTGGGGCTCATTTATTAACGCAGCGCAGTGCTAAAAAGAGCGCAGTGGCCTGACATTTGCCCAGCGCATGCGAGTATTTAATAATGTAGCGCACGATACCTTAACAGTGCGATTTTGTGCGCTAATGTAGGTGCGACTTGTGAAACTGTGTGAAACTGCGTATCAGCTGTCGCAGTGCTTATAATAAATTGTGCGCACAGGAAGATACCGCAAAGGTAAGGATTAGTTGTGCTCATGTATGAATGCGCTGCTTTAATTAGTTGCGTCACATATTGCGCATATTGCGTTCACTTAGACGCATCTGCATTTGTTTCTGTGCTAATATTTGTTTGGTTGCAAAGGTGTTTAGCCTACCTGATACCCTTAAAGGAACCTTGGTCAATATAAACATGTTGGGTGGAAGGCGTGGTTAATATGCACTTTACAGGGGTTGTTCATCTTTGAGTAAACTTTGAGTTAACAAACATCCCCACCAACAGCAGCACCATTGTATTTGCCAGAACCCAGTTTAGCAGTGTGGCTCTGCTAGCGCAGCTGGGCAGGAATGCGCATTTTGAAGAGCGTTACTATTACGCCACAAAGAGGCAGTCGTAAAAATTGTGGTGCTGTTGACCGGGTGCAGTTTTGCACATATACAGACGCAAATCTGCGACGGCCGCAGTGCAAGCGCATTGTAGCCACGCCCACAGCCACGCCCCTAACAACCACGGCATCGTTTGCGACATAAATGCACAATCTTTTGCGCAATGCGCATAAACAAAACCATCGCAAAAGCTCTGTGTTATGCGCAATATCACGCAAATATATTAGCGATCACACTCGTGATGTCGCAGACAATCTTTTGCGTCCACTTATGCGCTGCGCTGCGTTAATAAATGAGCCCCAGTATTTGTACCTGGATAGAGAACTGGCTAAAAGATAGACTACAAAGAATGGCGGTAAATTGAACATTTGCTAATTGGACCAGTGTTGTTAGCGGAGTACCGCAGGGCTCTGTACTAGGTCCCTTGCTTTTCAACTTGTTTATTAATGACCTGGAGGTGGGCATTGAAAGTACTGTTTCTATTTTTGCAGATGATACTAAATTGTGCAGAACTATAGGTTCCATGCAGGATGCTGCCACTTTGCAGAGTGATTTGTCTAAGTTGGAAAACTGGGCAGCAAACTGGAAAATGAGGTTCAATGTTGATAAATGCAAGGTTATGCACTTTGGCAAAAATCATATAAATGCAAGTTATACACTAAATGGCAGTGTGTTGGGAGTTTCCTTAAATGAGAAGGATCTAGGGGTCTTTGTAGATAACACTTTGTCTAATTCTGGGCAGTGTCATTTTGTGGCTACTAAAGCAAATAAAGTTCTGTCTTGCATAAAAAAGGGCATTTACTCAAGGGATGAAAACATAATTATCTATTTATAGAGATATATAGACCTCTTTATAGGTCCCTGGTAAGGCCTCATCTGGAGTATGCAGTGCTGTTTTGGGCTCCAGTCCTTAAGAGGGATATAAATGAGCTGGTGAGAGTGCAGAGACGTGCAACTAAATTGGTTAGAGGGATGGAAGACTTAAATTATGAGGGTAGACTGTCAAGGTTGGGGTTGTTTTCACGGGAAAAAAGGCGCTTGCGAGGGGACATAATTACACTTTACAAGTACATTAGTGGACATTATAGACAAATAGCAGGGGACCTTTTTACCCATAAAGTGGATCACCGAAACCAGAGGCCACCCCTTTAGACTAGAAGAAAAGAACTTTCATTTGAAGCAACGTAGGGGGTTCTTCACAGTCAGGACAGTGAGGTTGTGGAATGCACTGCCGGGTGATGTTGTGATGGCTGATTCAGTTAATGCCTTTAAGAATGGCTTGGATGATTTTTTGGACAGACATAATATCAAAGGCTATTGTAATACTAAGCTCTATAGTTAGTATAGGTATGGGTATATAGAATTTAATTAAAAGTAGGGAGGGGTGTATGTATGGATGCTGGGTTTTCATTTGTTGGGGTTGAACTTGATGGACTATATTAATAATGCTATAGGGTTTTTGGGTTCCTTTTCATTGAGGCTTCGGATATATTTTGGTCCTTGAGAAAACAAAAAGAACAGAAACATTTCTTTACTAAATAATCCTTTCTAAAGATGATCATTATAATTTAGGTTTCAGATATATTTTTTAAACAAATTATATTCACTGAAGAGAATATGAGCAACGGGGAAAAGCTGCTAGAACACAAATATTTGTGCAATAAATAATACATTATTACAGGGAGCTGCTTCCGGAGGTTGAATGATAATTTACATAGCGCCCTTGGTTGAACTTTACGCATCCCTCTCATCGTGCTTGGGCTCTCGCTGATAAACATAATAGCACATAATATGTAGTGAAGTGGCCTCCGTTCAGAGAGTAGGTCAGAGGGGTCCCACGGGCAGTACAAGCTGTGTCTGTGTCCCACAGAACTGGCAAGGAAGGAGGGCAGGAGTGTGTGGGAGTCTATGGCAAGGGAGGTCTTGCTATTAAGCTGGCACCTGTAATAATAAGCAGGCTTACAGCTCAAACACAGCTTTATTATTGTACAGTAAAAAAATATATTTATATATTATAAAATCACGATTATACATTTATACATTCTGAAGGCATTCCTAAAAATGATTTATTTTTCTAAAATCCTTTGGCATGCCTTGCTGACACTTTCAAATGATGTATTATGCAAGTTTGATACAATGTTTACATTTTTGCTGTATATAGATTGGGCTCTAGGGGGAAGCACTGTCACAACAACAATATGTCCAGCTGTAGAGAATCGGAAAGAAAGAATCTGACAGCAGAAAAGAACCAGGCTGCTCTTTGATTCTAGATTGCTCATTTAATTCAAAACTAAACAGGCCTAAGGGTTTTATAGCTGGTCCCTAAAGACTATGAATGTTGCACTTTTTAAGGATACTCATTGCTTTATCTGCTTCCTCCGACAAAGGTACTCAACCAAAGGAAAGGTAAGCCAAGTTTACTAAATCTACTAAAACAGAGATGTGAATTGTGAGGTGTCTGACCATGTCCCATGGGTCAAGGCCCTTGCTCCTCAGCTGATATATGACTCCCCGAAAATCTGTGCTGGTTGAAAGAAGTAGGTGCCACTTTGTTGGACCCTCTACCACAAGGGCTGGTTGTCTCCCTTTTGCTTGAATAGTTATATTGGTGGGGGGGAGGGCACAAAAACAAGAAAAGCTGGCTTATGCCGGTGCCATTGTATTTATCCTTAATGATGGAGACAACCTGCCAAGCCATTGGTCTGAGGATTTATAACAAATACTGTAACATGCGGTGCCATATAGACTTCAAGAAAAGCAAGCAGTCCTCCGCTTCTTCAGGGATTCACTGACATTTACTTAAACCGGGCAAATTTGCTCCCGTGCAGTTATCAATGCTGGCATCCAATCAAGTTAAATAATAAAAGCAAACATTTGATTGGTTGCTATGGGTCAGAGCATAGAACAACTGTTGGCTCTGGCAGCTCCCAAAGGATTAAGAATTCAAAATGATTTACCCGCAGCATTAATGTTGTTTAATCAGAAATACTGAGCTCCAAACACAACATTCCATTTATATGCAGGTTTCTGGATCAATCCTGTCTGAACTGGGATTTCTGTTTTGGTTTCAATACACCTACAGCAGCGCTAAAGACAAATAAATTGGTTTTCTGTGCAGTATGCACAGGGATGAATAAGTTAGAGGAACACAGCAATAGAGATTAGCCACTCTTTGCAAATGGAAGTTGGACAGGTGCATGGAGCTCCATGGGGCTTTGCAGCTGAGCAGAAACTAGGCAATGCTAAATTTATGGAGGTGCCTTGCAGGGAGTGCCAGGAAAGTGCCCCTATCTAGTTTTCAGCCTGTGCTTGGGCTGTCAATATCTAAGTTACATTAGTGATTGCAAATGGTGCATTTCCCAAACAGTACCAGGAGGACAGAATATGCAGCTGCCTAGTGCTTTATTGTGTTTTGGCAAAACAGGACAATAAATTATTGTGACCTTTATTTGCAAAATTGCTCTGCTGCCTTTCTGTATGCATTTTAATACATTTTGGGCTGTAGCAAGTCACTTTGATGTCAGATGACAGCAGTGGCATAACTAGATGTTACTGGGCCCCACAGCAAATTTATTTTAGGGCCCCCAAAATATCCAGAGGTTGTCCTGTTTTACCAATATATATTGAAAATGCTCATTAAGTAGGGCCTCATGGGGCCCCTAAACCTCCTGGGGCCCCTAAACCTCCTGGGCCCCCCTGCAGCTGCAGGGTCTGCTTCCTCTGCGTCCTTAACTGCCTAATGCTAAACTGAACGTTTTCCAGAGTGTTCAGCTCTCACCAGTGGGAATGTTGCTATGAACTAAAGGAGAAGCAGGAGGACGGGGCGGTCTGGAAATCACATGGACATCGATTTATTCATTTTACTCCAGTTTTGTCTGTTTGTCTTGTTTTTCCAAAACAACTTCCAGTATGTAGTCCCCTGCAGAACCTATCCACCATCATGATTGCTTGCTCTGCACTATGGCGTGGGGTGGACAGTTCTGTAACTGCTTAAATTCAACCAAAAAGTGCACTAAAATACACAAAGTGCCTTAGGGTTGCAGGTAGACTGGTCTTGTAAAATACAGATTCCCAAAGTCACTCCAAGTCACCATGACAAAGACCCGCAATAAAATAGATCATTCAGTCTCTGCTTTTTGGAAGTTAGGGAGAGACCTTTTGTCCTGGTCAGGCCCGGATTTGTGCCCGAATTTCAGGGGCAATATGCCACCTATACCTCTCCCCCTGCCCACTGCTTGTATGTGAGCGTATGAGCGCACGCGTGTGTGCAAACTCTTTGATGTTGGAGAACTGACTGGACTAGGGGTAGCCAACAGGGAAGGTACATGCCTGGCGCCCCCCACGCTTTACACTCTAATCACAAGCCTTTTCTGCATATCCCTAGTTTCGGCCCTGGCTATGGTGTTCCCTTTATCCCCCACCCTCCAGCCAAAAGACTTCCAAGGGTAGGAAGAAACAACAAGATCACTGGGAGAATCCTTATAATATTTACACCCACAATAATGCTGGGTTCAGGAAGGAAGAAGCCTAATGGTCACACATCCCTCCCTAGATCCGTGCTGGGACCTGTAAGATCCATTGCACTGAATCCATAAAGAAAGACAATTACAAAGTGATAGTGGAGGTGGAATGACTAGTGATACTATATATGAAAGCTTGTAGCCATAGAATGACCTCCATTCCATATCCCTTACTAAGGTTTGTATGAAAAGTAGTATTTAATATGCAGGGGACTCCGTTCATTTACTTATATTCGTGTGTGTGTGTTGGGTTTTTCTAACTAAAGAAGAACTAAATTGTATTGCACTTTTGTTAAGAACAGTGCCAACCTTCCTTGCATGTACGATTTTTTCTACAAAGTCTACTGAAGTTCCTCAGTTTTCATATATACGGCATGTCCCTGGTTACAATTGGACAACTACATTCTACATATTTTGGATAAGGACTTGGCTGAGGTTTTAGTGGAAAGGATGTCTTCTCTAGAAATTAAGTTTCACCCTAGGTGGATATTTACATACTCTCTTAGGAAGTTAAGAGAATATATACTTATAGAATAATAGGATAAAATGCAAATTTGCAGCTGCACATAACCCATAGCTTTATTTAGTCAGGTGCAGGTAGAACAAAAAACAATTCATTCATTGCCATGGGTTACTGCCCAGGTGCAGATCTGCCCAATGTTAATAAATGACCCGCAGTAGACTATCACCATACTGTATTACCCCATTCAAGACCTCAGCTCTCTCCAAATCAGTTAAAAGTAGAACCTATTCCTCTTTTTAAGTTAACACGTACTGCATCCAGTTGAAGAATTGGTGCTGCTACAAAGTCACAGCTGCAAAACTGCTGAACTAAAATGACTATAAATTAAAACCAAGGGTTGTAGATCAAAAACGGACCAGAAGAGGTCCCCCTATTACAGCTCAGAATCATTCAGTGAAGGCAAAGTGCTGGCTCATGCATCAATCTGCCAAGTATTTTCATAACATCTTTTTAATAAATACATTCAAAAGCTGCCAAACCCATGATATGTAACATTTATGGTTGCATCCTGTTAAGTCTTAGAACCAGAGCTTAATTATCCTTTTGCAAACGTTAATAATCTTCTGATTGCCAGAGAGGCCAAATCGATTACAGAACATGCTGGCATGGGAAGCCTGGCATCATTACAAACCCTGCTGCATTATTTGTCTGTGAGCCATTATGAGCTCCACTGCCAGTACAAACTGTTACAAGGAACAGAACCAGCAATTGCTCATATCAAAGCATGGGTTCATTTATATAGATTGATAGAAGGGTACATGAACCTATAACAATTTGTTCTGGCCCTGAGTCTGAACCTGGGCTTTGATATTTAAATAAAAACATGCCCTATTTAGTGATTATATGCCATTGCTTATTTAATTTTTTTTGAATGCACTGAATTCTTCTTAAAGGGGTAGTTCACCTTTAAGTTAACTTTTAGTATGCTATAGAACAGCTAATTCTAAGCAACTTTTCAATTGCCCTTCATTGTTTTCTTTGTTATAGTTTTTGAATTATTTGTATTGAAGGTAGGGGAAGGTAGTTTGGGGAGATTGTCGCCACGAAAATAAGGCGATTTGTCGTCGGGGCGACTAATCTCCCCGAATCTGCCAGTGTACCCTTACCCTAAGGCTACAAATCTGTTGTTACTGCTAGGTTTTATTACTCTCCTCTCTGTTCAGGCCTGTTGCTTTTCATATTCAAATTAGTACATGGCTGCTAGGGTAATTTGGACCCTAGCAACAAGATTGCTGAAATTGCAAATTGGAGAGTTGCTGAATAAAAAGCAAAATAGCTCACGAAAACACACTTAATAAAAAAATGAAAACTAATTGCAAATTATCTCAGAATATCATTTTTTTTACATAATACTAAATGTTAAAGAGGTGGTTCACTTTTAGTATGTTATAGCTTGGCCAATTCTCAGCATCTTTTCAATTGGTTTTCATTATTTATTCTTTATAGTGTTATAGTTCTTTACTTTTTTATTCTGCAGCTTTCAAATGGGTCATCGCTGCCCCCTTCTAAAAACAAATGCTCTGTAAGGCTACAAATGTATTGTTATTGTTAATTTTTATTACTCATCTTTCTATTCAGGCCTCTCCTATTTATATTCCAGTCTCTTATTCAAATCAATGAATGGTTGCTACGGTAATATGGACCATAGCTACCAGATTGCTTAAAATACAAACGGAGGAGCTGCTGAATTAAAAGCTAAATAACTCAAGAACCTTGAATAATAGAAAATGAAAACCAATTGCAAATTGTCTCAGAATATCAGTCTCTACATCATATTAAAATTATCTCAAAGGTGAATCTAATGGTTAACAACCCCTTTAAAGGTGAAGGAAAGGCTGTATTTACTTGGGGGTGCCAAAAGTGATTGTATATATTTACCTGACACTCTGGGCCGGTGCTCCTATCAGGTGAAAACTGCACCGGTCCGGGGGTTATACCAGCGACCACCATGAAATGATCATCTTCCGGCTTTCTTCGCGCAGGTGCGCATTCGCAGAAGTGCAAAAAGCTGAACTTCAATGAAGAAGGTGGCTATTTCGAACACCCGCCGTACTGCGCATGCGTCTGCCCTGGGAAATTTGAAGAAGGAAGCCAATCGCTCTGTGGTGCTGGCTGGGAGAATCCAGGGCTGGTGCAGTTTTTTCCAGGAACACCGGCCTGGAGTGCGAGGTAAGTATATATAATCACTTGGGGTGCCTAACTTTTTGCACCCCCAAATAAATAGGTCTTTCCTTCTCCTTTAACATATTTGCATGCTTGAGAGCTGCAAAATGGTTTTGCTATATAGCTTTTTGCTAATAATGCTTTTTTAGGAGCCGCTACAGAAAATAACCAGATAATTACTATTCCAGGTAAGCAATAGAATATGTGCTCATACTTCACTATCTAATGGAAAATCAGTACCAGCGAGCGATGCTCTTTTTTAGTTTCTGTGTAGTACCAGATGTTGCCGAACCTCAACTCTCAGCATCCCCCAATAGGGATACTTTGAGATACACAGTATTTCTATAAAATCTGCAGTGGACAAGGTTGCTATTGAATGTGTATTTAAAAGAAATAGTTTCAGATTGCAGAGAAAAATATCACAGCACTGTTTTTATCTAGTTATTTTTATCTAGTGACCTTACAGCCCAGGTAACAAGCACAATCCAAGCCACCCGAATGTTCCAAGGCATGTTCAGACCTATTAGCCTGCAGAGTGACTCAGCTGTATATGTGTCCCTTTCTCTTTATTGGCAGCTGTTCCCTCGCAGGTAACATCCTGCTAGATTGAAGGGCACGTGATATGGTTGGAGTTGGCACAGGTCCTTAAGGCAAACATGGAAGCAGAGAGACAGCAGACAAGGATATGCCTGTTGATTTTCAGATAACCAGTTATGCTGTCGCTGAATGCACTATATACAGTATGCTGTAAATAGGAAAATGTACCCTTTATATTCAGTATTATACACAACTATGCAATTAGGCTACAAATGTATTGTCACAAAGCAGATATTCCCATACACGCCCTGGCATCAGTTTGCAAAGGTGCCTTGCACAGTGTGGAGCTTCTCACTACATCTGCTCGTGCCGAGCAATTAAATATCTTGACAGCTCAGTGTGATCCTGGCCTGGATTCTCTTGGCACATATAGCAAGACCAAATTTACTGTGAAATAAAGGCACAGAGAAGAATTTATCACTGTCGGCTGCTCTGCCCTGTATATGTCACGGAGATTAAACCCACAGCTTTTCATTTGTGATGAACTACATATCCCAGCATTCTTGAAACTGTTAAAAGGAGCAGGTGTAGGATGTTTGTATTGTGTTCAAATATAAAGACCCTTATTGTGGTAAAGCCTCGGTTGGCCCACTAGCTGTTTTTAAAAAACGCATCCATTGGATTTTGGAGGATGATGGGAGGGAGCTGTATTTCTAAGACATGAATAAAATACTTCTTTCACAGCTCCCAAAGCATTTCAGGCATGCAGTCTGGCACATTTTCTTAGGGTGCCATGGCTAATATGTGTGTGTGTGTAAAATGGGTATAGGGCAGAAGCAGATCTAGACCACCAGTTCCCTTGCCCTGCTCACAGCTCGCAACCTGCTCAAGCCGCTAGTATTGAAAACAAGGGAGTTGCACTGGGGACTGGATGGGCAGACAGTTTGACAGATATTTGAATGTTCTACCGTGCCTTTTTGTGGTTCCATTGTTCCTCAAATAGTGTTACCATCAAAGATTCAGAGTATAGAGAACCCAAAGAACATGCCGTCCTAGCCTGGCCTGCTAGCCTAACAGAATATCTACTGATGGGTCACTGCCACAGAATTCCCATCAAACCTTTATCATTTTCTTAATACCTATATCATATAGCAATATAACTACATCTAACTGTTGTGAGAGTGGGTTCAGGTAGCCTTGTGGCCCTCTAAACACCTTCTAGTAACCCAGAGCAGTGGTCACATAAGTATTGTGGTGATACAATATACCCTGCTAGTCTATTAATTATGGTGCTTAATTAAGACTTGATAAAGGGCTGGAATAGCCCGAAACGTGGCTTTTGTTGTTATACATGTAATCAAGGGAAATGCAAATATAATATAAAAATATAATATAATATAAAATCTTAGGGCAGCCCAGCGTAACAGCAACCTACCCACTGCCTCCCCTCGCCTGCTCATGCTGCTGCACACCTGTCTGCTGCTGATAGTTTGCAGGGGTGTGTGAAATTTTAGGGACTACAACAACTACAGAAGAAGCAGGCCTTGCGGTCCCAGCCCTCCCATGATATCGGGGTCTGCTTCCTCTGTACACAAAAGATAAGGAATGGAGCACCAATCTTGGTTAAAAAAGCTTTTTTTTTCTCACAGTTGGAAAGAGAGCATGCAGTATTACCACACCTGACACATTTCAGTCCCTTCCTCTATAGTTGCACCACTGGAACTTTCTCATTATAATCAATTCCATTTCTAAAAATCCTCTTCACTATCCCCCCTCTCAGCAATTGGTCAATTTTCATTCAGATTTTGATGGACAGTTAGGTCAAATACATTGGTGTGCGCTCCCTTTGCATAGGCATGACGTTAGAGATAACTGCCTTATACAGTGGATTACATTTTATTTGCCCTTTAATTACAACCTTCTGTATGATACATGTGAGAAAGCAGTTGAGAGTATTAAGGGACAATAGAAAAATAGAACGTGGTTTGTGTAAAGCTGCTCTTCCTATGACACACCTGGGAAATACAAAGAGATACACTGTTTACAATCTCTTTTTAGAGTCTCAGGGTTACAGTATTCCTATGTGAGAAAGGATTTTAAGCCTTCTGTTAGTTGTTTTATAACACCATTGCAGATAAGTAGGGTTCCCTTTGTATATCTTTTTAATTAACCAGATAACTTAAAAAAATAGATATATTTTATTCTTTTTTTTCTGGATAGAAGGACTAACCCCTGTACATAGTGCAGAAAAGAACACAATTCTGAGCAGTTGTCCAAGTTGCTGACAATTGTCCAGTAGCTGACAAAATCCTAATGAAGTGTGACATTCAAGGAAATGTTCCCTCCACGAGTTGCAGTTTCAAATTCAAAACATCTCAGAAGTTCTGCATTTTTTTAAATTGTATCTGACAGGAACTGAAATACTGCCTTTGTACTACAGGTATGAGATCCTTTATCTGGAAACCCGTTATCCATAAAGCTCCAAGTTATGAGAAGGCCATCTCCAATAGACTCCATTTTAATCAAATAACTCTAATTTCAAAAAGTGAATTCCTTTTTCTCTGTTAGAACAAAACAGTAGGGTGTACTTGATAGAATTAATCCTTGCTGGAGGCAAAACAATCTTACTGGGTTTAAATTATGTTTAAATTATTATATTAAAGGAAAATAATGTATAAACTATTTTTAATAGCCTTATGGTATGGATATCCAAATTATGGAAAGACCCCTTATTAACAATACTACGGATCCCAAGCATTCTGGATAACCGATCTCATACATGTATTTTAGAGGGTAATGTCATAAATGGTATTAAATTTGCTACTTGTCTAATATCCCATAGTAACGAATCAGGAGATCTTTTTGAAAAGCAAATATCTGATTGGTTGCAATCGGTTAATAGGCTCAACACTCAGGGGGATTTGTGGCAGTGGGCCGTTCGGATGGTGGAGGGGGATAGTAGGGAGAGATGCTGCCTATAGTAACAGGGGTATAACAGTCTCTGGGAAGGGATTGTGGCTGTGGGATAGCAGGTATAGTAGGGAGAGATGGTGCCTATAGTCAGGGCCGGAACTAGGGGTAGGCAGAAGAGGCACGTGCCTAGGGCGCAAAGTTGAAGGGGCGCCAGGCACGGTACCTCTTCTGTCGGATTCCCCCTAGTTCGGACCCCTGTGTCCCTACCTGCATCAGCAATTCCATTCTACTTCATTTACGCGTGCGCACGCGCTGGTTCACGCATTTGCGCGCACCTGTTCGTACGAACACTTGTGGAGGGGGGAAACATAGTCGCTAGGTTGCCTAGGGCGCCCAGCCGTCTCGGCCCGGCACTGCCTATAGTAACAGGGGTATAATAGTCTCTGGGAAGGGACTGTGGCTGTGGGAAAGCAGGTATAGTAGGGATAGATGGTGCCTATAGTAACAGTGGGTCAATAGTCTCTGGGAAGGACTGTGGCATAGCAGGGAGAGATGGTGCCTATAGTAGCAGTGGGATAATAGTCTCAGGGAAGGGACTGTGTTGTCGGATAGCAGGTATAGTAGGGAGAGACGGTGCTTATAGTAGCAGTGGGGATAATAGTCTCTGGGAAGGGACTATGGGATAACAGGTATAGTAGGGAGAGATGGTGTCTAAAGTAACAGTGGATAATGGTCTCTGGGAGGGGAGTGTGACTGTGGGATAGCAGGTATAGTAGGGAAAGATGGTGCCTATAGTAGCAGTGGGATAATAGTCTCTGGGAAGGGACTGTGGGATAGCAGGTATAGTAGGGAGAGATGGTTCCTATAGTAACAGTGGGATAATAGTCTCCGGGAAGAGACTGTGACTGTGGCATAGCAGGTATAGTAGGGAGAGATGGTCTCTATAGTAGCAGTGGAATAATAGTCTCTGGGAAGGGAGTGTGACTGTGGGACAGCAGGTATAGTGGGGAGAGATGGTGCCTATAGTAGCAGTAAGGAATTGTGAAAGTATGATGGTATTTATTGTTGTGCAAAAGCTGTTCCTGTAGTATTCATGTTCCAAGACATGTACATTTTGCGTTATTATTTTCTTATTTGGACCCCTTACACATTATTTCCGCTTAACCCCACCCATGCAGTACAGCATCTTTTTTATAATATTCTGTAGAAGAGACCATAATATTGTTCAGCCTATAAGACCGTTTTTACTAGCTTTGGTGAGGAGGCAGATCTTTAGGCATGCTGTTCATTTTGTAAAATAAATAAAATCTGTTTGTTTTTTTTTTATTGTATTAATTGAATTTGTATTTTTTTTTTACATTTTAGTTGCACTTTAGCTCCAGAACCTTTCATTCGTCTCATTATCATTATAATAACTTGAAAGCAAGTAATGTGTGCCCTCAGTCTTTGTTCAGATTCTGACAGGCAATTACTGCTATTTTAGAGAGCCCAAGTACTGGCATGATGATGACATCATTGCCTAATGGCTCTGCATTACATCATGGACTCTGGGGATGCAGGTTGTAGCCTGTGCCCTGTAGGTTCACTGTGCCCAAGGTAGCTGTGGTCACTAGTTTATCCCCCTGGAGTAAATGTGTGCTAGTTACATACGTAATGCTGCTAAACTGCACTGCGGTTACCCATTAGCTGTCCTTTGTACAGATGTCTTTAATGCTGTCTTCATGAAGAGACAGCATTAAAGAGACAGTGACCACATTATTTTCAAGAAGGGCATACACTTGGCAGTTGACACCTGAGCCCTATTCAGATTAAAGACAAAAAAGTGACGGCATTTAAGTATTGCTTCACCTTGCCTCACCTATCCCCATTTTTCAGATAAGAAAACAAAGGCTCCATACTTTGCAGCACATTTGAGTGGAGTATTAATCTTGCCACAGTATATAGCACCTTCAGAGCAGAATCATACCTTGGAACCTAGATATCAATAGGACACTGGATACTTAGAATTCCCATAGACAACACCATCCCATAACTGAGGAATTAAGATAATTCATCCCAATTTCAGCCTAATTTTCCTTTAGTCTGATACCCCTCCGCTGTTGTGGGCTTACCTAGGTAAATTGAGCCCCACAGTATGGAAACCAAGTTGTTGGATTGTAAGCTCTTTTTGGCAGGGCCTACTTCACTGCTTCTATTGGTCGATATGTAGGTAGGTTCATTGAATAAACCCATTTATTGTACCACGGTATGGAATATCTTTGCGTTCTATAAATACATGTTAATACTAAAAATGACCTAAGCTGTAGTAAGTCAAAAGTTTTATGTCAGATTCAAAATTTGGCTTACCTCAAAAAAGACAGACCAGGTGTATCTGGGACCTACTTTTTTTTAGCTAGTTAAACTGCTAAATGCTGTTCACCATACAGGGCTTGCTGTAAACCTTGTCATTTCTATTTGTTATGATTAAGCTTAGCATTACGAGGCAGAAGACCCTGTACTTGCCATGTCCTCCTCTAAGGGGTTAAAGGGATCCATTACCAATCTGGCTTCTTTTTCTTCCCGTTTTCTCCTTCGTTGTATAGTGCAATACAAATGCAGTGTACTGTTTGGCACATGTATGCATATAAAGGGGAAAAAAAACCCATCCAAAATTGTATCAAATCCTAGTTCAGTATTAGTGAGACCCATTATTACAATTTCGCACTCTGGGTCGGGGGAAGACAGGTTCATGCAATGAATTGCTTGTACCTTTACATATTGCTTAATTACCTGTTTATCTGTTAGATGCTGAGCCCTGTCCAGAAGTGAGTGATCTTTTCCCAACTAGTCACAGCTGGCTGCAGCTGTCATAAACTCATGGTGAGAACCTGCAGTGCAGTTTTAGAAACGTTGTCTCGCCCCTTACCTATACAGGGAGCTAATAGACGTACAGATGTAACTGGGACCTCATTTTAGGACCCAAACAAGCTTTGGTAAGAATGGATTTATTGAGATGGATAAAAACTGCTTAGCAATCAATGGAAGCATGCCATGTGGATGTATGGGGGCCTAGGAGTAAAGAGGACCCAGTAAGGCCCTAATTAATGAGCAATTCCAATATATCTTGGTACACCCAAAAAACACTGGTCAGCTTACAAATGTTTTGGGGCCCCAAATTAAATTTGCTATGGGTGCCAGTAACATCTAGTTATGCCACTGCACCCTACACGTATTGGGCTGCCCATAGAGTTGCACCCTTGCAGGCAGCTAAAGAATTGGAATGAATAAAATTAAACCACTTGGTTTATTAAAATAAAAAGCCTGTTTGTTTTCCTTCATGGAATAACACCTGGCAGCATAGAAGGGGTATCTGTCTGCTAGTCGACTAAAATGGAGCCCGCATCATTAAAATATATTACAAGACCAAAACCCTATGCTGGCATTTGCAGTTTAGCCCCACTTAAAAGGTGAACACCAACACATACATGTTGTGTGAGGGGGTATTATTGCTACAATCATTAATGCCAGAATTCCTATTCCACAGGGATTGGTGTAAAAGCTGCAATGTGATTTCCGATATTCAGGGACGCAAGCAGGGAGGGAAATGGCTTGGCTTTTTAGGAAACTGCACAGATAATATTTATGATCTCCCCTTGGAATCCCTCCTAGGCGTCTTATTATTAGAATAAATATGAAATCAAGTGTGATGTGGCTTTTCCAGGAAGACAAATGTCCCCATTAGAAATAAATGTCCGTTCTAGGTTATTTTAGAGAAGGAGATGGTTTTTCCTAACCAGACGGGATCACACAGTCGCAATCATTCATGCTCACAGAACTGAAGAGCTCTGCGGAAAGCCCTGGCGAGGGCTCAGTAGTACAATGTGCTCCTTATCGTGCCAGAATCAAGGCTTGAATGTGGAATTATGAGTGGAACCTTCTGGCTGTGCCTTGGGATCAGCACGTGTTATTTGGAAATGGGTAACCTCCCTCTGGTGTGTGTGCAGAAGAACAAACTGTTCAGGCTGCGCCAGTGCTGCTGTGCACTAGTGTCTGGCCGCTGATAGACTCACAATGACAGCACCTCCCCTGCTTCCCACGTGTGCAGTCTGGCTCCCAGCCGCATGTGCATGTTGTGCTGCAGACAGCCCTCCCCTGCCCTACAGAATGTAAACAGAACAATGCTGCAACTCATACACAACTTCCTATACTGCTACAGTATGCCCAGCCACAGCAGTGTGACAACAGGCATGGCCCAGAGGTGCACCCCACACCCATCTCCATAGATTATTATGAAGATCTAGGCAAGCTTACTCTGCCCCAAAAGATATTTCTATAAGTTCTGCAATTAATAGCCTCTTAAAACAAAAACTGACACCCTTCACCCAATGTTCTCTCTAATTCCTTCTTGGCTATGTGCAAAAAAAATATTTTTTGCGCACATTTTTATTTGAGCGTGTTCGGGTCGGAATCAATACAAAATGTCTTTGTGAGCACCACAATTTGTTGTGTGCTCTGGCCTCATGGGTGGTGCACATCTTAGAGGGAACATTGCCTTCACCCCCAGCTGGAAAGAAATGATACATTATACACAACTGCATTACCCCCCCCAACAGGAGCACAGGGTTGCCACCTGGCCGATGTTTTACCTGCCTGGCCGGTAAAAATGATGGCTGATACCAATGTTATAAATAGGGAAAAAAGTTAAATATATAGGAAGGCCGGTATTTTTTTCCATTTAAGGTGGCAACCCTATATGCAATGAATACATTATAATCATGGGTCTGTCTTTAAATAAAATAAACAACTGGAAAATCCATGCACAGGAACATGTTATGCAACTGCATGGATGGAAAGGTGTGTTATATGCCCTGCAGCAAGAGCGTTATATCTCATGCATGCACACAGGATAGCAATGGGTGTTTGTGTGTGCAGAAGGGTTATTACATTGCAGGGTTCCCAACCATTGTGTTGCTGGAGCTTATAAACTGTGCTGGGTGCTAATCATCATGTGGTTATAAAATATTTATGGTTTTAGGTGTCAGGGTTAGTAATGCAAATTCCTGCTTCCGGGTGCCAGGTACAGACAGTGCTCAGGGTGCTATTACCATATATACTGTTAGCTGGGAAGGGCAATTGTCATGGGGTAGGTAGGGTGTAAGTGACAGGGTATTGAGCCTATTTGTTGTTGTTAGTGCTGCCACCTTTTCTGAAAAAAAAGGCCGGCCTTTCTATATCGTTGCCCTTTTTTTCCTATTAATAACATTGGCATTATGCATCATTTTTACTGGCCAGGCCGGTAAAATACCAACCAGGTGGCAACCCTAGTTGTAGTGTCCTGAAATTCAGTATTTAGTAATGCTGGGTAACCCCTAATATCCTACAAAGAGGCTGGCTGGCAGGCCCAGACTGGCAATCTGTGGGTTCTGGCAAATGCCAGAGGGGCTGCTGTAAGATACCATAGAAAATGGCTATTAAGTGGGCTGGTAGAGGGCTGTCTGGGCTGGTAGGGGGCGGTTTGGGCTGGTAGAGGGCTGTTTGGGCCTCTGTGTACTTGGAATGGCAGGGCCTATTTTGACTCCCAGTCCAGGGGATTGATCAGAGAAAAAGAGAGATTGTAGAACATATGCAGGATGCAGTGACCATATGAAATATACTTTATGTGGTCTGGGTGCAATGCTGCAGGTTAGTTGGGGAAGCATGCTTTTGCTTGATATTGGGGTGCATTGCAGTAGTAGTTGGGGAGGGGAGTACATAGTGCAGGGTGGGTGCATGTGAGTGCATTGTGTTGGTGGGTGGAGGTGCAGAGAGTGCACAGAGTTGGTGGGTGGAAGTGCAGGGAATGATATAGAAGTTAGGGGGTGGTTACTGCAGGATATTCAGAGTGCAGTGAATACATATGAAAGCAGGTTATTAGTGGGAGCAGTGAGTGCAGAGGAGGTTATTAAGGGGTGCAGCGAGTTGAAAGCGCTGGGGATTGTGGGGAGCAGAGAGCGCAGTAGAAAGGAGGCAGATTCCCCACGTGCAATAGACATGTGGGCTGTACAGGAAGCAGTGCAAGTGTAGCGAGCAGTGTGCGCACTTACAGTCCAGCGTGTGGGAGTCGGCGGCTCCCTCCCAGACTGTCTGGGGCTGATATAACGCCGCTGCGCGCTAACTTCTGCATCGGAAACGCAGCGCAAAGTGCGCCTGGAAGGAAAGTGTAGGCAAAAAGAGGGGAGCAGGTAGAGTGGGGCGGGAGGGATGGGAGGGTCCGGGGAGGGGACCAAGGGAGGGAGCAGTGGGGAGGAGGAGGAGAGCCAAGCGATGGAAGAAGAAGCAGAGGAGGACGAGAACCTGCCGCCGGGGGAAGAGCAGGGGATGCGGGACAGTCTGCTCGGGGGAGCCCCGGAAGGGGTTGCGGTGTCAGCCGAGGTGCCAGTGCCAGGGAAGCGAGAGGAAGATGTCAGGGGTCGGGTGCCCGACGGAGGCTTCGGCTGGGTCGTAGTGCTGGCGGCCACCTGGTGCAGCGGCTCCATCTTCGGCATCCAAAACTCATTCGGGATCCTGTATGTGATGCTCCAGGAGGAGATGGACGGCGGCACCAAGGGACAAGGCATGGACTTCAAGACAGGTAAGTGCTCCTCCTGCCTCTACAACTTCTCACAGCACTTGCTCCTTCTCTCTCTCTGGCATCAGTCCTATTACTCCTGTGTAGCGCTACAAGCGGACTCCCTGTGCAACTTAGCAAAAGCTCACCGACCACATGGTCCTTTTAGGTTTCAGCTGATGATCACAGGCCTGGGAGAACATAGTGATGAGTATATAGACACCCAGCAGGCTTTATTGATTGACATCAGCTATATGGAGCGTCTATAGGCGTCCACTGCACATATATAAGCACAGAGAACTTATTGGCATCAGCTATTGGTAGTGTGTATAGCAACCCAGTGCAGTCAAGGCTTTAACTATTACCCCTCACACTGATCATTACAGAGACATGAGCTACACACAGCAACTCTAGGCAAGTATCAGGGGGTGCTCGAGGGTATATTCTTTGACTATACGTCTATGGCATCTGAGTTATTTCCCATATCAAAGGAGAGTCTCATTTAGTACTAAATAAGTGTCATCCCAACATATATATATATATATATATATATATATATATATATATATATATATATATATATATATATATATATATATATATATATATGTGTGTGTGTACTCTACATTACTGACACATTCTATCATCTGTACATAATTCCCAGCACATTCAGTACCTGGCACACAAGACACCTTCCTGTCATCACCTACTGATAACACAATTTTTAGTCCTATACCAAATTACCAACGCGCACTGATAGCAACATGTATCTCCCACCTCTTTCTGATGCTCAGATACCTCTATACAGTTTATAAATACAGTAGGACAGGCCTGTCCCAACTGCAGACTTTCCCTATCGTTTCCCTGTTTAGCTCAAGAAATAAACATCGTTTATGCTAATTAAACCAATAGCCAAAAAGTAGAGTCAATACAAGCCCCTTGCTATACAAGGGGGTATACTGCCCCTTTAAAAGGAACATGCAGCCAAAAATAACATTTTGTTTTATGATAGAAACAAATATACATGAATGAAACATTTTGATGGTTTGAAAGTTATTTGTAAATATAATTACTATTGAAACCAATATGTGTCTGTCTTTGAAGCTTCTGACTTTTGTAACAAAATCAGGTACTAACAGAGCTGTGCAAAATTATTGAAAGTATACTTCAACAATATAAGCATCATTACTACTATAACATCAATTTTCTCCCTATTTTATCTGTTATTCCACAGCCTTTCCCAGAGACTGTTATCCCTCTGCTACTATAGACAATGTCTCTCCCTACTATACCTGCTATCCCACAGTCACACTCCCTTCCCAGAGACTATTATCTCACTGTTACTATAGGCACCATCTCTCCCTACTATACCTGCTATCCCACAGTCACAGTCCCTTCCCAGAGACTATTATCCCACTGTTACTATAGGCACCATCTCTCCCTACTATACCTGCTATCCCACAGTCACAGTCCCTTCCCAGAGACTATTATCCCACTGTTACTATAGACACCATCTCTCCCTACTATACCTGCTATCCCACAGTCACAGTCCCTTCCCAGAGACTATTATCCCACTGTTACTATAGGCACCATCTCTCCCTACTATACGTGCTATCCCACAGTCACACTCCCTTCCCAGAGACTATTATCCCACTGTTACTATAGGCACCATCTCTTCCTACTATACCTGCTATCCCACAGTCACACTCCCTTCCCAGAGACTATTATCCCCACTGTTACTATAGGCACCATCTCTCCCTACTATACCTGCTATCCCACAGCCTCAGTCCCTTCCCAGAGACTATTATTCCACTGCTGCTATAGGCACCATCTCTCCCTACTATACGTGCTATCCCACAGTCACACTCCCTTCCCAGAGACTATTATCCCACTGTTACTATAGGCACCATCTCTTCCTACTATACCTGCTATCCCACAGTCACACTCCCTTCCCAGAGACTATTATCCCCACTGTTACTATAGGCACCATCTCTCCCTACTATACCTGCTATCCCACAGCCTCAGTCCCTTCCCAGAGACTATTATTCCACTGCTGCTATAGGCACCATCTCTCCCTACTATACCTGCTATCCCACAGTCACACTCCCTTCCCAGAGACTATTATTCCACTGCTGCTATAGGCACCATCTCTCCCTACTATACCTGCTATCCTACAGCCACAGCCCCAACCTGGATACTACTTTCCCCAAAGCTACTATAGTAATTGCTGTGCAGCCAGAGTCAGGAAGTAAATTTATATTGGTAATTAAATTTTCCACACTTGCATACAACAGATTTTATGTAGGGTCCACTGTGTGTGGGACAGAGTACAATTATCTCTACCAACCAACCCAGAAAGAGTTTGCAGTCATGCAGTAGTATTTATACTACGTCTTCCTGCAGTGTGTGATCCATCCTATATCTGTGTGTGTCATCCTATATCTTCAGCAGTTTTCAGAGGCACATGTTGCTTCCCCCTTCCCAAATCTGGGATTACACACAAACACTTTGCAGATTAATCCTGTCCTCCCTAATTAGACTGCATTGTTTAATAAGATTGGTAACCCGCTCGGTGTCCCTTTCAGTGAAACCATTAAGCCAAAATATATTTATTTATGTGATGTGATGCCATCTGCTCTCAGTAGGCAGATGGTTCCTTTCCATTATCTGAAAATACACTGTGCACGAGGGCACCTTCCTCCCCCGCCATACTATAGTAATACGTGAAACCTGAGCTCTTTATTCTTATTCATTCACTAGGGACTGGTGTGTATACCTGCGTTGGGCTCTATAATCTTCCCAGACATTTAGTGATTAAATGCCTTTCCATAAATTAAACTCTTAAAGCAGCAGTCTGTGTTATGGCTGGAAATCAGAAACAATGCAATTAATATAGCGATAGTAAATACTAGTGCATTAGCTACATTACTAGAGACAGATATAGAACTTTTTTGGATGGAAACCTTCAAACTGAGCATAAACGGAAAGTTAAACTTTATGTCTGTTGCGTATGCATGTAAACACCTTTGCACTTGTTTACTCTTTAGTTATGTTTTTTTTTTATTATATACATTTTATTCTATTATTATTCTATATGTCTCTGAAGTAAAACATTTGATGCTATCTGGTTGCTTGAGATAGTGATCTTAGCAACCAGAAAGTAAGATACCAACTTAACCTCTTTACTGCTACTGTTCTGATTTTTCTGCATGTTGATAGGAAAAACACAGCAAGGCAAAGTTCAAAAAACAAAACCCTGAAACGTAAATTTTAATAGTGTCGCAGTTATGTCCCTGAAACTACAGGGACGTCTGCCGTAGACTTCACTTTATCCAAATAATCTAAATATTTTAAAATTATTTAAATTTTCTCTGTAATAATAAAACAGTATATTGTATGTGATCCAAAGTAAGTTGTAATGAATCCTTATTGGAAGCAAAACCAGTCTATTGGGTTTATTTAAAGGAGAAGGAAAATCGTTTACCACTTGGGGGTGCCAAATGTTAGGCACCCCCAAGTGAGTGTATTTACTTACCTGAAACCCCGGGCCGGTGCGCCTATCAACAGAAAACTGCACCGGCCCGGGGTTATTCCAGTGAGCACCACGGAGCGATCCTCTTCCTGCTTCTTCTTTCTTCTCACGGCTGCCCATGCACATTAGAGTCAAAAGCCGAACTTTAACTAAAAAAAGTCGGCTTTTTAATTCTACTGCGCATGCTTCTGCCCCGGGAAATTTGAAGAAAGAAGAAGCCAGAAGAGAAGTGGTCCGTAGTGCTCACTGGAATAACCCCTGGCTGGTGCAGTTTTCTGTTGATAGGAGCATTGGCCCGGGGTTTCAGGTAAGTAAATACATTCACTTGGAGGTGCCTAACATTTGGCACCCCAAGTGGTAAACGACTTTCCTTCTCCTTTAATCTTTACATGATTTTCTAGTAGACTCAGGGTAGGACTCCACAAGTGTTTTCGTCGCAATCCGATGTGCTGCGACAAAACGCATGCAACAAAAATAAGGTAAGTAATAGAATTGTCGCATGTCGTCGCAGCGTTGATCTGACGCGACACAACTGTCAGATGCAGACGCAGCGTCTGCATCCGGCAGTCGTGACGCATCGGATCAACGATGCAACAATTCTGTCTCTTACCTTACTTTTGTAGCATGCGTTTTGTCGCAGTGCGTTGGATCATGCCGGAATTGTTAGTTTAGTCCTACCCTTAAGGTTTACAGAAAACCCCAGGTCCCAAGCATTCTGGATAACAAGTCCCGTATATACATGTTTATATATACGAGAGTGAGTGTGTGTGTATAGGAAGGAAGCGCCTTTTTTCCCATAGAAAACAACCCCAACAGTCTACCCTCATAATTTGTCTTCCATCCCTCTAACCAATTTAGTTGCATGTCGCTCCAGCTCATTTATATCCCTCTTAAGGATTGGAGTCTAAAACTGCACTGCATACTCCAGATGAGGCCTTACCAGGGACCTATAAATGCATATGCAAATTAGGATTCGGGATTTGTTTCGGTGGTCTTCTCTCTTGAAGGAGTTGGGGGTTCGGCCAAATCCAAAATAGTGGATTAGGTGCTCCCCTACTTGAAATATACTGTATGTCATAGTTGAGCTAATGGATAGAAGTCATAGGTACCTGACAGTAGCTGTGAAATCTAATTTTTTTTCCTTGAGGGGGTCTTAAGTATCAGTAGGCTTGAATGGGCTGCACTTTGAAAGTGTTCCACAGCATGGCAGTATGGCATAGGTTGCAGATTCCCCACCAAGAACTTGCCCATGCAGTTTTCCTAATGACCTATTTCTACAGGCTCCAGACATCTTGCAGTGAAGGGTTAATGCAACACATATATAATGTATACACATTGGTATCAGGGGGACAAACAGTAGTCTGGGGGTCTAGACTGTGGCATAACCAGGCAGGTATATGGAGCTCCATGATTTCTGATGTCATTCACACCTCTGGAACTAACCTCCTGTGCTACCAAAACCTACTTGCACCGGAGCTTTAACAAGGCACCTTTATAGACATTACAGGACTGATGCGACCACCTCTTTCAAATGCCATGACATCAATTTACACATGAATGGCTGATAAGATATCATTCACTTTTACCAGCACATTTGTTAATTCTTCACCCTTTATGGCTGTTGGCAAAACATGCTTCTCTAGGCCACCTGCTCCTTTGAGTTATACTTAGGATCTCCAACTGAATGTGGCGTATTCCCAGCGCACAGGCACAGTAACTGTCTTTGTACATCTGTTGCAGTATCTTAATCAGGCAGCTGGTTTGGTTTTTCGAGGTGTTCCCCTCCCTACAATCACACTTCCTCTGTGGCCTTAATAAGGACTTTGTTGGGGGAGGCTGCTGCTGCTGCCTGTAATGGATAGGAAACCAAAGCCTTGGGTTTCTGCAGGCCCTATAGCATTGTAGATTCCGAGTGCTTCCTAGAGGCGGCTGCCATGTTCACTGTTCACTTTTTAGAGAAAAAGGTTAAAACGATTTATCAGTGTAATCAGCGCCTGGCTATAACATGCTAGTCTGCTAAATGGTTTCAATTATTTACAAGGTCTGATTTCTGTGCCTGCCTTTGTTTTTAACTCTTGCTGGTTTTCTCCTATGTGAGACAACAACCCCAATTCATTCTGGCTGTACACCTTGTATTGTTATTGCTAAATGCACTTGTGTTTATTACAGTGTATACTGTAACCGTCACAACATAACTGTTATGGACTTACCATCAGTTCATGTTTGATGTGCAAATAACAAGAAAAAAAGAAGGGCACATTGATAAAAAGTATCTTAAAGTGACAATAACGCTAACTGTAGTGGATCTTTAGTGAGGCAACTTCGGGCGACTCCGGAAAACGAAGTGCCGCGTGCCGGAGGGTAGGGGGAAAGCAGTTCGAGGAGATTGTCGCCCCAAAGAAAAGGAGATTTGTCGCTGGAAAATTACTGGGGTGGAGGGGTGCTGTTCCAGCAATCTGCACCCACAGTGTTAGTAATGACTAACCTTGTTCCCTTTTTGCTGAAAAATGCCCTGGCCTGAGGTACACTTCTAACAGTGCCGTGTCATCATCAATGGCCCATTCAACTATATGGGATCCTATGCATTCACAATATACCTGCCCGATTCATGCATGTGTGCCTTATAATTGAAATAGGAAATTTGCTATACTAAGCATGCCCATGGGGCATTGGAAAACAAAGATGGTAGTATGGCCCTGTTAGGAACATACCCTGGGTTGGTCCATTTTTCAGCAAAAGGGAGCAATGGCCCAGGGATCTACTGTAATCATTGGGGGAGTGCCTGACAAATAGGCACACCCCAGTGATGTTTACCTTTTTTTTTGTCTTTAATAATTATTTTTCACAAATATTTTCTTAAAGGTATATTTTTATAAGTGCACTAATATTATTTAGCTACCGGATCCTGTACCTGGAAATTCACACTAAAGGCTATGTATAGAATTACCACAGCACTAATATATAACCCTATACTTTTATACACTTGATAATGATGTATCGTCCCTGAAATGTGTTTCCTAGCAGGGTTTTTTTCTGTTCTTTGATAAGTTGATGCTCTCTAGACATATTTTATTATCATTATTAATTATTTCACCAGCTTCACCCCAATTAACTTGCTTTTTTAAATAAAATTTGCAAGTACTGACCATTTTGGTGTGGAATAACCCCCTCCAGCCTTGGCTTTTAGACTGCAGATTCTCCCTTATGTTTCCAAGAACATAAACACAGGTAACAGGTATCTGTTATCCAGAAAGGCTGTCTCCCATAGAATGTATTTTAATCAAATAATTAAATTACTTTTTCTCCATAATAATAAAACAGTACCTTATACTTGATCTTGAACTAAGGTATAATTAACCCTTATTGGAGGCAATAACTTTTTTTTCAAAAGTGCTGACCATTTTGGTGAGGAATAACCCCCTCCAGCCTTGGCTTTTAGACTGCAGATTCTCCCTTATGTTTCCAAGAACATAAACACAGGTACAGATGTAGGTTCCATTATTCAGAAAGCTCAGAATTATGGGAAGGCTGTCTCCCATAGAATATATTTTAATCAAATAATTTGAAATGTTTTGAAATTTCCTTTTTCTCTGTAATAATAAATCAGTACCTTGTACTTGATCTAAGATATAATTAACCCTTATTGGAGGCAATGCAATCCTATTGAATGATGTTTTAGCAGACTTATGAAGATAATAATAAGAATTGTTACTCACCACATCAGGGAAGTGTCCCAAGGTGCACCGCCCTGAGCCCTTAGCAAGGGGAGCGGACAACCGAAAATAAATGTGGAGCAGGCACCCAAATGAAGGCAATCTTCTTACTTAGTTGAAACAAAGTAAAATCATTTATTGTGTCCTCAGCCTTACGTGTTTTGTGTTACAAACAGTCATAGGCTAAATGTATAGAGCTTAATACCAGTATTTAACCATTTGTGCACCAATCAAAACACAACATCACTTATCCAGTGATCCAATCCCTGCGATCTTCACATAAACCAACCCCTATGTCTAATAAGCTCAGGTGTAGGTACTATAGAAAATGAAGAGCTACACCCAGCTTTCAATGGGTGCCATTTTGGTACACCTTTAGTAGGTTTATTTTGTCAGGTGTTAGTCATAAAAATATACACCCAATTTTAATTAGTTGCCATTTTTGTGCACCTTTAGAGTTGGGTGCCATTTTGATACACCTTTAGTAAATGTATTTAGTCAGGTGTACGCAATATAAAAATATACCCAGTTTCAAATAGGTGCCATTTTGGTGCACCTTTAGTGGGTGCCATTTTAGTACACCTTAGGTAAGATTTGTTAGGTCAAGTATAGATAATATAAAGAAACCCAAATGGGTGCCATTTTATTTTTATACCTTTAACGGACTAGAGGTTGATGGTGTAAATACACCCAAGTACAAAAAGAGACTAAAATACAACTTTAAAAAAAAATGAATAAAGAAAATATGTATATATATATATATATATATATATATATATATATATATATATATATATATATAGATATATATATATAAAAAACAAAAAATAGACACAATGAACTATTACAAAATAAATTAATGATTAGTGGCATATGTCACTGAAGATAAAATCTTATTAGATGAATAGGAATACTGACCTCAACAACATGCAATGTTGGTAAAGCTGTTAAAAGCTCATTATTAATTTCATGTACAATACTTAGATTAAGACCCAATTTCTAGAAAACCACATATAAATGCAATGTTGTAGTCTCTGTCCTAAGACCATAGGAATCAGCAATTAAATGATGAGTAACAAATCAAAAATAACATGTCACATCATACTCGTTATTTAATCCATTGGGGAACCTAGTAACCAAATTAAATATCCATTAAGTTTCTAGGTAAAGTAATTTTTTAAAATCTATTAAGATCCAAATGACCCCTTATCAGGAAAAACACTAAGTCCGAAGCATTCTGGATAACAGGTCCCAAAGCTCAACTACTGTGTGATGTTGTCAGTAGTGCAATACAGATTGCAGACACATGTTGAATTCAGCCAATCAGAGCAGGGGGTTTGTCGGTAATTCACAGCATGAGTGTATTGTTTTTATTCAAAAAAAATATTATTGAATGTACAAAAAAATTGTAACTCATAAAATCTATTTGTACAGATTTAATAAACATAGAGCACAGTGTAATGGATTTTTTATAATCCTGCAGTAAAGCCTGTGTGCCAGGACATATGGCGAAAATCACTGCTGTTTGTTTTATATTTGTATTAAGTTTCACTGTGGCATATTGAGGCTTCTGTGCTGGTTCTTTCTATACTCTCACCATCCCGCTTGTTATAGGACACACTGGAGAGTAGGGATGGGCGAATTTTTTCGCCTAGTTTCGCCGAAAAAATGACGCCCATAGACTTGTATGGATTTGTGCGTCAAAATAAAAAGACGCGCAACAAAAAAATTTCGCCGCACGACAAATGTTTTGACGCCCACAGACTTTAATGGGCGTCTGCGTCATTTCGCCAGCGGCGAATTTTTGGCGAAACGAAATGGGTCAAATTCGCCCATCCCTACTGGAGAGCTATTGTTTGCCCATTGTCAGGTTTTTTTTTTTTTTTTTTTACTAAAATCAGATTTGATTCATTTTTTAAAATGGATATTGGGCAAATATTTTCCTCCCAACTAAACTTTATGGGTAAAAATAAGTCTTTATTTGGCCAATTCTCTGTTCTGTAATGTGCACAACAAAAAGTCTCAAGCCTGGGCAGAAGCAGTGCAAGTCTACATAACGTATCAGCATAAACATCGGTGCATCTCCGTTTGCAGTATTGTTTAAATGAGCAGTCATTATCTTTCCCTGGTTCATGGTAATTAGATGTTATACGGATAAGGAAGCTTCTATATGTAGAATTCAAAATGCCCCTGGTTCTTCTCTTCTACAAAGAATGCACAGCAAGGCACTAACATCTTTCTAGGAGAGGAGCACCAGTCTAGATAACAGGTAAGCAACTACAGGTATGGGATCTGCTATCCGGAAACCCATTATCCAGAAAGCTTGGACGTAAGGGAAGGTAGACTCCATTTAATCCAAATAATCCAAAGTTTCTCGTTAATAATAAACCAGTACCTTGTACTTGAGTCAAACTTAGATATAATTATTCCTTATTGGAAGGAAAAACCAGCCCATACCTGTAGAATCACTGGGGGGGGGGCACAACATGGTACTTTAGGGCTTTTACTGAAATCCTGTGAATGTGGCACCCAAACCATAGATTGAAGGTATATTTCCTGACAAGCTATTATGGCAGCCCCTGTGAAGTGACATCCTGGATACACAGATACGTTCATGGCTACGAGGAGGGGGTGATTTGGTGCCCTGTTTTCAACCTACTAAAAAAAAAAAACATAGCACGCCCAAAGTGGAAGAAGAGGTCAGCCCCTAAATTAAAGGAAAAGTTTTTCCTTGAGCACTTTTTCACTTTAATGGGTGGTTCACATTTAGGGTAACTTTTAGTATGGTATAGAATGGCCAAATCTAAGCAACTTTTTAATTGGTCTTCATTATTTATTTGTTTGCCTTTTTCTTCTGACTTTGTGCAGTTTTCGAAAGGGGGTCACTGACGAAAAAAAACACAAATGCTCTGTAAAGCTACCAATGTATTGTTATTTCTTCTTTTTATTACTCACCTTTCTATTTGGGCTCTTTCCTATTCATATTCCAGCCTCTTCTTCAAATCAATGCATGGTTACTAGGGAAATTTGGACCCTAGTAACCAGATTAATAAACATTGCAAACTGACGAATATAAAGCCAAAATAACTCAAAAGGCACAAATAAAAAATGAAAAAATTGCAAATTGTCCCAGAGTATCACTCTCTAAATCAAAGGTGAACAACCCCTTTAAATGAGCTGTTGTTTAAAGTGATACTTTTTATAGGAAAGTGTCAGTATTACTGGAGAGTTGTCGCACCAAAATCTTCCAAGCCAAATGTCCCCCCAAAGTTACCCCAGCCCAACAGTACCTGCTTGTCGGAAGGGGGACAGAGAGCAGAAGAAACTATGCTTTTCTTACGCTTGGCTGGAGATGAAGCGATCTTTCCAGGCTAATTACGAATTACTCTGACTTGTGAAAGAACTGTGCTGCCTGCAGCCCAGAGTGAGTGTTGGGTCAGGTAATAACCCCTGGGCAGTAGGCAAATTCGGGGGACTTCTGGCCAGAAACGTGGGTGCCATACCTCTGAACTCTAGTAATACTAACAAATTCTTATGGATTTTCATAGGAACATGCTTTGAAGGAGAACTAACGCTCCAGTCGATGGAGGTGTCAAATGTTAGGGCACCCCCCAAGGATTGTAATGAATTAACTAATACCCAGGGCAGTACTCCTGTTCAGGGGCGCTCCATCAATGAGGAGAACTCAAATGCAGCTTCTGGTAACTAAGAGACGAATTTACGTTTTTCAACCTAGAAATTCAGCTCTTCTAGAGCAGAGAGCGCAATGAATGAAGGCCGCCTCAGGCGGCAAAATGCACAGGATCGCCACAGCTCCTGTTAGCAGAATACTTCATCAGCCCGGGACTAGCAAGTGAGCAATCCTCTTCCTCCCTTCTACTTTCTTCAGAGTCCAGTGGCCAATGCATGTCTAGTAGAGGGAAAATCCCAGCTTTTTTGTTTGTCTGGCTTTTAAGTTTACTGCGCATGAGCTCCCCCGTAAAGAAAAAAGCAAGGAAGAGGATAACTCTTTCGCTAATTCTCTCGGGCCGGTGCCGTTTTCTGGTAACAGGAACTCCAGCCCAGGATATCAAGTAAGTCATTACAATCCTTGGGGTGCCCTAACATTTGGTTTCCCCATCAACTGGAGCTTTCATTCTCCTTTAAGAAAAAAATCTGTTGCAGAGCCAGTGGCTTAGGGCTTTTTTCTTTATGCAGAAGCCTCATACTTAGGGCTCCTTCTCGGTGCTGTTAGCTCACAGCCGTGGGTTTAGAGGTGATAGAACAGCAACCCTCAGCTGCTTCAGACATCGCCCCCTTCAGTGTGTACCAAGTTTCTGACAGTGATCTGACAGTAACACAGTGCATGAAATGCAATCTCTGTCAGATCACTGATAGGACTACTGTGTGTGGATAGGGGGGTAATGGGTCTAGAGCAGCTTCTGTGGAACCTAAACAGCCCGATGTGCTGCAATGTTTGCCCTCTGCAGACAGAGCGAAAAGAATCTAGGAGAGCTCTTTTTAAAAATTAACTTACATTCTATAACAGCCTTTAGACAAATTGACTTTGGACATTTCACAATTTGTCTGGAATGTTATTGTCCAGTACCTGTTGCAAACAATTGCTTTCAAAATCGTTCGGTATTATTTCATTTTTTTTAATTACAATATGTTCTTTGGTATATAGAGGCTGCTTTAAAGGGGCAGTATACTTTCAACACAAGTTAAAAATATAGGGCTTGTGCCTAATATACATTATTTAATAAGAGATATATACTGTATATTTTTTGCTATTTATTGCGCTCAACATGGAAATGACTTCCCAGTTTCCCATGTCTCTTGTGAGCCGCTGTGGGAGGACCTGAAAGTTATTAAACAAATAAGTCCATAAATAAATCCTCTGTACTGGGAGATTTAGTCGCCTAGCACTAATTTGCCTCTTCTCCGGGGCAACTAATCTCCCTCAACTGCCTCCCGCCAGCTAGAATGTAAATCACCGGCGGGATGGCAATCGGTTCCCTTTCTTATTTCGAAGTCACCTCACAAGGAAACTTCGGGCAACTTCTGAAAACAATATACTTTGAGTGCCATCCTGCCCTGCGATTAGGATTCTAGTTGGCGGGAGGCAGTTCGGGGAGATTAGTCGCCCTGAAAAAGAGGCACATTATTGCGTTTTCAATAGTCGCCCAAAGTTGCCTCACTGAGGCAACTTTGGGCGACTATAGAAAACGCATCGCAGCGTGTGCATTAGCGCAGGCGACTTTGCATTGTAGCCTATGGGGAAAAACGCTGAGGCAGTTCGGGGAGATAGTCGCGCAAAAGACAAAATCTCCCCGAATCTCCTCGTGTGGCCTTACCCTTAGACTGTGGCTGGGAGAAGGAGGGGGTTGTTTATAAAGTGCTCATTATCTCTGTTTAAACAAAGTATCCTCAGATACAGATGAAAACAAAACAATGAAAAACATAGAAATATTGAGGAAGTGTTTTATATTAAACTAAACTATAAACTAAGAAAATAAGTGGTATAATAAGAATAAGCAGAAAATATTTGTGCTCCTATTGAATAAAAGTGTATATAGAAGTTAAGTGCACAGACTTTGTTGCAGGTGCTTCTAGCATGAAACTTATTTGAAGGCCAAGGTGAGATGCCATTCTTGGGATATTTGCCCTGTAGTAGCACTGATTTAACCAACAATCTTACCACGTGTCATCACCCTAAAAGAAGTATATTTGACTATTTACCAAATACCCCTTTTCTGTAGGTAAATTGCATTCAACCCGCTGCCAGGCAGTCACCTTCCAGTTTGGTTGGAAACAGATGGAGCATGTTCATAGGGACATTTCTGTTAGAACAGACGGATGAAGGGGGGGGGAAATAGGTTTCTGGTCTAGCTTCTTTTAAAACCAAATGCAAAACAGTTTCATGAGATCTGTTCCCAATGTGCTTATTCCTAATGAAATACTGTCTGCGCCCTAACTAGAGACAGGAGTTTGCATACGTGTACTGTTTGGCTGTCGAGTTTGGGCCCACGCTGCCACAATTACTCATGTCATGTAGCATTTTTAATGACAGGTCTGCTACTGCTGCTTAATAAATCTGGCATTATAGGTAAAAGGACAGCATTGGAGCAGAGCATGTATTCTGCAACAGCCTTCGGCTGTGTGGTGTGTAAGACGGCTTCCATTTTTCTTGACTGCCCTATTTCTCTATGGTGCACATGGGAGTTTTGCAACACACTGTGCATTGTGGTGGCTGTGGATTGTGACTTAGCTTTTTTGTACAGGTATGGAATCCGTCATCCAAAAACCGATTATCCAGAAAGCTCCAAATTACGGAAAGGTCGTCTCCCACAGATTCTATTTTATCCAAATAATCTGAATTTTCAAAAAAGATTTCCTTTTTCTTTGTAATAATAAAACAGGACCTCTGATGAAGTGCCAGAAAGAGGCATGGCACATGTAGGAAGTACATCTGTAATCTGATGCCTGTTTGTTATTTTAAATAGCCCTAAATAAAGTCCTTTTGATTTTAATTTCTGCCTGCTGGACACTTTCCTCATCCACCAAACCCTGTGAATAATAACACAGTACCTATTAATTGATCCAAACTGAGATATACAGTAATTAATCTTTATTGGAGGCAAAACCAGCCTATTGGATTTATTTAATGTTTACATGATTTTCTAGTATACTTAAGGTATGAAGATTTAAATTACAGAAAGGCCTGAGCATTCTGCATAACAGGTCCCATACAGGCCCGGATTTGCGATGAGGTTACCAAGGCCCGGGCCTAGGGCGGCACGATTTTAGGGATGGCATGCCGCTCAACCGCAATCTAATATACAGACTCCTTATAATTTAACCAGCTTCATCACGGATATATGAGTGCACACTGCCCTATACTGATGGACCCCTGTGTCTGACTTTCATATAAATGAAAGATTAGCGCCATACCTTGGCATTTAGCTGTGGGCATGTTCAAATCTCTTTGTTGTGAACCAGATTCCAGTGAAAAAACAAAAAAGCAGGATTGGCTGCGAGCCAGCGCAGGGTTATTATAAAAGATGGACTGAAAGGGGTAGGATTAATTATTTAAGGATTAAGATATATTTTGTAATTATTTGGAACACTGGATTGTAGGCCTGTTCATATTTTAGCTGGTTAGGTATGGGCAACCTGTGGATTTTCAGATTTTCTTAAACTACAACTTTCAGCTTTGAGCTGCTGGTAAAATGCTGGGGCAGTAGGTCAGCATTTATTGAGTTGCATTTATCTATTTTAATTTATAGTAATTAAGCAGTCAATGAACTATTTTTTTATTAGCAGAAACGGTAATTGAAAGGGTTACATGGATAAAGATGGAGCGAGGCTGCCTGTGATGATTATTCAGCAAATCCAATAACAGGTGGAGAGAAGGTATTCTAGCCGTGGGCTGTTTTTGTTCGTCCTCACTCTCTGCAGGAATGTTGGGGTTTCACCATTGGAAATACTTTCGTTATTGAATGTGGCCGTCTGCTTTGTCTGCCACGGGCGTAAAAGCTTTACCAAATTATTATACCCCCCTATTAACTTGAATCGCATACATTTTAGCGCAATGCTTAATAATTTCCGAAGACTTAAAGGGGTTCACCTTTCAATGAACTTTTTGTATGACTATCTTTTTGCTCAGCAGTTCTTCGGTTTGGAATTTCAGCAGCTATCTGGTTGCCAGGGTCCAAGTTACCCTAGCTACCAGCCAGTGGTTTGAATGAGAGACTGGACGATGAATAGGAGAGGGACTGATTAGAAACATATGAAGTAAAAAGTAGTTAGAAGAATGTTGAATCAATGGCAGATGTTAGAATGAAAAAGGAGAGGGACTTGATTATATTAGAATCGTGACAGACCTAAACAGGGGCTAAGACCTGTGGCAAATGCAGCATTTCCTTTACTGTAGTGCTCTCAAGCTGAATTGTATTGGTGAAAAGATCCTTCCCCTTCTGCAGCCTCTCCCATTCATATGAAAGGGAAACACTCTGCCTGTGACAGATGCTTGTGCTTTTTTAGACAGAGCTCGCTCATGGACACCAAAGTGAGCATGCCCAAGCTTTCGCTGGACTTGGACTTGATTCCATGTAGTTTAATACATCATAGGACATGGCATAGCAGCTATAACAGAGCTCACCAAACTTGTCCCCTCTACCTCGGCGGTTAGATGATTGAAAACGTCTTCTTTAAAAAGGAACCTGTCACCAAACGAAATAATTCTAAATCATTTTCTATCATGTTAGTTGAACACATTAAACTGTATTTGCAATATATACTGTACATTATTAACATTTTGTTTCTTTTTTTTTTTGAGTCTTTAAATTCACAATCGTAGCAAGCAGGCAGGTGCCATTTTGTGAACACTGTTATCTAGGCATGTTTTGTATCACCTCCAAATCTTGTGTATGTGGCAGAATCGAGGACTTAATGCCTATGCCCAGACAGTGTTGGACTGGTCGGGTCAGGGCCCACCGGGGCTGCCACATCAGGGACCCCCTCTCCTTCAACTTCAGGCCCCTGACCCCCCTGTTCCAACTTCAGGGCTCCCACCCGCAAACCTCCTCTGGCCAACTCTCTCCCCCAACCAGCACATACCTGCTTTTCTTGCATCGGTCGGGGTGGGCAGAGATCACAGAGCACAGCGTGGCAGGCAGGTAGGAGCAGATGTGGGCTGGTGGGGCCCACTTGGGCTGCGGACCCACTGTGTTTTTTCCTGGTGTCCTGCCAGCCCAGTCCAACCCTGTGCCCCCAGACATAGACTACACAACTATAGACCATTAGGAGCTAAAGGAAAGCAATAACATCTAGGAAGAACAGAATGGAAAGTGAAAGTAATTGCCTGTGCCATGCTTAACGAATAAGGCGACAGGCAATATATAGTATTGACAGCTCAGATTTTTAAATCCCTTTATAATAGGTATGGATGTTTCAATAAAAAATAGAATTTGGGCTCCATGTTTAATTTGCAATGGACTTTTATTATGCAGTCTTTTATGTGTGGGTGACAGGTCCCCTTTAAGTCAAAGACCCAGTCTTCTAGGCTTTCATAGGTTGTCCACTGCTGGTAAGACACTGGGTGGCATTTAGGTTTGGGAAGGAAATGCTGGGGGAAGGGGGAAGGGAGTGTTGTAGGCTAGATTTACTTGCGCATAAAGGTCATCTGAAGCCCTAGCCGTATTAATTAAAACTTGGACCATATCTTTGTAAACGTAATCACATTCCATCATAGCAGAACATACCTACAGGGTTTCTCGAGTTGACTCGTTCTCATGAAGCATAAGCACGCCAGTACTCTGAGCTGGCATGGTGGGCCCACACTTTTGCTTTAGCAAAATAAAAGGAAGAGAATGGTCGCCCAGATGAAGGTTAGAAGCTGTGGAATGAGGTGCAGCTGCCCTGTACCCCAGTTTAATTTGGTCCGTTAAAAAGAATAGATTTTTCATTCTTCTGAGAAAGAAATTGTTATTGGTTAATTTTTCTTTGAGCAAACGTAAACTACACTATGTGCTAAGGATGCAGGGATCTGTAGTTCACATCAACTGGCAGGGTGCCAAATTGGGTTTATTTATATTTCTAAAATGTCTAACTGCTGAGAGGAGGGCATCACGGTGAAGTTCTCTTGGCTGGATAATGAATAGTTTATTCGACTGCCTGGAAATATTGCTTGCTGCATAATCACAGAGGCAATGGCTAAATCTGTGTCTTTTCAGCATTTGCTTGATGATAACAGCCTGTTATTAGTCACTGGTAAACAACTCAATTCAACTGCGAGAGCCCTCCCCTCCCATCTCCTTCCCAGAGTCTTGAATTAGTAATTCTGCGTCTACAAAATTCTGTGCAACTGGGCATGTTCCAGGCCACTATTCTGACAGGAAAAAGCTGCACATTTCTTTTTTAGTTATGGGCTTCTACCGGATTAGAGACTTTGCCTGTAGGCATGTGAGCAGGTCACACTGACACATTCACTTGTTGCTCCAACTGCCAGCAACTTCCCACTGTCCCTATCCATTCCCCTGGACAAGATGTTTTGAACATATATTTGCTCTTAAACCAAATACTGTACAAAAACCGCACTCACAGGACTTTTTAAAGGTGCAAAAAAGATCTGTTATATATATATATATATATATATATATATATATATATATATATATATATATATATATATATATATATATATAGGTATATATACACACACGCAGGTAGGGTAGCCATCAGGGGGGAGAGTTGTAGGGGGCCCCGGGGGTAAGGGGGGCCCCGGCCACGCCACACTTGATTAGCCGGGCCCCCCATCTTTCTGAGAGCTGCTGACTTCGGGAAGGCATGGACGTTTAAGGGGCCCTGGCCACCCAATTTCCTTATAATATGGGGGGGGGGCCTGGCCACCAATTTTTTTCTCATGTGGGGTCCTAGCCACCAATATTTTTGAATGGGGGGGGCCTGGCCACAAATGTTTTTTTATCGGGGGCCCTGACCACCAATATCTTCTTATTTTTTATTAACATGTGGGAACCCTAGCCACCAATATTTTTTTTTGTTTTTTTACTGTGTAGTGGGGAGGGCGGACCTGTAGGTGGGGCTTGCAGTGGGCACAGCCCAGGGGGCCCAGGAAATTTTGTCGTATGGGGCCCTGCGATTTGTGATGGCGTTCCTGCACACAGATATGGGACTTGTTATCCAGAATGCTTGGGACCTGGGATTTTCTGGATAACGAATCTTTCCATAATCTATGGGAGAGTCTATGGGAGACGTCCATTCCATAATTCAGAGCTTTCTGGATAATGGGTTTCTGGATAACGGATCCTATACTGTCTATATATCTATATATATATATATATATATATATATATATATATGTATATATGTGTGTGTATATATATATATATATATATATATATATATATATATATATATATAGTCCCCATGTAACCTCGGAAATGAATGAATGCAGCTCTGCAATTCTTGAACTGGGATAGGGAACAGTTCAATTGTGGTTGGTGGAGATGATGCTGTTGTGGGCTGTGCAGCTTATTTAGTTCCCCTTTAGGGCAATGTCCCTACCACATATTTAAAAAAAAAAACATCAGAAAATACCTTTGCATTGGTATCAATGTGAATCGCAGGTAGCAAATCATTTAAATCAGGTACAAAAGGTATGTGATTTGAATGTTTTTTTTCAACGCTGGTGTTTTGTCGCCCAGCCTGAAGGCGATTAAGTGTCGATGACAAAACCCACTTTGTGTCATTGCACTTAACGTGTGATGGGAGATGTATTCCAACAACTATAGGGTTGGATTCTTTAGCAACAGATAAAAGTTATTTGTGACAGTGATGTGCGGGCTGGGCTGATACCCGCAGAAACACAGGGTCAGGTGGGTTCAGGTCAACTTTCACATACATTTTGCGGGTTTGGGTCGAGCTCTTCTTCCTCTCTCCCTACCCAAGAGCTTACTCTGCCAGCTTTTGTTTCTGGCAGCCTCCATTTATAGGCGCACACCTACCTAACCCCCTTTTGTCACATCACGGGAGGGTCTATAAATGGAGGTACCGATAGAGTGTGGTTTGGGAGAGGGCAGGTTAGAGTGGTACATCACTTATTTGTGTGTCCTCTAGGGCCAGTGTCACAAGAGGTGAAAGAACATCTTCCAATGATATTTTGGCAATTATCTTAGTATGTGACTAACAGGTAAGGATGCTTCCCAGTGGACAATTCTCTTGCATCGGTAAGACTTGGAATACCTAATTTGGAAAGCTAGACTAAAACTAATTGTTCGTTTTAGGTAAGGAATATAATCTTTCTGCCTTATTGTTGTCCAGACTGAACACTGCTTTGGGTCCCTTCACAGGAACTGCCCCCAAAAGAAGGCAGTATCGCTGTATAGAAAACAAGTACAATTTACAAATAAGGCGTATGTTCCACTTCAGTTTTAATGAATATTTTGTTCAGGTTAAAATATTCATCCAAGTGAAAATGTTTTGGTCTCTGCATCTAAAAGAGATCAACAGGCGTGCTGGAACTGAGAAAGTGAGAATTAACAGCTTAAGTTGCCATGTGAACGTACCAGTATAATCTTTGGGCATTGTCAAACTATAACCCAGCGTAGCTATAAAAAGAAATAGGAGGGCTGTTTTAAATTACCAATGTTGTGTGTGAGGATTTGCATCTTGAAACCCACCAGTTTACTGCACACATTTGCCATAGACCGCTGGTGGTATGATGACGTTTGACTTAATACATTGCAAAGCAATATAATAAAGGTATTGCTGGTAATGGCCAATAAATAGGATGAAATGGGGTACCTCTGTAATGGTCCTCTCTATCTTCATTTGAGCACTTGCTATGCATCTGGTCTGGACAATATTGGGAAGAATTCCAGTCCCTTTATTCTGATGTCTTGCAATTGACAGTCCAGTATAATTGGCTGGTATAGTCATGGTTAGACATGGTTCTCTGACCTCCAAAGAGCAGATTTGAGGGGAGGTAAGGGGGTACCTTGACGCCTTCGTTCATCCCCCTTCAGCAAAGAAACATGAGCAGATTCGGTTTTTATTTTTGACAAACCAACTACCATCTGGTATGCTCTCCCAGACAAGAAGTCATACAATCTCTGATTAGACAGTTTAGGCACTAATGGCTGACTACTCGAAAATCTGGGCATGTACAGCCATCTTTTTTTCTGAATGATCTGCTAAACTACCAGTGATATAGGGAACTATTAAGCTGGCCATAGATGCAAAGATCCCATCTCCCGGCCCGCCACTAACCATTCAGATCAAAGTCTTACCAGTCAGATTAGTTAAAGAACAGATCAGCAATGTTCTGCCCCTGACAGCAATCGTACGATATCTATGTCCAACCAAAGCTAGTGACAGTCTCCCACTGAAAATCTTACGATCGGCAATACACGCAGAGATATTATCGGCAGCCGACAGGAATTTTCTAACCTGTCCGATCGACCAAACGACCGATCTACGCCGGACGAAAAATTTCGGGACTCTCCATACACGGTTCGAAAATCGTACGAATCCTCGATTCGTACGATCAGATCTTGGCGTCTATGGTCAGCTTTAGGGTGTTACTTCTGGGATCCCAGCAATCAAAGAAGAAATACTGTTGACACTTTGATATGTGTTTGTGGAAGCGAACATGTGTGCGAATGTCTTCAGTAATTTCTTCATACAGGAGACTTTGTTTCCTTTTTTTGTCCTCTAGAAGCAATAAAATAAAGTACTGACTGTCGGAAATGTTTGCAATCGAGACACAAACATTAACATTTTCCCTGCAGATGTATTCAAAGCAAGAAAGCCCCACAGAGGCCCAGACTTTTGAAGCATTAAATATTCCAGGAATGTTTCTCCAAGCACAAAACAAAATGCATCTGATCAGATAAAGGTAATTCTTGCTATGAAAGGGACTTTTTACTGAAGGGCAATCAGAAAAGTCCCCAGAAAAGCAGAATGTTAACTAAGGTGTGTCCTTTGTTGCCTTTTCGCCATGTTAAACATTGGCAACACTAGAGCATATATTTCTATATCGTCACACATCTGTATAGTGTGCTAGCTGTATCTCTCAGAAATCCATTGGAGAAACATTACCAGGGAAGATTCCCATGTTATTACGGCTGGAGAAAATAGTTTTGATGAATTTAATAGTATTGATCCGCCCAAGTGTTAGCTATGTGCTCCAATATATTATCACGGTGCTATTTAACTTTTTTTTTATGTGTGATTATTTCTCATACTGTATGTTCAAGGGCCATAGTCAGCCTGCAGATCTGTATACACCAAACTTCCTGGTTGGGTTTTTTGTTCTTGCAATCAGACCAAAAGGCAATAAACATGTTTTTGTTTTTTTTTCTTGCACCAAACACTGAATTCTAGTACAGGCGTGGAATCTGTTATCCGAAAAACCTGTTATCCAGAAAGCTCCAAATTACAGAAAGGCTGTCTCCATTTTAGCCAAATAGTTACATTTTTAAAAATTACATATAGTACTGGAAGGCAGCATTCTCACCTGGACAGCTGTGGGTCAGATGGGTTTGCTCAGAGAAAGTACTCCATGTGCAGATAGCTGGAGAGTAGTGGCTCTTTCCCTGCCCTACACATATCATGCCCCCAGGTGACGCCTGAGTTAATTGCTTTCTTCTTCTGACTCTCTCCAGGTTTCAAAGGGGGGTCACTGACCCCATTTAAACAACAAATGCTCTGAAAGGCAGACACGTTTCAGGGGCTGCTGCCGCCTGAGGCAGCAGCCCCAATGCCGCCCCAGCGTTGGAGCGGGTGGAGGAGGGGCCGCATCACTAGTGCAGCGAGCGCTATTGCACTAGAAGAGACTAATTTCCGTTTTAAAAAACGGAAATTCGTCTATTAAAGTTACCAAAGGTGGCTTTTTGCCGTCCTTGGTAACTGGCCGCTCCGTGCTGTCTGAGGCAAGATTCTCACCTTGCCTAATGGCCGGAGCAGCCCTGCTGAAAGGCTACAAATATTTTGTTACTGCTACTTTTTTATTACTGACCTTTCTATTCAGGCCCTCTCTTATTCATATTCCAGTCTTTTATTTAAAGTGTCTCCTAATATCACTCTCTACATCATACTAAATGTTAATTTAAAGGTAAACCACCCCTTTAATGTTGCGTAGACAGCAACGCATACATTCATAGTGAGTCTTGTAGGGGTTGGAGCTAACAGCTGGAGAGGCATATGTTAACAGAGCCACAGCTATACAGAAGGCTAACCAAATGGTTATCCAATTGCTTATTATTGCCAGAAAGTCCTGTGAGAAATTTAAATTGGACATATGTGGTGTAGCACAGATACAGAATCCCAACTGATCTACCAAGATCAAAATATCACACTGTGGACATAGTTGTCTTTCCCAGAATCCCACTGGCAGCATCAGTTATGGTCATATGTCATAATGAGATTAACACTCCCTATAATGCTACCTCTAAATCTAATTATTGTTGAGTCACTTTCCATTTTTCATTCTTGTTTGTTAAAAATAAAAAATTGCCATTCATTATGGAGAATTTTAACCAGTTGGAAAAGCATTGCAAGTAATGCAATGTTGATATCCAACAATGATCCAACACAATCTAAGATCACTAGGGCAGCTTCCCTCATTCACACACAGAAAACGCATGCCAAAACCCTTTGTTGGTCAACTGTAGCCTCTTTTATTCATATAAATCCGCAGGGACCAAGTTGGGTTTTTATCGCAGCAAGACAGGCTGCAGATAACATAAATCACACAATTAACATTGTCTCTTATATGCGAATATAAAAATATTTCCTTTGATGTTTCTGTTCCTAAACATAGAACAAACATAGTTACTCAGAAGTAGTACAAATTCTCAGAGGTGTTTATAAAACTGACCTCCGGGTCACGATTCCTCTGGAGGTGTATGTTATTATTCATGGGCCTTTATCATCAAGTTGTTCTATTACTTTAAATAGACCGTTTAGTATTAGGTAACCAGTTTATTGTTTATTATAGTTGATATGAATATCTTGAATGCAAGTTTCTTACTATCGCACTCATACATTGACTAAGCCTGTAAATAAGTGCAGTATTTCACACAGGCATGCTGGGAAATATTATTTGCTCCATCCCAGGAATGCTGCCTCTATTGACAGAGAACTATAATAATTCATGAAAATAAGACTGTATCACATTTTTTTTTTCCCATCTCTGCTCTATGTTCACTGGAAGTAGGACCAGATCATGTTGTTAATCTGCTCCAGGGAGCCAGGGACTGGAAGACAAGAAGGCAAACATGGCAGCCACCAATCCTAGGCCACAGCTCTTCCATAAGAAGTCCAGTAATGTGGGCAGGGCCAGCCTTAAACTGGTTTCTGTATTTGGGTAGGGGACCTATGGTTTATAATTGGGGTTACTTCTCCTTTAAAGCTCACATAGCCCCCTTTTACAAAACTGAGATATGTACTGTGGAAAAATGACAATGGGAAGAAATTGGCAGTGTGCAAAACAAGATGACTAATGTAGCAAATCTTCTGTACGCTGCATAATGGGATTTTAGATGTAGGAGAAAAATTTATCTTGTGCTCAATCCCAGGAAAACTTAATTTTTCTCACTAAAAATGACAGGTATAAAGGAAACCACTAGTTCATATATCTCTAATGTCATACATTCACAGTTGCACAAGTCCTTTCTTGTACGTTTTGCATTGGCTTCTGAAAAGAAATGTGCTTCTTGATGCCTGTGTAGACAAACATAACCATGTTGCTTTCATTAAGACGACCAGATCCCATTGTGACCTGCAGAACTACACTGCACAGAATGATGCCTGTTAGAATGGTCCCCTCCGGAATTACAGAGGAAGCCTGGCCATGTTAATCTGGTACAAGTTTGTCATTAGTGCCTCCATGAAGTGCAGATTATTTATTAATGTATCTTTATAAAAACGAAGGTGCTTAGGAAATGCTTTATCCTTATCTGTATTGCTATCGGAGTGTCAGATCTGAAATATTTAGGGCTTGTTCTCACTAGCAGTTGAGAAGCAGCAGAGGCAGCTCGGGAAAGGTGCTACAGCCCTGTTAGGATCTAGAACTTCTCCCTTAAAGTCCCATGGAAATCAGAAGGTCCCCTTAACATACCTGGAAACAGTCTGAATTTGAAGCATTGATTTCGAACATGACCTATGCCAACAGACAGTTGTAAAACATAGGCAGTTGTTTTATTATAGTCATTTATTAAGGTGACTTAATCTGATAGTTTGGAACCAATACCAATACTGCAGGACTACACATACCCATGGGAGTTGACCGCATCAACATGCCGCTGCAGTTCTGCCCCAATGGGATTTTCAAACCTGTCCAGGGACCTTCAAGTTAATTTTGCAACAATCACGTTACTTTGGAGGAGGAATGAGTAGAGAGGGGTGCTATTTATGTACCCACTAACAACCATCTTCTAAATTGTTTCAGACCTCAGAACCAGAGGACAGAATTCTGCTTTCACTAGCAATTACTATTTTGCTAGTGATTTTGCTTACTGGGGGGTGCCTAACAAATTAGGCACATTTAATTAAATTTTTGGTACATTTTAACAAATCCCAAGTAGGCATGAAACACAGAGTTAACACATAGTGACTTAGCTTCATGGGGTTTTTTAATGGGACAGCAGGGTCCTATTTAGGCTGAGGCCTAGCAGGTTTTTTTTCCCCATCAACCCAGTCCGACACTGGCCCACATGTCATGTTTCGGGCACCAAGGGTGCTTTCTCAAGTGTGGTCTCTGATTCCCAATCGTATGTCTATCTGAAGCCTACCTTTCCTCTTTTGTGATATTAAACCAAATTATACATATATGGGCTCTGGGAATAATAGAACCCCTTACAATCATAACCATTAACTCAAACCCAGCTGCTGTCCTCATCCCAGCACAAAACACAGTGCATCCAGGGATTAATCAGTGCCGGGACCAGTGTCGGGTTGATATCTCCTTTCAGTTAAAAAATGATCTTCTGCTACAGAGTCACATCATGTAATGTTATAGTCTTTCAGGGAATTCAGACAAACTTTATGTGGACTCCTAGAGCACTTGGCATGCCCGCAATGTTGTTTTCTAATTGGGAAGAGGAGTATTCCTACTCATAAGTAAATATATTCCTATGTTAAACAAAATGCTCTTTTAAAGAACATTTCAGAGACATCCATCTAGTTTAATAAACTGAAATAGAAGACAAATGTGATTTATTATCACCATCTACACTATTTTATCTCTTAAACCTATGAAGGAAAATGTAAGGCGAAGCTTCTGCTTTTTCTCTGTAGGAGCTCTATGTCATTCTTAATGTGCTGGAGCTGGCAGGATACACATTAACAAATAAACAATTAATAAGGGACCAGACTTTCTGAATCATTACATCAGTCTACTGGACTCTGGCAAACGTTTCAGTTCTTTTAATTGGCTTTAAGAAGTGAGATGTTTTCAATTTTGAAACAGACTAAAGGAACCTATGAACTGCCCACATGCCAACCCTTCCTTAATGAGGACTTTGAGGTCCATTTTTGTGGAGTTACCGGACTGCCTCAAATTTGCATTTGACAGTTTTTTCCAAAAAAATATTGAAATAATTCCAAGCTGCTTACCTTAGTTGAAATTTCCCACCAAGTTCAATAATTAGTACAGAGCAGTCTAAATAGTGACAGCTGGATCATTGACCTGTAGACCCTCCCTGATTTTTCATGAATTATTGGTATTTATACTCTCATCTAGGGGGCATAGCTATTGGCATAGTTGGGATGTTCCATGGGTGGGCATGGATACAAATCACCTACATTCCAGATGCCTCTGTGGGCAGGGAGTTTAAAACCATATTACCCTTTTCTAGTCCTTACCCAAAAATTTAATAATTTATTTCTTGCAGATACATTATATGAAAAATGTACAGCTATTTTTTGTTGTTTGGCATTGGAACACGGGTTGGTTAAAAATAAACCTTTTACTGTATCTGCTAATGTTCTCAAGTGTTGTTACCCACTGTATAAAGAGAGCATAAGCCTTTCACTCAGTGACATTTTGTCCTGAAACACTGAGTAAGTGCACTTTATGCGCTCGGGGCTGAATCATAACTGCTCTTTCTGCACTCAGGAAACAAAATATAGAATTTGTAATCAGAAATGTATTGAGATTTTAAGGGGGTATTTACTAACTCAAATTTATCTAATTTTATTATTAAAACAAGGTCGACCTAACTCCCATCCATGAATTTAACAAATTTATCAAGAAATAAGCTTGAAAAATTTGTTTTGTTCTAGTGTTAAAGTTATGTGATGCCAACTCGTTCCTATCAAATACAGAATTTGCATCAGCATCATGTAAACAAACCAGCATGTGTGTCTTTAAAGCCTCCTTTGCCATTCTCTTTAGCCATTCCCCTTTTGGTGTCTCGTGCTCTAGATCCAACATACTGTATAATCCACTCATTTATGCTGGTTCAACTTTAAGTCAACTTTCGGTCAACTTTTTTTTTTACGCATCCATGTTGAGTTAATTGAACGGTGAACAATCCCTTTAACCAAGTTCCCAGAACCGATCAAACTGAATGACTGTTGCTTGGATTATACAATAGACTTTATTTAGGGTCTAGTACCATCCACAAAGTAGTTTTATACCAATTAGAACAGAAGTCAAAACATTTAATATCTGAAGTGCCTATTCCTTCCAAAACCCAATTGCCCATCCTAAAAGAAATGCTAACGATAGGCTTTCGTTGTAATCAATAAAATGTAAGTTCATTTGGCAAGATAATATTTTGTAACACTCATTTTATATTTAACGATTGCTGAAATTATGTAGTTTGTACAGTTATAAAGAAAATGCCTATATAGGGCCACTATCTGTTTCAGTTGGAAGAGCGTTGTTCAAGGGAAATGAATATGGCAGGACGTTTTTACGAAGTATGGGCAAAATGTTAAATGTGGGCCCATTTTTATCCACATGCAGCATTTTTCTCAGAATTCCAGCTACATAGCACAACCACTAAATAGTATCTTCTCCATATGTGCGTGATGCACCAACATGAATGCAAATTAGGGAGGAACTCCACAGCGTTTTCGGCACGATCTGACGCGCAGCCCAAAAAGCGCAGGCATCAAGTTGGATGCGACAGAAATAAGGTAAGCCACAGGAACGTCGGATGGTGTTGCAACGTTTGTCCGACGCAACACGACTGTCGGAAGTCATGTCGCTCGGATGAAAGATGCGACTTCATCAGACATTTCCATCTCTTACCTTATTTCCGTTGCATCCGACTTGACGCCTGTGTTTTTGGCCAGCACGTCGGATCGCGCCGAAATCGCCCGTTAAGTTTCTCCCTTAGCATCTGTTTTGGCATATGGCCTTAGTACCAACATTGGTGCCTTATTCAATTGGCACAAGTTAGTCATGGCTATGGACATTCTGGAATCTAGTTTCAGGCTTCCATTAATTCCAGGGTTCCCTTGTGTCTATGGGGTAAATTTATCAAAGAGTGAAGTTCCGCCACTAGAGTGAAATTCCGCAGCTCTCAATTCATTTCTATGGGATTTTAAAAGGCGTATTTATCAATGGGTGAAAGTGAAAGTTCACCCTTTGATAAATACGCCTTTAAAAATCCCATAGAAATGAATGGGGAGTGGCGGCATTTTACTCTAGTGGCAGAACTTCACTATTAACTTCACTCTTTGATAAATATACCCCCATGTGAGCAAGGGCACTAAGTTTATCAGAAAAGTTTGGGCAAGTGCTTTGGTGCTTGCTGCAGGCTGCAAAGAAGCATGCATGGATACAACTAACTCTTCCAATAATATCAACATGCTTGAATTTGCAAATGAGCCTACTTGCCTTAAAGGGATACTGTCGTGGAAAAAAATGTTTTTTACAAAATGTAGCAGTTAATAGTGCTACTACAGCAGAATCCTGCATTGAAATCTGTTTTTCAAAACAAGAAATGGATTTTTTTATATCTAATTTTAAAATTTGCTATGGGGCTAGACATTTTGACATTTCCCAGCTGCCCTCAGGTCATGTGACTTGTGCTCTGATAAACTTCAGTCACACTTTACTGCTGCACTGCAAGTTGGAGTGATGTCATTACCCCTCCCTCCTACAAGCTGCTGTAATGTAAATAGAGCCTTGTCTGCTGAGCCTGTCAATTGAACAATAGGCAGGTATCAAGATAAGCTCCCACTGACACCACTTCAGAAGGACTGAAATAAGATAGTCCTGTGATCACTGCCCCCACTTACGTTTCAAAAAAAAAAAAAAAAATAATATATATATATATATATATATATATATATATATACACACACAATTCATTTTGGGCACTGGAAAAAATATTTTATATAGAAACACAGGAGAAACACAGGAGTACACTCCTAGGACTGATGACAGGGAATAGAAAAAAGGATAAAATAAGGACATACTTGAAAACCAGGAAAACTTAGGAGGAAGTCTAGAAAGGGTTAAAATAGCTCAGAAGAAAGGAGACAGTAAGTAGTTAATGAAAAAAGAAGTATTGCAGGCAGGAAAGGAGCGCAGTGTGTGTGAGGTGGATAGCAGAGGGGACTCACAGCTCCTTTACCTCATCTAGTAACCAGTAAAACTAACTAGGAAGGCAGCAAGGAGAGAAAGTTCCCCCCTCCAAAGGAAAGCAGAGAACAAACTTACAGAACGGCAGGAGCTTTGATAGTGTTTGTGGGAGGAGGGGCTGCTAGTGCAGCTGTAGAGCAGGACGTAAGAAAGTGAAAGTAATTGCTTCCCTGCAAACCATGTGACCTCTCTCCTCCAAACATCACACACGGGCAGAGAGGGGAGGGGGAGTGTACAGCTGGATTCTCATGTCGTGGTGCGACCTGGCTTTTCATTACAGAGTGGCTGCCTCCAAGCACACAGGTAATGCTGTACCTGCTGTTAGAGCAGCACAGGATGAATGTGTAATGAGCAAAAATGGAAGCCCCCATGACAAAATACAAACTAAAATAACTTATGCATGGATTTGTGGATTAACATTTTATTTGCCAGACAGTGTTTATGGATGTGTGTTTTTTAAAAAAATGCAAAAAAAAAAAAAAGTTTAAAATGACGACAGATTCCCTTTAAAGTTCACCCTTCCCAGCCTCTTCTCCTGGACCCCCAAGTGAGCCTGTTAAAAAACCACAGTCCACTCATGTTCTAGATTTTCTTTTATAATAGAACATAAGCCAGAGTGCAAAATCCATGTGTCTAAAAGGTGTAAGTGCATGTGAAGGGTAATATCACTCTGGCTCAGTGAGATATAGAGCAGTGTTGTACTTTTAGTCGGGCCATGAGCTGTGGCTTGAGGAAACTATGGAAAGTCCTGGCAGCTGAGACCTTGCGCTTTTGCAGCTGATTCCCCAGCAGGCTCATTCTCGCCGTTACAGTGAAATAAGCAGCCAGTCTCTTGGGGCTTGTGAGCCCATATGTGGTTAGCCACAATGGGTTGGCTGGATTTTATAAGCAACAGGGGAATGTCAGTAAGCCAGTTAGTAAAACAGCTGACACTCCATCCAACATCATTAGTCACATTCTGAGCAAATCTCAAGTGAGCAGACTGGGACTTCATGTTTCAACCCCAGCTGATAGAGCAGTCAAAGAGTACAGTGTCAGCAGATGGCACCTCTGGGGGTCATTATCTGACTGGCATGTGGGCTTTTGAGATCATAGGAATAAAAATAAATATCTTGTCCCTTGTTATCAAACTAGGTGATCTTCCATCTTCAAATAAATGTAAAGGTAACTTGCTTGTTGTGTGATATATTGCCACTAAGATATCACATGATCCAGTGTTGGCCATGAAGCTTGAGTGTTGCCTCAAAGATTCTGGCATTACAAGGTAACCTTGCCACACATTTAGTCATGGGCATTTTATTGGGACATCACTGTATAGCTAAAGTGTTGCTGTGAATTAACTTTTATTACCACGAACAAGGCCCACAATACTTTCTGCCTCTGCGGTTGATACTTTTTTACTTATGTTACTGATCCTGGAAATACTTGGCATCATCTCAAGGATGTCGTTTATTAAAAAGAGGGATAGTGAAGGTCTGACAGGGTGGGCCATATAGTGTTTCATTTGTGTCTCAGGAGAAGCAGGCAGATACACCAGCAGGGGTAAGAGAGATGAAATGAATTCCGTAGAACCTTCCATCCTCTGCAGTTATCAAACCCCTTGTGTAGTCGGGCTAGGAGTAAACCATTAATAGTCTTTCCTTCGCGGAGGAAGCATGTTGGACACAGCTGCCTCCAAGATTAGCGGCTTTCCTGGATTCTACAGGCGCCTCCAAGAGCAAACGGGGGTTCAGCAGGACATCAAACAATGAATTCTGTGTGGTCTTGCTAGGGTAACATTTCCCTTTTTTTTCTGTGAAATTAAAAGCAGCATTCATCCAAGGGGTAATAAATAATCTGGATATTACATGGCGTCCTAAAGTCTTAGAAATTAAATCCTACGCAGTATCATGGGAAATTCATACTTTGCAGAAACAACAAGGCAGATATGTGATTTATTTCTGCTCTAAAGACCCCGAGGATTATGTATCGTGTTGTGTGCATTAAAGGCCCATTTCATTTCTCTTGTCATTTATATTCTGTATGGCGTTGGGTAGGGAAAGGTCCCCTGATGCCAGCGACTCCACCGTCATGTGACCAGAATTTCTTATTTTCCCATAAAGTTTTGGCTTTTTTTCACTTACCAATGGGAATTAGGAGCTGACTGAATTGGAAAGGCATTGAACTCATCTATTATGTTCAGATAGCAAGCTTAAAGCACAAGTAAAGACCTGAATAAATATACATTTTCCTAATTGCTTTTATTGTCAGGCCACCATAATACTCGGGACACCTTATGTATAATCAGTACTGTACTTGCCCTTTTAAAACACATTTTGGGGACAAATATAGTACATACTGTTATCTGAGCATGGTTAACCTTGGGGTCAGGCTTGAGTAGCATTTTCTGTGAACAGAATGAAACTCCATTGTTATAGTTTTTCTGCAAATGGTTTGCAAGTTTGATAGTGTGTATAGTACGGCTAAATGATGTAAACTGCAATCGCTTTATCTTGTGCTACTACTAATGGCTGTTGAACGATGCTGGGAGTTGTAGTCCAACAGCTGTGCAAGTTGGAGAGGCCATTTTGCCCATACATGACAGCTTACTGCTTGGTTATAGTCTGTTATAGACAGCTTTTAAGATTCCCTGACCCTTACTTTTGGTGAACTAAAGCTCAGTTTGTGATGTCTGACATTTTTATGGCCAACGAACCACCTGGTAATTGAATCTGTGCATGTTAGAAAGGCACTCATCCCTCAGTGAGCTTCGAAGAAAAATATGGAGATATAACAATTAGCAGTGGTGTTAATAACACTCCTGTCCTATCACTTCATTAAAAGAAAACTTAATTTCATTGCTGAACTATTATCTCAAAATATTCTGCTTCATTTTTAGGGCTCTTACTGATGAGCGGTTGTAGCTGCGCTCCGTTTTTCTGCGTTCAGCCGCAGGGGAGCGCAGGAATAGACGCATTACGTTTTTTCCAATGGGGCTGTATGCACACAGGCGCGTGTAGGCAACGAACGCAGGTTGAGACGCAACATGCTGCATTTTTCCTGCGTTCATTCCTATTTCATTCTCTTATTCAAATAAATGCATGGTTGCTAGGATTAATTGGACCCTAGCAACCAGAGTGCTAAAGGTGAAAACTGAAGAGCTGCTGAATAAAAAGCTAAATGATTATTAAAAATGGACTATTAAAAGTCCATTTCAAGGTGAACAACCCCTTTACCAATCACTATCCACTAATAGATTATTTTTTATTAGTTTTTACATGGGAACATCTGCTAATTTTTATTGCACGATGAGAGAAAATGTAATTCTGAGCATCTTTCCAATATGAATAAAATCAGGGGAAAAAAAAATGTTTTTTTTATTATTTCTTAACCTAAACAGGGATACTGAAGGTTCTCCATGTTTGGTCTTTGTGAGGTAGATAATTAGATTCCCAGTGCAAAGATAGTCCACCTGCATAATGGACTTTTGTTTAACTGTCAATCTTATTATCTAACTCGCAAGGACCAAACATGGAGTAGCTTTAATCTCCTTGTTATTTTAATCACAAAAAAATCTATGTTTAGTACAAGACCTGTTCACTGAAGCCATGTAGGGTTAGAGCAGAGGTTTATGAAAAATGTATAGAAAAACTATAACTGAGCAACCTTATAGTTAATAGTAGTAATTTTATGTAATATTGCAATAATATGCAATACTGCACAAGACACACAGCCCCTAAGACAAAGGGTGTAGCTCTGTGCATTAGATCCTCCAATGCCATAGATGTCCTTTTGTGACTGTAGAATCTAATTTCCCCTTATTTGCAAGGTTTACAAGGAGTTCTTTGCCAATTTTAATTAAACAAGTGGTGGGCAAAATATGGCAGATCCAGTTGTCTCTGACTCTGAACCAACAGTTTAATAACCTGGATTCTTTGCAGCCGTGTGGCAGTGGACCTCATCTACAGCCTGATGCAACTGTCACCTGATGGATTTTGGTTGGTGAATTGTCTACTAAGAATGCAACTGCAAGCCAAGTTCAGGGGGATCCAAGAGTCTGTGGGCATTGGGAAAGCTAGAAAAAGACAATTCCTTAACTACATTGGAATGTCAGTAGTGAGTTTCATGACCAATCCTTGTCCTGGGCAGCCTTGTTGAAGACAGTGTGCTTTTTATATCTTGGGTCATACTCAAGAAAACTGAAGCTCTCCAGAGGTGTACTAAGTGTTTTGGTAACTCTAGTTCAGTTGTGCATGGAGGCATACAAGTTTGTCATCAGTTTAATATAAGTGTTTCCCTGTCTGCATCTGCGTTAGTTTGGGCTTGCATGCTCTGGGTTGTCCTGAGTAGAGGGGCATCACACCCCGCAGCTTGGCAAAGTTGGGATGAGGCATAGAAGGTGAGGGTCATACTTCAAAAGGCCACTGTTTTGTATGCTTTCTCTTCAGCCCAGTAAAAAAGTATAATGTAGTTAAAAATCATGAAAAACACATATAGCCCACACCGAAAAGGCATCTGCATAAATATGAGATTATGGCAAGTGTTTCTTTCTTCCTTAGGGAACCCAAATTAAGGCGGAGCATTAGCTTTATGGCCCAAAAGTTGGTTTATGTACCTTTTTCTGATTACTTTGTATAGTACAAGGAACATTCAATGTATTGAGGGTGGTCATGGTGACCCATTATTAATTAGGGATGCACCAAATCCAGGATTCGGTTCGAGCTTTGGCCTTTTTAACAGGATTCGGATTCAACTGAATGATTCTGCCTGGCCGAACTGAATCCGAGAGGATACGGGGAGGCGGAGAGGGAAATCGCAAGACTTTTTGTCACAAAACAAGAAAGAAATTTTTTTATCCCCTTTCCGCTCCCAATTTGCATATGCAAATTAGGGTTCGGTATTCGGCTAAATCTTTCGTGAAGGATTCGGGGGTTCGCCAAGTCCAAAATAGTGGGTTCCGTGCATCCCTACTATTAACACAGGTTAAGAATCCCTGCATTAGATACTTGAGATATGAAAATTGTATCTACAGTTGAGACACAAGCCCAATATTTGACATTCTTTAAGGAAAATCGTTGACAGTCGCGTCCTGAAATCAAGTCAATGCTGCCCATGTTCAGAGCTGGAAGCATGAAATAGCAACAGGTTGGTTATGTTCTGAGCCCTCTAGGGGGGTTAAGTAAGGACACCCGGAGTCAGTTGATGTGATTGGCTGAGAGCAGCAAGTGCTTTTGCTTTACAGCTCAAAGATCTAGCTTGATTTTTTCTCGTTATGAAATGGCTTTGAGTGATTGCATAACATAACACAACACCAGTCTATATATCTGGCTGTTTGCTGCAAGGGGAAGCACCCCCCCCCCAGTCATAATGTTCTTGATCCGATGCCAGCTAATAATCCGTGTGTTTCCATTTAAAGACGTCCATTTCCTAAGATGCATGTAAACAATGGACGCCCGAGGTCTGGCCCCCAACTGGGCAATAGCTCTGAACTTAGGATGTAACATGGAGGTTGCTATAGAAAGCGCAACTCGACTGACTTTGTACGTCAGGAGCAATAACATGGGCTTGTTTTGTTTCGTTGGTTTAGCATAGGAGGCTTAGAATACAGTGTTACAGCACCGGGGAAGCTTATAATGACATTCATCCTCCGCTTCCCAACACAAAAGCTACTCTGTGCCTCTGTGGAATGTGACAATCGATTATAATCCGGTTTAACAGGCCAAGTAGCTACAAAGAACAGTTGCTACAACAAATCTATTAACCGTATCAAAGCAACACTTATGCACTAAAATAAATGGAAATGATGTATAATGTAAGCAGGTGTCCCCAGAACGCACGAGGTTTGGCTGAAACACCCACGGGCTCATTTATTAACAATGGTCAGATCTGCACCTGGGCAGTAACCCATAGCAACCAACCGTTTTGTTCAGAACAATGAAAGCAAACTTTTGATTGATTGCCGTGGGTTTCTGCCCAGGTGCATATTGCCCAGTGCTAGTGGTAAAGAAGCCCTTTGGTGTCTTATGTCCCCACAACAGTATGTGGTAGCAGTAGATTCCTTTCTACAGATGCATATAACAAAAATACTTTGAAGCCCTTGTTCATCCTGCTCAGTTGCATTTTTTAATGTGAGACACAGTTCTGCTTTAGTGTATGAGCTGAACCTTTTGCCAGCCAGAGTGTCCCATATCTCTTGCATGGTTAAAATATTTCTTAAGGACAGCAAGACAGGTATGACACACCTGCGCGGTATAAGCAAGAACATGAGTGGGAATGCGGCTTTATTTTGGGCACACTTCCATTTTCCTGAGATGCAGTCGGGGATTTCAAAGAATGCACTCTAAATTTTTCCTACATCTTGAAAGAAACCAATGCCATACAGGTGGCAGTGGAGCACTGGTGGTAACTGCACATTCCTAACACAAACTCCTCCGTAACAAGTGTCAGATATATATCCAAAGATTCAAATAAACAGATATATATATTCCCCACAATAGCTGTTCCCTGGAAGTAGGGTTAGGGGGTATAGAAATTATTTTTGCTAAAATGCTGCTATTGGTATTTATTGTAGGACTGCCTCCTCTAGCATTGAGAGACATTGTTTATTCTAAACATAAAGCACTTATATTTAACAGTGTAACAAACTGTAACCTGCAGCACCTTAATACTCCTCTGAATTGTGTCTGTATGTTACCCTCCCATTTAGACTGTAAGCCCTATGGGGTAGGTTCCTCTAGCCTTTTGTTTCCTTGACACTGAGCACTTAATTTGTATTGTAATTATATTTTATAGTCATGTGAATTGTATTTGTAATAATGCACTTATTGTTACTTTTTATTTCAATAACCCCTTGTTTGTTACTACTGATTTATTGTTTTGCTGTACAGCGCTTTGCCCTCAAGGAGCGCTATACAAAAAAATATACATGCATACATAAAGCATTCAGCTCAATTTTCTCTAAACACGTTAATCTTTTGCCATTAGAAATTTCTTGATAAACAACAGCTCTGACCAGCATTTCTTTTGGACTGCTTAATGGTTATACCCATAGGAACATGACAATACCTTCAGGAACATGATTATACTCTTAGGAACATGATTATACCCTTGGGAACATGGTTTTACCCTTAGGGACATTGCTATACCTTCAGGAACATAATTATACCCTCAAAAACATGGTTATACCTTCAGCAACATGGTTATATCCTCGAAAATTGAACATACCTATATGCTCATGGCTATGATTATACCCTCATAAACATGGTTGTACCCTCAGGAACATGGTTAATGCCAGCTGGTTGTTCTCATGAATTGTATGGTTTACCTGCCTTAATCTGAGGGGCATGTGCACCAGGATGTCATGTCTTTTTTTTGGGAGTATACTGCAATATCTGGATTCCTGTCTAAAAATAGGCATCCCAGTTCTTCCATGAATGTCATTAAGGTGGTACAGGGATGGAACACCAGGAGATGCCAGACAGTCATGGTATATAGTAAATGAACTAGTGTCTTGGCTGCCTGAGTTATTTTTTTTTGTGTATCACAAAAAAGGGCAGGACTGGTTCTTTGTAGTTAATGCATTTTATTAGCCATAAGGTACTGTGTTCTTTTTAGTTTGAGTTCTTTTGAGCGAGTACATCATGCTCACGCATGCTGTGTGTTAATCTTTTTGGATATGAAAAGGCAGGTTTATGAATAGCAAATTGTTTTGCTTTTCTTTTATTCCTTTTCCAACTCGGCGTTAGACATGGTCTACTTAAATGTACTGTGTAATTTAAGTTTCACTTGGGGTTATGCAGAGGAGGAGGTAAGGGAAGGTGAGGCGGGAATTTGAGAGGCTCGCTTAATTTACCAGAGCTTGGATCGAATAGCAGAATAGAATGTTCTTGTGCAGGTACACTTGGTAACAAAGAGCTGAAACATTAGGATACAGGGGATCTGCAGATGAACAGAATGGAAATTCTCAGTTTAATGGACAATAAAAGCCAAAAATGAGAAACGCTGCATAGGTTGTGACCTGTGATGGTAATGTAAGATGCATAACAGCAACTAAACTGAAGTATTAGGGGATTTAAACTCTACACTGACCCTTTATCTACTACCGTCCTGCAAAGTCCTTGGTCTCCTCCCAAGCCACATCAGGCCAATTAGCAAAATTGAAAAACTTGCCCCATATCTGATGGAAAAATGTAAAGCTGCAGGTTTGGTGGCTGCCATGTTTAGAAGAAAAGCATCTGGTCAGCACTTATTGCCAAACAGAATCATGCACATTGGAGGCAGACTTGGTCCTAGTTCCAAGCACATGTTCCTTTTTTTGATGTGGGGTTTAGGGCCGAAATAAAAATGGTAGAACAAGCATCATAACATTTTTCTTACATTAGGGTGAATTTTGATATTGTCTCTTTAATATTGGGCCAGTCTCCAAGATGACTAACTGTAAGAATAAAATAATGATGCTGCGGGAAATGTATGACTCTTGCATGCCACCATCACATTTTCATGGTATACATCCAGAATGTAGGGCAGGAATATCCAATATGGATTTTGGGAATTACAGTTCAACTACAGCTGGATGGGTGCGGGTCGAATATTTGTGAGGTAGAAGATTGCAGCTGTGCTTATTAAAAAGCTGAAAGGAGTGGCTGCTCTGAAAAGTAATTAGAGATTTATATTTGGCTTTGGTTCTTCTGAAAAATGTTTATAGTCCATGTTTATTGTGTAAGGAACTGGCAGCACTTACCGTATATAACACAGGGGAATGAGGGAGGTGGAGAGGGTGAGCGTGAGAAAAGTTGAGATAGGGACTATGAAGAATGTGAAGATGGTTTAAGACAAATGGGAGGTATGATGAAAGGGGTATTGGAGGGGCAATAGAGGAAAGTAAAGGTAAGGGCAAATACAAATAATTGTCACCTATATTCAGCACTGACAGCGCTCTTCAGATTGTTCTTCATTCTCTGCCCCAGTGCATTTTACAATCTAGGATCTGCCTGTAGGTTTTTGGAGTGTGGGAGAAAACCATAGCACCCAGATATAACCCATGCAGACACAGGGAGTGTATAGACTCCTTACAGATAATGCTGAGGTCGCAATCAAACTTGGGAACCCAACAGTGCAAGACAGAAGTGCTAACCAACGAAGTCACCCAAAGGACCCTTTAGAACCAGCAGAAAGTTTATTGTAGGGTTAGGATAGAAAGAGGAAGGATGCATTACTATTATAATACACTTTATTTTAGCAAATGTTAAGCATTTCATTGGATGAAGATTAGAAATACTATTCATGTAGCCAGAAAAAAAGAAAGAATTAAGCTTTGTGTATGGGGTGGCCATGGGAGGCCCTACTAAAGCTGTATCCAAATCCTGAGTAGTGGTTTTTAAAGACTACATTTTCAGTCTGGACAAAATGAGTAACATCCAGTGGGATTAAAACAAATGGTGATGGTTATAATTATTATGACAAAAAGGCAGCTATCTTCAACTGCCCCTGATGATTAAGTCTTGCCTTCCAGCATCAACGTAGCCACATCTGTGAAATAAACAGTTCACAATCATAAAGGGATGGTTCACCTTCACGTTAATTTTAGTATCTTATAAAACAGCCAATTCTATGCAACTTTTTAATTGGTCTTCATTATTTAACTTTTATAGTTTTTTTTTTTATAATTTGCCTATAATTTGTTTTCTGACTCTTTCCAGCTTTAAAATGGGGTTCAGTGGCCCCACCTAAAAAAATGCTCTGTGAGGATATCCATGTATTGTTATTGCTACTTTTTACTACTCCAAGACCCTCTACTATTCATATTCCAGTCTCTCTCGTTTAAATCAATGCACGGTTGCAAGGGTGATTTGAACCCTAGCAACCAGATTGCTGAACTTGCAAACTGGAGAGCTGCTGAATAAAAACTCGAAAAAACTCAAAAACTGTAAATGATAAAAAATGAAAACTAACTGCAAATGTTCTCCGAATCAATCTCACAATCAGGCTAAAATGTAACTCATAGATGAATAACCTCTTTAAGATGCAATTTTCAGTAATATCAAATTAAGATAAGAGTAAATCAGTCCCTGATTTCGGTCACTAAGATTCTATGCAGGTGGTCATAGGTGCAAAAAAAAAAAAAAAAAGAAAGATGCAAGTATAAAAACCATAAACCTTTCTGTGCCATGGTCAGTTCTCTGATCTATGCCATGGGCTGCCACATCAAAAAAAAACACTGGATCTAAGGCAGAGGTCCCCACAGTTTTTGTACCCATGAGCCACATTTAAGTGTAAAAAGAGTTGGGGAGCAATGCAATGCCTAAATAAGGGTAGACTCTATGTGGACTAGTAGGTTAATGAATTCTCTTTTTGGCAGTAAACCTGGTTTTTATGCAACCAAAACTTGCCTCCAAGCCTGGAATTGAAAAATAAGCACTTTCTAAGCCACTGAGAGCAACATCCGAAGGGTTTGTGAGCAACATTGCTTACATGCCACTGGTTGGGATCACAAATCTAAGGTGTCATAACTGTTGCTGGTTAATTGCTATACCAAATCTCTCCCATGAACACCTTAACTTTTTTGTCTGTGCTGCACAAGCATTGTTTTTGCTTACTCTTATTAGTCCAAGAGCTGAGCAGAAAAGGTGTTACAGATCCACAGATCTCAGCACACTCAGTAAGTTGTGATTCTGCAACAGCTGCCCTGATGAAGGGTGCCAGTCTTTAGGTTTATTGAACAAAGATCTTTGCAGAAAAGAGAGAAAATGGAACACAAAGGACATGAGATATGTAAGAATAGAGACAGATAAAGAAATGTCGGAGGTGGAAGAAATCCTCCCTTGAAATGATAATTATGTACTGGTTAAAACAAATATCTGCTGTTGCTTGCAAAGAAAGGTTAAAAAAAAACAAGATCTGCCATGCTGATCCAATTAGGATGCTGAAGTCTGACAGGCTCAGCATGAGTAAGAGAGGAAGACAAGCTTTTGCACTTCCCTGTGCCGCTGGAAATCATTCAGTGGTGGTATGCAGCTATCACCGGCCACAAGGGGTAAAACAGACATCACAAATTCCTCGATCTGCAACTTATCAAAAGTTCTAAACAAATTAGCCCCAGAGCCATACATACAATATGCACGTGGGCGGCTGATTTGGAAAGGGAAGGAGTGGTTCATTTCTTTATTTTACCGCTGTGCTCAAGGGGACTGCTTGATTACATTGTGTAATTATGGCGGGACCCTACAACCTTCTGGCACCATGCAAGGAACAAGGTTGGACGAGCCTGCAAGGGCGAGTCTTCTACTGTAAGACAATTCCCATTAGCTGTCTAATTTTCAGCTTAGCAATGTGTCAGACCAATAATATTTCACTTATTTTATCTCTAGTGGCGCTTAGAGTGGCCTTAGATAATAGGTTCTCTTTTTTTAACCTAACTTACTATGTTAATATGTTACTATATTACTATAGTAGATCTGTAGAAATAAGTAAAATCAACAAGATTTGATGTTTTTCTTGAAGACATTTCACCAGTCATCTGGCTTTCTCTATTCTGAATTCTGAATTAAGAAAGCTAGTTGAATGACTGGTGAAACGTTTTCAAGAAAAACACAGCAAGTCCAGTTGATTTGACTTATATCTACAGATATATTCTCTGGTGGACCATAGGAGGCCCAGTCTGGCATTGCAAGTGCATTGATTAAAGGAGAACCTTCTATGTTGGTGATGTGTTTTTTTTTTATATAGAGGTGAGTATTTTAACCAGCATTGCCCATTTTACACTCCATAAAAGACTGATTATTAAACAGATAGTAAAGTCAATTTATATGTTTACCAGTGGATGGTACTTTTTACATTTCCAAGTGGATGGTACTGTAACATAATATCAAAGTAAAAATGCAATTGCGTATTGTGTATTTAATTCCAGCCTCCTTGAATACTTGTAAGATAATATTATAGGCGTTTGACTATTTACAATTAGGGTTCATTTCTAGCACCACTGCAAACGAATCAGCATTTTGCTTTCATGAGTGTACTAAAGGTATGGGATCCGTTATCCAGAAACATTTTATCCAGAAAGTTCCGAATTATGGAAAGGCAATCTCCCCTAGACTCAATTTTAATCAAATAATTCATTTTTTCATTAAATGATTTTTACTTTGTCTTTGTAATAATAAAACAGTACCTCATACTCCCAACTAAGATATAATTAATCCTTATGTGAGGCAAAAGAATCCTATTGGGCTTAATTAACATTTAGATATAGGTTACCTACACTGCTGCAGTTTAATTATTGAACTTCATTAACACTGGGCAAATTGGACCCCACAATCTTCAACGTTATTGTAAATATTCTAGTAGATAAGGCTTTGCTACATTGAGCTGTTTGCTGATTCACCTCCCAACCTTTTCTACTTTTCATTTCTATGATTTTGTCTTTACCTTCATCAACAGGAGAGCTTAAATATCCTAGAAATAATAATTGTAGCCCACGATGTGTACAATGAAGTATGTTAGCAGAACAGATCAGGTATACAATCCAGGTGAAAAAGCCTAAAATATTCAGAAAAGTAGATATTTTGTAAATGATTGACATAAATGTACTGGCAGATGTCTACTTTTTCATTAAATTTCAAAATTATTATCATTTTATTTATCATGCTCAAACATGTTCTGCAAACTTTGCATAATTTGAAACTTATAAAAATAGACTTAAATTGATGCACCAAATCCTGAATTCAATCTGAGCTTTTTTCAGCAGGATGAAGACAAATTCAAGAGCCTGGCTGAACGGAATCCTACCCCTTAAAATCATGTCAATTTAGGTCACGTGATTAAGAGGATCAATTTTTTTTATTCAGTTTGGGATTCAGCCGAATCCTTCTTAAAAGATTTGGGGTTCAGCCAAATCCTGAAACTAGGGCTTTGGTGCATCCCTAATTATTTGTCAGACACCTCTAGTCCTAATTATATTTTCAGAAGAGACGTGTAAGACTTGATTGTAGAATATAACAAGGCCTTGGCAGAAAAGGGTTTGATGACTGCAGGTGTAGAGGAGCTACATTACTTGCATTAGAACCTGTATATTTATTCTTGCTACTAGAGATATTGGATCCATATCATAGGGAACATTTTATTTTATGTTTTTTAATTGCTTTTTTTCTCTGTAATAATAAAGCAGGAACATGTGCTTTAGCCTAAATAACCTAGTAAAAATCCATATTGGTGGCAGAACAGTCCTATTGGGTTTATTCAGTCTTTAAATGGCTTTTAGCAGCCTTAAAGGAGAAGCCAAATATTAGGCACCCCAAGTGATTGTATATACTTACCCGAAACCCTGGGCCGGTGCTCCTATCATCAGAAAACTGCACGGGCCCAGGGTTCTTCCAGCGAGCACCACAAATCGATCCTTATCTGGCTTTTCATCTCACGGATGCGCAGTGGAACGAAAAGTCGAACGTTAACTAAGAAGTCGGCTATTTTGTTCTACTGCGCATGGGTCTACCTGGTGAAATTTGAAGACAGAAGAAGCTGGAAGAGGATCGCTCCGTGGTGCTCGCTGGAAGAACCCCAGGCCGGTGCCGTTTTCTCCTGATAGGAACACTGGCCCGGGGTTTCGGGTAAATATATAGAATCACTTGGGGGTGCCTAACATTTGGCACCCCAACTGGAAGAAGACTTTCCTTCTCCTTCAAGGTATGGTGATCCAAATTATGGAAATTTCCTTATCCATAAAACAATGTAATTTCTCATACCGCACACCTGTAGTTCACCAATCCTTCAAGTGGTGGTGCGTTTCTTCCGTTGACCTGGCCGGGTCCCTTAACAATGTATATGTATAGAAAACGGATCCGCACACACACTGGTTAATGCAGTCGGGGAGTATCCCCTTTTATTTAGCCACCAAACATTCAAAATATTTGGTGGCTAAATAAAAGGGGATACTCCCCGATTGCATTAACCAGGGTGTGCGCGGATCCGTTTTCTATACACATACCTTATCCATAAAACCCCATTTCTGAAGCATTCTGCATAATAGATGCCATACCTGTAGATGATAAAGGATGTTAAATGCTTTATGCTGTAAAATCCAAGTGGGCTTTGGTGACGGGACGTCTATTGCCACCCATTATGATAACATCATGGCAATTGTATTGTTCAGTATTTATTTTTTCTGCTACAATACTGTATTTTCCGGACTTAGGGGGCCTCTGGTTGAACCTGAAGTCTGTTTCCAGTTGCCTGTGGGGGGTTTTCTGTTCTTGAAAGGGATTCTGATATCCTGTGCATTAACCTTATATTTCCTATCTGTTCTATGTGTATAACTCAGCTCGAAAGAATGTCAGTCTGTGATCTGTTTACCCCAAGATGTTGCAGGATTCGTTTCATGGCCCCAGTATGTCTAAGATGTTATTCAGTGCCACTGAGAAAATGAGGTTTACATTCTGCTATGTGTATATTGATCGGAAGGGAATGATCATCTAAAATCATATTTATACAGTTGAATGCAAACGTTTGGCAAACTTACTTGATTACCTAATTTTGTTAGTGAAAAATAGAAATCAACTACTGCAGGAATCAGGGTGTTAAAAACATATTTCTGAATGTTGATGTACAGTTACATTTACAGCACATCTTATTTCACCAACTGTTACAACAGACAAATAAAGAAAATAGAAACAAATAATTGGGGATTATGTAATAAATTGTCTAAAGTTTGCTACTTTTCCCGTAACCTATCGCAACCAATCTGCATGCAACATTTACTGCTCATGTGTTTGGAAACATACATCTAAATGTTTGCTATAGGTTACTAGATGTGGGCATTTTATAGACCTGTTATTACATAAACCCATTTTTGTCTTTTGGTGCATCTGATATCTTTCCATCCTATTAATAACTTTCGCTTCAAGCCTTATTTTTACTCTCTGGCCCAGTACAGTACCGGCTACGTGCCAACCCTGGCACACAACAGCACCTTTTTGATGAGGCTTCACAAGTAACTAAAGCAATACAGAAGAGATCAAGCATCTAGTAAGCTGGAGAGACAGATGTAAATGCCAGAAAAGTTATAAAATCTTTGTATAGAGTTTGCAGATCCACGCAGTCAAGTTGGTCCGAGGCTTGTACTCTCAAACATTAATAAAAAACACAGGATTCAAGCCATTTCTCTAAACATTTTAAAGTTGTCTGTAATCTTTAATCCCAACATTTTCAGTAAAGTGGCATTTTCTGCTGCTTAGTGAATTAATCGGGATTTTGCAGCTGGATCTTTGCTCCCTGGTGCATATCTCATGCAGAGAGAAAGGATTCAGACAATTATTTTCCTCTCTGGAAATTGTATGATCAGAAGGGGTCGGGACGAGCTGTACCGCTCGTTAAGACTTTTGACAGATCCTCTTGTGTTAAAGTATGCTATATTCCCCCTCTGCTGTAACAACAGATTTAGCAATAGCTGGAGATTATGCAAGATACAGTCACCGGGCCAGCTATTGCATTTGTCTCAGATGAATTGAAAATGAAACTTGTGACTTGTAAGCAAAACAAACAGTCCTTTCTTCTGTTTTTATAACATTTAGTATGTTCTAAGATAGAATTAATAATAGTACTGGGGCTCATTTATAAACACTGGGCAATTTTCCACCTGGGCACTAATCCATGGCAACCAATCAGATGATTGCTTTCACTGTTCAACCTGCAGCTGGCTGAAAAAAAACTAATCACTGATTGGTCCCTATGGGTTACTGCCCAGGTGCAAATTTGTCCACTGTTTATAAATGATCCCCAGTATGTTCAAGTTTTTTTAAACCATTTAAGATGGCAATCAGTTCTTTCTGAAGTATTCCATGTTGTGGGCCATTCCATGTGTTTGTGGGGGCAGCACTGAGTAGAATACTTCAAAAACCATAAATCATCATAAGGGGTTTATTTATCATGCGGTGTAAATAGTGGAGTGAAATATTACCGACTCCGCTCAACTAATCAGATCCTTGCTTTTTGTAAATGTTGAAATCGAATTGCTCTGTGCAACATCACGGGTAATACTTCAGTCCATTTTTTACAAAGCATGATAAATAGGCCCCTAAATGTTTATTTCATGGGGAGCTACCCCTTTAAGTATATATATATATGTATGTCTTTCCAAGTTCCAGAAACAAATAACCACATTTCTGGAATTTTCCTTTCAACTTATTTAAGTCACAAAGAATGTAAACGTAAAGGTTTCTGCAGATGTTTGTGACAGCCAGTAAAAGTAGCTTTAACAGATAGTCTCATGTTAAGCTCAACTGAATTCTGAGTCAGTATTTACCCTCCACAAAGCCTTGGAAAGTGTTTTGTAAATCCATTATACTTGTATGTTAAGGTTTTTAGGCACTTAGGGGGAAATATAATAAAATTCACAAAGAGAACAAATTTGCGAATAAAAATGTGCATGTCGCAATGTAATATTCTTTATTAGGCTTTTATTTCGAATCTTAATTGCGCATCGTGGACCTTTAACACCTGCTTGAAGGTGGCGTCAACTTTTGGAGCAAACTTTTTCATTAAGAAGTTTTACTACATACACTGTCGCAAACTATAAAATTCGCAATCGCTATCCTACTGTCTCGTGAGGGGCAAAGTGTTGGCAAAGGCAAAATTGTTCACTTCAGTTATTCGCATTGCGACCAAAAAACGCTTGCGTTAGCGACCAATATTACATTCCCCCATAAATGTTTTTTGCCCAGCCTTTCGTGCTTAAGGCTATGGACACATTCGGTCCGCTAACCGGTTTTTCAAATATAAGCTGACCGATACGTAAATACGTGTGCGTTACCAACTTTCAGCAAGGGCATGCTACACTAACGCATTTACACTGCGGTCAGCTAGTGGCGTGAATCATGACAAAAACACCACAAGTATCCGCATGTGTGTCCATAGCCTAAACAACCTTGGCCAGATCCGTGAAAGGAACAATCAATTCCTTGATCTTTTCTACTACCATTTAAGAGTTACCGAACAGAAGGAGTCAGCTTGTAAATACATGCACATTGTAGACAATAAGTTGTATAATTAGCCTAACTTTAAGCTATGAATCTAACATGGCAGGAGAACGCAGGTACCGGGCTTCATAAAAGATTAACCTCGAGGAATGGTCAGTTACGTTCAATAAATATTTTACCACATCTGCCTTCTAAATACTGCATATACATATATATTTACAGTATTTTTATGTATAATGTTTTGCCAACCATATATATATACATTGTGCTTGATGGACCCTGCTGGTTCCTTTTTTGGTTGCAATGTTTGTGATTCAATGGCGGTTATCTACCCATCCGGAGTAACAGCAGCCCTGTTTTGCTTTATGGTATAGCTTCGAGAGACACACAGCCATCTCAGCAAGAAGGTCACAAGACAGGATTTTGTTAAACTTTATCTGAAAGGCACATCAACTTTGACAGCACTCATACTTGGTCGGTGACTGATACTTGGTCTGTGACTGATCTAACTGGGGGTGGAAGAGCAATGATCAGCAAAGAAAAATATGCAAAAGTTGGGCAGCTTCATTGCGCGATCCAAAATATTTGTGACACATCAAGTACAGCTTAAATAAAGGAGCAACAATGGCTCCAACAGAAAGGACTGCAGGATCAGTTCAGTGTAAAAAACTGGGTCATTCATGCATGTTGCCTAGCACTGTCTGAGTACAAGGGTACCTAAAATTGGCAGCTTCTGCCACTCTGAAGCTTTCTCACAGAGTTCTCTGGGCGCAGATCGGCTCTGGGAGGAGGAAGTTCATGCTCTTTATATTGCTTCATACTTTATACATTAGATGGAACAAGCTACTTAATAGCTAGACCACATCGTGAAATGCCCTTTGCTTACCCCAAGATCCTTCTAGTGTTTAAAGCCATATACTCCTCGCACTATATAGCTATTATTTGGGTAACCACTGAGTGTGAGTGTTCTATCCTGACCTTCATTCCATGAGACATAGCTGTGTGTGATTATCCCCGAGCACAGGATATTTAAGTGCACATAAGAATGTTTCTTTGGGTGTTAAATTTCATTTTATAAACTGTCTGTCAGTTTGAGTTTTCTGAATGGTGGAGGGGGGGGTTAAACTGATTGGTGAGGAGAGAAGGCAATGGGTCTAATTTGCCAACCCAAGGGACACACAGTATTGCACTTTTCAGTTTATACAAAACATACAGAAATAGACACCAACTCCCTAGCCGTCTCTTGGTCGCTGTGACATCATGTAATATTCATCCTTGAAATGTCAGCTCAAAAAAATAACAGATCTGGTGAGAAAAATCTAGAGTGACAGTGGTGTAACTACTAGTGATGTGTGGTTCTGTCACAAATTCATTGGGGCAGTATGGGCCCACCAATGGTCCATGGTACATTAAACCAGCCCTGGATGCTTTATCCAGTGGAGAAGTACCCTGCAATGGAAACTGCCTAAAACAGCTAGTAAACCTATACGTGAGATATTCAGCTGTTCCCATTGGTTGGTTTTGAGTGTTTTTCCTATGGTATATAAGATTTTCATCTAAAAACACTCACAGGCCATATTTTGGGCTGAAAGACACTGTTACTGGATGTTGTAAGCATTTCTCATTTATAGAAAGCTGTAGGAGCTGTTTCTTTGCATTGGACCCAAATGCTCCATTACAATGCACATTGAACCTTCACAGTAAATTTCAAAGAGAAACCCTTACTTGAATGATAATTGTCACTGCAAGCAATTTCATGCATGACAACATTTTCAAGGTATTTATGCTTTTTCATATTAATAGCAATACTCATATGAGGGGCATATACTTATGAAAGTCTCTTAGTGGGTCTTATTGGTTCTTCTCAAGAGAATCTGGAGTCACAAGGTAAATGTGCAGCCAAAATAGCTACATGTTTGAACTAAGCATTTCATCCATCCTAGTTCCCTAATTTCCCTTGGAAATTGGAACAGCCCTTTAGTTTATAGTCCATGGTTTAAATACGCTACCTTATCGACTCAGTTATGGAAGGCTTCTTAGAAACCACTGGTGTCCCCTAGACCAGCTGAAGCCTTTATACATTTGGAGAAGATGTAATTCATGCATCAGGTGCCTTTTGACACACATTAATTCAGAGCAGCTGCCTGGTTGGACATTGAGCACCACAATACTAAAATGCCCTGTTTGTGTAAAAAGGAGAATTAAACTTTAACTAAAAAAACCCTACCTTTCTACCCTATGTAGACCCCTCCAACCTAGCTGCTTACCCGGGGAAATGCCCCTAACTTTTTACTTACTCCGTGGTGCAGATTCAGTGATCTTAATCTGAGACTGAGACCGGTGAAGTGGCGCATGCGCAGTTGGAGCAATACTCCAAAATAGACTGAAATTGCGGAAGACACAAAGACCCGGAAGATGGCTGCTGTGAACTGTGATCCCTGAATCTGCACCGAGGGGCAAGTAAAAGGTTAGGGGCATTTCCCCAGGTTAGCAGCGGGGGCTCTATGTAGGGTAAGGTTTTTTTACGTTAAGGGTTGAATTCTCCTTTAAAGTAGCAAAGTTCAAGTGAAATGAGGAGCTAAGAAGGGTTAGTGGATGGGGTATCTGCACCACCATTATCCCATGGGAAATGTATTTTACTGTAATTTTCTTTCGGCCTCAGCTTGAAGGAATTGTTTGCTTTTGGCACAAACACTTTTTAATGACCATCATTATGCCATCAGTAATTAGTAATTAGGGAAGGGTCTGGCTGTAGGATGTGGGTATCATTGTTTTATCGTCCTGCCTATAACAATGTAAAGTCTGTAGGCACAATAGCATCATGCTGGGTGCACGCTGGGTTAAATCCTGTTATGCAACCCTAAATATACATATACATTGAGATACGTGTGTGTATTTAATTTAGATGTTTGAGAAAGCACTGCCCTTCAGTTCAATGTCATCCCCATATCTCCAAATCTTTTGCAGCCTCGGCCACTGTTCCTAAGCGAAGCTCTGTTCCTGGTCAGGCCTTGCTGGTACTTTGTGTTCTGTTTCGTCTAATAAAGAATTTCCTGCCAGTTATATCTCAGCTCAAAACAATACAGGAATCAGTATCCCCAGAGAGCTGAAAATCCCACACATATCCAAAACTGAAATAAGTTCCTTATTTTGAATGAAATTTCGGAGCATATTTAGGATTTCATGCTGACTTAACCCCTTGCTGGTTTGCGCGAGATCTAAGAATGTTGTGGTTTGTGTATGAAATGGGAGCACTTGCTGAGTCCTCTGACAGAAGACTTTATTGTGTGTCTGGAGAGTGCCAGTCCTATAATTTGTAGCCTTAAAAGAGTTGTTCACCTTTTAGTATGATGTAGAAAGTTATATTCTTAGACAATTTGCAGTTGGATTTATCTATTTTTTTATTTGTGGTTATTTAGCTTTTTATACAGCAGCGCTCCTGTTTGCAATTTCAGCAATCTAGTTGCTAGGGTCCTAATGACCCTAGCAACCATACACTGATTTGAATTAAAGACTGGAATATGAATAGGAGAGACACTGAAGCAAAATATAAAGTAATTAAAAGTAGCAAAAACAATAAATTTGTAGCCTTACAAAGCGTTTGTTTTTTACATGAGTCAGTGACCCCCATTTGAAAGCCGGAAAAAGTGAGAAGAAGGTAAATAATTAAAAAACTATAAAAAATAAAGACCAATTGAAAAGTTACTTAGACTTTTAGCTATTCTATACCATACTAAAAGTTGATGTAAAGGTGAACCAACCCTTTTAAGTCTTGATTTATGGACAGAGAGAGCAATTATTAACGCTCTACAATAAAACGTGCTGGATGCACACTGGGTTAAATGCTTTTGTGTATCCCACTAGAGCCATGCACCTACACACACTCCAATGCGGTTCAGCCTGCTTTAATGATTTACTTACAGGGTGCAGAGTAGAGGGCCCCGGGAAGCAATGGACCTCTGACATTTATACAAGGAGGTTGCTCCTACACATGCATTGATTTGCACCTAGACGCATTGACTAAAAAAATCTAATATGTTAATTATGCACAAGTTGCTATTTTGGTTAAACGCTGTTATGCTGGAACACTGGGAAAAAAAACTCTGCTTTGTTGTTAAGAGACATGGCAATTTGTGTACATATTTGCGCCTAGTGGTTTGCCACTGTGTTAGTAAATGAGCACTTTAGGTTGCATTTATATATATATATATATATATATATATATATATATATATATATATATATATATATAGATAGACACTGATATGTGTATCTAAATAAAATTTGGAGAATTTTCACAAAGGGAAGTGAAGGGTCTGTAGGTTTGTTCCTAAATTGAATTTGTATGTAAGTTTAAACTGTAAGCCCTACGGGGTAGGGTCCTCTAGCCTTTTGTTTTCTTGACACTGAGCACCTAATCGCTATAGTAAATTGCACCGTTCACTACTATGGGGCAAATTCACTATGCCGCCGAACGCTAGCGTTAATTCGCTAGCGTTCGGCATTTTCGCTACTGCGCAAATTCACTAACGAACGCTAGCGTATTTTCGCTAGTGTTACTTCGCATCCTTACGCCAGGCGAATTTTCACTAGCGATGTAACTACGCAAATTCACTAACTTGCGCAGTGTACTGAACGCTACCTTTTACGCTAGACTTCCTTCGCCACCTCAGACCTGGCGAAGCGCAATAGAGTAGATAGGGATTGATTCAAAAAAAGTCAATTTTTTTTCTAAGTCCCAAAAAACGCTGGCGTGTTTTCTACATGATGGGTGATAGGCTGAAAAAGATCGTGGCAACTTACCTAGACAGTGGGCACATGTGTAGGGCAAAATAAAATTTATACTTGCTGATTTGAAGGTTTTCTAGGCATTTGTAGTGCAGATACGTGTTCCTCCATTGAAATTTGAATTTTGTGCCGTATGCAAATTAGCCTTCGCTAGCGTAACTTCGCTTTCATATAGCGAATCAATGCTAGCGCAACTTCGCAACCTTACGCTACCCCTGTGCGCAACTTCGGATTTTAGTGAATTTGCGGAGCGCTGGCGAAACTACGCCTGGCGAAGTGTGGCGAAGTTGCGCCTTAATTATTAGGGGGTAAGCCCTCGCAAACAGGCCCGAATTTGTGGAGAGGCCACCAAGGTCCGGGCCTAGGGCGGCAGAATTTTAGGGGATGGGATGCTGCCCAATCACACCCACATTAGTTCAGAAACACCAGGGATGTGCAGGAGATACGATAGTTTTTTAAATGTCCCGTGAGCCAATCCCCATTGCTCTGGTCAGGATGATGAAAATTTGAGCGAATAAAAGGGATGGGACAGGGGCAATGAACGACAGTGGGCCTAGGGCTGCCCGCTATGTATTCGGCAGGGTGTAGTATAACTGTAACTTGGAGCAGGGTACAATAATTGGGTGCCAGTGGTTCTTATAACTTACCCAGATAATATATTTATTGAGCAAGATAATCCACACAGGAGTGTACATTCAGAGCAAGCAGGATCATTCAGCAACAGTGAATAGTAATAAACTCACAGCACCTTTGGTCAGTATCCGTCACGTAGGGAAGATAACATGTACAGCAGCGAGGAGGTTCAATATAGACGAGAACAGCACCTTCTTAATGTAATAAAAAGGCCTTTATTCAAACATGGCACAGACCAATGGTAGCAACGTTTCAAGCCATGTCTGGCTCTTTATCAAGCTAACACACCTGGTCACAGAGAACGAAAACTAGGGATGCACCGAATCCACTTTTTGGATTCGGCCGAACCCCCGAATCCTTTGCAAAAGATTCGGCCGAATCCGAACCCTAATTTGCATATGCAAATTAGGGATGGGAAGGGGAAAACATTTTTTACTTCCTTGTTTTGTGACAAAAAGTCACGTGATTTCCCTCCCTGCCCCTAATTTACATATGCAAATTAGGATTCGGGTTCGGTTCGGCCGGGCAGAAGGATTCGGCCGAATCCGAATCCTGCTGAAAAAGGCCGAATCCTGGCCGAATCCCGAACCGAATCCTGGATTCGGTGCATCCCTAACGAAAACGAAAAAGGTTGATCAAGCTGTTGCGGGCCACTTGAGATGGGACATGGGATACACCAGCTTAAATTTCAAGTGGTGGACCATGTCCCCTCATTACGGCATGGGGGTGACAGAGCGAAAAGGCTACTCAAGAAGGAAGCCTTTTGGATTCGTCGCCTTGAAACCCTCACGCCTAATGGCCTAAATAGAGAGTATGAGTTACATACTATTTTATGAAAAAAGACATCCAGTTGTTTTTTATAGTACTTTTATTGTTGTATTGTGTTTTTACAGGTAATTGACCCCAGCACATACTATTGAAGAAAGCTGAATAGCTTTTTGCCAAGTGGCTACATATAAAATGGATACAAGTATGCTTTATATTATATACAAATTGCTGTTACTTTGTTGCTACTATGTCAATAGATGGCGCTGTTTTTACTTGTTTAAAAGGAAATCTCTGTGACCAGGTGTGTTAGCTTGATAAAGAGCCAGAGATGGCTTGAAACGTTGCTACCATTGGTCTGTGCCATGTTTGATTAAAGGCCTTTTTATTACATTAAGAAGGTGCTGTTCTCGTCTATATTGAATCTTCTACAGTGTGGGGTGGCCACCATTGAACGTGCACCAGAAACAGTGGAGGTGTGTGCTGACACAGAATCAATAACAGCAGCGAGGAGGTACACCCACCTTTTAGCCTATTCCATAACTGAAACCTGAGGGGAATCTCTACATCCCTAAGTCTGTACACTTAGTCCCTACTTCTAGGCAATTAGTACCCGGTAACCCGGATCTTAATCCCACTCACAATACTTGGAGGAGCCTCAAGCTGCTCGGCTAAATAGCCTGTCTGTCTATCATTCCTTGAGTGACCTCTTAAGGTGAGTAGCCTATCCTGACTAGACCTGACCTATCTAGGTTCCACTAGAGCCCTGCCTACCTGCTAAGGCCAGGACTAACACAAAATGCACTCTGAGCACATGGCCGCCCAGGACTTTATACTTTAGCACAATGCCATCTACTGGGCACTGACAGAACACCAAGCTATAAGCAGGATAAGGAAACAGGTCCCCCTCCTAACTGTATTTTAGGACCCAGTTAGGCATCTATAACACTAGGGGAATGCCTGCTGAATAATACTGGGAGACTAATTTACCAGTCCCCTACATATGTGAGTTGTGTGTATGTTACTCAAGGACTCCCTGTACATATATATATATATATATATATATATATATATATATATATATATATATATATATATATATATATATATATATATATATATATATAATACAAGTATATTATGTCTGGATTTCTTGATCTTTAAGTTCATGCACGTATAATTTATAGTCAGTAGTGCAAAAGGATTATTACAAAATCATGCAAAGATGTACACCTGAATGCATTTGAACCATAAATGCTCTCTTTTTTTTGTGTCCTCAGCAATCCTTCTCGGTTCCTATTCATCTGTGTGTAAACATATCCATAGGGTACAATGATCTCTGTTTTTCCTTCCATTGCTGTTCATTAGACGACTATACAATGTTGTACAGATATGGGATCCATTATTCAGAAACCTGTTGTCCAGAAAGCAGAAATTATTGAAAGGCCATCTCCTGTAGAACCCCCACTTTAATCTAATAGTTTTTTTAAAAACAATTTTTCTTTTTTCTCTTTAATAATAAAACAGTACTTTGTACTTGATTCAAACTAAGATATAACTAATCCTTATTGGAAGTAAAACCAGCCTATTAGGTTTATTTAATGTTTACATGATTTTTAGCAGACTTAAGGTTCCAAATTAAGGAATGACCCCTTAAACAGCAAACCCCAGGTACTGAGCATTCTGGATAACTGGTCCCATACTTGCACACGTTATTGGATTCCTTAATTCTATACTTTTACAGGTTTGGGATGCCTTATCTGGAAACCCATTACCCAGAAAACTCAGAATTATGGAAGGGCCATCTCCCATAGACTCCATTTTATCCAAATAATCCAAAATATTTAAAATTGATTTCCTTTTTCTCTGTAATAATAAAACAGTAGCTTGTACTTGATCTAAATTAAGATATAATTAATCCTTATTGGGAGCAAAAGCCTATTGGGTTTATTTAATATTTACATGATTTTCTAGTAGAAAAGTATAAGGTATGAACATCCAAATAACGGAAAGATCCATTATCCAGAAAACCCCAGGTCAGAAGCATTCTTGATAACAGGTCCTATACCTGTATATCATACCTCCCAACTGTCTCTTTTTTAGAGGTACGGTCCCTCTTTTGACAGTTCAACCTGCAGTCCCTCATTTGTACTGGAAAGTCCCGTTCTTCTCTGCTCTGAACAGTCAGAAAAAGAAACAAAGTTTCTAACTTAATTGGCTTTTGACAGAGAGCCCAGAACAGCCACAGCAACAAAGATACTTTTGTAACAATTTCTAGATAAGCAAATAAGTAATGGTAACAATATAAGATAACAGATCCCTTGGGAAACGTTAGACTCACAGCTTAAAGGGAAATTCACCTTCATTAGCAAAACTGTAATAACTGGAAAAAAAAACACAGAAATATCTTCAAACTTTCCTAACCTGCCAAATTTTGTAAAATTAACATTAGGGGGTGTGGTCAAAAAATGGACGTGGTCAAAAAAACTTTTCGCCGCGATACACGCGCCAACTTTTTTGTTCTTTTTATTTCCAAAATGTTGGGAGGTATGCTGTATATGATTTACCACCAGACAGTCGCTAAACAAATATTACTGTAAATTATACAAATTAAGCTTTATTTTCTTTTGTAGTTTGATGTTTAATCCAGAATAAATTTGTACATTTTAATCAATTTTCATAATTTTTCATTACATGTGTATCTGTGGAGAATATGGTAGTTCTCTTTACTTGACCGGCAATGCGATTTACAGATGTAACTATTTCCTGGGTCTTATTCTACACAATAAAATGGGGAAGATGGAAAATGTAGTCGCTTGCCTGTTTTTAAAGTTACAAGGCTGTAAAAATGCAAGTAGCGTGGCCTTCGTTTCAGATCATTAACGATGTACAGTTGTGCTCAAACTCTTTATTATTTGATTCAACCAAAACTAGTGTAAATTTCAGCTCTGGAAAAAATCCAACGTTTTTTTTTTCTTCTTAACATTGGTCTCCGCTGAATAAAAGATTTACAGTTACTGTGATAGTTTTAATGCTCACCTGAGAATATTAAGAGGTTTCCAGCGGCAAAACAATGCAAAATTTAACCCGTGGAGCGAGTGCAGCTGTAAATGCCAATATATAGTAATGATAATGTATTTATGAAATGCCAGAATATTTGGGAGACAAGAATGAAAAGGAACTTGCGTAACAAAATGAGCAAAGCAAAAGGTCTCAAGTTTTCCTGTTACCCCTAGCAGCCAATTTAAAAGTGACATTTGCTGAGCACCAAATGGGTGATGGGGTTTTGTAGATCAGATCCACTAAAATGTGTTTCCTCCTGTAGCTCCATTGACAGGTCTGTGCCATGCACTTGTGTATGTTTATCATTGTCCATTTTTTTCTGCTCTAAGCAAGTACAAGTAGCTTGAGGGCTGATTTTTTTTTTTAAATATGTAGACTCCTCTGAAGCTGCTGCCTTAGGCAAGTACCTCAGGTGCCAATATTGAAAATACACCCCTGACTACTTGTGTAAATGGCGTTTCTATAATATAAGTATGGGATCTGTTATTCAGAGTGCTTGGGACCTGGAGTTTTCCGGATAAAGCTCCCCATAGACACCATGATTCTTCTTGCCGAACGACCGATTTTAGCGAAGACCGACCAATCCTTCGAAATTATCGTGCGGTTAGTGGGTTTCGAATGATGGAACATCTTACGATTTTTCGGCCGACATTTGTCAGGAAATTGATCGGCCAGGTCAAAATATCTTTGTCAGCCCCAGTGCAATCTATCTATGTTTGCAGGGCCAAGCAGGCAGCTCCCCTTTGTTTTCCTGGCAAATTTGTCTTATTAGTTGATGGTCAATTCATACGATCGAACGATTGTTCTGAGAAAATCGCGGTCTCACGATGATGACCGGATCTTTTAAAAATCTATGGCCAGCTTAAGGGTTATTTTTGTAATTTTGATCTTCATATATCTTCATAGTTTTATCAACGGTTGAAGTGAAAATTCAAATTCGAATTTCGAGCTATTTTTCATGTACAGGTATGGGACCTGTTATCCAGAATGCTCGGGACCTGGGGTTTTCCGGATAACGGATCTTTCCGTAATTTGGATCTTCATGCCTTAAGTCTACTAGAAATTCATTCAAACATTAAATTAACCCAATAGGCTGGTTTTGCTTCCAATAAGGATTAATTATATCTTAGTTGGGATCAAGTACAAGCTACTGTTTTATTATTACAGAGGAAAAGGAAAACATTTTTAAAAATTTGGATTATTTGGATAAAATGGAGTCTATGGGAGACAGCCATTCCGTAATTCAGAGCTTTCTGGATATCGGGTCTCCGGATAAGGGATCCTATACCTGTACTTCGACTAGGGAATAGTCCAAACTGGATTTTACTATTGCGTGCTCTTATTAGATCTACCAGACAGCTGTTGTCTTGTGTTAGGAAGCTGCTTATTGGTTACTTTCCCATAGTTTTGTTGTTAGGCTGCTGGGGGGAAAGGGATGTGGTGATATCACTCAAATTTGCAGTACAGCAGTAAAGAGTGACTCAGTTTCCCAGCAGCACTCAGTCACGTGACTATCAGAGCACAAGTCACGTGACTGGGTGCTGCTGGGAAACTGACAATATGTCTAGCCCCATGTCAGATTTCAAAATGAAATATAAAAAAAATCTGTTTGCTCTTTTGAGAAATGGATATCAGTGCAGAATTGTGCTGGAGCAGCAATATTATTAAGTGATGCGTTTCGGAAATTTTTTTTTCCCATGACGGTATGCCTTTAAATAAACCCAAGAGGCTGGTTTTGCTTCCAATAAGGATTACTTATATTTTAGTTGGAATCAAGTAGAAGCTGCTGTTTTTTTTTATTACAGAGAAAAATGAAATCATTTTTAAAAATGTACATTATTTGGATAAAATGTCTATGGGAGATGACCTTCCCATAATTCAGAGCTTTCTGGATAATGGGTTTCCGGATAACGGATCCTATACCTGTACATTCATAGTATAGTATCATTATACTCACAATCGCTGATGAAGGAAAGGGCTAAAAGTGTGCACCAATTAGGCCTGCATATGGCAGCTAGGTAGTTGCGTAGTTGAAACACATCTTGTGAAAGAAACCCAGTACAGAACAAGTGACATCTAACAGGCATGAAGCCACCAAGGAGATAGAGACTGACTGTTACCATGACATCCCCAGTTAGTGCTTGTGCTTTGTGATAATAAGTTAGATAGAATGTTTGAAGTTTTTCCAAACAGATTTTTACCTGAAGCTTTTAACAAAAAAAAAGTATCTGATTTCAGAATAATCATTTCTCTTAATATTAACCAATTAACCTTTGAAGATTAACCCCCAGGTGATAGTAATAGAAATATGAGATATTACTACTCAGAATAGTCTTTTGTGTCTTTCCCCCCTCTCCCGCGTGTTCTAAAATTTCAGTAACACATAAACTTAAGAACAGAGTGAAAAGGTAGAGATCTCCTTGTCATGGATGGTAGTTATAGGGGGATTCTTTGTTTGGCTTGGGTAGTACTAAGGGATTTATTGGTTGGAATTGTTTAGTAATGAGGCATTCATTAGATGGACTTCTAGGTGAACCATTTTAACGAGGGCTAAAGTGATTCTGTCATGATTTTTATGATGTCGTTTTTTATTTCTAAACGACACTGTTTACACTGCAAATAAGTCACTCTGCAATATAACATTTCATTCCTGTATTTTTTTTTTGTTGTAATATTGGTGTGTAGGCAGCTAGGTCATTTTGTCTGGTCATGTGCTTTCAGAAACTTTAGGACTTTTCAGCACTTTAGGATAGAGCTGCTTTCCGGCAAGCTGTTGTTTCTCCTACACAATGCAACTGAATGTGTCGCAGTGGGACCTGGATTTTACTATTGAGTGACTGAAGTTTATCAGAACACAAGTCACATGACTGGGGGCAGCTGGGAAACTGACATGTCAGATTTCAAAATTAAATATAGCAAAATCAGAGCTCTAGAGGTCCACAAGTAACCCAGGGCCTACAGGACAGTTGTCTCCAGAAAGCTGTAGCATTCTACTTTGCCTATATAGTGACACAGTGCTATAATGGCATCACCATGACTCTACCATGATGTCATGACATGTGCAGGGCCTATTTATTATGATGTGTAAAAACATACCTCCCAACTGTCCCTTTTTCGGAGGGACAGTCCCTCTTTTGACAGCTCAACCCGCAGTCCCTCATTTGTACTGGAAAGTCCCTCTTTTCTATGCACTGAACAGCCAAAAAAAAAGAAGAAACAAAGTTTCTCACTTAATTGGCTTTTAGCAGAGAGCCCAGAACAGCTAACAGGTGCAAATAAGATACTTTGTAACAATTTTGAGACACAAAAACACAGTTTAGATAAGGAGAAATATTTTCAAACTTTCATAACCTGCCAAATTTTGTAAAACAAACATGGTAATTAGGGGGTGTGGCCACAGAAAGGGGTGTGGTCACAAATTTGCTGCGCTACGTGCGAAAAAAAATTTTTTGTCCCTCTTTTTACTTCCAAAATGTTGGGAGGTATGGTAAAAATACAGCATTCCAATTTGCCAGGCATCCCCGTATAAAAACCAGTGTACTCATCAACCTTTGTACTGATTTCTGGCAACCACGTACCTCAATTTTCCCTTCTGACTTTTATGGATTCAACAAGGTCTGAAGTAGCAAATAATAAGGCCTGGATTTGTGGAAAGGCCTGGGCCTAGGGCGGTAGGATTTTAGGGGGCAGCATGAAGACCAACCACACCCACATTGGTTCAGAAACACCGGAGATCCGCGGGAGATACAATAGCTTTTTAAATTTCCTGTGCGTCAATCCCCAGTGCTCCCAAAGCAATGATGAAAATTTGTGCATTTGCACAGATGAAGGGGAGGGGACAGGGGTGACGAACGGCAGCGGGCCTAGGGGCGCCCGCTATGTAAATCCGACCCTGCAAATAATAGAGTCAAGGTGTACACACCTTGGTGAATTCATTAAATTCCATTTAATTTACACAGTTTTACACTGCTTTTTCTCAAGAGATTTATTTTACACAACATAATAAATAGGCCCTGTGGATTTTGGTTGGGGGTTCTCAATAAGTTTCTAATGTGTTTGTGCAGTGCTCATGAGTTATGACATAATAATAGTTACATAAACATTACATTATAATAATTATTATAATAACTATTATTATAGCATTACATTTAGCATGCACACTTTGCTCTGATCCCGTCATTTATAATAATCATTTTTGCAAGTTAGAAAGAACATTGACGTGTCTCGGTTTCTCATGTGGGAGCGTTGGCAGGTATGCATTCTTAACATAACAAAATGCCCATCTTTGTCCTTATAATATAATTGACACTACTATCTAATGTATATACATGGAACCATTTAAGCTGCCAACACTTTTGGTATGTTCCCTGTAGCCAACACTGTACTAGTGCTGTACATAACATTGTGGTGTATGGCTACACTTCAAAAAGATTTTTTTAGAAGCTGTTTATGTTGTATAGTCCAGGGGCATTTCTAACATAGGTTAAAGGAGACATTGGAAAGGTGGCTGCTGAAATGACTCCAATGTGTATTGGCTTTTAAAAAACAAATGTTATAAAAGTAAATATAACATTGGCCACCTCCAGCTCTTTTTAAACTATAACATACAGCGTCCTGTAACACCCTTCGGCTGATGTATGTAGTTCAGCAACACTTGCTTGCATATACCTGCAACATTTACCTCTGTATTCTGCATGAAGGGTAACTATATGGCAAACCAAAACCACTTGGCTTTGGCTAATAGTAGTTTAACAACAGCGCCACACAGATTACATAGCATGGATCCAGAGGATTGATGGCATTCTTTAGAAATTCTTTAGAAAAGAAAAATAAAGATTAGCTGGTCCACTCTCTTTCAGTGAGAAACAGATACAGATAGTAATGCAAGTAAAACAATGTGGAAATGTAAAGGGCTTCTTTTGTGGTGTTGGCTCAGCCTGTGGTTTCATTCTAATTCCGGTACATATTTTCAGACACGCAACGCCAGTATTAGGTTGAAACCATGTGTTACGGCCTTTAATTGGAGCTTTTATGGTACTTTGGGCAATTTGCAGCATTATGGCTGAAATATTTCATTGGCAGCAAATTTGAAATATACCTTTTTTATTGTGCCGTTGAACACATTTCTTTTCTGATGTCTATGGAACCGATTTATCTTACTGTCATAATACAGCAGATAAGAGAATTTTTTAATGAGCTCTAAAGGCCACGATCTTTAAATGCCCCTGAACGGATAGGGAAAGGGCACGACCCAGAGTTTCTCCCTGCTAGTGCCTCTTGTTGTAATGTCAGCGGTTCTTGGTTTAAAAAGAAAAAAAAAAAAGTATCCTGTTAATGGAAATCCTGATTTATGGCATGTTTTCTTATTCAAGAAAGCAATATGTTCATAAAACACCAATTGCTTCCATATGGGCACAGTGAACCCTAAAACATTTTTATAACCGGAGCGTACACGCACTGCTCTTAATCCTCTTTCCTATGGACTTTTCATTCCCGTTGTTATGCTTGGATCCCAATCTATATCTTTATTTTTTTGCACTTTCCTTTCCCTGTGTTTTTGAAACGTTAAAAAATCTGCGCTCAGACTCCTCTCTTGTTTCAATCCCAGCAGGAGCGGCTGCTCAAATATTTTGAGGTGCAGAGAAATGGGAGTGCAGAACTGTGTTTCCTGCCCCTGCAGAGCCCACCAGTTGGCTTCTGTATGCTTTCTCTGATGCCCAGCGTTAGCAGGATATGTATAGATTCCACAGTGCTCTGGGAAGGTAAATATACGAACACTGGGGAAACAGGTCTTTGTGTCTTAGCAAAACAAGAAAAGAATTTAGCATTAAAAAAATAAATAAAATATACGTTAAGACAGTATTTCATTTGCAGGGTATAAAAAAATGTGGTTATTTCCTAGAAATCCATGTGGTGTTTTTTTAAGTATCTATGGTAGCAGCTACCATATTAAATTGTTTGTTAAGATGAGTTATTCAGAGAGCTCTGCACAAGTCAGTGCCAAATACAGATTCTGCAAGGTAAGGCTGTCAAAAAATTAAATTATTAGGACAAGGATTTATTTCTATATGGAAAAATTAGAATAAAGAAAAAGGCTTGGCCCATTTCCAGACAGCCAAAAGGCCATTTGCACAATATTGAATGCACAGGGAGATGCTCAGGACCTGGGGTTTTCCAGATACAGATCTTTCCGTAACTTGGATCTTCACACCTTAAGTCTACTAAAAAATCATGTAAACATTATAAATAAACCCCATAGGCTGGTTTTGCTTCCAATAAGGATTAATAATATCTGAATTGGGATCAAGTACAAGGTACTGTTTAATTAATACACAGAAAAAGGAAATTATTTTCAAAAGTTTGGATTATATGATTATAATGGGGTCTACGGGAGATGGCCTTTCCATAATTTGGAACTTTCTGGATAACAGGTTTCCAGATAAGGGATCCCATGCCAGTGTCATGCTGGAGCATAGAACAGTGTAAGACCCATAAAGGTAGGATCTACAGTCCTGGTCCAATGGTACCCTGCTATAAATGAGTTAATGGGGATCATACCAAGGCTATTTTTTAACTGAACTCTCTTTCGTGGAAACCACTGGAAGCCTCCTCTTATTATAATTATTAGGAATACATGATCTGAGGGAAACAACACGATCACAGCAGCACGATCATATTTACTGTATAAATTGTAAATACATAGAAGAGGAGAACCTTCTAACACAATGAATACAATAGGCAAGCTTGGAACTTAGGGGCAGATTCACTAACCGCGAAAAGTCGCCAATGACTACTTCGGACCCATCGCAGCACTTCGCGAACAACGCAAATTCACTAAAATGCGGAGTTTCGTCGCGGATGGCAAACGCTGGTGACTATCCGTAAACGTAACTTCGGCAGTGCGAGCAATTCAGAGTGAAGATGCGCTAGCGTTCATTTCTGCCTAGCTCAAATTCGCAAGAGGTCTTGCTCTCAGGCTAATTTGCATACAGCGGGAAATTTAAAGTAGAATGGACGTCTTTGTTATACGTTGCAGCAAATACATTACATTTCCACTGTTAAGTACACATGTCCAAGGAACCTTACACATGAGCCCACTGTATAATATAATTCCATATGTTAGAGAGTGTATGGGGGAAACCGGGTTACCCAAAACATTTTTAAGGACTTTTGCAGGCTGTCACTTTTGCCAGCTTTTTTCGAACTTTGATGCTTTTTCCACTAAAGAATATGATGTTGGTAACAGAAGATCTATGCACTCCAGTGCACTTCGCCTGGTCAGAGCTGGCGAAGGCAAGTCTGGCGAAAGAGGTAACGTTCAGTAAAATCTGCATTCTTAGTAACATCCATTCGCCAGAGCGATAGAGTAGGAATGAGCGCTAGCGCCTATCTCTTTTGCTAGCGAATTGGAGCCTGCACCCACTAGTAAATCTCCTATGTCCCTGCGGGCAGTAACGCTGGAGAATTGTCGCCAGCGTTTGCCACTTTGCCCTTTAGTAAATCTGCCCCTTCATTTCTAACTTTTAGCAATGCAGATCTCCCCTTTCAACTTCAGCTGTATTGCTGGGGATTTTCTTTTGTTCTTCTCCACGTAAAGGTGCTATTCACCCAGGTGCTTGGGTCATTATCCTCTGTATTGGGCCATGCACTAAAACTTAATTTGCTCCTGCTTTAATGAATAAGGTGCAAATTGCATGGTGCGAATTACATGACCAAATGAACTTGTGCCGGCACCATAAACATTGGCACTTTAGATGCAAATTAGCATTGGTAAATTGAATGCTAGTTAAGGTACATAATACTTAGTGGGCACCCACAGTTGCAATGGAATTCTGGGAAATAATACTGCTTTGTGTGGTTTAAAGAAACATCATAATTTGAAAGCACTTTTGCCCAATGCACTGGTGTTAGTAAATGATCTTATTTTAGTCATTGAGTTTGGATTCCAAGTGTTTTTGTATTCATTTATTCAATGAGCCTTAAAGCACAGCCCTGTTAAAATAACCTTTGCAGAAACTTGCTTCTCTCACTGCATGCATCTTGCTTCTCTTGGACTGCCTTCACATTCATTTGGTGGTGACACATGTACTAACATTTCCTAAGGAAAACTTCCTTCTTATTCCCCCTGATAATCAGCACAGTTGAGTCCTCATCACATGTCGTGCCTTGAAATTTTTGTCTGTAGAAGAATTTTCTTTTCTGAAGCTGTGTTGGAAGCATCTGAGTCTCATGAGCATGTGGAGAAAGAGCCGTGCTTTGTTACTTAAATTATATTCATCTGCTGCCTGTTTTGGTGCCCATTGGCTAAACCGCAGAATGGTCATATAGTTGAAATGTTGCTCTTAGCTAAACATATCACTGGGAATAAATCCTATTAAGCTGTTTAAACCAAACAAAACAATAAAGATGTCAGAAATAATTGTTCTCTGTCATTTTATTTCCATATAATATGTGGGATTAAACATGTCAGTAAATAAAAGGCCACGCCTCAGTTCTGTGATTTGTATTAAAATACTTTTACATTTTTAAAGGGAAGCTATACCTATGAGCATTGCAGGCCTCTATAAAATATATCAAACAAAGAAGCCAATTTGTAAGACACCATTTCATATAAATAAAGCCTGTTTTTGCAGGGACCTGACCCAATGCAGGAGTCTAGCTCAAGGTAAACGATGTATCTGACGTATCTGATGTATCTAATGTAGGTTCTAGTTGTAACCAGAAGTAATGTAGGAGTAAAGGACACAGCTCTGTCCATTCATTGGCTGATGTAACCTAGCATTTATGTATGTGTGTGTGAGCTCAGTGCTTTGTGTGTGAGGACAGAGCCTCATAGTGATGTGTACCCGGCCCGACCTGAGCCGCCTGCAGCCTACCTCCCCTCCTCTATTTATAGGCCTGCGCCACCCTGCCGATGACATCACAAAAGGGGCAAGGCTAGCGAGTTCCCATGAAACCAGAAGCAGAAAGCTGGCAGTGTAAGATCACGGGCAGGGAGAACAGGCAGAAGAACTCAACCCAGGGCCAGAACTTGGGGTAGGCAGAAAAGGCAAGTGCCTAGGGCACAATGGTGATGGGGAACAAGGCAAATACCTCTTCTACCTCCTTCCACTATCTCAGACCCTTCTGTCTCTCACTTCTGGCAGCTCCTCTTGGCTCGTTGGTGCGTGCCTGCGCTCTTCTGTGCATACGCACATGTGCTTGTGTTTGGTCTCTTGTGTCCCCCACCACTGGCAGCACTGGTATCCTCGGCACATGCACTCCCACGCATGCATTGTAGTTGAACGAGTTGCCTAGGGTGCCCAGCACTGGCTCAACCCGAACCCTCCCACAATCCACAAATGGTGTGCTGAGCTCCTTACATTTAAGGCTAGCAAATGACTATGCTAAATTGCATCTTAGAATCTCACAGTGCTCAAACTTGTGGACAAGCAATGGCTGCCCATTATAACATACCCTTGAACTAGCCTTTCATTGAAACTTGTTGAAGCTTAATTATGTCTTTGTATATGTAATGTACGTGTGTGCCATAATAACATACCCTTGAACTAGCCTTTGGAAATAAATAATCTTTGGCTGTGTAACATATTGTTAAATATTACTTTGAGAAACAGTGAGGTTGCAAATATTATCTTCATTGTGTTCTAAATATTGTGTCTAAGCTGAAGGCACCTGCTCCCTATACCCATTCATAGAGAATGCCTTACTACAGTATATCCTAGCTCTTGTCTCTAAATACACATCCTATGATTTTATTTTGCTTCTCTTCTCCTATTATGTCACGTTCTCAATTGCTGGATTTCTCTTGAGCATTTTTCTCTTTCTAGAACTCCCTGCCACAGACCTTTTGGGGCAATTTATATGGACCCTTAGGGCAGAGACACAAGCTCAGATTTAGGGAGATTAGTCGCCCAGGAACAATTTTCCTCTTCTTCAGGGCGACTAATCTCCCTTAACTGCCTCCCGCCAGCTAGAATGTAAATCACCGGTGGGATGGCAATTGGTGCGCTTCGTTTTCCGAAGTCCCCAGCAGTTGCCTCACAAGGAAACTTTGGGTGACTTCGGAAAACGAAGCGCTCCGAGTGCTGACTGGAGGCAATTTGGGGAGATTAGTCACCCCAAAGAAGAGGCTATTTATCGCCGTGCGAAGCTGAGCGTGTGTCTCTGCCCTTAGGTATCTTAATATTAACATACCATAAAGGATAATTACCTGTGCTCTACAAACACCTTTTGTCTCCTTTATTCTGCAAACCTTATAAAAGCTTATAACTACTGAAATGACATTGCACAAACCAGGAAATTAATAGAACCTGGTGGAGATGTTAGTTCTGCTTCATTATTTCAGTGGTATGGCTACACAAAATACATCTTCAGAGTTATTATATTTATACAAATAACTTTAAAACCACTTTAAAATGTTAAATATATTGGGAGGTTGCTTAAAGAGGTTGTTCACCTTTAAATTAACTTTTAGTATGATGCAGAGAGTGATACTCTATTTGCAATTGTGTGTGTTTTTTTTTTAATGTATCAGCTAACCAGTTTGCAATTTCAGCAATCTGGTTTCTATGGTCCAAATTACCATATTAACTATTGATTGATTTGAATAAGAGACTAGAACATGAAAAGGAGAGGGCCAAATAGAAAAAATGAGTAATAAAAATGAACAATAACTATAAATTAGTAGCCAAATGGTTTATAGATGGGGTCAGTTACCCCAATTTGAAAGTTAGAAAGAGTCAGAAGGAGAAGGCAAATACTAAAAAAGCTAAAAAGTAAAGAAGGAGAAGGCAAATATTTCAAATACTAGAAAGAAAAAATGATGTCCAATCTAAGGGTTTCTTAGAATTGGCCATTCAAAAACAAACTAACGTTAATGTAATTAAAGTCGAAAAGAGCAAAACAATTTGCACAGATAAGACTAAAAATCCAAATCTCACAATGTAATATTGTTCCTTAAACTATTATTGCATTTAGAATTGTAATTGCGCATTGGGAATTGTAATTGCGCATTGCGAATTGTAATTGCGCACTCTTTAGAAGTGCTTGACGGTGTCATAATCTTCTGGAGCAAACATAACGACTTTTTCAGTAAGAAGTTTTATTACATTGACTGCACATTGTCGCAAACTATAAAATTCCCAAACGGTCTTCTGCTGTCGGGAAGTGGTCGCTAAACAGTATCCGGGTTCGCAAAAGCTATATTAAATTCGCGCAAAGCAAAATTTGTTGGTGCAAAGGCATAACTTTTCGCATCACGATTTATATTCCATTCCCCCCTACATGTTAACTTAAAGGTAAACAACCCCTTTAAAATGATATATTTTCATTATGCAATGGTTAGAGATGTAAGGCCCTTACTGATTCTAATATTATGTCGGCGTGTCGGTTGCTGGTGCTGTATAAATAAATGATAAGAACGATCATGGATGTGGTAAGCAAGGACTTCCATATATTGATGAGACAGGAAACAAACAATGCTACATAATGCTTTCTTGTGTATATGTGGGGAAAGATATTTCTCTTTATACGTTTCCCTTCCTGTCCAGGAGACTGTTACCTGACATGGCAAGACACAACAGGATGTCATAAGGTCGAGCTAAATTTATTCCCCCAGTCAATACCACAAACGGGAAATGTTAACACAGAGGATTCATCATATATAACTGGAAATAGTACATATTATCTTGGACATGAGCAATTTAGTTAAAGGCTCCTTTAAATCGCGCCCAGATAGAAGCTGAATGTATAGGGTTTCCAACTTTCATGCAAATATTGACACGGATTAGTGGGGCAATTTCCATTTTGTAATAACTCACAAATGTAGAACCACTACTGAGCGCAGGGTTCTGCCTGAGCCAGACCTTTCCTATGTAATTTAGTTCCTAAAACAAATGAACATTCCGAGAAAGGAGATTATAGGGATTTATGGAAAATTTGCAATGGAAGGCGAAGGATTTTCTGCTATAATGTTTTTCCTTAAAGACCGAATCAGATGTCAAATCGTCATTGAAGTGGAAGTTTAGCCAGCAAATTTGTCTGACTTTAATGGAAGGTTTCAGACGTGGTGTCACTTGTTCACAGCCTATAGATGGAAAGAACAAAAGGGCGGGAGAAGGAATAGAATATCAGGTTGCGTAAAGCAGTTTATTTAACTGTTCCTTTTTCTGCACAGGGACTGTGGGCTGATATGTCCAAATACTTATTTGTATTGTGCTGTCCTGTTGGTTGGCAAACAGGAGACAGGGTCATTACCTGCGACAGCGTTAACTAAGGTGAGGGGGCAGAGGTCATACATTAATGCAGACTGGGTTCTGGGTATTGTAAGCTCACGACAGACAGTCACAGTTAATCAGTATGGTACAGGATGGTTTCAACCAGTTAACTTTGTTGACCTGTCAGCTTTAGAGCACATACCATGTCCAAATTCTGCTTTACAATCAGGAATGTATATATATATATATATATATATATATATATATATATATATATATATATATAGGTATGGGATCAGTTATCCGGAAAGCTCCAAATTATGGAAAGGCCGTCTCCCATAGCTTACAGATAATCCAAATTTCTAAAAATGATTTCCTCCTTCTCTGTAATAATAAAACAGTCGCTTGTACTTGATCCCTATTAAGATATAATTAATCCGTATTGGAAGCAAAACCAGCCTATTGGGTTTATTTAATGTTTACATGATTATTTAGTAGACTTAAGGTATGAAGATCAGGTCCGGATTTGTGGAATGGCCACCAAGGCCCGGGCCTAGGGGGGCAGGATTTTAGGGGGCGGCATGCTGCCCGATCACACACACATTGGTTCAGAAATACTGGGGATAGGCAGGAGATTTATAATATTTTAATATTTTTTTAAACTTCCCCAAAATTTGCAGTAATAAAGGGGAGGGGATGGGACGACGAACAACAGCAGGCCTAGGGGTGCCCTCTATGTAAATATGGCCCTGATGAAGAAACAAATTACGGAAAGGTCCAGAAACCTCCAGGTCCTGAGCATTCTGGATAAAAGGTCCCATACCTATATATATATATATATATATATATATATATATATATATATATATATATATATTATATATATAAACCCAAATTGTAAGTTTTTCCAAAAACCCGAAAATATTTGATTATTATCTGTCTAAACCCACAATAACTTGCAATTGGGATAGGGCCATCTCCCATTGACTCATATATTATCTTGACAGGTCTGAGATGGCGGATTTTCGTATTTGGGCTTTTTGCAGCATTGGATTATAATAAATCTAGAAAAATTCTTTTTTCTTTTTCAGACGAAAAATGTTAGTTTTTGCCCTTAGTTTTTGTTTTCAGGATAAGTCTGATCTCCATACCTTAAGTCTACTAAAATAAATCATTTAAACCTTGATTAAACCAAGTAGGTTTGTTTTGCCAGCAAAATCTTAGTTAGGATCAAGTACAAACTACAGAAAAAAGGGAATTTAATTTTAAAAATGTTAATTATTTGATTCAAATGTCCATGTGAGATTTGGAACTTTCTGTATAGCAGGTTTCCTGATAACTGATCCTATACCTGTACATATCTGTAACTATTAATAGTTAATTTTTTTCCTGCAGTGAAACATTCAGGCATGCTGAAAGGCAGCTACAAAGTCCTATTTTTTGCTGCTGTCAGGGAAGTTACGATTGTCACAACATACAATATTCACCTGTCTTGTTTATTTAATTAATGTAATAATGTACAGCCTTTAAAGTTTGCACAGATTGTATACAGATCGATTATGGATTCATCTGGATACAAGTAGTGATGTGGTCCTACTCTGCCATTTACACAAGTGAGAACAAGCAGTTAGAAATAGTGCACTATGTATGCAACTTGCATTATATTGTTACTTCTTGTGCCTCGCAAAGCCTCCCACCACCCCACTGTGGCTGGGGCGTGCCTATTTAAGGAAAGAAATCTATATGGATTTATTTTGGGGAGAAGTTTTCACTTTTCTGATGATAAATATGGGGCAGTTCCTCCACATGCATTTGCAGTCTGTACGCTACAGTATTATACCAAACTTTTTGTGGGATGATTTAAAAAAAATATTGATATGTAGTCGCCTTTTCCTGATCATGCCTTTGAGCTGGAAACATCTGAAATGAGTGATTGTAGCACCATCTGCCCCAAAGCTGTTCCTCTTGGCACCCAGACTTGTTTTCTTTATAGGAAGGTCGCTGATAATACAGTTGTCCCACTGAGTCTGAGAAGATGGTAATTTTCCCTCTGCACATGTGGGTGGATTTTTGTGGTATGTTAGACAGGATTCCAGATTGTTTCTCACTGCAGCTGCCACAGGGAATATGCAGATATTATTCAGCTCCAAACAATTATTTCATATTCTATTTAAAGGCATTAACCCTTCCTTTAATTATTTTCATTTTGCAGTCAACGAGGAAAATGTCTTGTTTAGGACTGGTGTTCTGTGGCCCTTTATTTTTGCTTGTTTCCCAGCATGCTGTGCACTTTGCCATGGTGAGCGAATATCAAGAAGAGTCTGCAAGTGTGTTCTACAGTTCTTTTTGTGCTTTGCTCTGGCTTGCATGTTAAGAACAACCTCAGCCACACCCCATACAACAACCACCTCAACTGAAATCTGGTTGAGGTCTGGCCAGATAATAATTCAGCTGGGTGGAAAATCCACCTTGGATTATGGATTTGTCCTCTCCAGGATTGGCCTTTACTGGCCCATCCTGTGATCAATCATGGGGCCAAATAATTATATCAGCCCATACATGCAAACTCACAAAAGAGCTTATATTGCAACCAGCTTTATTCCTAAAACTCAAGGTCAGATCTTCTCCCAGTTGGTATGGAATCCTGGTAATTATGGTCTACTCTAGTAGAGTTGGGATATGCACAGCCCTGTGCACGGTGCCGTAACTGTGGCATTAGAGTTCTATTTACTAAAAGTGTATCCATTAAAAAAAAAATTAATATTGGGCAGCAGTATACAACAGAGACACAACTATATTTTGACATTTTGGTTGCTTTGATTTCTAGTACTGGTCTGGGAGCTATTATACAGAATGCTTGGGACCTGGGTTTTTTTTTTTGGTAAAGGGAGCTTTCCATAATTTGGATCTCCATACATATAGGGGGTATTCACTAAAACTCAAATTAATCTCAGTTTTAAATTAAACCAAAGTCGACCTAACTCTCATCTAAGAGAGTTTTCAGAGTGAAAAAACATTGTGACAAAATCGAGCGTCAATTCGAATCGTACAATTTCTGCTCCCAAAACTCGACTTTATCAAATTGACGCCACGAAAACTCGAATTTTATCATATTGACGCCACGAAAACTCGAATTTATCAGATTATCGGGTGAAACCCAGCGTGGATCATAATGTCAGGAGACAACGTCAGGGACACCTGTAAATGATTTATCCGTGACCTTGACAGGTTTTAGGTGGAGTATTTTTGAATTTGGATTTTTAGCAGCTTTGGGGTATAATAAATCTCCAAAAAATTTAGTTTTCACCTTTAAACACTCAACCAGAAAAATGTTTTTAATAAATGGGCCCCTAAGTCTACTTAAAAATAATTTAAACATTAAATCAACCCATTAGGATTGTTTTGGCTCTAATAAGGATTATAATAATGTGAATTATTTGATTAAAATTGAGTTTATGGAAGTATGCCTTCCCGTAATTCAGAGCTTTCTGGTTAATGTGTTTCGAGATAACGGATCACATGCCTGTAGAATAATCTATTTCTGTTTTTATTTTGGATAGCTGAAGTTTCTGTCGCTGTGTATGCAGCAAAAACAGAGCCCCACGTCATTCATACTTGAATTTAGCTGTATATAAATAAAAAAGCAGTTCATCTATAAAAGAAGTATATGCATCTTGACTTGTGGCACTGAACAATAAAGCTTCAAGGACTTGAAAGACTCCTCACAGTAAGGGAATGAAGGTTGAGTTATTGAGTAATGTAAAAAAAAACATCCCTGTCATGTCAAATCAGGTGAAACATAAGTTCAACAGCTCTATAGTGTTCAGAGCACCTTATTTATTAACATGGTGCCCTTATGGAAAAAGGAGTTTTCTAGCTGGGTTTTTCCCTGTACTCCCCGCATTCCCAAATACTTAACTATAAGAGAAAGTGTGGAATTAAAGCAACCCAACCAGCAGAAACTGATAATAGCAAATCGATTATTCAGAATATTAAAAATAAAAGTTTTTTTAAGCACGGGCCTTTATCTTTTATTGGTTAATTTTTTTGCGTAAATCTTTATGTTCAGTATATACATCCATTTATTGTACAGCCCCGTGTAATATGTTGTCACTTATATAAGTGATAATGATAATATCTTCACTTGGTCCGGTGAAGATTTTCATTCAGAATTGTACAGGTATGAGACCTGCTCGGGACCTGGGGTCTTCCGGAGAACGGATCTTTCCATAATTTGGATCTTTATACCATAAGGTATTTGAAAATCATGTAAACATTAAATAAACCCAATAGGCTGGTTTTGCTTCCAATAAGTTTGCATTACGAACAAGCTACTGTTATAATATTATAAGGAAAAAAGGAAATCATTGTTAAAAATTTGGATTATTTGTATAAAATAGAGTCTATGGGAGACAGCCTTTCCGTAATTCTGAGCTTTCCAGACACCGGGTTTCCGGATAATGGATCCCATACCTGTTTTGTTTATTGAATTCATTGAATGCCTAGCAAGTACAAGGTCATCTTCTATATTGTCAAAGAAAAATGTAAATGAAATTGCCATACACAACAGATATCCTTCTCCTCAATTGGGGAGGAGAGAAGAATCCTTGCTTACTGCAAAAATGGCAGTTGGATCAATAGTCATTATTTGATTGCACTATAATTAAACACAAACGCCCTTCATACCAGAAAGGTATTTTTAATTCAGCCAATCATTAATCATCCATAGTGTGGGACTTGTTAATGGTCACCTCAATTCCCCTGCTTTTTAATATAAACAAATCCATTATCACAAGTCTGTTTGTTACTGAACTTTAAAATGCCTTTAAAAGCTGGCGTCTCTTCTAAAAGTAATGTACTATATGCCACATTGGTTTTCCCATTTACATTCCCGTGTTGCCTCTTCCAACTATTAATTCAGTATTGATTACTCTGGCCTCTCCAGCTTTTGGGTTAATAGCTGCAGATGTTTAGTACTGTATGACTACATTGTCACATTACTTTTGCATGCAGAAAGCATGTTATTTGACAACATTCGAGCAGATGAAGTCATGCATAGAAACAATGGCAGTACAACAATAACAATTTATTACATATTCTTGACATTTGTTTCATCTTTTAAGCAGCTTCAAAGGAGGATATAGGAATCTTCCATAGTGTTCAATTTGGTGATTTGCATTTGTAAACTAGTACTTATTATCTTATTATTACAGCACAAATAAGCCTTTAAATCCTCTTTCATTTTGTAGCTTTTACTTCCCCTTTAATTTTTCTGTACTTGTACAGTTTACATTAGTAATTTTGCTGGGAAATTTTGATGGCTTTTTGATGCATTTTATTAAAAATCTAAGGACAAATTTACCCAGTACATTATACTGTACCTTTAAACTCTTGGCTACTGTTAAAGGAGTGGTTCACCTTTATGTTAACTTTTAGTATGCTATAGAATGGCTACTTCTGAGCAACTTTTCAACTGGCCTTCGTTTTTTTTCTTTTTTATAGTTTTTTGAATAATTTGCCTACATCTGACTCTTTCCAGCTTTCATATGCAGGTCGCTGACCCTATCTACAAAAACGAATGCTCTGTATGGCTACAAATGTATTATCGCTACTTTTTATTACTCATATTTCCGTTCAGGCCCTTTCCTATTCATATTGCAGTCTTTTATTCCAATCAATGCAATCAACCAGAGCTGCACCTACTATTATTACATTATCCCTTAAATAACCTAGATAATGCAGGGACCCAGTGAGTTATTACAGAGCTGCTTCAGCCATAGGCAAGCAGGTGCTTTTCCAAAGTTGCATCAGGACAAGAGAAATGGAACTCCACCCAAATTTTTATATATATATATATATATATATATATATATATATATATACTTTCCAGAAAAGAACCAGCAACACCGGGATATTCATTTTGTTGAGATTCACCTATATATATATATATATATATATATATATATATATACACAAAAAAGATTATCGAATAAATCAAATTATTTAATCACATGCAAAGTTCAATGTGTATAGAGTATGTGTATGTATATATTTATATTTGTATATATACATGCATACACAAGTCACTTGAAAAATTTACATTTATAATTAAGGCATCATGGAAAGGTGCTTAGAATGCAGTTTCTTTCATTATAGAATAAACTGTTTTTGAGTGGAGCTTCCTTTTAATATTACTGGTAACTTCCCAGAAGGCACTTAGTAACTGGTTACTCACTGCCTTATTTAATCTGGCAAGAGGGTTAATATACAAGGAATAGCAACTTAATTAAGTAACCCAGCACCGCAGCATATATGACGTCAGTACAATATTAGTGCCAAAGGAAAGATATCACAATGCATAACTCATCATGAAATGTCATGAATAGGTTATGGCTGTGGGCGAGGGCGACCCATTTGTAAAAAATGCAGTAAGCAAAAGAACATGGATCCTACACCCTGGGAGTTGGGTTGGTAAATAATTGCATGGCCTGTTGTTCCTTATGGATCTATCCTGCCAAAAAACACTACATACAGTACATCTTGCCAAAATACTACACTGCGTTTAAAATGTCAGAGTTCAGTACGGTTACATACAATACAAAATAAGTTTATGCTCAAGGTGCATTATAGGTGCAGGCATTTTAAAATTACAAATAGTCTTATTCAGTAGTAAGTGAGTTTCACTAGTGTAAGATAATGAAGACAGCATTGATGGATTGTTAATGCCTTAGCAATTTATAGCCTGTATTAAACAAAGTGGATTTGATGGCATATTAGAACTTACTGCTACTAATCCCCAAAAATGTCAAACATTCTCTATTGCCATTGCTATTGCCTGTGTTATCTTGAAGGTGTTTTTGAGTGCAGAAGGACTTTAAGCCTTTTGGTGCCAGAGGGGAAAGGACTATAATTGCAGCTAAAAGAATTAGTAATGGTACAGTTAATCTACACAATATATGACACATCAGTTATTCATACATCACAACAAATACATTATGATCAGCACAAAGCTTGTGAATGCAAGTCTGGGAAGCAAAGAATACCGCTGCTTGTGCAGGAATATATAATTATGTGAGTAACCTTAGAATTTCTGCTTGGCCCATTTTACTGTATGTAAACCTGATGAAAGCAAACGATGCTGTTAAATCAGTTATGTCGATTATTTTATAGACTTGTCAATGTTGTGTAATTAGAGGAACAGAGGCTGCTTTTGTTAGCGCACATAATTGGGCCTGTTTTGTACCATATCCTAACCCATATCTTGCAAACATGCCTTTATTTTGGGGCATTTGTAGTTTCAAGAATTGTAAGGGAATGCTGTTAAATAGCTCATTTTGAATGCTCTGGTTGGCTGCTGCATTTTCAAAAGCAGTAAAATGAAAGAATATTAGATGATCAAAGGCATCCCCAAACACGCTTAAGAGTGATGTCATGCTTAGGTGCCATATACTCACTTCCGATTGGCTCCCTCTGCATAAAGAAGACAGCACTAACACTTGCCAACTAGTTTCATTTCATTAAATCTGTGGCACCATATGGGTTATTTCCTGATTGGTAAAAAAAAAAAAAGGAAAAGGTTATTTTGGTGGATTCTAAGTAAATCTCTACACTGGCATTCATTTTTAGTCCCTTTAAAGGAGAACTAAACCTAAAAAATGAATGTGGCTAAAAATGTCATATTTTATATACTGAATTTATTGCATCAGCTTTTTAATAGCAGCAATCCAGAACATCAAACTTGTCACATCGGTCACCATCTTGGAAAGTGTCTGCAACGCTTACCTGCTCAGTCTAATCAGTCTTATCAGCCTAAAAGAGGATGGGGAGTTACAAGGGCACATTTAGAGACACGTATATTGCCTGCTAAAAGGCTGTGCCTGCCTTGGGTTGATACAAAAGCCCAAACCATAATGTACAACATTTCTAGGCAACTTCTTTAGTTAAACTTTAGTTGTCCTTTAACAATGTTATAATATAGATTTATTTAGTACTCCTTTAGCAGGTTACATTAGCAGAGATAAGAAAACTTAGCAAGGCAAACAAAACAACAAGGCTAGTGCCACATGGGGCTGAGTCAGAGTCTTGGCCTGGGTGCAGACACATGGAGTGGATTTTGGTGTCAGTATGCGATTTTGCTCTGAAATCCACTCTGTATGTTTGTGCGGAGGTCAGCACAGTGCAAGTAAAGGAATGAACAGAGGTTAGTGGATTGGCCCATTCTCAGCCTGAGTTTATGTGCAGCCGAAAATCAGACCCGCATGGCACTACCACTATTCCAATGGCACACAGGCTGAATATGGCTGTCATTTACTTAAATAGAATGTGCATGTCACTTTCTAATGACCATATTTTGAATTCAAATAAATGACAGGACAAACAGCCACGTTTGGGAAATGGTCCTACAGTAGGAAACCTACAAAACGGTTCAGACCCTTGATCAATTCTCTTATTTTTGAGCCACTCTAATGTTAAGTTTGCCTTGTCTTTGTGATCATTGTCCTGGAAAGGTAGATTTTAATAAGACTGATTTAATAAGACCTTATAGTATTACCCTGTAATTCTTCCCTCTCATTTTAAAAGATACTCAGTGCCTTTTAAATGTCTCATTAAAAAAAATGCGCTGGGGGGGGGCTGCATTCTTCCTTCGTTTTTCATGTGGCTTTCCTTCCCCTTTAACAATTCAGAAGAACAAATGTAGCAGCTACTCAAAGCAAACTTTAAAATTGGGTCTTTAATTGCCTACCATATTTTCCAGCCCCCGATTGTCTCCTAATTACCGAATTACCACATTCTGTTTGTCATTTTCTTTTCCTAATTTTAGACTTGGAAGAAAACAGTGTTTCTTAGTAAAAGTGCTCAGGGGTTTGGCCATTTTCACAGGCTGGTTATTCACAGATCCCTTTCTGTCTGTGTATAATTGGGCAAATCTTTGCCTGTTACTTCACTTAATGATTTCTTTCCTCCTTCTTTCAGCTAATTAGTTTGTACCAGAGCTGGAGAGACGGTGGTCCCCCACTGAAGTAGTAGTAGCAAACCTACCCAGAGCTACCAATGGCGATGGGATTTTAGTGAGTCTCATTTATGGCCAATAATTAGAATTTGGGTGAGCACCTGCGTGTATAATCTGCTGCATGAAAGTTCAGGATGACAGTGAGTGTTGTGTTGTTGCTGTTGATTTTATTAATGGCAGAAGACTGATTGCTCAAATGAGCACTTCCACTGGGCAAATCATTTTGATTTTCTCATGGCTTGTGGGTTTCTTTTAAATTCTGTACACAGGTTTGCGTGCAAGGCAACTTCCTCTCGAGCCTCATTTTAAAAAAAAAACGTTTTCTGAAGGAACTTGCACAATGACTTTGAATGGAAAACAAAAGAAATACAGTATAATTAAAGGGGCTGTTACCCAATGAAGAGTTTGTATTTGTGGCTGAAAATAATGCCGGGAAGGGGATCATTTCTTAAATAATATCAGGTGTCAGGGGGCCTCCATTATTAACCCATTGGTCACCTGGGTAGAGGGCCCTGTCAACAAGTATATTAGAGACTGAATTTTAAAAAAATGGCCTGCTTCTTTGACATTTCATTGATCCGATTGGCCGAACCTTGCCAGCCAATCATATAATAGATTTGCAAAGGAGGCAGATGAGATGGAAACCTATTTATTTATCATTTAGTCAGTGGTGTTAGCGATACCCTGATACAGAAACTTTTAACATTACTGATCCACAGTTTAGATGCCCTACTTCTCAATACACCTGCCCAGGACAGCAGAGTAGATCACCGGACAAGAACACTTACTAGCATAATGCGATAATTGCAGTATATCAGCATATCAAGAGTTTCCAGCTATGTGGAATGGGTTAAAGAGATACGTTCTGCAGCTTGCTCATATTTTGTTCCTCTGTGTTTATTATTGGTGTGTATAAGAATACATTTGTATATGGGATTTGCATACAGGAAAAATAGCTGATAATTTATTGGATAATGCATTGCATATATTGTATTTTATAATCTTTCTGGCAGGGCTGGAAAGGCAGGATTCTTGCTTGGGGACAAGTTGGACGTTGGAAGGTATCATTAATTGCTTGGATCTTCTTTTCCTGGAAAAATACATTTGTGGCCAGATGTGTATTAGGCAGCTGCCTTACTTCCGTGCATATCTGGGCAGGAAAGAATTGCTCATTTGTTTAGAACAATACAGCCTGTAAAATGTAAACAATAGCAGCTGCTGCAGAACACCTTGGTTTTATCACAGATACAGCATGCAATCCACAGAATTTGCTTTTAATTGAAATTTTAAAAAATGTATTAAAAAAAAAATCCTTGAGCAGTCTTATAAATCACCAACATATTCTGCAGCGCCGTATAAGAGAACTTTACTCTGTCTTCTAGTTATCCAATATAACCCATGGGAAGTGCATTTGCAAATATCCCTTTGGCTGCAGAAGTTGATTCTGTATGAGCAGCAAAACAGCAGATTTTGGTTGGCAAAATTGAGAAAAACATTAGATAGCAAAGTTAACAAGTTATGCAACAATATTTGCTGCTGGGAATTAGGAAAGTCTGCCAGGAGTAGTTGTTTTTACTTTTGTCATGCTGTTAAAGGGATACTCCTACCTCATATCTTCACTTTTTTTTAACACATGCTAAAATACTGCTGTATCATTTTTCATGATGTTTTTGCAGCTCCATGTTTTTCTCATTCTATTTCTAAAATTGGACACAAACTGATTTATACTAGGGATGCACCGAATCCAGGATTCGGTTCGGGATTCGGCCAGGATTCGGCCTTTTTCAGCAGGATTCGGATCCGGCCGAATCCTTCTGCCGAACCGAATCCGAATCCTAATTTGCATATGCAAATTAGGGGTGGGAGGGAAATTGCATGACTTTTTGTCAGAAAACAAGGAAGTAAAAAATGTTTTCCCCTTACCACCCCTAATTTGCATATGCAAATTAGGGTTCGGATTCGGTTCGGTATTCGGCCAAATCTTTCACAAAGGATTCGGGGGTTCGGCCGAATCCAAAAAAGTGGATTCGGTGCATCCCTAATTTATACTATTTATACTTCCATGGGGCAGGCAAACGTCAGACCTCCCATGATTAACTGCACTTCAGCTTATATAATAAGTAGCTAGTGCAGCTGTGGGCACCCCAATTGTCACCATGATTGTTTGGGCAAATGACACTGCCAATGTAAGATGGATATGCTGCTGTTTGAGGAAGACCAGTGATAAACAATATATAAGGGATAGTGTTATATTATTACAGTTAGCAGGAACTGTTCCTATGTTACTATGCCTTTAATATACTACCCTGCCCTAATTTCACATTTCAATTATGCCCCCGGTTTACCCACAATCCCTGTTGCTACTGACCTTTAGTCGCTCAAAAACACAGCAACAGTCCCTGTTTGATATTGAGTGCTGGGGTGCATGGCTTACATTCTAAATAGACTTTCACACAGTTTACATTTGTCCTCAGCCAATCAGGACTTGTAGCTCACACCCATGGGCAAGTCCCAACAGATTTGGGCAATAAATGTGTCAGCGACCAACTCACTTTAGTAACAGGGACTGCAGGGGGCAAAATATAAATGAGAGATTATCTTATTAAAGGTATAGTGACATTATCCTACTATTGATACCACAAGGTAAATAATAAAAAAAACTCTGTGCAAGCAAGAACATTGCAAAAAGTGTATTTTACTGTTATTCTTTGAGCACATTTTTGCAACCATTATAACATTCTTCATGACACTTCTTTAGCCAAATAGAAACAGCTCTATGAAGTTTAATGACAGTTTCAGAACTAGGGGTAGCATACCTCCCAACATTTTGGAAGTAAAAAGAGGGACAACACATTTTTTCCCGCACGTACCGCAGCAATTTTTTTGACCACACCCCTTTCTGTGACCACACCCCCTAATTACCATGTTTGGCAGGTTATGAAAGTTTGAAAATATTTCTCCTTATCTAAACTGTGTTTTTGTGTCTCAAAATTGTTACAAAGTATCTTATTTGCACCTGTTAGTTGTTCTGGGCTCTCTGCTAAAAGCCAATTAAGTGAGAAACTTTGTTTCTTTTTCTGGCTGTTCAGTGCAGAGAAAAGAGGGACTTTCCAGTACAAATGAGGGACTGCGGGTTGAGCTGTCAAAAGAGGGACTGTCCCTCCGAAAAAGGGACAGTTGTGGGGTCTGGGGGCAGGATCTGATTGACCAACAGGTAAAGGGGGGTAGTGAGCAACTGGTGGGGGAGTGAGGAAGGGAACAAGAGACAGGTGTAGGTGGAATGGAGGGGTAGTGACTGGTTAGGGAGATGCAGTACAGGCTATTGCTTTGGGCACCAATCAGGCCTGGACTGAGAGTCAAAATAGGCCCTGGCACTTCAGTTACACAGAGGCCCAATCAGCCCACACAGACGCCCAAACAGTCCCCACCAGCCCACTAAATACTGGCTTTCTATGGCACCTTATAGCAGCCCCTCTGGCATTTGCCAGAACCCACAGATTGCCAGTCCAGGCCTGGCACCAATACATATTTTATGATTCATCAAAGGTTTCCTGACAGTTGGGAAAGTTTTTAATGAATAAACACATTTGTCAAAGCAGATACCTGTGTCAGTTTGTCAGAACATGTTGGCTGATTCACCTGTCCAAATCCTTGCTCCTTGCTGCCAATCTCATGCAGGGAGAAAGTGTTTAGACAATTATTTTGTCACTTAACAAGTAATAAGTAATGTGTTACCAACGTTTAATAAATTAGTCCCTTCATATAAAGAGATACTTCTGTGATCATTTTTGTTTGTCTATGGTAGGGCAAAGGTTGGACGAACTTAAAAGACCCTTCACAAACCTCCAAGTGAAGTGCCTGTAAAATATTATCTCAAACTCAAAAAACAGTCTGGTTCCAACCCAGTGTCCTGGATAGGATTGAGCCGGTGGAAATCATTCATGATGCTTCCTGGAAATGTGACATTGACAACTTTGTCAAAGTTCAGGCTTTTATTTGCACACTATGCAGCCGGTCTAACCTGTTGGACTATCAAGGATTTGCAGATACGCAGCTGTAATTCATAGGGAGCCGGTTCCCCTTGCAGTTTATTTTTATCAGTCTAAAAAGCTGAAGTTAGCACTTTGCTCAGCACGAACCAATCACTGACAGCGTGAAAAGATAGCAGTTTTCTGGTTGAGCACTAGCAAAGAAGAAGACATTTGCACCAGCAAGGAGCCTGTTTTGCAGATTAAAATAATTCTAGAAAATATTGGTTTTCTTCAATCAACCAGATATTTGCTTACTATCTAGGATGTAGACTGTACTTGGCTGGGGCAACATACTCAGGGTCTGACTGGGCCGGTGGGACACCTGGAAAAACCTGGTGGGCCCCAGCCTTCATGGGCCCAGACCAGCTTCCACCGAAACTCTGGTACCTGTGCCGCCACATCGTTTGTGGAGTTCGCACAGGAGTCGGTGAGAATTTGGGGCTCGGAAGGGGGCCCCTGGGGACTGAACAGACTTTTACCTCCATAATGAGTGTGACCTATATAGCAATCACCAACCTGGGCAAAAAATATTTCTCCATTTTCTCAGCAACACAGGAATCTTCTTTTAGAAAGCAAGGTGCAATACTGCTCTGTTGCATTAAAGTGGTTGTTCATTTTTAAATTAACATTTAGTTTGTCGCAGAGAATGATATTCCAAGGCAATTTGAAATTGGTTTTCATTTTATAATATATCTGGTTGCTAGGGTCAACATACGCCTAGCAACCGTGCATTTATTTGAATGAAAAACTAGAATATGGAGTGGAGAGGGCCTGAATATGAAGATGAATAATAAGTAATAAAAAGTAGCAATAACAATATATGTGTAGCCTTACAGAGCATTTGCTTTTTAGATGGGGTCAGTGACCCCCATTTGAAAGCTGGAAAGAATCACATGAAAAAGGCAAATAATTCAAAAGCTATAAAAAAGAAAAAATGAAGTCCTATTGAAAAGTTACTTTGAATGAGCTATTTTATAACTTGCTTATAAATGAACCAACCCTTTAATATACAGTACTGTATGTTTTACAGGCTGGGCTCATACTGCTTATGGGAATTGCCCTTGGACTTGTATACAAGAATACAGCACATTTAGTGAATGATGTCTCTCCCAGAACATTATTAGGTGTGGTGCTAACTCCTTAGTCAGATCCTGGCTTGGTCCTGCTGAATCTGATTCATGGCATGCACCATCCCATATCTGCCCAGGTTTAACAAATAAAAGGTACTGGATTGTTTGAAAGAGAACAATTTGAATAAACTTATTTCAAAGGCTGTCTGACAAGCTGTCAATGTTCCATTTCTGTTCTTCTGTGACATCACATGGGCAGCTGAATAATTGTTCTCAAATCACTTCTTTTGCAGAAAAAAGACTGTTGAATGTTAATCGGGTGGTTCACGTTTAAGTTAACTTTTAGTATGTTAAAGAATGGCTAATTCTAATCAACTTTCCAGTTGGCCTTTGTTGTTTCCTTACATCTGACTCTCTCCAACTTTCAAATGGTAGTCACTGGACCCATCGAAAAATCAAGTGCTACAAATATTTTGTTATTGCTACTTTTCATTACTCCTCTTCGATTCAGGCCCTCTCCTATTCATATTCCAGTCTCTTATTTAAATCAATGAATGCTTGCTAGGGTAATTTGGACCCTAGCAACCAGCTTGCTGAAGTTGTAAACTGGAGAGCTGCTGAATTAAAAGCTAAATTATCCCAAAACCGCAAATAATAAAAAATGAACCCCAATTGCAAATTGTCTCAAAATATCACCCTCTACACCATACTAAAAGTTAATTTAAATGTGAACAACAGCTTTATTGACATTGCATATGTTATATGTCCCAATATATTATAAGGTATTACAGAGATTAGAACCTGGATAAATTGTATTACCTGCCTATATATTATCTATTGTTATGCCGGTGTACCTTCTAAACACCTTTATTACCATAGTGCTATTCCCTAATAAATATTTTTTTCAGACAAAAGTAAATATTCTTTTGTTGATCTGTGTCATTTGTACCTGCAGACATGGTAGAACTCATTATCATTAAATTCAAAACTTGAGCCTTACTCTGCTCATCTACCCTACTTTTGTAAAAATGGTATAATCCCAAATGGGAAATGATAAATACTCCCTGGGCCAGACCTTGGTAATACGGTTCATGAAGCAATTAATATTGTAGATAAAACAGCATATGACTCTTTATGCAAACATTGTAAAAAGTATGGTTGACATCACCGATGTAACATCTGGCCTGGGGCAGTGGGGGAAATATTAAATCCAAAATGTTGATAAACACAGTCATTTGTAGACACTATCAACAAATGGCATTCAAAATTAGTCAGAGGATTTATTTTTTCAACAATAGTTCCTTTCTCGCAGCTGTTGTCTTAGCTGAGTCACTCAGAGGCAGACGTTTATCGCTGTAAATTGAGTGGTAGTTGGCCAATTAAATAACGAAAAATAAAGAAAAAATATCTATAGGGCCCTCAATTTGTTCTCTGCACATGCTATTGAAAAACCTACATAGTTGTCCCTGCTATGGAGCGTGCCATTTGCAATCTAGTTTATGAACTCAATGACATCTTTCCATGCAAGCTTCTCTCTTCTATTCATGGAATTAGAAGACAATGGGGAGTAGTGATATAGAAGCTAGTTGCTACCTGCAAGCTAAACCTTTAATACCTGCAGATAATGTAACATTAAAATAGATGTAATTTCCATTAGAAAAAGCCATAGTAAAACCAAGCAAGAAGCTATAATATCCATTTAAAAGTGTGTTATCATTTCACACTATCCAAATTTTAGCACATTTTTGTTTGTTATGAGCAAGTATTAGTTATATACAATTTTCCATTACTGTTAAGACCATTTTTAAGGGCTCTAAAAAGTAAAGTGCTAACAATCATTCTTGATTAAAAAACTCTTGACATTTTAGGGCACTTCCCACCCAATGACAGGCTCAAATTCTCCCACCTTCAGGTAACACCCTCCAGGTATACTAAATTAAGAGGCCTGTTTGCATGGACCAAAAAGAACCATCAAAACTCGAGTAACTTTTTTTCTCGAAACGCTAGGATAAAATATAGACAGAAAAAAAGTCACCTGCCAGCAGGAATCACATTGTTCCATTCATTTTCAATTAAGCTAAAAAATTTGAATGTTTTAATGAACTGAGAAAATAAATAATAAAGTTGTTAGAGACAATTCCCATTGACTTTTAGGGGCAGATTTATCAAGGGTCGAATTTCGAGGTGGAAAATACTTCGAAATTTGACCATCGAATTGAATACTACGAAATTCGAAGTCGAATTCGTAGGATTTTTTACTTCGTACGATCGTATTCCAACCGTACGATCGTACTTCAAATAGTATGATTCGAAGGATTTTATCATACGATCGTACGATTTTCCTTCGAATATAAAAAACGTAGAAATATGCTCTGGAAGGTCCCCAAAGGCTAACATAGCACTTTGGCAGGTCGAAGTTGGCGAAGTATTGAAGTCGAAGTTTTTTTTAAAGAGACAGTACTTCAATTATCGAATGGTCGAATAGTTAGTCGAACGATTTTACTTCGAATTGAAGTTGAAGTCGTAGTTGCCTATTCGATGGTCGAAGTATACAAAAGTTACTTCAAATTTTTTAACTTTGAAAATTTCCTCGATTTTACTTCGACCCTTGATAAATATGACACTTAGTGAACCTCGACAGCTTTTTGTTTGCAAGTTTTTTTCTGGTGACTTTTCACAGTTTTTTCTTTAATAATTTCTGACTCTTCCTGGTTCCGAAAATCTTTTTGAGTATATTTGCAGTCGTTTTTTTTCACAACGTTTTTTAAATTTTGATAAATCGGTAGTTGAATCAGTCACATGACTTGCTTAGTGGAGTTAATTGTCTTTGCATTTTCCAGTCCAATGTCCTTTTTACCTCTTCTTTTGTCATCTAAAATTAAACTGAGTCAAGCAGCCATGAAGATAGTACTTTATGGGAGTATTCTGCTTCTGCTAGTGACTCTAGCAACTTATTCACGCTTTTAGGATTCTATTCTGTTACCTAAGGGATACTTAAGGGGTTTGTTGCTGATCCCTACAGCTGTTTTTAGCTAATAACGTCTGTAAATAAAACATAGGAAAGCTTGCAGAGTTCGAGTGAACAATGTATCTATTTAGGACCTTGTCTCTCATCATTAAGGAGATGGCTATATTATATGTTCTATGCATCAAAGGGTTAAGTAGAGTTGCTTGTGAGGGCTTTGTGCTGGTATTTCTGAAGCAGTGCCCCTAATCCTACTGGCCAGACTTGGCTTTAGAATCCTTATTCCATCAATGGAAAATATGTCCCGAAGACAATATATGCCACAACCGCACCACAATATGTCTTCTGGATTTATCATTTTTCCACTCATGAACAGAATGCCTTTTGAATCTTCTGCAAACGCAGATTCCCCTCTTAGTGAAGAAAATATTGTGTTTGCTTGAAGGACTCTGACCACTTATATAATTTAGTGGCCATCTTTCAATCTCATCCGACGGGACATGTTCCTCAGGCTTGTAGTTTAAATTAAAATAAGGCACTCACGCTTGTTATAAATTGAATTAATTTTGTGTTTTTAGCTATCTAGTAGTAATTATGACATAAGCAAATAGCATCACATGCTCAGAGACAGCCCCCCTAATAAGTAGGTGATCATGGTGTCTACTCTTGCAGGCCTCCAAATGCTATTGTTTGATTCAGGTGCTTATTATTTAATAATAGAGTGTAGCATAGATCCTCAAGTGAGCGTTTGGGGAGTGGTTTGGATAAAATGGGGGGCATGGTCTATTGTGTCTCTTATTTCATAATTCAACTCCTGAGAGGTATTGTATGGCAATGTTCTAACAAATAGTAATAGTGCCAAGGCCTACCAGCTCAGATATGGACTGCAGGACCAAGGAGGAAGCCAAACGGGTAGCAAAGTCCAAGCGAGGTATCCGAAAGGTTAAACAAAGTTTGTCTTTATCCAGGCAGAGGGTCAATACAGGCAGCAAGATTCGTGGTCAGAAGGAAAGCTGAGGTCAAGATCAGGAAAGAGTCCAAAAATAGCAGAATTAGCACACCCAGGAATGTAGAGAAAAGATCCTATACACAGGCAGTGATTCAAGTCTTTTGCCAGCTTTTAAGATTTGAATTTGGCGCCATTGCGCTGCGTGTTGAAGCCGGCGTCGCGTGCCGGTGTGATGACATCACTGTGTCGTGACGTGGCGTCTTCTTTCCCTGGGTGATGCCATCTTGCAAACGGTGCGGAGGAGGAGTGCCATTGGACGCTCCTCACAAAGGGATAGCGGATTATCAGTAATCTTAGTACTGGTTTTGTCATGGATAGTGACAAAACCAGGCAAGATGTATAGATAGATAGATAGATAGATAGATAGATAGATAGATAGATAGATAGATAGATAGATAGATAGATAGATAGATGATGATAAAATACAAGACTGGAATATGAATAGAAAGGGTCCTGAACATACATTTGTAGCATTACAGAGCATTTGTTTTAAGATGGGGTCAGTGACCCCCATTTGAAAGATGGAAAGAGTCAGAAGAAGAAGGCAAGTAATTCAAAAACTATAAATAAGAAAAAAATAAAGGTTGCTTAGAATTAGCCATTCTATAACATACTAACCCCCATATGTAAAAAAGGCACAAAGTTTGCCCAGGAGCAGTAAACCAGAGTGACCACTAAGATCTTTGCTTTTAAACAGGTGACCAGGAAAAGCCACCTGCTGATTGGTTGCTATAGTTGAAAAGAAGTGTAGAAAATTTTGCCCCTTATATTACATAACCCCTTAAAAGTCAACTTAATGGTGAACCACCCCTTTAACAGAGAATTACAGTAGTCAATACATGCTTTGTTGTGAGAGAATGAATCAGAATTTTGGAGGCATCTTGAGTGATAAATAAAGGTATTTTAGAAATATTCCTTAAGTAAAAGTGATATGATTAAGTATTGATTGGCTATAAGAAGTGAATGACAAAGCAGAATCAAAGAAATCCCCTAGGGTTTTTCCAGTCATTGTGCCGCTATATAATATATATTATATATATATTATATATTTATATAAATATTTGAATGCCATTCCCCAAACAGATTTCATGACACAGTAGGGAATCTTTTATGGACACATAGAAAGAATAAAACAAAGTCATTTCAATGAAGTGATACATGACTTCATCAAATGGATCCTCTTCACAATTGCCTCGATTTACCATAAGATATTACTGTAAAATCACTAACACTTGGGAACCCAAAGGAAAGTGAACGTATTAAGTAAAAGTGATATGATATAGTTATTGTTTGGATATGAGAAGTGAAAGACAGAGCAGAATCAAAGATAACCCCTAGGGTTTTTTCCTGTCATTGTGCCACTATACAGTTATATTAATATTTGAATGCTATTCTCTTGGTATATTACATGACCCAGTAGGGGATCTTTTATGGAGAAATAGATACAAAAAAAAAACCAAGCCATTTAGAAGGTATACATGACTCCATCTGAGCCTGTTCACAATTGCCTTGATTTTGATTTGCCATAAGATATAATGTAGAATTACTAACACTTGGGAACTGAAAGGTGCTTGTTATAGATGAAGCTTCTACTTTGCTCCTAGCAGTTCTCCTACTTTTAAACCTCCTTTAAATGTACTTTATGTTCCTGATTCTGAATAGAAACAAAGAAAAAAGTCTGAAGGTACTTTTCTGTTGATATCAGTGGGTGATACAAAGGGTCACCAACATTTTTGGGTGATAAACATGCTTCTGGGATGACCCTCTGCACTTTGCTTTCATAGCAACAGAAGAGTGAATTGACCAAACCGTATTATGCCTTGACCTTGCCTGGTAACACCACTGGCCACAGCCCCAGCTATGTCCAATGGTTTCTGTGCTGAGGTTAGGGACTGGGATGGAGACAATTTACTTTTTTCCCAATTTATCAGCCACCAATGATATACTAGGAAGCTGAGAACTCGATCCCGATGCCTGAACAGAGTCTCCCTTTCTCTTGCTGACAGAAGGATGTCGTCCAGATAGTACCAAATGGAAGTCTGATAGCTCTGATAGGCTAGAAGAAATCTCTTTCTTGTCCACTTCCTCAGTAGGGGCTCTGTCAATCCCATCTATCCAGAAGGACATGGCTTTGGCCACTGAAACTAGAGCAACTGGTTGCTTACATGCTGCCCCTGCCGCCAGAAAACCCTTTCTGAGGTCCAGTTCCACTCGTCTGTCCATGGGACCTCTCAGGACAGAACTGTAGTCAATTGGCAGGGTAATCTTTTTTGCTAAGTATAACTGCTAGATCTACCGAAGGGGCAGTAACCCAATCCTTGACCTCTGAATCCTTGAGCAGATACAACTTGGCAAACCTTGTCCCCTGAGAGACAAAATAGGCCTTCTTAGCAGCCTTCTGACACTTAGCTTTAATAAGTTTAGAAACCTCTTGGAAGAGAGGAAAAACATGACAATTTTTTGCAGGGTCGGCAGAACCTTTAGGGTAACAGACCCCTCCCCATCCTCTTTTAACCCTAGAGTCTGCCTCACAGCCTTGATAAGTGGAGTGATCAAGGAGAGATCACAATATCTTTTGAACTATCTGCCTCCTCAACAGAGTCCAAAAGTGCATCAGAGTGTAAATCAGGGGACAGACATTCATCCTTAGAGAAATCCTCAGCTGCACCCCAAGCATCATCCCCCATACTGGGTATCAACATTTTGGCTCTCTTCTTCATTCCCAGGGACAAGATCCAGAAGCAGAACTGCAGAAATATCTCCAACAAGATCTGCAAAATGTTTTGCCTGCTAGCTAGGACTAAAACAACCCATGCATTCTGGAGGACCCCCATGAAGAACCTAACAAGCTAAAACAAGACAAAAAGAGAGACTTTAACAATAGAAGAGATTGGCAGCTAGAGCAAAACCCTCCATCCACAGTCACCTACCGACACTGAAGAGAGCACTTCCACTAGTGCCCTAGAGCTCACCCCTAAACCAAGAAGGCCACTGCATCCCCACAGAGGAATGCGTAGCTCCCGAGAAGAAGACTGAGCGCACACCTCCCCAGGAAAATCGTCAACAAGAATGGCCGCAGCATCCGTGCACGGCCCTGACAGAGGCTGGGCAAGCTGGTGTCCCAGGCCATCTCCAATCCCCTCCTATGGTGGGAGTAGCAGCGAGGTACTGCAGCACAGACCCCTCTTATAATAATGAGATTACAAGGGAAGGGAAGGAAAATTGTATTCCTTCTGACACATGTAACCTAAGTGTCATCTCCATAACATGCTTCAGTAGAAACAAGGGGCATCTGGGACAGCGCTACAGTACCCAATAGTCCCACCACTACACCTGCCAATCCCTGCCTTTACAAGAAAGGGGGGAAGGGGAACCCACTCTGCCACCAGGAAGCTTACAACTGCCTAGGGAATCTGATACACAAACTAGTAAAGCACCCTCTGGTCAGGTGGGCTCTGGACATGCCTTTAAAGATTCTGGGAGGGACTGTCTGGTCTATGGGTGGAGATGGGAGGAGCCTCAGTTGTAATGCTTATAAGGGGGGGGCAGAAAAATAGAATTCTACCTGCATCTGGCAACTCAACAAAATTTTCCAACTTGTCCAATTGATGAGCCGACCGTTATCTAAGTCTTTTGCTGATATCTGTCAACTCTTCTTCCGCCATGCACACACCAACTTCAACTTACACATGTATATTTTTTCAGTCAAGTGTATGCAACTGATACACAGTATAGGTTCTGTAGGACAATATTTTCTGTGAATTATAGGACCAGCAAAAACTTATTTTAGTCTGAGAACAAATGGTTAAATTGCCCTGAACTTTGGGATTTGAAATTCAGGGCACTGAACGGCGGCAGCTATTGCAGGTTATGTGTACTCAGTTTGTGAACTGTAGGGCCAGTGTGCTTATTAGTTCTGGCGAAAGTGGGTCAAGTACAATGGTTAGTTTGATTGCACTGGATTAGAAGAGACTGTTTTAGGAAGTAGGATTTAAACCACAAGATGTGTTTTGTTCAGTCTTCTCATTAAAATATTTTAGCACAATAAAATGTATTTATATCTTGGCACAGTGTATCACTATCAGATGTGTGGCCCACATCACACGCTGGTATTGCTCTTCCTGTGTTGCTGAGATGCTTAAAATACCTGCGTGTTTTTTGTTTAACTCCATGTGGAATCTCAATGGTCCAAATACATTTCCAAAAATCATATACTGACCACCTATGGAGTTCGGAAATCGGGGATCTGAACCAAATAGCCCTTTAAAGTGACTTGCCAGAGTGGTCCGGAACCTGTTGAATTTATAGTAGTTTTTCCCAGTAATAGAAGTTGTGCTTAGCTTTTTATGCTGGTTTTGTTTTGCCAGAATCAATATATTTTTGGAGCTAAACTGGTCTGAATATGAAGCTCTAACACTCCACTAAGCACTGGAAGCTATAATTCTCTCTGGATGCAATGTGAATTCCTCTGCTTATTTGTGGGCTGCACCAGCTCTAGTTATTTCCATGAAACAAAGTGCCAACCCCAAGTCGTGTCCTGGGTATGGCACTAATGCATCACTTAGAAAGGTGTGTGTCAATATTTGCAGGGTTTACTTTGTCAATTGTTGTTCTAAAGATTTAGAAGTGCCCTTTGGGGAGCCCTCACCTAAGCTCACCACCCGGCTGGCATTTTGCCGACCTAGCTGGTAAAACACCTGCCAAGGCGTGGGCTGGTATTACAACTTTACCGGCAATGTAGTTGCCCGTAAATTTGTAACACCCTAAACAAAACCCATTGGCCTGCCCCCAATCTGCTGGAAACAACTTTTTTTCCTCCTGGCCATCGTTGCGATGTGGCTCTGCCCCTTTGTGTCAGGGCCTGCCACTTTTTTGTCAGGACCCACCCCTTTTGTTTCTGCCCCCACAACTAGCCGGTACAAATTTTATGAAAAGGTGGCAACCCTACCCTCACCAGAAACTGGTGAGTACCACTATAACTCATCTGAGATAGCAAGTATGCAGTATTTCCCACTTGTATTTTGTTCAGGCCAACGTTGGAATGGACCAGATAGATCCTGACTATACTGAGATACATGAGGGTGTAGCATATGCCAGTGAGCCTTCACATGACATCAACATTAAAGTCAAATTGACTTTCCCCATTAATCAGGTAGGGTGATCATATGTGTACAGTATGTAGAACGATGGTGCCAAAGAATGGTGTTTCTGACTGGTTACTGACTTTGTTACACTCATGGCTAATTCACATCTTTGTTGTGAATGATCATATGTCCAAGACAGTCTTGGAAGTCTATATGTGCATGAATCATTGTTCTGTATATTGTACAATTTATCACATAGACGTTGCACGTGTCCCTTGCAAGATTTTTCTCCATCACTGTTTGTTCATGCATAGGGTTTCATTTTCCAAAAGCGGACTGCTTTAGTATTCATAATATTCTTCTCGATTGTTTAGACTTAAGATATTCCTGGGGTGGAGAATTAGGCAGGAGAAGGGTTACGAGGAGATTGAAATAGCTCTATACAAGGACTGAATGAAAACCATGTGTAGGTTATCAACACTTTAGTTAAGGCTAGAAGGCTTCAATCTGAGCAATTTCACGGTTGGTGCGAAAAAATAAACATTTGTGGCTTTTGAAATCAACAGGCTGTGTAATAACGCAAGGTCCATCTATCAAAGCAAAAGAGTGCTCTTGTTGGCTCCTGTGGGGGAAAAATGATTTTCAGTTTGCAAGCCCTTCAGATTATTAGGTTAATGACAGCACAATGGGGGAGAGAAATGTTTGTAAGTGCAGTATATCATGAGCTGACCTACAGTATGGAAAAGTTCTCTAAATTCTTTGGCCTTTTTACATAGGCGTTGGATTTCCAACTGCAGCTGTCAAAAAATCAACATAAAACTGCAACTACAATAACCTTATGCAAAATGATTGGATCTGGTTTTTTATGGAAAGATATTTTCCAAAAAGGATTAGGAACCAGCTGGTCAGAGGTGAATCAATCTTCATGTAGTTACATGAGATTCCATTTACGGGAGTGGGTATTTGATTATTTTTGTGACTGGTTGGATGGGACAAAAAATATGCGTAATTCTCACTGGCTGTACAGATTGGGATCAAAGTAAAATACCAATGGACAAGAGGCCTTAATCACTTTACAATCACATCAGAGTCAATTTGCCTGTGAAATATAGCTCTGCTTTTTAGGGATGCCTTCTGAACACTTTAAAACCAGCCAGATGCATACTGTAAATAATCAAATGCTGAAAGGCTAATTATCATTTTATTTAGGTGAATATTATATAACAATTTTTTATGCATCATACATAGTTAGATTAATAGATAAATTTGGTTAAAAAAAAGGCCATCAAGTTCAACCCTTTCAAATGAAAACCCAGCATCCATACACACACCCCTCCATACCCTCACATAAATTCTATATACCCATATCTATACTAACTATAGAGTTTAGTATCAGAATAGCCTTTGATATTATGTCTGTCCAAGAAATCATCCAAGCCATTCTTAAAGGCATTAACTGAATCAGCCATCACAACATCACCCGGCAGTGCATTCCACAACCTCACTGACCTCACTGTGAAGAACCACCTACGTTTCTTCAAAATTCAAATGAAAGTTATTCCTCTAGTCTGAAGGGGTGGCCTCTGGTGCGGTGATCCTCTTTATGGTTAAAAAGGTCCCCTGCTATTTGTCTATAATGTCCTCTAATGGACTTGTAAAATGTCCCCTCGCAAGCGCCTTTTTTCTCCAGAGAAAACAACCCCAACCTTGACAGTCTACCCTCATAATTTAAGTCTTCCATCCCTCTAACCAGTTTAGTTGCACATCTCTGCACTCTCTCCAGCTCATTTATATCCCTCTTAAGGACTGGAGTCAAAAACTGCACTGCATAAAAGATAATATATGTGGTTGGTATTTATCAGCTGATAAAACATTGTTCTATGCCCTTTGAAAAGCTGCTATGGGGGTATTTTACCATACCGGCGAAAAGTACGTGAAAAATCGTGAAACCGGAAAGTTCACAAAAAAATCTTGAAATTTTCAGTTTTCAAGGAAAAATTGAGCAATTCCAACGTTTTCACGGAAAAATTGTGAAAATCGGAAATTGACGCTGGCGAATTTTCACTGGCGATTTTTCGCTGGAGATTCGTGAATTTATTCACCAGCGGCAAACCGCAGGAATTCATTGCGAATTTGTGCCAAGCAAATTTATTCGCCCATCAATACAGCTCAACGACGGCAAAGGCAGGCAATCAGGGTGAGGACCTCATTAACAAGCTGATGCAGCCCTCGCTCTGATGGGAATTTTAAACTGTATAACAATATCATATCTGGCTGATTTTCATGGGCAAAAATACAAAAAGAGGTTGTGGGAGCACTCCAAGGCTAAGAAAAAATATATAAATACCATAGAAGTGCAACTGGTTTGGCCAGATTAGCTACAAGAAAACAAAAAAGAGGGGGGATTGATCAATGCACATTCCCTGGTACCCTGATTCATAAGTGATTTAGTATCTACGCAAGTGCTTATATTTTAAAAAAAAAACATGAGTTTTTAGTTACAAAGTTATCATAAAATTGACATGCCGCCTTACCACGTCAAGGTAAACCCCATACTAGTTACCTCCAGTCTTATTTTTCAAAGGTTGGCACCTCCCTGCATGGTAGCATTTCTTGGGATAAGGGCCCCAGACCTAAGCATTGGTTTCAGTCAGAGGGCTTAGTTCTCAGGCGCCATTAGCTTTTACAGGAGAGAGAATGCCAAGACCACAGCATTGGTTGGTTCCACAGCCTTAATCCTCCCCCACTTACGGCTTTTATGAGAGAGAGAGACTACCCAGACCAACAACCATTTTAAAGGCATAAGACCACTTAGTAAAGGGACAGGTGTGGGCCTGTTAGCTATTATGTGGTAAAAATGACAAGTTGGGTAGATATCATGTTGGCACACTACAGTACTTAAAGCCACAAGCTAATCTTACAAAGCCTACACAGCTCAGCTACGTAGAAACGTAATAGAGTTACTGTGCTGGGTCACACAGTGTCATATCTCTCACACTAACAGATGTTCAGCCTATGACGGACACACAATTTGATGAGTTTTGTTTTCTTCCTGCAGCTTGGGTTGGATCGCTAGCTATGGGAATGATCTTTTTCTGCTCTCCGCTGGTGAGCATCTTCACAGACAGACTGGGCTGCAGGAAGACATCATCTGGAGGGGCTGCACTCGCTTTCGTTGGATTGTTGTCAAGCTCCTTCACAAAGTATGAATTTTTCTTTCCAAGTAAAGGGTGGCTTTAAAGGAAAATTCTGTTGCAATGAATGATAAAGTATTAGGGAAAAGTACCGTTATGGAAGGCTCTGTATCTCTGAAGGAGAACTCGTATACCTTATTCACAATGCTTGCACCATGGGTAACACTCTGAAAATGCAGTTAAGCTTTGTCCCATGCAGTATTGACTCTTGGCCTTCAGACTGCCAGTATGGCCGAGGGACCTCTTCTTCCTCCTCCAGATATACTTCCCTTCACGAAAAGTTATTAGTCCCACATACACGAACATGGCAAGCAACAGAGCAATTATCAATCTACTTCATTACCATTACAAGCAATCAGTTTCATTCTTGTGCATTATTGGGACTTAGTGGAATAACCACATCACTGTTATCTTTATGGTATAAGCACTGAACCACTAACCTCACTGTACTTCTCCTGTTGTGTTAGACGACAGTAGCTGTAATCAGGTGGCAGGGGGAATTCTTACAAACAACCATGCCCTTTTTTCCTACTTTCTATACCACTTACACTGAGTGTTTTATAGAGATAGATAAATATAACCCATTGATCCCTGGAAGCTACAGAAAATTGCAGGAGCCACAAAACTGCATCATGTTTTGAGGCAACATAATACTCTTATGAACTGAATATTCCCCTACTGTGCAGATGTCTGATTGGACCAACCAAAAAACAGGCTAAGCCAGATAATGTCGGATCTCAGCCTGCATTTCTTCGCAGGCCAAGAATCTACTGCCCTGCTGCTCATCTGCTCTGCCGGCACCTGGAAGCATTGTTTCCTCACGGGTTCAGGGCAGGCAGACACTGCGATGCAACATTTTGCATTTCGCGCCTAAATCCACATACAGTTCAAAGGGCAACTGGGCAACATATTTTGGTTATACATCATCTGGCCCTAGCCATAGACCTATTATCTTCTTTGACTTGACTTTGACTTTAAACAGGTTAGCTAGAGCCTTCTAAACAGAAATTTCTGGTAGTGATAAATCCAGTTACAGAAAGTGCTGAAACTGATTTATCTTTATCTTTATCTTGCTTATAGAGTTGTAGGTCTTTACTGTTGACGTAAACTTACAAAATGCATAGCAAGTTACTGGTTCAGAACATAGTATAATGTAGGCTCTAATAATATTGTTGCACCTCTGATTCTCTACCAAAATATTTTTAAAGAAAAATCCACTAACCTTGTATACTCTCTCTGCAAATACCCCTAAATGTGTAATCATGCCTGACACCATTCTTTTCCCATAATTAGATTCTTCTGGATAAAAGGCAGATGAATTCCAGATGAACCATAGCCTGGCTGTAACACTTTTATTACTTTTCCCTTTAAGTAGAGCAGCCTCGGCCTGCTAGCATTAGGCAAACCATCAAAGCAACAGGAATACTAGTTAATGAGGCACAACATTACAATAATTATTTATCAGTTCACAGAGTGTTCTTGGGTACAGTACACTATGTCTCACAGCCATATTAACACAGCTCTGCTACAGAAATAGAGGTAAGCCTGGGAATTGGCTTATCCTTTATCCTGCTAGCTCCTTGTGCCTGAACAACACAGAAGACAGGTCTGTAACTACTTGCTATTGTCTCTGTGGGCACTTTTTGAAGGGCTTATCTGGGTTTATGATGCATTTTGCATATCATAAACCCACATGATTAACAGTAGTTACTCAGAGCTTTAATTAGAATACAAAGCCAAAACATTATTGCTTATCGTCGACAAAATCGCCTCTTCTTTGGGCAACTAATCTCCCCTTATTGTCTTCCCTCCGGCTAGAATTAAGTTGCTGGCGGGATGGCACTCGGAGCGCTTCGTTTTCCGAAGTTGCCCAAAGTTTTCTCATGAGACAACTTCGGGCAACTTTGGAAACAAATCGATCCGAGTGATTTAGATTCTAGCCGGCAGGAAGGCAGTTCGGGGAGATTAGTCGCCCGAAGACGAGGCGATTTGTCGCCAGGTGACTAAATCTCCCCAAATCTCCATGTGTGTCTCTGCCCTTAGGATAAAGACATGGGAGATTTTGGCCGTGGTCTTATCAGGGAAAAGGCATAGTGATTAAAATATCCTTTCCTGACAGTTACCCTATGGTCCACTTCATTTGCACTGGGAGCTCATTGTTAAAGAGGACCCGTCGTCCAAAAATAAAATTCCAAATCCTATTTTATCACATTAGTCAAGCAAAATGAACATTAATTACACTATATAACTTATTTGAATCTTGTTTCCTTCAGTCTGGGAATTCATAATTATAGCAAGCAGGAAGCAGCCATTTTGTGGACAGTTTTATTAAGGCAAGCCTTGTATCATCTCAGAATCTTGTTTGTGCACCAGAATGGGGGGCCTGATGTCCATCCCCATGCCTTGGCTACACAATTAAATGGTAAAGAGAACGGGGGAATCTGTGGAGAGCAGTGACATCTAGGAAGTGCTGAATGGAAAGTGAAAGTAATTGTCTGCCCCGCCTCTATGCCACTGGCATAGAGGAGGGGCAGACAATATTTGATTGACAGCTGAGATTTTTAAATGAGCTTACAACAGCTATGAATGCTTTAATAAAAAATAGAAATTGGATTTCATGTTTAATTTGAAAAGGACTTTTATTATACAGATTTTTGTGTCTGGATGACAGGTCCACTTTAAGTTAGAGAAAAAATATATGTAAGGTACAGTAACACCTTATTAGACACATGGCTTTATGATCTGCAACAATTGCAATTTTCTAGCCTGTTACCTGCCCTTTATCAACTTGGTAAAGGGCCGGGAGCAGGTCAGAAACATTGTAATTGTTGCAGATCATAAAGCCATGTGTCTAATAAAGGCTTTTTTTAAATTTGGGACCTTTAATGGTGCTGTGTCATACATGGAGATCCAGTTGGTGAGTGGAAAACGGGACACGTGCGCCAGTTTGTTGAAATAGTTGGAAAAGTGGTGAGTGCTAACTGCAAAGCCATTGATACAGTAACACATCTTAAAAGAATCATTGCAAGAGAGAATACTAGTAGCATGTAGAAAAAGGCCAAGTAAAGCTGTCTATACACATGTGTACAATCAAAATATGACTTCCCTGCCAATTTCTAATCAATGCTTGTTAGAGTTCAGTCTGGAAGGTTAGAAAATCTTTATAATGTGATTGGTGGCCATTAATAATATATAATAAACTCATTCTCTTCCTTTCTACCTCTTGCTAGGTCCCTTGGAGTTCGTTATTTCACTTATGGAATCCTTTTTGGCTGTGGTTGCTCTTTTGCTTTCCAGCCCTCCTTGGTCATTCTCGGTCACTACTTCAATAAACGCCTTGGTCTAGTAAACGGCATTGTGGCTGGTGGCAGCTGCGTGTTCACTATGTGCCTTCCATTTTTACTGAAGATGATGGGAAGAGCCATTGGCCTTGAGCACACCTTCCAGGTGCTCAGCGTGTTCATGTTTATCCAGATTTTCCTCTCTCTCACATTCAAACCACTCCTTCCACCACCAGTTGATTTCAGCAAGGAAAAGGAAAAGGTGGCTGGGAGGAGCAAGGCCCAGCAGTGTCTGGCACACACACGGAAATACTTTAATATGCAAGTGTTTCGGAAGAAAACCTACACTATTTGGGCATTTGGCATAGCCACTACAGTCCTTGGTTACTTTGTTCCTTATGTCCATCTGGTAAGCCTTTTGTTGAAAATTAATATCTGCAATATTTAGAATAAGACTGTTCTAGGCAAAGAGAGATATATATATATACACACTAGGGATGCACCAAATCCACTATTTGGGATTCGACCGAATCCTTCGTGAAATATTTGGGCGGATACCGAACTGAATCCGAATCCTAATTTGCATATGCAAATTAGGGGCGGGAAAGGAAAACATAGAAAAGCATTTTTTTAACTCCTTGTTTTGTGACAAACAGTCATGTGATTTCCCTTCCCGGATTCTGTTCAGGCAGGCACAAGGATTCGTTTGTATCCTGCTGAAAAAAGCTGAATCCTGGCCAAATACCTAACTAAATCCTGGTTTTGGTGCAAACCTAATATGCACAAATGGACACATACATAATGGTTGACTAAATCATTTTTGGTCATTATGCACAGTTTAGATAATAAGTGAGATCTACTCTAATTATATGAACCCTATTCCGTAAGTAGTAATGGAATTACTACTGAACATTTTCTGTAACCATTAATAGCTTTAGAAAATGTTGTTCCATTCTTCAACACCGGACTGTTTCAATTGTTTAATCCTTGTTAAAATTGCTTTGTTCTGGTGATTAGGGTTTTATTGTTAAAGCACACTTTTATTGCATGTGCCCCCCCATTGTGAACAGATGGGTGACTTGATATTCCTCTCTTGAATTTAATTCTGCACAGCTATCATGGCTCCATAAATGATGGTAAGATCCTAATGCGGAAAATCGTTTCTAATTCCTCTTCTGTAAAACCAAGCATTTGGGTATGCTTCCTTGGAGTGGTCTTTTTTTTTATTTTGCCTATAAAAAATCTTTATATTTGAAAATGTATCTCCTGAACTTTAAATGTGCACTGATATAAACCTGATTTGGGTAATTATATACTTGCAAGAATTGACAAGATTCCTATTTCCTTTATTTTTTCAATATTCACATCAGCAAGAGAAGCTTTCAGATCTAGATATGTTGGTTAAGGGTTCTTTGTGGCTTGTCCTAGAGGTGAACTTGACAAAAGACCTCCCCTCAAAGCAAATTCAGTGATCAAACACCAAAAATTTACACACAGTCCAATGGTCTGCTTTGTAGCCCTGTCGTTAGCTGGACATATGAGCAGATCTTGAGGACCTTATGGTAGGCAATATTAGACTAATCTGATCAATTGGCCCTCAGGTCAATTGCCACTATACCAGCTGTCAGATCAAGGCCTGAATTTATGCCATTCAGCTTCCGAATCAGTCTGTAGGGGCTGCAATCTGCCCATTTATGGCTATGGCCACCTTTATCTCTTAATTGTGGTATGAATTGTTTCTACTGTTTTATAGTGGAAACCATACTCATGACATTATAAGTAAATTTAAAGCTCAATTGCACTCGGATTTACAAATCTCCTTTTTTATACTGGAATAGATTTGTCCAAATGCTAAATTCCCCCTGTAAATTTGCACTATTATCCCATGGAATAGATGCTATTTGACATCTCAAAGCACTCAAAGACATTCTAATGAATGGCTCACATTCTGTATCTGCAATAATAATTCTTCAGGATTCCCCAGTTCAAATCTTATCAAATCCAGGTATTGGGAAACCCGTTATCCAGAAAGCTCAGAATTCCAGAAAAGTCATCGCCCATAGGCCCCATTTTATCCAAATAATTATCTGTAATAATAAAACAGTACCTTATACTTGATCCCAACCAAGATATAATTAATCCTTATTGAAAGCAAACCCAGCCAATTGGATATATTTAATGTTTACATGATTTTCTAGTATGAAGATCTAAATTACAGAAAGATCCATTATCCAGGAAACCCCAGATCCCATACCTGTAAATTCATGGATTTATAAATTTCATTTATACCATGTAATTCTACAAGTGTAGGATTAATTACCCAGAATGCTTTGGACCTGAGATCTTCCGGGTAATGGATCACCATACCTGCTAATAGACATTAGATAAGCCCAATAGGATGGTTTTGCCACCAATATGGATTCATGCAGCTTTGTTCTCATCAAGTACAAGCTACTGTTTTATTATTACAGAGAAAAGAGAAATAATTTTTAAAAATGAGAATAATTTTCTTAAAATGGTCTTTCCATAAGTCAGAGGTTTCTTGATAATGGGATTCTCCAAAAATATTTATTGGAAAAGTGAGTGGAGATTATGTTCTCCCATTAAGAAACATCATTGAAGCTGAAAAAACTTTGAGGAAATGGTATACCACCCAAACACAACGAGTTAACAGGCTTATGGTTTAATAGAAACATGTCATTGGTTGATGTGGATCACTAGACCGTATACAAATTCTGCACCTGTTACCATAGTTCTTTTTTACATTTTATGTACATTTTTGCCTTTTGTTCTTGGCATGTCTGACTCTGTGCTCTTACCCTTTTAGATGAAGTTTGTAGAGCAGCGATTTCAAGAGAAGACAAAGGAATGGGTCCTGCTAGTTTGTATAGGAGCCACATCTGGAATTGGGCGCCTTGCTTCTGGAAGAATTGGCGACTGTATCCCTGGCCTAAAGAAGATTTACTTACAGGTATTAAGTTTGACAACTTCTTTCCGTCCTATTGCCTCTAATTCATTGTGACTAATTCCTTTTCAGCGTTAATAAGACCTGGAGTATTGTTTTTGTTCATTTTATTTATAAAAAGCCCATTATGAATCCATTTATACAACACGGTACTTGTGGGAGCTGCAATATTTTGGTCAGTTTAAGCCATGAATTGGGTTCATTTGATGTACAGGCCACTGGACCTGTATAATTTTCCCTAGGAGCTCTATACAATATATGTCACAGACTGACTCAGTGATTTCATTTTTTTTTTAATGGAAAATCTTAAAGCCGTTGACTTTGCAACGTGATATTTGGCGCGGTCTTAGGATCCCCCCCCCCTACTTTTAAAACCAATGGAAAATGCATTCACAGCAAGTTCATTAATGTGCACTTAGCTGAACAGATTTATTGGTCAAAACAATAGGTTTCCACCCTAACGCCATACCTAATAGTGAGCTTTGCCCTGATCTTCCGGCTGTGAGACTTTGATAAATAACCTCAGAGTTGTTACGATTTTTTTTTCTCCTTTTTTTGTTAACCCAAGCATATTGTGAATATTTTACTTTTATGTGGTGCAGCTGCACCATTGTAATTTATAGGGTAACATTAATTTCTTTATCCAGGGTTATAACATATAGAATGTCCCTGCAGGATTTTGGAAATGAAGTGCTGTGTTTAGCAGGTTTCTTGGCCAGCAAAGGCTTGAGGTTTTATAAGATGCTGTATAGGCTAAAGGAAATTTTATACCGCTGACGTGTAATGGGTCCCGAGTCCAGACCCTATATAACAAGGCTGTTAAATCATGACATGTGGGTACAGACAGGAGAATGGTTTATTGGTTTTCGATTCCCCTGAAATAACTAAGTGTTCATTAAAAGTGTATTTTTTTGTGTCCCAAAATGAAGACGTAAGGCAATAAATCAGCACTCGGTAGAAGTCTACACTCTTTTTCCATGGCCTAGATACCTCTGTACGAGGATGTGATATGGGAATAAGCCATCTACAGCACAGAACCCACATCTACATCTACCTATAATCTACATTATATTCATGGATTCTGGTACCTTTTCTTTTAAAATAGCCTGCAAAACAGTAATGTGCTATCCAACTTGTTCCATGCAGTGGAGTGTACCATAGGTTTGGAACCTAGATTTAAAAAAAAAATGATCATGTCTTTCTAACTATCCATTGCTTAGGTAGTGGTCCATTAAAATGCCTTAGAGGAATTTGTTGATTTACAGCAGATCTCTTCATATACTTACAATACTTGCTCATCCCTACAACACCTGAGCTTTAATACTGCAAAACGTGACTTGATATCTGCACCTGTCAGGGGACCATTGGGTCTGTTCGTGGGGATGTCATTTGACCTCAAAGAACATCATCCTCATTCAACAAATATAGACAATGGGATTTTGCTTCTGGAACCAAGCCTAGATTGTAACCTGTGAGGATAGCAATTCATGCCTTTAAATAACTAGTATCTCTGTACAGGTATGGAATTGTTATCCACAAACCTGTTAATTGTAAAGCTCCAAATTATGGGAAGGCCATCTGCCATAGGCTTCATATTAAACAAATAACTACATTTTTAAAAAGTGATTTCCTTTTTCTCTGTAATAATAAAACAGTAGCTTGTACTAGATCCCAACTAAAATACTCTGTATTGGAAGTAAAACACTTCTGTTGTGTTTAATTAATGTTTAAATGTTTTGATAGTAGACTTGAGGTATGGATATCCAAATTACGGAAATATCCCTTATCCAGAAAACCCCAAGTATTTTGGATAACAGGTCCCACCTAATTACCTGAGAATAATACTGCACAAGATAGTGATATTCCTTGCTTTTTTTAGCTGTACTTATCATATTGTCATGGAGTGTTTTCACCCTAAATGGACAGATTAATCACACATTCACGGCAGATATGTACAAAAGAATTAAAAAGTCTTATAACAATGACTGTATATTATATACTGTACATTCAAAACTTTCTATTGAAGTGATGTATTTGTCCTTGAACTCATATGATATGTTCTTTATTGCTATTATTTTCTTTCTTTACGTTGTGAGACAACAACATTTTCAACAATACCATATGTATTGAAACTTAACAAATGAATTCACAGCTTTATCGCTCCAGTAAAAGGGAGAGCATGATGTTCATACGAAGAAAGGGTTTGTTTCTGACACATCTCCTGGTAATATTTGCAGTTGTTTTCCTGTGGGACGGATGAGAGAAACATCTGCACTCAAGTACAGAACCATCAAGATTAGTGTTTAATCTCACACTTTTTCACTCCTCATAATTCCAGCAGCTAACACCCTCTTCTGCCAGGGCGGCTCGGGAAACCAATGTTGTGCTTGGCCACCACGAATCATTAGTTGCAAACACTATATGGCATTTCAAAGACTATATGCTAGCCTGCGTGGATGTGTGTATACTGTATATATATGTATACACTGTATATATTTTTTCAGGAACAGTCATTACCCTATAGAGACTAAAGTCTTTTTCTGGACTGACTGAGCATGGGAAGATATTGTGAATTCTTCTTAGTGGCAAATCGTAAAGTCGACGTTCTAGAGTCCACTGTAAAATTCATTGAATCATTCTACTGTAGGTGTGTCAGATGGTCTACCAGGAATAAGGAGTCATATTTTTTTAACTTTTCCTGTATCAGATTGCTTCATTGTTTCTGATCTGTGCTGTTATCCTGTGTTTCAGGTGGCCTCCTTCTTGTTGCTTGGAATAATGAGCATGATGTTACCTCTGTGCCAAATGTTTGAGAGTGTCATTGTGGTATGCTTATTCCTGGGACTGTGTGATGGCTTTCTAATCAGTATGATGAGCCCTATTGCCTTTGAGTTAGTGGGACCAATGCAGGCCTCCCAAGCCATTGGTTACGTCCTTGGTCTCATGTCTATTCCAATGACTGCTGGACCGCCCATTGCAGGTTGGTTTGAAATGGGACACGTAGAAGAGTCTCACGTATTCACATAGAAGTAGGGTTAGGCCAAATCCTAACCCTAAAAATCACCTGACTTCATCACACAATCATGGAAGTTTAAAAAAATGTATTTTTACATTTTCTCTTTACCCCTTCCTTGCTCTAATTTGAATATGCAAATGAAGGTTCAGATTCAGTTCGTTAGTCTTAAAATAGTGCAGCCTTTTTATAATGCAAGAAAAATTCCTTTCCAGGTGCCCTCACATTCTTTAGTTCATATATAATGAAAAACACAAAGAATCAAGCACCACATGATTCCTAATAGAATTATATATAACATATAATGGTTTGGTGTGATTGGATTTGAGAATAACATGGCTCTTTCTGTTACTATAGGCCTCTTACGTGATTATTGTGATAGCTATGACCTTGCATTCTATCTGGCTGGCATCCCACCGCTGATTGGAGCTCTGGTCCTTTTGTCTGTACCGCTGATCCATGAAAGAGAGCTGAAGAAGAAACGACAGATGGAGGAAGAAAAAGAGAAAACGCAGGACAGCGTGGTGAATGGAGAGCTTCTGCCTGGGAGCCCAGTAACAGATGAATGTGTTTAGCCCAGTTTCTTCATATCCAAAACCCACAAGGCATCCCCCATATGTAAGCCACCTCTGTGCTACAAAGTACTGGTGGAATACAGTGCTATATCTCATTCCTCATTTCACATCCTTGACCTGGTTGGCACTGGAATGTAGATGGATTCTGGTTGAAATGCAGTTGAATGGGGTACCAAACATCAAAAAAACTAACAGTTATGAATGTATGTACAAACACATTTTTACTACACTAATTATGTGTGTCTATGCATACTTACACAGTCACACATAAACTCGTAGTCACCTGTGTATATATATATATATATATATATATCTATATATATAGAGATATATATATATATATATATATATGTATGTGTGTGGGTTCATATCAGTTTAGGCTACAATGGACATAAGGAAGGTTCAGGTCTGCTCCCTGTGTGCATACTGTATATGGAGTACAGATATGAGTTTGAATGTATCTCAGACACAAGTAAACAAGAACTGGAACTGGTATTTGCAGCACAAAAAAATGTACTGATGTTGTGATTGCAGCATCTGCTCTTTCCCTGTATGCTTATATGTATTTTTCTTGACTATATAGTAACTGTGCTTAATATTGAGCCAGTATATGCTGCAGTAATCTTGGATAAGGAACTGCCCACAGGGGCTAATACATCACCACACTGACAGGGAGTATCTGCTTAAATGTGTTTGTACATGGCTGAAATAGAACTGGGTGCCCAGGGAAAATAGGTAAATGGCTATGCCACAATGGGTGTTTTAACTGATGTTAAAAGCAGTAGCACTTAAAATAGAAAGGATCGCTACAAAGACATAGCTGAGAATAAGAATCTAAATAAGTTTCTTGGTACCCACAATTGTCAATAAAAAAAAATTGCATTCCTGTACATGGAGTCTCAGCAGTAGGGAACCATGGTAGACATAATTGTTTCCACTGAAATGCCTTGGGTACCATAGCCCTTAGACAGTGATAGGCTGCTACTTACTGTATAGAGGAAGTGCAATGTCATTGAATCAGCTATCACCTGATCTGCAAATATTAAGTGCAATTTTGCATTGAACTGATTCAGTTTAACTGGTCTGTATTAGCTTTTCCCTGCAGGAAACATAACAGAATTAAAAAAAGAATTCCAAAGAAAAGGTTGGATTATAAGTATAGAGGTGGAGGTTAAGGAATATTGAGTCTTTCTCTTTATACAGCGACCTTATGAAAAGAAATGATGGCACCTCTACTCTTCCACATATCTCCTAGAGTTTTTATCCTTTAAACTATATCAGGCATTTCTATTCCACGTTGGGTGATACAGTATTGCGTTTTCATTAGCTGTCCCTTATCTGCAGGGCCCACCTTCTGCTTGACTTTCAGCTGCAACATTTCATTTACACAAGTCTGCAATGTGAACTAGGCCTTACTGAAACACAGACCATCTTTCATTTTTGAAAAAAAAGCAGCCATTATTTTCGGTAAAAGGTTCATACATTTCTTAGTACAGTGATCGCATTAGCACATTATGGCATACACAATATATATTTTCCGCAGAGGCAAAGGATTTTGTTTGCAGTGGCTTCTTCAGGATTCTATTAAAACCTGTAGCAGTCACACCCTTAAACGTATATCTCAGTGAACCTTTATTGCACCTCATGAAACATTTTCTTGGGACCATCTGCACTCTGTGAAAAAAGTGGGGGTTATTTTAATGATGATTTTATGAACTGGAGTTCTTATTTTGATAGTGAGGAACACATTGCAATGTCTTATTCCTGAGAAGGTTCTATTCAGTACACTGATGTTCAGCCTTCATCCATTAAGTTGCTTATACTGTATACTGCAACCTCCCTTCAACCGTTCATTGTCAGGGAAATTGGAGATTTTGTACAGTTAAGCTGACCATACACAGTCTGATTCTGGCTGTTTGGCCCACAGGCCAAACAGTCAGAACAGTCTCCTTTATATTGTTCTGTTTGTTTGGAACTAAATATCAATTGGGTTCCTTTGGCATAAGAGGACCAAAAATCATGCAAAGCTTCATTCAGTGTATGGCCAACTTTAGAGGACTGAAAGGTGAGCACCACTAAATGAATTCAAGTAATAGTCCACTACTGTCAGATATGCAGACAACCTTCATAGTTAGCGCTTGCATTTATTCTAATAATTCATATACTGTTCTATTTTGAGGCAAACCTCACAAATCTCACAAACTAGCTTTAAAACATAAATTTATATATAGTCAAGCTAAGCTTTTTGTTTAACTATGTGAAATGTAACTTGCTCCCAATGTCCCCAATAGCTGGGTTAGGGTGCTGGAAATTGGAATTCTCAGCAAACTAATTTGATATCCTATTTTTAGTGGGGAGATCTTTACAAACACTGTATGATATGCATGATATTGGTGCAAATGCCAAAAGCCTGATCCATATATATATATATATATATATATATATATATATATATATATATATATATATATATAGATCAATGAACAAGGTGCACACCAGGATTTTCAAAAAAAAAGTTAAAATTCCATTTTTATTAGTTTACATTAAAAAGAACTGGCCAACGTTTCGGTCTGATTCGAAGACCTTTCTCAAGACCATGTTCTCTGTAAAACCACCTTGTTTAAATAGCTAAAAACATGATATATATATGTACTGTGTGTGTATATATATATATATATAGAGAGAGAGAGAGAGAATGTGTAGAAACAGCAAACAGCCCAGGTGCCTCCAAAGGAACAAATATAACAACATGAAAAAGATGGAGCACTCATGGGACTTAAAAATGTGTGTAAAAATCGATTAAACTAACAAATATATTTTCCACAAATTTTTAAGTCCCATGAGTGCTCAATCATTATCATGTTGTTATATATAGAATATGTAAAGTCTGAAAGGCAACCAAAACGAAAGACAAAAATCCCAGGTGCAAAAAGTATGAAGGACATGGAGCACTTATGGGACTTCATTTATGTGCAAAAACATTTTTAATGGTGTAAGTCGAAGTTTTGTTCATATTCTACATAGAGGACCTTTCTCAAGACATCACACTATATATATCCATGATAAAGGCCCCAATGTGGGCCAAAACGCTGGATACACGAGTGATATGAAAAATAAAACGAATTTGCACACTTGAAAATCTGGTGTGCTAGTACATTATTATTATATATATATATATATATATATACTGTATACAGTTCTGTATGGTTGCCTTCAGGTGGCTTTGCACTAATACAGTATATCAAGTATGTTAGATGCCATAGTACTGTGGATGGTAGTAACGTGGACTATGGGTTAACCCAGGTATAGTAACCTATGGGTGCCCACCAGCAGTAGCATGAATCTTGCGGTTGCAACCATGTGATTTTTCCAATTTGGCCAGCTGTGCACTGCTGTGTATGTATATCTCTCCTAGTACATTTAGACTTCTCATCTTTTGCCAGGGTATCACTGGAGTGCACATTGACAGAGAAGGAACTCTATGTAGTTTTACTGTTCTTTTGAAACTATATGTAAAGTTGATGGAGCTATTTAGCAGATGCTTGTTATATATATAAAAGCAAAGACAATCACAGAAGGAAATGTTGCCTTAGAGAGGAGCTGATATAGACTAGGCAATGTGTCATGTGTTGTCAGCCTTTGGATCTCCAGATGTTGCTGACACCTTGCTCATTGAACATAACTGGTTAGTAGGCAATGATAACTTGCAAGCGGATTACCAGTGTTGATGTAAATTAGCATTATTCTTAAAAGGAAAAGTTGATTCAGGCACTGAAACTACGTACCAGGCCTGTTTTTGTAATAAGCAGTGCTGGACTGGTCTTCAAGCACCCACTTGAGAATCTGATATCAAGATATTTTACAACAATATGATGTAGACAAGGTTGAATGCTTATGTTGGAAATAAGAAAGAGTTTATGGGAGATACTTTGGTGGACCAGTCTGACCCTGGTCATAAGACAGATAAATACATAAACGTACAAAGAGCTTAGTATGTTCTAATGCACCAAATCATGGATTTGGTTGAATCTGACCATTCTATGCCCAGTAGAGTGCCTTGAAGAACTGAATCTTATTATGTACCCTTAAAATTATGTGACTGTTTTCCAGATCATGGAATGTTTGCTCATATTTGAATATGCAAATTATGGGTCATATTCAGTTTGTTTTTCAATATTTATCCCTATCCAAAAATTATTGATCCAGTATATCCATATTATGTTTTTTACTGTTACAGGAGGATACTGGGAGTTGTTTTTCTAAACTAGTTAGAGAGCTGCAGGTTGAATATCCCTAACTGATGTAATACCTGCACTGCCAGGGCTCCCCTTTTCAAGTTTTTTTTTTAAACCAAGATTTTGTAATGTTTTTGTGAGAGTAGAGAAGGAAGGAATACGCATGTGTACATGGGATGGAATAGATATGTGCAATACACATATCTACACATGATTCTACAATGCATTGAACATCCATTTTACTGTGAATTAATCTCCTTGTATTCCTGCCATGGCTGCAAATTTGACTTTGTGGCTAGAGAGTCCATGTCTAAAAGATCAAGCTTTCATAAGCTCATTGTAGAAATTTAAGGCTTTATTTTCCCATTATCCACATCTGTAGGAGCTATAGACAAGCTCAGGTGCTCAGTTATTGGGTAGCACACACACACATATATATATATATATATATATATATACACTTAAATCCATAATTGGCCTTCATACTTATGGGGAGAATAACAGAGTGATGTGCTATGTTTAAAAACATGATTTATTTCCTTATTGAAGACAATTATTCTGTAGAAAAAGGTGTATCTTTGCCACATTTATGGATAGCCAAATTATACTGATCAAACCCCTGGTACCACAGGTTAATTAATTGGCCTACATGGTCAGAGAAGACCAGGCATTGCTGGGTGTATATATACAATAGAAGGGCTAAACTTGGCAATAAGAAAGGAAGTAAACATTTTATCTGTCACATATTTCTATTAGACAAATCAAAAAAAGCAAATGAAATCATTTGGCCAGTTTAGAATCTCTGGTGCACAACACACCCATATATTCTGTTGTATTCCAATAACTTAAACAGCATTCAAAGAGCTAATAGTTGATCTTTTTCTGGCTGTGATCTTGATCCACCTCCATAAAATGGCACCCCATCTGCTTCATGCTGGTCACCTGTTCTCTTCAAAAATAATTTCTATGCCTAAAACATTCCATCAGTGCTCCATCCCATTCCCTAGTGTCCTGGTGCAACCAGCTTTTGAGAAAAACTGTGCCTGCCTCTATACATTTAGTCTAATGAAATTAGCTCTTATACTGACACTGCCCATATTGATGATGGATTCTGATATCTACTGTTACTCATTTTGGGTAGGTCATATATGAAAATACCTGCTTTGTTCTGTGAGTTGCCAACAAAGTCCAGGTAGGACAGATATAATAGTACTGGCAATGTCTAGTAGACAAAGAGTAGATGAAAATACTCATATTAAGGATTAATGAACCCAGCTCCATCTTTCTCTCTCTGTCTCTCCTTTTATGTTCTTTATAGTTAAAGAAAAGGTTTTGCTAATATATTTAAATGGTATATTGGAATAGAGTGCCTTTGCAGGATCAGGTAACTTGCATTTCTGTAGTTACTGATATTCTGCGCATTACCCAATGCGTTAGATTGGCCTAAGATAAAGGGTGTTTCTGTAGAGGTGCAAATTGCCGACCCCCTGCACCATTGTATGTCCAGTACATGCTGCTAGATGGATTTGCACCTTAATAGTTTAGGTTTAGCTGAAAAGTGCCATTGTTTTGAGTTGCTTTAAGGACGTTTACCGATATTTTGTATATTTTATAAGGAAGGGTTATTTAGTGTTGTGTTCGGTAAAAGACTGTACTCGAATCTTTATATCAAGCCTTAATTCCTTCTCTTGTGGGTGCCAATGATGTGCTGATACCGAGCTTGCAGAATTGGGTTATACCACTGTAGCTAGTGCAAAATCCCTTACTTAAATCCCACTACAATCCTTTCATATCAGTATTAAAAATCTGATTGGTCAGTCAGTTACTTCTTTGGATTTACTACTTTGAAAAACCATGATGACTCCACTTGCATATAGCTGCAAGTATTCAGCTGTGTTAAACGCTGTTGAGTGGTTAACAATGGAATTAAATTTTAGTGTTGTGTAGACAGTGGTTGCCATTCACAAGTCGCTCATTTGCAGGCAGTGGGTTGAATAACAAACTGGGAGAAGAACACCAGTGCTGTAAGGACAGAGACACGCAAAGTTTTGGGGAGATTAGTCGCCCAGCGACAAATCGCCTTTTCTTTGGGCGACTAATCTCCCAGAACTGCCTTCCCGCCGGGCTAGAATGTAAATAACCGGCGGAATGGCACTTGGATCGCTTCATTTTCCAAAATCGCCCGAAGTTGCGTCATGAGGAATCTTCGGGCAGCTTCAGAAAATGAAGCGTTCCGAGTGCCATCCTGCCAGCGATTTACATTCTATAGCCGGCGGGAAGGCAGTTCAGGGAGATTAGTCGCCCGAAGAAGAACCGATTTGTCACTGGGTGACTAATCTCCCGAAATAGCAGCGTGTGTCTCTGCCCTTAAAAAAGTTCTAAAAGAAAATATATCTGGTTGATAATGTCACTGATCCAAACAATCAGATTTTAACTTTCCAGCTTGAAAGAAGTCGAACAGAAGATCACTTAGTAACCACAGATAACCACGTTACTTCAGTCTACCGGATATTGAAAGATAATGCTATGGGAACTCCGCCTTTATGTAATTTGTTATTTCCCATTAAGATTTGCTGTGTTTTTATAGACTTTCATTAAAAATAAGTATTTTGTAATATCTTGAATCCTGCCTTCATCCCCGCCATCAAATATGGAATGGCATTTATTTTTTACCAAACTTTATTGACAATGTATACAGATAATGTAAACTGCCAAAGTCACAGTTCCATGGGGCAAAATAGACCTCAGTTCAACAAGAGTCCAGTAAATAGTGTTTGTACTAGAAATGACAAATTAAAGGAGAATTAAAGCTTAACTAAAGAAGTAGGCCAGAAATGTTGAACATTATGTTTTGAGCTTCTGTACCAGCCCAAGGCAACCACAGCCCTTAAACAGGGATGATCTGTGTCCCCAAAGATGCCCCAGTAGCTCTCTACCTTTTTTTCTGATGATTTACTGCACATTCTCTGTGCTGCTGTCATTTATTCAGCTTAGGGGCCGAATCACAATATACAGTACACATAGAATATAAATGTCACAATAAAAGGCTTATTAGTAATTAATAAAGATAATGGCTACATGACAGCACAGAAACCAGTACAACTAGCATCAGCATTTAATAATCAGTCTTGTAGCATTAACTTATATTTCAGACCAACCTCATTTTCTGCTTGATAATTTGTGGTGACCCCTAAGCTTAGCTTCTCAAAAGCTGCTCAGAGCCCACTGAGCATGTAAATGCCGCAGACACTTTCCAAGATGGTGACCCCCTGTGACAAGTTTGTAGTCGTGGATCATTGCTGCTATTGACAAGCTGGAACTTTAGGCTGATGCAATAAGTTCAGTATATAAAATGTGAATTTTTTAGCCATATTCATTTTTAGGGTTTAGTTCTCCTTTAAAGGAAAACCAACTGAACAAATGTGAATTTTTGTAGAAGGCATTTTTTAGTACAAACCCTTTGTTTTTGGCTCTTATTGAACATGTGTATCTGCCCTTTAGTAAGTAAATTCGAGTTTTGTTTTGTTGAGTCCTTGCCACTGCCGGATGTTCTCAATACCAACCTTATAGCACCGCACCCCTTCTTGGAAGTAAGAATGTGCCCCGCAGACAATGGGTCTTTGTAAAACATGAGTGCAATGTATAATATAGGCAGAAAATGTATAGTCATTTAAACAAATAACAGTATTATTTACATTACAAACCCTTATTCGTAATGGATGTAATGTAGAGAGTAGAGATCCGACATTTGGGACTCAAACAGACTGTGAAGATCGGAATCTGATCTCCTGTAAGATACTGACAGATGCCAGGGCTTAACTGCATAACTTTTTTTTTTCAGGCTTCCTACAATGAAACTGCTGAATGATAGAATTATCTGTATCTAGAAATGAATTTCCTGCTGCCAATGCTACATTTACTTTGTGTTTGTCGTTTAATCAAGATAGGTTTAATTTAACAGGCATCATTGTATATAGCAGGAGTAATCTCTTTAGAAATGCTTTGTACGCTGACTGGTCAGTAATTTTCTTAGATTTTGAGAAGTGACCAAACCACCACTGTTTTAAATAAAAAAACATAATAAAAAAAATTCTACGACAAAAAAAAAAAAAACTTTCTGCATATGAAATGGAAATCTGTTCTTTGTGCTTTTTGATGTGTAGAATAAAAAAAAATATTTTGTAGTACAAGTTCTTGGTCGTTTTTTCCATTATATCTTTTATCTGACAGTTTAAGTGGGTGCAGAACCCCTGACCTCTTCATTTCCTTCCTCCCCAGCTTGCAAAGGGTTATGGGGGTGTCCAAGAACCAGCAATAGACGAACAAGTGTTCCATATACCTGTAAACAGTGTGTAACTTTGTGTAAGGTTATGTAGATTTAGGGGGGGGGGACTTTTTATTTCAGAAAAGATGAAGTTCACTTTCACAAGGGGCAGTGTATTTGCTGGTGCTCATAAAGGCTTCTGTTTCCTTCTGGCAATAAAACATCTGGTCTCGCTTTATAGGAGGCACTCTACATATACGCTAAGGATCAGAGCGAGAGTCCCCTAAGACACATGGCAGGATTAATTAGTGCTCAGCTAAAAGGCGGCTTTACATTTATTACAATGCTATCAGGGCCAGAGACCTTAATGCTACTTGAAAGCCTGTAGACGTGGCCTGTGCCCTCGGCAGATGGGTTAGATTGCAAATTAGAAATCAGGAACTTTCATTACTGGATCAGTAGTTTTGAGTGATCTTGTGTACACATGGACTTCTGTATCAGACTTAATGTTTTCAGCATAAACCTCCAGGGCTAGGGCTTGAGCATGCTCAGTTTGCTCCTCTCTCCCTTTTCCCCCCTCACTGCTGTAATCTGAGCATAGCACTATGAGTGAGCAGGGAGAGACTCAGGCAGGAAGTGATGTCAGCAGCTGCTATTGTAAACAAACAGAGCTTCTAGAGCTGCTTATTCAGTTATGCCAAAACATTCTGCAGAATAAATATAGTGTTATAGCTTGCACTATTGTGGCTAATGTATTGGCAATAAACTGCTTCGGTAGCTTTCCTTCACCTTTAAAAGGCTTGATCACCTTTATATTAACTTTTAGCATGAAGCAGAGAGTAATATCTGAGACAATTTGCAATTGTTATCCACTGGTTTATGAGTCATTTAGCCTTCTATTCGGCAGCTCTACAGTTTGCAATTTCAGCAATGTGGTTGCTAGAGTCCAGATTACCCCAGCAACCATGCACTGATTTGAAAAAGAGACAGAAATATGGATAGGAGAGGGCCTGAATAGAAAGATGAGTAATAAAAAGTAGCAATAGCCCCATTTGAAAGCCGGAAAGAGTCAGAAGACAAATAATTCAAAAAAACTATAAACAAGACAAAATGAAGACCGATTGATAAATTGCTTAGAATTAAAAGTTAACTTTAAGGCGAAGCACCCCTTTAATTAATTACTCCAGGAGTTCTGAGCAATAGTAATCAATGATGGTCCGCAATCTCGCTGGATATAGAATACCACTGCCCCTAATTCTTAATTTACCAGGTCCTGCAAAATTCTTAATTGTCCTTTCCTAAATATAATAGATTGGTTAATACCCGGAAATAGAGAAAGGTTTGGATCCAATATCAGTTTATAACAGTGTATAGTAATTACTTTACCCATCACCCAAACATAAGGATAACAAAACGTTGGGTTGTTTTAATTCATAACAAAGGTGGACCTAATAATATCATGGTCATATCATAAGGTAAATATGATCATAAATCTAATGTTATGCTACAACAATTAAGGCCTAGAAGTTTAACATAGGAGTAACTCTATTTTAAAACATATATGGCAATACAGGTCCCAGACAAATTAAAGCAGGCCATACACATCATTGATCATACTGATATTCAAATACACTCGAAATTTAAGAAGAACACTAGAGCTTATATGCAGGGTCATTATGTGACTTTATTTAGTTCCTTTTTAAACACTGGGAAGACCTGTCAGTGATTGTCAATCAACAGACATACGAAGGTGATTTATTTTTATTGGAGTCGCTCATCTCCTAGCATACAGTAAAGATCCCTTAGGCATGAGAAATAGTATTTAAGATATACATGAAAATGGAGCATCAGAAAAAGAATTATGAAAAATGTTTTTTAATACTCTATGGAAAAACAGGAGTAGCCTGTAGCTTAGCAACCAAGCATATGTTTACTTTCAAAAAGCTGATAATACACATTACCTACTGATTGGCTGAAGTGGGTTAAGAATATTTCCCCCATTGTTTTATTCTATTTTGAACTAAATTCTCAGATGTTAGCTCACATGTTGGATGTAGAACTGCATATTTTCACTGGCAACCCTAACTAATTCTGTTGTGTATGAATTAAATCAGGCAGTCTGGGCTGGGCCTTTAGAAGCCATGCAGCTTTACATGCTGGGCTGGGCATGTTTATGACAAAACGTCTGAGCTGAATTTTAAACAAACTCTACTCCTTTCCCAGCAGTCTGGTTCCACCACTGAGGCTGGACCCCTAACACAACTCCCACAGCAGGGAGTTCAAAGTAAAATACTCTTTCCCAGTAAACGAATGGGAGATCTTGCCATGGAGTGCGCCTCTGCTTACAGTATGAATGTAATACAGATTAGCAGACTATTACAAATTAAAGTACCAGTGGTAGAGGTCTGATCTGCTAACCCTAGTTCCAGCCCTGCTGGAATTTATAGACTATTTTGATCTCTCAGATCACCTGCTGCTCTACATTGTTCTGTTATTTGAACCCCAGATTATCCTTTGATATATTGATGATTTGTACAGGTTCTCAAGACCTTAATCTCCCAACTTCATCATGGTTCAAGCCTCCCTTCAGCACTACTCATGCTTTCTTTTCTTATCGATTATTTATTATTTTATTATCTCATTAGCAGGCCTGGCACTTTTCTACAGCCTATTCCACGAGTTCAGCATCACGCTAACCTTCCCATCAGAGCAAATCAATTCATTAGAAAAAGCTGCTGTGACCCCTCAGTAGCTTAGCCTGAGATTGACCCTAGTCCCTATTGTTCACTAACCGGTGGTTAACCTCATCTCCGCTCTTTTCTTGTAAATAAATGCACATGATTTATTGAAGTCCTAACTCCTTCTTTAGTGTGCTAATTTACATTTATGAGCAGATACACATATATACATCCTTGTTGTTGATCTTATTTACAAGATGACAAGGCATTTCTGCTAGTAATATACTATTAAAACACTTTTAGTTCCTTTTTTCTAAGGGCAGGTTATTAATATGTATTTTCTTTTTCTTTTTTTTTCTTTTTTTTTTTTTTAAATTTAAAATTTTTATTGATTTTCACCAATACAGTATAGATTGCAGAACGTAATGCAACAAAAGGACATCGGCTGAAGTAGTAACAAGAGAGGTATCTAGACAGCAGATCAATAAATGCAGTTTCCACAGATGAACCAATACTTCAAAAAGGCTAAAGTGACTGTATTGTCAATTATGTAAGGGGGGTAGGGGGTAGAGAAGGGAAAGAGAAAGAGAAAAGGGAAAAGAAAATAAAGAATGGAAGAAAGATGTCAGAAATAGCAGTGTGTTCGGCCATAAAAAGTGCATCGAAATGAAGGTAACGTGTCTTACACCGACCAGGTGCAGTGCCTCACATCGCCATATTTGTCCCCAGCTGAGGCATTTCCAAGTAACGGGTCCACGGATGCCACTCCAGCTCCTCCTCATAACTTCTATCCAAAAGCCTGGCTCGAATGGACTCCATCCCTTTGATCCAATTAACTTTCGTTACAAGGGACTGTACCCCCCGGTATGTGCGGCTTTTTCCAATTAGCTGCCAGTAAAGATCTCGCTGCTGTAAGAATATGTGTGGCTAGTTTGTGTGAACTTTTCGAGTGTATTTCTGGTATTTTCATGCCTAAAAGGAAGGTGTGGCTTGTATAGTGACCTGGAGGACCTCTGAAAAGCAGAGTGGCCACCTTCCCCCAAAATTCTCGGGCGACTGTGCACGTCCACCATGTGTGTAAAAATGATCCCTGTTCTCCGCAGCCTCTGAAACAGTTAGCATGATCAGGGTTGCCACTGAGTTTACTGATGCGTAACGGGGTATAGTACCATCGAAATATAATCTTATATGCTCTCTCGGCAGAGACTGCACAAATGGACGTCTTTCTGGCCGTGTCCCAAATGCATGACCATGTTTTGTCCGAAACCGGAAAACCAAGGTCCTCCTCCCATTTCGTCATGTAGGGCTGGTGATAAGTAGTGGTGTCTGATGCAATGGTGCTATAGAGGCTGGTGATTAGATGAGTCGGGTATGATCGGTTGTGACAGATGGTTTCAAAGTACGTTAGTGTAGTGTTCGTGGCGGACTTAAGGGCAGATTCCACGTAATGTCTGATTTGTAGATATCTGAAAAATTGTGAGTGTGGTATGTCATGTTTATTAATATGTATTTTCAAATTCAACATCACAGACTGGAAAATGATTTTTCTAACATAAAAGGAAGCGGAACACTGCAGAGCTGATGAAATGTAAGCTTTGCTAGTATATGGTTAATTAACATCATTTTTCATGAAAATACATCATTGTATGTATTTTAGCTTTACAGCACAACAAAATACCATTTATAATGCTTCATTTTAGATACAACTTGATTTGGTTGTTCAGTGTTGTTTCATGTAAGCATTAAATATCACCAAACATAGAATTTAACATATTTTCTTTTCTGTAGGTTTCCTACAGCATCTCCAACCAATACCTGCTGATATAGGTATGGGATCTGTTATCTGGAAACCCGTTATCCAGAAAGTTCCAAGTTATGGGAAGGCTGTCTGCCATAGACTCAATTTTATATAAACAATCCAAATTTTTTTTAGTTATTTCCTTTTTCTCTGTAATAATAAAACAGTAACCAGTACTTGATCCCAACTAAGCTATAATTAAACCTTATTGGAAGCAAAATCGGGCTATTTGGTGTTTACATGATTTTCAGGTAGACTTAAGGTATGAAGATACAAATAACGGACAGATCCTTTATCCGGAAACCCTGAGGGCCCGAGCATTCTGGATTACAGTTCCCATACCTGTATATTAGTTGGCTTGAATGGAAAACCCTGTCTGATGTGGATCACATTTACCAGGTTGTCCACGGGGCCTCTATGTGATCTGATCACTGGCCTGTGAGACAGTGTTGGACTGGGCCTAGAAGGACCCACCAGAGAGCCTGATTCCTAGGGCCCACTCTGCACACCATAAAATATATTAAAAGGTATCTGAATTACACAGCTCTATGGTATAAATATATGAAGGGCAGTTTAAAGGGGTAGTTCACCTTGAATTTAACTTTTTCTATATCATAGAATGGCTAATTCTCTAAATTGACCATCATTTTTACTTTGTTATAGTTTTTTAATTATTTGCTTTTTTGACTCTGGTCAAAGTTTTTTTTAAGGCTACACGTTAATTGTTATTGCTAATTGTTATGACTCATCTTTAGACCCTCTCCAACCTCTCTCCTATTCATATCCCAGTCTCTTATTCAAATCAATGTATGGTCGCTAGGGTAATTTGGAACCTAGCAACCAGATTGCTGAAATGGCAAACTGGACAGCTGCTGAATAAAAAGCGAAATAACTGACCAAATAATAAAAATCAATCAATCAATAATAAAAATTGAAAACCAATTGCAAATTATTTCAGAATACCACTCTCTACGTTATACTAAAAGTTAATTTAAAGGCAAACCCCTTGAACCCTGCTCAATACGTCAACTCAAAGCAGCCAACTACCTGGATGGTAAAAATAGACAAAAAATATGTTTCTGGGTGCTGCAAGTGGGCCAAAATATAAAAGCATTATGATGAGTGATAATTTGTCAACAGATTATATAATAAAAGTCGGTGACGGTAACAAGAAAATATATCACAATGCGAAAATATATGCCTCTGCACATTTTAATTTGCACACATTTAAAATTACTTTTGCGAACTCGGAAACTGTTTAGCGACCACTTGCGACAGTGGAAGGAAGATTGAAATTCATATAGTTTGTACCAGTGCGCAGTGTATGAAATAAAATATCTTACTGAAGAAATTATGTTTACTCCAAAAAGATTACACCACCTTTAAGCATATCTTAAAGCAATACTGACACGTTCCTATAAAAATCATAGGAATGTATCCATATCAAGAGGTGCTGCATGAAAAATATTTAGCCCCCCAAGGCCTCCCCAACTTTCCTATGATTTTTACAGGAACGGGTCAGTATTGCTTTAAACGTGAACAATTAATATTCTCAATGCAATAAGTGTCTAATGAAGGATACGACATTACAAAATACAAACTTTTATTATTATGTGGGAAAATTTATTTTCTCCTTGTGACTTTGATTACATTTCCCTCTTAAACTTTTTGTCTGTATCATACAGTTGATCATGAACTTTTCCCTGCTAATTGATTGGTTTGGTTTATAAATACAAAGTCTGAATGTGATTTATATTGTGCCTTAAGTTCTCTGCCCTGCCTAAAAACTATCTATATATATATATATATATATATATGATAAAGGCCCTAATGTGGGCCGAAACGTTGGACACATGAGTGATGTTGAAATAAACTTCTTTTGATTGAAGATTTTAGTGTGCTGGTCCACTTTGAACGTTAAATAATCTGATTGACCAAGCACCCACGTTTGAACAGGAAGGATGGAGTGCAGGTACTTTGTGAATGTATATATATATATGTGTATATATATATATATATTCATATATATATATATATATATATTTATATATATATATATTTTATTTTTTTATATTATGTAGAAAAGGTGAAGGGATGTTTGGTAAATGTTATTTTATTGTCCCAGCTTCTAAAATATTTACAGCCCTAAAAAAACTAAAAAGGCATCCAATGTCATCATGTCAACCCTGAATGTAACAGCAAATACAACAATGTCAGATGTAGCCATGGAAACCTGCAAAGGAAACAACTCACTGATGTAGATATAGATAGCATTTCCAGATAATGAAGAACCAAAATGCAACAAAAAACATTCCACTTCAAGCTCTAAAATAATAAATAGCAGGCTACAGAGAATTCAGCAGATCCGGTGTGACCTTGATAACAACACTTTTATCTTTTTTTTACTCACACCAGCTGACATTTTTAAATGCCAGTATTTTGCCAGCTAAGAGGGCACAAATATCCCTGCATCATAAACTGCAGACATATAATGGGATTATTTATAATAAAAGGCAATCTACCTGTATGATATCTCAATCAACATTAATATTGCCACAATGGGCTAGGATAAAAACAATGAGAAGTTTACAAAATATTGCTACCCTTAGAGCTGTGGGTACAAGAATGTACAGTGCCAGGAACAATGATGCGTCGTTGCCCTCTCCCAAAGGCATAACATTGATCATTCTTGAATAGGGACTAATAAGAGAAAAGGAACACAAAATGGGCCTATTTATTATGCTGTGTAAAACGAAATTTGCAGAAAAAAAACACTGTAAAAAGCTGTGTAAAATAAATGGCGGCTTTATCAATGTGTGTTTTATTTTCCACCATGCGAACGCCAGATTTGCTGCCATTATTTTACATCGCTTCAGACCTTTGTAAGTAAGTTCCCATGGAAGCTGCTCAAAGAAAAAACACAGTAAAAAATTATGCCTAATTTACACTCTTATGCCTGGCGATATGTGGCAATATGTGGCTGCCCCTAAATCACATAGTCATAGGCTTCCTACAGTAAAGAATAGAGGACAAGTTTGGATGGGACATGATGTTGACAATGTATAGCGTCAGTTAGAACAGATGGATCTGATAGAATTAGATCTAGAAAAATCAATAGAGCTGTGCAGAAGCCAGACAGACTGTAGTAGGATTTAGCAGGCAAAGAAGCAGGAATGGAAATTAGATCAAGACAGGATCCAGCAGGATGAAAGCCAGGAGAAGCAAGAGCCAGGGACAAGCCCCAACGCTCAAGCAACAGAGGTAATGCAGGAGAAAGGTGTAATAAGGGAGCAGCCATATCAGATTGCTGGTCCTAGGTTAGGGAAGTGCACCCAGGAACTTCGAGGTTCTAGGTTTAAATCCCAGCAGAGCCTCACAACAAGAAAACTAACTTTGATTTTGTTATCCAGCAATGTCATACCTACTTTGGTCTTATTAACTGCCTAAACAAGCAGTGTGCTGCCCTCTATCATGTCATTAAATATCTGTATACTAACTGCTGAAGAAGCCTAGACACACGCCTCTAGACAGACATTGAAGGCAAGATACATCCCTTTATTCATTATCTCATAGCTGTAATATTCCATAATGCTGAGTGACTGACGTGTCCATAATATTTCACCGCAGGGTGGAATTTTCTCACGTCAGATTAAGTTACACTGTTTGGCAACAACAGGAAGTTCATTGGCCCTGTTCTTAATTGTTATTGTTAAAACATTATGTTCACAAGGACCTCAGCCTTGCATGAAGCATGTTGCTATTATTTGTGAGGATTGTGAGTAGTACGTTCTGGCTTGGGGATGTGGGTTCTGATCTACATGCCAGCTGCGGGTGTGTCCTTGTCTATAACATTGGAGAAATATAGAAATATTGTTTTTTGGAGCCTGTGGAAACATGCCCAAAAATCCTTTTAAAAGGTAATAGAGTTTGAATAAAGGACAGCCGTCAGGACTTAATGAAAGCTGTCAAAAACATTTCAAGGCAGAATTGCTTCTTGGGACTCCTATTCTTTGTTGTGAGAATGTGCTACAGTATCTAATTCACCTGTTACCACAAAGCTATAACTCCCAGTATCCTCTGTATGCTTTCATTTTCTTTGATTTAACCTTTAGATTCTAGCTCTAAACCCACCTCGGTAAAAAAAAACCAAACACCCTAAATGAAAACAGGGCAGAGTAGGAACCAGTGGCAGGTGGGTAATTTGCAGGATTCAGGATTTAGTGCATTACTAGTCTGAATGAATAAGAGTAATCCACTGCGTCCTGATTATGGTTATTCTGGTTATTTGCAACTTCTGAGTCAGATTGTGAACCCCTTTATATATCTATCTACATATTATAGAACTACAATCCACAGAAACCTCACCTGCCTGATTCCTCCAGTGATAATTGATATAAATGTAACTTTCAATGCAACTTTGCCATGAGCTTTTTTCTAGAAAAAAAAAACGTTTACGATTTATTCAGTTAAAATTCTTATTTAAAGGGTACGAGTCATTAATAGAAAAAGTAACAGTGCCATACTTTAGCAGTCAGTGTAATTATTACATAACTGCTCTGTCAGGATAAAACCCCACTGAAATTACCCATTGTGTACACACTGTTTTTTGGGAAGTGTAGGAAGTCAAGTAAAAAGCTAGAGAAACTGCACAACAGAGCACATCATTAGCACAGGAAGAGCTGGCTCAGTTGGACAGATCTTACTTAAAGGGAAGATATACCTGATTTCAGTGCTCATCTCCAGTTTAATTGCCTTTAAAGGAGAAGGAAAGCTAGGGAGGCATTTTATTGCCAATAGATTAGCTGCAATAGTGCAAGCTAGAATGCTATATTTATTCTGTAGAATGTTTTACTATACCTGAGTAAAAAGCTCTAGAGGCTCTCTGTTTGTTTAGGATAGCAGCTGCCATATTAGCTTGATGTGACATCACTTCCTGCCTGAGTCTCTCCCTGCCCTGGGCTCAGACGGCAGGAAGTCTGATACAGAAGCCCATGTGTACACAAGAGAAATGCAGTGTTTCTTTTGACAGAGGACTCAGAGCAGCACTACTTTACAGGTTTACTGGTATATTTAGGTGGGCCTTTCTGATAAGGCTTACTTAGTTTTGTAGGTGATTGATTTCCTCTGTTGAGCTGTTATCCATAGAAGGCAACATCAGCGCCCTATTTAGCACAGTTTTTAGAGGGGTCAAAGTAGTGGGAATAATATTGGAAGGGATTGTGGCTGTGGGATAGCAGGTATAGTAGGAAAAGATGATACCTATAGTAGCAGTAGGATAATAGTCTCTGAGAAGGGACTGTGGTTGTGGGATAGCAGGTATAGTAGCTAGAGATGGTTTCCATAGTTGCAGTGGGATAATAGTCTCTGGGAAGGGAGTGTAACTGGGATAGCAGGTATAGTAGGGAGAGATGGTGCCTATAGTAGCAGTGGGATGATCGTCTCTTGGAAGGGGCTGTGGGTTTGCAGGTATAGTAGGGAGAGATGGTGCCTATAGTAGCAGTGTGATAATAGTTTCTGGGAAGGGAGTGTGACTGTGAGATAGCAGGTATAGTAGGGAGAGATGGTGCCTATAGTAACAGTGGGATAATAGTCTCTGGGAAGGGAGTGTGGTTGTGGGATAACAGGTATAGTAGGGCACAATAACGTTGTAGATTGCACAACCTCTAATACAAAAACAAAGTTTTTCCTTGTGTTGTTTCATCTTACTAGGAAAACGATATATGTCAGCTCCCGCAGCTATCTATAAAAAGCCAATATATACAGCATAATTAAGAAGACAATGACTACATTTTCATTTGGTTTATTTGTACAGAGGGGGTTAAACTGCTTTAAACCACAAAGTATCTCCCATCATTCATAATCATGATGCCTTACTATTCTCCGTATCTCTATGACTAGTGTACGCTGTCAACAACTCCATACCTCCAACGCCATATGTTATTTCATATATTTATTAAGTCCTTTATAATGCACAGTATATTGATGATAATCTGTGTGCTGGCCTGTTTGAGCCCCTATCCATTATTAATGATCTTGGAGCCATGTACATTATACAAATTGGGTTGAGGGCTTTTTATTCATGTACCATATCTTAATACATAGATATATCCTCTAGCAATTATCCTTATAGCTGATTAGCCATTTTTCCATGGAAAGATGGTCTTACAGTCTTAATTAGTAAATTAGTTTTAATTATGGATTTAAATTCTTTGTGAAAGGTAATAAAATACATGAAAGGCAAAGTAAGCTGCTTGATGTTGATGTAGTCAAACAAATAGACCTTGCCTTCCCGCACTGTGCATCAAGTTGAGTTAATCTCATCAGATATTAGTCTGGGATACTATTATTACATTTAGTTTGATATACTCATTTGTAATCTGTCTTAATTTGTAGTTGTGAGGTTTTTCAGCTATTTAGCATTTGTGCAAAAGCAGTCCAGTTTGGTATATCAGTGGCTATGCAGTTGCTAGGGTCTTATTTACTCTCACAATCAGGCAGTTGAATGAGAGCATGGGTGTAGCTACAGAAGAAGCAGACCCTGCAGCTGGGGCCGAGGAGGTATAGGGGGCCCCATGAGCCTCTAATTAATGAGTAATTTTAATATATGTTGGTAAAACAGAACAACATCTGGATTTTGGGGACCCTAAAATTATTTTGTTGAGGGCCTGGTAACATCTAGTTATACCACTGAATGAGAGACTGGAATATGAACAGGAGAGGGAGCGAATGGGTAGATAAGTAATAACAGAATACAATAACAATTGCAGCCTCACAGAGCAATACTGTTTTAGCTGCCCCATTTACAGTAAATGTGGGAAATAAGCAGTAGAAGAAGGCAAATAGTTCAAAAGATAAAAAAATAGATAATGAAGACCAAATGCAAATTTGCTAGGAATTATTAATTCTAAAAAATAAACAACTTGCAAAGTTATTAGCTATAAGCTAACTTAATGGTAAATCGCCCTTTTAATGAGCAAACATCTTCATTTCTCATTTGTTCTGGGTGGGAAATCAGCAAGTGTCTTGCATGCATTTACTATACAGTAACATACATATGGCGTGTGGCAACCCCTTCAGCCTTCTCTCATCACTTACAGACCAGTGCAGTTGCTGCAGGGCTTAAGGCTGTGCAATGCCTTGCAAGGTGATGTTATAATGGCAGATTCTATTAATAGGGCTTGGATGATTATTAGACAAGCATTATCTCCAAGGCTATTTAAAGGGATGGTTCACCTTTCATGTAACTTTTGGTATGTTATAGAACGGACAGTTGTAAGCAACTTTCCCAATGGTTTTCATTATTTATTTATTGTAGATTTTGTAATTATTTTCCTGTTTCTTCTGACTCTTTCGAGCTTTAAAATGGGGTCATCTAAAAACAAATGCTCTGTCAAGATACAAATGTACTGTTAATGCCACTTTTTATAACTAATCTTTCTATTTAGGCCCTCTTCTATTCATATTCATATATTCATAATATGTGTCTTATTCAAATCATTGCATGGTTGCTATGTTAATTTGGACCCTAGTAACCAGGTTGCTTAAATAGCAAGCTGGAAAGCTGTTGAATAAAAAGCTAAATAACTCAAAAACACAAATAATAAAAAATAAAAACCAATTGCAAATTGTCTCAGAATATCACTCTCTACATCATACTAACATTTAACTCAAAGGTAACGTATAATAAATATATATATATATATATATATATATATATATATATATATATATATATATATGGTTGCCACCTGTCCATTTTTGACCCGGACAGCCCGTTTTTATGAAGGGCTTTTCGGGTCAAAACTGGCTGCCCGGTTTTCTAAATTAGAAAGGATTTCCTGGGATTGACATGTCGATCTGCGATGGTCATAGCCACACCCCCAACATCACAGTCATGTCCCGCAACTCTATATATATAGTTTATATATGTGAGTCAATAGATAGGTCTGTGTAACCCCTGTTTGGTGGGGTTTGACTCAATGGTCTTTTTTCAACCCAATTTATTAAACTGTGAAACATTTGGGTCGAGAAACACTTCTATGGGAGGTATACATCCATCCATAACACATCTCTAGCATACTAGGGGTATGTCTGTATGTTAGGCAGGATTTAAAAGCTCATATAAAGAAGGAGGTTATGTTAGAAAATGAGGGGGCAGAAGTCGTATGGGTGGAGTTCTTCACCGATTGTAAAGAATCCAGCAAATTAATTGTAGGAGTATGCCATAGACCCCCTAATGTAAGTGAGGAGGAAGAGACAAAGCTCCTAATGCAAATAGAAAAGGCTGCTAGTTTAGGTAAAGTAATGATAATGGGGGATTTTAATTACCCAGATATTGACTGGAGCAATGGTACTGCTAGATCAGTTAATGGGAACAAGTTTATAAACTTATTGCACGACAATTTTTTAGCAAAGGTTGTTGAGGAGCCTACCAGAAAAAATGCTATTCTTGATTTAGTGATCTCAAATGACCCAGAACTTATAGCAAATGTGCAAGTCATTGAACCCCTGGGTAATAGTGACCATAATGTTATATCTTTTAATGTCTGGTGCAAAAAACAAAAATATACTGGGGCAATAAAAACCATGAATTTTGGAAAAGCTAATTTTAGTGCCTTGAGGGCTGCCCTACAGAGCATTGATTGGGGCATTAGGTTTTCAGCTAAAAACACAGAACAGAAATGGTTGTCCTTTAAAATTATATTAAATCATTACTGTTATCAATTCATTCCCTTAAGGACTAAACGTAAAAGCTCTAAGAATCATCCTGTGTGGCTTAATACAGAAGTAAAGAAGTTAATGGGAAAGAAGAGAGAGGCATTTAAAAACTACAAATCTGTAGGGACAGAAGCTGCATTTAATGAATATAAACACTGTAATAAATGTTGTAAATCAGCAATCCGGAAGGCTAAGAAAAGAAATGAAGAGTTAATTGCGGTGGAGGTGAAAACTAACCCTAAAAAGTTTTTTAAATATATTAATAGTAAAAAGATGCAGGTTGAGAGTGTTGCTCCATTAAATAATGGTACCAGTATGGTTGTAACAGATACAGATAAGGCAAATGTGTTAAATCAGTTCTTTTCTTCAGTGTATACAATAGAGGAGTCTGGGTTCACAGGCTCACTTAATAACTGCACGAATGGTTCAGCTCAATCTAGTCAGTGGCTGACTCAGGATATGATTCAAAAAGCTTTAATACAAATGAATGTAAACAAGGCTCCAGGGCCTGATGGCACACACCCCCGGGTTCTAAGAGAGCTTAGTTCAGTTTTAGTCCAGCCCTTATTTCTGATTTTCTCAGATTCACTGTGATCTGGTATGGTGCCTATGGATTGGAGAAAAGCTGATGTTGTTCCAATATTTAAAAAGGGATTACGATCTCAGCCTGGCAATTATAGGCCAGTAAGATTGACATCTGTGGTGGGCAAATTATTTGAAGGCTTGTTAAGGATCACATTCAAAATTTTGTCCTAATGAATGGCATTATGAGCAACAAGCAGCATGGCTTTATGAAGGATAGGTCATGTCAGACGAATTTGATTGCATTTTATGATGAGGTAAGTAAGATTCTGGATACTGGGGGGGCAGTAGATGTGATCTATTTGGATTTTGCCAAAGCATTTGATACTGTGCCCCACAAACGACTGCTTTCTAAACTAAGGTCTGTTAGGCTTAATGAAGTCATTTGCACATGGATAGGAAACTGGCTACAGGATCGGGTACAGAGGATGGTTGTTAATGGAACATTCTCTACTTGGGGTAAGGTTCTTAGTGGGGTCCCCCAGGGCTCAGTATTGGGTCCACTTTTATTTAACTTGTTCATTAATGACTTAGGGGAGGGTGTTGTAAGTAATGTATCAATGTTTGCATATATATATATGTGTGTGTGTATATATATATATATATATATATATATATATATATGGCCCCCATTTTACATCCCCTCGTTTTATATTGTCGTTTTGTGGTACCACCTATAGATAATGCATAATACATTTCCTACGATTTTACATTTACCTGGATTTTTACACTATTTTTTAATGGAAAACATAAAATGGGGTTTCTACTGTATATATATATATATATATATATATATATATATATATATATATATATATACTGTATATTAAACAGTAGAAGTGACAGTAGATGTTATGTTGGCTTTATGGAGTACATGCAGTTTACCTATATTTATAGAGTGGGAGTTAGAGAGTCATAGGAGGTGCACTCCATTTACCAAAACTATGTGTAGTGTCTCAAACGCATACAAAGATTATGTTTGCTTGCTTTATTCTTGTAGGGGAATTTGGGGGGTTAGGGGTACTCAGACATTTGGAGCCAAATGTAGATACATGTGACCAAAGTCTGGAATTTACATAAATTTCAAATAAGGTGTTAAAGAGCAAGCAACACAATCTTTAACAAGGAAAACCTATAAAATATGCCTAAGACAACACTGCATATGTTTAATAGCCGCTCACACAGCAATTCAGTTTAATGATATAGGCAATTTTTGGACCTTTTCTGTACAAACCACCATTTGAGGTCCAGCAGATACAGTATTTGAAAATATTGGGGTGACATTTTCCCTCCTCCTTTTGGATTGTTCTCTTATCTTGGCCACTTTTTCTGTCTGGTCAAACTCAGACTGGCTACCAGGTCTACGCATACTCCCTTGTAATGTTGTCTGTCCTTCTGTCATGCACATGTTAATATCATCCTCTTTTGTAAGTGGGTCTCTACCATGAGTCACACCCAAGCAGCTATGAGCATAGGATCTGTATGAGAATTCTGGATAATTTTGCTTATACCAAGATTTTGGTCTTCCTTGGAATTTCACAGCCTGTTTTTGGTCTTTTATAAAGTTTAGAATTACATTATAACCGGAGAAGTTCACAAACATGCACTGTGTTCTTTTCTTGGCATCCTTCAAGAATGTGGGAATTATCACTGGTTGGCCCATATGGCTGGGCCTTACACCAGTTCATTACCACCTTGTAAATAGTTTCCTTTATTGTGCAGATCAACATTTTGGCGGCCCTCCCTGTTATTTCTTTCTAGTCTCTTTTTGTAATCTCTCTCCTCACCCCTGTTCCCACATTCTCAAATATCTGTGGTTCTTCATTGGCAAGTCCAATACTTACAATGTGAGAGTAGCATACATATACAGTCCCTGATCTGATTATTTACTTTTTCCTTCCCATTGCCTTCTTTTCTCAAGTTGTCCTAAACATGGTGTGCAGCCTGCCCCCTCCAGATGCAATCTTCGCTACAGATTTGGTTGTGTGAGGCTCCATTTGTCCCCCAAGGGGGTGCAGGCCCTGGTGCAATCATACACCCCCAAGTAGTTGCATGGCGTTCATATTGATATGAAGGAGAACTAAAGCCTAACTAAAGAAGTAGGCTAGAAATGTTAAACATTATGTTTTGGGCTTCTGTACCAGCCCAAGGCAACCACAGCCCTTTAGCAGGGAAGATCTGTGTCTCCAAAGATGCCCCCGTAGCTCCCAATATTCTTTTCTGCTGATTCACTGCACATGCTCTGTGCTGCTGTCACTTACTGAGCTGAGGGACCCACTCACAATATACTGTACTCATAGAATAGAAATGTCATAATATAAGGCTGATTAGTAATTAATACAGATAATTACTAAATGACAGCACAGAAACCAGTGCAACTAGCATCGGAATTTAATAATCAGCCCTGTAGTATCAGCTTATATCACAGGCCAACCTCATTTTCTGCTTGATAATTTGCGACGACCCTTAAACACAGCTTCTCAACAGCTGCTCGGAGCCCACTGAGCATGTGAGTGTCACAGACACTTTCCAAGATGATGACCCCCTGTGAAAAGTTTGAAGCCCTGGATTATTGCTGCTATTGACAAGCTGAAACTTTAGGCTGGTACAATAAGTTCGGTATATAAAATATTGCAGTTTTAGCCATTAATTTTTAGGGTTTAGTTCTCCTTTAAGAGGCTCCTGATGTATATTTTCCTTCACTTCATTGTTTCTTTTTTAAAGGAAAACTATACCCATCAATGTCTCACCCTCTTTCATATCTACGTCTCTCTCTCTCCCTTTTCTGTTATTGTATTGCTGAGTGACTCTTACACATACTTTTAGCATTTTAGCTTTATTATGCTCCCTTTGCTCATTGCATTAATTTGGTGTCTCGTTTCAGAGTTCTGAGGAGCCAAGAGGCATCAATTCCACAGTTTAAACTTTTAAAGAAACATTGCTGGAGAGGTGTGCATCCCCTGGTAGAAAAGCAGGGCTATTCTCTGTTTCAACCAAGCAAAACAGGATGAGCTGGCTTGCTTTGCTCTCTTCTATTAATTGAACCACAATGGTGAGAAATTATACACAGACCTGGCATTTTTCTGTTCCACCATAGGTAAACAAACCCTGCTCATATATAAGCAGGGTTTGTTGACCTTATATAAATCCAAAGTATTTATTTTGTTCAAAAGTGGTATGAAGCCAGTTAAACAACCAGTCAGACACTGGGAAAGGGGAAGTAAAAGGTGTATAATCAAAAAACATGCTACGTTCAGAGAAAACAATTAAACAAATTCCAATGTAGGGCTGCCCTACTTGTTGGGCCCAGAGCCTTGTTTCAGGGTGCCCTACTAGTAATCCAAGTTAGATGACATTTAAGGAGAATACCCATTTGCCCTTGTAGTTACTCTGGAAGCCTACACTGAAGGTCGCTTGGGGGTAGATTTATCTAAATGTGAGTTTAGCGGACACCATATATAAACTCACCTATTTTCTATTTATCCCTATGGAATTTTTAACAGTATATTTATCAAATGGTGAAAAATCCCATAGGAATGAATAGAAAGTGGGAACAAAAACTGAACTAAAAATAAATACTGATAATTATTATTATGTATTTATAGAGCGCCAACATATTGTCCAGGGCTGTGAAGTAAATGTGTTTATACAACTAAATCACATTACATACGTAGAACATATGGAGTTACATACATCACAACCAATACAGGTACAGGTGAGGAAGGCCCTGTGCAATAGAGCTTACAATCTAAAGGGAAGGGAATAGGACACAAGGTATGGGAGTGGGCAAGATAATGTTGCATTTTGCTTACAATTTTGTATAACTAAATTTCTGCTTTTAGTGCCCTTGTATTACAGATGAACCCTAGAAGCTGATTGGTGTTGGCAGCTGTGGGTCATGATTCGTAGATGTCTAGGTTTCCTGCTGTTAGAAAATAAGAGAGTTAAGAAAACCCAACAGATGACTAACTACACTAATGAGTATCGTAGAGTTAGAGGGGTTGTGATGTCAGTCTATACCAATGCCACAACAGAGGTCACCTGAGGTTGTAAATTGCTGTCCCGGATGTTTTTTGAAAAAAAATGCCCTGTCAGCAGGAAAATAATGTAATACAGGACACTCATTACTCATGAAAACTTTGTGAAGCAAAAACAACTGAGCGCACAAATTCTAATGAACTTGCGTAAAGATGTTGGCTAGACAGAAGGTCAATATAATCAAAATTCCCAAAGGCGGTGTCCTCAACTAACTCTCTTTAAGAGAATGCAATTCAGTATTTAAATAGTTCTATACTCATACAGCAAGTGAAGAACATTGTTCCAGTCACTTAAGTAAGATGAAGAGCTCCACTGGGATGGGATCTCTAGAATGTATAAGGACTTTACCCTTTTCTTATCCCAGTTGCAAGGTCTTATTAAGAGTCCACCTTAATGCATTCGATCAATGACGCCACTGAAACTCCAGTCCCTTTTCTTTTCCTAAACTAGTGGCACTTGCTGACCATCCAGCCCGTCAGCAAGCCCATCTACAGGCAATTAAGAACTGCTGCTAGATTCTTTCATAGTAGAGTGCATTTTGAATTTCTCTGTTCTCAGACCGTGCTGATTGTGGCATTTAATTTAAGTTCCAAATTATCATATAAAGATCTCCTTAGCAGTGTCCTCATTTATGAGTCTTCCATTATCTTAAAGAAGAAGGAAAGCTACTGAGGCAGATTATTTCCAATAGATTAGCTGCAATAATGCAAGATAGAATGCTATATTTATTCGGTAGAATGCTTTACCATACCAGAGTAAACAGCTCTAGAAACTCTGTTTGTTTAAGACAGCAGCTGCCATATTAGCTTGATGTGACATCACTTCCTGCCTGAGTCTCTCCCTGCTTACTCATAGCTGTGGGCTCAGATTACAGCAGGGAGTAGAGGAGGGAGGAAGAGAGGAGCAAACTGAGCATGCTCAAGCCCAAGCCCTGGAGGTTTAAGCTGAAAACAGGAAGTCTGATACAGAAGCCAATGTGTACACAATAGAAGGAAAGAAAAGATCTGTTTCTTTTGACAGAGGAGTCAGATCAGCATTACTTTGAGGGCGTACTGGTGCATGTATATATATTTTAACCCTTTTCTTCTCCTTTAAACATTTAAATACTTTATTTTTTTTACCTTATTTTCATCAGTCTAAAGTTGTCCTTTCTACTTCTCACTAAAAGTGGCCATATATGGGCCATAAAAGCTGCCGACGGACTAGGTGCCAGGTTTGGGGCCCTCCAATGGACCTACCTTACCCAAATAGTTTCACACTGGGCTTCACAAGGCCCACTGGGACCATCATCTCAGGCCCACCCTTGTCGTGAAACTCAGAGCTGGCCTAATCTTGCCCACTGTGTGCCACATATCGCCAGTACCTCTGCTTGTGACCGTAGTCTGGTGTTATGGAGAAGTGCACATTGTCTTGGATCAGATTGGAGAGGTTGCTTGGGTCTGCGGGGCCCTTTTTTTTACCAGGTGTCAACTGAGCAGGTTTAAAAATCCCATTGAGGCAAAGAGTGCATCAACTTGTTGATGCTTTCCTCACCCCAACTGCCTGTACCTCCATCATTGCGATCCAATCAGTGTCGGACTGGGACACCAGGGGCCCACCCAAAAACCATAGACCAGGGGCCTACCATAAAACCTTAGACCAGGGGCCCACTCCCAGTACTAATATTCTTCATCTCCTCAATCAACCTCTATTCTCCTAGTCTGTTTATTTAAACTATATTCAATTATTCCATCTATTTCCATCTATGTCTGCCTCTTTGTTCTCATTGAAATAAGGAATAGTCATGAAATAGGCCAAAAGTTTAGCAGCATGAGGGCCCACTGACACCTGGGCCCACCGGGACTTTTCCTGGTATCCCGGTGGGCCAGTCCGACACTGGATCCAATCGTTTGGCCACTATACTTTTTCAGTTTCCAAAGTTATTTGTAAAAGCAATTGAAAAAGTGAAAGCAGTACCTGTCCGGCTGTTTGTATTCTTCGTTCTACTGACTTCTGAAATAACCAAGCAGTTGCAGAAGCAGCTGATAAACAGATCTAAAGAACAACTGGCTTCTGCTACCACGCACATATGGATAAAATTCTGTGTGCTATGGTTAATGGTTAGTTCCTCTGCCTAGTCGTTTGAAAATGTCATGTGATGATGATGCACTTTGCATTGTCCACCTTAATGAATGGTTCAGTACAAAGGAAGCCAAATTATGTACAGCCGCTCGTGAGAATGGCTTCATTTAGGGACTCCACTTCAAAGAGCAAGCCTATAGATTAACATGAAGTAAAGTACAACTAACATACACTGAGACATGTTCAAGTATGTTAATAGTAAAATAGTGTCTAATCCCTGGGAAGCTCACGCTACACTCTGAGACAGGAATCTTTTTTCAGGTACCATATGTTGCAAGGTCTTTCCCAGTCTTGTGAATATACAGATTATTTCAGGTAAACGCTGAAGGGAATCACTGCTCCCATTAACTTATTCAGCACCTCCTGCTCATGGCCTTCAGCTCATGCCTGATGCATAGGAAGAAGTCATTTCACAGAGTACATGTGGATAATTTGTATAATGCTCACGGTGTCCCAGTTCTGAATAATGAATTAGGACTGGCTGATAATCTAATTACAATTCACAGTTATCCTCTCCCACCATAAATAAAGCAACAGTCGCACACAGGCATGGAAATAGAGGGACCCCAACTCTCCAGCTGGTGTTGGATTACAGCTCTCAGCAGTCACTGCCAGATGAAGAATGCTGGGGGTTGTTGTTCACCAGCAATGGGCAGGCAGCGGTTTTCACTAGAGCAACTGTACAGTGTGATATATTTGGGTTAAGATATTTGGTGGACAAGGTCCCTTCCTCTCCACTGCTCCTGTTTCCAGGCATTGCTTCCAATGGGTTAAGGAGGAGGTCAACATTAAGGGAGTTATTTACTAAACTCCTGGATTTTTAGGGCAAAGCTCAAATTTTCCAGCTTTTTTTTTTTTTAAACACGAATTTGTTGAGATTTATTAAAGTCTGATGCAGCAAAAGCCTGAATCCGAAAATCAAGCTTTTTTTTTACTAATAAATAAGGTAAAATTGCGGTCAGATTTTTTTTTTTATTAATATAACCAGAAAGATGCAGGTTTAAGTAAATAACACTCTTAAATAAACTTTTCTGTTGCAAATAATCAAAAGAGCTTTTATTTTATTTGTGTTTTTTTTTTATTTGCCGTTTTAGTCCTCCTTTCTCTAAAATTTAAATTGATCCTTCCAAACAGACATTATATTGGCTGAAAAGTTCGATTTTGATTGGTATTATTACTATTGCACTGTATATATTACATAATAGTAATAAAGCATAATATTCAGGTAGTCTTCTATTTGTCCATTATTTTGCAAATGCCCGGTTGCAACTCCAAGTGAAAATAACAACTAGGGACACACTCAGACCCGGGCCTGGCCAGCCACCCGCCCTAGGCAACCTGGCCGGCTGCGGCACTGGCTGAGCGCACGCATGCGTGGATTAGGGCCCGTGTTCACATGCTGAAATGGAGCGTGCTTATGCATACATGCACAAAAACACAGCACAGGAGCGCAATAGATGAAGAGAAAGCAGCGACAGTCTGGGAGAGAGGGGACTGCACATGGGGTAGACGACAGAGAAGGTATGTGCCTGGTGCCCTCACAGCTTTGCGCCCTAGGCACGTGCCTAGGGCGCTAACCCTAGTTCCGGCCCTGGACGCACTGAATCCATTTGGTTCGGGATTTGGCCTTTTTCAGCAGGATTCGGCCGAACCAAAGTGCCTGACTGAACTGAATCCGAAATATCAGGTGACACCAACAAGGAAGTCAAAAAATGTTTAACTGTGCGCTACCTCTTTCCCTCTGAAATTACAATTAGGGTTTGGATTCGGTTCGGTATTCAGCCAAATCTTTCCCAAAGGATTCGGGATTCGTCCGAATCCTAAAATAGTGGATACAATGCATACCTAATAGCAAACCAGGTAGCTGTTAAAATTCCATAACAGAGATGTGCAGAATAAAATATACATTTTGCTATAGTAAAAGTGGCAGATATTCTTAGCATCCCATTGTTTACATGTTTCCATTGTAAAGCGAACTTGTCTTTTAAGTCTGGTTTCACAAATAATGGACCCTTAAACAGCGCCTGATTCTGATGAATTCTGATGAAGAAGCCGCCTAATGCGGCTCCTCAAATGTGGCCCCACCTCGTCGTCTTACCTATCGGGAGGGGAGGCAGGAACACTAGTTGCGGAGAGCGGAATTGCGATCTCTCACTCTAGTAAAGCTGAATTTCCAGTTTCAAAACCGGAAATTTGGCTCTTAAAGCTACCAGGAGCAGTTTTTTGCTGCCCCTGGAAACCTATCTGGCACTCAACACGCCTCATTGGCGGAGCGCCCCTGCCCTTAAAATGAAAATGAGGTCATGAGGGCTTTAAACCCCGAATGGTTAAAAGCATTGAGACTTGTTCTTAGCACCAACAGTCTGTTTAATCTGTAGCAGCTGTGGCAAAGGACAATAAATACTATTTATTGTACTAAAACAAAAATGGGGAGTTGGGGGATTACTGTGCAAAGGAACACATTAATACATGGTAACGGCCTTTGGAGGGGCTCCAGCCTGTAAGGGAACATTAAAAACAAGATGAACCTTGTGAAGTACAATAGGCTGGGAATGAACATTGAGCTCACACACTGCAATGCTTTAGCCCTGTACTAATTACCCCAATGAGAGAAGCCTGTCTCCCACAGCATCTTTTGTCTCTGCAAATTGATGGAGGGGGGCTTGTTAAGCTTTTCTCTGATATATTCACACTGGTGTGTGGTGTTCTCCTTCCCTGGCACAGCCCATTGTTGTTGGCTTCTGTGCTAACAATATGGTTAATTGCTGACATAGTAGAACACTGCATGTGCCTTCAGATGTGCCTGACAGCCTGAGACTGGATGTGCTGCCAAGTGATATTTCATCTACCGTGTTCCTGTGATTCTTGTGATCCATAGCCATTTTAAGAAAAAGTCCAAACTGTCACCCCCCAGCTGTTGCTGAACTACAACTGTATGATTCTTGGCCATCTAATTGGATTGAACAAAGCACAGAGAGGTCCAAGAAGGGGAAATTGCCATGGACCCCATACACATTGTGGGGACTTAAAAAAGCATAATAATAATGCACCACAAAGCTTGCTCCTTGCTGATAGCTTCTGAGGATGGAGTGTGGCTATGAGATAGCAGGTATAGTAGGGAGAGATGGTGCCTATAGTAGCAGTGGGATAATAGTCTCTGGGAAGGGACTGTGGGATAGCAGGTATAGTAGGGAGAGATGGTGCCTATAGTAACAGGGGGCTAGTCTCTGGGAAGGGAATGTGACTGTGGGATAGCAGGTATAGTAGGGAGAGATGGTGCCTATAGTAGCAGTGGATAATAGTCTCTGGGAAGGGAGTGTGACTCTGGGATAGCAGGTATAGTAGGGAGAGATGGTGCCTATAGTAACAGGGGGCTAGTCTCTGGGAAGGGAATGTGACTGTGGGATAGCAGGTATAGTAGGGAGAGATGGTGCCTATAGTAGCAGTGGATAATAGTCTCTGGGAAGGGAGTGTGACTGTGGGATAGCAGGTATAGTAGGGAGAGATGGTGCCTATAGTAGCAGTGGGATAATAATGTCTGGTAAGGAAGTGTGGCTGTGGGATAGCAGGTGTAGTAGGTAGAGATGGTGTCTATAGTAGCAGTGGGATAATAGTCTCTGGGAATGGACTGTGGCTGTGGGATAGCAGGTATAGTAGGGAGACATGGTGCCTATAGTAAAGTGGGATAATAGTCTCTGGGAAGGGACTGTGGCTGTGGGATAGCAGGTATAGTAGGAAGAGATAGTGCCTATAGTAGCAGTGGGATAATAGTCTCTGTGAAGGGACTGTGACTGTGGGATAGCAGGTATAGCAGGGAGAGATGGTGCCTATAGTAGTATCGGGATAATAGTCTCTGGGAAGGGACTGTGACTGTGGGATTGCAGGTATAGTAGGGAGAGATGGCGCCTATAGTAGCAGTGGGGATAATAGCCTCTGGGAAGGGACTGTGAAATAGCAGGTATAGTAGGGAGAGATAGTGCCTTTAGTAGTATAGGGATAATAGTCTCTGTGAAGGGACTGTGAGATAGCAGGTATAGTAGGGAGGGATGGTGCCTATAGTAGCAGTGGGGATAATAGTCTCTGGGAAGGGAGTGTGACTGTGGGATAGCAGGTATAGTAGGGAGAGATGGTGCCTATAGTAGTAGTGGATAATAGTCTCTGGGAAGGGAGTGTGACTGTGGAATAGCAGGTATAGTAGGGAGAGATGGAGCCTATAGTAACAGTGGGATAATAGCCTCTGGGTTTGGTGCTCTTGACAATTTCCACCGAAGATCCATCAATGTACAGTGGAGAATGATCCCCATGTGTTCTCCTGAAGTCAACAACTATTTCCTTTGTTTTGCTTGTTTTGTGTGTATTGAGTACACACTGAAAATATTTAACAATTCTTACTAAGAAAAATACATTCTTTGTACTTATATTTCATTTTTCTTTCTCAATGAAGCACTTAAATACAGGGGTGTGTGGCAAATGCCTACTCTGCCCTTAAACCTAGCTTTGCTCCCAGCATAATGGCATAGCCTTCTGCTTGAGGTTCTGCTTCTTGGGGGACTTTTGGGCACAATGGGCTGCCTTCATCTGGATTCAGGCTACCGGGTATCCCATGTGCCAATTAAAGTTGGGTGCATCTGCAGTATCACAATATAGAAACAAATTCTGTACTGCACTTGCACCTAACCAGGTGATAAATGGGTGCCTGGAATAAGATGGCAGCTGCATCTTCTGCATAAAAGTACTCTGGGCCATTGATTAAAAAAATAGGACATTCCAGCCTAGGTAGGAGGTTAGCAATTAATCACTTGAGGTGCCCAATAAATTGGTACCTCCCAGTTTCCTTTTCCTTTAAAGGAGAAGGAAAGCTACGGAGGCATTTTATTGCCAATAGATTAGCTGCAATAGTGCAAGCTAGAATGCTATATTTATTCTGTAGAATGTTTTACCATACCTGAGTAAAAAGCTCTAGAAACTCTCTGTTTGTTTAGGATAGGAGCTGCAGTATTAACATGGTGTGACATCACTTCCTGCCTGAGTCTCTCCCTGCTCTGGGCTCAGATTACAGTAGAGATGGGAGGGGGTGGGGAAGAGGAGCAAACTGAGCATGCTCTTGCCCAGGGCAATGAGGTTTAAGCTGAAGGCAGGAAGTCTGATACAGAAGCCCATGAGTACACAATAGAAGGAAATAAATGCTGTGTTTCTTTTGACAGAGGACTCAGAGCAGCATTACTTTGGGGGTTTACTGGTATAGTTAGATGGACATTTCTGATAAGGCTTACTTAGTTTTAACCTTTCCTTCTCCTTTAATAGCTATAGGGTGGCCCACAAAATGCTGCTTGCCTAAGAACCTGCATTTCATACTATTAGTATTCTCTCTGGGTTCTTGTAGGATTCCATTGTCTGTACAGTAAATTACAGAGACTGTGATGTGGATAGAGCTGAAATCTGCCAGCATTTCTCCAAAACTGTGTTGTGTTGAAGATAGAGTAAACATATGGCTGTTTTAAAAGGCATTACATTTTTGAGAAGCATGTTAACCCTTTACCTGTATCAGGAGAGCAAGGTTGTTGAATCAGATCAGAGGTCAACTTGCAGATATATTGGGGAGAGGGACACAATACATGCAGATTTTTAATATTAGTCTCCAGGATTTCTAGCTAAAGCAACAACAGACGTTGGTACTGTCACTTTTGCAATAAGTGTCAGGTCACTAACCAGCAAAGCAATTGGGCATCTTTAGAATCACACAAGTAAGCCCTTAGAACTCAACTTCTCCCCTTCCACCCTGGGTGAGCCAAGGAGACAAAGGGGGTCTATATAACCTTGGGAGCACGCTGCATGCTGGCTATACACATGTGAAATACATATCTGGTGAGATTAAAAAAGGGGTCTTTGTCCTAACTGGCCGGCCATGGGGTAGGCGAAAGTGGTCTAATCTAATTGTTCAGTCCTCAGCAATTGTATCACATGAGGATCCCATGAAATGAAATTCATTTGCAGACACTGCAGCCAAGCTATGTGCTTTCATTAAAAGTGCCCATGATTGTGAAAAGTTAATGGTTTAGTATGTTATAGAATGGCTAATTCTAAACAACTTTACAACTGACCATGATTTTTTCTTTGTTATAGTTTTAGAATGATTTGCTTTTTTTGTCTGACTCTTTCCAGTTTTCAAATGGGGGTCACTGACCCCATCTAAAAACAAATGTTCTTTAAGGCTACACTTTTATTGTGTGCAGACCAAGATGGAGATGGAGTGAGCAAGCTGGGAAAGCCAACAGGCAGGGTGCAGGGCCAATGCATTTGTCTTGGGTTCTAATATTACTTGGCCTAGTAATAGAGATGTGTCTTTGTAATGAAGGAGTAAACCTTTATTAATAATAATACTTGTATTAATTAAAATAAATATATTAATACAAATATACAGGATCAATGATTAAACCTTTTGATATACTGCTTGTGAGCAATAACTTACACACACACAAGTAAAGGTAGAATTTAAAAACGTTTACTTAACTTCAATATGATGGTAATTACAAGAATAGCCAGTTCTGCACAATCGGGGAGCCCCACAACCTTTGGTTCATCACCCTCAGGTTCCCGATAATCAAGCGATGATCCAAATCCTGGCAAATATCCACCGTGCTACAGTCTTATTTACTTCCTACCGAAAATCATAGAATCCATGGCATCTGCTATCAGGAACCTGACTGCTACTAAAGACTACTCAATTACTCAATAATATCCCACCACATTTACACAATAACCCCATGTGTTTTGACACATACAAAGTGTGGCAATCAGTTAGGAAGAAACAGAACTTATCACCACACATATCCCCATTCATATCATAGAAAGGAAACAAAAACTTTCCAACGGGTATACGAAATCCAACCCTACTCCAATGGAGAAACAATGGATTACAAAACCTCCACGACATACTAGACAACAACCACTCAATCCCCTCCCACAAAAAACTGGAAGAAAAATTTCCAATCACATCACCACACACATTGTTAAGTTTACAAATCCTTCACTTTGCAACTCATACTACAAAACAATTTACAGATAGAGAGAAAAACAACCCACTCAACCGAATATAGAACAAAAACATGAAACAAAAACCTCACAAATATACCAGACTATTAGAACTCTAATAAAGATGGAAAACTGAGAGAAGCCCATCTTTATGTGGATCACTGAGGTTCCAAAAAGCACAAAACTAGAAATTCTTAAACAACATAGAAACATCATGAAGCTATTTCCAGCAAGTAGATATCAAGAGATGGCCCTCCAAATCCTCCATAACTCATACCTGCTCCCCAAAGGCAGATTTATTACACAACCTATGGTCATGTTCCAAACTACAAACCTTCTGGCAAGAGGTGGTCTGGTATGGTGCGCAGATGGCTGGAAAACCCCCTCCAAAGGAAATTAGAATGGCCATTATTCAGAAACACCACATCATACACCCAATTAACGAAAACGGAAAAAAATCTGGTTGGAAGGTTGGCAGTAGCTGCCCGAAAGACAATATTACAACAGTGGCTAACTCCTGACCCTCCATCTAGTGATTAGCGGGTCGGGTTTCTCCTGACCCGCACCAGACCCTAATCCACCCTCCCTCCACCGGCGCATGCCCAAGCCCGACTTCCCTTTATAGACCTGCGCGCGGAAGCCGGCAGTTGAAGGTGGGGGCGGGAAAAGCAGGAGGAAGAGCTCGACCCACCACCCGCACAGGGGGGTGGGAGGTCGGCCTGAACCCGACCGACCTGCTGGTCCAACGGGTATTGGGTCGGCCCGCACATCCCTACCTCCAGGCCCGGACTGGCAATCTGTGGGTTCTGGCAAATGCCAGAGGGGCTGCTATAAGGTGCAATAGAAAATCAGTATTTAGTGGGCTGGTGGGACCTTTTTGGGCCTCTTTGTGGGCTGATTGGGCCTCTGTGTACCTGAAATGCCTGGGCCTATTTTAATTCTCAGTCCGGACTTGCCTACCTCCATCCATTCTACTTGTTAAACAAAAACTTCATCACATCTTCCACATGGACTGGCTGGAAGCAATAACCAGAAAAGAACATAACACAACAAAATTCTTCAACACATGGATAACTTACATAACATCCCTCCCACAACAAATCAGACATCTCACTGTCTATACAGACACACTACATGGTATGACATTGAAACCCTGAAAGAACACCCAATATCTTAGAAACTCACAGCAAGAACCGGAACGGTTAGAAGATAAACCATCCAGGAGTCATCAAACCAACAGATTATTAGCCTCTCACTTTTAAGCATTATCATAGGGTCATATACCAGGTATCAAAAGAGCTGAACGTTAGAAATGTTATTATATAATGTTGATGCAACTATTATGTACATTACAACTACATTATAACTACAAATAAAAACATTTTACAAAAAAAAAATTGACTGCTAAGAGATAGAGGGACACTTATTGGTGGGTAGGTTTTATTGGCACATACAAACTATGTAAAGTGTTTGGTTTTTAAGATACCAACAATATTTTGAAGCTGCATACTTAAATATATTTCCTTCTAACTTGGTCCAGTAAAAGCACTCTGGTCACAGACAAGGTGAGAGGTCCTCATTCAGATCACCAATCATTTTCTTTAAGAGACTGGAGAGACAAAAGAGCTATATAGCAATTTTATGATTCTGCTGAGTGTCTTATTCTGCTTCACTTTTGTTGTGTCCATAAATCATTAGGTTGAGAGATTGTGGAATATTAGTTTTTTATTATTAATTTTAGTTGTCAGTGGTTTGACCCTGATAACAGTAGTAGCTGACCACTCACTACCTAAGTTAGTGTGGGGAGTATAGCCGGTTGTACAAAGTAAAACTAAAAGTTACCATAAGGGCAGGGCTGTATTTACCAAAAAAAAAAAAAATGACAATGCAAGCTAAATATTTCAGTGGAACAAAATCAGCTCCTATGAAAGAGACAGGTCATAGTTATTGGATTATTGAATTAGTATTTCTTTCTGTACATAGGCTTGGAGTTGGGAGTTTGTATAAAATATCAATATCTTTTGCACATTCCTGCCCTCTAGTGTCTATCAGGCACATTGCATAACATGTGAGCAACATGTCGCATGGTCTCACTCCAAAACTCTTTGGCGCCGAAGTGCCGAAGCGCCGAATGCTAGCGTTAATTCGCTAGTGTTTGGCATTTTCGTTACTGCGCAAATTCACTAACGAACGCTGGCGTAAATTCGCTAGTGTTACTTCACACACTTACGCCAGACGAATTTTCGCTAGCGATGTAACTACGCAAATTCACTAACTTGTGCAGTGTACTGAACGCTACCTTTTACGCTAGACTTCCTTCGCCACCTCAGACCTGGCGAAGCGCAATAGAGTAGATAGGGATTGTTTCCAAAAAAGTCACATTTTTTTCTAAGTCCCAAAGAACGGTGGCGTGTTTTCCACATGATGGGTGATAGGCTGAAAAAGATCGAAAAATTTTTTGGGGCTCCTTCCCCCCTACATCTCCTGACTCATGGCAACTTACCTAGACAGTGGGCACATGTGTAGGGCAAAATAAAATGTATATTTGCTGATTTGAAGGTTTTCTAGGCATTTGTAGTGCAGATACGTATTCCTCCATTGAAATTTGAATTTCGCGCCGTATGCAAATTAACCATCGCTAGCAAAACTTCGCTTCGCTTGGCGAATTAACGCTAGCGCAACTTCGCAAACTAACGCTACCCCTGTGTGCAACTTCGAATTTTAGTGAATTTGTGGAGCGCTGGCGAAAATACGCCTGGCGAAGTGCGGCGAAGTTGAGCCTGGCGCAACTTCGCATCTTAGTGAATTTGCCCCATAATTCTGTTCTATTCGTAGCATAAGTGCAGGGCAGTTATCTCTTCTGGGCCCCACCATCGAGCAACATTAGCTCTTTTGCAGTTGCATTGCCAGAGCAAGTAATATGGCAACTGCGTATAAATGCAACTGAACAGAAAATACTGTACAGTATACAAATAATGTTGTAGCAAAAAGAAAGATTTCCTCATCTGATAAACAGCAGATTTCAGTAAGGCTGTGGGGATACTTTGGCCTCACACATATACTGGTGTCAGGTCATTGTGACTGCCAAGACTCGCATGTGGCATTTTCTCTGCCAGGACAGAGAAGGCCCAAATCTGGCCCGGCCGGCATTTTTCTGTTGGCTGGACAATACTAATTGTAAATACATTGTGTGCCACAAGCTTTAGTAGTCAGGCTGAGCTCATTCATTATTTTAAGAACATTTCTGTGGCTTTTGCTCCAGGCATGTATAATATGGCCCTTCTATATGTATTGCAGTACAGCAAACTAGGCCTGAATAGTCAGCATTCTGACCAATAAAACCAGCATGTCAATAAGGTGCTGATGAAAGATCAATATCTTGGAGAAGCTGTGGAGTCTGGCTGTTACACACTATAACTCAAATTTTGCTTGAGGCAACAAAGCTTGACCAGCTCAAAAGAAACCCCAGCACTGTACTGATTGCATAAAGGGGACATAAAATATGAAGAATAAAAAATATATATCATGGTTCTTTATAACCAAGCAGATGCTGAAACTTTTGTTACAAGGATTCCCTAGTCACCACCATCACAGAGCTCCAAGTCTAACATCTCTGCTTTCATGGAAAGGTAAAGAATCTTCTCTTCACCAGCACTACCGTCTCAGGCAGTGGTCTAAACCGTGCTTGAATTGAAGTGAAAAAAAATGGAGGGTGCTGTGTGTGGTGAGCGTAACGTGGCATGCTAAAACAAGCCACTCCAACAACCATAAGCTACACCCATTGTTTTAATAAACCTCACACACCAATACTTTTGGTTTCACCTACTTTAAAGAAAAATCATTTTGCTACTTCCATTTTGGTATTTCCTTCTAATGCAGTTTGATGCGTAGATTTTATGTGACCTGTAGGGAGCCCAAAACGAAAATTGTGCATGACTTTTCTTGCCTGCCAATTCAGCTTCTGCATACACAGCACCTTTTTTTTTTGTTTATTGTGTCATAAAATAGCACAAACCCATAATTTTCTAAATTACTCAAGATTATTTCATAAATATCATTCTCTCACTATTCTTTACCGTTTTATTCTCTCCTTTTTTCTATAACCCTCTCTGATGCCTCCACCTTCTTTATCTAACACTTCTCTATCTCTATATATTTTATTTTACCTCTGCATTTTATTTGCATGTAGACGTGGAGAGGAGCAAAAAAGTTCCGGGATTCAAAACTAAAGTGAAGGGATGGCATCCATGTGCATCCCTCCCCCATTTCAGCACTGAGTCAAAACCATTTTTGCTGACAAACAACTGCTGTGTTCCGGCGGAGAGCCCAAGTATTGATGATTAGCATATTGAGATTCATTGGAAGGTCACCTGTTGAGTAAAAATGTTATCCCCAACCAAAGGTGCCGATTGGGGATAACAGTATTTTTTTTTATAAAAATGCCCTTCGCCAGCGATACGATAACCACACCGGGAGGGAGCTCCGTCTGCTAGCAGCCATGTCCAGTCACTCGCATGCACATAACGCACATGTGACATCACGCGTGTGTGCATAAAGGGCAATTCGTGGCACATTTTCATTATGCGAATGCGAGTGACTGGACATGGCTGCTTACAGCGGGAGCTCCCTCCCAGTGTGGGTAGCGTAGCACTGGCAGGGAGCATTTTTTTTTTTTGTCGTTTTTATTTGTTTTCAAAGCATGTTATATGTTTCTTGGACAACACGTGTCCAATTAAAGGAAAACTATACCCCCAAAATGAATACTTAAGCAACAGAAAATTGAATGACATATTAAAGAATCTTACCAAACTGGAACATATATTTACATAAATATTGCCCTTTTACATCTCCTGCCTTGAACCACCATTTCGTGACTCTATCTGTGCTGCCTCAGAGATCACCTGATCAGAAATACTACAACACTAACTGTAACAGGAAGAAGTGAGGAAGCAAAAGGCAGAACTCTGTCTGTTAATTGGCTCATGTGACCTTACATGTGGTTTGTATGTGTGCACAGTGAATCCTACGATCTCAGGGGGCGGCCCTTATTTTTTAAAATGGCAATTTTCTATTTATGATTACCCAATGGCACATACTACTAAAAAAAAGTATATTATTATAATAATGGTTCATTTACATTAAGTAGAGTTTTACTCAGTATCTTTTAATAGAGACCTACATTGTTTGGGGGGTATAGTTTTCCTTTAATGATGCACAATGGTAATTGCTGTTAAAGAAACATGCATTCAGTATAGGATATGAGAAATTACAAAATGGAGAAGGGCCATTTTTTAAAATACAAAAATCGACTGTTATCCCCAACCGGAATGTGGGCTCTATTAGCCTGCACCTTTGGCTGGGGATAACATTTTTACCCAACAAGTGCCCTTTAAACAGGGTTGTTGAAATTCCCTCTCCTGGTGATAGTTGTTTCCCATTTGTCAGATTATGCCATGAGCCTATGTACATGAAGCAGAGAAGTGCCTGAAAGTGGGCATCCAGCCTGCCTTAGAATGGATATTGACATGCTACTTGGTGCATTTTGTCACTTCTCTTCCAGTACTGTATGAGTGGGGGGGTATGGTGGCCATACACAGACTGAGTCGGCAGCTTATTGGCCCGTGTATGGGGCCCCCGACGGGCTTCCCCGATCGAGATCTGGCCAAAAGTCGGCCAGATCTCAATCGGATGGGATTAAAAATCCCGACGGATCGCGGCCGCATCTGTTCGTTGATGCGGCCCCGCGATCCGACCGCCCGTTTGCGAACGCTAGGATCCGATCGTTGGGCCCTAGGGCCCACGATCGGATCAGCCCGATATTGCCCACCTCAAGGGATATCGGAGGGAGAGCCGCTCGTTTGGCGACATCACCAAACGAGCAGATCTCTCCATGTATGGGGTCCATAATGTGTAGCAAGTGACAGATTTTGACTCCCTTGCCGTTTTCAAAGCATGAGCACCCTTAGAGGCCTATTTAGTAAAGGTCGAATTTTAGCGGGTTTTAAAACCACAATTAAACTCACTTTCTCTAAAGCGATGGATGTCACGAAACGTATTAAAAAATCTGAACTGAAAAAGCACAAGTGGGAAAAGTCGCTAAAAAAAACCTGCGACTTTTGAGTAGTGTTGCACAAAAGCCAGCGTCAAAAATACCTGAAAACCACGAATCAAAGAAAGATCTTCTTCTACATCATTTTGACAGGTTTTAGCTGAAGTATTTTCTGATTCAGAATTATCGCTGTTTTTTCCTGCGAGTTTTTGTTGTGAAAAAAGCCCGACCTGAAACAATTGCGGCTTAAAAAATCAGCTACTACTTGTCACAAGTAATAAATGCATGTACGTGATTGATTACTACTATGCACAATAATGGACTAGAAAATAGTCAAAATTCTGCTGAGCTACTTCTCACACTGTGTCTCGTGCTAGATTTATTTCCCTGGGATACCTACCTCTGACTCTGGACAAGTCACTAAACTGCAGCTGTCCCAGAATGCTCAGTGTACCTGTACCTTGACTCATCTAATTCAGTGGTTATTGGACATTTTCTGTTCCCTTTTGGAGGTCTAACCTTTGATCAGCACCTTCTTAACTCATAACAAGGTTACAGATATAAGAAACTTTGTGTAAAGTTGCCTTTAGGCCGGGCCCCCTTCTATTGCTCCAGGGCACCAAGGAGAAGCCAACCTTTAGAGTTTGGAAACCAATGGGGCAGTATAATCATAGACATACCTACAGCATCATACAGTAATTGTACACCTACAGAACCATTCATTTTTTGCCTGGTTTATCATTTCTTTCTTTAAAAAATAATATATTCCAGCAGGTGTCACCAGAAACTTCATTGGTTATAAATGGACCCTTTTCTTTATCCTTTAAGGGGTTGTTCATCTTTCAATTGACTTTTAGTATGATGTAGAGTGATGAAATTGGTTTCGTTTTTGTGGTTATGAAGTAATTTAGTTTTTTAGTCAGAAGCTCTCCAGTTTGCAATTTCAGCAATCTGGTTGCTTAGATCCAAATTACCCTAGCAACCATGCATTGATTTGAATGAGAGACTTGAATATGAAAAGGAGAGGTCTGAATAGGAAGAAGAGTAATTGTAGCAATAACAATACATTTGCAGCCTTACAGAGCATTTGTTTTTTTTTAGATGGGGTCATATGAAAGCCGGAAAGAAGAAAAAAGGCAAATAATGAAAATAAGAGCACAAGAGTGAGTCAAAAAGGTATATGTAATAGCTGTGACCTGCAGCTTAGTATTGCTTTACCAAACTAATCACACACAAAAATTGACATTTCACATGAATCGTTACACATAGATCTTGCAATGTCCGTGAGCTCCAAGCTAACCAGTTCAGATTAAAGTAGAGTATACGCAAATTAAGTCTTAACTTTTAATAACTCCATTCAAATCCATATATACACACACTACCAATTCCAAATACAAACAAATTCAGTCCTACTTACACCAGGAAGTAGTGTGGGACCATGTCCCTAAAAAACATACAACTAAAAACCATAGGCATGCAGTGGTGTTATTTGTTTACTGCTAAATTTTAAAATTATAAGTAGCCATGAAGTATTGCGGCTGAAATCTTTCCTAGTCCCTGTCTATGTCGGGAGCTGGTCCCCCACTGTCCACCTATGCCGCCCTGCGTGTTTTGCCCGACTTCCTCAGGGGCATAAGTGCTGGGTGCGCGTCTCCTCCATTTTCATTTTAATGGAGTTATTAAAAGTGAAGTCTTAATTTGCGTATACTCTACTTTGATCTGAACTGGTTAGCTTGGAGCTCACGGACATTGCATGATCTATATGTAACGATTCCAGTGAAACTTACATTTTTGTGTGTGAAATAATGAAAATACAATAAAAAAAAATGAAGACATACTAAAATGAACATACTAAAAGTTAACTTAAAGGAGGACCACCCCTTTGCAATATTGATCCTTTTGTAAGCGCAGAACAGGCATCAAACTATACACAACCCATGTTGTATGTCTATGAAGATTCTCATTTATCCAAGTCATGATAGTGGAACTGAAGAAGCCACTCGGATGAGTGATGAAATGTTTTCAAGAAAATTGTCCAGCTGCCTTTGACTTAATTGTACTAGATACTGTATATAATTTTATATGGCGACCCGGGGATACACACAAAAAGGGCTAAATACAATACTTGAATCTATTTCAGTTTATTCACCAAGTGTTGGCACTCAACAGTTCAGCACCCACAAACCATACATTTCTATACTCAAAGAAATAAGTGAGCAGCAGCATCTGAAATGCTTTATGGGTGTTACATGCAGTTACACGAACGTGTAAAACACTGTTTGAACTGACACAAATATTTCTTTTCACAGATTGACCAAGATAGTCTATTTATGACCATTAGGGACCCCACCCACCTTAGGCTAGCAGAGTTATTGAACTCACCCCTCTCCTTGTCCCCATGTATTTCTAGGACTTCTGCATTCTACGTTCTGCTGCATTCTATGGTTCAGATTCTCTGGAAATCAGAGGGTCTTCCAGTCCACTTCAACATGAAACAAAGCGAGGGAAGAGTTGAATGACGTCTAGCCTAAGGTGGCAGTTAGAAAATGATCTCGGAGAATACAAGCTACGTATACTATAAGAGATTGACGGTTTCCTTTCAATCTGAGAAATCATGCATTTGTGTAAATTTTATTACATACTAATATAATTTTTTTTGGAATTCAGTGTTTATGCACTTTTTTTTGACATATTTTTTGACATAAGCCTAACTGAAAAAAAAAAAATGTTAATGTTAATTGAATTTCAACTGGACTTCATATCTCTATCAGAGAAATGTGCTTCAAGGGGAACTCCACAAAAACATAACTTAAGCTTTTTGAAAAGTAAACAGAATTTCAAGCAACTTTGCACTATACATCAATTAAAAAATATGCAGACTTTTCCAGATTATTATTAGTTTCTGACAGTTCCCTAAGCCTAGCCCCCTGCTCTCTCCTGCTGATCTGTCTGACTACTTTGCTGAGCTGGTTGACTACTGTTACTTTGTATCAGAAGCCATCTGTCCTCAGCCTGGAACCTCCAAACTCCACAATTCCCTGCACACGTGATTTCAGTGCAATGCATTGTGGGTTATGTAGTTCCTGCATGCTGTCTGTAAACTGTGGAGTTTGTTGCAATTGTTACAATTTGTAACATCAGTGTTTAGTTCCTCCTTCCCTGCCAGGATTTCAAATGATGCAGAAAGAGAAGAACTGTTAAACAGCTGGATTTCAGCATAGAAAATGGAATTTAGTCATACTTTTTGAAGAAACAGGTAACTGCGATGAGTATATTAGGGGTTTCTGTGTTATGTGGGTCTCTTTATCAAATTTTAATTTGAAAGCAGGAGTTCCCCTTTAAAGGGGTTGTTCACCTTTGAGCATGATATTCTGAGCTATTTTGCAATTTGCTTTCATTTTTTATTATTTATGGTTTTTGAGTTATTTAGCTTTTTATTCAGCAGCTCTTCAATTAGCATTTTAAGCAATCCAGTAGCTAAGGTCCAAAGTACCCTAGCAACCATGCACTGATTTGAATAAGAGAGTGAAACATGAATAGGATTGGGCCTGAATAGAAAGACGATTAATAAAAATTAGCAACAACAATACATTTGTAGCCTTACAGAGCATTTGCTTTTTAGAAGAGGTCAGCGATGCCCTTCTGCAAAGAGTCAAAAGAAAAAGGCAAATAATTATAAAAATAAATAATGAAAGTTAATTGAAAAGTTGCTTAGAATTGGCCATTCTATAACATACTAAAAGTTAAAGCCGAACCACCCCTTTAAAGCTGGGCATACACTTTTGGACTAAATCAAGTTCATCAGATCATTTGGACCCTAGGATCATAATGAGGTTGTTCAGAGACCTGTACAGAGAGGAAGGCAGCAACATGTCTATGTGTTTCACACCTGCCAAGCTATTGGTCGGATTTTCATCAACGTATAGGACTGCAGCTTTTATCAGTCTCAGTAGGGTCAGCTTCAAACTACATGGAGGAGTGTCCTGCTGCAGTTGAGCTGTGTCACTGCTGATAAAACGGAGAATTGTGTTTCTTCGGTTTAAAACATTTATTCCAATTACAGGTTAGCAGCCATCTTTGAACATATATTGAAACAGGCGCAAGACCCTCTCTCATAAACCCCTTTCCAGCAAAGCTGCTAGCAATGTTTATGTAAATTGATATTAAGTATTGAAAACCGTGTTCATAATGTCCATACGTGCACATTTTTGTCTTGTTGAACTTGTCAAGCAAGAACTGTGCATTGGTGGTGGGATATGGTGGGGGGGGGACATAACGAAGCTTCTACAAAAAGCTATACGTTTTAAACAAAGTGATTTTTTTTTTTTATTCAACAAGCATAGACATTTGTTATATTTCACATGATAAATATCCCGAATTTAACTGAATCAGCAAATTGCTACAGTATGTCATCGATGAGCCTTCCGACATACAGAATGAGATTCTTTGTTTATTTACACAAAGACCTATGGCGAGCCGGCAAAGAGTGACAGAGAGAGAGAGTGTGTGTGTGTGAGATAGAGTGTGAGAGAAACAAAAAGACAAAGACCTACGGCATAGTCAGAGAGTGAAAGGGAGCTACCACATGGGCAGATTCGGGGAGATTTAGTCGCCTGGCGACTAGTCACCTCTTCTGCGGGGCGACAATCTCGCCAAACTGCCTTCCCCCAGCTATAATGTGCTTCGATTTCAGAAGTTGCCTCACGAATCTGCCTGTGTGCTTGAACCCTAAGAGTGAGTGTGTGTGTGTGTGTGTGTGAGAGAGAAAGCGCAAAAGACCTACGGGGGGTGGGGGGGGAGAGAGAGAGAGAGATTGTGTATATGCTGCCATTGGTTACAAACTTTATTTTACAGATTTGCCACCTCTGCACCCTTTCAGTGCTGGAAGGAAGAGCAGATCCCCTTCAGGAAAAAGTTCGACTTGCCCACTTTTGTGATATAGGATGAACCTTGAAGCAAGGCAAAACACCAAGCCACCGAACACCACATATACATTGTTTGCAAGCGTACAAATCCTCAGTCTCTTAAAAAAACAAATCCCTTTAAGGTTTCGTCCAGCAGGGGACCCAGACTGGGGTTGGGACCCTATTTTAATAAGCCCACACTGTGTATCGATACTCAAAGTGAAGCTTAACATGTAGACACATTGGAAGATTACGTTGGGTATGTATCTTACCATAATTACACTTTAACTAAATATAGAAATGGGGGAAGGGGAGATCATTAGAGGGGTTAAAATGCCAACCTTAAAACATTTAGACTTAAAAAAGAAAAAAAAAACCCTTTTCCACATGATTCAAATCTACATTTGCAGGTTGAACCCATGGGTCACAATTTGACAGATATAATGCTCCAAATGCCTTGGATGTGAAGGTGCTGCTTGCACTCAAAGCATTATGGGTAACACAAAATTACACTTAGTCTGCAGCCAATAAGTGCGACGCTTTTAGTCTTCAGTCAATTCTGATCTGAGTTTATTCAGCTTCTTGTACTTTTAAGGGCGCAAAGGACTTTTTCTTGCTTATGTTGGATTGTGAGTGTATGTCACTGTGGGATTGGGGGTGTAGAGCTACATGAATACACAAGGAAATGAATAATATAAAACAGTGAATATCTGTGCATATTTACAGTTCTGTGCTAGGATATATGGCCACAGAACACCGTTGAAGTAAACACTTTCATTCCAAAAAAACACTGATGCGGGGAGAAATACACATAAAATTGTATACATGTACATTTAAAGCAGCTCTTGCGACTAGAAACAGTTTACTTAAAAGAAAACTTGGGTGAGGGATGCAAACATCGATCCAGGCGGCAAGTTCATGTCCTCGTATCATTCCAGCACTGAAAGTTAAAAACTGCTGGGGGGAAACAATTGTCCTTGCTTAATACATGTTCAGGTGGTGGAGGAATACATGTCCTTAGACAGGCCATTCACTTGTTTGGTGAACTGTCACACATTTCATTAACACAATTGAATGCAGAAGGAAAATGAAATATGTGTAATCAAACAGGACAACTCACTCCAAGCCAAAAACCTAATTTAAAGCACCACTCAAAAAGTGGTCATAAAAAGCATATCCCCCCCCCCCCGTCTCTACTCCACGACCCTTCCCAGGCTCTGGAAACGCCAGAGGCGTAACTAAGAGTTTATATTAAAGGATTTACACAATGCTCTCTCTGTTGCCTGCAACCAGGACTGCTCGGCGACAGATGGGACAGGTAGAATTTTCGGACAACCAGCGGTCAATACAGTGGATGTGGTACTCGTGGGAACAAGGCAGTTTGCGCAGCTTGTTCCCTTCTGTATATTCTGTTATGCACACGCTACAGGTTTTCAGGGCATCATTTTCACCATAATTTCGGGTGGACAGGTTGTCGATTTGCTCTTTGGTGAGTCCTCTTGGCTGATCATCATCATCCTCATTAAGCAGGAAAAACTGGGCCAGACTAAGAAAAGGTAGAGATCCGCTTTCTTCCAAAGTGACACCACCTCTGCTATTGCGACCCTCCCTCCTGGTTGCAGATGTTGCAACATTGCTGCCTTCATCACTTTCCACTGGAGCAACAGGTTCTGCAGGCTCAGCAATAGGAGCTCTGACCTCTGCGCTTGGGTTGTTTTGTACTTCACCAGGAACTGCTGCAGGAGGAGATACTGCTGTGGGGTTATTAGGATCAGCGTCGTTATCATTGTACATGAAGTAGCTGAGTTCCCCAAAGCCAGTCATTATTTGCCTCAGCATTGTCTGGATGGCTACAGATGTGGTCTCACTGAGCCCAGTGTTCAGGATTCTTCGGATTGGAATTCGGATGGTACTTACATAGGTTCTAACTCCGGCACGTTCAGACCGCGAGAAAGTGCGACGAAATCCTCCTCTCTCGCTCTCATATGTGACAGTGTTGTTGGGAGTCTGAGAGCGTGAACGTGTCCGGTTAGCTATGCTGTCTCTCTGCCTGTAATCACCTGGGCGCACGCGCCTTACCTGCAGATCTAGCACAATGGTGGGAGGCCTCTGCCCGGTACCTGTAGTCTCTGCATTACTGGGGGAGTCTGTCTGAGGAGTTTGGGAAGAGCTTCTTGACTCGGGGTTTGACAGATGAACAGTGCTTTGGCTCTGACCTTCAGTCCCAAGAGCTTGTTGTCTGGCTGTAATATGCTGTCTAGTTCTAGAACTACCCTCTGTTTCATTTGATGAAGAGCTGTGCATTTGAGAACTAACATGGTGCCTAGTCCTAGAGCTACCCTCTGCTTCTTCTGTATTGGAAGCATCAACAGTCTGTGATGAACTATGCTGGGCCCTTCGAATAGGTGGATCAACAGTTTGATATAGAGGGGATCTGCTTCTATCGGTTCTAGCTCGAGTTCTGCGCTGATCCGGACTCCTGCTTCTGGCCCTCCTTTGCCCCCTCTGTATTGGAGCTTCCTCTACTGTCACCTCTACTGGTGCTGGCCTTGTGGCAACAGGTACAGATTCAGGTACAGGTACAAATTCAGGTTCAGATACATATTCAGGTTCAGCTATTGATTCAGGTTCAGGTACAGATTCAGGTTCAGCTATCGATTCAGGTTCAGGTACAGATTCAGGTTCAGCTATCGATTCAATTTCAGGTACAGGTACAGATGCAGCTACAGATTCAGGTTCAGGTTCAGCTACCGATTCAGGTTCAGCTACCGATTCAGGTTCAGCTATCGATTCAGGTTCAGCTACCGATTCCGGTTCAGCTACCGATTCCGGTTCAGCTACCGATTCAGGTTCAGCTACCGATTCAGGTTCAGGTATAGATTCAGGTACAGTTTCAGGTTCAGGTACATTCTCAGCCTCACCCTGACTACTCACTTCCATATCCTCAGGCCCAGGCATTTCAGCCGATTGGTCAAGCGAAGGCATGCTTGGGGTGCCAGAAGTACGATTCACATTGATTTCCAAACTAAACCTGAAATCCCCACTGTTTGGATTTGTCCTGCTCACTGCCCTCCAGGACTGATTGCCTCTCTGACCACTTCGTGTTGTGTTCCCAGTCTGTCGCACTGAATTCAGCCAGTCTATTATGGAATCTCCATTGGATGAATCCTCTGCAGGGTCCTCACCTGTGGAGACAGAATCGCCTAAAATAAATTAGATCTGATGTAATGGGATAGTAAAATAAGACAGCTCACAGGAAAGTCTCTCAAGACAAAAGCCTTATAAAACAAAAAGGATAAATTACAATTAACAGTAAAAGTGACACGCGATTCTGAGAAGCCTTCTAATGTTTAGAAATTTTTGCCAGCTGACAAATTTTTTTTTGTAGTCTACTGCTCATGTTTTTTCAAAAGTGCCAGTGCAGACTTTCTAAAACAAAGAAGCATTGGCCTTGAGAAAATATACTTAGCAATTATTAATTTGTCACCAACAGTGAATTAGCCTCTCCTTGTGCTTTAAAGAGTAATGGTTAGCCTAAGAAATAATTCCAATAATTTGCTTGTTGGTTAAGCAAAATAATAACTTCACATACACTAAGGGGGTTATTTATTAAACTCCAAACTTTTTTTTTTTCACTATAAAATCGAAATTTTTAGTGAGGGGGAAAAAAAAAAAAGATACGAATTTTGTTCCCCCGAGGATGGAAAAAAAGTCAGAATCCGGCAATCCGGCATCACAGAACTAAGGTTGCATATAAGTCAATGTGAGAAATCGCAAAGATATCTGCGTTGGGTTTTATGCAATAATCCGAAGATTTTTTGTTTTTCGGGCAAAAATCTGAAAAAATCTGGGAGTTTTTGGGTGGAAAATTCAGGCACATGTATTGATAAATAAGAGGAAAAAACCCGTGTCAATTTGTTCGGAGTATTTTTCAGAAAAGAAAATGAAATGAGATAAATGCGGACTTTGATAAATGGGCCTTACAATAAGTGATTTAAATTGTGTTTCCTTTAGAATCACATAAAGCAGGCCAACACCAAGAAGGCAAAGCGATGCATGATCTCAAAATCTTGTGTATGCAGCCAGAATGATGCCGAGGCAGAAGCTATACAAGTATAGACAGAGGGGGGCAGGGAGGAGGTCAGTGACACGAAAGTGTAAAAATATCTATTATCTATTTCTAAATATAACAGCTTCCTGTTTAATTTGACAAGGGTCAAAATGCAGCTATTTGCGTCTGGGTGACAGGTGCCCTTTAAGTAAAAGCCAGTTTAACCTAATATGATCAATATTTTGGTCATTAAAGGGCACCAATCATAACTAAAAACATTTCCTAAGTAAATACCCTATGTGAAAGTTCAAGAAAACTGATTTTTTTTTTAAAACAGAATTGTTTGTATAATGTAAATCATCAGCTCACTATACCTTCTGCAAGATATCCCCTATAACCACTGCAGTTCTAGCTGAAGCAGCCATCTTGGATTTCACTGGCTTCTACCTATATCTTCCCAGCCAACTGCAGCTCATGAAATTCCATGTTGCTTATCAACCCTTCTAAGCTATTTTCAAATCAGCCAAACCTCTGTGTTAGCTGCTGTTCAGTAGTGCTGCCATCTACTGGAAGTTAGTGTGTGCCCTTCATTTGCATAATAACATCACCAGCAGGGGACAAGATAGGGAAATCTCGAGAAACTTTTAGTGGGGGAGTTTACTAAAGCTAGGCATTCTGGGTAGAATACTCAAAGCAGTGTTACAATCTGAGCATGCTCCTGAAATTTGCATATTATAGTCTCTGTTATAGTCTCAGTATGGCCTCCCTCAGTGAAAGAACCCATTTGACAAAGTAAGGGATTTTTTAAAACCTGCCGTTTTTTTCAAAAACCGATATATGTAGTTTGATTAAACGTGTTTATGTTGTACTGGTCAGATTGTTAATACGTGTTTGATTTTGGCTGTGATAGGTGCCCTTTAAGGAGAACAAGGTTTTACAGTAGTTCAGTAGAAGCTGATCTCTTAGCAGCGCAAAAGAGCCCAATTATACCTCTTGTTTCTTCTGTACTTGGCTGTGGTGGCCCTTCTTTGATTTGCTGAAGCCTTTGCAACAATTCCTCTTTAGTAATTTCCCCTGTAATACACCAGACAAAGGCAGTTTTGCATGAATACTTAATGCATGTCAAGGAAACATAGTGATAAGGTAAGCATCTGCAATATTAAACTGGCAGTTCCGTTATCATGAAAGCGGATACAAAGAAAATAAGCTCTGCCTGTAGAACTGCATGAATAGTGCCAAAACTAAACAGAAGTTCTTCCTGCTCCATTTTATTTTACTGCCAAGGTATCTTGATCTTGGTTCCCCAACCAACTGCTACACTCAGACCCCATTAAATGACCAAGGCTGCAGAGTTTTGTACTGAAGGCAAATACGGAATTAACATTTTATGTAAACATTTCATGTAAATGCAAATCATGTAAACATCAAAAACCCAATAGGCTGGTTTTGCTCCCAATAAGGATTAATTATATTTTAGTTGGGATCATGCACAAGATACATTTTTATTATTGCAGAGAAAAAGGAAACCCTTTTTTAAAAATGTGGATTATTTGATTATAATGGAGTCTACGGGAGATGGCCTTTCCGTAATCCAGAGCTTTCTGGATATCGGGTTTCCAGATAACTTTGCGTTACTTTAATGGAAGCAGGGACCCAAGCTCAAATAATAGAAAACGAGTTTCAAACTGCAGCAAATGTTTTCATTGACATTATGACTTTCAACAGGGGTTCTCTCCAGGAATTTGCCGAACAGGCATTTATTATTCCACTTCTTTAGTGACCTTCAAATCGCTCCAGCCAATGTTTAGCACCGCACATGATGTTACATTCGCTTGCCAAATGGCCAAAAAATCCCCACGCTGACATTATATTTTGGAGGGAGTTAAGTCTTCCAGTGTCATGATACGTCATCTAAGATGGTGTGCCTCGTTACACATGCAAGGCATTATATATATATATATATATATATATATATATATATATATATATATATATATATATATATATACACACATATACATATAATAGACAATGAATATTCTGTAAATTATATCCTTATAAACGGTGCTCAGTGATGTCATCTGTTTAATCTATAATATAAAGTACCCCCTGTTCCAAAATAGGAGGATATTAGAAGTCACCTCAGAGTTCCATGACCTGGCCTTCTCCTCGTGCTTTTATATGGTCATGGAACTCCTAGGTAACTTAGAATATCCTTATATTTTACAATAGGGGGTACTATATTCATGGACGCAAGCAAAAATCCTGCAACTGGCACATAAGGCAGTTCAATATAGTCATTACCTGCCCCAGACTCCCATATGGGGTAACGGGGTATTCCCGGGCCTGGTCGCTTTAAACCCTCCTAGAATATGGCGTACACTGAACCTCACTACCCTAGAGGATGTGTGGGAGGTTGACTGGGTAAGACCCCTCCAGGTACTCCACAACTCTAGGCACCTCCAGCAATCACAGTGGGTGATGCACCACAGGTTAAGCACGGCACTAGCAACTCAAATCTGGCAGGGTAAAAATTGTAACATCCAAGTCACCTATAATGGACATCTTGCTAGAACCTGGCCAAAAAGGCAAGGTGTCCACTCTGTATAAACGTATGCATAAACCATTGTATAGTGACACTATCCTGGCTAGGGACGCTTGGGAAGGGGATCTTGGGTGTTATCACAGATGACCAATGGGAGTGGGTGTTGACCACACCACTAGTAGTTTCCATGTCCTTAAAACATAGTCTGCTGCAGCTGTATAAAATACATACAGCATACTATACAGTTTAGAGATTGTTTGGGATGAAGGTCCTCCAGTCCTCAACGTGCCCAAGATGCAATACAGAAGTAGCCACCCTGGAACATACATTGTGGAGCTGTGTAAAACTAACTGTACTGGAAAGGTATTTGCGAGTGGATATCTAATGCTGTGGAAAATAAAATCCAGAGGTTCTGCAGTTCACTCCCTTTGCTGGTAAGAGATCTGTTCTCCCTCAGATCAATCACAATATTTCCTTCATGCGAAGAGATACCCGCGCTGCAAGCTTAGGGATAGGCACCAAGAAAACAAAGAAATAAAACATAGTGTAGTAATTTCGAATAAGATTTGCACCTCTTTGTGCGATTGCTATATGGTGTGATTTGATTTCTTCCACCAAGGGGTTTAGTTGCCGTATACCCGTGACATTTTAACGATATACGTGGCCACCTCTGTGTAAGATAATGGGTACTTACAAACGTTTAGTTTTGCCACTAGCATATAGTATAGTTGTTTGTCCCAATCCTGGGTGTCTTTCGGTTTCTAAAAGGATATGCTGTTGCTGATCATGACCCCAATGTATTGAGCGTTTAGTGACAGGAGAAAGTAAAACACACACACGAGAACCTTATGTGTGAAACCGCCGGTGTAAGAAAGTTACCTGTGCGGTGGGGACACCCGCCGCATGGTTCTTCATCGCATGGTTCTTCCTCTCCAGCGCCATCTTGATCCTTAGGGCGCGCGCGGCGGTGATTACGCCAGTGCGCATTTGCGCATGTTTTGGCGCGAAATTTGACTGTATTTAAGGCCCATTCTGATCCCCAGCCAGTGCCCGTGATAGAACTTGTTTCTAATGGTTTCCTGAGCCTTGTGCATCTGATCTGAATCTCGTCTGCCTGATTATCCGTGTTTGACCTTGCCTGTATCCTGATCCTTGCCTGCCTACGACAACTCTTCCTGCTTAACCCCTTGATTGACAACCCGGTTTGACCCTTGCCTGCCTGACGATTCTGATATCCGCCTGCCTCGACTCTGCTTGTCTGACGATTCTCTTGCCAGCTCCATTTGTACCGTAACCTTCGGCCCAAAAGACTCTGCTAACTGCCGTGCCCCTTCGCCAGCCAGAACATCTCGCCTTGCACCCCTCGTTAAGTCCAGGTGGCACCCAAGTAAGCTGAGGGCTCCTCCTGAAGCCCAACAGCGGTCACACTACTGGTGAAGCCGAGACCAGGTTGCTTGGCATTTGTTCTGGTATCGGGTGCCGGTCGTGACAGCCGGCTTCAGAAGCGGAAGGGTGTTTTACTTTCTCCTGTCACTAAACGCTCAATACATTTGGGTCATGATCAGCAACAGCATATCCTTTTAGAAACCAAGACACCCAGGATTGGAACAAACAACTATACTATATGCTAGTGGCAAAACTAAACGTTTTTAAGTACCCATTATCTTACACAGGAGGTGGCCACGTATATCGCTAAAATGTCATGGGTAAAGGGCAACTAAACCCCTTGGTGGAAGAAATCAAATCACACCATATAGCAATCGCACAAAGAGGTGCAAATCTTATTCGACATTACTACACTATATTTTATTTCTTTGTTTTCTTGGTGCCTATCCTTAAGCTTGCAGCGCGGATATCTAATGCTGCCCAGGGTGGAGTAATTGCAATGCCAGGTCGTGTCTCCTAACACTAGACTTGAATATAAATATGGACTACCGTATGAAAATCTTCATCACCAAGGCACTATTCCAAGCCAGGAGGGTGCTCACCTTGCATTGGAAGGACGTTACCCTTCCTACCTTCCAAGAGTGGTATAGACCTATGAAGGACCTAGCAACACTAGAGAAAACAATAATGGATAAAAAATGGTGTCTGGACAAGTATGCACAAACTTGGCATTGCTGGACAGAACACCAAAATAGAGAGGCTATACCCCCCCCCTCCCGTGAGGAAGCTAAATATGAATGTGCGGGGGTTAGTTTACGGGGAACTAATCTGAGTTGGATCAAAGCATAAATCTTCTATGTATCTGTAATAAACCATCAGCATGTGTAGAATTGTGTAATACAAAACCATACATGTACAAGTCATGTATGTGAACCTTTCAATAAAAACAACACTCCTGATCAAAAAATAAACAAATAAATAGCATGGACGACCTGTGGCCATCCTGGTCCATTCCCAGCATCCCTTGATAACTGGTTAACCTGAAATGTAACCATAACACAATATACTCTAAAAATGGTCATATCACTTCATCACTTCTAGCTGTGCAAGTACTTCTTTATTTAGCCAGATTTAATACACAGAGAACACTTTGTTCCCATCAGCAGACCTTCATTTTTCCCCTTTAGTCCTTGTTATATTTTAGTACTCTTCATACAAGATAGGGTATTGTGAAATGAAATGCAAGTATATAGCTCAAACTATATTATAAAAAAACAAAGAAACTTACCTGGAGTCCCCAATAAGTTGTTATCTCTCATTAGTCTGTAGTCCTCCTCATTTAAGTTATTTACAAACTGATAAAAAGCTTCCTCTCGATCTAGCCTGTCCATCTGGCTTTGGCGCTGAGACTCGGACTGTTCAGTGCTCCCTTTTCCGGTGGAATCCGCACTCTCCATGATGATGAATGGATACAATGATGATGTTGTCTAAAGAGAAAATAAACAACTCAAGTCATTTAATCCATGGCGCATATCTATTTAAATCTAAAGGAGTCAACAGAAGGGTGGTTTGAATTAGGTCCAAAAAAGGGGTGGTCAATCTTTTTAGGTAACAGAGCAGAAGGTAGGTTTGTAATAGTTCTAGGAGGCACAACATGAAGCAGGCCCAGTAGATAATGGAAAACACAAGCAGATACTGTCCATTCATAGTTCTAAAGTAAATATGTGGTCACTCTAGATCTTTACATAATACACTTTCGAACTGGACTCTTATCAAGTCATTCTCCCCAAATTTTACCCTAACCTGCCTTAAGGCTGCTTCCACATTCAAACCCCAACTTCCAGTGTGAATACTAAGGATACCCTAAAACTAAACTAAACTGTGAGTATATTGGGAATGATCTCACTCTTGTTTTTTTCACTGCATAAATTATGAAGCTACTAACACAGCTTGCCAATCACCATACAGGGCCCCTAGACTGGTATCTCATGTCTGCCAATATATGGGCAGTTTTATACAATGACATGCCAAAATTTGACCACTCTTTTGCAATAAACCTAAAAAGAAATGTAGTGGTATGGCCCGTTAGTTCTGGGAGGACATGCACAGCCAAAAACAGGCAAATATGATAAAGACCAGGCATGACCAGGCAGTTGTGTATTTCCAGAAAAATTTGAGTTTTCTATAGTAGTTTCAGTAAAAAAATTTCGGGATTAAAAAAAACCCCAAAATTTCAAGATTTATTATGCCCCAAAACTGCAAAAAGTTTCAATCCAAAAATAATCCAGCTAAAACCTTTAGGGCTAGTCCACACGAGGAGATTCGGGGAGATTATTTGCGAGACTATCTCCCCGAACTGCCTCAACGTTTTTCCCCATAGGCTGCAACGCAAAGTCGCCTGCGCTAATGCACACGTGGCGATGGGTTTTCAATAGTCACCCAAAGTTGCCTCAGTGAGCCCCTTGAACCATTTGAAGATGTTTTTTGCCTTCATAATTTTCGTTTTTTTTTCTGGTGATTTGCACTATCAATTTAAACTATTTTTTTCGTCAGTAACTTGATCAATTCGAGTATTCAAGGACCCCTCAGAATGCATTCATTTGGTTTTTCCCGCATTCGAGGTCTTTCATAAATAAGCAAGGTATAAGGTATAAAAAAAAAACATCACAAACGTCATAAATAACCCCCAGTGACAAATGGGCCAAACTCATGGTACTATAGGCGGATAGAGTAAAAACCATACGAATACAATGGCAGTAAAATCTGAATTTACAAAAGCACTTTCATCAAATCAAAAGCAGACCCATCTGGAGGCCATGCACTGATCCATCTAGGTACTATCCCATCCCTTTTTGGGCGTCAACGTGACAGTTGCTGCTGCTGTTAAACGGAGCAGGAAAATACTCACAAAAAGACACTTTTATACATACTGTATTGCTTCTGGTTCTACTGCTGCTCATATCACAATGAGCTCAATACATACAAGTAGTGACAGGATAGAACTTTAAGCTAATTTCTTTCCTCAAGATAAATGTATTTATTTTCCGTGTGTCCCACTGCCGTGTAGAAACACTACTTTACACTGGTGTGCATCTCTGACCCAATAGTTCAAGCATTCCTAGCCTTACAGAAAAACCTACAATTATGTAATCAGTGGGAAAAGCTTGGCTTTAAAATAACTTCAGTCAATATAGATTGAAGGCGCTTAGCTTAGCCGTGGAATAGGGACACACATTTAGATGCATGTGTGTTGTGTTACAAAATAGGCCTCTCTGCCTCCAAATGGCATTACTTCTGGTTTTATGGAGGAAGGCAGTTCCACCCAAATAAAATGTTTGTGGATACACAGGTCCTTGAGAAAGGTCATACTGTACTGATCGAAACGCTTAACTTTACATATGCTTTAATAAATATTTTTAATTTGCCACAGACCAACAAGTGCAGGACTTTTTTTTTTTTTTTGCTTAATTTTTGTTTTTCTTGCACCCTAGCAGCTGTTTTTTTACATTGCTTCATGTGCTCTTTTGACTGATTGTATGTGTGTATATATCAGGTCCGGACTGAGAATTAAAATAGGCCCTGGCATTTCAGGTACACAGAGGCCCAATCAGCCCACATAGAGGCCCAAACAGCCCCCACCAGCCCACTAAATACTGACTTTCTATGGGAACTTATAGCAGTCCCTCTGGTGTGTGTGTGTGTGTGTGTGTATGTATATATATATATATATATATATATATATATATATATATATATATATATATATATATATATAATTTAATACTTTATATTCATAAACATACATAGCAGGTGACGTACTGTGTAAAGTGGTGCAGCGACAGTTGGGTAAGTAAAGCATGTTAGAACATAATAATAATACCTTTATGCCTCTTTTTGGGAAATAAAACTTACTACAGCACAGACCAAAACTGGATTCAACTCAGGTTTCAGGCTTAAGAGCAAGAGAGGGAAGGGATTTAACTATATCGACTCAACACAGCGACATTCACTCAAAGGAACCCTATTACATTTTCCAAGAAAAAGCAGATTCATTTACCCATGTGGGTCTAATTCTGTCGTCACATGCTTAACAAACGACCAATGTAACATTCATTCTGAACGGAAAATCTAACAGGATCTCAGAAAAGCAAATATGGAAAACAGAGTTCTGTAAGGAAGATCTGAAATTTGTATGGTGGAATTTATAATCCATTCCTACCACATCAATAGTGCGAATCTATACATAAATAATCACAACAGCCATTATATATGCGTGTGGAACCTGGGGGTTTTCTGATAAGAGATCCTTCCGTAATTTGTATGTTGATACCTTAAGTCTACTAAAAACATTAAACAAACCCAATAGGCTGGTTTTGCTTCCAATAAGGATTAATTATATCTTAGTTGGGATCAAATACAAGGTACTGTTTTATTATTACAGAGAAAAAGGAAATTCTTTTTAAAAATTAGGATTATTTGATTAAAATCAAATCTATGGGAGATTTCAGAGAGATAATTTTTTTCTGGATGACAGATACCACAAATAGGTATGGGACCCATAATCCGGATACCCATTATTTAGAAAGCTCCAAATTATAAAAAGGCCATTTTATCCAAATAAACCAAATTTTATTTGAAATGATTTCCTTTTTCTCTGTAATAATACAACAGTACCTTGTACTTGATACAAACCAAGATATAATTAAGGCTTATTGGAAGCAAAACCAGCCTATAGGGTTGAATGTACGTTTCCGTGATTTTCTAGTAGACTTAAGGTATGAAGATCCAAATTACGGAAAAATCAATTATCCGGAAAACCCCAAGTCCCAAGGATTCTGGATAACAGATCCCATACCTGTATGTATGTATGTATGTATGTATGTATGTATGTTTGTTTACAGGATGTTGTGAAATACACACTACTTTAACCTTTAATTCCTGCTTAAACATTCTTCTCTAGGATTAAAATTAACTGAAATCAACAGTCACATTAGAAAACTATCTTGGACCAGAAACAATTTAAACTCCGGGACAAGGTGCTAAATGTGCACGATCATTCCTATACATCATGACAAATCACTATTCATTATAATCACTCGGACTCAGCCTTACTTCCTGATTCCATAAACGTCACAAGCCACTTGCTTAGCTTCCTTACATAAATCTGTCAATATGTAAAAGCGAGCAGGAAGCTCCTATTTAAATCACTGAAGCCCAGAAAAATAAATATAGCAACTGTTCTGTTCCAAATACCTTGAAGTGGGCGCTGCTGAACATGTGCACCGATAACACGAGCATACACAATGTACTCGATGCATATGATCACCACATAAGGGAAAATGTCAATATCACACGCCTTTCCCGACAGGCAATAATGTCAGTATTTATTCTGACTTATCTGTGCGTGTTTCAAGGAACGGAACCAAACTCCTGATCATTCTGAAATGTTGCAGCTGGATTTGCATCCCTACAAAAGAAAATGCTGGAATACTTACTGAAATAGACCCAAACGGATGATCTGGTGCTGAATCATAGGGTTGTTACCAAGAGCCAGTGAGGCAACAATACCAGCCTTTCACATGTGCAAACAGAGAACTCATCTCTCTCTCTCTCAAGCTTGCGTGCAGGGTTATTACTTTTCCATCAGAAGCACTAACACACCAGTGTTTCTTTCAGGAGCACCTGAAATGCTCTGTGTTCTTACTGTAGTAAAACTGCCTATCTACTGGAGGAATTCATTCAAAGTAGGGAGGTGATACATACACCCACAAAGATTACCGGGTTTTCGAAAACCATGAACCGGCTCCCCCAGACGATGAGCCATAACTCCCGACACCTTTTTTTTTTTTTTATCTTAAGTGAATACCTAGTGTATGTAGCAGTGTATATTACCGGTAATACATTATTTATACAAGTGAAATATTCCACAGCAGTTTAAAGAAATGTTAAATCATTCACATCACTCCCAGAGATTTCAGTGCAGAATTCTGCTGGAGTAGCACTATTAACTGATGTGTTTTGGAAAAAAACATGTTTTCCGATGATAGGATCCCCTTAAGGTCCCTATACACATTACGGTCAGTTTTATCAGAAGCCTATTAGAGAAAAAAACTATACCCCCCCCCCACAAACTATGTAGGCCTCTATAAAAATCTTTTCATAATAATATACTTTTTTTTAGCAGTATGTGCCATTGGGTAATCCTAAATAGAAAATTGGCATTTTATAATATAAGGGCTACAGTGCTACGCAATATGTTGGCGCTATATAAATACATGTTAATAATAATAATAATAATAAGGGCCGCCCCCTGGGATCGTAGGATTCTCGGTGCACACAAACATACCATGCAGTAGGTCACATGAGCCAATTAACAGACAGAGTTCTGTCTTTTGCTTCCACACTTCTTCCTGTTACAGTTAGTGTTGTAGTATTTCTGGTCAGGTGATCTCTGAGGCAGCACAGATAGAGTCACGAAATGGTGGTTCAATGCAAGAGATGTAAAAGGACAATATTCACTTCAATACATATTCCAGTTTGGTAAGATTCTTTAATATGCCACTTAATATGATATAAACTAACTTGCTTAGATATTCATTTTGGGGGTAAAGTTATCCTGCCTGTATGTTTTTTAGGGATGCACTGAATCCAGGATTCGGTTCGGGATTTGGTCTTTTTCAGCAGGATTCGGCTGAATCCTTCTGTCCGGCGAACCACATTCTAATTTACATATGCAAATTAGGGGCGTGGAGGGAATTCACGTGACTTTTTGTCACAAAACAAGGAAGTAAAAAATGTTTTCCCCTTCCCACCATGAATTTGCATATGCAGATTAGGATTTGGTTCGGTGTTTGGCCAAATCTTTCACAAAGGTTTCAGTCGAATCCAAAATAGTGGATTCGGTGCATCCCTAATGTTTTTGGTGATTGGAGTTTGGGAGGAAAAGTGAAGATTGCCGATAGTGCCCTGGCTGGAATAGAACATAAGCCCCCAGGACTCAATGTATGTGTGTGTGTATATATATATATATATATATATATATATATATAGAGATAGATATACATGGAGGAGCACACCCTAAACTTGTTTAGCAACTTGCCCAGGTGCTGGTAAATAAGGTAAATAAAGTGAAATAGTACAACACCCAACGGTGTGTATGTATGTGTAAATAAATATATATATATATATATATATATATATATATATATATATATATATATATATATATATATATATATATATACACACACACAACAGGCAAACTGGCATCAGTGCAGTCACACAGAACTACAAATCAGCAAATAGCTTTGACCAGTGTACTAGATGATTAAAAATTAAATACAAATGGGGCAACAGGGTGGATCAGTGGGTAAGTTTTACTACCTATATTAGCAAAAGGTTACATTCCAGGCAGGGCATTATCTACAGAAACTTTGTTTGCCCATGTCATGCCGGCCCGTGTTCCCTTTGGGTACTCTGTTTCCTTAAACAACCCGAAAGCAGGTTAATATGTTCCTGATTAAAAGAATAAAATGAAAAAAGATTGGCCATGGTGTGTGTAAATGGGTTGGGGCATTACAGGAAAACTATACCCCCAAAACGAATACTTGAGCAACAAATATTTTATATCAAATGAAGTGGCATATTAAAGAATCTTCTCAAACTGAAATATATATTTAAGTAAATATTGGCTGTTTACATCTCGCCTTGAACCACCATTTTCATGATGGTCTCTGTGCTGCCTCAGAGATCACCTGACCAGAAATACTACAACTCCAACTGTAACAGGAAGAAGTGTTGAAGCAAAAGACAGAACTCTGTCTGTTAATTGGCTCATGTGACCTAACAAGTATAGTTTGTGTGCACCGTGAATCATATGAACCCAGGGGGCGGCCCTTATTTTTTAAAATGGCAATTTTCTATGTATGATTATCCAACGGCTCATACTACTAAAAAAGCATATTATTATGAAAATGCTTTATTTACATGAAGCAGGGTTTCACATATGAGCTGTTTTATGCAATATCTTTTTATAGAGACCTACATTGTTTGAGGGGTATCATTTTCGTTTAAGGTGGCCATACAGAAGCTGAGAAAAGCTGCAGACAGACAAAGTAGGCAGCTTATTGGCCAATGTATCGGGCCCTCAGTGATTTATATCTGGCCGATTTGTCAATTGGCCAGCTTTAAAATTCACGGTGGATCAACGACTGCATTAGTTTGTTGATGCAGTCCTTGATCCCACCACCTGCATTCCTGGCCTTGTGATCTGATCGTCGGGCCCTAGGATCAATGTATATATATAATAAAAACCAGATGGCGCACACGCTAGCAAATGTGCTAAATAACAACAATCTCAAATAAACCACTAGAATTATTTAGCACATTTGCTAGCGTGTGTGCCATCTGATTTTTAATATATATATATATGGATTGTTGAAACGTTTGGATGCAGCAGACAGAATCTTGTATTGTTTCATATTGGATCTCATCATTGGATCAGTCTGATAAATTGGTGCAAGATCTGTCCATGTATGGCCACCTTTAGACCTGGGACAGGGAATGATGGCTAATGTCAGTATAAAGCACTGCAGAATATGTCAGCACCACTATAAAAATAAAGGCTGACATTGCCAGTTTGGTTGCTATGGTTTGGTTGCTATGGTTTGGCTGCTATGGTTTGGTTGCTATGGTTTGCCACACTACTCACCATGAGAGAAAGAGGGGATTAGTAACAATAACTAGGAAGTACATTATAGAAGCCATGGCCTATTTATGATTCTGCTGTTCTCTTATATAACACCTCCAGCATATTCCTATGACACAAATGTAACATCCGCATTGCTGGAAGGTTCTTCCACAGACAATAACAGCATTAATCTGTAACCCCATTAACAAGCGATATGGCAGCTCCAGCTGACAGGGATAAATAGACAGAAATGGAGTTCTCGGTACAAACGAAGCTCTCTGCTGTGTTTCCACTGGGGGCAGCGAATAAAGAAGCCGACTGATAGGCGAACGAGCACTCACGGGACATCACCCTCCTCCCCAGCAGCAAATGGAGGGACCCGAGAGTCAAGATCGCGGCTGTACATAAAGGGACGGGTTGGGGCAGGTCCGTGAGTGACGGCAGACAGTACTAACAGCGACACAGCACCGTGACATGACACATTACTGCGGTCTGGCCTTTCCCCAGGAGCGCAACCAACAACTCTCGTACTCTTTTTCCTTTACGCAATTGTCTCCCAATAGCCTTGGAGCGCCCTCCTGCCTAAACTACCTACAGTAGCACTGACCCAACGTGAATCCCGCTTCGCTACCGTCAGCTTCCACATACCACGGGGAGAGGCCGTTCGCTCCGGTCTCTACTAGATTCCGGCTTCCTCCGCCCAGACCTTTCCTTACTCCGCCATTTTCTCCATTGTTACGATAGTAGCGGCTAGTTCCTATCCTCCGTGACGTCACGGGCATGTGATTATACCATGTGACCGCTCCACTGCGCACTACCTATTAGTGAGCGGTAAATACAAACTAATGGATTCTACTGGCAGGCAGCGTAGGTTCGGTACAAGTCGCAGCCTCTACTCTAGGTATTTAGGGCAGTTCACTGTGTCTCTCTCTGGATGTTTGTACGTGGTGAAAGGGTTTAACTGTTCTGGATGCTCATGTGGGGGACCTCCCAACTGTCCAGTTTTTAGAGGGACAGTCCCTCTTTTGACTGCTCAACCCGCGATCCCTCGTTGGTACTGGAAAGTCCCATTTTTATCTTCACCAGGGTCGAATTGGGGGGGCCAGGGATACTGCTCTAGGGAGGGCCCCCCAGTTGATCCAGCATGCTGTGTGTGTGTGTACTGTACACGCTGCATGCGCAAACAGTGTTTTTCCCACAACCTCCCGACAAAGGGAGGTTGCGGCATTAAGAAACCGTTTAATCGCTTGGATTTGTGTGCGGAACTTGGCCGGCGGTGCCCACAGGCAGGGCAGCCTTCACTTACTTGATTAGCCGGGCCCCCCATCTTTCTGAGAGCTGCTGACTTCGGGAAGGCATGGACGTTTAAGGGGCCCTGGCCACCAATTTATAATGTGAGGGGGGGGGGGCTGGCCACCAATTTTTTTTTCTCATGTGGGGTCCTAGCCACCAATATTTTTTAATGGGGGGCCCCTGGCCACAAATGTTTTTATATGGGGGGCCTTGACCACCAATATCTTTTTATTTTTTTTTAACATGTGGGAAACCTAGCCTCCAATATTTTTTTTGTTTATTTACTGTGGGGGGGCGGACCTGTGGGGTGGGGAGGGCGGACCTGTAGGTGGGGCTTGCGGTGGGTGCAGCCCAGGAAATGTTGTCGTATGGGGCCCTGTGATTTCTGATGGCGGTCCTGCCCACAGGAGCCAAGGGCCCACCGGGTTTTTTCTCGGTCTCCTGCCGGCCCAGTCCGACCCTGCTTCCATTGCCTTTATCAGCTAAGTCGTTTTTCTCTGTACTTTCTCTATTTCATTACTGTCCCCCTTATATATTTATATATAGTGATCACACCCCCTTAACTGTCTCTTCTCCAGAGTAACCAATCCCAACTTGCCTTTCCCTATAACTAATCCCTTCCATTCCCTTTATCAGCTTAGTTGCTCTTCTCTGTCCTTTCTCTATTTCACTACTATCCCCCCTTATATATTTATATATAGTGATCATACCCCCCTTAACTGTCTGTTCTCCAGTGTAACCAGATGTGCTGCTACCTTAAGTTTCAGTGGATTTAGAATTTAGCTTGAGCTCCTGTTCTATACATTATATACCTCTGAGCAACTGTATACCCTCATGGTTCATTTGCCTCTTACTGTTACTGGGTACAACAATATATATATATATTATGTCATTTCACAAACTCTGTTTAAAGGGGGGATTTTCCTTTAAGTTAACTTTTAGTATGTTATAGAATGGCTCATTCTAAGCAACTTTTCAATTGGCCTTTTTTAAAATTTTTTATATTTTTAAATTATTTTTCTTCTGACTCTTTCCAGCTTTCTTATGTGGCAGCCCCAGAGGGCCCAGATCCCCCCAATCCAACACTGGAAACTTACATCAGACACTAAGGAATGGGCCCTTGCACTTGATTGTAAGGGGGTTCGCAGGAACAGAGGGGGGCTGCCAAACATGTTGCTACTGGCCAGGATATCTACTATGTTATGCAGTTTGGGGCAATCACAGCATTTGTTATGCAAAGTGTAATGAAACATTTGGTGATTGTGGCCACTAAGGAATCTCTCTCTAAAGATGCCTATGAGGCCTAAATTTGGCTATAAGAGAGGGATACATTTCAAAGATATTCTAAGCCCTTCTGACCACAATGGCACAACAGTGTGCTGGTCCATCTGTCTAAAAATAGATTCACATTTAAATAAGCTGCACATACAGTACATATTTGCTTGATCACCAGCTATCTGATAGCTAAAATGTGGAAAGGGATACCCCCAACAATGCAACAGATCCCAACAAATTATGGTGGACAATAGAGATGGAGAAACTTACAGCACTGAAACATTATGGAATATATGGTGATAAAGGGACAGTATGTTACACACCTCCTTATCTCCCTTTACCCCCCTACCTCATTACCTCTCTGGCAAATCAGGCCTTATAGTTTATAATGATAAAACTACTAGACAATTGTACCAGTAGAAACATAGATTTTATTTACTATGTGAACATGTAAATAATAATAAACACAATGTAAAAAACATATATATATATATTTATTTATATATAAATAAGTTGCAGGGATACTACTTTTTTTCAGATTCTTTTCAGGTTTTCTTCATTGGTGACTGTGGGCAGGGCAACCATCGGGAACCAACTGGGGCCCAGGAAATTCCTGGGGCCCAGTTTTTGGTTTTCAGGGCAAAGACTGGGGCCCCTACTCACCCCCCTAACCCACCCCCCAATGGCTGCCCTGGAAGTTCTGATGTTTTACTGCTCTGCATTGTTTGAAGTCGGAGCAGTTAAATTCCTGGAAGCCATGTTGGATGTTGGCTGCTTTCTACACAAAGGGAAAAGGAATTAGAATTAGGAAGTGTGATAATGATGCCCCCTGTACCCCAACCTCCTCCATCTATAACTGGTCTGATCCCCTAGACATTGTCAATGATATTGCTGCCTGTAGTAATGCTTTATTAGCCCTTAATTATCCTTAGCCCCCTGTCCTCTAGATAATGCTACAGCCAGAGAGCATCTGCTTATATAATAGGAACTAATCTAAATATTGATATCTTTTAATACTACGAGATAGGTCACTTACCATATTATTTACAGTCCTATGGTTCTCCTTTTTATCCATGGCTTGATTGTTCAGTGAAGGCTTTTGTTTGGGTGCCTTCATTTCTCATCTTTACTCTGCAGGCTTAAATAATTCCTGAAATTGGCCTTGGATTTCCTCTGAAATGGGCACGTTACTGTACATCGATGTTAAAACCCATTCTTTTTCTGCTGTGAAATGTATCAGACTGGGATAGGGAATGAATGGGGCATCTACTTGCTTCTTGGCAAGAGCCTCCCAGTCTATCGTCTGCAGAATAGGAGGTAGAAATAAATCACTTTATTAGTTCTACATTATCAATCCCCTACTATAAGATCATTCCCATGTGGATAAACCTAAGGGCATCATATAATTATAATACAAGGCCCTAAGGCTCCTGTAACTGGTGATTATAACAGATTAACATTGAACCAAGCATTTGTATTATAACCCAAAAGAATTTACACTGATGTCCATATATATGTGCCCTGCAAGACATCTACAAGAACATACCTTAAAGAAACATTGCTGCTTTATCATTTTTATGTTGTATACTCTTCCTCCAAGGCGGAATATACTGTTTTTAGCCAAGAGCTACAGGAAGAGGAAGAAGAGATAAATGTTATTGGGTTCAGCAGTTATTAAAGCAAGTATATCTTCCTATAGCCAAACCATAGAGTTATTTCTATAGATATTACTCTGAATACTTACTCCCTGTAACAGTCTTCTGGTTTCCATATGCAAGTATGGTGGATATACTGGGCTTGCTTTGATAATCTCTTCTTTTAATTCCTGACATGTTATTCCATTAAACGGCAACTGGGAAAATAGACAGGGACATGTTTAGGAACTCAAAACCATAGTAGCACTAGCCTTGATATATGATATAATGCTTTTATTTGGCGCTATACTCAGCCCTGTAAAGTTTCTAACAGATATCACTAAGGTGTATCCAGTTACAATATTATCAGTAATGTGTGCAGTAAACATCTTGGAGGACTAAGGTCTCATTTATCCAGGAGCCTCATTTCCCACCCCCTATATATATCACCCCTAGGGTTGCCACCTTTCCCTGTTTCCCTTCCCAAATGAGAGGGGCAGGAGGTGATGTCATGGGGGGATTGATTGTTCCATCAGGGGTGAGGTATTGTTGTCTGGAGGGGGGTGTGATGGCTTTGCAGGGGTGACACTGCGCCAATATAGGGCAATCCTGCCTGGTTTTCTTAATTTGGAAAACCAGGTAGGCAGTTTTGACCTAGGCAGCCCTTCTGAAAATGGAGCTGTCTGGCAATCTGTGGGTTCTGGCAAATGGCAGTGGGGCTGCTATAAGGTGCCATAGAAAGTTCAGTATTTAGTGAGCTGGTGGGGGCTGATTGGGCAGTCTGTGTACCTGAAATGCCAGGGCCTATTTCGATTCTCAGTCCAGACCTGTGTCCAGGTCAACATCCTGAACAGATGACAACCCTAATTACCCCCTTTCAGCAAACAAAGGTATGGATGGATGGAGCACATAATAAAGACTTGATAAAGGATCCTTGGGATCCGAAACATGTTGTGATGCAATAAATAATTATTTGCGGCAGAGACTGCGTCTTATGTGCTCCATCCATACCTTTGTTTGCTGAAATTGTCTAGGGTCTTCTAGTGTGGCCTGACTGGAGAGTGAGCACGATACACAGGTGAAGGTGACTGAACGAATTTGCTGATAATTACCCACTTTGGGGCGTATTGCAACACTGATTCCCTGCCCTTAGTCTTAATTCCGCTTCTAGTCAGCTATACAAGAGCTAGTTTGATGTGACTCTTCTTTGCGGCTATCTCCAGTGTTCTACAAATGATCCATATACATGACAGATTCCTACCTTTCCAACCAGCATTTCAAACATGGTCACGCCTACAGCCCACCAGTCCACACATCTGTCATAGGCATTATTCATGTACATTTCTGGAGCCATGTAGCACCGAGTTCCAACCAAGCCCATTATTTTGTCATCGGGGTGATACACTGGAACACAAGCAAAGAGGAATTAAATTAGAGGGGTAACGTCACAGTTGGTCTGACTAATGGCTAACTGTATTCTATCGATCAGTGATTATCACTAATCAATATTATCTGAAGAGCCAGAGGGCGAGTATAACTGGACCAGGAAATCTTACCTGCTTTGCTGAGCCCAAAATCTGCCAGTTTGGGATATCCAGTTCCATCAATCAGTATATTCTCTGGCTTTATATCTCTGTAATAAGAATATATATATATAATTAATTATAATAACTCTTCCTGATCCCAAATCTACGAGCCTCTGTAATGATCTTTAGTGCTTACCGGTGGACGATGTTGTTGTCATGCAAGAACTGCACCCCGAGTACAATGCAGGCACCGTAAAATCTGCAGAGATAAACTAACATCAGTATCAAGAAACAAGGGTGTGGGTCACGGGCCAGAAGAAGGGGAACAAACTGCTTTTCTGCTATTTTAATCAACCATAATAACAAAAGTGGAAAGAAATGCCTCCATCTATCCAGATATCTATGGCCTGGTTTTGGTGATCCAGCTTAACTTGATCCCCCTATAACAGTCCAGCGATACTTACCTAGTTCTTTCCAGTGGAAGTGGGCCATCTCTCAGATGTGATGTCAAGGTGCCTCCGCTGGCAAATTCCATAGCCAAAAGCACGTGATGTTCTGTCTGCAAAGCTGAGAATAATCCGATTAGGAAAGGGGTATTCTCCTTCCGTGCCAGCTCTAGAGTGGAAATCTCTGTTTTCAGACTGAAATATAATAGCACCAAAAACAGTCAAAAAACAAAAGAACACGCAGCTTCACTAATGAGAGAGAAGGTGGGATGGTATTAATATAAATATGATTTATACTATGAATACTGACTATGGTATCATGTTCTTCTCATAAACACGGGTCTTCTTCATGGCTTTCACTGCGACCATTGTCCCCGTTCCTACGTGCTTTGCAAGAAATACCTGAAACAGCAAAACATTCCTTTACTCCCCATAAATTCCTTTATAAATAGGTGAATATCACTCGGACTAGGCAGGTACTTACGTTTCCAAAAGCCCCTTTGCCAAGGAATTTACACATCTTGTAGTCCTTAACAGGAGCACTAGGGCTCTGCTGGTCACTGGAGAAGAATAAATAAGAATATCAAACCTGGTAAAGGCAACAGGTGCTCTTATTTTATTTGTATTGATAAAAGTTCCACATTATCTTACGGTATTTGAGCCATTTCAGGGGGATCCTGGTGTATCTGTTCAACTTGCAGCTCTGATTCCTTCAAGATGAAAATAAGACCATTAATATTTAGACTGCTCATTCCATGTAGTGGTTTATATATTCCTATGTATTCTCTTAAGAAACAATGGGGTTATGCAATAAATGGCACTAAGTTTGCCCAAGGGCAATAACTCATAGCAACCAATCAGCAGGTAGCGTTTACTCGTCACCTGTTTAAAAGCTAACATCTTATTGGTTGCTATGGGTTACTGCTCCTGGGCAAACTTAATGCCTTTTATTACATATGAGTGTTTGGGTTTAAAATCTCTATCAGTTCTATGGTTACAGGAAGACCTGAGACTAAGTGACCTATACTTACATTAGAAGATAAAATGCTAGATACCCAGCTAATCTCAGAACTCCATTTCTGCACCTGCATGGAATCCCAAAATGGCAAGGAACATTCTAATGGGTTGGCTTGTTTGACATTTTCTGTAAAAAAAAAGAACAGAATTAGATAATGACTTTTGGAGGTGGATTGGGACAAACTGCAAACATAAATATATATTTAGAGAGAGAGAATCAATACATTTGAGGTGTGTTCTCTAACAACAGTTTTATACAGTATATATACTGTGTATATATATATATATATATATTTATATATATTTATATACAGTATATATAGATACATGGTTAAACATCTCCAAACACTTTACCTGCAGATTCCTTGGCTTCTTTGACATGTATAATGTTCATTATGCCAGCACTTGGTTCATCTTTCAAGGAGTTTGAAGTCTCTACTGAATAAACCTCTTGCAAAGGCAGGATATTTCCAGCAACAACGGACATAGCTGAGTCAATTTCTTCTGGTGTCGGTGGCACTGGACATTATGCAAATTACAAAAGAAATGTTCTATGATCCACACATGGTAGAGGCAAATAGGGATATTGTCCTCAGAGAGACATAAAGTAGATACTTGGTTCAGATACATGATAAATACTGTACCTGGTGATTCGATTACAGCTTCTTCTGATAATCCAGCGCTCAAGTCGATCACTTCAAGTGAACTCTCTCTAGAATCCTGGAAAAGATAATGTTTATAAATATGAAATATGGTTTGGAAGGAAAAGTGAAAGATTAGAGGCTGCCCGAAAGCATTTATGATTATGGATATACTTACTCTGAAAGTATGAACGAGGTTACTCTCAGTGTCTGAGCTTTCTTTCCTTTCTGTTCTTAGTGACATGGGATCTTCTAAAAGAGCAAAAGAATTGTTAGATAATCCCACTACACACATGGATTTTGTATTATTGTCTACAGATCTTGTCAGTCCTAAACACAGAAATGGCTCTAAGTAAATAAATACTGTACCTGGTGATGCTTTGGCTTCTTCTTCATCGGATAACCAAGCATTCCCAGCGAGGTCAAGCAAACTGCCTATAGATTCCTGTAATGATAAGAAATGATAATAAAAACCTAAACTATTGTGGCAAAAATTACAATACATTATGATATTTTCACATATTTCAAAATTATATTAAAGACTTTGTATCTAGTAAGTAAAATGCACTTACGCTCCAAGAGACCTCTGAAACACAATCGGAATCAGTATCGGAGTCTATAAGAAGCTCCTTTAGCCGATTTGGTTCCTTCAGCTCAGGTTCTGGTTTATTGCACTCTGTAAAGTCAAAGAAAATGAATGAATGACCCAGGTATAAAACCATTCAGTGACTCAAGATAAACAGATCGACTGCTGAAATAATGTACCTAGAATAATCTCATCTTGTCTCATCATTTTCTCCTTATCAGACTGGAATTTCTTCCTAAACAAAGTCTTCCTTTTCTTCTTCTCTTTAGGTCTGACTTCTGCATCCTGGAAAGTCAACATGGCTGCAGGTAAGTACCACTGAGCTATTTGGTAACAGCACAACACATTGGTATCTATATTGTAACATAGCAGGGATTGTATTTATGTATGAATATTAAGGGGCAGATTTATCAAGGGTCGAAGAGAATTCAAGGAAATTTTCAAAGTAAAAAAATTCGAAGTAATTTTTTGGATACTTCGACCATCGAATAGGATACTTCGAATTCGATTCAAAGTAAAATCTTTAAATGTTCGACCGTTCGATAATCGAAGTACTGTCTCTTTAAAAGAACTTCGATTTCAATACTTCGCCAAATTAAACCTGCCGAAGTGCTATGTTAGCCTATGGGGACATTCTAGAGCATTTTTCTAAGTTTTTGGAAGTCGAATTAAAATCATTCGATCAATTGTTGAAATCCTTCAAATCGTTCCAATTACTTTCGACCGCAGGATACCCAAATTCGATGAAAAAAACTTCGACTTTGATATTCAAAGTATTTCAATTCCATGGTCGAATTTCGAAGTATTTTTAACTTCGAAATTCGACCCTTGATAAATCTGACCCTAAGTGTTGTATGTTAGAGATGGGGAGGGAGGCCATAGTTTGTATCTTGCCAAAGGCCAGAGTGTAGGGCTGAAAAGAGGAATAAGGAATTTGGTTCCCAATCTTACAGGTGCCTGTATGAGACACGGGTTTAATAGATCCTTAGTATTAAGATTTGGTTCAGACTAGTAATTAGGAAGGAATTCAATCGTGTAAAAACATGAGAGTGGGAAGTCCAACCCCTAAAGACACCTGTTTAAATGCATTTACATGCACTGCCCTAGTGGATTATAGTCTCAGTAGCCCATGTCAGCTCATTAGGTGCTACTAAGGACATGAAAGTGATGAGGAAATGCACAGAAGAAAAGCAAAGCCAATGAAAGTCATGGAAATAACCAACAAATAACTAAAAAAAGAAGGATGGCAGAGACTTACTGTAGCAATTGAGATCTCTGAATCCTAAAAACAAAAAGAAAATAATGTTAAAACATGTGGCTCTTTATTGTAACCCCCCCCCCACAAAAACAGAATAATGTGTGTGTTACCCTGGAGTCGTTCCTAAGAACACATTTCCCATAAACATATAGTGAAGGTCCCGATTACTTTCATTTAAATAACAACTGAAGCCCAGAAGGCTGAGAATGTACCAGTTTACTTGGTTCCCTTTATATGACAGAGTAAGAGCAGCCTTACCTTTGTCTTACATCGGAATACATTGCGGATAGCTTTATATATCCTTCGAAACATTGTTAATCCTGTGCAACGACAATAATAATAAAATATTAGAATCAATATGGAAAAATGTGAACAAATAGGTAAAAATCAGTCATTTTGAACTAATTCTTTGAAAAGAAGGCAATAGAAAGTGGAAAAGCTCGAGCAATACAGAGCATTGATATCTGCCTCACATAAAGCAATAGAAAGTGTTGCGCCAGCTAAAGAGGCATCAGGTGAATTAGAAGCACATAAAGCAGTTAAAACATTAAACATAAAAACCGAAAAACAACTTTTTTCTTATATGTCTGTACTTACAGTTATTTGTATAGATCAGTTGGTGTTAAATAAAAGTTTTAAAAGTTTTAGTAAAAGTTTTAAAATAAAGTTTTGTTGTTCAGGTACGAGCAGCAAAAAAAAACACTACTGCACCGCAGCTGAACAACTCGCAACTGGCACAACACCTGCTAACTCTTACTATCTGCTCTTGGAGCATTATGACATCATTGTGTCATCACATGATCAGCATTACTATCTGCTCTTGGAGCATTGTGACATCATTGTGTCACCGCATGATCAGTATTACTATCTGCTCTTTGAGCATTGTGACATCATTGTGTCACCGCATGATCAGTATTACTATCTGCTCTTGGAGCATTGTGACATCATTGTGTCACCGCATGATCAGTATTACTATCTGCTCTTGGAGCATTGTGACATCATTGTGTCATCGCATGATCAGTATTACTATCTGCTCTTGGAGCATTATGACATCACTGTGTCATCACATGATCCACCTGCAGGAAGTAGCCTGATGCCTCTGCCCATTAAGCACATAGTCTAAACGATAAACAATGCAGATTTTGTCCAGTTTAGTAACGATGAGCCCAGATGCACTGTTGTTGTATAATAAACTACCAATGGAAATAAGAAAATGAAAACACACAGGCCACAGAAGTGTATTTGTAATTTTTTTAACACAGTTTCTATGGGATGTTGCTCATATTGAGGTGTGTTTGACCAGTGATGCAGTTGTACTATGTGAAACAGACAAATATAATGATGGATAAATAAATGGGGCTTGGGGATAAATGGGGCTTTCCTAGCTTCAGCATGTGACATCTCCCCTTTATCAATAGACTGTATCCGGGTATCAGTGGTGCCCAATCATGTGACCAAACCAGTGCCAGTAGCTTGTATAACTGACAAAGCATGTTTAACTGATACAAACATCTATGAAAACTCAAAAGTCACCGCTCCTCCTGAGATGGAATATAAAGCTAGCATGTTACTGTGACATGAATGGGCAGATGTGATGCCTGATATTCTTAGGAAGGGAGTCAGGCTGCTCCTCCATACAGTGTCAGTCTGGAACTCCAAGGGCCCATCCAAATACCTTAGACTAGGGCCCCACTCTCAGTACTATTATTCTTCCTCTCCTCACTCAGCCTCTATTCTCCTAGTCTCTTTTCTTTACATACTATAATCTATTATTCCATCTACAGTATTTAGCCTTGTTGTACTCATAGAAATAGGGAATGGCCATGAAATATGCCAAATGTTTATCAGCATGAGGGGCCACTGACACTGGGAGTTTTCCAGGTATCCCATTGGGCCAGTCCGACACTGCCTCCATATATGACAGACTACCTTGATCCTCTGGCCAATGGGCCGGTAGCATGAAAGCCCAAGGTTGCCCCATGCCCTGGGAGTAGTGACCCAAGGTATTGAAATTGCCCAGTGTGTGGTGGCTCATGCAACACTAGTAAGGCACTTGGTCCATGTCACTTCTCGTTTTAATGCTGCACTCGCTTCTTTTTCAGATTTTTTTTTATATTTCCACCCATCAGTCAGGGCCATAACCATGATTTTATTATCTACCAGGGGACAGTCAGGAAGCAAAGGAGAGTCTGAAGACTTTTGTCTTTTGGAGCCTTTGGCCGGGCTTGGGGATAAACTGGGCCTCCCTAGCTTTGGCATATTTCATCTTGAAGACTTGTTTTTAATCTGTGCCTTTTGGCCTGTGGGGTTCGAGAATTTGGCTTTATTTCTTATATGGATAGGCTATTTTTGCCCACAGGAGCCAAGAGCCCACTGGGTTTTTTCTCGGTCTTCTGCCGGCCCAGTCCGACCCTGCTTCCATTGCCTTTATCAGCTAAGTCGTTTTTCTCTGTACTTTCTCTATTTCATTACTGTCCCCCTTATATATTTATATATAGTGATCACACCCACTTAACTGTCTCTTCTCCAGTGTAACCAATCCCAACTTGCCTTTCCCTATAACTAATCCCTTCCATTCCCTTTATCAGCTTAGTCGCTCTTCTCTGTCCTTTCTCTATTTCACTACTATCCCCCTTATATATTTATATATAGTGATCATATCCCCCTTAACTGTCTGTTCTCCAGTGTAACCAGAGGTGCTGCTATCTTAAGTTTCAGTGGATTTAGAATTTAGCTTGAGCTCCTGTTCTATACATTATATACCTCTGAGCAACTGTATACCCTCATGGTTCATTTGCCTCTTACTGTTACTGCGTACAACAATATATATATATTATGTCATTTCACAAACTCTGTTTAAAGGGGGGATTTTCCTTTAAGTTAACTTTTAGTATGTTATAGAATGGCTCATTCTAAGCAACTTTTCAATTGGCCTTTTTTTTTAATTTTTTATATTTTTTAAATTATTTTTCTTCTGACTCTTTCCAGCTTTCTTATGTGGCAGCCCCAGAGGGCCCAGATCCCCCCAATCCAACACTGGAAACTTACATCAGACACTAAGGAATGGGCCCTTGCACTTGATTGTAAGGGGGTTCGCAGGAACAGAGGGGGGCTGCCAAACATGTTGCTACTGGCCAGGATATCTACTATGTTATGCAGTTTGGGGCAATCACAGCATTTGTTATGCAAAGTGTAATGAAACATTTGGTGATTGTGGCCACTAAGGAATCTCTCTCTAAAGATGCCTATGAGGCCTAAATTTGGCTATAAGAGAGAGATATATTTCAAAGATATTCTAAGCCCTTCTGACCACAATGGCACAACAGTGTGCTGGTCCATCTGTCTAAAAATAGATTCACATTTAAATAAGCTGCACATACAGTACATATTTGCTTGACCCCCAGCTATCTGATGCAGGGCCGGACTGGGACTCAAAAGCAGCCCGGGCAAAAAAAATCAAAGCAGCCCACATGTAAACACTCGATGGTCTTGTACTCATCCACTTATATATTGGGGTAAAACTGCAAAAAATTATGTGCATAAAGAGCTGCCTCTCTCATTTAAAGTGATACTGACATTAAAAATTTTCATTTCAAAATATTAATCTACAATAAAAATTATATATAGGTCAAGTTAATCGTTTTTTGCCGATACAGTAGTTCTTCTTTTGTAATTAATTATTACTTGAAGTTCCTAAACCTGACTGTGTTACTAATCTGACTGTCCCATCTCAGCCTGTCAGAGTCTCTAATGCTAACGGACTCCTGCTGCACAAATATGGCAGCCCCCTCATAGAGGAACATGGGGGCAAGAAAAGTAATGTAAAAGCATCAGGCAAATACTTTTATGCCAAATTATAAATAGCATTCAAAGATAATGTTATGATGGATATTAAACAAGGTTATGTAATGTAAAATATGTTAAAGATTCTGCAGCCTTGTGCCTTTATATGGCCACGGAACCCCTCAGTGACTTCGAATATGCTTATCATTTACAGTAGGGGGTACATTATCCCTTATAATACATGAGTGATACTCAGAGTTCCCTGTATAACTCAGCCTGTAGCCTTGTGCCTTTATATGGTCACACAACCCCTCAGTGACTTCTAATATCCTTATCATTTACAGTAGGGGGTACATTATCCCTTATAATACATGAGTGATACTCAGAGTTCCCTGTATAACTCAGCCTGTAGCCTTGTGCCTTTATATGGTCACACAACCCCTCAGTGACTTCTAATATCCTTATCATTTACAGTAGGGGGTACATTATCCCTTATAATACATGAGTGATACTCAGAGTTCCCTGTATAACTCAGCCTGCAGCCTTGTGTCTTTATATGGTCACAGAACAACCCCTCAGTGACTTCTAATATCCTTATCATTTACAGTAGGGGGTACATTATCCCTTATAATACATGAGTGATACTCAGAGTTCCCTGTATAACTCAGCCTGCAGCCTTGTGCCTTTATATGGTCACAGAACAACCCCTCAGTGACTTCTAATATCCTTATTATTTACAGTAGGGGGTACATTATTCCTTTTAATACGTGAGTGATACTCAGAGTTCCCTGTATAACTCAGCCTGCAGCCTTGTGCCTTTATATGGCCATGGAACCCCTCAGTGACTTCTAATATCCTTATCATTTACAGAAGGGGGTACATTATACCTCATACAGGGAACTCGGAGTATCACTCATGTATTATAACTCAGCCTGCAGCCTTGTGCCTTTATATGGTCACAGAACAACCCCTTAGTGACTTCTAATATCCTTATCATTTACAGTAGGGGGTACATTATCCCTTATAATACATGAGTGATACTCAGAGTTCCCTGTATAACTCAGCCTGCAGCCTTGTGCCTTTATATGGCCACGGAACCCCTCAGTGACTTCTAATATCCTTATCATTTACAGTAGGGGGTACATTATTCCTTATAATATCCTTCATATATATTTTTATATGCATTTTCCCTATTATTCACATTGACAGGAAACATTGTTTTTACTGACCATGCAAAGTATTTAGCTGGTGAGGAGATCCTCTAACCTCCTCCATTTACTTTTCATTCTGACTGGCTTCAGTGCAGCCAGCTCCAACACTGACATATCCTGCACATTAATGTCCGACTGGGGGGGGGGGCAGGGCCCACCAGGGCTGCCACATTAGGCCCACAAGGGCCCCCCTCCATTGCAGGGGCCCCTCTGTAATCCTCCCCCACCTCTCCTCAGTCGCAGGGCCCCCTCTGTAACCCTCCCCCACCCCTGCTGCTGGCACATACTGTACTTAACTTTGCCCATGCGATCAGGCAGGGGAGGGGAGGTGAGGAGCGTCTGTTCTGTGCAGTGGGTCTGAGCCGGCACGGCCCACCCATGCTGCTGCACATCCTCTAGATGTCGCCATCATGTTTTAACTTCTTTCCAGCCGTTAGTGTATTTCCTCAGCAGCTTGTAATATTGATGTTGCTGCTGGTTTTAGCAGAGAAGGCAGGCACAAGGGGCGTGTCGCATGGCTCCGGAAACAGCAGAGACACTGCAGCACAGTTTCTGATTAGTAGTGAGGAGCGAGAGAGCAGGCCGGCCCACTTGAATGAAATTTAAAGCGGCCTTTCGGGCAATTGCCCGAATCCACAGATTGTCAGTCCGGGCCTGATCTGATCGCTAAAACGTGGAAAGGGATACCCCCAACAATGCAACAGATACCAACAAATTATGGTGGACAATAGAGATGGAGAAACTTACAGCACTGCTCAACAATATCCTCCCCCAATTTGAAACATTATGGAATATATGGTGATAAAGGGACAGTATGTTACACACCTCCTTATCTCCCTTTACCCCCCTACCTCATTACCTCTCTGGCAAATCAGGCCTTATAGTTTATAATGATAAAACTACTAGACAATTGTACCAGTAGAAACATAGATTTTATTTACTATGTGAACATGTAAATAATAATAAACACAATGTAAAAAACATATATATGTATATATATATATTTATTTATATATAAATAAGTTGCAGGGATACTACTTTTTTTCAGATTCTTTTCAGGTTTTCTTCATTGGTGACTGTGGGCAGGGCAACCATCGGGAACCAACTGGGGCCCAGGAAATTCCTGGGGCCTAGTTTTTGGTTTTCAGGGCAAAGACTGGGGCCCCTACTCACCCCCCTAACCCACCCCCCAATGGCTGCCCTGGAAGTTCTGATGTTTTACTGCTCTGCATTGGTTGAAGTCGGAGCAGTTAAATTCCTGGAAGCCATGTTGGATGTTGGCTGCTTTCTACACAAAGGGAAAAGGAATTAGAATTAGGAAGTGTGATAATGATGCCCCCTGTACCCCAACCTCCTCCATCTATAACTGGTCTGATCCCCTAGACATTGTCAATGATATTGCTGCCTGTAGTAATGCTTTATTAGCCCTTAATTATCCTTAGCCCCCTGTCCTCTAGATAATGCTACAGCCAGAGAGCATCTGCTTATATAATAGGAACTAATCTAAATATTGATATCTTTTAATACTACGAGATAGGTCACTTACCATATTATTTACAGTCCTATGGTTCTCCTTTTTATCCATGGCTTGATTGTTCAGTGAAGGCTTTTGTTTGGGTGCCTTCATTTCTCATCTTTACTCTGCAGGCTTAAATAATTCCTGAAATTGGCCTTGGATTTCCTCTGAAATGGGCACGTTACTGTACATCGATGTTAAAACCCATTCTTTTTCTGCTGTGAAATGTATCAGACTGGGATAGGGAATGAATGGGGCATCTACTTGCTTCTTGGCAAGAGCCTCCCAGTCTATCGTCTGCAGAACAGGAGGTAGAAATAAATCACTTTATTAGTTCTACATTATCAATCCCCTACTATTAGATCATTCCCATGTGGATAAACCTAAGGGCATCATATAATTATAATACAAGGCCCTAAGGCTCCTGTAACTGGTGATTATAACAGATTAACATTGAACCAAGCATTTGTATTATAACCCAAGAGAATTTACACTGATGTCCATATATATGTGCCCTGCAAGACATCTACAAGAACATACCTTAAAGAAACATTGCTGCTTTATCATTTTTATGTTGTATACTCTTCCTCCAAGGCGGAATAAACTGTTTTTAGCCAAGAGCTACAGGAAGAAGAAGAAGAGATAAATGTTATTGGGTTCAGCAGTTATTAAAGCAAGTATATTAACAGTTTGGCGCATATCTTCCTATAGCCAAACCATAGAGTTATTTCTATAGATATTACTCTGAATACTTACTCCCTGTAACAGTCTTCTGGTTTCCATATGCAAGTATGGTGGATATACTGGGCTTGCTTTGATAATCTCTTCTTTTAATTCCTGACATGTTATTCCATTAAACGGCAACTGGGAAAATAGACAGGGACATGTTTAGGAACTCAAAACCATAGTAGCACTAGCCTTGATATATGATATAATGCTTTTATTTGGCGCTATACTCAGCCCTGTAAAGTTTCTAACAGATATCACTAAGGTGTATCCAGTTACAATATTATCAGTAATGTGTGCAGTAAACATCTTGGAGGACTAAGGTCTCATTTATCCAGGAGCCTCATTTCCCACCCCCTAGATATATCACCCCTAGGGTTGCCACCTTTCCCTGTTTCCCTTCCCAAATGAGAGGGGCAGGAGGTGATGTCATGGGGGGATTGATTGTTCCATCAGGGGTGAGGTATTGTTGTCTGGAGGGGGGTGTGATGGCTTTGCAGGGGTGACACTGCGCCAATATAGGGCAATCCTGCCTGGTTTTCTTAATTTGGAAAACCAGGTAGGCAGTTTTGACCTAGGCAGCCCTTCTGAAAATGGAGCTGTCTGGCAATCTGTGGGTTCTGGCAAATGGCAGTGGGGCTGCTATAAGGTGCCATAGAAAGTTCAGTATTTAGTGAGCTGGTGGGGGCTGATTGGGCAGTCTGTGTACCTGAAATGCCAGGGCCTATTTCGATTCTCAGTCCAGACCTGTGTCCAGGTCAACATCCTGAACAGATGACAACCCTAATTACCCCCTTTCAGCAAACAAAGGTATGGATGGATGGAGCACATAATAAAGACTTGATAAAGGATCCTTGGGATCCGAAACATGTTGTGATGCAATAAATAATTATTTGCGGCAGAGACTGCGTCTTATGTGCTCCATCCATACCTTTGTTTGCTGAAATTGTCTAGGGTCTTCTAGTGTGGCCTGACTGGAGAGTGAGCACGATACACAGGTGAAGGTGACTGAACGAATTTGCTGATAATTACCCACTTTGGGGCGTATTGCAACACTGATTCCCTGCCCTTAGTCTTAATTCCGCTTCTAGTCAGCAATACAAGAGCCAGTTTGATGTGACTCTTCTTTGCGGCTATCTCCAGTGTTCTACAAATGATCCCTATACATGACAGATTCCTACCTTTCCAACCAGCATTTCAAACATGGTCACGCCTACAGCCCACCAGTCCACACATCTGTCATAGGCATTATTCATGTACATTTCTGGAGCCATGTAGCACCGAGTTCCAACCAAGCCCATTATTTTGTCATCGGGGTGATACACTGGAACACAAGCAAAGAGGAATTAAATTAGAGGGGTAACGTCACAGTTGGTCTGACTAATGGCTAACTGTATTCTATCGATCAGTGATTATCACTAATCAATATTATCTGAAGAGCCAGAGGGCGAGTATAACTGGACCAGGAAATCTTACCTGCTTTGCTGAGCCCAAAATCTGCCAGTTTGGGATATCCAGTTCCATCAATCAGTATATTCTCTGGCTTTATATCTCTGTAATAAGAATATATATATATAATTAATTATAATAACTCTTCCTGATCCCAAATCTACGAGCCTCTGTAATGATCTTTAGTGCTTACCGGTGGACGATGTTGTTGTCATGCAAGAACTGCACCCCGAGTACAATGCAGGCACCGTAAAATCTGCAGAGATAAACTCACATCAGTATCAAGAAACAAGGGTGTGGGTCACGGGCCAGAAGAAGGGGAACAAACTGCTTTTCTGCTATTTTAATCAACCATAATAACAAAAGTGGAAAGAAATGCCTCCATCTATCCAGATATCTATGGCCTGGTTTTGGTGATCCAGCTTAACTTGATCCCCCTATAACAGTCCAGCGATACTTACCTAGTTCTTTCCAGTGGAAGTGGGCCATCTCTCAGATGTGATGTCAAGGTGCCTCCGCTGGCAAATTCCATAGCCAAAAGCACGTGATGTTCTGTCTGCAAAGCTGAGAATAACCCGATTAGGAAAGGGGTATTCTCCTTCCGCGCCAGCTCTAGAGTGGAAATCTCTGTTTTCAGACTGAAATATAATAGCACCAAAAACAGTCAAAAAACAAAAGAACACGCAGCTTCACTAATGAGAGAGAAGGTGGGATGGTATTAATATAAATATGATTTATACTATGAATACTGACTATGGTATCATGTCCTTCTCATAAACACGGGTCTTCTTCATAGCTTTCACTGCGACCATTGTCCCCGTTCCTACGTGCTTTGCAAGAAATACCTGAAACAGCAAAACATTCCTTTACTCCCCATAAATTCCTTTATAAATAGGTGAATATCACTCGGACTAGGCAGGTACTTACGTTTCCAAAAGCCCCTTTGCCAAGGAATTTACACATCTTGTAGTCCTTAACAGGAGCACTAGGGCTCTGCTGGTCACTGGAGAAGAATAAATAAGAATATCAAACCTGGTAAAGGCAACAGGTGCTCTTATTTTATTTGTATTGATAAAAGTTCCACATTATCTTACGGTATTTGAGCCATTTCAGGGGGATCCTGGTGTATCTGTTCAACTTGCAGCTCTGATTCCTTCAAGATGAAAATAAGACCATTAATATTTAGACTGCTCATTCCATGTAGTGGTTTATATATTCCTATGTATTCTCTTAAGAAACAATGGGGTTATGCAATAAATGGCACTAAGTTTGCCCAAGGGCAATAACTCATAGCAACCAATCAGCAGGTAGCGTTTACTCGTCACCTGTTTAAAAGCTAACATCTTATTGGTTGCTATGGGTTACTGCTCCTGGGCAAACTTAATGCCTTTTATTACATATGGGGGATGGGTTTAAAATCTCTATCAGTTCTATGGTTACAGGAAGACCTGAGACTAAGGGACCTATACTTACATTAGAAGATAAAATGCTAGATACCCAGCTAATCTCAGAACTCCATTTCTGCACTTGCATGGAATCCCAAAATGGCAAGGAACATTCTAATGGGTTGGCTTGCTTGACATTTTCTGTAAAAAAAAGAACAGAATTAGATAATGACTTTTGGAGGTGGATTGGGACAAACTGCAAACATAAATATATATTTAGAGAGAGAGAATCAATACATTTGAGGTGTGTTCTCTAACAACAGTTTTATACAGTATATATACTGTATATATATATATTTATATATATTTATATATATTTATATACAGTATATATAGATACATGGTTAAACATCTCCAAACACTTTACCTGCAGATTCCTTGGCTTCTTTGACATGTATAATGTTCATTATGCCAGCACTTGGTTCATCTTTCAAGGAGTCTGAAGTCTCTACTGAATAAACCTCTTGCAAAGGCAGGATATTTCCAGCAACAACGGACATAGCTGAGTCAATTTCTTCTGGTGTCGGTGGCACTGGACATTATGCAAATTACAAAAGAAATGTTCTATGATCCACACATGGTAGAGGCAATTAGGGATATTGTCCTCTGAGAGACATAAAGTAGATACTTGGTTCAGATACATGATAAATACTGTACCTGGTGATTCGATTACAGCTTCTTCTGATAATCCAGCGCTCAAGTCGATCACTTCAAGTGAACTCTCTCTAGAATCCTGGAAAAGATAATGTTTATAAATATGAAATATGGTTTGGAAGGAAAAGTGAAAGATTAGAGGCTGCCCGAAAGCATTTATGATTATGGATATACTTACTCTGAAAGTATGAACGAGGTTACTCTCAGTGTCTGAGCTTTCTTTCCTTTCTGTTCTTAGTGACATGGGATCTTCTAAAAGAGCAAAAGAATTGTTAGATAATCCCACTACACACATGGATTTTGTATTATTGTCTACAGATCTTGTCAGTCCTAAACATAGAAATGGTTCTAAGTAAATAAATACTGTACCTGGTGATGCTTTGGCTTCTTCTTCATCGGATAACCAAGCATTCCCAGCGAGGTCAAGCAAACTGCCTATAGATTCCTGTAATGATAATAAATGATAATAAAAACCTAAACTATTGTGGCAAAAATTACAATACATTATGATATTTTCACATATTTCAAAATTATATTAAAGACTTTGTATCTAGTAAGTAAAATGCACTTACGCTCCAAGAGACCTCTGAAACACAATCGGAATCAGTATCGGAGTCTATAAGAAGCTCCTTCAGCCGATTTGGTTCCTTCAGCTCAGGTTCTGGTTTATTGCACTCTGTAAAGTCAAAGAAAATGAATGAATGACCCAGGTATAAAACCATTCAGTGACTCAAGATAAACAGATCGACTGCTGAAATAATGTACCTAGAATAATCTCATCTTGTCTCATCATTTTCTCCTTATCAGACTGGAATTTCTTCCTAAACAAAGTCTTCCTTTTCTTCTTCTCTTTAGGTCTGACTTCTGCATCCTGGAAAGTCAACATGGCTGCAGGTAAGTACCACTGAGCTATTTGGTAACAGCACAACACATTGGTATCTATATTGTAACATAGCAGGGATTGTATTTATGTATGAATATTAAGGGGCAGATTTATCAAGGGTCGAAGTGAATTCAAGGAAATTTTCAAAGTAAGAAAATTCGACCATCAAATAGGATACTTCGAATTCGATTCAAAGTAAAATCTTTAAATATTCGACCGTTCGATAATCGAAGTACTGTCTCTTTAAAAAAACTTCGATTTCAATACTTCGCCAAATTAAACCTGCCGAAGTGCTATGTTAGCCTATGGGGACATTCTAGAGCATTTTTCTAAGTTTTTGGAAGTCGAATTGAAATCATTCGATCAATTGTTGAAATCCTTCAAATCGTTCCAATTACTTTCGACCGCAGGATACCCAAATTCGATTAAAAAAACTTTGACTTTGATATTCAAAGTATTTCAATTCGATGGTCGAATTTCAAAGTATTTTTAACTTCGAAATTCGACCCTTGATAAATCTGACCCTTTGTATGTTAGAGATGGGGAGGGAGGCCATAGTTTGTATCTTGCCAAAGGCCAGAGTGTAGGGCTGAAAAGAGGAATAAGGAATTTGGTTCCCAATCTTACAGGTGCCTGTATGAGACACGGGTCTAATAGATCCTTAGTATTAAGATTTGGTTTAGACTAGTAATTAGGAAGGAATTCAATCGTGTAAAAACATGAGAGTGGGAAGTCCAACCCCTAAAGACACCTGTTTAAATGCATTTACATGCACTGCCCTAGTGGATTATAGTCTCAGTAGCCCATGTCAGCTCATTAGGTGCTACTAAGGACATGAAAGTGATGAGGAAATGCACAGAAGAAAAGCAAAGCCAATGAAAGTCATGGAAATAACCAACGAATAACTAAAAAAAGAAGGATGGCAGAGACTTACTGTAGCAATTGAGATCTCTGAATCCTAAAAACAAAAAGCAAATAATATTAAAACATGTGGCTCTTTATTGTAACCCCCCCCACAAAAACAGAATAATGTGTGTGTTACCCTGGAGTCGTTCCTAAGAACACATTTCCCATAAACATATAGCGAAGGTCCCGATTACTTTCATTTAAATAACAACTGAAGCCCAGAAGGCTGAGAATGTACCAGTTTACTTGGTTCCCTTTATATGACAGAGTAAGAGCAGCCTTACCTTTGTCTTACATCGGAATACATTGCGGATAGCTTTATATATCCTTCGAAACATTGTTAATCCTGTGCAACGACAATAATAATAAAATATTAGAATCAATATGGAAAAATGTGAACAAATAGGTAAAAATCAGTCATTTTGAACTAATTCTTTGAAAAGAAGGCAATAGAAAGTGGAAAAGCTCGAGCAATACAGAGCATTGATATCTGCCTCACATAAAGCAATAGAAAGTGTTGCGCCAGCTAAAGAGGCATCAGGTGAATTAGAAGCACATAAAGCAGTTAAAACATTAAACATAAAAACCAAAAAACAACTGTTTTCTTATATGTCTGTACTTACAGTTATTTGTATAGATCAGTTGGTGTTAAATAAAAGTTTTAAAAGTTTTAGTAAAAGTTTTAAAATAAAGTTTTGTTGTTCAGGTACGAGCAGCAAAAAAACCCACTTCTGCACCGCAGCTGAACAACTCGCAACTGGCACAACACCTGCTAACTCTTACTATCTGCTCTTGGAGCATTGTGACATCATTGTGTCATCACATGATCAGCATTACTATCTGCTCTTGGAGCATTGTGACATCATTGTGTCACCGCATGATCAGCATTACTATCTGCTCTTGGAGCATTGTGACATCATTGTGTCACCGCATGATCAGTATTACTATCTGCTCTTGGAGCATTGTGACATCATTGTGTCAGCGCATGATCAGTATTACTATCTGCTCTTGGAGCATTATGTCATCACTGTGTCATCACATGATCCACCTGCAGGAAGTAGCCTGATGCCTCTGCCCATTAAGCACATAGTCTAAACGATAAACAATGCAGATTTTGTCCAGTTTAGTAACGATAAGCCCAGATGCACTGTTGTTGTATAAGAAACTACCAATGGAAATAAGAAAATGAAAACACACAGGCCACAGAAGTGTATTTGTAATTTTTTTAACACAGTTTCTATGGGATGTTGCTCATATTGAGGTGTGTTTGACCAGTGATGCAGTTGTACTATGTGAAACAGACAAATATAATGATGGATAAATAAATGGGGCTTGGGGATAAATGGGGCTTTCCTAGCTTCAGCATGTGACATCTCCCCTTTATCAATAGACTGTATCCGGGTATCAGTGGTGCCCAATCATGTGACCAAACCAGTGCCAGTAGCTTGTATAACTGACAAAGCATGTTTAACTGATACAAACATCTATGAAAACTCAAAAGTCACCGCTCCTCCTGAGATGGAATATAAAGCTAGCATGTTACTGTGACATGAATGGGCAGATGTGATGCCTGATATTCTTAGGAAGGGAATCAGGCTGCTCCTCAGTACTATTATTCTTCCTCTCCTCACTCAGCCTCTATTCTCCTAGTCTCTTTTCTTTACATACTATAATCTATTTTTCCATCTACAGTATTTAGCCTTGTTGTACTCATAGAAATAGGGAATGGCCATGAAATAGGCCAAATGTTTATCAGCATGAGGGGCCACTGACATTGGGAGTTTTCCAGGTATCCCATTGGGCCAGTCCGACACTGCCTCCATATATGACAGACTACCTTGATCCTCTGGCCAATGGGCCGGTAGAATGAAAGCCCAAGGTTGCCCCCATGCCCTGGGAGTAGTGACCCAAGGTATTGAAATTGCCCAGTGTGTGGTGGCTCATGCAACACTAGTAAGGCACTTGGTCCATGTCACTTCTCGTTTTAATGCTGCACTCGCTTCTTTTTCAGATTTTTTTTTATATTTCCACCCATCAGTCAGGGCTATAACCATGATTTTATTATTTTACTATTTATTATGCACTCCATTGTGTAACTTTTTAAAATATATTTTTATATATACACATTCCCCCCCCCCATGTCTTTTTCACTTTGGGGTTTGACGGAGCACTTGACCCATTAGGGTGCTGTCACACAGACGTAGGGTGGACAACGTGTGGCCTTTAGGTTCCGGTTCTCCCTGAACAAAAAACAAGACTTTGGCCTTGGAAGAAACGCTGGAGGAAGCCTCTACCAGGGGACAGTCAGGAAGCAAAGGAGAGTCTGAAGACTTTTGTCTTTTGGAGCCTTTGGCAGGGCTTGGGGATAAACTGGGCCTCCCTAGCTTTGGCATATTTCATCTTGAAGACTTGTTTTTAATCTGTGCCTTTTGGCCTGTGGGGTTCGAGAATTTGGCTTTATTTCTTATATGGATGGGCTATTTTTGTACCCTTTGTTTATATGTGATTTGCACTTTTTTGAACGTTCAGACTTCGAAACAGCGACCTTGGGCTTTCAATAAAAACAATCATTTCTACCCAAAACCCAGCACTTACGATAACAGTCAATGAGCATTAAGGGTAAGAAAGCAATGAATAGGTAGAACAAGGGATAGGGGAAGGGCTGTCATCTGGTTGGTATTTAACCGGCCCACCCAGTACAATCGGTGCTCAATCCCAATGTTATTAACAAAGGTAAAAATATAAAAGGATGGTGTTTTTTTCCAAAAAAGGTGGCCCATGATAGGGGATAGGAGAGTGGCAGTGCTAAAGGGGTGACAGGGTGCTGCAGTGAGAAAATGGGGGATTGAGAATTAGGCAGTGACTTCTGTCTGAGAGTTATCTGGGAGTCAGGCTGGATGTTATCTGGGAGTTATTTAGGAGTCAGGCTGGGATTTAGACTGGGGGTTATCTGGGAGTCAGGCTGGGAGCTATTTGGGAGTCAGGCTGGGAGTTATCTGGGAGTCTGGCTGGGAGTTATCTGGGATTTAGACTGGGAGTTATTTGGGAGTCAGGCTGGGATTTATCTGGGATTTAGACAGGTAGTCAGACTGTGATTTATCTGGGAGTCAGTGAGTGGTTACAATAAAATAACCTCTCGAAAGATTGCTTTGTTGTATTTGGATATAATGAAATTACAATATATCACAATATATTAGGCTTTTCTAGATAAGAGTACATAGAAAAACATGTGGTGGTGTTTTCGAGTGGGTGTGGTTAAGGAGGGTGGTTAGAATGGATTGGGACCTGATCATTTTGTTTTGCACCTTGGATTTCACTCTTAAAATCTGGTAACCTTAACTTGATGGCAGTTATCAAAGTATGATAAAATTGTATGTAAACCCAGCCCCGGATAAAACATGCATTTACTAAAGCTACCACTAGAGGGCGATAAAGAAGAAGCTTTGCAACAGCGCATGTGTAATTCCCTGGCAACTGCAGGTCTATAATCAAGATCAGTCGATTACAGAGTGAGCAGACGCGAGTAGTCGAGCTCTGAGAGAAGGATGTTGGCTGGCTGTAGGGTGGCTCTGCCCAGGGGGCTAAGGTGCTGCCAGAGAGTATTATCGTGGGTGCCTGTTGTTATAATATCACTGGTGGTGCTGTGGTCTTACTATGCTTACGTCTGGGAGCTTTGTTTAGGTAAGTGCGGAGCGCTTGGGCATTGTATGAGGAGGAAGTGTCAGCCAGGCTTTTATAAATCCGTATCTAGGAGTGGGCGGGGCTGTGGGAGAGATTGACAGAGGCTCGTTGGGGGTATAGCGGGTTTTGCGGCTGATGTGCTAATGTCACTGCACATTGGAGCAGTTCTATCCAATTCTTACTGTCTGTGTGCTTAGGGGAAGGTCTGTGTGCTTAGGGGAAGGGGTGTAAGCGGTGGCTGGTGATTTCAGTGATGTAGATGAAGCCTGTAATTACTAAACCCTTAATGGAGAAGGAAAGGTGAAGTCATTGGGGGATTCTAATTTGTTAGGCTCCTCCAATAACTAATGGCTAACCTCCTACCCCTGGCTGGTCTTCCGCTCCTTTAAAAATATGCACAAATCTGGGCTACTTCAGTGCATCAGCACATTGCCACTGTCTAGACACTGTCAACAGCTTGTCTAAATCACGCTCCTGTTTCCTGCTTTTCATTCAGATACTTATTATGTTAAGGTTACATAAGAAATAGTTGTTTGTGAAATATAACAATGTACATGTTCTCAAAAATCTATATTTAAGTAATATTTTCCATGGAACATAATGTCAACAATGCTTTTATTGCTGTAGATCATAATGGGACATCATCACTAAAAGCAGACCTCGCATTAGTAAAGTATGGGCACTCCTGGTCTAGGTTCCATCATAGCATCCTACTCTGGATGAGCACACGCGTGTGCAAAACCTTATTGGAAATGTATGTATTGCGTACACACACACACACACACACACAGACACAGACAGGCACTGTCCATATCTAGGAAATGCCTGGAATAAAATGGCAGCTACATTTTCTACATAGACCTTCCCTGGGCTGGTACTGGGGGATTAAATAAAGTGTTGTGATTATAGTGTGAATTAGTGTGTAGGGTGTTGATTTGGGATGGGCTTTCAACTTTTGGGGGGATGGGAAGGGTAACAGTTATAGGCATAAAGAGACAGTTCAGTGTAAAAATAAATTCTGAGTAAATAGGCTGTGCAAAAGAAAAAAATATATTTCTAATATAGTTAGTTAGCCACAAATGTAATGTATAAAGGCTGGAGTGACTGGATGTGTAACATAATAGCCAGAACACTACTTCCTGCTTTTCAGCTCTATAACTCTGAGTTAGTCAGTGACTTGAAGGGGGGGGGGTCACATGGGTCATAACTGTTCAGTGAGTTTGCAATTGATCCTCAGCATTCAGCTCAAATTCAAAAGCAACAGTTATGACCCATGTGGCCCCCTCAAATCACTGATTGGTTATTGACTGGCGACCTATCAGTGGAAACCAGGAGAGCTGCAAAGCAGGAAGTAGTGTTCTGGCTATTATTAAAATTAAAGACAGGTGGACTGGTACCTTTGAATGCAAAGCTGTAGCCAATTCCTTGTATACAGCGTCGGACTGGGCTTCCGGGACAGTGGGAAAAATCCCCATCCCTTGTGGGGCCCACTGGCCGAGACCCGCTAGACATAGCCGGCGCTCCTGACCTCCCCCCACCTGATCGCTCGAGGAAGGCGCGAAACAGGTATAGAGTTACAGAGGGAGCCCAGTGGCTCGGGCGGTGGGGGGCCTTGCCACTGGAGGGGGAGTGGTGGAGGGGCCCTGCTACTGGGGGGGGTGTCGGGGCGCTGATGTGTTTCCACTTGACAAAGCCTGTAGGCTCCAAACATGTTGTGCTTATACAATAAACCACATTGAGCAGTTCACCTGCCTCCAGGCCGTTCCTCGTTTTTCCTAATCATGTGTTCTGGCTATTATGTTAGACACCCAGTCACTCCAGCCTTTATACGTTACATTTTTGACTGACTAACTATATTAGAAATATTTTTTAATTTTGCACAGCCTATCCATTTACCCAATTTTTATTTTTATACTGAACAATTCCTTTAGCATTCTGTTGTTCGAGAAGCGAGGCGGTATGAGGGCCAATTACAGCGCAGTGGCCTGCAGTTACGCAGCAGATTGAGGCTTCGGAGGAATGTGAGCAGTGATATAACTATAGAGGAAGCAGATCTTATGGTTGTGGGGGAACAGGGGGGCCCAGACTGCAGGGCCTGCTGCCTCTGTAGCAGCTATTTACCCTGAAAATTCACAGGCCCCCTGCAGCAAGCGGCAGTTTCCTGCTTGTGCCAGGCCCCTCTGAATTTGGCTAAATGTGAGGCACTTTTTGGGTACTGCAGAACTCATCTAAGAAGCTTCTATTATTGCATTAGTTTAACATTTATTTGATTTTCCTCCACAGTGACTGTAACAAACCCAGTGGAAAAAGGTAAGTAGACCAGTAACTCCATGGTTCTCTTCATATTTCTCTATATGTATATTATAGACTTGCAAAGCTGATGACATTATTTTAGTACAAGTATGGGACTTTTATCCAGAATATCCAGATGTTATCAGCAGTGGGCATAAACTCGGCACTAGTGTTGACCGAATCAGTCCCAGTTTGGTTCGGCAAAAATTTGCAAAACTACCGAAATTCACAAAAAGCCTTAAAGTTAAAGGGCAGGTTTTTGCAGTGACTGTGCAACTTATTTTTGCACAGTGATTTTCAGTGCACAATACACTGCCTGTGAAACCGGCTGAAAAATTTTGCTTATCACTGCTCGGCACAGAATATTAGTTTAGATAGAATTTTTTTAAAGAGTTAAATAAAATTAAAACAGGCTGTCATCTGCTACAAGAAGTTGTGCAGTGAGTAATCTCTTTTCTACTGTGTGTTAAAGTCCCTTCTTTCTCATCACCAGCTGCATACCTCTTGATCTTTCATACGGTTTTTCTGCTCTTTATTTGGACCTACTGGAAAGCAATTTTTACTCCCCCAAAGCAACCAACTAAAAAGGTAAGCAACAAGACACAAGCTGCAGCTACAGGTGTAAGCGTAAAGAATTCCTTAAAGGAAAACTATACCCCCCAAACAATGTAGGTCTCTATAAAAAGATATTGCATAAAACAGCTTATAAGTAAAACCCTGCTTCGTGTAAATAAACAATTTTCATAATAATATACTTTTCTAGTAGTATGCGCCATTGGGTAATCATAAATAGAAAACTGGAATTTAAAAAATAAGGGCCGCCCCCTGGGATCATACGATTCACTGAACACACACATACCAACAAACCATACATGTTAGGTCACATGAGCCAATTAACAGCAGAGTTCTGTCTTTTGCTTCAACACTTCTTCCTGTTACAGTTTGAATTGTACTATTTCTGGTCAGGTGATCTCTGAGGCAGCACACAGACCATCATGAAATGGTGGTTCAAGGCAAGAGATGTAAAAGGGGCAATATTTACTTAAATATATACCAGTTTGGTAAGATTCTTTAATATGCCACTTAATATGATATAAACTATCTGTTGCTTAAGTGTTCATTTTGGGGGTATAGTTTTCCTTTAAGCTGGTCATAGACGCAAAGATTCGATCATACGAATCCTTGTTTTGTACGATTTTCGGACTGTGTGTGGAGAGTCCCAAGGATTCGAACGATCTGATTTTTGTGTCTATTGCCAGCTTTAAAGGGGTTGTTCACCAACTTAACTTTTAGAATGTTAAAGCATGTCCGATTCCTAGCAACTATGCAACTAGTCTTCATTATTTATTTAATGATTTTCTGCTTATTTCCAGCTTTCAAATGAAGGTCACTGACTCTAAAAGCCAAAAAGCTATTGCTCTGTTATCTTACAATTTACATATTATTGTTTCTTTTTAATCCTTATTTTTTCCTATATTATTGTTGCTTTTAGTTCTCTCCCTCTCCTGTTCTGATTTCAGTCTCTCATTAACACCACTTCCTAGTTGTTAAGGTAAACGAGACCATAGCAACTTTATTACCCTTACACATCTGTGTGTTGAGTTTTACTATTGCAATAATTAACAATACACTTCATTGAACCAGTCTCTCTCTCTCTCTCTCTCTCTCTCCCCCCCCCAGTATATATATAAATTATGTATATATATATTCATGAATCTCTGTAATCAAGGCGTAACTGTACTTGTAGTTTTTGCTGCCGTACGCCGAAAAGGAGCGGTACGATAATGAAGAACGACCCGAAGCTCAGAAGCAAATTGTGGCAGAATTTGCAAGAAAATTACCAGTTTATACTCGGACTGGAAGTGGAGGTCTGTACTGGTCATTCTACTGAGTATTCTTGAGATTGTTAAATATAAACACAGAGCATGTGCTGAGCACCCCTTTTTTTGAGGACAGGTCTCTGAATGTTGTTCTTAGAGTTCAGTGTGTGAATATCTATAATCATGTCTGTTTGCTATCCCTAACTTTGCAGCAACTCGATTTTGTGACACGTGCCAGATGGTGAAGCCTGATCGCTGCCACCACTGCTCAGTCTGTGGGATGTAAGTGTTTGTGCTGAAATAATGGCTAATCTTTCATGAATCGCTCAGCGGATGAAATAACCATTTATTTACCATTGGTTCTTTTGTTACTTATTTCAGGGTGTGCTTTACCTTTCAGTTAACTTTTAGTTATAGAATGCCCTATTCCTAGAAACTTCTTAAACAACCTTTTGTTTTTTTTATAGTTTTTGACATATCAGCCGCCTTCTTCCTACTCTTTTCAGCTTTCAAATGGGGTCATTGACCCCATCTAACAAACAAATGCTCTGCAAGACTACAAATTGATTGATATTGCTATTTTTACTACTCCTCTTTCTATTCAAGCCCTCTTCTATTCAGATCAGTCTCTTATTCCAATCAGTGTATGGTTGCTAGGGTAATTTGAACCCTAGCAACCATATTGCAAACTGGAGAGATGCTGAATAGCTCAAACACCACAAATAATAAAACATGAAAACCAATGCAAATTGTCTCAGAACATCACTCTCTACATCGTACTAAACATGCATTTAAAGGTGAAAAAACCTTTGCACCAATTACCTGATTGAGAGAGAGCATGCAGAAAACTTAAACTTGCAGAAATTGAATTATTCAGCTCTTAATAAAAAAATAATATTTTTTTCTTCCTGGTGCAGGTGTGTTCTAAAGATGGATCATCACTGTCCCTGGTAAGTAAGCAGCACACCCTCCATTCATCAACATACCTGATTTCAGGTCATTATCAGGGATGGGCGAATTTTTTCGCCTCGTTTCGCCGAAAAAATGACGCCCATAGACTTGTATGGAGATGTGCGACAAAATAATTTCGCTGTGCGACAAATATTTTTTGACGCCCATAGACTTTAATGGGCGTCTGCGACATTTCGCCGGTGGCGAATTTTTAACGAAACGGCTCAAATTCGCCCATCCCTGATCATTATAAAATCAAATCTTGTCTTTTTCTGTTATTTATTTGAGACTTATTACCTCTGGTAGTAAGCAGCTTTCTACATATACAGCTCCTGAAGTCAGGTTATATAAATGTATACATGGGCACTGATATTGGCAGTGTGTTACACAGTGTGTGTGAAATATAATTATATTATAATTTTACAAATATGTGTATATATACACACCAAATGTGGAAAAATAGAAAATTCAAATACTATGCGTCAAAATTCAAATACTTAACTGTATATATTTTTTTTTTTTTTTTTAATTAAGCACTTTTTTTATTTTACTTCACGATTTATCCACTATTTTAACCGAATCGCAAATGTAATACATTCAAAAATATGCACATTTGAATGCTGTTTGGCACAGATGGGTAGAATATAAAGGCTGTGACACCATCTTTGTAGTATTTTATGTGTACTTCTCTAACATCTTCTCTCAATATTGTTTTTTTACACATTGATATTTTCTAGGGTGAATAACTGCATAGGATATTCAAACTACAAGTTCTTCCTTCTGTTCCTTGCCTATGCAATGTTGTACTGCTTGTATATTGGCTGCACAGTTTTCCAGTACTTCATTTTGTACTGGACGGTAAGTGTTATTTTTACAGAGAATCCAGTGCCAAGATACACACATACAAACACACATTGCCTGATGCTCTCATACATATGGAGAGTTGCCTTTTGCTCAAATTTTTTGGTGGGTAATAGGGCTTTAAATATAGACCGATATTTATACAGTTTGGTCAGATGTACAGGGCCATCTCTATTCTAGTATGTCTGTAGGAAGCATCGTAAATCAAATTTACATTTAAAACTGCAGTGGAATTGTGTCCTGAGCTTACTTGTTTTAGTCACTCTGCCAAAAAATCCTGTTAAGGACTCAAAATACTGCGTAGATATATATATAGTATTTCACAGCAGTATATTAGTATTGTATTTTTTTTTTATTGCAATAAACAATTAGACATTCTCTCCTTCTTATAGGATACATTGTCAAATGGCCGAGCAAAATTCCATGTGCTTTTCCTGTTGTTCGTGGCTTTGATGTTCTTCATCAGCCTGATGTTTCTCTTTGGATACCATTGCTGGCTTGTTAGCCTAAACAGAACCACACTGGGTAAGAGTTATACAGTAAACCATTATTATCCTTTATATAGTGTTATGTGTACATCTATATTTCCTTTCCCGGTGAACTTACAGGACTGTAGCTTACAGTTCTTATAACATTCACACAGGGGATGTGGGTGGTAACTGGATTATCTCGAGAATAGCCTTGCAGACACCAGAAGAACATATGTACTCCTTGGACATTCTGGTCACAGTTGAAGCTTCCTCCCCACCGCATCCATTCCTTTTAAGGGTGGTGGCAGATAGGGAGAATAGTCGCCCAGCGACAAATCTTCACTACTGCATGCGACTAATCTCCCCAAATGCCTTCCCACCGGCAAAAATATAAATCGACGGAGGGATGGCATATGAACTGCTTCAGATTTCCATGAGGAAACTTGGGGAGACTTTGGAAAGCCGAATCAAATCGTATGCCATCCTGCTGGCGATTTCCTATTCTTGCTGGCCGGAAAGCATTTTGGGGAGATTAGTCGCCACAGAGTTGTCCCTGGACGACTAATCTCCCCTTCTGCCACCACCCCAAAAGTCACTCTGTATCTTGATCTGCTACAAATCTGCAAAATTGCTCATCAGAATTAAGGTTCTGTTAGTCTTCTAATCCTCTTCTATCAGTTGCTGTTATGGATCTTGCGGTAGCATGCGCAGTAGAAGCTTGTTCAGGATGTGATTGAACTATGCATGCTCGTGTAAGATCTGTGTTTCCATTATTACAGAAGAGGGGCAGAGACAGACAGAAGATTGCACCTTTGAGCTCCGCTATATTCTAGATATGGTCATACATGTTTACATCCTGTCTTGCTTGTTGCAACTTGGCACCATCAGAAATGTCTTAACTACTTTAAAAGAGAACTAAACCACCCCACAGCCAAAAGCCCTCCTCCCGCACAATTCCACTCCAGAACAACCGTCCCCTCTAGCAACACGACCCACACATGCAGAACAGCACAGCGGAGCACAGGGACGCCATGTTCTTTAAGTGAGCGCCAACACTTCAGCTACCGGCATATGTGCAGTTGGAGCCGAAAAGCTCTGTAAATTATGAAAACAAAGAAGAGGATCCACAAGATACCGAAGCTTGAAAACATAGGGCCCCTTAACTCCGCTGCACTATTCTGCATATACAGGTCATTGTATCCAGAGGGGACACCCAGTCCAGTACAACACCATGGCGGGAGGAATTTTAATGAAATTCGCAGTCATGAGTGGCAAAGTTAAATAAAGGTGCTAAACTTCACTCTTGTAGAAACCAGTAGCAACGAATAAAACATTTAGGGAAAAGGCTCAGAGTTTGCTTGTGATGTAGTAGTGCATGGCAGCCAGATCCTTCCATTTAAACAGCACACCAGTAACTACTACATGCTGGTTGGTTGATACTGGTTACTTGAACTTAACAAAGCTTTTTACTTGTTATTGTTACAATTCCCCCCTTATTTTTGTTGCCTAGACTAACGAAAACTAACTGCTTTCGATCTGACACGTCCAAGTAACAGGAACATGTCACTATGCATATAAAAGCCCTTGTATTGCTAATCTTTTCTCCTGTTGGTGTACCCTTGCCCCTCAGCATCTTCTTACTAATCCATACTGTTCTCGGACATGACTGGAAGACAGATGTAAGCATAGCCCCATGACCCATCCCCAAACACGACATATCTCATGACACAATAGTTAGAAGGGCCCTGGGGTGAGACTGGGAGGCAAATAAAAAAGTAAAGAGTAGCAGTGCCAAGGTTTAAATAGCAATAGCGATGCATTCCTGTTAAAGACTGTGTCTTTATCTAAATCATTTATTGTTAATATCAAGGAACTATTCAATAAAGATCCAACACTTATGTGTAAATTATGTATTTCAATTTCATCATAAAATCTTCACAGGTGCACATTTATAAACTGTGTTCCTTTAGCCTGATTCCTTGCTGTGTTTCCAAATGACTGCCTGTATTCAGGTGGTATTTTGCAAATGTAATTTCCCTTATGCTAGAAAACAGCAGCAATGTGCCTAATAAAATAATAATAATAACTTGTCCCTGGGGTAACCCAATCACATGCTTTACAGACTCCTTTTTGCAGTTAGTTTTCATTTTTAATTATTTAAGTTTTTTGAGTTACTTAGCTTTTTATTCAGCAGCTCTTCATGTACAAATTACCCTAGCAACCATGCAATGATTTGAATAAGAGACTGAAATATGAATAGGAGAGGGCGTGAATAGAAAGGTAATAAAAATTAGCACTCACAATACATTTGTAGCTTTACAGAGCATTTGCTTTTTAGAAGGGGTACGCAACGCCCATTTGAAAGCTGCAAAGAAGCAGAATAAAAAGGCAAATAACTATAAAACGATAAAAAAAAAATAATAATGAAAACCAATTGAAAAGTTGCTTAGAATTGGCCATTCTATAACATACTAAGAGATGCCTTAAAGGTGAACCAACCCTTTAAATAACTGGACATTTCTGTACATGTGTGTATGTATTGAATGTTTCAAATCTGCTGCACCAGTAAAAATTATTTATTTTTGTTTTTTAGAGGCATTTTCCACTCCGGTCTTTCAGAGTGGCCCGGATAAAAATGGCTTCCACCTGGGTATTCGCCGGAACTTAGAGCAGGTGTTTGGAAAAGAAAGGAAACTGTGGCTTATTCCTGTATTCACAAGGTAGGTATTTTGCAATAAACCATGTGTCGAAGTACTGTCTCTTTTAAAAAAAAAAACTTCGATCCCCTACTTCGCCACCTAAAATCTACCGAGGTGCAATGTTAGCCTATGGGGAAGGTCCCCACAGGCTTTCTAACAAGTTTTTAAAAATCGTTTGATCGATGGATTAAAATCCTTCGAATCCAACGATTCGAAGGATTATGTTGTTCGATCATTCGATCAAACTATTTGCGGTAAATCCTTCAACTTCGATATTCGAACTCGAAGGATTTACATTCGGCAGTCGAATATCGAGGTTTAATTAACCCTCGATATTCGACCATATTTAAATCTGCCCCTTAGTGTTATTTGAAAAGTGACCCCTTTTGCACTGCTGACGCTACTCGATTGGAAGAAGGCTTGGCACCCAAGTACTAAACTGAAGTGCCATAAAAACAAGTCTGAGTATAATCCACACAATAACTTGCTTATGTAAAGCAAGACTTGGTTTATTTAAACTCTCATGGGGAAAACTGTAGGGGAAGTGGGTCCTAGAAGACCAAGTGGGGCCTTTCTGATGAACTAGATGTGTATATGTTTGTAAAATAGTCCTTGTTCTTCTTTCGTGAGGCTCTAAAATTATTTTGCCATGGGACCCAGTAATATCTAATTATGCCATGGGGAATAGAGAGTTTGTAGATGATACACAGGCAAAAAAATTTGAATAGACAAAGCCTAGGCTCAGTGTTTTACATGGAAAAGGGAAGGTCCAGTCAAAAACTGGTATAAAGACATAGATCTCCTTGCAATACAAGGTACATACAGTATGCACTGGTGCCTTCCCCTCTGGGACAATGTGCCATGTATGCAATTCATCCTTGTTTTTTATTGCACTACTTGTACTACTTTAATTTATAATGCATGGCAGAGAACGGATTTGGGGATCTCTTTGTCATCTTAATGTCATTCTTACTGTAGTTGCTTGTAGACTTTGCATGTGAGTGCAGTGATGTCTGACTTGCATGTCTCCTCTTCTTTAAGCCTTGGGGATGGTTTTACCTATCCAATGAGAATGGCCTGCGAGTCCCGAAACCCACTTTTAGCTGCAGAGAATCAGTGGGAAGATGATTTGACAGATGAAGAGAGCCAAGGTAGGTAAAAAGAGGGACTTTGATCATTTGCAAATCCTAATGAAATGAAGTCTGGCTTTGGAGATTGAAATAAAAACATTTCCCTTGTTTTGCAGCATATTGTGAAACTTCACACATAACAGTACACATTGAGAAATAGTATTTGGGATACTTATAATAAAGGTAAGTGTATAAACAGGTGCTTGATATTCAGGTGGATGAAATTGGGTATTGGTTCAAAATAGTGCACACATGAAGTAATGTCCCCACCTATAAACTCTATAAAGATTGTCTTTTTTTCCATTTCTTTAGCTGTTCCCTACCAGCACAGGATACTTTTTACTCTATTTCCATGTTGGTTTAGTCTCATTTTCCTTTGTTTCAAATAGGGATGCACCAAATCCAGGACTTGGTTCTGGATTCAGCCAAATCAAAGCCCCTGTCTGAATCCTAAACTTTGTGCTATTTTCACCCGTGTGCCAGAAATTTCCACGCAAAGTGAGGGTTTGGATTTGGTTTTGGATTTGGCCAGATCCAGTGAAATGTATTCAGGCAACAATGGATTTGGCACATGCCTAGTTTCAGATCCTTAGACGTTTTGTATACTACTCATGATGACTTAGAACGGACTGCAAGGCTTAGGCTTAACTATTGGAATAATGAATTGATCATATTTTTGATAAAATTACAATAGCTAGGAGTAAGAAAGTTTTCCCTTTCTTTGAGGATGGGGCCTGGCACCAATTCATGATACTTCATTGGGTGGACTGGGGACATAGAAATATCAGATACTGATAATTAGGTTTGGTGTATGTAATTTTTTTTTTTTTTAATTTGCAGGGGCAAAAACATCACAAAGCTTCTTTCTCAGAATGCCCCAGTAAAGAGACTGAATCCAGTATCCCTATACCAGACTGAAGTGATGTAGGAACACAATGTACTTCTCAGGGGCGGCCTAGTCTGAGCCGTTGTATTAAGGCTGCTATTCTTATGGAATTAAGGGGGTAGAGGATGTATTTAATGAGAAGGGAAAGTGGGCCAGTCATATTTTTAAACTACTTATTTTGTGGGTATTCAAAAACACTGATCAGTAACTGATCAGTGAGCTTGGGGTATTTGTATAAATGCAGTTTACAGATACAATAATACTGGAAGGGAATGGCTTTTTTTTTCTTAATTCATCTTTTCATTATTTCAAATATATGTGCACCTCTTTGCTGTGCCCGTGTGTTTGGAACAGAAAAGGGGTTCTGTAGGGGTTGTTTTTTATATTGTTCTTTTTCTATTTCAACCTAAATTCATTATTATGTAATCTAGGGTAGGGATGAAACTCCTCCCAGCATCCTTCAGCTAATTCAGCTTGTATAGGATAATGGGAATGAAAGATTTATACAGGTATGGGACCCCTCCGGAAACCCGTTATCTAGAAAGCTACGAATTATGTAAAGGCTGCCTCCCATAGACTCCATTTTATCCAAATAAAAAATAAAAAGATATAATTTTACATAGTTAAAAAAACCAAAGTCTGTCAAGTTCCACCCCTCCAAATGAAAACTCAGCATACTTATTAGAAGCAGAACCAAGCTATTGAGTTTTTTTAATGTTTGCTTTTCTAGTGGACTTAAGGTATGACGATACAATTTACAGAAAGATCCACTATCCGGAAAGCCCCAGGTCCTGAGCATTCTGGATAACCGGTCCCATACCTGTAGTAGCAAAAATATAGATGGTTTTTTATCCCTGCTCTACCCACTTGTACTCCCAGGGTTACTTCTTGAAGGGACAGTATACCCCCTTGTTCAGCATGAGTGCAATAATAAAGCTTGTGCTGAACATACATTTGGTTATTGTATAAATCACAAAAAAAAATCCTGTGGTTTTTGTTCATTCTTGAGCTAAACAGGAAAACTGAAGCCGCTCCATGTTAGATAATTAGATTACCAGAGCACAGATTATCCCCCTGTCTAATGGACCACTGCAAATTTACCATGCAACGAGCAGTCGGTATTTATAAAATAATTTAGTGTCACCAGGGGTGTCGTTATTATCCCCTAAATCATAATACACAAACATGCTTCAGTGCTACATGCCATAAAGATACAGAACTGCATCACATTGAGTTGCAGGATTAGATGCACATAGTATACTCTATAGTAGTCAGAGCTAACACTATAGAGTATGTATGGAGCACACTGCTAGAGTACAGTTATATTGCCTGAGTACAGGTACACCAGCAAGGGAGGTTGAGTTGGGTGCTACCTCCTCAGTAAGAAGGGTTATCTATGTGAATGCAGCTCAGTTACATTGCATGAACTGCCAGTTATGAACTGATAGATATAATAGTGGTATGTGAATATGTATGTTTACACTTCTTACTACATTCCAAATTGTATTCATCCATTGCCAGGGAAGCATGCACAAATAAGGATTCATTTCCTACCTATAGGTACAATTCATGCGTGTCTTCTATATTTCTGCCCCTTTAACTGCTGGTTAAACTACTAGCCTGTCACCTTAATTCATTAAATTAGAATACTGTACATAGGATGGTTTTTTAGAACTTGAAGACCCCCCCTTTAGTCTGCTATTGGTTTATATGGTGCTCCAGTACCGAAGATGGGCAAATTGAAACCCAAGTCTTTCGGTGGATTGCTGGGAGCTGTAGATCGTAAAAATCGAAAAATAATTTCTCAAGCTTTTTTTGGGGGTTTTTTTTTTATAAGTCAGATGTCTGTTTTATCGGAAATGTTACTGTATCCCTTAGGGCAGAGACACACACACTGCTATTTCGGGAGATTAGTCACCCAGCGATAAATGGATTCTTCTTCAGGCGACTAATCTCCTCGAAGTTGTAGATCGTAAAAATCGAAAAATAATTTCTCAAGCTTTTTTTTTTTGGGGGGGGGGGTTTATAAGTCAGATGTCTGTTTTATCTGAAATGTTACTGTATCCCATAGGGCAGAGACACACACACTGCTATTTCGGGAGATTAGTCACCCAGCGATAAATGGATTCTTCTTCAGGCGACTAATTTCCTCGAAGTTGTTGATCGTAAAAATTAAAAAATAATTTCTCAAGCTTTTTTTTTTTTTGGGGGGGTTTTTTATAAGTCAGATGTCTGTTTTATCTGAAATGTTACTGTATCCCATAGGGCAGAGAAACACACTGCTATTTTTCGGGAGATTAGTCACCCAGCGATAAATGGATTCTTCTTCAGGCGACTAATCTCCTCGAAAATCCTGCCCACCAGCTAGAATCTAAATCGCCGTCAGGATGGTGCTTTGATTGCTTCAACTTTCCGAAGTTTCCTTGTTAGGCGACATCAGAAAACGAAGAGTTCCGAGTGCCATCCCGTCGGAAATTTACATTCTAGCTGCCGGGAATTTAGTTCGGGGGGAGATTAGTCGCCTGAAGAAGAATGTGTGACTAATCTCCTGAAATAGCAGCGTGTCTCTGCCCTTACTGGCCAAATTGTTTTCTGTCTGTTAATTTATTTACATATATCATTGTGTTTGTAAATCTTTTATAAAGAAACAACTAGGGATTTCATTTGTGCTGGCCATAGCACCGCATTGACTGCTTCCTTCTAATGCGTCCAACATCAACTACAATATGATAATATATTAGTCCTTCAGTCCAACCCTAGAAAACACAATATACAATCCTCCAGTAACATTTAATTTATAATTAATGAGATAGCATTGCCACATTTCAGACTTTTTGTTTTTTTAGTTAGGGGGGAGGGTCTAAAAATGATTTACAATTCATCAAGATGCAGTGGGTGTTTCTGCTTTATTATATTTAATCACACATACATTATACATTGATTATACGCCCTCATTTTTACAATTAATACATTCTTAGAACATCACTAATTCTGTCGGTCAAGCATAGCCTAATTCAGGGGTGTCCAAACTACGGCCCGAGGGCCATATGCGGCCCAGGATGCATATGAATGTGGCCCATCTTGAAACGATTGGTTCCCGAGGAAATAGGAGGAGGGGGGACTCGGCCCATTGCCCAGTTAGTAATAATACGTCTATTTAATATCCAGGTGTCCCATATTCCAGTGTATAGCTCCATCTGGTTATCCAACTGCCAGTGTAGTTCTTTTCTGTGTATTTCCTTTACTTTTACAAATCAAACGTGTTTGTGTATTTCATGTGTGGCCCCAGACAATTTTTATTTTTCCAATGTGGCCCGACGAGCAAAAAGTTTGGACACCCCTGGCCTAATTCCTTTGGGCTCATGTAATTAAAAAATGAAAGTCCATAAGCGCTATCTGAACTGCCAAATGTATTTATAAAAACCCGGGAACCCCCTGTTGTAAAATATAAGGATTATCCTTCAATCGTGTTAAAAGAGCAGCCCCTCTGCAGAGCCGTGACATAGTGGAATTTACCCCATTAGTGTAAAAGGGGAGAGTCTTATAAATAGATATTTAATTTCATGCCAAATTCTAGACTTTTTTTTTTCTCACTGTTAAAACAAAAAATTAAATATGCAGCTTTATAAACATGCCCGTAAATGTCCTGCAAAATGTACTTCATATTTGTATATAATGATTATTCTGTATATTTGGTTGTAAACTGTATTTATGATTTGTAGGTTTGTGGCGGGGGTGTTTTATGGGTGTGTTTAATCAGACTATGTGGATGTGCAGTATTCCTACCACTTGAACTAACGCCTTTCTATCACTCAAGGGAAAGTCATTATTGCTCTCACTGTGGTTCCTTCTGTTTTTTTTTTGTTTTTGTTTTTTTTTAGAAGGGAAATGTAATGAGAAAAGAGGGGCATTGTATGCCTTAAAGGAAAACTAGACCCCTAAAATGAACACTTAAGCAACAGATAGTTTATATCATATTAAGTGACATATTAAAGAATCTTGCCAAACTGGAATATATATTTAAGTAAATATTGCCCTTTTACATCTCTTGCCTTGAACCCCCGTTGCATGATGGTCTGTGTGCTGCCTCAGAGATCACCTGACCAGAAATACTGCAACTCTAACTTTAACAGGAAGAAGTGTTGAAGCAAAAGACACAACTCTGTCTGTTAATTGGCTCATGTGACCTAACATGTATGGTTTGTTGGTATGTTTGTGTGCACAGTGAATCGTACGATCCCAGGGGCTGTCCTTATTATTTAAAATGGCAATTTTCTATTTAGAATTACCCAATGGCACAGACTACTAAAAAAGTATATTATTATGAAAATGGTTTATCTACATGAAGCAGGATTTTACATATGAGCTGTTTTATGCAATATCTTTTTATAGAGACCTACATTGTTTGGGGGGTATAGTTTTCCTTTAAAGGGATGGTTCACCTTTAATGTAACTTTTAGGGGCAGATTTACCAAGGGTCGAATATCGAGGGTTAATTAACCCTCGATATTCGACTAGGAATTGAAATCCTTCGACTTCGAATATCGAAGTCGAAGGATTTAGCGCAGAAAATTCGATCGAACGATCGAAGCATTATTCATTCGATCGAATGATTAAATCCTTCGAATTGAACGATTCGAAGGATTTTAATCCAACGATCGAAGGAATATCCTTCGATCAAAAAAATTTAGGTAAGCCTATGGGGACCTTCCCCATTGGCTAACAATGACTTCGGTAGCTTTTATCTGCCGAACTAGGGGGTCAAAGTTTTTTTTAAAGAGACAGTATTTCGACTATCGAATGGTCGAATAGTCGAACGATTTTTAGTTCGAATCCTTCGATAGTCGTAGTCGAAGGTCGAAGTAGCCCATTCGATGGTCGAAGTAGCCCAAAAAACACTTCGAAATTCGAAGTTTTTTTACTTCGAATCCTTCACTCGAATTTAGTGAATCAGCCCCTAAGTATGTTATAGAACATTTTCAATTGGTTTTCATTATTTATTTTTTATAGTTATTTGCCTTTTTTTTCTGATTCTTTGCGGCTTTCAAATGGGCTTGCCCAACTCCCTTCTAAAAAAACAAATGCTCTGCAAGGCTACAAATATATTGTTATTGTTACTTCTTATTACTGATCCTTCTATGCAGGCCTCTACTATTCATATTCCAGTCTCTTAGTCAAATCAATGAATGGTTGCTAGGGTCATTTGGACCCTGGTTACCAGATTGGTTAAGATGCAAACTGCAGAGCTGCTGAATAAAAAGCTAAATAAGCCAAAAACCACAAATAATAAAAAATGAAAACCAATTGCAAATGGTCTCAGAATATCTCTCGCTACATCATATTAAAAGTTATCTCAAAGGTGAACAACCCCGTCACAAAAAATTCAATTGTTATTCACTACTTGCTTCTAATGCATTTTCCTTTATACAAATAATGCCAATAGATTGTGTTATTGTCCATTGTCCCGCAATAGGAATGGGTTGTTATTATAAGTATAGGATACTTGCTTGACAAATGTGTCTATGAATTGCTTAGGTGCATTGCTGTTATTTATTGTGCGATTCCTGCTTTTTTTAAGTTCTAATCAGCCTAAAGAATGTATATTTTGTACTTTTTTAACATGGAGCAATTGTAAAAGGGGAGTAACTGTAAAATCATTATCTCTGGTTTAAAAAAAAAAAAAATACAGTGTTTTTGTTACAAAATGTAATTTTGATTTGTGTGTTTTATTAAAATCTTATGGATAATTCGTAGCGGAGCTTCAGTACATCTAATATATTTATATTGTGGTAGGATGGAGAAATGACATGAAAGAAGTGAAGTGTAATTGAAGCTTTCCCTTTATAAAGCATAATTGCATTAAAATGACATAGAAATAGGAGCAGCGGCTCTCAAACTGTGGGGCTGGTCTCTAAAAGAGTGTTCAGTGTCATGACTAGGAGGGCTCGACCCAAAGAGACAGTGAGAGAGAGAGGTTTTGCCTATTGGATCTCCTAGATATGTCTGGAAGCCCAGCTGCTGTGTCAGAACCGTAACATTGCTGATATGACAGTAATGTTTATATGTCTGTGCCCTAATAGAATAGGTCTCAAAATAGATTTTGGAAAGCCAGAAAGAAAGCAACTATACTTAAGGAACATTTGATGGGTGTACATACAATCTTGCAGGAGGACATCTACTACTTCTGCATTAGTAGAGCTAGGCCTTGGCTCTCCCCAGCAAATCCAGTACCCTGACTATTATGTAGTGTGACGCTATTTTGGGCTATACAGACCAACGGTGTTAATTAGCAGCTAGTGCACTACAGCATGGGTTACATGTGACTCTTAACACTTCAGGCTAGGGCCTTCACTACATGGAAGATTGAAGGTGTGGTGTAGTGTTACTACAACTCCCACAGGCTACTGTGCAATAAAACCGGAAAATAATGGGCACCAGGAGGTTCTTTCAGTCAAAAAGAATAAGCTTTTATTGATTCGCAGGGCACTTACATCAGTACAGAGGCATTTGCAAAATATATGTAGGCACATAACTCACACAGAGCTTCAGAGGTAGAGGCAGGTGTATTTTCCTATGGATGTAGTCAAGGCAGTACAGCACCTCCAGGCAGAAATACCTCACATGAGGTCTGGATCCCACCCTGTGAAGTGGTCAGGAAGGAGAACCTAAAGCCTGATACCCTATCCACTGTGGTCCCTTCACTGTAGGCAAATCTTACAGCCTATAAGCTTATTGGAGCACAAAGCTGCTCTTTCTCTCTTCCCTCTCTGTCTTACTCTACTAGAGAGTCTATAGCATTATATTCCTGCCACTCACTAGCCTCATTCACGGGGTCCCTGCTCCCCAACTTATCCTCCTAGAGGTACTGGTCCCTCATTTCTGGGCCTTGCTGTACCCAGGCTCCCCTGGGTACACCCAGCTGGATCAGCAGCCAAAGAGAAAAATCCACCCTTCTCACTCACTATACCAGAGTATGACAGGGTGTGGTAACAGCACCTCCTGGCCAATAGCACAACTATGCAAATTACATCTAGCTACATGGGCATCTGCCCAGCAACAACGGAGATCAGGAAGTATAGGGTAATAAAGCCATAAGGGCATATTATCCCTATGAGTCCCTACTGTAGCAAATACTGTCATGTGTTTCATGTTACTGCTCTCAACTGCTAATAGGTTTTCTACTGTTTATGCCAACAATAAGTTGTAAGAAAATGTATAATTTATGTTTATATTGTACATTTAGAAGGTTCCATTTCCAAGGTACGTGTGCTCTGAAAAAAAAAAAAAAGAGTGGATGTCAATTGCAGATGAATGACCATGAACAAAAAAAAAACCTTGTGCTTCAGGGGGTTATTTATCAAAGGTCAATTTTTAGAGCTATGTGAGTTTTTTTTCTTTTTTTTTTTTTAGACCTCGAATGGTTTCTAATTTAAGAAAAAACTCGGATCCAAATCCAGGGTTAAAAACCCAAAAACCTGAATTGATTAAGTTCTGCGGAAAAAACTAGAATAGTTAGAATTGTGTTTTCGAGTGAAACACACCAAAAAAAACTTGAACGTCATGAAGTCTTTTTAACATCTTCACATGGTTCAAGGGACGTCTGCCTGGTTCAAGGGAACCTGACCTCGACAGGTTTTAGATGGTGTATTTTTGGATTCAAGCTATTTCCAGGGTTGAAGTATAATAAATCTCGAAAAATTCAAGTTTTTAATTAAAAAAAAGTTATTTTTGTAACCTAAAAAATCGGTTATTCTCTCAGCAAAATTTTCTGGGCCCCCTGGTCCCTGTCCACCCCAGATCCCACCCCCAATCCAGATGCTGCCCACACCACAGTAAACAGTCCACACATATACAGCGCTAAAAACAGTAAATAAAATAGTGCCAGGGCTCCCCATAAAAGTTTTTACAAAAACATTGGTGGTCAGGGGCCCCATAGAATATTTTTAAAAATTATTGGTGGCCAGGGGTTTCATAAAATAAAAAAAAAAGTTGGTGTTCAGTGGGAATTACCTCAAGTTCTTCTTCGGCTCCTTCGTGGCTTTGGGTCTTTTTGTGGCTTCTGGTCTTTGACGTGGCTTCGGTCTTTGGTGCCGAATGAACTTTCCAGCATAGCGGGGCCCCCCTTTAGCCCTGGGCCCGGTACACAGTTCACAGCTGTACCCCTGATGACGGCCATGTCTTCAATAACTGCAGACAGACGGAAAGACATCAGTTAATTGAACATTCCTAGCAAACAACTCTACTGTAAACTGGGAAGGAATATCTCAGCAATGCTTAAAGGAACAGTTCAGTGTAAACATAAAACTAGGTAAAAACGCTGTGCAAAATAAAAAAAATATTTTATTATAGTTATATAATAAATAATTATCTAAATAATGGCAGGTGACAAGTCTTGCCCTAACAGGTAAGAGAGATGCAGATTAGAGGTTAGAGAGATGTATAGGAGCAAGTAGTGTTCTGGCTATTATGTTAGTCATACGTTCTCTCCAGCCTTTATACATTACATTTTTGGCTAACTAACTTTGAACCCTTTTTAATGTTTTTACCTTGAATTTAAGCGCACCCTGAATAGCTAAATAAAGTGTATACTATAAGCAATACTGCATTTCAGTGCATCCGATTCACAATCTCTTCCCAATAACATCAGTAGCAATATGCCTGCAGTAAGAGGCAGCCATTGTTTTAGCTCAACTGTAAGTAACTGTAAGTTATCAACCCAAGGGTCCACTGAATCCAGACAGAATCACACAATACCGTAATAGTGATTTTGGAGCCGCTGCCAATTTAGCTGCTGAAATTTCATATTTTGCTTCAACTTCGTCTATCACTTCCGCCATTGTCTTCGCGTATTTGTAGCACTCGCACTTCACTATCACCTTCCTTTCTCCTATAACAACGACTTCTAATTCTTCAGGCTTTTTTCGACAACACGGGCAGAAAACTTTGTAACACTCAAATGAGTATATGCTGCCAAAAAGGGGAAAGAGGAGAAAGATGTAAAAAAAAAAAATATCTATGGAATATCTGAATTTCACATCTTAGTAACAAAGAAGGGCAGAGGCATATTTATTAATGTTCCAAATTGTAATATGCTGTGACTAAAAAAAATTCTAGTCTCAGGTATGCAATTTTCAAAATCATCTTTTTAGCAAATAGATAAAAAAACATTTAAAAAGCAATTATTTTTTAAATCAAGCCTTGAATTTTTTTTATTTATGATTGCCCCTTTTTTCTATTATTTAAAAGGAAAAAAAACCCTTTGATAATGGAGAAAAAGGCATTCACTTTTAGTTGGATTTTTTTTTTCTTTTTAATTGGCCTCTAAAATTAGGATAAGGATTCTAATGTTATCCAAGCATCAATATATAAAACAACAGAACTCACCAGTGGTAAAGGGCAAGTATAATCGCATATCCCAAGATGAAAATGATTGTGAACGAAATCCCGAAAAATGCTGCTGTTAGCAAATTGCTGTTCTTAATAACTGCAGAGAGAAGGAAAGACATCAGTTAATTAAATAGCATAATATCACATATATATATATATATATATATAAAATCCATGTTAAAAAGAATAAAACATCACGGATGCACTGAGTTCATATTAAATTCAGTAGGACTTACTCGCCACTTGGTGATCTGTAAAAATGCTAAATCCATATGAATTGGTAATAAAAGATAATAAGATCAAAATAAAAATATTAAGATCCATGACTGTTATGCTCTTGTTGTTTTACCAACTGGCACTATTTTTCTTTCCTTGTGAATACCTGCTGTAGTACATGTTTGCTGCATTGTGACATCACAGACGTATCTAGGGGGAGGGGCCAATTGGCTTGATTATGTCATAATGCAACAATGAAACAGGTGTGTAAACAAATATTATGCAAATAATTAAGTACTGAGATCTGCATATAATGACACAGAGAATCCATATTGTTATGCACTAATGTAGTATGTTAATGAGTCAAATCCAAAGCAACAACTGTACTGTACAAAAGAATGTCTCAATAATAATTAACAGCACTTCATATAACACTGTAAGGCAAGGACTGTCTGTGCTGTGTGATACTGCTAATGGGTCAGAAACACAAGGCTTAACTGAATCAACTGAATCCATGAAGTGCATAGAAAATACAAAGACAGTTAGGGTCGTTAATAGTCTGGGCTAAAAGCCTGTTAGTTGTATAATACTGCCTATTACCCAGAATGCTAGGAACCTGGGTTTTTATTGAAAAAGCTTTTTCTGTAATTTGGATTACTATACCTTTTTGGCAAATTTATTAAGGATCGAATTGTATTTTCCACGAAAATTTTAGTTTTCAAGGTTATTTTTGTGGTTAAAAATCTATTTTTCAGGTTAAAAAAAAAAAACTAGAATTTTTTTATTTAAAAAAAAAACTAGAATTTTTCAAGATTTGTTATACTCTTACCCTGGAAATAGCTCAGATCCGAAATGATGTATGACACATGTACACATGCTGAATCACTGGCCAGATGGATTTATGATTTGGCCAATGCAGTCCACATCCCATCAGTTACTGAGGTTTAGATTTGGTGTGTGTATTTTTAGTGCAAAATTGAAATACCCTCTTTTTTTATTTGCAAAACATCAAAAAACATATTTCTACCTATATCCACTCTTGGTGGATATGCCTGATTGTGGCAAAACTCTGGACAGAAACTTTCCAATTAGATATTCAATATACAACTACAACCAAACCCAGAAATGGCCCTACTATCTATTCCCTCTATAAAACGCACTAAACTTTAGAATAACCTATTTTCCCACATATTAGTAACAACCAGATGGACAATAGCAATTGAATTGGTTATCACCAACTCTGTCTCTGACCCAAGTGAAATCCAGAGTGGACCACATACATTCAATGTCCTATCTTTCAGCATTATTAACATATACTAGAGAGCAGTGATCCACAATCAGTAGCTTGTGAGCAACATGTTGCTCCCAATCAGGTCAGGACTGAGAATTAAAATAGGCCCTGGCATTTCAGGTACACAGAGCCCCAATCAGCCCACATAGAGGCCCAAACAGCCTCCACCAGCCCACTAAATACTGACTTTCAATGGGACCTTATAGCAGCCCCTCTGGCATTTGCCAGAACCCACAGATTGCCAGTCCGGGCCTGCTCCCAATGGCCTCAAAGCAGGTGCTTATTTTTCAATTCCAGGCTTGGAGGCAAGTTTTGGTTGTATAAAAACCAGGTGTCCTGCTATACAGAGTCTCAATGTAGGTTGACAATCCACATATGGGCTACCAAATGGCCAATCACAGCACTTATATGGCATCCCAAGAACATTTTTCATGCTTGTGTTGCTCCCCGACGCTTTTACTTCTGAATGTTGCTTACGGGTTCAAAAAGTTGGGGATCCCTGCTATAGAGGTTCACAAACAAACTTGAGACTATTATTCCACTGTTACTATAGGCACCATCTCTCCCTACTATACCTGCTATCCCACAGTCACAGTCCCATCCCAGAGACTATTATCCCACTGTTACTATAGGCACCATCTCTCCCTACTATACCTGCTATCCCACAGTCACACTCCCTTCCCAGAGACTATTATCCACTGTTACTATAAGCACCATCTCTCCCTACTATACCTGCTATCCCACAGTCACACTCCCTTCCCAGAGACTATTATTCCACTGTTACTATAGGCACCATCTCTCCCTACTATACCTGCTATCCCACAGTCCCATCCCAGAGACTATTATCCCACTGTTACTATAGGCACCATCTCTCCCTACTATACCTGCTATCCCACAGTCACACTCCCTTCCCAGAGACTATTATCCACTGTTACTATAAGCACCATCTCTCCCTACTATACCTGCTATCCCATAGTCACACTCCCTTCCCAGACACTATTATCCCACTGTTACTATAGGCACCAGCTCTCCCTACTATACCTGCTATGCCACAGTCCCTTCCCAGAGACTATTATCCCACTGTTACTATAGGCACCATCTCTCCCTACTATACCTGCTATCCCACAGTCCCTTCCCAGAGACTATTATCCCACTGTTACTATAGGCACCATCTCTCCCTACTATACCTGCTATGCCACAGTCCCTTCCCAGAGACTATTATTCCACTGTTACTATAGGCACCATCTCTCCCTACTATACCTGCTATCCCACAGTCCCATCCCAGAGACTATTATCCCACTGTTACTATAGGCACCATCTCTCCCTACTATACCTGCTATCCCACAGTCACACTCCCTTCCCAGAGACTATTATCCACTGTTACTATAAGCACCATCTCTCCCTACTATACCTGCTATCCCACAGTCACACTCCCTTCCCAGACACTATTATCCCACTGTTACTATAGGCACCAGCTCTCCCTACTATACCTGCTATGCCACAGTCCCTTCCCAGAGACTATTATCCCACTGTTACTATAGGCACCATCTCTCCCTACTATACCTGCTATCCCACAGTCCCTTCCCAGAGACTATTATCCCACTGTTACTATAGGCACCATCTCTCCCTACTATACCTGCTATGCCACAGTCCCTTCCCAGAGACTATTATTCCACTGTTACTATAGGCACCATCTCTCCCTACTATACCTGCTATCCCACAGTCCCATCCCAGAGACTATTATCCCACTGTTACTATAGGCACCATCTCTCCCTACTATACCTGCTATCCCACAGTCACACTCCCTTCCCAGAGACTATCATCCACTGTTACTATAAGCACCATCTCTCCCTACTATACCTGCTATCCCACAGTCACACTCCCTTCCCAGACACTATTATCCCACTGTTACTATAGGCACCAGCTCTCCCTACTATACCTGCTATGCCACAGTCCCTTCCCAGAGACTATTATCCCACTGTTACTATAGGCACCATCTCTCCCTACTATACCTGCTATCCCACAGTCCCTTCCCAGAGACTATTATCCCACTGTTACTATAGGCACCATCTCTCCCTACTATACCTGCTATGCCACAGTCCCTTCCCAGAGACTATTATTCCACTGTTACTATAGGCACCATCTCTCCCTACTATACCTGCTATCCCACAGTCACACTCCCTTCCCAGAGACTATTATCCACTGTTACTATAGGCACCATCTCTCCCTACTATACCTGCTATCCCACAGTCACACTCCCTTCCCAGACACTATTATCCCACTGTTACTATAGGCACCAGCTCTCCCTACTATACCTGCTATGCCACAGTCCCTTCCCAGAGACTATTATCCCCACTGTTACTAAAGGCACCATGTCTTTTTACTATATCCCACAGTCCCTTCCCAGAGACTATTATCTCAGAGGCTGCAGGGTAGTGTGCATTCCATGATCAACTGGATCAGGGCTGTCCAACTGGCTACCCCACCCCTTGTGTGGCCCTCCACATCAAAGTCTGCCTGTTGTGTCTGCTTACCATTTGAAAGATTTAAAAGGTATCACTACAGAGATTAACTAGCCCCTGTATGGTTTAAACCCTCAAATTCACGCATATAATCCACCCTGCATTGTTCACACTTGTGACACCTCTATTGTTCACATCCTAAAGGCCTGTACAGTTCACACCTGAAACCCAGCCTGAAACTGCCCACATTGTTCACATTTTATACAAAATTCTAATGGGGCACCAGCAGTGTGTCACTGTATGTAGTACATCTTAGACTGGTCCTGATTCCTGTCTCCTGCTCTGTTCTGTTTTCCCTATGATCCCTGTTTGTGTCATACTTTGCCTGCTCTTTGCACCCTGTGTTTGCCATACTCTGCTGACCTATGAACAGCATTTGATGTTAGCATTTGAAAATTATTGTTAGGGGCCCCTAAGGTGTTTAATCATATGCTGGGGTACTATATTATACACAGGGGAGGAGGAGGCATATGGATTTATGGGTATATCTTATTATGACAACTTTTCACATATGAGTGATACCCCTGCCAGTGCTGGGCCAAGGTAGCTTGGCACCCTAGGCAAGAGCTTCAATCAGTGCCCCCTCTGTCCTGCATTAACATTTCCCTCCTTACCATGATGGTTTTTAAATAGAGCAAGAAAATGTACAGCACTTTTTCATTTATATTTCTGCCTCCTGTACCTGTGAAAGCAAGCCCAACAGCCATCCATAATACAGCCCCCTGTACCTGTGCCAACAGCTATCCATTATACTGCCCCCCCATACCTGTACCAGCAAGCACAGCAGCCATCCATCATACAGCCCTCCAGCAGCCATCATATTGCCCCCAATCTTTACCTGTGTCAGCAGCAGCCAAAAAGAAATCTGATCACATCATATTGCCCCCAAGTATTTATGTACCTGTGCCAGCGTCCAGCCCAGCAGCAACAGCGAAAATATGGGCCCCAAATCTGTACCTGGCTGTGCCAGCAGGAAGCTTCACACTTACAGTAATAGAAATAATGTCTTCAGTTCAGTGCAACTGTGCAAGGCTGAGTGCAGCAAGCAAAAGTGCCCCCTCAATGATGGCGTCCTAGACAGCCGCCTACTCTGCCTACCCCTAGTTCCGGCCCTGATCCTTGAAGTGAGCACCAACCATCTGTTTTTTGGTGTGCTATTAATGTGGACATGGTCTTGCGGTAACATGGGTGTGATTTAAAGTGGGTGTGGTCTAAAAACAGGGATGGTTATTTTTTTTTCTGGAAAATCGGAGAATGAGCACGCACTCCTGTCACACACTAGGATGGATGAAATCTCTATCTTTATTCCATAGGTTAAAACAACTGTCCTAACACGTTTCGTATCTAGAGATACGTAATCCTAGGCACATTTCAAAAACGAACCGTAAATAAATTTTATCCAACCTGGTGCGTCACAGGAGTGCGTGCTCATTCTCCGATTTTCCTGCATTCTCACCCTAAGCTATGGGTTCGGGGCGCTGCATCTAGGCCACCAATCTTTAGCGGTGAGTGCGAAATATATTTACATTGCTTTATTCAGTTTGCCGAGAATGCCAAGCCTGTAAGCGACAGACCTGGGGCATGTGCACCAGGTAAGGTTTTTTTTTACCAGCAGTTTTGAGGTTTACCGTTTGGATAGAGCCGCAGGTTTCCTTGTTATTTTTTTCCCACTAATCACGCCGCAACTTAACAAGCAAAGTTCTACCTAATAGTACAACATATATCAACATATATCAAGTTCAAAACGTTTAAATTTTTTGATGTGAAAAATAACTTCCAGCTACCCTTTAAAGGAAAACTATACCCCCAAAATGAACACTTAAGCAACAGAGAGTTCATATCATATTAAGTGGCATATTAAAGAATCTTACCAAACTGGAATATATATTTAAGTAAATATTGCCCTTTTACATCTCTTGCCTTGAGCCACCATTTCGTGATGGTCTGTGTGCTGCCTTAGAGATCACCTGACCAGAAATACTTCAACTCTAACAAGAAGAAGTGTGGAAGCAAAAGACACAACTCTGTCTGTTAATTGGCTCATGTGACCTAACATGTATGGTTTGTTGGTATGTTTGAAAGTACAGTGAATCCTACAATCCCAGGGGGCGGCCCTTATTTTTTATTTATTTCTATTTATGATTACCCAATGGCACATACTACTAGAAAAGTATATTATTATGAAAATGGTTTATTTACATGAAGCAGGATTTTACATATGAGCTGTTTTATGAAATATATTTCTATAGAGACCTACATTGTTTGGGGAGTATAGTTTTCCTTTAAAGGTCAAGGTAGCCTAGGACTCCTAGCTCTGGTCTCATCACAACCAATCAAATAATAGAACTTCAACACCCCACCTAGACCTAGCAACGCTATAAAAAGAAGTTGCTGTTCTAGAAGATTTGTGGAAGTGCCTTTGCCCCTCCATGCTGCAGCTGCTTGCGTACTCCAACTCCCCTATTCCAGGTAACTGTATTCAAAAAGAAACTCATCTTTACTCTTTTGTCACATTTTTCCACTTGCACACTTAACCCTATCCAATAAATGGTTTGAATAATATAAAAAAAAAAAGGTTATACAATTCAGAAAATATTAAGTTATCCTCTTTGGCAATTTTATTTTAAGAAATAAAGATGTACAATTCTACGACAAGATGTGATCTTTTATTGTTGCTAATAAATAAATCAAAATGTAAAAAAGAAAAACACCAAATATGCATCATTTTAACAGAGAACTAAACAGATGCTGGAGTCCATTCTGGGGACAAAATGAACGTTCTTCTTTAAAGTAAAGGATCAATTAGCATAGGGCTGTAACTGCATCTGGTCAGGGGTCCCAAACACCTTCTATTAAGCATACGGCCTGCAGCAGCCATTAAAGCTCTATTGAATTGCAGTGGCATGCTGATAGGCTGGAGCCCTTGCTTATACGGATGCACCACGGACAGGGCAGCCATCAGGGGGGAGAGTTGTATGGGGCCCTGAGGGTAAGGGGGGCCCCAGCCACGCCACACTTACTTGATTAGCCGGGCCCCCCATCTGCTGCCTTCGAGAAGGCATGGACGTTTAAGGGGCCCTGGCCACCAATTTTCTTATAATGTGGGGGAGGGGGGCCCTGGCCACCAATTTTGGCCACCAATTTTTTTTTTCTCATGTGGGGTCCTATATTTTTTAATGGGGGGGGGGGCCTGGCCACAAATGTTTTTTTTATGGGGGGCCCTGACCACCAATATCTTTTTATTTTTTATTAACATGTGGGAACCCTAGCCATGTTGTTTTTTTTTACTGTGTGGCGGGGAGGGTGGACCTGTAGGTGGGGCTTGCTGTGGGCGCAGCCCAGGGGCCCCAGGAATTTTTTGTTGTACGGGGCCCTGTGATTTCTGATGGCGGTCCTGACCACGGATGAGAAGAGTCTGATCCAGTAACAGCTTTATATTCACTCTATATTTACGCTTGCCTCAGTACCCAACCTTGTCCACAGATGAACAGGTAATGATTGAATAATACGGATTCCCTAGTATGTAAATAAATTGGCAAGCTCAGAGCAAGACCACATAGTTACTTAATAAGGCAGGGATGTGGTGTTTCTGACAGCAGCCGTTTTGGACAACTGGTTAAGCTGCAAATGTAGCCCCATCTTAATTAATGTGCCTGCCATATGAGAGGACAGTTACCAATTAAAAAAAAAACACTAGATAGCACTAATATCATTGGAAAGGAATACAATAAATAAACCATAGAAGCACAGATGATATATTTACAATCTAGGCTGGATCAGCCCAGGGTACAGTTTATCTACTCAATGTATTTTTATGAATCAGCCAATATTAAATATAAAAAGAAAGCCAACCGCACTAATTATTTTGATGCGCACATACCTTCATGGTGGCCTCAAAGTTACCTGGAGCAGTTTTTGGTGAATTAAGTGAAAAGAACACCACGAAGACTAAACAGCGGGCACAAAACTGAAAATAAAGTTGTCATCGTCACTTCAATCTGCGCAATACTATCGTATATAGGAAACAGTACAGCAGCAGAGTTATCTTATTAGATAACAAGGATGAAATATGTATTCTTCCCTGCACAAATTAGGAATGCTCCTGCTGTTCAAATAAAAGAATATGTTTGCAAATAATGGACAGAAATTAATTTACTGGCTCTTTAAAAGGTGTAAGCGATACTAATGGAACACAGTACTAAAATCCTCGGGATGAGCAAGTAACCAAAGCAACGGCATCCCATCTACTTTGACAAGAATATAAGAAAGATATCCCAGAGATAAGTAACTCCTGTAAGGCTGGTTTGGTCACACTGAAATGACAATGTTCAAGGCTGTAAGTTTTTTTTCAAGTAAAACAAATTAATTAAAGGGAATACACATTCTGGGGCAGCACAAAGACTGGCTGCCAATACCAGTCAGCAATCACAATCAAACTGTATGAAACAAATTAGAATATAACAGCAGAATGGCTGGCTGATACAGGCAACTTAAAGGAATAGTAACAACAAAAAAATGAAAGCCTTTTACGGTAAGGCCAGACGAGGAGATTTTGTCGCCTGGCAACTAATCGCCTCGTCTTTTGAGCGACTATCGCCCCGAACTGCCTCTGCGTTTTTCCCCATAGGTTGCAATGCAAAGTCGCCTGCATTGCGGCAATGCGTTTTCTATAGTCGCCGGACGTTGCCTCGGAGGCACTAAAAGTAATGAAAATACTGTACTGTGAAACTGCTGTTTGCTTCAGAAAATCTGCTATAATTTATATAAACAAGCTGTTGTGTAGCCATGGGGGCAGCCATTCAAGGCTTAAAAAGGAGAAAAGGCACAGGATACACAGCAGATAACAGATACGCTCTTTAGTATAGAATACGATTCTTTAGAACGTATCCATTATCTAATTTGTATCCTGTTCTTGAATGGCTGCACATCTGAAGATCTGAAGCAAAAACACCAGTTTCCCCAGTGCAGAGAAACAGTGTGTTATTTTGTCTTTTCTTTAAAACACTTTTTAACACAGTTTATTTTGGTGTTACTATTCCTTTAACCTGTGCTATTTTGTATTTTCGAAATATACTCTTCTCTTGTGCAGAGAGTGCCAGGTCATTGAAAAGCTTACTTTGTGCACTGAGCCTTCCTTCTCTGCATATTCTAATGGCATATATCAGAAATGGTTAACAGACCAGATTTTGGGGCCTTATGTACTGAAAAGAGCCACACATTGGTGTCATTGGACTGAGCTTTATTAAAAGCTGGCAAAAGTAAACTATTTAACATTGTGTGCATCCATACAAACATTTCTGAGCCCTTCAAAGTTCTGTGCAGGCAGCAGAATGAGGGCTGAAACGGAGCACAAGGTAAAGCCTGTTAAAGGGGAAGGAAACCTAGTCGGCGCAAACCCCCCACCACCCCTCCCGTTTGTCGCCCACCCTCCCTCCTCCCCCCTGGCCTACCCGTCCCGCTGGGCAAATGCCCCTAACTTGTTACTTACCCTTCTGCGCAGGTCCAGTCCAGGGAGTTCACCGACGACATCTTCTTCCACACGATCTTCTTCCTGCTTTGAACGGCGCATGCGCAGTAGGATCATTTCGCCGGTACGATCTACTGCGCATGTGCGTGACTTTCGGTGCGTGCGCAGTAGATCCGTACCGGCGAAATGATCCTACTGCACATGCGCCAAAACGCCGTTCACAGCAGGAAGAAGATCGCGTGGAAGAAGATGGCGTTGGTGAACTCCGTAGACTGGACCTGCGCAGAAGGGTAAGTAACAAGTTAGGGGCATTTGCCCAGCGGGACGGGTAGGCCAGGGGGGAGGAGGGAGGGTGGGCAACAAACGGGAGGGGGGGTTTGCGCTGACTAGGTTTCCTTCCCCTTTAATCACCACTGACATATCATAAGGCCTGCACTCACTGGACTTGATATAGAAAGGGTAAGATCACATATGTGACTTGTATAAACCCTGGGAGTGCTATGTGTACTTTGGAACCCTAACTTTGCCCATGAGCATGTAGGCATGCACCCCACAATTATTTCACATGCAGAGAAGGAAACACATCAGTCCTGCTCTACCAACCCTACTCTAGATTTAAAGGAAAATGGATGGCACTTAACTCAGAGTTATAAACAATATATAGTTAACTGTAAAACAAGTTAACTCGCCAGCAACAACACATATAGTAACCTCTCATTTTATGCTGTCAATTTAAAGTTCTTATGGATTTCAGTGGTCATCAAAGTCCAAACATCCTTCATAGTGTTCTCCTTGTGGCCAGACAGAAAATGGAAGTCGAAATCTGGAAAAAGGAAGGTTCGCAAAAAGGTTGCATATTGTAACTTCCCCAAAGGGCAAAGAATACAGTTGAGCTGCAGGGCCCTGTGTTTAGTCTGTGCCAAAGTACTTCTGGCCAAAGTGCGTTGGAGCCACAGGATGGACCTCTGTCGTTAGAATGGTGATGTCAGGGAATTCGTGGATGATAGAGATGGCACCTTGAATAAAATACACAACAACAAAATGGAATAAAAGTTGAAGGAGTAATCTTAGGTAACACTCTAGTTTATACAAAGCATGTATAGTGGAATGGAACACAAAGAAATATTTAATGTTCTGTAGCCCCAGTGTTTTATTGCTTGTTGGGACAACAAAACGCGCAAGGCTTGTAATAATTCTGCTTTCAACAAATCTCTTAAAACGCACTAATTTAGAGAAGCCTACCCTCACTCTGCTTAACTACCAAATGCAAGACCACATACAGTACTACATCTCTCACCCACTTAATTCTTATCTTGCCCACTCACACACCTGGTTTCTTATTCCCTTCCCTTTAGATTGTAAGCTCTTTTGCACAGGGCCTTCCTCACCTTTTGTACTGTTACTGATAGTGATGTTTGTCGCTCCATATGTTCTTTGTATGTAATTCATGTCATTTAGTTGTATAAACATTTACTTTACAGCGCTGCACAATATATGTTGGCTCTCTATAAATACATAATAATATATTTGTGATGTTTACCTCCTTAAGCAATGTAACTGCATTAGGAAAAAAACACTTTAGATAAAAAAAAAAATGTACATTCAATTCTAGGGATGCACCGAATCCACAATTTTGGATTCGGCCGAACCGCTGAATCCTTCACGAAAGATCTGGCTGCATACCAAACCAAATCCTAATTTGCATATGCAAATTAGGGGTGGGAAGGGGGAACACATTTTTTACTTGGTTTTGTGACAAAGTGTCACGGATTTCCCACCCCTCATTTGCATATGCATCCTGGCCGAATCCTAGATTCGGTGCATCCCAATTCAATTCTAACCCTTCTAGAGTCGATGGCATTAGAATTTAAGACCCATAGTCAAGCCACAGATTCTCCAGTTGCAGGTTTCTCTTTCACCTATGCCTTGCAGTCTGTTTCGTGACAACATGTGATGTGACATAGACAAGCCAGCACCAAAAGGATTACTGCACTTTCCCATCTCCACAGAATTCTCAGTTGTTCAAGGTATCGCCTGATAGCAGAGATAGAGAAAATGGCTTCTTGGATTACTGGCTTTGCATATAAAGATGATAAAATGTATATGAAAATAGATTTTTAAATATAAATTTAAAATAAACTAAAAACAGCTTCCATGACACCTGGATGTGCCTAAACCGTTTCAAAGCCAGGCAGGATATGAGTCAGCTCTCACCAACATAAACCTCCACTTTGTACCACCTACACGTTAACCCTGCACATACTGAATAACAGCAGTTATAACCTTTATCTATTGTCTTTGGAGGCTTACGGACACTTAGAGGGATTAAGTCAATTGCACTTACACAGTATTGGTCATAGGAGTTTAGTAAGCCCAGCCAAACTGTAAAAACGAATATATTACCCCAGTATCTTCTAGATCCCTAGAACATTTCATGCAATTGCATGCTTCCATCTCCAGCAAGTCATTATTAAGTTTAGAACCCATTAAAGGGAGGGGTGTATAATTAAATTGCTGGCACAGAAAGAGTCCTGCGTTCCTAATGCGGCTGGCCAGCGTGCCGCCCCTCAAATTTCACCGCCCTACGCCCGGGCCTTTGTTGCCTCGCCACAAATCCGGGCCTGGGTGCACCCAGAGCTCAATGTGTGTCCTTTGTCCTGCAGTATATTTAACATTTGGTCATTTGCCTTGTTCCTCTCATTTCTTGCACACATTATAGCTGGATACTTACCATGTGGAGTAGAAAAAAGGCTGAGCAGAATAATGCAAACAGGCTGGACTCCATGTTCAATCAATACCTTCACAGCTTCGATAACAGTATTACCAGTGCCTAGATAATAAAAGAAAGGGATAAACTAATTAAAGAAGGAAAACGAGGAATTACAAGCTGTTATAGAGGGGTAAGTATACAAAAGAGACAGTGCAGCATCTTTGTAATTCAGATTCAGTTTTTTTTTCATGATTGTAGCAAGCTGCATTTACAGTAGGAGACATGCTGTGTTTTGTTAACCTTAGCAGTAGAAAATTATTGCCAGGAAAAGGATACTAGAGAAAAGTAGAATCTGGCTACTATAGAGAGGAGAGAAGGCAGCCAATGTGTTCACTTTATAATTTACAATACACAAATGCGTTTTAGAAAACTGGGTCTTCGCCCATTGAAAGTTGAATCACACTACATTATGAGGCATTTTGTAGACCTCCAGGAGTTCATTTACATTAAAAAAAAACTATAGACAGGCACATTGAATTCCAATATACAGTATACTCACTGAGTATAGGGTACATCAAGAGAACCTTCCGTCTGTAAATATCTGGAGGAAATTTTGCATAATAAACTTTAGCCTTTTGCGTTTCCTCGTCACTCTGGATAAGGATTTTCCCTATACGAATGGAGCGGCAGCAGTCCCGCAATCCCTGCTCCATGGCCTCACCTGGATGAAAAGAATCATGTTGCTTAATTTATGAATACATCAGTAGCAGTAGATCAAACCATTGTATACAGTGCACATGGTTTATGCTTGATTCTAATGGCATTACCAATCAAAAGTAAGTAAAGGAGAGGGAAGAAAAGGCAGGCATCTAGAGAAAGGAATAGTCAACACTTGGATGGTGGACACACATTCTTGGGAAGGGTAGCAGCAAATAGTCATGGACTAGAAGCTCGAAATCACTGGAAATCATAAACATGTTATCTATTCTAGTATCTTCCCAAAACCATCTGCATTCTATTCTGTGAGCCTACTACTATTTTGTCTTTCGGCCTACCGAAAGTTTATCTTCCCTAAACCGGACAATTTTCGGTCTAAAAACCAAAGCAGTGTGGGTTGTCTTTATGGTTTACTGCACTGGTGCATCACTGCATCTCATGTCAATAAATACCTTTATCCTGTATGGCGACTGACCACATGTATAAATGTATTCCGTATTCTCTTATAAGAGTGACACTTACCGCTCCGCATAATGCTCACACCACAGTTTCCTTTCTCAAATTTCACTCCGTCATACTTGTAACCTGTTACACAGAAAAGCTATATAACTAATAACAGAAATGGACACAAAAGCAGCAAGAGTAGCACAAGCTTACGTATTAGCAGCATATCTGATAGACTTTGATATTTGCAAAGAAGTATGCTTGCTGGTAAGATATAGTGTAAGAGCTTGGGTCAACTGATTGCATGAATGTGCGTCACACTTAAAGGAAATGCTCAGTATAAAAATAAAAACTGGTTTAATAGATAAAAAATGTTTTCAATGTAGTTAGTTAGCCAAAAATCTAATGACTAGAAGTCTAACATAATAGCCAGAACACTACTTTCTGCTTTGCAGCTCTCTTGGTGTAAACCGATTGGTTACCAGGCAGTAACCAATCAGTGACTTTAGGAGGGGGGCCACATGGGTCATAACCGTTTGCTTTTTAAATCTGACCTCTGTGCTAAGGATCAGTTGCAAACTCACTGAACAGTTATGTCCCATGTGGGCCACCTGAAAGTCGCTGACTAACTCAAGAGTTAGAGAGCTGCAAAGTAAGGAAGTAGTGTTCTGTTATGTTAGACATTCAGTCACTGCAGCCTTTATACATTGCATTTTGCCCAACTAATTATATTAGAAACATTTTTTATTTCACATAGCCTATCTATATACCCAGTTTTTATTTTTAAACGGAACTGTTCCTTTAAGATGCAGTGCATTAATCCTTACTGTATCTCTTAAATGAGAACAAATGTTAAGTTTTTTGGCACCGCCTAGTGTTTTATGTTTTGGGGTAAATTAATCTTTAGGAAATAATAACCCCCAAATGCAAGGATCAGTAAGACTGGTTCTCCTAGGACATTACATGTAGGGCTAGTCCACACGAGGAGATTCGGGGAGATATTGTCACCTGGCGACTAATCGCCTCGTCTTTTGAGCGACTATCTCCCCGAACTGCCTCAGCCTTTTTCCCCATAGGCTACAATGAAAAGTCGCCTGCGCTAATGCACACGCATCGATGCGTTTTCAATAGTCGCCCAAAGTTGCCTCAGGGATAAGATCCACAGCATTTGTAAACAGACCCCAGTGACATATGAGTAGAGCGCTGGATAATAACAATGTTGGTGCATTAAGGAGCAATACCTGTAGGTGTAGTGACTGTGCATTCTGTGTAAGGCAACTGATTGAGTCCCTCTTCCACCACCAGCCGGATCTGTAGAAAGCAAAGCTTAGCAATAAGAAAAGTATCTTTTTTTTTTTTAAAAGCTTTATTTTTATTTGAACAGGTTTTTAATTTTAACAACCGTTAAATAGGAAGAAAGAGAAGATGTGAAAGGAAAGAGATAGTGGTCTCAAGGGCTATAGATGTAGGGGCTGAAGAGTACATATGTCCATGTGCTTACTGGCGTTGCACCATCATCTAGGCACCCCAGATTGCGGCAAACTTTTTGGGACAGCCTCTGGCAGCATAGGTTAATTTCTGCGTTAATGAGAGTCATTAACAGTTTTTTTCCCAGAAGTAAATAGTCGGGCCACAGACTTCTTCCAATGTAGCAGTATGACTTTCTTACCATAATACAAGTTGCAAGTAACAAAGTCTCCCATATGACCCTAACTGAAGATCTAACACAATCCCAAGCAGGTAGAGCAGAGGAGTGTGAATACCAGGAAGGTTAAGTTCATCTGCCATGTATTGTACTAATTCGCCCTAAATCCTTTGGATTTCAACATATTCCCAGAACACATGGAAAAAGGTCCCTATAGTATAGGGTATAGTTCGGCAAGTCAGTAGGGGGTGAAATACACTCTATTAAGGAAATATTATAGTTTTAATAATGGTCCACTTTGAGCTCTGCCAACGACTATTATCTCTCCTCAAACTCCATTATTTAATCAATTATTTATTACTTATTTGTTAATTTAACATTTTCAAATGGGCAGTCCATGCCTTTCTGGTGGAATCGTTTATGTAACATATTGTGCTGGTAACGGGAAACATTGGACGAAGGAAACAAGGCTGATTAATTAATAGAACATTGCCCTATCTCAGCAGAGTTACTCCAGCTTCAGAGCCAGTATTTAATAAGCTATTCTATTTCAGTGTAAGGGCTGAATTACCTTGAATGTCTTGTTCAAAATAAAATACACACTTTTAAAATAAAAACATAAAAGTTTGCTTTGTGAATCCAGTTTCACTTTTGTGTCCCTACAGGAGCAATTAAGTGTATTATAGGGGGAAATTTATATATATATATATATATATATATATATATATATATATATATATATAAATAAATAGATAAATAAATAAATAAAGTCCATAGAGATGCTGCACACACTGAAAAAAGTTAATGGCCTGGTGCTAACAGTGATATCACATAAAGGTTTACAAAAATGCTGTTGCACTCTAGGGACTTATGCAATAAAAGGCTTTATTAAATCGACGTTTCGACCCTCAATGGGGTCTTTATCAAGATTGGTAAAGACCCCATTGAGGGTTGAAACGTTGATTTAATAAAGCCTTTTATTGCATAAGTCCCTAGAGTGTGACAGCATTTTCGTAGGTCCCTGTGTGGACCGAAACGTCACGTCGGCTTGCATGTGATTTCACAATACAGATTTGATTACACAAGAGATCTCGGTGTTGCTGGTCTTCTTTTTGCATATATATATATATATATATATATATATATATATATATATATATATATATATATAGATATATATATATATATATATAGAGATATATATATATATATAGAGATATATATATATATATATATATATATATATATATATATATATATATACACATACACACACACACACACACACACACACACACACACACACATTGTGCTGTGACCCTTCCAATAAGAGTACTGCCTATAGAGCTATAAGAACCTACCCTGTTACTTACCAGACGGTCTGCAGAAAAAACAAAGTCCCCACGACTTGTTGATCTGTGGAACAAATGAAAAGAAAATTCTTTTATTTTATTTTTTAGAAATGCTTTATTTAGCACACAATGAGCTCAATTCATTGGCTGTACTGTGCAATTTAACTTATGAAATAACTTATGACATGGGTATATACAACTTTAATATCCAAATTTTAATAGTCGTCACTCGCTGGACAGTTATCATATACAGTAGTCAAAGTCATTGCTTAACCACATTTGCTTTATACAACAGATTTCAATTTTGGAAGCGGATTATTTTGGCCCCACGAAGAAAGGGAGAGAAGCTATCACTTCAGTCAAAAACAACCCACCTATTAAGAGTCATCGTATTTCTTAAATGCTTTTAAAATGTACACACTAGTATTGCTAGGCAAAAGCTCAATGAAACACCAGAAACCCCCCACATATAATAAAGTGGGGCAGATCGTGGCTATGGGAGGGCTAGTGATGTCTGGTAGAAGGTTATTTAACAATAAACATTATTAAAAGACCTTCATTAAAGGGCCAGTATACGCTATACACTGTTGCTCATAATTGCTCACTTTTTTTTTTTGTCGACTCAATACAGAGCCTGTGTTAGGCTTTGAGATAAGGCATTGATCATTATACAGACATGGACTATCTTCCCCAAATAATGGCTTGGCCCTCAGCAGGACAACGAAATCAGACAGAAAGGTAGAAAATGAAAGTGGTTTTTATTCAATGAATGTGCAGGATATTCTTCCCCCTTAGAAAGAACCGGTAGGAACGAATGTAGACTATAAAGTTGTGGTGTCCAGAATTTAAGAGTCATTATTGAAAGAGCCCCTTCAAAGGGGTTGTTGACCTTTGAGTTGACTTTTAGTACGATGTAGAGAGTGATATTCTGAGACAATTTGCAATTGGTTTGGATTTTACGTTATTTAGATTTTTATTCAGCAGCTCTCCATTTTGCAGTGTTGGAAATCTGGTTGCTAGAGTCCAAATGACCCTAGCAACCATGTACTGATTTGAATAAGAGACTGGAATATGAATAGAAGAGGCCTGTATAGAAAGACCAGTAATAAAAAGTAGCAATAACAATACATTTGTAGCCTTATAGAGCATTTGTTTTTTTAGATGGGGGCAGTGACCCCTATTTCAAAGCTGGAAAGAGTCAGAAGAAGAAAGCAAATAATTAAAAACCTATAAGTAAAATTAGAGATAGCAATTGAAAAGTTGCTTAGAATTATTGCTAATTTTTATTACTGATCTTCCTATTCAGCCCCTCTCATATTCATATTCCAGTCTCTTATTGAAATCAGTGCAGGGTTGCTAGGGGAATTTGGACCCTAGTTACCAGATTGCAAAAGATGCAAATTGAAGAGCTACTGAATAAAAAGCTCAAAACTCTTCAATAATAAAAAAAAAGGAAAACCAATTGCAAATTGTGTCTAAATATCCCTCTCTACATCATACTAAACGTTAAGGTGAACAACCCCTTTACGGTGCAACATTAAGTGGGCAGAAGTAATGAGGCAAAACAAAGTGAGGCAAAGCCAATTCTCTCTCTCACAGGGGGGGGAGGCAAAACCCTTGCCGGCCCCTAAATAGCACTCGGATGGTATGTGCGACTGCTCTCAGCACAGACATGTGACAGGAGGGCCCCATGCTTTTCAGTAGAGGGTACAGGGAACTGGACAGGCCTTGCATAGGCGAAACATTTGCGCCCCAATTACAGGCAAGGCTGATCCCCCTACAGTTCTACCCCTACCCTACGTGGCTGCTACAGTCGAGTGATGTCACTGTCACACACACGTCAGAACTGGCGTCCTCCCCCTTTGCTCACCTGTCCCTAATGATAGTCTGCAGTTCCCGGATCTGATCATTCATGGGGAGCAGTTTGAGCTGGGGCCCCACTTGCTGCTGGTCTTTAGGAAGCTCCTGAAGCGGAAGTCCGTCCAACATAGGGCTCCCGCTCTCCTCAACGTCTTTATCGCCTTCATTGCTACTGCCGCTCCCATCGGCGAAGCGGATCTGTCGATGCACCGGCTCCTGCTCCCCCGGCATGATTTCCATGCACTCAACAACAGCACATGCGCTCTGCGTCCAAAGAAGCGTTAGGGAGCCCTGGCTGCGCTAAAACTACAACTCCCAGCGTCTCCTTTGCAAGGGTTTCAGTGATGAAGGACTATGGGAGCTGTAGTGCCGTCAGAGAGATGACATTAGAAGCGATCTCGCGAGACTATCACGTTTACGTCTCAGACGCACACTGACAGCTTGAGACGTGCGGGACTGCGGGTCCTTTTTTGGGAAGGCTGGGGAGGAGCTACAGGGAAAGGTGACCCCTTGGTGAGGGGAAGATGGGGCGAGCGCTGCTATCAGGGGTGTCCTTAGCGGTGGGAGCAGCGCTGGGAGCAGGTGTGACCGCATGGAGGAAGCGGGATGAGGCGGCCAATGCTGGAGTGCTACGTATCCCGGCTGTCCAGGCTTCCACTCAGCTGGCCCTCCCCCCATCCGCCGGACTCACACGGTTCGGTCTCCCCGGGCTGAGCCAATTAAAGACTCGCGAGTCGCACGTGTTGAGCTACGACCCCCGGCTCCGAGGCCCGGCCTGGGTACTGGAACACCTGACCCCGGACAGGCTGAAGGGCAGCGCCGAGCGCAAGGACTGCGAGTTCCAGGAGGACGTGTCTGTGCATCACTATCACCGCTCCACCAACTCCGACTATAAGGGTAGCGGCTTCGACAGAGGACACCTGGCAGCGGCAGCCAATCACAAGTGGAGCCAGAAAGCCATGGAGGACACCTTCATGCTGACCAATGTCTATCCTCAGGTGGGACCCGCCTACTTATCTGAATCGGCCTTTCACTATTCTATGGGCACCTCCCTAAAGCTGGCCATACACGGGCAGATATCAGTCGTTTAGACCAATTTGACATCTTATCTGCCTGAGTATGGATGCTTCCGACGGGTCTTCCCGATCGATATCTAGCCACAATATTAATATTAACGGGGAAGGTTTGATTTTAACCAGACCGACCCGTCGGAGCCCCCTGATGTAGCCCTTCCGTTAATGACATATCGGGGAAAGATCCGCTCTTTGAGTCTATGGCCAGCTTTAGGGCAGGACTCCACGGACTGTTCTGCGCAATCCGAACCGTCACGTCGGATGCAATGGAAATAAGGTAAGTAATTCTATTGTCGGATTGTGTCGCATTGTTGATGTGTCGCATGATGGTGCAGTGTCTGCATCAGACAGTCGTGTCACATCAATGCTGCGTCACGATCCGACAATAGAATTACTTTCCATCACATCCGACGTGACGCCTGCGTTTTTGCGCAGCGGAATCGTCCGTGGAGTCCTGCCCTTAGTAAGACAATGAATATTATCCCCCATATCTAATAAAATGCACTAATCTTACCCAGGAGCGGTATCCCAAGGCAACCAATAAGATGTTTGCTTGTAAACAGGTGACCGGTAAATGTTGCCTTGTTATTGGTTGCTATGGTCCTGGGCAAACTTAGTGCCCTATGTTAAAAGACAGAGGGGTTAGGAAAAAAAAGGGCATTAAGTTTGCCCAGCTGCAATTTTTAATGGACCACCACAGCCTTTGGGCTGCAGTTGGGATGGAATCTGGGTCGGACTGGGCCAGCGGGACACCGGGAAAAAACCGAGTGGGCCCGACTCTTGTGTGCCCCCACGGCCCAGGTCCAGAGAATTCTTCCTGCCGCAACCTCCCTTTTTTCAGGTGGCGCGGCAAAAACATTGTGTGCATGCACATGTGTACACACTCAGTCAGAGCAGCGGCGCACCAGCACAGTAGGGGAGGGGGGAGCCTGGGACAGAAGCCCCGATGGACCCCTGTCCCCCCCCAGTCCGACCCTGGATGGAATATCTTCCCTGTATCTAATGAGCCTTCCTGAATTACTACTGCCTTGGACTCCAGGTGGCACCATGGGGGACAGATGCAGTGCCATGCTAATACCAGGTTCCTTTAAAGGAATAGTTCAGTGTGAAAATAAAAACTGGGTAAATAGATAGTCTGTGCAAAATAAAAAATGTTTCTAATATAGTTAGTTAGCCAAAAATGTAATGTATGAGGGCTGGAGTGAACAAATGTGTAATAAAACAGCCAGAATCCAACTTCCTGCTTTTCAGCTCTATAACTCTGAGTTAGTCAGCGACTTGAAGGGGGGCCACATGGTACATTTCTGTTCAGTGAGTTTGTAATTGATCCTCAGTATTCAGCTCAGATTCAAAAGCAACAGAAATGACCCATGTGGCCCCCCCTCAAGTCTCTGATTGGTTACTGCCTGGTAGCCAGGGTAACCAGTCAGTGTAAACAAAGAGAGCTGAAAAGCAGAAGTGAGTAGTGTCTGACTGATATGTTACACATAAAATCACTCCAGTCTTTATACATTACATTTTTTGCTAACTAACTATATTAGAAACATTTTTTATTTTGCACAGCCTATTTATTTATCCAGTTTTTATTTTCACACTGAACTATTCCTTTAATGTATTGGTGGTGTATAGGAATCAAGGTTTTAATTGCAGCCAATGATTTATCAATGTATACAGTATCTTGTTAAAGGACCAGTATTGTCAAAAATGTTTAAAAAAAAATTGTTTGTATATAACGAAATAAAAAACACCCGAGACACATTTAACGTTAACATCACATAGTCTTTATTAAAAAATAACTTACCGCAACACAATCCATCGTGTGTCTCTCGATCTCCTCCTCCCTGGCTTTCTCCTACAGAAGGCAGGGAGGAGAAATCGAGTGCCGCACGTTGGATCACCGCCCTGTCGCTTTTTCTCAAGAGGAGCACAAGCAGAGATTACACAAGTTATTTTTTAATAAAGACTATGCAATTTTAAAGTTAAATATGTTGAAAAAAATTGGACGTTACTGGTCCTTTAATATTTTTGGCCCATTGTCCAATATACCGTCATTGTACACTCTTTAGCCTTACCTGAAAATAATATTTACATTTTTTTTATATAGAATCCTCACCTAAATCAGAAAGCCTGGAATAACCTGGAGAAGTATTGCCGCAGTCTAACGAAGAGTAACAAGAATGTGTATGTGTGTACTGGGCCCCTATTTTTACCCAGGTAAGTCATATGGATGTCACGTGCTTCTCAGACACCAGCAGGACATCTTTTATACCCTAGAGCTGACTTATGAGTAAGGCTGAGCAGACTTTTGGGCCAGGCACAGTTTCACTGCAAAAATCCTGGTTTCGCCAGCGGCTACAAATTTTGTTCACCAGAAAAAAAAAAAAAAAACAGCCTTCTGGCTACGGCAGATTTTCTCCTTTTTAAAATCCATCCTTTATGAATCACACACTTCTGGTCTAGGGCCATTTGCAGGGCTTACATTTCTTGTGTGTTTGTATCTTTAATCCTTTAAGTGCCACATAATGTATATATTAAATTTCATGCATAAAGGAACTCCTCATGCCAAAGATGTACGCTGTGTGGTTCTGGGTTCTCCTTTGATCTGTATTTAGGGTTGCCACCTGGCTGGTATTTTGCTTGATGCCAATGTTATTTATAGGGGAAAAAATATAGGAAGGCCAGTATTTTTTTTCCAGAAAAAGTGGCAACCCTAACTAAACTGCATATTTACAGGCAACACGTGGTGCTTCAAATTCAAATGCAATAAGTCCTCTGCACTCAACCCATTATCAATATATTTAAGACATTTTGTGCATACAGCTTCTAAAAATGCCTTGCCCTGTTTTGTTTAAAGGGTAAAGTCATTGTTTATTAGCATTATGCACAAAATGTCTCAATGTCTTGAATATATTGATATGCAGGGGACTCTTGTATTTGTCTATATGTATTTTGTGGTCACAGCCTCATTGCACCCCTGCCTAGTGGTTTTAAAAATTAAAGTTAGTGGTGAGCACAACTTTCCCTTGTTAGTTATAGCTGCAAATTCAAAGGCACTGTGGCATGCAAAGTGTGATCATCCTGATTGCTTGTGTCCATAGAACTATTTTGCAAAAACCTGTAAACCCACAGAATAACACAATCTTTTTAGTGCTACCAGGAATACAGTGTTACTACAGGCTAGTGATGTGCGGCCCGACCCGATACCCGTGAGTTGGGCGGGTTAGGGTCAACCTCGCACTGCTCCTCGCGGCAGATGGGTGCGGGTTGAGCTCTTCTCCTGCTCTCCCCGCCCGCCACCTTCAAATACCGGCATCCGACTTCTGGGTTCCGGTTTTATAGTCTCGCATCTGCTTGCCCTGCCCTTTTTGTGACTTTATCGGCAGGACGGGTCGGAGCGGGTCTATAAAAGGACCCCGGAATAGCGGGCTGCAGCAGGGCGGGTTGAGTGCATGTCAGGAAAACCCTAACCCGCACATCACTACTACAGGCTATAGCAGATACATGTCCATAAGAAGGAAAATGTAATGGAAAATGTATAAAGAATTACCCCTCGTAAATAGTATCTGTAAAAGGAATTACCTTATTCTGTAAAACAGCCATTAACCACAGTTCATAAGAAAATGAGGCCTGTGTCATCATAATGCTTCTTTCCTAGGTCTAATTGTCATACCTCCCATTTTATCTTCTCCAGGAGGGAGCCAGATGGGAACATGTATGTTAAGTACCAAGTCATTGGATCAAATAATGTGGCTGTCCCAACGCACTTCTTCAAAGTGGTGGTGCTGGAAAAGTTCAGCGGAGAGATAGAGCTGCGCTCATATGTCATGCCCAACCATCCTGTAGATGAACAGATTCCACTGGATCGCTTCCTTGTACCTATAGAAAGCATTGAGAGAGCTGCTGGACTGCTCTTCGTCCCTAATATTCTTAAGAACACTAGTAATTTAAAAGCCATTACTGCTGGTAGATAGTGACTACAGATTGGAGCAAGTTACATTCCCACTTTGGGTTGGAATTTTCCCAGCAGTGATATATTTATAAATACATATATATTTTTTTAACAAAGCCTTTGCAGGGCAACTGCACTGTAGACCCCTTTTAAAAAGAATGGGTTATACCACCATATCCCATTAAAGGGGACCTGTCACCCAAAAAAATTATTCCAAATAATATTTTATCACATTAGTCAAGGAAAATTAATTACACAGTATACATTATTTGAATCTTGTTTCCATCAGTCTGGGAACTCATAATTATAACAAGCAGGCAGGAGCCATTTTGAGGACACTGTTATTAAGGCAAGCCTTGTATCATCTCAGAATTTTGTTTTTGTACCAGAATGGGGGGCCTGATGTCCATCCCCATGTCCTCGTTACACAATTAAATGGTAAAGAGAACAGGGGAATATGTGTAGTGCAGTGACAATAAAGTGCTGAATGGAAAGTGAAAGTAATTGTCTGCCCCGCCTCTATGCCCATGGCATAGAGGAGGGGCAGACAATATTTGATTGACAGTGGAGATTTTTAAATGAGTTTACAACAGCTATGAATGCTTTAATAAAAAAAAGAATTTGGATTTCATGTTTAATTTGAAAAGGACTTTTATTGGACAGATTTTTGTGTCTGGGTGACAGTTCCACTTTAACCCAGACGATACATCTTTCCACAGACTGATTGTATGGGGTGTAGTATATAAAAATAAAATGCAGCAAGACCATCCAAGACAGCTGTTAATAAACCTGTATTTCAATGATAGCTGTGTATGTGTTCTTTTTTTTTTTTTTTATTTCAAATTTTTGGCTTAACATTTGGTAACGTAGAAGAAAGGTTATAGTAGGAGTAAGATAGAAGAGAGAATTGTCTTACAGTAGGTCATATAAGTTCTAAGAGGTACATAATTTCTGTTTAATGTACTATATACAGTACATTGCTGTAAAACAATATATTTCAGAGTCACAAACTCATTTCTAGAGGGTTTATTGTCGGTTGTGTCTAGGTGAGAGTTGGCCTGGGTCTCTTGTAAAGCCTATACCAGTGCTTGGTCTACTTTAACCACCGGGGTCTCGGGTATCTCCAGCCACTGACCCCACACACTGATGCGTCCTGAGAGTGAGAACATTTTCTGCTACAAACTCCGATCAAATCCGCTCTGGTTTTTTACGCTTATTTAATATTACATTTTTCCGAAAACTTGCTTTGCGGGGAAAAAAAATCAGATTTCCGCGATCTTTCACCTGGGTATATTTTAGCAAGTCTTTGAGGTGTTGGGTATACTCTATGGAGAAACTTTATTTGGATCAGTTTTATCTCTATTTGAGATTGTGAGTTCGGGGACTTGCTTCTGTATCTCCTCCCAGGTCTCCTCGTCCATTCCCGGAATCTCTGCCGCCTATTTTAGACGCAGTTTGTTCAGGTGTATATCCAGGGGTTTGACCAAAAAAGCATATATCACTGTAATCGCATTTAGTAGATGGGTCGGTCTAAGGCAGGAGTTCCCATACTTTACTAATGCGAGGTCTTCTTTTAGGATCTACAGCAATAAAAGCATTACCACTGTTCCATAGAAAATATTACTTCTATATTATATTGATTTATGAGAACATTTTTATTGATACTTGCTATTTCTTATGTAACCTTAACATAATAAATATCTGAATTGAAATCATAAAATAGGAGGGTGACATATACAAGCAGTTTGTTGACAGTGTCTTGAGATCTACTGATCACCAACTTAAGATCTACTGGTAGATGTCGATCTACCTTTTGGGCACCCCTGGTCTCAGGTACTGTTCCAATGTGCTCTGCGTGGTATCTAGCGGTCTAGTCTGAAATTGAGTCTGAAAAGCATGCCACAGCTGAATATATCTGAATATCATATGGGTGGCAGTTTGTGTATGTGTTCTTATTGAGATCAAGAACCACTTAGATCTCAGACCAGAGGCCCTCCACATTCTGAAAAGTTGTTATTATTAGGCCTGACGTTGGTGTAACTCTTCTGGGTTACAAGGTGTGACCAGAGAACCTACATAACATCAGATAGAAAAGGCTGGGAAAGAATAACCCAACCCCAAAATCTGGGTCAGAATAGTAAGTTCCAAAAGAGGGTTAGTAAAATCTAAATTGTTTAGGTAATAAAATAGAAAATAAGGCATACACTGCAAATGAAATGTATTAAGTGACCAAATTGAAAAATAGGCTTAATAGGGATTATTTGCAGAATAGGTGCCGTTGTATTCCCAGGGCATACAAATAAATAACTGGCTTGACTGCAGGGTATTGATCCTTTGAGGGGTTAAAAAAAAAATCTCTCTAAGGCTTTGCTAACCATTGTGTCAGTGCCGCACCACCCCTGTGTTAATGGGAAAGCTCAACTTTACATTAACGTTTAGTATCCATACAGGTATGGGATCCGTTATCTGGAAACCCATTATCCAGAAACCCATTATCCAGAAAGCTATGAATTACGGAAAGGCTGCCTCCCATAGACTCAATTTTAGCCAAGTAATCCAAATTTTAAAAAATGATTTCCGTTTTCTCTGTAGTAATAAAACATTACCTTGTACAGGTATGGGATCCGTTATCCAGAAACCCGTTATCCAGAAAGATCCAAATTACGGAAAGGCCATCTCCCATAGACTCCATTATAATCAAATAATCCAAATTTTTAAAATGTATTTCCTTTTCCCTCTGTAATAATAAAACAGTAGCTTGTACTTGATCCCAATTAACCTATAATCAATCCTTATTGGAGGCCTAAACCAGCCTATTGGTTTATATGATTTTCTAGTAGACTTGAAGTATGAAGATCCAAATTATGGAAGGATCCCTTATACGGAATACAGCAGGTTCCGAGTATTCTGAATAAGAGGTACCATATCTGTACTTGTTCCAAACTAAGTGTAAGAAAGTTACCTGTGCGGCGGGGACGCCCGCCGCAATGTTCTTAGCCGCGTGGTTCTCCTCCCGAAGCCCAACAGTGGTCACACTACTGGTGAAGCCTAGACCAGGGTGCTTGGCACTTGTTCTGGTATCGGGTGCCGGTCGTGACATTATCACGGGCCATGGAGGACGAAAGTCACGATGAAGCTGCTGCCGCTGCTGCTCATCCAACTATCACTGAAGCGCTTCTTACCACTCTATTACAGCGCTTGGAGGATCACGAACAGAAGCAAAATGACCTCCTACAGGGTTTCCACAATCTAACCCGACAGCTGGAGGGTACGCAAGCTTCGCAGCAGCAATCTGTTCCTGTTCCTGCACCTTCTGTGGGTTCCTCTGCCAATTGGGGTAACTCATCTAAACCCCATGAACCAAAAATTGTGTTCCCCGAAAGGTTCAGTGGGGATTGCACTAAATTTTTTGTTTTCAAAGAGGCATGTAAGCTGTACCTTAGTTTCTTTCCTCATTCTTTTCAAACTGATGAGGAGAAAGTAAGGTTCATTATGACCCTGCTTTTGGGTGACCCCCAAATTTGGGCCCTCAGGCTGCCTTCCTCAGACCCTGCTCGTTATTCCCTAGACACTTTCTTTGACAGCATGGCCATTCTTTACGATGACCCGGATCGTGCATCGTCTGCCGATACCGCGATTCGTAAATTGCGCCAAGGGAAAAGGGATGCGGCGGTGTATTGCACCGAATTAATAATTTTAATTTTTCTACCAATAAATTTATTTTTTAACTGAATATCTCTGGTCTTGTGGATCCGTTTGAGTGCCGGTCAGCCCTGCTTCTTTATCTTCCATAATAAATAAATTGCAGCTGTTGAGTTACACTGTGAGATGGTGCAGTCGTATCAAATATAATGGATTCCCTCACCTTTCTTGGCCGGCCGGTTCTGCAGAGTCAGGAGATGTTCTTCAATCTCAGCCCTGACAATCTTCTTAGGTGGCAGTTGGGTGATAAATGGGTGCTGCAGGAGTTCTTCAGCACTCCCTCTCTCCGAAGGATCCTTCTTCAGACAGGACTCCAAGAAGGACACAAAATGTTGTGACCTGGAAAAAAAGATTTTGGTTTTAGCTAGCAAAAAAAAATCCCCAGATAAATTTTTCCAGATTCCAGAACCATTAGTTATATTAATAATATACATTTATTTTGCAGTATATCTGTCTATCTATCTATCTATCTATCTATCTATCTATCTATCTATCTATCTGTCTATCTATCTATCTTTCTATCTATTGTCTATCTATCTATTAATCCCTCTATCATCTATGTATCTGTCCCTCTATTTATCTATCTGTCTATCCCCTCTATATCTATCTATCTATCTATCTATCTATCTATCTATCTATCTATCTATCTATCTATCTATCTATCTATCCATCCCTCAATTTATCAATCCCTCAATTTATCTATCTATTTTGATTTGATCTCTTTAGGGAGAACTGAGACCCATAGTATTACAGCATTACACATTATAGAAATATTCTCCCAAAGTCTTGTCCCTACTGACTATGCCTTACCTTGCGCACTTTTTTATCTCCAATTTGTACCTGTATGTTAGCCTCCCATCCACTTAGACTGTAAGCTCTACAGGGCAGGGACCTCCTTCCCACTATGACTCTTACCACATAGCACTTAAGCTCTTTGTCCTGTGATTCTGTATATATTTATTATGTTTTTTTGTCTCCCCCCATGGATACTTTTATATATATATATATATGTACTTTTATGCACTGTACAGCGCTGTGGCTCCTTAACAGCTCTTTACAAATAAGGTTATACATACATACAGTACATACAAGTGTTCCCAAACCCAGATGTCTATAAGGCTGTGAGGTACAAGGTAAGGTCCTGTGATTTTCCTACACCCTGTCCTGACTGCACCATAGTGCATATGGCCTGTAATCTCACAGTAGTGGGGCCCATCATTATACTATTATGCCCCTGAGACATAGACAGTGATTATATACATAAAATAGATCATATCTGCCCTGTATCCACCTATATTTCCCTGAAAACACACATAAATCCCTGTCTGCATCTCATGGGTCACATTTAAAGTCTGCAGTAGAAAAACCTCTATTTATATTTAGGAGGTATTTAAACAAAATACACACCCCCCTGAGCTGAGACTGAAATTTCCCCATTATCCAAAATTTGTACAGACAAGGGGCATGGTGAGGGCAGACTGTGGAAGCGGCTAAGTTGATATAGGGGTTGCCAAATGCCCGAAGTGTTAATAAGAAAATGTTGGGAGTTCCATGTCTGCAAGCACAGGTACAATGTACAGTGACACGAGCTGGGACCGACTCACCATCTGTTTGATTGAAGCTTCGGTGGTTGTTGGCGATCTTCACCGCTACCGCGCCTTTACGATGGTGTCGTCCCTGTAACACAGACAGAAAGGTTAACTTATATACAATGAGGAAAAAGAGGGACTAAAGCAGCCCCCAAACCAGAAGCTTGATATGTCTGCCTAAAACACTGTGTGATTGTGTGTAGTGATCACAATATTGTTCAGTTCCCCTACTCTCTAGGAATTGGTTGGTCCCTTACCTTGTAGACGTCTCCGGTGCCGCCCTTTCCAAGAAGCACATCCTTGGTCAGCCGACCATCAGGAGGCTGGAAAATAAAATAGAAAAAAGAAGGATTTTATTGATAACATAATATTCCCCAGGGTACAAAACATGTCTCACTTCCGGCAGTAGCGCCGTGTGTTTTACCCTCCTTTCTACTCACCTCATAAACCTCGGAGAGGGGTCTGGACTCCGCCTGTGGCTGAAGGAGAAGAGAAAGAGTCTATTACATTCTATACTTTATCTGTATCTGCAAAACCCTAAATTCAGATAACAGTAGCAGTTGCCTTACCTTCCTCCAGGGGGCGCAGAATGGCATTGCGCCCAAGTTTTTTAGCTCTTAAAAGAGCTGTTGGGTTAAAAAGAAGATATCAGCTGACGTCAAAGGAAGATGTTTTTTCCAAACGCCAAAAATCAGATGGAATATGGCTGAATATCTCTATAAAACAATCGCTGTGAAATCACTCGGAAAATCACTCTGAAAATCGCTTCGAAAACTATATGAAACCGCTTCGTCGCTCGGAAATTTCACTGTGTGGGGACACAGAAAGAAAGAAGAGATTGTGAGCTCACATGCACCAGCCCTCTCTGATACAGTATATATATCAAGATTCACTGCCTTATATAAGTATTCACACCCTTAACCAATTCTCCCATTGTACCAAAAACAAACCCTAAACTTATATATATTGTTTATCTGTTTTAGCTGTTATTTTTATTCTGACCATAAATTCTGAAATCTGATTTCCATTGGCAACAAACAAAATTTAGCATCAGTTTTTCCTTTTGCATCAACAGCATTAAAGCAAAGTTCCCCTTTAAATGAAATGAAATTAAACAGGTTGCAGCATTTCCCTGTATTGGCACCATCCAGTCTTCCCTCTATTATAATATGAGGCCCAGTCCCTGCTGAAATGCAGCCTCTCAACATCATGATATCACAGTAAAAGGACTAGTACAGGCTGCAGGTCTGACAAGGGATGTTGGTGTTTGTAGTTCATTAAGAGCTAGAAGACTACAGACTGCAGGTCTGAAAAGGGATGCAGGGATTTGTAGTTCAGTAGCAGTAAGAAGACCACAAGCTGCTGGGCTGACAAGGGATGCTGGGATTTGTAGGTCAGTAACAGCTAAAAGACCACAGGCTGCAGGTCTGACATGGTATGCTGGGATTTGTAGGTCAGTAACAGTTAGAAGACTACAGGTTGCAGGTCTGACAAGGGATGCTGGGATTTGTAGGTCAGTGACAGTTAGAAGACCACAAGCTGCTGGTCTGATAATGGATGCTGGGATTTGTAGGTCAGTGACAGTTAGAAGACCACAAGCTGCAGGTCTGACAATGGATACTGGGATTTGTAGTTAATTAAGAGCTAGAAGACTACAGGCTGCAGGTCTGACAATGGATGCTGGTATTTGTAGTTCATTAAGAGCTAGAAGACTACAGGCAGCAGGTCTGACAAGGGATTCTGGGATTTGTAGGTCAGTGACAGTTAGAAGACCACAAGCTGCAGGTCTGACAAGGGATGCTGGGATTTGTACTATAGGCTACAGGTCTGACATGGGATGCTGGGATTTGTACTATAGGCTACAGGTCTGACATGGGATGCTGGGATTTGTACTATAGGCTACAGGTCTGACATGGGATGCTGGGATTTGTACTATAGGCTACAGGTCTGACATGGGATGCTAGGATTTGTACTATAGGCTACAGGTGTGACAAGGGATGCTGGGATTTGTAGGTCAGTTAGAAGACTACAGGCTGCAGGTGTGACAAGGGATGCTGGGACATTCAGGACAGGAGTAACAGTGACTGGGAAGTTGCAGCTCTGAAACTTTTTCCTTTAAAGCTTTTGAAGAAGTCAATTTTATATACAAAGTAAGATGCAAAGAGAAATATGAATATTAATAGCATTAGAGGAGAAACCTGAACACCAAGTGGCCAACTGTCACTCCAAACACTGTCAGTGACCCCTGTTATATGGGAACATGGGAGATTTCAGACTTTTTATTATTTCTTAACTTGCACTTATTTTAAATATAAAGCAATTGGAATCCCAAATGTTATTTTATACTTTCTTTATTTAGCCTGACAGGTGTGTAGTCTCCCTGCATCCCTGTTCCTTCCCCAACCCCAACTCTCCTATAATCTACTAAAATGACAAAAGCAAGGCTAATATCCCAGGCGCCACCTCGTGACTCAATTTAGTAGTGATTTTCTTCATTTATATCATTATTTTCCATAAATTGTCCCCCAGTGTGTGTTGTGCATCCACTCACCTCTGATCTCAGAAATGAAAGTGGCAAATCCGTTATTTAACTGTCAGTTAGTCATGCAGCCAAATGCCAGGATGTACTTCTGTGTATTTATCCTGAGTTATCTGTAGTCTCCCTGTTTCCCCATTCCTCCCATAATGATATTTTCTATTACAATATGCACAGAACCAAGGCTAATATCCCAGGCACTAGCCAGTGTCACACTCAAATAGTGATTTCCTTAATTTTTGCCATTATTTCCCTTAATGCCCGAGTGTATCAATGCTCCGCCAACCTCTGATCCCAGAAATAAAAAAGTGAGTTTACAGCCAATCACGTTTTATGTTTATATCCTGATAGTGATTGGCTGCAAGTTCAGCACATGTTTACATGCTGTTTAGCCTCAGTAAGGAGATGTGGGGGTTCAGATCATGAATCTTTGATAAGGGATATTAATTCTAATGGCCAATGTAAGACGTCTCAATGAGTGAGCCCTATTGAAAGCTCCCATGAGCCTCTATGGATATGAAGCTTACACAGAAGATAATTACCTGCCCTGGGATGTTGCACCAGCTGCTGAGAGAGCCCCATTCTGCCATCTTTAATACTGGCATCAATATTCTCTCCCAGTGTGCGTTTTCCAGTGACAGCCCCACAGTAGCCATTATGCTGCTCTGTCATAGATCTCCCTTTCTGATTGAAGGTCTCCAGTGATCTCCCACCGCTACCAAAGGTTACCATCCTTCTTGTACCTCCGTCCTACCAAGATGTAAAGTCCTCACACCATTGGAGAGCATGTCTGACTGAGTCACTGGGAAATTGGGGTTACAACAAAGGTAAAATGTATAATGTTCATCTTTAATTCTTATCACACAGACCAACTGCAGGAAGTTTATACTTCGCTTCACTGCAAGGTGCGCAGATTCAGAGATGAGCAAGACCTTTATAGAACTGAATAAATCAAATAGTTAACATTTAGGCCTCCGTGTCCTTTCCATTGGAGTCAATAATCTCTCTCAGTGGGCTCCTAATATGTTGGATTAGAGGATTTCAATTTTATAAGAGGGGATAATTCCCTATTCTGGGATGTTGGTGTCACTGAAAATTCCCAACACATTCAAGTAGACACTCAAGGACTGTGGCAGGTAGCTGTAATGGGCATTTAATGCAGACTGACGCAGCCAAGACCCCATTGCAAAATCTCCCCAGTACTCCAATCAATGTGGGGGTTATGTTGCCTTAACGAGGGCAGGCCTAACAGCACAGGAGTGGATGCACGGCGGATAAGGTGGAAATCAATGTATTCAGAACGTGTGCCTCCCACACACACCAAGTTTAGGGGTTACTGATGTAACTAAGCCATTGCCTCTATATTGACAGGTGAGGAATGAAGGGACAGACATTTTACCAGCAAAAGTTGTGTCAACAAAATTCCCAGCAGCCCCTGAATCAATGAAAGCCTTAACAGAAACAGGTGTGTTATTCCAGGACAGAGTAACAGGAACCTAAATCTTAGAACTAGTGTTAAAAGGAGCAGCAGCCCAAATGAATCTCCCCAACCTCATACAGGCTCAGGAGTTTTCCAAATTTTACTGGGCAGGTACAGACAAAATGGCCTTTAGTACCACAGTACATGCAGATGCCCTGTGAAATCGTAAGGCAAGTGACAGCTCAACGGTCCCAAACTGTAGGGAATTCTCAGGGGATTCAGCAAGAGGAAAATATTCAGAGGATCTTTCTGTGAATAAATACGACCTATCTGGGCGTCTGGCAAGTGAATTAGCCTGAACAACAAAATTGCAGTTGTTCTATGCAGCTTTGAATGTTAAAGCGATGTGTCGCGTGTTAAGTATGTGAACAATGGAAGTATACTGCTACTAGGTAGCACGTGTCTTATATATTCTTATTCTACTTTGATATATTCTCAATCTACTTTTTTATCATATTATCTATTTATATTTCTGTCACTAGACTATCTTTGTAAAATGTATTAAATAAAAAAAAAGAAAAGATTCAGAGGGAATAAAAACCTTGCTGCTAGGAACATAACCAGCCTGTGAAACCTTCTACTGAGTCTATTTATTCCTGTTCTGGGACTTCTTCTTTATCCGCTTAAAACCATGAAATCATAAAATCCCCACTAATCACATTAGCACTCTGAGCATAAGGTGCTGTGTGCAGTGATTCCCACAGTGTGAGCTGCGTAACTAGGGAGGTGATGGTATAGCAACCGACCTCTAGAATTCTAGTGCCCCCAGTGGTATATTATACTAGACGTGAGACAAGGAAGGCGTTGGTTAAAACCTTTTTCTTCCTGTTCTGAGACTTCTTCTTTATCCGAAACATCCGTTGTCAAACCGCATTGAAAAAAAGTGTCCTGCGCTTCCGGTTCCTCAGCGTCCCTTAGAGTCCAATGCGCATATCGGTGACAAGCTTCCGCAAATTCAGAGCAACGGCGTCCTCGCTGACGCATTTCGCCGAACTGGCTTCCTCTCAGAGCGATGACGTCCCCTCCTGCTCATCACTTATTTATCCTCTGTGGAATACGGAATGCACAGGACACTTTTTTTCAATGCAGTTTGACAACGGATGTTTCGGATAAAGAAGAAGTCTCAGAACAGGAAGAAATAGATTTTAACCAAAGCCTTTCTTGTCTCATGTCTAGTGAGTATAATATACCACTGGGGCCACTAGGATTCTAGAGGTCGGTTGCAATTAGGGATGCACCGAATCCAGGATTCGGTTCGGGATTCTGCCTTTTTTAGCAGGATTCGGATCCGAACCGAATCCTAATTTGCATTTGCAAATTAGGGAGGGGATAGAAATTGTGTGACTTTTTGTCACAAAACAAGGAAGTAAAAAATGTTTTCCCCTTCCCATCCCTAATTTGAATATACAAATTAGGATTCAGTTCGTATTCAGCCGAATCTCTGGCAAAGGATTCATGGGTTCGGCCGAATCCAAAATAGTGGATTAGGTGCATCCCTATTTGCTATACCATCACCTCCCTAGTTACGCAGCTCACACTGTGGGAATCACTGCACACAGCACGTTATGCTCATAGAGCTAATGTGATTAGTGGGGATTTTATGTTTTCATGGTTTTAAAAGTGTATTATATTCAATCACGGATTGTTTTGTTAAATAACTTCTCACGTAGAAAGTAAAAAGTGGTGAACAACTTATAAAGTTATAAATAATCACTAAGGGTGAGAGCTGAATTTCAACTTATAAATACTACACTATATAAAACTTTCTGTTATCTCCCCCTCGATAAACTTTGGTTTTTTGAGGGATACAGCAATTCATATTTAAAGAGTGTTCTCATAACGGGCGGAGGAGAGCCTATCTGATTGCTGGAATTTGGGGACACCATAGCTCCGGGATTCAAACTTATATTTTTTTAGTTTCTATCCCTGTACTGGACCTGTCAGGTATTTGCCCAATACAGATGGTCCCTGTACTGTTAGAGAAGGTCCTTGGATAGGATAGGAATTAGCTTGCTCATATATGAACGGTTAGTTTCTATCCCTGTACTGGACGTGTCAGTTATTTGCCCAATACAGATCGTCCCTGTACTGTTAGAGAAGGTCCTTAGGTAGGATAGGAATTAGCTTGTTTATATATGAACTGACTAGTTTCTATCCCTGTACTGGACCTCATATGAAGTAGAGGTAAAACAGCTGAACACAGGATGATGGATTTCACACATCTTATATTTGAATAACTAAGTACTGACTCTAAAAATGGCAGAAATATGTCCTTTAATGAGTTTTTACATTAGTTTATATCTATTTAACATACCAAAAGGTCAATATATTGTGAGGGCCTTTACAAGGATGGGAAATAGCCAGCTCTATTAGAACAAACTTGATTCTATCCTTATTTGGGACCTTACTTTGAAGGTCCTTGTACTAGATGGCATTTAGCTTTAGTCCAGTATAGACTGAACTAATTCCTATCCTTAAATATCGAAATTGCTGGGAAATAGACACCAGTACATCTCTGGTAGCATGCTGGGGTCCTCTAGTGACCAAACAGAGGTATAGCCTCAAAAATTCTGAAAAAAATCCCAAAAGCATGCATTTTGTAGTAAAAAAATATAGTTTATTAATACATATTAAAAAGTATCAAAAATGTCCCCACGTGGCCTAACGCATTTCATGCTTACTTAGCACTTAGTCAGAGGCAATTACAGGATTTGAGCTTTGGGATAGTAGGGAGAGATGGTGCCTATAGTAGCAGTGGTATAATAGTCTCTGGGAAGGGACTGTGACTGTGGGATAACAGGTATAATAGGGAGAGATGGTGCCTATAGTAGCAGTGGGATAATAGTCTCTGGGAAGGGAGTGTGACTTGACAGTGAAATTTGATATCTGGAACGGTCTAAATCCTAAGACGGACCAATGGCTAGTGTCAGAGGGTCGATAGTTGTCACCCCCGCCCTCTATGACGCCATAACGCTATATGGCCCAAGGCAGGATGGACTAAAAGGGCTAAATGGTCAACTGTGGACAATGGTCACTCATATAACTTATACTAGGCAAATACAAATATACAAATAAATGATCTCCACTCTGTTACTTAGAAGAGTGTCAGCATAGTGTCAGCATGTCTCGTTTGCCCTTTTGCAGAAGTGTTGCTCAATAGCTGTCTGAACCCCAATGGCTATGTTTAGCCAACAGATGTCTACAAGGCTGTGGACAGTTGGAACCAGAAATCTCTTATGTTGCAAAACTGCACATCTTCCAGAAATGTATAAATATATATGCCAGTAAGTCTCCTCACCAGACCATGTATGGTATTTCCGTGAACCCCTTGTCACAATTACTGTAATTGCCTTCTGAAAGCTATATAATGCCTAGACCAAGAGGTGGGTCTTTGGTAAGTCCTTGGCTGACATTCTGTGTGTTACTCCAACAGCTTACCCAGACAAAACTGTTATGTTGTATTATGTAAGAATAAATTGCCTGACTATTACTAAAGGTTTTCCTTTACTGAGTTTTGTCTTACACGAGGTCAAAATGGTACTACTAAAAATACCATCATATGGTGACCCGCCGACTGTGATCCAGTTTTTTTTCCAGTCATTTTTTCAGGCAATGGAGGGCTCCAGGCTGTGTTACTGGAGTGTACCTGAGGACCTTTGTTCTCGGATGTCTGTAGATACCCGTGGATATTTTCTTTTCCAGGATGGTTTCCCCGTAAAGCTTTACTTTAACGGATGATGGATGCACGCGCGTAAGTACCCCTGGGTGGGGTATATATGTTTTTTCTAACTTCTTCTTTTTGCCTATTGTTTTGTTAATTGTTGTGTTAATCAGCTGAAATTATCTGCCATTCATGATAGGAATCCGCAGTTTCCTTCCTGTTTTTGTATTTTGTACGTCTCTTATTCCTTATCATGAAGTGTAGTCTAAAACATCTTGAAATAGAAATTACACGTGTATGTTGTTTAATGAATGCAAAAGGATCCATGAATGTTGCAAGTTTGCCTAGCTGAGTGCGTGAATAACTTTAGTGTAACTGTCATGTGTATGATGGTGTACGAGAGAATGTGTGGCTCTATCTCAGAGTCTGCCTGCTGTTTAGGAGTTTTTCTTTAGAGTGTGAAGTGTGAATCACTTTCCTGTCCGTTTGAATTGTCAGATGAAAAACGAGAGCCCTACAAACATTTAGGTGTTGTCCATCTGCAACTTCAAACCTGTTTTCTCCCTTTACACTCAGTTGTAAGCCTGTTCTAAATTACAGAGAAAAGTATAACATCATTTTTCCTGCAGGTGACTCCAGTTTATATGTCTGTTTGTTTCCCTGTTTGTTTTATAAACCAATGTTAATTGCTTGCTGCTAAGCTTTTTTGCATCCTACAGGTCTGTTAGAGCAGATTTTGAATGTAATACTTGTGTGTATGTTAGAAAGAAAAGGACTTGACTTGACTTGACGGTTATATGACTTTGATGTGTCTGTAATGAATATGTTTGCCTTACTGTTTTTGGTTCTCGTTAATGTTTCTATGTTTTCATAGGTACCTCTTGAAATATAATATTTGTTCTATGTGTCTGTCACTAAAATATTGTAATTTTGTCTTAGACTATCATGTCACTATTCTTATTTTATCCTAACATTGTCTTCTTTGTTCTTATTCTCATAGTAACATTAGTTCTCTTGTGTATCTCTGTTTGTGAATGGGTTACTCGTGAATAAGGTTAATTCACTCCACTTGTCTTTCTATTTTAACAGAAATATTAGTGTTGTCTCTTTAAATATTCTCTGTTGAAGTTTTTTGTCTCAAACAAACCTTACTTCTCTTTTTTATCTCTATGTGTCAGATTGATAACTCTTTTCTAAGTGTATTATGTTTTACTTGTGATCTGAAAAAAAACATGCTCCATCAGTTTAGAATATCTAACAATCCTCCTAGATATGCTAGTTGAGTGCCCAAAACATTTTAAGTTTCAAAGCCTTTGTTAAGTGTCACAGTGGAGGGGACAAGACTGCGTTTTCCTGGCCAGAAGGCGATAGTATTCTTCCCTCACAACTTGAAATTATACTGTGACAGATAAAGGATATGTGAAAGAGTAAATATTTTATTATACAAATTGCATGCTATTAGATCTAGCAGGCTTTTGCCAACAATAGAAAGTGATATTTCTCACATATACTTCAGCTGAGACATTACACCTATGCTCTGCTCCTTGCTCAGCAAACTTAGATCCAGTTCTTTATATGGATACCCAGGAGCAATTAAATGCCATTTAAATATGCCTATTGGCAACCTTAGAGTGACACCGGGTTACACAATCTCAGAACTTTTGGTTTCACAGACGGTGCAGCCCCCAGTAATGAAGATTCTTATTGAGCTAATGGTTCAGAATGTTTAAGCTTATTAACAGTAGTACTTCCCCTGGATATTCTGAAGACAAACTTGACGACCAAATAAATCATGGTTAGTTGTTTCACACTGAAGTACTTAATGGTGCATTAGACTTCCAGCACCCTTTAAGAGGAAATCTAGTTCATAGTCCAATTAATAACAAGAAGGATTCTATTTGCTGGTACTGTCATAAAAACTACACTTCCCAGAATCCTCCGTTGCACAATATTTCAGGTGCTTAACTTCTCTCACTGTTTTGTAACTTCCTCTTTTGTCAGGCAGCTGGCTCAGGAACTTTTAACCACAGCAAATATTTTTAACTTTACTGTTTTATACTCATCTGTATTTTTTTGTCTCTCCTGCATCTGGATCTTTTTCACCAACATGAAGGTAAACTTGATGCAGTTTGGATCCATACCCGATTCATTCATTGGTACAGGTTAAATTCCTTTCATTATTCTCTAGACAGATGTGAATCTATTATTTCATATTATTGTACTGCATTTGCAGTACAACAAGAGAGGAGTATTATATTGTGGGTTATGTTGTTGTTACAATTTTTTCTAATTAAATAAGCAGTTCATAAAATGCAGCTTATGTGCTTGTGCCGCTGCTAAAAAAAAATTCTTCCGTAATCTTTGCACTTGTGTATCTTGTATCACACGTCTGCAAGTGTAAGAAAATGCAGAAGTGACTTAAATTTATTGTTGATTTTATCTGATAAGCAGTAATTTCACTACCAAATTTTTAGAAATAAAGGATGCTACTAAAATGGGTCTGTCATTCTCATTTAGGCTAAAAATATAAATATATATAAAGGTACAAGAGAGAACTTGTTAAATGTTTTTCCTGGTTATGATTAATCAATATTATTTTGTTATAAGAGGAAACAGTACAGGTTATATTTGATAGTTTAAACAATTAAATTTTCAATTCTGTTACAAATTTGCAAATTACACTGATCTTAAGTGGAGTTGTGTCTTTGTACCATCCCACTTCCAACAACACAATTACTGGCAGCATTTGGTTGGATTTACTCCCTGCTGTCCTGTCAATTCTCTGCAACAATCCTATCAGGTGTTGTGGACTTTCTTCATATGAATTAACCACAAGAAAACAAAAGTCCTTCACTCATATCATAAATGTACAACCACTTCTCATTACTGACAGTTCATACAGTTTCATTAGAGTTCTTTAGCTAGTACACTAGATAAGTCAGTATTACCAGAACACCAGATATTGTCACATTGTCTCTTTGTTTCCAGGTTGTTGATCTGAGCAAAATTCCATCAGTAGCTGTTGAGATTATTCCAATCCATTCCAAATAGAACAGCTATGATTGATCACACCACTCATTGAAAGAAACTCTGCATACATACAAAGAGTCATTCCAAAGTTTGCCATTCATATCTGTGATATCTTTACATTTTTGCCTATCCTAATATCGAATCCATGGACTGATTATGAACTCTTAAGAACTGTACAGAGACTGCTGCATTGACGGAATACAAGTGACTGTTGAATATTTCTTCATATGCCTATCCACCGCCATGATGTCTCTCTGATTGGACTTTCCCCTATAATGAACTGATGGACTGATATTGAAACGGGTTAATTTTAAGTTTTAGATTCATACAGTATTGAATGTGATATAGTTAAATTGTGTGCAATTTATCAGAACAATGGGAATGTGATAATGTAACATTTTCTCTATATGTTTAGTTTTAGATTAGTTATGAAAACAACAAAGCTAAAATTGTATCTGGTTAAAAAGTTTTTAGAAGGGAAGGTTCCTGTAATTACTCATTATTGTATTATTACCCCAGGTCCTCAGCTCTATATGTAGCTGGTTGTGTGTAAACAGCACTGACGTAGTTAAAATAGAGAAAAAATGATAGACCCCATAATAATAGAACTCTGTCATGTGCTAATATTAGTATTGAGTAGAGTCTAGATTCCAAGTCCCGCCCATAATAAACTAAGCTCTATAGTTAGTATAGATATGGGTATATATAATTTGTGTGAAAGTAGAGAGGGGTATGTGTATGGGGCTGGGTTTTCATTTGGAGAGGTTGAACTTGACGGACTATGGTCTATTTTAAACCCAATTTAACTATGTAACTATAAACATAGAGGTTGTTCAAATAAATAGAGTAGCTGACCAAAATAGTATGATTTTAGATTAGCATGTGTTTTGATAAGAAAAAGAAGGTTGTACTCATATTGTTTCTGAAATGTTTGCTGAATGTCATATAGTCAAAGTTTTAGAGCTGCAACAATAAGTGTAATCTTTTTAGAGAACAGTTCAGTTATTCCAAATGATTAGGTAAAATTTTATAGCTGGTTAAACAACTCCATTGGAAGTTTCATTAAGTCTATCCATGTCATCCTAGCATTAATACTTGGTCTATATTTCTCTGTTAGAATTTGTACTATAAGTACCCCCCAACTTCTGCTCTCATTTGATTTACAGCTATAAGATAAAGCTTTTCTCAACCATATGTGGGGAGGTTTGAAAGAAAGAAAGAAAGAATAATTTTTTACTTTTCATTAGTAATGAAATCAGTATTATATTTGTCTCTGATAACATGTTACATATATATTATATATTCTTTGTCATTTTATAGGGTTTTCTGTTCCCAGCTGCACTTAACCAAGTTATTTCATGAAACAGGATTTATCTGTAGCTCCCTAGCTTCCTGTTTTTTCTTTTCACTGATTTCAGCTTTCAGCTGCACTTCTGTATTGGTGCTGCCATGACGTTGAACTGTAACTCACAGTAGTGCACACCACTGTCCCATTTATAATAGACCTCCCTTGTTCCTGGGGGTCCTCTCAGCACTCTCCCTGTGCCTGTAGTTACTAATGTGAAACATATTTAATGTTTCAAGAGAGGTAATGACAGTGAAATTTGATATCTGGAACGGTCTAAATCCTAAGACGGACCAATGGCTAGTGTCAGAGGGTCGATAGTTGTCACCCCCGCCCTCTATGACGCCATAACGCTATATGGCCCAAGGCAGGATGGACTAAAAGGGCTAAATGGTCAACTGTGGACAATGGTCACTCATATAACTTATACTAGGCAAATACAAATATACAAATAAATGATCTCCACTCTGTTACTTAGAAGAGTGTCAGCATAGTGTCAGCATGTCTCGTTTGCCCTTTTGCAGAAGTGTTGCTCAATAGCTGTCTGAACCCCAATGGCTATGTTTAGCCAACAGATGTCTACAAGGCTGTGGACAGTTGGAACCAGAAATCTCTTATGTTGCAAAACTGCACATCTTACAGGAATGTATAAATATATATGCCAGTAAGTCTCCTCACCAGACCATGTATGGTATTTCCGTGAACCCCTTGTCACAATTACTGTAATTGCCTTCTGAAAGCTATATAATGCCTAGACCAAGAGGTGGGTCTTTGGTAAGTCCTTGGCTGACATTCTGTGTGTTACTCCAACAGCTTACCCAGACAAAACTGTTATGTTGTATTATGTAAGAATAAATTGCCTGACTATTACTAAAGGTTTTCCTTTACTGAGTTTTGTCTTACACGAGGTCAAAATGGTACTACTAAAAATACCATCAGACTGTGGGATAGCAGGTATAGTAGGGAGAGATGTGTCTATAGTAGCAGTGGGATAATAGTCTCTGGAAAGGGACTGTGGCTTTGGGATAGCATATATAGTAGAGAGAGATGGTGCCTATAGTAGCAGTGGGATAATAGTCTCTGGGAAGGGACTGTGACTGTGGGATAGCAGGTATAGTAGGGAGAGATGTGTCTATAGTAGCAGTGGGATAATAGTCTCTGGAAAGGGACTGTGGCTTTGGGATAGCATATATAGTAGAGAGAGATGGTGCCTATAGTATAGGCACCATCTCTCCCTACTATACCTGCTATCCCACAGTCACACTCCCATCCCAGAGACTATTATCCCACTGTTACTATAGGCACCAACTACTCCCAGCTACTATGTTCTATGGCTCTTCCCCCATGCTCCCAGTGCAGTTGTTACACCTGTTTCTTATAACAGCTTTGGCCTGATAGAAAAGTCAGCAAAAGTTGCTTTTACAAATACTCTACATAATACTGCAGCGTGGAGCCAATAAGGGGTGATAGACTTATACTTAATTAAAGGGCCCTTTAAAGGGGGTTGTTCTTAAAATGTTCTTTTTCTTTGTTATTCTCTGCAATGTATCTGAAGCCTGACAATGAAAATACCTATGAAGAAATGTGCAACGCCTTATGGAAACTGTAGTCTTGGCTGGAGGAGAGCTGGCAGGTGAATGAGCTCTCCTGGACACCTTGTTCATAAGTGGGGCACAGGGCTGGACTGAGAATTAAAATAGGCATTTCAGGTACACAGAGGCCCAATAGCCCACTAAATAGTGGCTTTCTATGGCACCTTATAGCAGCCCCTCTGGCATTTGCCAGAACCCACAGATTGCCAGTCCGGGCCTCGTGGGGCACCAGTTCTCTTGTGTCACTGCACAGTCTCAAGTCAGGAAAATAGGAACAAGTACAAGTAGTACTGCACTGCTGGTTCTGACTGGGGCGCAGCAGCACTCAGCCTTTCAGGGGCCTAAGACAATTTATTCAGCCACAGACATGACTGATGCTATTTTGTCTGTGGCTGAATAAACCGTCTTGTGAGTGCTGCTGCGCCCCAGTCAGAACCAGCAGTGTAGCACTGCTTGCCAATGCAATTATATTGACCAGGAACGTTTCAATTAACATTGTAAATGAGAGGATTTTGGAAAGTTGAGCAGAAGAATTATATGCTCTTTCATGAGAAGGTTTACATCCTCTGTGGAGACAAAGACACAGCTATCCTTATATGCAGCAGCATTGCTTGTTTTCTCATGCTTCCCCACCAGGGATGCCAGCCAGGCCATTGCAGCTCTCCCACTATCATTCTTCGGCTGCACATCCACGCTCTTGCACTAGAGGGCGCTGTTTGTAATCTAAGGTGCCGCGTCGGTCAGGCCTCCTATGTCCCGGCATGCCCTGCGCTCCCTGTCATGGCGCTGCTCATGCTGCTCACTCTGCCCAGAAAGCGGCCGACAGCGCTATACCAGTGTAAGAGGACTCTAAGTTGCTGGTATTCGCCGGAGGGAGGGAGCAAAGCACGGACAGACCCGTCACATTGGCGCCAAAGTCAGGTAAGTGGAGGTTTCAACGGAGCCTGGGAAAAGGGCTGAGATACAGGCCGGCAGCGTGTTCAGGTGTGAGGGGGGTGTTGGTCGGGACTTGTAACCTGCAGAGTGAAGTCTTACCAATAGTGACTGGTAACGAGAACTAGTTATATAGAGGAGGGTGAATGTGTTCGTCACGGAGTCATAGACCTTCCACCTGTTATTGTCATATTGTGTTTTGTACTGTAACTCCCAGCATTCTCCGCGGGCCAGAGCTGTCGGGGAAGCAGCCAGTTGCACTAAAAGAGACATCGTAGGGCCGGAAAGCAAAGATCCGTGATCTGACGGGAGGAAGGTGAAATTAAGGTCACAGATGGTGCGCTTACCTTGTAATGGTATCGTCCAATGGCACAGCCAATAGGGAGTTACTGACATATGGGAAGGGTTATACTATATGTACATGGGTTGTTCACCTTTGCATTAACTTTTAGTCTGTACAAAGTGATCTGATGACACCATTTGCAGCTAGTTTTCATTTCTTATTATTTGTTACTTTTTAAGTGGCAGTGAGTCACGAAACGCGTTAAAGGAAAGCTATACCCCCAAAATGAATACTTAAGCAACAGAGTTTATATCAAATTGAATGACATATTAAAGAATCTTACCAAACTGGAATATATATTTACATAAATATTGCCCTTTTACATCTCTTGCCTTGAACCACCATTTCGTGACTCTATCTGTGCTGCCTCAGAGATCACCTGACCAGAAATACTACAACACTAACTGTAACAGGAAGAAGTGAGGAAGCAAAAGGCAGAACTCTGTCTGTTAATTGGCTCATGTGACCTTACATGTGGTTTGTATGTGAATCTTACGATCTCAGGGGGCGGCCCTTATTTTTTAAAATGGCAATTTTCTATTTATGATTACCCAATGGCCCATACTACTAAAAATGTATATTATTATGATAATGGTTCATTTACATGAAGCAGGGTTTTACACATGAGCTGTTTTACTCAGTATCTTTTAATAGAGACCTACATTGTTTGGGGGGTATAGTTTTCCTTTTAAGCGGGCAGCCCCACAGTAGAGATGCTGCTGTCATTTTTAATGGATTTATAATAAATTTTGACTTTTTTTAACATATTATTCTGGCTCGGCGGTGCTCCATTCCTCTACATTGTTTTTTTGAGTTATTTAGCTTTTTATTCAGCAGCTCTCCAGTCTGCAGTATCGGCAATCTGCTTGCTGGGTCCAAATTTCCCTAGCAATCATGCACTGATATAAATAAGAGACTGGAATATTAATAGGAGAGGGCCTGAGTAGAACTGTAATAAAACGTAGCAATAACAATTCATTTGTAGCCTTATAGGGCATTTGTTTTTTTTATATGGGGTCAGTGACCCCCATTTGAAACCTCAAACAAGTCATAAGACTTCATTTACAGGATATTCATGGCTCTTGTGTATAATATATTGAATAATGTTGCCCATATTGTAAAATATATAGTGAATAAAGTACCCCCTCTTGTAAAATACAAGAATATTATTAGTTACCAAGGAGTTCCATGGCCATATAAAAACCTGAGGCCGAAGGCCAAGTGTTTTTATACAGGTCTTGGAACAACGGGGTGACTTCTAATATCCTCAGTTACTTTATTCACTATATTATTCCTTACAGAGGAATTCTGTGAACATATAAAGATATAAGGCCAATGGTCAAGCTTTTGTACAGTTTCTATTAAAGTTTGTGAACAGCATATACACTGCCCAAAGTATCCACTCACTCCTTTCTAATTTGTGGAATTGGCTATTTAATCCACACCGAATGCTTCCACAATTGTATAAATAAACGTGCATCCATGCAATCTCCATCAACCAATATTGGCACCCCGTGAGTAACAATTATAGGATGCCACATTTCCAACTAGTTCAATACAAAATGCCTCAGCACACCACTTACTTACGTACACTATTTTTTCTGCTGCAATAAATGGATTGAAAAGGCATTGGCCATAGCTGTGCTCCCTCCATACAAAATCACATATCCAACTAGCCCATTGTGATTTTCTGTCCTATATTTATCTGTCAGCTGTAAATGAACTGTAACGTGGATGTTGCGTCTCGCTTCACTTTTCTGTATTGATTTATTTCTCCCACCATGGGCATGTTTAGTGATTTACTTGTAGCGAACACATAAACCACCATATGTAATAAATTGCATTAAGTTTGCCTAGGAGCAGTAACCCATGGCAACCAGTAAGATTTTTGCAGGTGACCAGTAAATCCTACATATTGTTTGGTTGCTGTTGGTTACTGCTCCAGGGCAAGCTTAGTGCCTTTTATTACATTACCCCCATAGTGTTTAAAATGTTCTGGAAGCAACATCTGTTCAATCACTTTTTGTTGGGAGCTTAAAGGGGTTGTTCACCTTCCAACACTTTTTTTCCAGTTCAGTTGGTTTCACATAGTTCACCATAAATAAACAGTTTTTATAACTACTTTCAATTTTATGCTTTCTGATATTGAAGTGTAAGTCAAATTTTTCACCTTTCTAAAGCAGCTCTGGGAGGGGGGGGTCTGCCGACTCTAAGTTGATACATTTCTAATCTTTGTCCCTGCTGAGCAGATTCCCTGAGTTTCGTTAAAGGCAGCTGTTAGAATTGATACAATAGTTGCCAATACTCCAGAGATGCTGCTGAGAAATGTATCAACTAAATGTTGCAAAATTGTAACAGTTCAGAGCCTGCACCCGAATTACTGAGCTGCCAGACTCAAACACCACAGACAGGAACATTCAACTTTAAACTTCGATTTTGGGGAAAAAAGGTAAAAAATACAAAATGGAATGTAATTGAAAAAAAGTCTTTATTTCTGGGGAACAATCTGAAAACAATTGATCTGGACATAAGTGTTTGGATAGTGAATAACCCCTTTAATAATATGAGTTTCCATGCAGCCACACACAGGCCGAACATCACCACATACAATACTAAGCATTTGGTGGAGTGGTGTAAAGGTCATCATGATTGGACTCTGGAACTGTGGAAAGATGTTTTCTCATGAATTACTATTCACCATCTGTTAGCTGTATGGGCTGTTGCGCATGCCAGGTGAATGCTAATTGTATTGCCAACTTGAGTTTGGACTAGGTGTGTGGGCTAAATCAAGCTAGTCTACAATGCAGATATTGTACCAAGAATGTAGGGTGGTCTGTTACAATTGCATACAATACAATTAAATACAATTACTACTAGGGATGCACCAAATCCAGGATTTGGTCAGGATTCAACCTTTTTTCAGTAGGATTTGGATTCGGCCAAATCCTTGTGCCTGGCCGAACCTAATCCTAATTTGCATATTCAAATTAGGGGCAGGAAATCGCGTGACTTTTCATCATAAAACAAAGAAGTTAAAAAATGTTTGCATTTTTTTTCTCTTGCATATGCAAATTATGATTCAGTTCGATATTTGGCCCAATCCTTCACAAAGGTTTTGGGAATTCAGCCGAATCTAAAATAGTGGATTCAGTGCATCCCTAATTACTACTGAGACAGCAGATTTGACTGCTTCCCAGTGGATCACTCAGATTTGGTTACTGTTTAGAAAAATACGTAAGTAATTTATCTAAACAGTATAAGTTTACATTTACATAAGTAAAGTTGTTGTACCATATTAACCATTCACAGGGCTAAAACAATAACAAACAGCTGGTATAAAGGCGGTAGCTTTGTTGACTAACTAAGATTATCATAGCAAGCTTTCAGAACATTTTAGTCCTTTTTTCAAGATGAATATAAATACCTTCAAAACAATAAAGGATATGAGCACCGTATCCAACTCTTTCGTTTCCCTGCACGTGAGTAATTTAGATTAAAGAAAAAAAAGAGCTGTATAATATCACATTGATACTGTCTATTTTGTTTCTTGTTTGAATATAGATGTATCTGATATAATAGCTCTGCATCACATAAAGCTGCTGTTCTTTTTGTTTATGATGATTTATAGTGCACGCAACCGCTCAGGCGGTATTTACTCAATACAGAACTAATCAGAGATGTCATTCTGACAGAAACTTTTAGTGCATTTTTAAGCAAAAGTCACACAAAAGTGATCAAATTCAGTTATTAAACCTTGCTTTAGTCTCTATTACAAAATATTTCACCATTTCTTAAAAAAAATCATTACTTTAATTCATTACTTGTTCAACTTTGAGTTACTTTGATTACTTGTTCAACTTTGAGTTAACTTTTAGTATAACTTAGAGAGTGATATTATGAGACAATCTGCAATTGGTTTTCACTTCTTATTATTTGTGGTTTCTGAATTATTTAGCAGCTCTCCAGTTTGCAATTTCAGCAATCTGGTTGCTAGGGTCCTATCAACCATGCACTGATTTGAATAAGAGACTGGAATATGAATAGGAGAGGGCCTGAATAGAAAGATGTTATACAAAGTAGCAATAACCGTAAATTTGTAGCCTTGTTTTTATGATGTCTTTCCTCTAGAATCTAGCAAGTTTCAAAGCTTTACTAAAATGGTGATTCACCTTTAAAATAACTTTGTTTGTTAAAGAATGGGCAGTTTAAAGCAACTTTGCAATTGTTCTTCATTCTATATAATTTTTTTAATTATTTGTCTTTTTCTAGCTTTCAAATAAGGTTCACTGACCCCCATCTAAAAAAGAAATGCTCTGTAACAGTAGCTGCACATTTATTGTTATTGCTTTGTTTTATTACTCCTTTTTCTATTCAGGCCCTCTTCTGTTCATATTCCAGTCTCACATTCAAATCCGTGCATAGTTGCTAGGGTAATTTGGACCCTATCAACCAGGTTGCTAAAAATTGCAAACCAAAGAACTGCTGAATAAAAAGCAAAATAACTCAAAAACCACAAATTATAAAAAAGTATTTAATTTTGGTAAGTTTCACTGCAAAAATGGCGCCCATATACTCCAATGGGGAAAAAAAATTGTCGCATATGAAAAAAATTCTTATGCCGAAAAATGTGTTGCCCATAGACTTCAATGCTTTTCGGCAAAGCAAAACAGGTCAGATTTGCCGATCGCTACTCTCTACATCGTATGAAAAGTTAATTTAAAGATGAACAACCCCTTTAAAGCTTGCATCTAGCTTCTTATTTCCCATGGAATTCTTGGAATGCTTTTTTCTTTAGAAATATTTTATTAAACATTAGGCATTGATGAACTTAAAGGGGAACTATCGCGAAAATTATATTGACTTCAGCATACTGAAATAAGAAACTTTGTAAATACAATTAATTAAAGATTCTGTGCCATTTCTGAAATATTTAAGTTAACTTTACTATTCCTCTCTCAGCATCTGTTTCTCTTCATTCTGTCTTTATTCTGGAGAAGGATGTCAGATTAATGATCCAATATATCTTATAGGGGGGCTTCCTTTTGCCTAAAATATGTATTAGAGCTCACTCTATTTATCACCAGAAATTGTCACTCTACATGCAGGACAGTTTTTTTTTTGTTAGATTTTGTTAGTATTGGAATCAGTTATTTGAGTGAGCTCTAAAACATCTGCTAGGAAAGGAAGCCCCCCCCATATGATATATTGAATCATTCATCTGACACCCAACTGCTGTATGAAGAAGGATAGTGAAGATAAACTTGATTATTTCAGAAACAATGCAGAATATTTAATTGATTGTATTTAGAAAGTTTCTTAAAGGAAAACTATATCCCCAAAATGAATACTTAAGCAACAGATAGTTTATATCAAATTGAATGACATATTAAAGAATCTTACCAAACTGGAATATATATTTACATAAATATTGCCCTTTTACATCTCTTGCCTTGAACCACCATTTCGTGACTCTATCTGTGCTGCCTCAGAGATCACCTGACCAGAAATACTACAACACTAACTGTAACAGGAAGAAGTGAGGAAGCAAAAGGCAGAACTCTGTCTGTTAATTGGCTCATGTGACCTTACATGTGGTTTGTATGTGTGCACAGTGAATCTTACGATCTCAGGGGGCGGCCCTTATTTTTTAAAATGGCAATTTTCTATTTATGATTACCCAATGGCACATACTACTAAAAAAGTATATTATTATGATAATGGTTCATTTACATGAAGCAGGGTTTTACACATGAGCTGTTTCTCTCAGTATCTTTTAATAGAGACCTACATTGTTTGGGGGGTATAGTTTTCCTTTAATTCAGTATGAGGAAGCTTATATTAAATGTTTTATTTTCGCGATAGTTCCCCTTCTGATGTTACCCATATCCTTGAAACCTTAATTCACCTTGGGCAACATATTTTAATCTGCCACCAAAATGAACTAACCTGAAGGTACACGGGGTATAAATAACTCAAAGGTGTGACTTGTAAAAAGCATTTTATCTGTGCCTCCATGCTGTCCTGCAACTTGCATAGTTCTCTATCAGGGTCTAAACATCCATAGTTGCAGGGTGCGGCAAATGACACTTCTTTGTGTTCTCTCTTGATAGCTCTGCTGGCTGGAGACTTAAAAGAAAAGTATTGCATGCATACATGTTGTTTTTTTTTGTTTTGTTTTGTTTTTCTTCAAACATATATGGTGTTTTCAGCTAACTGTAAATCTATCTCTTGTTTATCTTAAGGGAAGACTATCATGAAAATGAAAATTTAATAATAATCTTCCTCATACTGAAGTAAGAAACTTTCTAAATACAATCAATTAAATATTCTGCATTGTTTATGAAGTAATCAATTTTATCTTCACTATTCATCACTCCGCATCGTTTCTCTTCATTCTGTCTTCATGCAGCAGTTGGTGAATGATCCAATATATCTTATAGGGAGCTTTCTTTCCTAGCAGATGTATTAGAGCTCACCCAAATATCTGATTCCAGTACAATCAAAATCTAACAAAATAACTGCCTTTTGCACAAATTCTGCATGTAGAGAGACAGGATTTCTGGTGATTTTAATAGTGAGCTCTAATACATCTTCTAAACAAAAGAATCCCCCTTATAAGATATATTGGATCTGACACCCAACTCCTGAATGAAGACAGAATGAGGAGACACAGATGCTGAGAGAGGAATAGTGAAAATGAACTTGATTATTTAGGAAACAGTACAGAATTTTTAATTGATTGTATTTATAAAGTTATTTCAATATGCTGATATAATATGCAATTTTTTGGCGAAATTCCCCTTAAAAGACTTATACAGCTGCAAGCTTTTATTATTAACACTTGGAGCCACTTTCCCTCTTTGTAGTTTTTGAATAGCTTCCCAAGCTATATTCTTGTTGCCGGCAAAACAAGTGACATTGAAAAATGTATTCCTTTTGATCAACCCTTTGTTTTTGCTAGATTGTGTTATTCTACCAAATAGCTTTCTTCATAATCAAACCTGTGGCCCTCATTTCTGCTGGAGGAGATTTTAAGGCTAAACTATTGTTTTTTTTAGTGGTATTTTTAGTAGGTATCTGTAAGTTCTTTATAGGGGTAGCTAAATTATGTTTTAGGAATATGTTGGCAGTCGTTGAATCGGAAACCGTTTACATTTGGTCTTCATCATTTGTAGTTTTTGAAACTTTAGCTTTATCTTCAGCAACTGTCGAACTTACACTAGCAACCAGGCAGTGGCTGCAATGTGAATAGTAGAGGGCCTGAATAAAGAGTATGAAGTATGAAAAAGTAACAATAAAACTGTAGCCATGGGTTTAGGTTGGTGTTTTTGTGGTAGCTTTTTATTCAGCAGTTTGTAATTTCAGCAATTTGGTTGCTAGGGTCCAAATTACCCTACCAACCATGAATTGGTTTGAATATGAGACTAGAATATGAATAGGCCCAATACCCGCGGTTTGGGGCGACCTTGCACTCTTCTTCGCGGGCGGGTTGGGCTCTACTCCTTCTCTCCCTGCCCACCACCAACTGCAAATGCAGACTTCCAGGTTCTTCTTTTATAGACTCTACACCTGCTCGCGCCGCCCCTTTTGTGATGTCATCGGCGGGGCGGGTCTAGAAATGGAACCTGGAAGTCGGGCCCCGGCGGGTGCAGGTCGGTGAAATCCTGTCCCACACATCACTATTACAGACCATTTGTTTTTTAGATGGGGTCAGTGACCCCATCTAAAAACAATTGCAAAAGTATCTCAAAATATCACTCTGTACGTCATACTAAACTTAACAACCCCTTTGTTCTGTGTAAGTGTTATTTCAATATATGTTTGTTTTAAAATGTGCTATATTTCCTGAGCACAATTAAACAGTTTCTATTAATACCGAAATCACCATAATGAGGCGCTTCTGAATTTCTGTTTGTGCCATGCCAGAGAATGGTTCATTGTAGGCCCATGTTTTGCTGCCACACATCATTGTTGTTGCTGCGAGCCGTATGAAAAGCCGAACATAAGGGAACAGAGTAGCAATAAATGAGAAGGAATCGAAGGTACAAAGAATGCTGGTGTCTGGGGACAGGAAAGCAGTCCTGGTATAAAGGCACTTTTGTCATTTTGCATTTTTAATGTTTGTTTTTAATTTGCTTTACACCTGCTGCCTATGTGTTTTTGGCTTTGTTTCCAATTCCTGCTCTGTAGTTTTCCTCCTGGGCATCATAAAACATAAAGGCACAGGCAAAAGTGCTTTTGAACATCTGATATACTTTTTCCCCTCCCTAATATGACCTTGCTTCTTTCCTCAGGTTCTGCACAGACTCCCAGGGAAGACTACATGGCAGGTTATAAGGAAGGACAATTCAAGGCATTTTTTAGATGCCGCAAAGGTATTAATCACGTAATTTTATGCTGGCAGCCGGGAAAGAGAGGTACCATGCCCCAGAGCATTCCTCAGTTTAGCCTTCATATTGAGCAACCTTCAGCATAATGTCTTGTTTTATTTGCAAGCAACAATTTCTCTCCTGTCTCTAGAACTAAATAAAGCATGTACTTGAAATGATACAAGCATTTTTGCATGCACTTTTAACCAATGCTCCCGAACCAGCAAAACAACAAATTGGTCAAACAGGAATTAGAATTTGCCTTGGGTCAGTAAATGCCTATGATGAAACATGCTTTGGCTACGCAAGCTACATTGTTTCCTCAATTACTTGTCTGACTTTTTTGCTCCAGTATAGCACTAAAGCAAAACGTTGTTGCTAGGGGCAGTACCAACAGCAACAGCTTTACAGTTGGAGAGAAGGAGTAAAGGAAGCAAATTCATTTAAAAACTGCAAAACAAATGCCAGTTTAAGGTAACAATGCCTTAAAAATATCAAACTTAAAGGGGAACAATCGCGAAAATGAACATTTAATATAAGCTTTATCACACCAAAATAAGAAACTTTCTAAACACAATCAATTAAAAATTCTGAATGGTTTACTAAATAATAAAGTTTATGTTCACTATTCCTCTCTCAGCATCTGTTTCTCTTCATGCAGCAGTTGGGTGTCAGATAATCATTGACAGTTAAATCCAATATATCTAAAAGGGGGGCTCCTTTTGCCTAAAATATATATTAGAGCTCATTCTAATTAGGGATGCACCGAATCCAGGATTCGGTTCGGGATTCGGCCAGGATTTGGCCTTTTTCAGCAGGATTCGGATTCGGCTGAATCCTTGTGCCTGGCCGAACCGAATCCTAATTTGCATATGCAAATTAGGGGTGGAGAGGGAAATCGCGTGACTTTGTCACCAAACAAGGAAGTAAAAAAAATGTCCCTTTCCCACCCCTAATTTGCATATGCAAAATAGGAAAAGTGAAGATAAACTTGATTATCTCAGAAACATTGCTGAATTTTTAATTTATATTTAGAAAGTTTCTTATTTCAGTATGATGAAGGTTGTATTACGTTTTGGGATGCACCGAATCCAGGATTCGGTTCGGGATTCAGCCTTTTTCAGCAGGATTCGAATTCGGCCGAATCCTAATTTGCATATGCAAATTAGGCGAGGAGAATCGTGTGACTTTGTCAGAAAACAAGGAAGTAAAAAATGGTTTCCCCTTCCCACCCCTAATTTGCATATGCAAATTAGGGTTCGGTATTCGGCCGAATCTTTCACAAAGGATTCGGTTCGGTATTCGGCCGAATCGTTTGCAAAGGATTCGGGGGTTCGGCCGAATCCAAAATAGTGGATTCGGTGCATCCCTAATTCTAATAAAATCAACAGACATCATGAGGCACATTTATCAAAGGTTGCATTTAGAATCCGTGTTTTTAAAAACTCCCATAAACTCGAAACTTATTAAAAAAAAAAAGATTGAATTTCCTAAGCTCGGGTGAATAGTATTGACCCGAAAACTTGAATCGAATTTTTAAAAAACCCGAATGTCAGGAAGGCTGCAAACTACTCCAAATTGACCCCGGGATGTCTCCCTCGAATCGAGCTTGATCAAATTTGATTCGATTTTTTGAGTGGTTTAAAGCCGTCCAAGTTTTATTAATTCAATTGGTCAATGGGGTGGAGACTGCGCTCTGTCCAGAACGTGGGAAAGGAAGCTGCACCAAATTTCAATCTATGGATCCACTCGTCCACAAACAATTCGAAGAGAAACAGGGGGGGATGAAAGGTGCGCTGGGGATACCTATAAAGGAAGGGAAAAAAAAAAAAACAGAGCCTATCTGGCGTAATATCTTCTGTGCACTTTGGCAGATATTGAATAGTCGGATCTACTCACATTCGTGGTATATTCATATGGCAAAAAGGAATCTGATCGCATGTGCCTTCAATCTAGGGTTGGTTTGCGGCTAGCGTGTCTCGTCAGGTTTTGTCTGCCTGTTGAGTAAGGATGCCGGATAGTGTAGTACAGCTAACTGAAGGGTAATTAAGAGCTGGTAATGCGCTTACCTCGAGTACGTGTAAAAATGGCTTAATAGACCGCCATCTGGATCGCGGTCCCGGGTCGCAACTGGATCGATCTCTGCGCGACACCCGCTGGGGTCCAAATCTGGTCGCGGTCCGGTACTCGAAACCGGCAGTGCCTCGATGCCTCCCGCAAACCACACCAGTCGGCGTTCTCCTCCACGAGGTCTTCACTCTCGCCTCGGGGTGTTGTCGGCTCTGTCCTCCACTACTCCACTAGGTGTTTAAGATTAAACGGGTTTGTCGCAAAATGAATATACGGCAGTATTTAATGCCTTTAAAGAATTTTATTAAAGTAAAGTGTTTGTAACACAGTACAATGCCCAACGCGTTTCGTATATAACTATACTTCCTCAGGGGCTGATTTGGCGTACTCGAGGTAAGCGCATTACCAGCTCTTAATTACCCTTCAGTTAGCTGTACTACACTATCCGGCATCCTTACTCAACAGGCAGACAAAACCTGACGAGACACGCTAGCCGCAAACCAACCCTAGATTGAAGGCACATGCGATCAGATTCCTTTTTGCCATATGAATATACCACGAATGTGAGTAGATCCGACTATTCAATATCTGCCAAAGTGCACAGAAGATATTACGCCAGATAGGCTCTGTTTTTTTTTTTTTCCCTTCCTTTATAGGTATCCCCAGCGCACCTTTCATCCCCCCCTGTTTCTCTTTATTAATTCAATGTTATTAATAAATTTCGACTAGTCGAATTTCGAATTTATGAGAGTTTATAAAACCTCACATGAATTCGAAATTCGACCCTTGATAAATGTGTCTCCCTGTGTTGTAAAATAATTAAAACATGTACCATTGCCATATGCTGGTAAATTTTCAGTGATTGCAAAAGAAACACTACTATAGATTATATAAACAAGCTGCTGTGTAGCCAGGGGGGCAGCCATTCAAGCTGAAGGAGAAACAGCACAGGTTTACATAGCAGATTAGCTCTGTAGAGTACCATTGTATTCTGCAGATCTTATTTTTTTACTACTAGATTATCTTTTTGCTGATGCTTTTTTGTGCAGCTCCTTAAAAGTCTATCTTTCTCTTTACAGGTGCTTTCTGGATGGCAATCGACACAAATACGGACATGCTGGCATGGGAATGCAGGGGGCAATCTTCACACAGATCCCAAGCAAGGGGTAAGACTCGTTAATATTACTTTATTTACAGTTTGTTCAGTGGTGAAATGCAGGGCTACAAAGGAACATGTTGGATGCTCAGATCTCTGCCTTAGCAACATAACTTGTTGGTTTATAAAAGTGCACACAGTACCCAGGCATACGTCACAACTGGAAAAACTGGCACTGGCAGTTTTTAAAATATAAGGTTTTAATATACCAGTAGCAAATGGAATCCCACAGTAACATGTCCATAAAGGGGAACTATCGCGGAAATGAAAATTTAATATAAGCTTCATCATACTGAAATAAGAAACTTTCTACATGCAATCAATTAAGTATTTTAAGTTTATCTTCACTATCCCTTTCTCTGTTTCTTTTCATTCTGTCTTCTTGCAGGAGTTGGGTGTCAGCTATTCATTGACTGTTAGATCCAATATATCTTTACTAGCAGATGTATTAGAGCTTACTCGCATAAGTGATTTCAGAACAAACAATCCAACAAAATAACTGCCTTTTGCACAAATTCTGCGTGTAGAGAGACATGATGTCTGGTGATTTTAATATAGTGAACTCTAATACATCTTCTAAGCAAAAGCAGCCCCCCTATCAGATATATTGGATTTAACTGTCAGTGAATATCTGACACCCAACTCCTGCATGAAGACAGAATGAAGAGAAACAGATGCTGCGAGAGGAAAAGTGAAGATAAACTTGATTATCTCAGAAACATTGCCGAATTTTTAATTTATATTTAGAAAGTTGCTTATTTCAGTATGATGAAGGTTGTATTACGCTTTGGGATGCACCGAATCCAGGATTCGGTTCGGGATTCGGCCTTTTTCAGCAGGATTTGAATTCGGCCGAATCCTAATCCTAATTTGCATATGCAAATTAGGGGAGGGAATTCATGTGACTGTCAGAAAACAAGGAAGTAAAAAATGGTTTCCCCTTCCCACCCCTAATTTGCATATGCAAATTAGGGTTCGGTATTCGGCCAAATCTTTCACGAAGGATTCGGGGGTTCAGCCGATTCCAAAATAGTGGATTAGGTGCATCCCTAATTACAGTTTTGCGATAGTTCCCCTTTAATCTTTTTAAGTTTAGTGGTACAAGTATGGTATCTGTCATCCGAAACCTGTTATCTAGAATCTTACATAGACTCCAGTTTATCCAAATAATTAAAAATTTTAAAAATTATTTCCTTTTTCTCTGTAATAGTAAAACGGTACCTTGTACTTTATCCCAGCTAAGATATAATTAATCCTTAGTGGAAGCAAACCCAGCCTATTGGGGTTATTTAATATTTATATGATTTTCTAGTAGACTTAAGGTATGAAGAGCCAAATTAGGGAAAACCCCTGGTCCCAAGCATATTTTATATATATATAGATATAGATATAGATATAGATATATATATATAGACATATATAGATATAGATATATAGACATATATAGATATAGATATATATATATATATAGACATATATAGATATAGATATATATATAGACATATATAGATATAGATATATATATATATATATATATAGACATATATAGATATAGATATATATATATAGACATATATAGATATATATATAGACATATATAGATATAGATATATATATATATATATATATATATATATATATATATATATAGACATATATAGATATAGATATATATATAGATATAGATATATATATAGATATAGATATAGATATATATATATATATATATAGATATATATATAGATATATATATAGATATATATATACAGATGATGTTTTTAATGTTGGTGTTTGTGCTATTTTTTTTTTTTTTTTTTTTTTTTTTTAACTCGTGTACTTCTTCTATCATTGCATAGTATTGGTGAAATCATGGCTTAAATGAATACAAATATAAGGTCTAGGTTTTCTAATACTTTTCTAATGTGATTTGAAATGATGTGGATGTTTGTGTTGAGTATAAATCACTATTCTGTTTTTCATTCTTAATTTCCTAGAATACAACAGGGTCACAAGCAATAGCAATGTCATGGTAAATTCCCTAATGCTGTAGTTTTGCAGGTGTTCCCACAGCCCTCCTGCTCTTGTTCAACGCAACTCCCAGAACCCATAGCCAGATGCTGTAATTGGCAACTGCAAGAAAGCCATAAAATTGACTTCTCGGCTGCAGACACAATGACTTTTCACATGCAGCCATTCCATTCCCCCCTTCCTTACTAATCGCAGTCCTGTGCTAGTGTGACTAGCCTATTGCAGTGTATAATTATATACACTCTCACCGCAGCAGCTTCCTTTATGCCTTCACAGCATCCCTTCTACTTCTAACTCTTCACGTTTCTGCAATCCCTGGTACCGGCTGTGCAGGGATACAATAAAACTATTTATGCATATCTTTGCTCTTTATATTGTGATGAGAAGATGGATTTGTAGCTCTGAAGCTGTCACCATGCTCCTCTGCTCTTTCTTTCTCACCCCAGGTACAGATGAGTATAAATACCTGATTTTTCACACTGTCAACTTTTGAGCGTGTACTTTTTTTTCCCCTATTAAACATATTTTCCTTGTGCTTTTAACTTTCTTTCGCGACTACATATTTCTCCTCCTTTACAGCCAACTGATCTTTTGCACATTTAAATGGAGCAGTCCTAGTATATTCCTAGACAGCTGTATCTTTCTGTCGCTGTGCAAGAATGCCTTTTAATTTGTCTTGCTTATACGCAATTGGCTTTTTCTTTTATGTACAAGTCTGGTCCCAATGAAGTAAGGGATCCAGAGTTCATAATGGCTCCCCAATATACAGGTATGGGAAGCTTTGAATTACAGAAAGGCGGTCTCCCGTAGACTCAATTTTATCCAAGTAATCTAGCGATCCACCGAATCCACTGTTTTGGATTCTGCTGAACCCCGAATCCTTTGGGAAAGATTCGGCCGAATACCGAACAGAATCCAAATCCCAATTTGCATATGCAAATTAGGGTTGAGAAGGGGAAAACTGTTTTTTTTTTGTCACAAAAATCACACGATTTCCCCTAATTTGCATATGCAAATTAGGACTTGGATTCGGTTCTGCTGGGAAGAAGGATTTCGGCCGAATCTTGCTGAAAAAGGCCGAATCCCAAACCAAATCCTGGATTCGGTGCATCCCTAAAATAAAACAAATTTTTAAAAATGATTTCCTTTTTAACTGTAATAATAAATTAGTAGCTTGTCAAAACGTTGTCTTTAAATGATATTTAATAATTTTGCCATAAAAGTATTTGCCTAATGCTTTTACATCACCTGTCTTACCCCCAAGTTCCTCTATGAGGAGGCTGCCATATTTGTGCAGCAGTAGTCCGTTAGCATAAGAAACTCTAACTGCCAGCCTGAGAAGAGACAGTCATGTTGGCAAAATAGCGAGGTTTAGGAACTTCAAGTAACAATTACTTACAAAAGCAGAACTATCACCTAAAAACGATCGAGACCTATAGGTAATTTTTAATGTAGATTAATATTTTGAAAAGAAAAATTTTAGTGTCCGTATCACTTTAAAGTGGACCGGTCACCCAGACACACAAAGCTGTATAATAAAAGTCCTTTTCAAATTAAACATGAAATCGAATTTCTATTTTTTAAAGCTTTCATAGCTGTTGTAAACTCATTTAAAAATCTGTCAATCAAATATTGTCTGCCCCTCCTCTATGCCTAAGGCATAGAGACAGGGCAGGCAATTACTTTCACTTTCCATTCAGCACTTTCTAGATGTCACTGCTCTCCACACATTCCCTCGTTCTCTTCACCATTTAATTGTGTAACCAGTGCATGGGGATGGACATTGGTTCCGCCATTCTGGTGCACAAACAAGATTCTGAGATGATGCAAGGCTTGCCTTAATAACACTATCCGCAAAATGGCTCCTCCCTGCTTGCTATAATTATGAGTTCCCAGAGTGAAGGAAACACAATTCAAAGCATTTATATAGTGTAATTAAATTTCATTTTGCTTGACTAATGTGATAAAATAGGATTTTGAATAATGTTTTTGGGTGACGGGTCCCCTTTAATCCAAACTAAGATATAATAAATCCTTATTGGAGGCAAAACCAGCCTATTGGGTTTATTTAATTTTGAAATTATTTTTTAGTAGACTTAAAGGTGTTGTTTACCTTTGCATTAACTTTTATTATGATGTAGAGAGTGATATTCTAAGATAAAAAATGTATTGTATAAAGGCTGGAGTGACTGGACCTGTAACATAATAGCCAGAACACTACTTCCTGCTTTGCAGCTCTCTTGGTTTCCACTTCTTGGTAACAATGCAGTAGCCAATCAGTGACTTGAGGGGGGGGGGCATAAGTGTTGCTTTTGAATCTGACCAGTGTTCTGAGGATAAATTGTAAACTCACTAAACCGTTTTGTCCCATGTGGCCCCCCCTTAAGGTTGCTGACTAACTCAGGGTTATAGAGCTGAAAAGCAGGAAGTAGTGTTCTGGCTATTATGTTAGACATCCTGTCACTCCAGACATTAGATTTTTGCCTAACTAACTATATTGAAAACACTCTTTATTTTGCACAGGCTATCTATTTACCCAGTTTTTATTTTTACGTTGAACTGTTCCTTTAAGGATTCAGTTCAGCCAGGCATTTGGATTCGGCCAAATCCAACTAAGGCTGAATCCTGAATCGAATATTCAATTTAGTGCATCCCTACTTAATAACAGGAACCTTGGTCACTCCATCTGCTTAATTTAACTTGCTTTATAATAGCTTTGTTTGAATAGGGCATGTATGATTACTTGTTTGCCTATGTAGTAAAAATCTAGTAGAGCGCTCCCATGTGATTAAAAAATGAGGGGTGCCTTTTTCAATAACGCATCTGTGAAAAGTTACTCTATTACTAACATCACTTGTTCTCTCAGCAACATTAAACTGTGCTGGGGTTTTCTGTTGCAGCCTATGGAAAAGATATGCCTCCTGGCAAAACTGGCAGGCATGGGACAAAGCTAGCAATACTACCTTGCAAATACACTACCTTCTGAATAAAGCATCTCCCATAAATGGCAGCTCCCTTGTTTTATTCATCGAAAAGAGCTCCTCAAGGTACTCTCTGTATAATTTACACCGGGAGTTCTCCCCGAGGGCTTGCAAGCTTTGCATTGCATATGTTAACCCAAAACTGCCATTTATAATAGTATTGACTCTTTTAACAATTTCAGTGCCGGTGCTCAGATTTGCACAAAATGCCAACCCCTATGTCAGCATATTACACTTATAAGGATTAATGACATTTTTTTCTTATTTGTTAACCCTTTAAAAAAGGGACATCAAAACTTACTTTCTGCATATATTGGACTTTCATATATGCACTTGAAAAATTAACTTGAGTTGTAATCAACATTTTGATCAAATAATAAGGTGAAGGCTTCAATGGATTCTATTGCATCTAACACCTTCAGTCTTCATGCAGAACCTTTGATCTTTACCCTTTCAGGGAATTATCATGAGGGAAGTTTAATGAGTTTGAGGGATCTCCAGGGTAAAAGGGCATCTTCCTTCTGTTTAATAAACTTCCCAAGAGACCAGTCACACTAATGGGTTCATTTTGAGGTTGGTTGTTTAGATTTCATGACATGGCATTCATGTTATAGATTTCGTGTGATTTTAATGTACCCTTCACCCAAGAAATAATGGTAAAAAAAGAATTATTATAATATTCCTAAAAGGAAGCCAGCCAGTGATACATAGAAAATTAATTTTGGCTCAATTTCTTTGGTACAGGTATGGGCGGGTTTTCGAGTAAGGGGTCTTTCTGTAGTTTGAATGTCTTTACCTTAAGTGTACTAGAAAATCATTTAAACATTAAATAAACCCAAGAGGCTGATGTTGCTTCCAATTTAATGAATTATATCTTTGTTTGAACCAAGTATTAGGTACTGGTTTATTATTACAGAGATAAAGGAAATCATTTTTTAAAAATTGGATTATTGGTCATGTCCTTTCAGAAAAGAGCCAGCACTTTAGGACTTGACTGCTTTCTGCCAGGCTGTTGTTTCTCCAACTCAATGTAACTGAAATTGTAACAGCGGGACCTGGATTTTACTATTCAGTGCTGTTCTTAGATCTACCAGGGAGTTATCTTGTGTTAGAGAGCTGCTATCTGGTTACCTTCCCATTGTTCTGTTGTTAGGCTGCTGGGGGTGGGGTGTGTGATATCACTGCAACTTGCAGTACAGCAGAAAAAGAGTGACTGAAGTTTATGAGAGCACAAGTCACGTGACTGGGGCAGCTGGGAAACTGACAATATGTCTAGCTGTCAAAATGTCAGATTTCAAAATTAAATATAAAAAAAATCTGTTTACACTGTTGAGAAACAATTTCAGTGCAGAATTGTGCTGGAGCAGCACTATTAACTGATGTGTTTTGAAAATATTTATTTTTCACTTTAAGCATTTGAATTGTGTGCAAATAATGGATGAGGGGACATCTACACCCACCCCTCTTGGCTAGAGCGCTGCCTAATACAGGCAGTGCTTTATTTAAGGGACTAGCCGCAGGTCTCCGTTTTAGAGCTCAGATGCCTGGCCATTCTGCAAGAAGGAGAACTCTGTGTTAGTGCAAAGTTCAAAAGAACGACCCATTCCTGCTTTTTTGCCCTTTGAACACTGTGTTCTGCACTGTGAATGAAAAATTACTGGCACACAGGACACAATGCAAGCGGGGAAACCCCTGCGTATTTATTAAAGTGTAACCTTTCGGGGGCACGACCCTTCCTCAGACAAACACGCCAATGTGAAAGTGAGAAATTTAAAGCCAAGTTAATTGGCATACAATATTCCACAAAAAAGCTTACAGATAACAAAAAAAACCCTACCAAAAAAGTCCATCAAACAATGATCCAAATCCAAAAAAAGGAAAAAGAGGGAAAAAAATCCAAATCCTAAAAAAGACAAACGTCAAATAGTTGAAATGATAATTGCACATCCAATTAATCCTGTGAACAGACAGTTAATGCAAATGTATCACCGCTTGCATCGTGTCCTGTGTGCCGGTAATTTTGCTTTGCAGTATTTTGGAGGGGGCCGTTCCCTTCTACTGTGCACCGGACCACCGCTTATGGTGGCTTATTTATTGGACTGCGTTGTGAATAAGCATAGGATTTTGTTTTTTATTACACTAATATCTAATAGGATTCTTATGGCAAAGCCAGCTGTTGGCTCTGCACCTTTAAATGATTGGTATTGTGCAGGACTCTTTAAGGTATATATGTAGTGCACACCCACTTAACTATTAGTGGATAAAGTACAATCCAACGATGCGCAGGTTCACTCATAAATAGCAGACCTGTACTAAACTTGGATGCAATGTCTGACACTGCAGTTGTGCACATTTTCATGAAGACTATTGCGCCACAATTCAGTTTGATAGCACTTGCATATAGATTAGAGACCTAAAACCTTTTTCATGTTTGCATTTTAAGTCTGTGTGTGAGCAGTCACTTACTACAGTGAAATCATTTGTGTGGCCTCTAGAAAAGCAAAATGAAGCACTAGATACAGTAATATGAAAAAGTTCTGAATTCTTTGGAGTGTTGTTTATCATTGGCTGAGATTTCAAAGTAGCAACTTCCCTTTAATATATATGCCTTATAGAAACAGTAGTATTTCATCAGTGACATAAAGTTGACTAGGTTAACAGAAAATATTAATCATAACAAAATTAGACGGATTCATAAATTTGGGCGCACCAACAATACATAGTTGAGCCTCCTTTTGCAAATGTAAGAGCCTCTAGACGCCTCCTATAGCCTTTGATGAGTGTCTGGATTCTGGATGGCGGTATTTTTGACCATTCGTCCGTACAAAATCTCTCCAGTTCAGTTAAATTTGATGGCTGCCGAGCATGGACAGCCTGCTTCGATCATCCCATAGATTTTCAATGATATTAAAGTCCGGGAACTGTGACGAGCATTCCAGAATATTGTACTTCTCCCTTTGCATAAATGCCTTTGTAGATTTCAAAGTGTGTTTAGGGTCATTGTCTTGCTGGAATATCCAACCCCTGCATAACTTCAACTTTGTGACTGATGCTTGAACATTATCCTGAAGAATTTGTTAATATTGGGTTGATGGAACAGCATGATGAACCCTCCACCAAATTTGACAATAGATAGCAGGTATTTTTCTTGGAATGCGGTGTTCAACTTCTGCCATGAAAAGTGCTTTTTGTTATGACCAAATAACTCAATTTTTGTCTCATCAGTCCAAAGCCTTCCATTTCCTGATTACATCCCTCACAGTTGAAACTGACAGTTTAAACCTCTGAGGTAGCTTTTTGTAGCCCTTCCCTAAACCATGATACTGAACAATCTTTGTTTTCAGATCTTTTGAGTTGCTTTGAGGATTCCATGCTTTTCTCATGATTGGACAGGCCTGCCTATGAAGTTCAAGGCTTAATGAGCTAATACGACCAATTTGGTGTTGCCAGTAATCCGTATTGAGCAGTTACATGCATTCAAATTAGCAAAATGACAAGGCTACCCAAATTTTTGCACAGCCATTTTTTCACATTTGATTTTATTCCATACAACTGAAGACTGTTCCACTAAAAATCTTTGTTCAGAAAACACCTCAGTACTCGGATGATCCTGGGATATGAAAGATATACCACTTACCTTTTTTGTTGAAAGTGTTGTGAATTATTTTGCCGGCTGAGAGGGGTTCCCGAACTTTTTCATATGACTATATGCCTGCATAATTAAAGGAAAACTATACCCCTAAATTGAACACTTAAGCAACAGTTTATATCAAATTAAGTGGCATATTAAAGAATCTTATCAAACAGGAATAAATATTGAAGTAAATATTGCCCTTTTACATCTCTTGCCTTGAGCCACCATTTTGTGATGGTCTGTGTGCTGCCTCAGAGATCACCTGACCAGAAATACTACAACTCTAACTGTAACAGGAAGAAGTGTGGAAGCAAAAGACCTATATTGTTGGAAGGATTTAGTTTTCTTTTAATTGAGGCATTTTATCAGTTATGTTAAACCATGCTACAGCTGTAGGTGATGTGCCCACCCAATGTAATAATATATATTTTTTTAAACCTAGGAACAGTAGGGTATGCACTATTCTCATGTGTAGAGAGGTGCATACGGATATAGGGGTAGTTCTACTTAATGGCCTTTAGTTATTAAAAGTAGTTAAGATTAATTTAAAGTTTTTAAAGTTTCCTCTTGTAGCCTTGCCATTCTTTTCTGTAGTAAATGAGCTGTCTAGCTGTCATTAACTGTTGACCCGGCAGTCTTATTGCAGCTTCATGGCACCACTTTGAGACAGATACTTTAATAACATTGCCAACATTTTACCACCTTTGCTATTTTGATGGCTATTAGCTGAAACTGGATGAAAGGGACTCTGCTACTGACTGCCTACAATTCACATTGCCACCTTACCGTCTAGATATTACATATACATTTCATCCATATTCTAAACTGCAGATTTTTTCTGTGTTTTTTTTTTTTTATTTTTCTTATTATGCTGTTGCAGTTGTCAGTTGTCTATTTCCTAAAGTCCACTAGGGATTTTTTTTTAAATATTTCTTATTACCCAACTTATTGTAATGCCCCAGTTCTCAGCAGCATTATTTTAGTGTGTAGTCTTTTTATCCACAAACTGACATATATTACAAAGCTAAACAAAAAGTCAAAGATTCATCAGTAAAATCTTGTTTGCTCTGCAAAGATAATGGTACAATATCAGCATTATAAATGTAATTTCAGGAAAGAGCCAATGGTAGTTCCTCCAGCTTAACTCCAATACTTGGCGTGCATTTACACAAAAAGCCGAAAAGCATACCAGAATAATCAGTTTCTCAAAAGAGCAAACAGATTTTTTTATATTTAATTTTGAAATCTGACATGGGGCTCGACATATTGTCAGTTTCCCAGCTGCCCCAGTCACGTGACTTGTGCTCTGATAAACTTCAGTCACTCTTTGCTGCTGTACTTCAAGTTGCAGTGAAATTACCCCCCCCCCCATCAGCCTAACAACAGAACAATGGGAAGGTAACCAGATAGCAGCTCCCTGACTCAAGGTAACAGCTGCCTGGTAGATCTAAGAACAGCACTCAATAGTAAAATCCTGGTCCAACTGCCACACATTCAGTTACATAGCGCAGCACAAACTATTGCCTGTCAGAAAGCAGTTCCATCCTAAAGTGCTGGCTCTTTCTGAAACCACATGAACAGACAAAATGACCTGAGATGGCTGCCTACACACCAATATTACAACTGAAACAAATTTAAGTCAGGAATTAAATTTTATATTATAGAGTGAATTATTTTCAGTATAAACAGTGTAATTTAGAAATAAAAACTTCATCATAAAAATCATGACAGAATTAGAACTTTGTAACCCTGATACAGGTATGGGATCGTTATCTGGAAAACCCGGTTATCCAGAATGCTCTGAATTACAGAAAGGCAATCTCCCATAGACTCCATTTTATCTAAATAATACAATTTTTTTTAAAATTATTTCATTTTTCTCTGTAATAATAAAACAGTACCTTGTACTTGATCCCAACTAAGATATAATTAATCCTTATTGGAAGCAAAACCAGCCTATTGGGGTTATTTAATATTTATATGATTTTCTAGTAGACTTAAGGTATGAAGAGCCAAATTAGGGAAAACCCCTGGTCCCAAGCATTCTGGATAACAGGTCCCATGTCGTGTGTGTGTGTTTACATGATTTTCAGTAGACTTAAGATATGAACATCTAAATTACAGAAAGATCTGTTATCTAGAAAACTCCTGGTCCCAAGCATTCTGGATAACAGGTCCCATACCTGTAGTACAACTGATTTAAAGTGATACTGACACAAAAATATTAATGTACATTAAAATTTGCCTATAGGTCATGTTAGTTGTGTTTTACAAATAGGCCTGCTTTTATACGTAATTGTGACTTGAAGTTATGAGAGTATTTTGTCAGTCATATTGTCCCTTCTGAACCTCTCAGGTAGAGTTTCTAATATTAAAAGACTACTGCTGCAAATATCGCAGCCCCTCATAAAAGAATATGGGGGATCCGATAGGTAAAAGCCAATACTTTTCTGGCAAAACTATAAATAGTATGCAAAGACAATATTATTGATAGATGTAATATAGGTTTAATTTCTGTTTTCAGGATACCTTTAAAGGAAGATACAAAAAATAATGTTAGATTGAAACAACAGAGAGGTGCATTTTATTAAGAGCGTGTCGAATCTAATAAAAATCCATTTATTTCCCTACTAAAATATGGTTCCTTGCTAGAAATTAATATTAACTGTCAGCAATACTTTGGGGTCGTAGCAGGACCGTCTGCTTTAAAATTGGTTCTGCATTTTGGAGAGCTGATTTGGAAACCTCTTCAATTCACGTTTAGCCTTTAAATATAGTCTTGTGCTCTATAGTTTAATGGACTCATAATGCATGATTACACAACTTCAGAGGCAGCGCTGTTAAATGAAGTGGTGACATTTTACGCGCAATTAAGCAAGCTTAGAACAATTTTCCTGCTCTTAGCTGTGGGTTCACTGCAGCCAGCACTGAAGGAATTCCAGTGTATGTTGCAGATTATATGTACAGGCGGGAAGGAGTTTTCATTAACAATCATTAGTCCTCAGCCCTCAGAAATAAGTGAATGAAAACAATAGGATTGCATGCTGGATTGACTGAAGGCAGCTAGCTTATGCAACAAGTGGAACTCCCGAAACCGAACAGTCAGTGTTTTATCCAAACCCACACATAGACATCATTGGTACAAAGCCAGTACACAAAGGTTATTGTGCATGCTCTGTGTTAAACCACTCAGGAGCAAAACCGCATAGACCCTTGCTTGGCCAAAAAAATTGTACCGCAGACCTCAGTGTTTCCTAGCTATTTACAGAGGTGGTTATAGAATCGATCATCATATCTGTTGAATTAAAGGGCTGCATTGGGAAAATGTTTGTTTTTTTTTCCCCCAAAATGCATCAGTTAATATTGCTGCTCCAGCAGACTCCTGCACTGAAATCCAATTCTCAAAAAAAAACAGATTTTTTTTATACTTCATTTTGAAATCTAACATGGGGCTAGACATATTGTCGGTTTCCCAGCTGCCCCCAGTCATGTGACTTGTGCTCTGATAAACTTCAGTCACTATTTACTGCTCTACTGCAAGTTGTAGTATCACCCCCCCCCTCCCTTTACCCCCCAGCAGCCTAGCAACAGAACAATGGGAACATAACCAGATAGCAGCTCCCTAACACAAGATTACAGCTGCCTGGTAGATCTAAGAACAGCACTCAGTAGGAAAATCCAGGTCCCACTTTCAGTTACACATCACTGATACCGCGGCGGAGCGCCGTTCAAAGCAATAACGGAGTCTGGCGAATTAGTATCAAATGGCTGGCTTTATTTTGCGCATTAAAATAGTTAGGGAGGGGGAGATGTAACCCCCCTCATTGCTGGCTTTATTTTGCGCATTAAAATAGTTAGGGAGGGGGAGATGTAACCCCCCTCCCTAACTATTTTAATGCGCAAAATAAAGCCAGCCATTTGATACTAATTCGCCAGACTCCGTTATTGCTTTGAACGGCGCTCCGCAGCGGTATCAGTGATGTGCAGTTGAAGCCGGCTAGAAGGAGCTGATCTATCGCGAGAGCAGCGGCTTAGCAGGAGTTGGCGTACAAGGGGAGAGCTCCGCCATTAGCCACATCGTGTTTTCGTTCCCACTTTCAGTTACATTGAGTAGAAAAAAACAACAGCCTGCCCGAATACAGTGCTGCCTCTTTCTGAAAGCTGAGCTTTATGACCTGAGATGGCTGCTTCACACCAATATTACAACTAAAAAAAATACAGAATCGCTTTAAAAAAAATTCTGCAGCTCCCTCTAGTCATTATAAGTAGAAATTACTTCTTGGACATGGTGGATTAGGGCACCCATGTTTTCACTAACCTGTCAGTCTAATAATAAGACCACTGCAACTCATGTTAACATTTCTATGGATAACCTTGTTTTTATTAGATCTATGCCTTCTCAGGGCTGACATCATGAAAGGACAGAAAGAACGTTTGTCCCAGTCCCCTCATTCAGGGTTACTTAACTGCAGATGAAAGGTTCTGGGCTTACTAGGAAAAGTGGTGGGGTTTGGGACGATGACCGGCAGTTAGAATGATCAGGGGCAGGGCTCTTCATTGCTGCAACCTGTGCTTATGTAGTAGTGCAGAGAGTGAGAGCACTATAAAGAGAATGGGTCTAGCAGTATATTGCAAAGTTGCTTAAAGTCAAAACTATACCCTTGAACAATGTAGGTCTCTATAAAAATAAATAAAACCCTGCTTCATCTAAATCAGGGGTCAGCAACCTTTACTATCAAAAGAGCCATTTTGCCCCCTCTTCCTTGAAAGAAAAATTGTCTGGAGCCACAAAACATAACACAGCTTATAAACTTTTAAAAGTTTTAACCTTTTTTTAATTTTAACTGTTACAACAACAGAATACAACAAACAGAAGTGCAGTGTGTATGTGTAGGCCTACTTTGAAATAAATTAAACACTGAATTGCCCTATTAAATACTAGTTTTCTCATCTGTTTAATGTGACTTCTGTTTCTGAAGCTCCATGCTGATCTTCACTCTCTTGTCTTGAGTGTGTGACCGTGGTTAGGACCATGATAAATCATCTTGCTGCGGCTCGGTCTTGCCGGTCGCTCCTGGGATGTCTATACAGTCCTCACACCTGCTGCCGGCTTACTGCCGTTCGCTTACCGCGGTCATACACTCTAGAATCCGCCAGCAGGTGTGAGGGCTGTATAGATGACGTGATAGGCAAAGCTTCAAGACCGAGCCGCAGCAAGCAGGATGAAGAGCCACATGAGGCTCCGGAGCCACGGGTTGCCTACCCCTGATCTAAATAAACCACTTTCATAATAATATACCTTTTTAGTAGTATGTGCCTTTGGGTAATCCTTAATAGAAAATTGCCATTTGAAGAACTACGGCCATCCCCTGGGAACCTACGATTCACAGTGCACAAAAACATGCGTTTTGCTTCCACACTTCTTCCTGGTACACTTAGAGCTGCAGTATTTCTGGTCAGGTGATCTGAGGGAGCACAGAGAATATCATAAAATGGGGGCTCAAGGGAAAGGGGCAAGGTTTAGGGAGGAACTCCATGATGTGGCTCGAGCCGACACATCGCCATGCGGCAAAACGCATGCGACGTGTGGAATGTTCTGAAGATAACAGGAAGTGGAAAAATCGCAGGTAAGAACTATGTTTATCCGACTGTCGGATGAAAACACATCGCGGCTCAAGACGCATTGTGGAGTTCCTCCCTTTCTCAAATATACCAGTTTGGTAAGATTCTTTGATATGCCACTTAATATCGGTTTTATTTATTTTATTCATTTTGGGGGGATAGTTTTCCTTTAACTTACTTTTTTAAGGCTTGCAGATATATGATAAGTGCGGGTCAAATAGTTGGATGATCTTTTCTGTTTACAAATGTTTATCTGCCACCCTCTGCTGATGTGAAACACAACAAAATGAGCAAACTTTGCGCATGTTCCTACAACCTAGGCCAGAGATTTCCAAAGTAGTATTAGATAGACAGCCTTTGTCCACAACCTGTAGATTCCGACATGTTGGTTTTATGAGCCCTTGCTCTAGTTCAATCAGAGCTCTCATGATTACTATGCCATTGTTCTTAGAATGTCTGGCCACATCCTTGCTTATCTTCTCTTATAACACTTTATTGTTAAAAACGCTTCAGGTTATGGTCCACTGAACAGGGGGTGAAGTGGGACATCATGGGAAATTGGCCAACTTTAAGCACTTTGCATAAAAGTGACATCAACAATCCCAAAAAAATGAATAAATGCATGTCAGTATTCTGTATGCTCTCATACATTGCATGTTACAATTTATTTTTTACTGCCTTTTTAGTTTCATATCGCTTCATATTACTTATTAGCTTAGTCTTGTCCCAAGAACCTTTTGTGTTTTCTTTTGTACAAATTCTTGTATTTTTTCCTATATGACCTGTCAGAAGCGGACACTATGCAGAAATGTATTCTATTTATAACAATGGTTACTGTCCTTTGCATTATTTCTAAACAATGAAGACCTAACTTGCAGTGTGCGTGGAACATTCTTTGTCTGAGGATTGTATTTATGTATGTTGTGAAAAGAGTCTGCGTGTCCTTTCTGTGTATTCTCCATACACTTCACAGAAACAGAACATATAACTGAAAACAATTGGAGTAGCTCTGCTGAAGTCTATAGTTGAAGCAAGCAATAAAGCCTCCTATGTATTTTGAAATTTTGCAGAAAAAGAAAGTTTTGCATACAGAAGGCTATGCCCCCAATTTTTTATGTCTTTAAATGATCACAGTAGTAATTTTAAAGTTAAGTAAAACATTCAAATTATATTCTTTTATTTGAAATGTATCTTGATGCTTACCAGGACCTTTACTTAAAAAGAATGACAAGCAGTTTAATTTTCTCTTAGAAATCAGTTTCTGAAAGTGTGGAAGATTTCCCTCTTTTATTGATTACAACAAACTGATTAATTAAAGCGTACAGTGGTTTATTGATGAAATGTAATTATTTTCTGTGTGAATTGTGTATTTAGCATTTCATATTAAGAAGTTATAGATTGTAATCAATATCCCCCTCTCGTTACAGCTAAAGGAAATAGATTCCAGGAAGATATTAAAAGCCATGTTTTCCTATGTTTGGCCCAAAGACAGACCTGATTTACGAGCAAGAGTTGCAATATCCCTTGGGCTTCTAGCAGGTGCAAAGGTAAGTCAGTGTTTGGCCTTTGTGTGAAGCTATTCATCATTGTATCTGAAGAGCCTTTAGACCTGAGGATGTGGTGACCCTGGAAGCCATTGCTTATTTTGCTTGTGGAAAGTCACGGTTAAGTACTTTGGCCACATTCTTGGCTAAAAAAGAAAAAGGCCAACCCAGGTGACGGAAACATAAATTAAAGGACAATGTATTTAGCAAGTTCAAATCTAATGATGATCTTATACCTAATGATGTTAGGGGAATCCGTAAGGCATATGTCTGGGAGCTTACTTATTATGTGAATGCGTGTGATTGGAGGAGGAGTTGACCTATCCTACGTCACACGTGTGTGTATAATTTACAAACTATAACAATCCTAATTCCAACATGGCCGTCTACACTGGGGGCTACATTCTAGTGCTGGTGGTATAGCTCTCATTCGGTCAATTTATGGCCAAAATAACATTGTTTCCTCCACTGGGATTGCGGGATCTATTAGCCCGCCTCTCCTGTGTGAGAAACAATTTTGCTACTGTAGGTGTATTTTAAGATAGTGATGGAGGAAAGGTTTTCTTTCAAACAAATGATAATGTTGAATTGATCTCAGCAGGTTTTAGTTCCTACGTTTTTAATTAAAAAAAGCAAAAGGTGAGGCTGCTAGAAATTTAACATTTCCATAATTTCCATTTGTAACAAACAGGCTGCTTACAATAATTTAACGAACAAGAGTTATAGAATAAGAGGGCCCTTCTCACAAGAGCTTACCATCCAAAGGTCAGTCTCTATGATGGAGAAAACAGAATTCATCTTGACCTTTGATTTTAATACTGTCTTGAGAGAGAGATGTGACTAATTAAAAAAAAGAATGTAGACCAGTTGCAAATTTACTTAAATATTTGTGACCCTTTGATATTTTATGTAAAAGTGATTGCAATGTAATAGCTCCCCTGGATTTAATCCCTTCCCTGCATCCTTTCCCAAACCGTTTATGTTTCGATGTGTTCCTCCTAATGCTGGTCCTGTAATTGTTCCTTTTTCTGTATTACATTTGACCTAATAATAACCCCATTGGGGCAGTTATGCCCAGTGATGCCTATGGTGTTACATCCCTAGCAAATCAGTGCTGCCGAAAGGATATTGAATTGGCTGTTGTCATTGTGCTAAGCTAACAAGTCCCACATTGTATTGCAAGAGCAGAGAGATTATGCAGCTGCCTTGGGCTGCAAAGCATCTACTTACCAGTTACCAGCAGCGTATTACTTATTAATCGGGCCTTGCTTCTCTGGTTCTGTGTAATTGCAGCTTGTTTTACCTTCTCAGTTCTAGAGATGCTATCAAATCGGGTTAATCATTCAATTCTTTTATGGTGTATTTTCAGCGCATCGCTAGGGATTTTTGGCGCACTTTACTGCTGATACCTGCTGTGCTTCCCATCTCTTATATATGTTCTAGCCTACTGAAATATCAGACTATTAAAAACAAAAAAAAAAAGGCTGAGGTTACGGCATAAATCTAAAGCCGTAAGCATCTCTGTGAATCCTTTCCGTTCCCGTAGCTTGGGAGTGAAGGCATGGGGAATTTTATTTTAGGGGCTGCTTACTGTTCCTGGCAAGTGCATATGAATAATCTCAATTTACCTTATTCCTATTGAACACAATGACAAAACAGGGGGAGTCAAAACTCCTGAGGATTGCCCTGTGGTGGGAATAGATCTCATTCCAGCTAATTGAAAACTTCAAATCCCAACATTGCTCTACTGTAGTTCAGCACTTGCAGTGTGATGAAGGCTTGATAAAGGGCCCAGTAAGGCCTGGAATGTTGCCTTTGTTTGTCTACCTTTGTTTGAGTCAATAAATTCACCATGATACAAAATTGATTCACCCTAACAGTGTGCTGCAGTTCCTTGAAGTTCACAGGTTAAAGGAGTGCCATCATACATCCATTTCTGTCTTTATCATTCTTCTGTTATGTAATGTTTTAGATACGGTATGTCCAATTGATGATGAGCAATTCATTGAAAATAATTAATTTTACCGTTTAAAATGTAATTTTCAATCCAAAATAAAAGCAATGGTATTTAGACAGCTGTCTCGGTCTCCTGATCCTGTGCTTTCAGGCACAGTGCAAGTCCTTTCAGGCAGCTGTTGCCTCAGCTATTCACCTATTTCTCCTGCTTTTGTTAGTTATTCTGATAGCTACCACTAGATGGCGCATAGCAATGCAGAGGATTATACAATGCTAAAACCATCCCCAGCCTTCAGGTAACAGGCTTTTTGGAAGGGAAAGTGGTGCCAGTACACATTGTTAATTTTGAATGAAAAAGCCTTGGCTGGCAAACACAGAGCAGTGAAAAGCAGACCTGTGTCTGCTACTGCTCTTTGTGTGCCAGCCACGCTGCATTTCACATTACAGAAGCAGTGACAAACAGAAAGGGCTTGTTTTAGCTACCATTGATTTTTCCTGACTGCAGTAGTGAAAGGAAGGGTTCAACTTGCTGTGCAGCAGTAAAGAGAGACTTGAAACATATCAGAGCACAAGTCGAATGGCTCCCGGTAGGGGTGTCCATGTTTAGTGACACTCCTAATGAGCAAGTCATCTTGTTCGTTCATTATAAGCATGCACGTGACATCATACGTGTGACATCATGAACATAGTGTGAAAAAGCTTCAGCACTAGTCTCAGTGCCCCAACAGTGCCACCCACACCAGAGAGTGGGTTCAATTAGCCCGTACTTCTTGTGTGGAAAACTTTTTTTGAGTGATAGGTGTGCTTTAAACGTTCCTAAAATGATATGCTATATGGCACAGTGCATACATTGGTGCAGTATTTTTCTAGTGCACCAGAAATTCAACATATTTGTGAGCACTTTAAGTTAGTTGCAGAATTTGTCACCATGTAGAGTAGGCACTAAGATCTGCAGTGAGTAAATTGCACATACGTATATAAGCTAGGGATGCACCGAATCCAGGATTCGGTTCGGGATTCGGTCTTTTTCAGCAGGATTCGGATTTGTCCAAATCCTTCTTCCTGGCCGAACCGATTCTGAATCCTAATTTGCATATGCAAATTAGGGGTGGGAGGGAAATTGTGTGACTTTTTGTCACAAAACAAGGAAGTAAAAAATGTTTTCCCCTTCCCACCCCTAATTTGCATTCGGATTCGGTTAGGTATTTGGCCGAATCTTTCGTGAAGGATTTGGGGGTTTGGCCGAATCCAAAATAGTGGATTCAGTGCATCCCTACTATAAGCACTACTCAATGGGACATGGGCATACATTTACACACCCTTTAGTCTCGTGTGATTCAATTCGCTCAGCATATAGGTGCAACACACAAAGAGAGGGCAAATGTTTGGTACAAGGCTGTTTTGTTCCAGAGATTGCTACACTTCACGCATCAAAGTCAAATAGCAAATTGGCATGCATCGCTAGGTATAGAGGAGTGCTAATGTGGTAGTAAAAGGACACTGTCGAGTAAAACCCCATATACTAAGCCATTAAAGCATCATATGGTCCAGTGGAAAGCCTTAATAATTTGTTTTTCACTTGGTTGTCATCCATTCGGGCTCTTTACTGGCTGCCTGACAGTCGTAGCACAGATAGCTCCTGCATTCTGTGGACATTCAGTGTGGGGCAGATGTGTACACAACAAAAACTTAAAGCGATTCTGTCATGATTTTTATAATGTAGTTTTTGTATATACATTGCACCGTTTACACGGCAAATAATTCACTCTACAACAGGGATCCCCAACCTTTACAACCCATAAGCAACATTCAGAAGTAAAAGGGGTTTGGGAGCAACACTAACATAAAAAATGTTCTTGGGGTGCCAAATAAGGGTGGCCATACACGGGCAGATAAAGCTGCCGATATTGGTCGTTTGGACCGATTTGACAGCTTATCTGCCCGTGTATGGGGGCTTCCGACGGGTCTTCCCAATCGATATCTGGCCACGATATCGATCAGGAAGGTTGGATTTTTACCCAACCGACCCGTCGGAGCCGCTTAGCGCATCATAATTTGATCGTTCGGCCATACGGCCGAACGCTCGAATTACCCCTGATATAGCCACGCAGTTTAGTGGCATATCGGGGAAAGATCCGCTCGTTTGGCGATGTCACCAAACGAGCGGATCTTTAAGTCTATGGCCACCTTAAGGGCTGTGATTGGCCATATAGTAGCCCCTATGTGGAATGTCAACCTACATTGAGGATCTGTTTGGCAGTGCACCTGGTTTATATACAACCAAAAAACTTGCCTCCAAGCCTGGAATTTGAAAATAAGCTCCTGCTTTGAGGCCAGTGGGAGCAACATGTTGCTCATGAGCTACTGGTTGGGGAACACTGCTCTACAATATGACCAGCGAGTGTATTTTTTTTTGGAGCAGCACTATTAACTGATGTTTTGCAAAAAAAAAAAAAAGAGTCACAATGAAACAGAATTTGATTTCTAATTGCATTGGACCAAAAAACAAAATCTCCGACAACTTGCTCTTAATAACACTTACTCTTGGGGGCAGATTTAGCAAAGGTCGAAGTGAATTTTCGAAGTAAAAAACTTCAGAGTAATTTTTGGGTACTTAGACTAGGGAATAGTCCAACTTTGATTCGAATTTGAAAAAACGTCGAAGGTCGAATTTTTTTTGAAGTACTGTCTCTTTAAAACTTCGACTTCTACCATTCGCCACCTAAAAGCTGCCAAAGTGCTGTTTTAGCCTACTGGGGACCTCCGAGAACCTATATGGAGGCAATTGGGGGAGTTTGGGAGATCGAAGGTTCACGTAAAAAAAAAAAACTTCTAATAGAAGTAGTACTAGTTTGAATCGTACAATTTGAAGTAGGCCCACTTGACCTCAAAAACCTTCGACCACCATTCAATTGATCTTTTTGAATTCGAAGTTCAAAGTTTTTTTTAACTTCAATCTTTGATAAATATGCCCCGTGGAGTGCTAATTTGAGGTCTTTACTCTTTATGTGCACTGATGTGCCGTTCAGTTCCTGGATTAATTCCTATTGGATCTCAGGATTTAGATTGCTGCAATGATTTTGTGCAAAGAACACCAAGTATGAAGGCTGTATATAGCCTCCTCCGCTGTAACCCCCTGCTAGATAATACATGCTTTGCCTTTGTAAGGACAGGTTGACCTCAGACTGTGTGCACTCAAGTTCTTTGCATCTAGCTCTGGCTGTAATGGGAACCATTAACACTGTACCCGGGGTACCCCAGGCAGGCTTCAGGAACACCGTGAAACTCAGGGCACCCCAGGAGAAGGAAAAATAATTGCCTTAAACCACTGGCACACAACAGATTTAATGTGTTTTGTCACTTTCATCACCAAATTTAAACTGAATGGCTAAACTCACAGTTGCATCAAGCTCCAAATGCTCTCATTCTTTGTCATTTGAGGACTTTTAAAGGCAAATGACATTTGCAGTCTAATGTGCAATTCACAGATGAGCATGGCTTTTAACGTGCTGTCATTTATGAAATATGTGACACGTTTAGAAGCCAAAGAAAGGCCTTAATGAATAGCTGCCTTACCCCGTGTCTCTGGCTTGTCATTGTAGCATGTCCCAAAATGTATAAGTGATGTGTCTGACCTTGCAGTGATAATAGGAACGCCTGTGTTTGCTGCTGGGGTCACTTTGTCTTCATATTATTGGCGTGATCTTTTGCAGGAAATGCGTAATACAGGTAGTCCTTGGCAATACCCCCAGTGCATTTTCATGTTTTCATCTATTAGATTTACTGTGGGAATATCAGCTTACTTTGCTGACTTTTAAAGGTTTAGGCAGGCAGGTTTTAGGCACAATGTTTAAAGGGGAGCTACACCCTAACAAAAAAGTAGGCTAGAAATGATGCTTATTATATATTTGGCTTCTTTACTAGTCAAGGCTGCTCGGGACCTGGGGGTTTTTACATAATTCGGATCATCATACCTAAAGTTTACTAAACAATTATTTAAATTTAAATATTAAACCCTGTAGGATTGCTTGCCCCTAATACACAATAATTATATCTAAGCTGGGATCAAGTGCAAGGTACTGTTTTATTATTATTATTATTATTATTATTATTATTATTCAGAAATAATATATTTTTTATCTTAGTTTGGATCAAGTACAAGGTGCTGTTTTATTATTACAGAGAAACAGGAAATCATTTTTAAAAATTTGGATAAAACGGAGTCTATGTGTCTATGCCTTTCTGTATTTCGGAGATTTCTGGATAATAGGTTTCCGGATAACAGATCCCATGCCTGTATTTTACAATACTAGGGATGCACCGAATCCAGGATTTGGTTCAGGATTGGGCCTTTTTCAGCAGGATTCGGGTTTGGCCGAATCCTTGTGACTGGCTGAACCGAATCCTAATTTGTATATGTTAATTAGGGGCGGGGAGGGAAATCAAGTGACTTTGTCACAAAACGAAGTAAAAAATGTTATTCCACGTTTTCCTTTCCCATCCCTAATTTGCCTATTAACGAAGGATTCAGGGATTTGGCCAAATCCCAAAAAAGTGGATTCGATGCATCCCTAAACAATACATTAATCCCTAATTAAATTTTGTTTGGATCATCATACTGTTATGCTTTTTTATATTCTAGGGGTGGAAAGTAGGTTTGAATACTCTAAGGTATTAAAATAATAAAAAATTTAATTATTTGATTAGAATGGATTCTAATGGAGATGTTCTTCTTCATCATCATTTATATAGCGCCAAGATACGCAGTGCTTTACCTTAGTTATAACAAACAGGGAATGAATGGTAAATAACAAACAAGGGTTTACAGAGTACAATAGTATTAGAGGGCCCTACAAATTAGAGTTTACAAACTAAAGGTTACGGTACAATTGAGACATTAGGATTTTAGAAAAATTGTGATTTTTGATACAGCAATGATTGATTGATTAAGGTACATTGAATGAGCTTCTTTAAATAGGTGGGTCTTTAAGGAGCATTTGAAAAGAAGGAAATGTCTGACATCTCAAGGCAGAGAGTTCAAGAGAAAAGCAGAAGCCCGAGAGAAGTCTTGTAGACGAGAATGGGCAGAAGTGATGAGAGGAGAAGCGAGGCGAAGGTCAGAAGCAGAGTATATTTGGAGTGTATTTGGAGATCAGAGATGAAATATAGGGAGGGGCTTCATTATTAATGTGAGTGTTAGTAATTTGAATTTGATTCTAGAGGAGATTGGGAGCCAGTGAAGGGACATACTGTACATATGGGAGCAGCTGATGTTGAGCGGCGAGATAGATGAATGAGTCTAGCAGCCGCATTTAGCACCGATTGGAGTTGTGTAAGGTGACTTGTTGGAATACCTGCGAGGAGTAGGATGCAGTTCTTTCTGTAATTTGGACCTTTCTGGATAATGGGTTACGGATCCCATACCTGTGTATATGCTTCAAGGCTAGTAGTATGGCAGCTCAGAAATCAGTACAGTCTGCATCAAAATTTGATAATCAGGCCTCTGTAGCAAGAGCTTCTATGACAGACAAACCTAATACCGTATATACTCGTGTATAAGCCGACCCGTGTATAAGCCGAGGTACCTAATTTACCTAAGAAAACTGGAAAAATTTATTGACTCGTGTATAAGCCTAGGGGCTGATTGAAAATCAATCTGTACCTGCACCCACTGAATAACAATGAAAGGTAGGCCTGCCCACAGTTTTAAAAAAAAAAAATTGTAAGCACACCAGTCACAGTAAAATAACTTATAACTCAACCAGGGGCAGAGAGATGGAGAGATGCAGCAACTACATACGAGGCTCCTTCTGCGGCCCCAACAGTGTGCAGGACACATGTAAATGTTTACAGTCCGCAGCAAGAGCTTTGAAATTCCTCTGCTTATTTTGGTCACAAACTCTTCTAGGAGAATATGGCCTAAAGTCTGGAAAAAGACTGTATCTGGGTCTAAGAATATTGGGGTATACGAGATTTTATCACCCCTGAGAACCGAGGATACGAGGCTCCTTCTGCGGCCCCAACACACCTCCCTCTCCCATAGCGCCGGCGCCTCTACCCACGTGGCGGCCATGGGCGCCGCCATTTTGGGAGCGACGCCGGCAGGGAAGGACGCGCCGTCCGGAGCTCCTGCACCTGCTCCGGGCGGCGATCGTGACAGTCAGTCACAGAGTCCTGATGCGCTATGGGAGAGGGAGGTGTGTTGGGGCCGCAGAAGGAGCCTCGTATCCGGTGAGGGATTGGCTACAGTATCCGGTGAGGGATTGGCTATAGTATGTGCGTATGACCCGCGTATAAGCCGAGGTCGAGTTTTTCAGCACATTTTGGGTGCTGAAAAACTCGGCTTATACGGTATTCTAAATTGGAAGCCACAAAGTTATACTCCTGTGTTTTGGATTTTTGGGGTATGATAGGACTCCTGTATTAGTGAGGTGCACATTGTTTGCAGTCTGGCTTTCTAGTACTAAAAGGCACTGGAGACATTACCTTCTGTTGCTAACTTGGTTCCGTATTCTTCTTGGGATTAATCTGCTTCCGGCATTATACAATTAATTAAGTCGAGCCTTGACTCTTCCTTTTCCCAGATATGATATCTGTAGTCTTGCCAGAAACAAAGCTCGGGAGGTCAGATTGAGAAGCAGTAAATATGCTATATGCCAGTTATGCACAACTGACACTTGCAGATAAATCAATTCACATAGATGCGCTTGGTTCTCTCTTATGCATGGCCTTCATATTTGTTACACTATCTGTTCTCAATACATACACCATTTTCATGTAAAATGTAAAGCAAACAGTTTAGCTAACACCTCCATGCCTCTCCTCTGCCTAATCCTTTGCCTGTGAGATTAATGAATTTCAAATCAAGGCAAATTTTTGCTGATGAGAATAAATCTTCACTTGATTATGAATGAAATGCAATACTACGCTGTCTTATATTTATTCATGTTTAACCCTCAGGGAATCTTGGCGAGCTGAAACCCTCGGTGTCAGCTTCAGATCTTATTAAAACGTGGGCTGGGTACTTAGGCAGATTCTCTGCAAAATTGTCAGGGGGGGGGGAGCAAGATTTGTTGATGCTGGTATAACCTTCTAACAATCACAGCACAGCAAATATATCCATCTGTATTGTTTCGCCTTATGAAGCTGCCGTTATTGACACCAGATGCACCCGTTTATAATGATTGGGACCTTTAAAATGCATGCTTACCAAGCTCTTCTTCAGGATCACATTCACAATGCATAGTGTTTTTCACAATAAAAAATCCTGCACCCGCTGCTGATAAAGCTCCATCTTTCCCTTTTGTTAAATCACTTTGCAGAATGTCTAATTATCTCACGTAGGGAGTATAATCCTGGCATCTCAAATTTTAGCCCTATAGATAAGCTGACAGTCAGCATTCGGCTTCTGGAGAGATGACATTTTCTCCGCTTCCTGTCTCGAAATCTCTCGCAGTAGCAAAATATTTACACTAGTCTTGGGTTTACTTTCCATTTATTTCCCACGTGGCCATTGATTTCATACACCGAGACTATCTGCATTTACATGTATGATTGTCGGCTGCCATGTTGCTTAATTTGGCCCAGACGAACGTGAAAATTGCCCAATAGTCACAGCACCAGATACTTGACCGTACATTCAAAATATCACAGGCATCAAGTACAGGGATCTTTTATCCAGATGGGATCTATTATCCAGAATGCCTGGAGTTTTCTGGATAAGGGATCTTTTCGTAATTTGGACCTCAAAAATTTTAAGTCTACAAAAAAATAATTTAACCATTGAAAAAACCTAATAGGATTCTTTTGCCTTCAATAAGAAATACTTATATATTAATTGGGATCCATTTCAGGTATGGAGCCTGTTATCCAGAATGCTCAGGGCCTGGGGTTTTCTGGATAAGGGATCTTTCCGTAATTTGGACCTCAATAATTTTAAGTCTACAAAAAAAATAATTTAAACATTGAAAAAACCTAATAGGATTGTTTTGCCTCCAATAACAATTACTTATTTCTTAGTTGGGATCCATTTCAGGTATGGAGCCTGTTATCCAGAATGCTCGGGACCTGGGGTTTTCTGGATAATGGATCTTTCCTTAATTTGGATCTATTATCCAAAATGCTCAGCACCTGGGGTTTTCTGGATAAGGGATCTTTCCGTAATTTGGACCTCAATAGTTTTAAGTCTACAAAAAATCATTTAAACATTGAAAAAAACTAATAGGATTGTTTTGCCTCCAACAAGAATTATTTATACTTGTGTTGGGATCAAGTACAGGTATGGAACCTGTTATCCAGAATCCTTGGGACCTGGGGTTTTCTGGATAATCGATATTTCCTTAATTTGGCTCTTCATACCTTAAGTCTACTAGAAAACCATGTAAACATTAAATAAACCTGAGGCTGGTTTTTCTTCCAAAAATAATTATTTTTATCTTAGTTTGGATCAAGTACAAAGGTACTGTTTTATTATTACAGAGAAACAGGAAATTATTTTTAAAAATCTGGATTATTTGCATAAAATTGAGTCTATGGAAGACAGTCCTCTACCCAATTCAGAGCTTTCTGGATAATGGATCCCATACCTGTACAAGGTACTGTTTTATTATGACAGAGAAAAAAGGAAATTCGTTTGGATAAAATTGAGTCTATGGGTACAGGTATGGGATCCATTATCCAGAAAGCCTTCCTGTAATTTGTAGCTTTCTAGATAATGGGCTTCCGGATAACTGATCCCATACTTGTAATAAGTATTGTTAATGTTCAATTAAGTTGTTCTCTGTGATGAAAATCCTAAAAATATTGGTTGATTTCAGCTGGTTTTGCTCATATTCCATACTAACTATTCCAATTCAGCCTTAGGGGAACAATTATTTAGTCAACTTGCTAAGTGGGGATTTGTTTTCTGAGATGAAAGGTGCCTTTTACAGAGTAAAAGCTCACTAGAAGGGTTCATTTTAATGGGATAGTTTATTAGTGTTAATTATTCAATAACCTTTTAGAGCCTTTAAAAATGTGTAAAAATTTCCTGTCATAATTTGTGCTGCAGTCTCTAATTATAATTATCTGTGCTGGAAAGTGGCCACACGTTGGCTGGCGTTTGTTTCAGTGAGATGGACGCGCTCACTGCCACTGATTTACTAACAGTTCAGTTCCTCGTTGCATATGGTCAGAACTTTGCTTTCATTTTCTAACTTGTAGTACAGGGAGTCCTCGAGTTACATACACCCGACTTACATACAACTCATACTTGCATACAGAGGCTGTTACTGTAATGTACTGTGGTTTGCTTGGCCTTTATTAGAATTTAGCTTTAATTAACCACCTGTCCCGAACCCGTCTGGTGTGAGTTGTCTACTGCAGAGTACAGAAATGTAAAAATAAATAAGCACAGAAAGGTAAAAATACTATGTTAAGACAAACATCTGTCTTGTTGCATTTAATAAGTACATGTATGTGTTTCAACTTAAGTACACTTTCAACTTAAGAACAAACCTACAGACCCTATCATGTATGTAACCCAGGGCCTGCCTGTAGTCGGTTCAATTCCTGCCGATTGGTAGCTACTAGCAACTGTACTCATTGGTTAGGCCTGGGTACCAACCAGACCAGAGTCAGAGCAGCTACACCACCTGTGTGTGACTAAATCACACTGGGAATTGCCCCATGTTTCAACCACTCTGGGGCATTTATTGGCTTGTTACCACTCTCTAAATACCCTGTTGCTTGCTGGTGAGTGCATTCTGCATTACTGACCTTTTGGCAGTGGTGCTCAAGATATATATACCAACCAGGTGAGTATCCGCACTCCAAGAAAATGTAAAAAAACAAAAAACATATATATATGTGTATGTGTGTGTGTGTGTGTGTGTGTGTATATATATATATATATATATATATATATGTGTATATATATATATATATATATATATATATATATATATATATATATATATATATATATATATATATATATATATATATATTTATTATTATGAAAAAGTTTGGGAACTCCTCTTAATTCTTTGGAGTTTTGTTTATCATTGGCTGAGCTTTCAAAGTAGCAACTTCCTTTTAATACATGAATGACATGCCTTATGGAAGCAGTAGTATTTCAGCAGTGACATACATGCCTTATGGAAGCAGTAGTATTTCAGCAGTGACATACATGCCTTATGGAAGCAGTAGTATTTCAGCAGTGACATAAAGTGTATTGGATTAACAGAAAATATGCAATATGCATCATAACATAATTAGACAAGTGCATAAATGTGGGCACCCCAATATATTAAATCAATACTTAGTTGAGACTCCTTTTGCAAATGTAACCGCTCTAGACACCTTCTATAGCCTTTGATGAATGCGTAGATGGCGGTATTTTTGACCATTTGTCTGTACAAAATCTCTCCAGTTCAGTTAAATTTGATGGCTGCCGAGCATGGATAGTCTGCTTCAAATCATCCCATTGATTTTCGATGATATTAAAGTCAGGGGACTGTGATGGCCATTCCAGAATATTGTACTTCTCCCTCTGCATAAATGCCTTTGTAGATTTCGAAGTGTGTTTAGGGTCATTTTCTTGTTGGAATATCCAACCCCTGCGTAACTTCAACTTTGTGACTGATGCTTGAACATATCCTGAAGAATTTGTTAATATTGGGTTGAATTCATCCGACCCTCGACTTTAACAAGGGCCCCAGTTCCTGAACTAGTCACACAGCCCTACAGCACGATGGAACCTCCACCAAATTTGACAGTAGGTAGCAGGTGTTTTTCTTGGAATGCGGTGTTCAACTTCCGCCATGCAAAGCGCTTTTTGTTATGACCAAATAACTAAATTTTTGTTTCATCAGTCCAAAGCACTTTGTTCCAAAATGACTGTGGCTTGTCTAAATGAGCTTTTGCATACAACTAGCGACTCTGTTTGAGGGGTGAGTGCAGAAAGGGATTCTTTCTCATCACCCTGCCATACAGATGTTCTTTGTGCAAATTGCACTGTTACACCGATGTACAGATAAACCATCTGCAGCAAGATGTTCTTGCTGGTCTTTGGAGGTGATCTTTGGGTTGTCTGTAACCATTCTCACAATCCTCCGTATTACATCCTGATTATATTCCTTACAGTTGAAACTGACAGTTTTAACCTTTGAGATATATTTTGTAGCCTTTCCCTAAAGAGAGAGATCCCATAAGACTATGGCAGCATAGGTATTCCCCAGTACTAAGCACAATTCAGAGAGATGTAGATCATAATGGGACAATATCACTAAAAGAAGACCCCACATTACTGAAGTATGGGTACTCCTGCACTAAACCATGATACTGAACAGTCTTTGTTTTCAGATCTTTTGGGAGTTGCTTTGAGGATCCCATGCTGTCACTCTTCAGAGGAGAGTCAAACAGATGCACAACTTGCAATTGGCCACACTTAATACCTTATTTATCATGATTGGATATACCTGCCTATGAAGTTCAAGGCTTAATGAGCTAATCCAACCAATTTGGTGTTGCCAGTAATCAGTATTGAACAGTTACATGCATTCAAATTAGCAAAATTAGAACATTTTTGCACAGCCAGTTTTTCACATTTGATTTAATCTCGTACAACTGAATACTGCTTCACTAAAAATCTTTGTCCAGAAAACACCCCAGTACTCCAATGTTCCTGGGAAATGAAAGACATACCACTGTTATCTTTTTAGTTGAAAGTGGAGTAAATTATATATAAAATCTATATGCTGTAGCTATGTAATTGATGAAATTGTAAGTAAAGATAACACATATTTTTATTTGAACCATTTGCCTAACCTCTGGGAGCTCCTGTGCAAACCATTTAATAAATGAAAGGAAATAGGGGAATCATTTATGCCCAGGTGACACTTAAATCCCAGTTATACTACCACTTTATTGTTTTTATGTAAAATGTGGTCTATTCAGCCTTGATTTTAGGAGTTTAGGACTTGTTAAGATTGTCCTGAATTTGACCTGTTCCTCTGCAAGTGCTTTATGCCTTCACTCATTTTGTCTTGTAACGTTTTCGTATTTCCTGCAGGGTATGAACATTGTGGTGCCTTTCATGTTTAAATATGCAGTCGACTCCCTCAATGAGATGTCTGGAAACGTGCTGAACCTAAGTGACGCACCGAATACTGTCGCCACCATGGCTACAGCTGTCCTGATTGGCTGTAAGTGCATCATTTTATTCGTTGTTTTGGTGCAAGGCTTGGGGGGGTTATTTATCAAAAAAAAACTGAAAAAATCGAATTGTACAGATTTTTCTGATTTTTGCGGATCTTTGCCAGAAAACCACAAAATCTTCAGATCAAAGCACGAAACTCGGCGCAGATCAGGATATATTTGGGACTCCCATTGACTTCTACATGAACTCGATAGCAGTTGGAGTGCTTTTTTATTCGGACTTCTAACACCATCGGGGTTTAATAAAGCCTAAAAAATTTGAGGTTTCTTTTCCCCACAAAAAACTCTGATTTTAAAGTAAAAAAACAACAAAAAACACAAACGTTTTAAGTTGTTGGCATACAGACTTTAATAAATAACCCCCTTTGCATTGATATAACTGACATGTAAATTAGCTAAACTGGCACAAATTGGCTCCTCCAGAAAGAAATTAAAATTTTATTAGTCCCACATTACTTTTATATTCAGAGTAAACTTTATGTGACCATCGTTTTTTTTATCTTGGAAAACAAAGTAAACTGATTCTAACTGCTGTAGCAGTTGCCCTGTACACACTGTTTACATATACTAAACTGTCTGATAATCTTATTAAGATTTGTAAATTTGCAGTCTCCCTGGCCCTGCTGACAGTCTCTTTATTTTGGTGTCATTCAAAAAAATTCAGAATTTATCTAAATGTGACTTTGGAGGGATGTGGGTTTTTGTACTCAGTATTGACGGCTGCACTCATTTAAAAGGTGTTATTATCCCAAAATAATACAGGAAGTCCTTGAGTTACATACACCTTACTTACAACTCACAAACACTGCTATTTCAGGAGATAGTCTCCCAGTGACAAATCACTTCTTCGGAGCGCTTTGTTTTCCGAAGTGATCCGAAGTTGCCTCACGAGGCGACTTTGAAAAACAAAGCGCTCCGAGTGCCATCCCGCCGTGGGAAGGCAGTTTGGGGAGATTGCCCCAATTCCCTATGGTGTGTGTGTTGTCTACTGTGGAGCGCAGAAAGGTAAAAATAAATACTATGTTAAGAAAGACAAAGTTGAATTTAAGTTAAGTAAATGCTTGTTACGTTGCATTTAATAAGTAAATGCCTTACACCATGATATTAACATTCCCTCTATACCTCTTGGTCTTAAGTGACATGGTAGTAATTTTATTATATCCCTGTAGGCCTCTCCACCACTTTAAATTGTGTCTGTGTGTGTCCAAAATAAGGTGTAACCTCTCCTGCACCATTTCCCTTTTCTTTTCATGTTCCTCTAGATATATGGAAATAATGAGCTTTTGTCTTTATTTTGCTCCAAAATGAGCACATTAATCTAAAATCATCACGGCAATGTTCATCTCTCCTGGTCTCAAATCAGCATAAAATAATTGGATTCATTACCTACATGGTGAAAGAGCATGCACGAATGGGTAATTGCAAACGTCTGCAGCCTGTGCATTCACTTTTCTAAAGGATAATGTACAAACACAAGCATTCCAGATAAAGGGATTCTATCCTCACCCACTGTTCATGTTTTTTATAATCTCGTTTACTTTTTTTTTACCCAAGCTTGAATAGCTTTGTCTTTTTCTCTATCGCCAGATCAATTTCCCATTAAGTTATTATCTAATGATTACCACACAGTGTCCCTCCCTCGCTAGCATTAGGCTCTTCTCTCAGCTAACCTTTCATATCTCTCAAACCAAATTTGCATGCAGATAGAGAATACTTTATTTTGATATCACACAGCACGATATGTCACATACTTCATTGCAATGATTTTTGTAAAGGAGAACTAAAACTTAAAATAGTAGGCTATAAATCCTACATGTTTTGGACTTTTTATTAGATCAGGTTTGCCAAAGCTCTTTAGCTTTGAAAATACACTCTAGGCTTCTATCAGTTGCCTAATTTGTCGGGGCTGATTAAGAATATATCTAGATATATATATCTAAATGTCAAAATACAAGGCTAATTACCAATGAATCCATATTCACATTACATGACAACTCAGAAACCGGTGCATTCTGCATCAGAGTTACTAATGAGGCCTATGACATCAGCATCTGTAACCTCGTTTTATGCTTGGTGATTTTAGACAACCCTTAGCTTAGCTTCTCAACAGCTGCTGAACATGTGAGCATACTGAGCATGTGCAGTGTCACTGGCACTCCAAAGGTGGCATAACAAAATCCAAGATGGTGAGTGTCTGTAATCGACTTTAAAGTCTGTTATATCTGTTAGACCTGTTATCCAAAATGTTCAGGACCTGGGGTTTTCTTGGTAACCGATCATCCATAATTTGGATCTTCATAGCTAAAGTCTACTAGAAAATCATTAAATAAACCCAATATGCTAGTTTTGCTTCCAATAAGGATTAATTATATCTTAGTTTGGATCAAGTACAAGGTACTGTTTTATTTTACAGAGAAAAAAGAAGTTTTAATCAATTGATTGCAATGGAGTCTATTGGAGATGTCCTTCTCATAATTCGGAGCTATCTGGATAACGGTTTCCGGATAACAGATCCCATACCTGTTCAGCATTGTCAGCCATATTCATTAATAGGCTTTAATTCTTCTTTAAATGGCATGGGGAAAATCACAAGCCATCTGAGCCAAGGCCTACGTCATATGCATCTATATAATAAGGGTTTATTTGAATAAGAGGTAGTTGGGTATTTGTAATGTTGTCTGATGTTTTGTTTTTATAAATTATATACTTTCATTTTAAAAGTTGATACATATTTGTGCTGGAATGGGGGTGTGTTTCCTTTCTCAAGTGTATATCTGCTTAATTTCTCAATTTCAACCATTCTATCTTCCTTCATGGCTTGGTTTAAGAGCAGTTGTTTCACAAGACAATTTATTCTGTGTCAAAGGCTCTGTGGTAAATTTTCCACCAATATAGCAAGGAAAATCTAAATAGGTTGGAAGTGATGTTGGAGGCTATGGTGATCAGTTGAAGCAGAGCAAGCAAATCCATTTAACTTTTACATAAATTAACTTCAAAAAAAAAAAAATCAAATAAGATAAGCATATATCTATGGTTCTGGTATCGTTTTCTTAGGTGGCACATATCTTACAAAATAATATTTTGTGAAGAAAGCTCCCCTAGTGCACACTTGTGGGAAGTTCTGACACCAACAACCATGTTGGGGCACACAATTTATTAAGCTGTGTTTTATTTTATGCCATGCAAATGCCAAATTTGCCGCCATTATTTTACTCTGCTTCAGACCTTTGTAAGTAAGTTCCCGGTGTAAGTTGCTCAAAGAAAAAGCACATTTAAAAATAACACCTGTTTACGCCAGGTTTGAAACAGAATCGTGTGGCGAAATATTGCACCATTTTTTACACCACATAATAAGGGGTCTATTTATCATGCTGTGTAAAAAGTTAAGTGATGTTTCTCATCCTAACCAATTGGATTCTTGCTTTTGCTTTCTAACTGTTAAAATCTAATTGGTGATTGGCTGCTCTGTGCAACATCATTAGTAATGCTTCACTCCACTATATATATATATATATATATATATATATATATATATATATATATATATATATATACCCCTGTCTAATTAAGAAGAACATTTCCCGGCAAATATATAAATATATTTCTGAGGTTATGCTTTAAGCACGAATTCAGTGAAATCAAACAGTACTTTGTGAATATCTCCCCCAATGGACTTGGGAAAGTTGAAATAAGTCACAACTGCATTCAGCTATTACTGTCAACAGCTCCACAAATGAAATTGTGTGTTTCTACTAAATAAGTTCCCCCCCATGCTTGGTTTTCACATCCCGTTTTCAAATTTGTTTTTGCCTTTTGACTATACAAGGCATCAGGCAAGTATGGTATATTTAAAAAAAAAAAAAAACTCTAAATCTATATCTTTCTGTTTTCATACACAAGTTCATAGTAAAACTGTATTTACACCCTTATATTACATCTGAGTTAAATTTTTCTCTTACTAATTTTACTTACACCAGTTTCGCTGCAGTAATATAGAAATGTCTGGCCAGGAACATCGCAGTGAAGCGTTTCTTTGTTGCTTGCCATGAACTGATAAAAGTTACCTGCTTCTATTAGTCTGGGAATCTGCAATATGCTATTTTGTATAACTGAAGCTTCGTTTTGTCTCCAGATGGAGTATCCAGGGCTGGTTCAGCTCTCTTTAATGAAATGAGGAATGCAGTATTCGGAAAAGTGGCTCAGAGCTCCATCAGAAGGATCGCTAAAAATGTCTTCTTACACTTGCACAACCTGGACCTGGGGTTTCATCTGAACAGGCAGACGGGGGCTCTGTCTAAAGCTATAGACCGGGGGACAAGGGGCATCAGTTTTGTTTTAAGTGCTTTGGTGTTTAACCTGGGGCCCACAATGTTTGAGGTTCTCCTAGTGAGCAGTATCTTGGTAAGTGTCAGTCTTGTTCAAGCCTTAAAGGAGAAACTGACCCTTTACTAAAAAAAAAAAAATCCTTACCCCCACCCCACGTATACCCCCCCCAACCTAGCTGATCCCCCCCCCCCCCGGGAAATGCCCCTAACTTTTTTACTTACCCCTCGGTGCAGAGTCACAGCATCGGAGTTCATCGCAGTCTGCTTCAGCAATGTAGGTCCATTTCAGCGCGTGCGCAGTTGTCGCAGACCGGAAAATTGCTCCAACGCTCCGTCTCCGCTTACCGAAGACGTGAAAGATGGCTGCGGTGAACTCCGATGCTGTGACTCTGCACCGAGGGGTAAGTTAGGGGCATTTCCCGGGGGGGGGGGCTAGGCTGGAGGGAGAGGAGTCTATATGGGGTGGGGCTTTTTTGGTAAAGGGTTTGTTTTTCCTTTAAAGGAACAGTAATACCATGTTCCATTCATGCTTTAAAGTAATGAAAATATCATGTAGTGTTGCCCTGCCCTGGTAAAACTGGTGTGTTTGCTTCAGATACACTACTATGCTTCATATAAACAAGCTACTCTGTAACAATGGTGGATATTGAAAAAAGGCTACAGTATATGGCACAGGTTAAATAGTGGAAAACAGATAACACCATTATGTTCTACAGATCTTATTGTTATCTCCTGTGTAACTTAAACCTTTTCTCCTTTGAATGGCTGCCCCCATTGCTACACAGCAGCTTATTTATATAAACAATAATAGTGTTTCTGAAGCAAACACATCAGTTTTACCAGTGCAGGGCAACACTACATTATATTTTTATCACTTTAAGATACCTTTATTTTTTGATGTTACTGTTCCTTTAATACGAGAGCAGATCCAAATCCTGATAGTAGTTGTGCCTGCCTTACTAATGAAGGCTAATGAATTATGAAGTGCAGTAATTGGCGATTGGATTATTTTAAATAATTTCTGAAGACAACTCAATGATAATATCATGTAACATCTGTATAAAAATACTTTGACAAATACAGAAGGTCATCAAATAATGATCAGCACTCTACTCCCCCCACAACCAGCAAACAAAGCCAGCAGAAGGATCCTGCCAATTTTACATTTGCTACAGTCCCATTAGCTTTCTTCTACTGATATAAACAGAATATTTTGTCTGCATAGGATGCTGTACTCTGTAGCATGGAAACAGTTAAATCTTTATTTTGTAATATTTGAATTGAGGAGAAAAAGCCTTAAGTGCTTCTAATTCACGCCCTGGGCATTCTTTCTATAAATTTGCACTTGAACAAATGGCAGGTCGTTCTAAAATGCTCCAAGTCAGTCTGCACACTTCATAGTGCTGTGTTTACTTGAAACCGTAATAATACCTGTCACTGTGAAGGATCCAGACTATAATCTGTGTCTGGCTGACCTCACATTGGGACAGCTTGCCTTCTGAGGCCTATGCAAATCCGCCCTGCCTCAAAAATTCTCTGCATTAGCTGCTACTTCCTTTCATGCAGAGCCTGGGGGGTACATGGGGATTATTTGTTGTGCCATGCATATCCATGATTGTAAATTGATTCTTTGTTTGCTCATTTTCTATAGATTTCGATTTTTTTCTCTCTATCTTTTCTCTAGTACTATAAATGTGGTGCCCAGTTTGCACTGGTGACATTGGGAACACTTGGAGCATACACTGCATTTACCGTAGGAATCACACAGTGGAGGTAAAACAGATAAGTATTTCAGAAAGCTTCAGATTTAATTTCAGTAAAATTAACTTGTTTGTAGACCCTTATTTGAAAGCTGGAGCGATTCAATAGAAGAAGAAAAAAAAAATGAACACCAATTGTAAAGTTGCTTAAAATTGGCCATTCTATAACATATTTAACCTTAAAGGGGTGTTTCATCTTCAAGGTGACTTTTAGTATATTCTAGAATGCCCAATTCTAAGCAACTTTGTAATTGGTCTTCATTATTTATTTTATATAGTTTTTGCGTTATTCGCCTTTTTCTTTGGATTCTTCTCCGCTTTCAAATAGGGGTCACTGACCACATCTAAAAACAAATGCTCTGTAAGGCTACACATTTATTGTTATTGCTATGTTTTAGTATTCATCTTTCTATTCAGGCCTCTCCTATTCATATTCCAGTCTCTTATTCAAATCAATGCATGGTTGATAGGCTAATTTGGACACTAGCAATCCAATTGCTGAAACCGCAAACTGGAGAGCTGCTGAATAAAAAGCGAAATAACTCAAAAACCACAGTTAATATAAAATGGAAACCAATTGCAAATTGTCTCCGAATATCACTCTCTATATCATACCAAAAGTTAATTTGAAGGTGACCAACCCCTTTAACATAAAAGCAAACCACCATTTAAGAATGGATATTATCCCAATGCATCTTTTATAAATTAATTTCATGTAGCATCTTTAAATCAAACACTGATAATGAATTAAAAGCATACATGGGGTTTTTAGTCACAAATTTATGACTGTGAATCTGTTAAAGGACCAGTAACATAAATTTTTTTAGTATCAATTAATCATTAGCGTAGAACTATTAAGAAATAACTTACCGAAACTCCACTTCAGAAAAGGCGATCCATCTTGCAGCACTCGATTTCTCCTCCCTGCTTTCCTTGTAGGAGATAGCCAGGAGAAATCGAGCACCGCAGGATGGATCGTCGCCTTGTCGGAGCCCAAGCGGAGTTTCAGTAAGTTATTTCTTAATAAAGAATTAGCAATTAAAAAGTTTAATATGTCTTTGTGTTTTTTTTCGTTTTACACTAACACCTTTTTTAATAAAAAAAAATTGATTCTACTGATCCTTTAAGCTGTAAAGCAATGTCATGGTAAACCCCTATGGTCGGTCTGCCTCTGCACCTTTTGGTGACATTTATGTAATTACTTAATAGTCACTATGTAGTGGTTTAGCAATCTTACAAATATAAATTTGAAATGTAAATCCTTCCTATCCCCATTTTTAAAGTATGCACTTAAACATTAATATTACTTTTTTGTGTGTTATATGAAAGATTGTTACTTCTGGTGTATCTTGTTATTATAGGACGAAGTTTAGGATAGAAATGAATAAAGCTGATAACGAAGCTGGGAATGCAGCAATAGATTCATTGCTAAATTATGAAACCGTTAAGGTAAAGTATTTCTGCACATACACATTTTTTTTTAATTTGCCATCTCTGTATTATCCCTGGTTGGAGGTTAACCAACATAATAATAAAAGGGCATTTTTCTACTCCTCAGTACTTTAACAATGAAAAGTATGAAGCTGAAAGGTATGATGGATTCCTGAAGACTTATGAAAATTCTTCCCTGAAGACTACCTCAACTCTCGCCTTGCTGAACTTTGGACAAAGTGCAATATTCAGTGTTGGATTGACAGCAATAATGGTGCTTGCAAGCCAAGGGATTCTAACAGGTCAGAAACTAGCTACACTGTGACTGCAGATGGTGTAAACCTCTTTGTATCCACACTGCAATTTAGTCATGTTTTTTTTGTTGTTTTTACATAAAAAGCAATGTCGTTTTCTGAAATGACAACAGTCACAATACAGTTTGTTACACAAGTGAAGGCAAGTTGACTTCAACATGAAAGGCATTTTACACCAGACTGCACTTTATTTATTAATTTGCTTACATTATTATCCGTTATTTTAGCAATTTGTATTTATTGTCATTGTTTCTTTTTACTGCAGTGGAGCCCCTAAAAGTAAATTTTAACCTGTGGACTGTTGCCACTGAGAGCTCCCTGATATCACTCAATTAAAAAAAAATAATAATTAAAGGATGAGGGCATGTCATTTTCATTTTAAAAAGTATATAGTCTAGTTTCTGTTAGCATGATTGCTTGTGTATCCAAAAATACTTGCTCAAGCAGAATTCTGCTTGGGTGGACATTTATTGAATTTCAAAAAATTGGGGTCTTGGTGGCACAGGTGCATTCCCAGACTCATTTATATGTTTGCATTCAAATTACTTTTAAGTATGTGTTTTAATTTCAGTACCATATACTACATTGAACTGTTCTTTTCTTCAATTGCAACTAACCATCCTTTCCTTTTTTGCATGTAGGAAACCTAACAATTGGAGATCTGGTCATGGTGAATGGGCTGCTGTTCCAGATCTCACTGCCCTTAAACTTCCTTGGTACGGTCTACAGAGAGACTAGACAAGCTCTCATTGATATGAACACTCTCTTCACCCTTATGAGTGTGGATACCAAGATTAAAGTAAGGAGCATTTTGCTGCTAGCTCAAACTTTTATTTGTTGCTATTATTTTTTGTGGCCCACTCTTGAAAATCACCTGCATATTTCCAGCATTAAATCTTCCTTGACTTTTTTGTATTTATTACTAGAAACAGCATAAGCCAAAGTTTGGAGATTTCTTATTTAGTGGATGCTTTTTTCGGCTTCTCAATTTGGCCAGTGTTGTTCTCGTTCAATTGCGGGTTCAACCAAATCATTTGTGGCCAGCTATAGTAAATGCCTGTCCCCAGTCCTCAAGTCTATAGTACTGTTTTTTTGAGATTGAGCCCCCCAATATCAGTATCTGTGGCAAATCCAATTATGCCCTTGTAATCAGTATTATGAAAATAACCATAAACTTTTTCTGTCTTCTCTAGAATAAAGAATTGGCTCCACCTCTGCTAATAACCCCTCAGACTGCCACCATAACCTTTGATGATGTTTATTTTGAGTACATTGAGGGGCAGAAAGTCCTTAATGGTGTGTCATTTGAAGTACCTGCTGGGAAAAAAATAGCAGTCGTTGGAGGCAGTGGATCAGGGTGAGAAAATGTAACCCATTCACACACTGAGATATCCATTCTAAACACCATTCTGAGTACTCTGGTTCTAAATCTAAAGTGCAGTGGTCACTAATAACCAATTAGCAATTTATGTTGAAGAGTGTACGTTGGAAAATAAAAGTAAAGACCTGATTGGTTGATGTTGGCAGGTTAGTAGTTCATGTTTTAGAAATCAGGAATGCTTTAACAATGGGGGAGAGGTACAACTACCACCATAAAGGGACAATACTAGCTTCTATGAATAAAAGGAACCAACACCGTTTATATGTATTAGTTATTTTAATTTGTATCAAAGGATATTTCCTTGCAATTATTTTTGGACTTCAAGCCTTACTTTAAGGGTCAATATCAATATTTCTTAAATGTAGGGGTGCTGTTGAGAGTAAATTATACAAACACAGGAAAGGGAACATGTCTCTTATACTTCTGCTTGTAAGGTGTACTCTACTTATATATATATTGTAAAATGTTTTATCACACAGTATTGCTTTAAGAATATAAGCCTGGCAAAGTTGAACTACAGCTTCCTCTGTGTTATAAAACTTGATAATATGGAAAAGTAGTTCAGTAACAACTCATTTAAGATTTGTTTTAAGATAATTCGTCACTTCCGAAGACCAAATACACAGAACAGTTCTACTAATAAACACTTTTACTCTTCCTATATAAGACATGATTATATCCTACTATTTTGAATCTTTCAAAATAAGTTGCATCATTTTTTTTTCTGTCCCACAGTAAAAGCACCTTGGTCCGACTGTTATTCCGTTTCTTTGAGCCCCAGGGGGGAAATATTTATGTGGCTGGACAAAACATAAAGGATGTCAGTCTGGAGAGTTTGAGAAAAGCAATTGGTGTTGTCCCACAGGTAAAGCTAAAGTCTGCACTGCTGAAATAACCACTGCCTGCTTGCCTCTGTTTATTTCCAAACTGGTGTAAGAGATCTGGCTAGTACATCATCCCTTTAGGGTGCTTTAAAATAACAGTAAGCTAATATTGCATGTGCACCGTTTTTGTTTCATGAAGATGCCCCATTATGTCTGTAAACTGCAACTTACAAGAGAGAGTCACAGCAGATATCTCCATGTACCTTACAGGCCAAGTGCAGTATGGGAGATATGTTTTTGACAGTAATAGCTAGTGCTAGGCCCATTGTATTGGGCCCAAGCTGTTCCCCATCAGGCCTGTATTAAAGCTTAAGTAAAGAAATAGGGTATAAATGTTGTACATTATGTTTTGGGGTTCTGTACCAGCCCAAGGCAACCACAGTTTTTTAGCAGGGAAGATCTGTGTCTCCAAATATGCCCCAGTAGCTCCCCATCTTCTTTTCTGCTGATTCTTTGCACATGCTCTGTACTGCTGCCAGTTACTGAGCTTAGGGACTGACTCAAGCAAAATATATCTCCCTGTGGTAGTGGCAAAGCTTGATAAATGGGTGGGTATTGGAATATTGACTGTAACTATCCCTTTATAACTTGATATTACTTATACATTTGTAGGATGCTGTTTTGTTCCACAACACATTGTACTATAATTTGCACTATGGCAACATCAGTGCCAACCCCGAAGAAGTGTACCATGTTGCAAAGTTGGCAGGACTGCATGATGCCGTCCTTCGGATGCCTCATGGCTACAACACCCAAGTTGGAGAACGAGGTCTCAAACTCTCAGGTAACCCATAAAGAAAACTGTTAATCTGGTCATATGCAGCAAGATATTGATGCATGCTAGACAGTTGTAGGACCAAGTGTCTGTATGCAGAATGATGAATCATTAAATCTATGCTATCTTGCATATATAATGAATAAAAAAAAAAAAAAAGATCCGTTGTCTAATGGCCATGCAAACAGCAGTTGAAATTTTGTTTAGAACATCATCATATGAAAAGATCATATTATTTTTAAGTGCATGTACAGGTGATCGAAGGGATACAATCAAAATGTTTCAACCAACATCCTTAGCTCAATAATATATGTCCAAATGATTGGTGTAACATACAGGAAAAGATTATTTTATGAAACCTTCTACCTAATGATACGATGTGTCACACGTGGCCATTAGTCAGTTATAAAGAGCCAGAGGTTTTAAATCATGTATAAGGCATGGTTCTGTTCTATTCACTTGATATACTAATAAGCATAAATGCTAGTATTTCTATAATCAAGTTTTTTAAAAAAATTATCTAATAGTTTTTTTTTTCGCTATTGTGTTTTAGCTATGGATGTTATTCAATTCTGGCAAGCATGGAGGCTGACACCTGTAGACATTCTAGCCTTCCACTGTTATTTGCAGGGCAGAAAAGAAGCAGTTTGCAAGAAAATTCTTATTTGACTGCGTTACTGGCACCACTCATTTGCCAACATAGTTAGCTGCAATCCAGATGTATTTTACTGGTCTAAGATTTTATGCAAGGCAGTTAATGTGCAATGGAATGTGTCACTTAAGAATTTACTGAGCAATATTTTTGCCTTTCCTTGGTAAGGTGGAGAGAAGCAGCGAGTGGCCATCGCCCGTGCAATGTTGAAGAACCCACCAATAATTCTGTATGACGAGGCCACGTCTTCCTTGGATTCTATCACTGAGGAGGTAACGTGCTCTATTTCATTAATGTTTACATGTTTGTTGCCATAAGAAGAATTCTGCATCAATATTGCCAAAACTGCATCTATCTCCCTCAGTCTCGCTTACTCTCTCTTTTATCTATCTATCTATCTATCTATCTATCTATCTATCTATCTATCTATCTATCTATCTATCTATCTATCTATCTATCTATCTATCTATCTATCTATCTAATCTGTATTACCCATCTACAGTATCTGTATTATCTATCTTTCTGTATTACCTATCTATCTGTATTATCTATCTATCTGTATTATCTATCAATCTGTATTATCTATCAATCTGTATTAACAGAGAAAAACGCTTCATGTGACACAAAAGGTGTAAAGCCTTGTGTATCACATGGATAAGTTAAACTTGGTAGACCGTTATCTTTTTTTCAACCCAAATTACAAATGTAACTTTGACATTGCTGAGAACATAATATACTTTGTTTAATGATAGTTTGTAGTTGATGCTCTGTGGATGTGACCTTTCCCAATGAACATATCAGGGACATATCCATTTGGGTAGCTTGCGTATTGGACCAACCCTGAAAAGTAAGCTAATACTGCTATGCATAAGCATAGATCTGGGTACATTACTCTGATACCTATGCACTAAACTAAACAGAATGCAGGCACAATGAACTACATTCACTAAAATTAAATAGTTCACTATATAGTGAATAATGTACCACTCTATTGGAAAATATAAATCAACAAGGACTTCCATGACCATACAGAGGCTTGGGTCATAACTGTCGCTTTTGAATCTGAGCTGAATGCTAAGGATAAATTGCAAACTCACTGAACTGTTATGTTCCATGTGGTCCCCCTTCAAGTCCCTGACTAACTCAGAGTTATAGAGCTGAAAAACAGGTGGGGTTCTCTCTATTATGTTACACATCCAGTCACTCCAGCCTTTATACATGACATTTTTGCCTAACTAACTATATTAGAAACATTTTTTATTTTGCACAGCCTATCTATTTATCCAGTTTTTATTTTAACGCTCAACTGTTCCTTTAAAACGGTTGCAGGAGGCAGGTTGGGTTTAAGATCGCATCAGGCTGTGAAGGAAAAAAAAAGATTGCGTTATCTGGAAAAGTAAATAGTTTATAACAACGTTAATTGGAGTATTAGTAAATGTTATCAAAGTAATATGAAGTATGATAATATTCCTTCTTTGAAGTAGATTAGGCCTTTTCTAACGAATTTGCTCTTTCCCAGATTTCTTTCTTTCTGTTCTAGTGATTAAATATACTGAACTCCTAACCAACATCTAGGAGATGTTTTTTCCCTTAATTAATGTTCCCTAAAATGTCATAATAAGGATACCTTATGCTGGCAGCCATTGCTGGGCCATCTAAAATGGTATACTACACGTAAGAATGTACTTTTTAATTAAAGGTCAGACTTGGCAGAAAGTGCTTGTTTTACACCAAAAAGGAAGCATTTACATCTAAATCTACAAAACATTGATGCAAGCGTGCAGCTAAAGCAGAAAGCTGCACAGCTTCTCACATATATTAGAAGTTAAGGAGAAGTAACTTCTCTTCTGTATTTGCACCATGAACTATATACAGTCATATGAAAAAGTTTGGGAACCCCTCTTAATTCTTTGGAGTTTTGTTTATCATTGGCTGAGCTTTCAAAGTAGCAACTTCCTTTTAATATATTACATGCCTTATGGAAACAGTAGTATTTCAGGAGTGACATAAAGTTTATTGGATTAATGGAAGCAATGCAATATGCATCATAACACAATTAGACAGGCATACATTTGGGCACCCCAACAGAGATATTACATCAATATTAGTTGAGCCTCCTTTTGCAAATGTAACAGCCTAGACGCCTCCTATAGCCTTAGATTTTTGACCATTTGTCCATACAAAATCTCTCCAGTTCAGTTAAATTTGATGGCTGATGAGCATGGACAGTCTGCTTCAAATCACAAATTTGTAGAACGATGTACAGATACACAATCTGCAGCAAGATGTTCTTGAAGGTCTTTGGAGGTGATCTTTGGTTTGTCTATAACCATTCTCACAATCCTCCGCATATGCCACTCATGTATTTTTTTTGGCCTGTCAGACCTGGGTTTTACATTTTTAAATATTCAATTGAACAATCTTTATTTTCAGATGTTTTGAGAGTTGCTTTGAGTATCTTATCCTGTCTCTCTTCAGAGGAGAGTCAAACAGATGCACAACTTGCAATCGACCACCTTACATACTGTACAGTAACTTTTCTCATGATTGGACACACCTGCCTATGAAGTTCAAGGCTTAACAAGCCAATCCAGCCAATTTGGTGTTGCCAGTAATCAGTATTGAGCAGTTACATGCATTCAAATGAGCAAAAGTACAAGGTTACCCACATTTTTGCACAGCCAGTTTTTCACATTTGATTTAATTTCATACACCTGAATACTGCTTCACTAAAAATCTTTGTTCAGAAAACACCCCAATACTTGGATGTTCCTGGGAAATGAAAGACATACCACTGTTATCTTTTTTATGGAAAGTGGAGTAAGTTATTATGCAGGCTGAGAAGGGTCCCCAAACGTTTTCATTTTTTGTTTTACATATTCTTTATTTGGTTTTCTTTTTTCAAAAAGGTAAAACAAAGACAATATACAGAAAGAAGAATGAAAAACAAAATAATAAGAGTAATAAAAAATGATATCAGAAGGGTGTGACCCCTGGTTGCATTCACAAGATGGATGTACAGTTAATGCATTCAGCAGTACATAATACTTGACATCATCTCTGGAACAATATAAGTAGTACCCATTAACTTCCTTTTAATCAGTTGTGGCAAGGGTCTCCAAAACAATAAAAAGACAAGGGTGGATCAGTACATCACAATCTAACAGATCATAATAATACAACAACATCACGATCTATCTTCTAACTCAAAGTAAAAAGAAATTCACATATGTAGATATTACCCATCTCACTAAGGAACATCATACAGCAGCCAAAGCACTTGTATAATTCAGGGATGATTTGAATAAGGTCCGGGATGTCCTGGTTTCTATATACTTGGTGGGGGATTTGTTTGTGTATGAGAGTAACTCTTCCATACGTTGTATCTGATTAATTTCCGCTACCCATTCAGCCACTGTAGGGGGTCTAGTACACTTCCATAATCGGGGAATGACAGTTCGAGCTGCCGCTATTGCAAAAGCTACAAAGCCCTTTGGTACAATTTTCAACTGTGCATTAGGGGAAGGTATCGTTAGCAGTGCTAAAGAGGGATCAGGTGGGATATCTACCCCTATGACTTTAGAGATAAACTGGAAGACACTTTTGGAAGTATTAAGGTCTTTCTCCCAGTGTGCTTTAAATTTGAGTTCTTGGGTACCTTTTAGGTCCAAGAGCATGGAGTATAGCTGCGCTAGAGTATGAGTAGGTTTCAGTTAACTAAACAGAGATCATCAAATGCTGTACTGTCTGCCAATAGCAACCCTAAACTTTTTCATATTGCTGTATGTAATGCGATCTGATAGGAACTGACAACAATACTGTTTGCTAGTTCACGAACAAAATGTGAAGTAGGAGAATAAGTATTAGTTTGGCAACACACCAATTAAACCGTGCAGTCTAACTTTGCTTTGTGTTTGTTACCTTTTTTGTGTTTACCCCGCAGAACATCCTAAGCTCAATGCGGGATATAGTAAAGCACCGAACCTCTGTATTCATTGCACACAGACTTTCCACCATTGTGGATGCAGATGAAATAATTGTACTTGATAAGGTAAGAAATCTTTAGTGTCGAGTTTTAAATGTGATTCTGTTCTAACTACTTACTATTATTCAGAGGTGTTTCTTTGCAGCACAGGGCCCGCATGGAACTAAATATTTGGTGGGGGTCTAGCGCAAACTCACAGGCCCACTCCTGCCCAGTACCCCCCACCCTCGGCACAGCATAAAGGCTGCTGAGACAGATATAAGCTGCTGATAGATTAAAGGGAACCTGTCACCATAAGACATAATTCCAAATTTTATTTTATGGTGTTAGTCAAGCAAAATAAAACTTACTTAAACTATCAAAATTATTTAAATCTTGTTTTGTTATAATCTTGGAATTCACACTCACAGCAAGCAGGAAGGTTCCATTTAGTAGACACTGTTATTAAGGCAAGCTTTGGATCATGCCAACATTTTGTTTATGTTCAAGAATGGGGGACCCGAGACCCATGCCCACACACTGGCTACACAGTTAGATGGTTAGGTGGGAAGGGGAATGTTGGGAGTGCAATAAATTCTTAGAAATGTAGAATGGAAAGTGAAAGTAATTGTCTGCCCCGCCCCTATGCCCCGCCTCTATGGGGGGAGGGTCAGGCAATATATGATTGACAGCTGAGACTTTTAAATTCATTAATAACTGGGATGTTTGTTTTAAAAAAAAAAATAATTTGGGTTTCATGTTTGATTTGAAAAAGACTTTTATTATACAGCTTTTTATGTCTCGCTGACAGGTACCCTTTAAGTCAGCAGCTTATTGGGCAGTGTAGGGGACCCTCAGATGGGCTTCCCCAATCGATATCTGCCCGACAGTTGGCCAGATGTCGATTGGGTGGGTTTAAAAATCCCATTGGGGTCAGACTGCCCGTTTTCTTTCTCATTGTGATCCCATCGTTGTGTCCTAGGGGCCACGATCAGATCAGACTCAAGGTGGGCATATCAGGGAGAGATGCATTCGTTTGGCCATGTCGCCAAACAAGACGATCTCCTTGTTTATGGCCAGCTTTAGTTAATACTGCAATAGTCTATGTACCACTTTTTAGAGTGATCCTACAGTCACATTCTACTTCCTGATCCCAATAGCAAAGCCAAACATTCCAGCAGCCTAGTAAGGAACCTTCTGTATAAAAAGCTGCTCTTAATGTAATTTTTGTATTTAGATAGAGCTACTTGTGTACGCAGCACTGTACAGCAGAACAATACAATCATAGAACAAATGGGTTCATTACAATAATAAAAAAGGATGAAAAGTCCCTGGCCATAGAGCTTACAATCTAAAGAGATGTGGGAAGGGAGAGTTTACACAGAGACTTCTCAGCAGGCTGCTGGTTTGTTTGACTTTGCTCTTTGCAATCAGGCAGTGGAATGTGGTTTTAGTTTAATATTCAAATGTTGCCCTGTTTAGAGCAATAAATAACAAAAACATAAAAAGTAGGCAGAAAGTATGTTCAGAATAAGTCCTATTCACTGCACCAATACAGTCCCTTTTAGAGAGCTGAATAATAATAGCTTCACCATCTCCGAACTCCAGCTCCACTTATATTTATGGTGCTAAATAATTGTGATTATGCTCTTTTTGAGAGCAGGGTGTTACCCTCTGAGAACATAAAACACATCCTGATATCATCGTTCTCCTTGGCATGTATATTAGTGCCCCAGGCATCCGCAAAGCAGCTGAATACCCCAATCCAGCACTGCTACTGCTAACAGAGGGACTAATGTGCGCATGCCTGAGGCAATGATTTGCATGCCAGGGAGTGAAACGACGACTACGGAATCCTTGTTTTAAGTGGGTAAAACTAATATCACATGTCTCTCAAAAGCAGCATAATGCCCTTCTGGTATTGAGTGGATCCCCTAAGGTTCTGTGCAGTGTGATTAAATACACCACCACCAGCAGCCCCTAAGGAGTTGCTGGTGACCTCATTTTCTCATTTTTCCTTACTATACTTCACTTCCCATTTTCTTCATACACATAAAGATGGCCTGCCAATGTTTTGAACAGCTGAGCATATTCTGCCATTTGTCTTAATTATTTGGATCACCTATTCAATCATGCCTCATTTGACATGCAATAAGGAGTGCATGTGAAAGCTTCACAGTTGCACAATACAGGTATGAGACCTGTTATCCATAATGCTTGGGACCCGGATAACGGATGTTTCTGTAATTTGGATCTTCATGCATAAATTCTACTAGAAAATCATGTAAACATTGAATAAACGCAATAGACTGGTTTTGCTTCCGATTAATTATATCTTAGTTGGGATCAAGTACATGGAGTCTATGTACTTACGTAATTCGGAGATAACTGTTTTCCGGATAACAGATCCCATACCTGTATATGTCAAAGTTCTGGCACAGAAAATTTAAATAAGCTGTCGGTAGAGGCAGGGGTGAACCAAAGTTTTATTGTGAACTACCTTCCAGCAGCTTAGGATTTCATCAGGCTTCAGATGCCTCCCAATCTGTTTAATGGCCATTTTTTTCTCTCTACTAGCCAAATATCGTGGGAAACAGATATCCTGGCACGGAATAGAAATAGAAAAAAAATACTGTGGCTTTTCACATTTGTAAATGACTCCTTGGCATGTTAAGTCATTTATTGCCATAGATTTTCCATATAGTGCTAAGCAAAAGTGCCTTTGGCCAACATAAGCCATTGTACAATCTGTAGATCTGCACACCCATTTGACTACAAAATCCTGCTTGAAAGAGATATGTAGCCAACTGCAGAAGATGAAAGCACTTTCCTTTCTATAGCCCTCTCCCATCACAGGGCCGTACATCATTCTGGCTCTTTCAAATAAAGCCAGATGTTCTTAGCAATTGAACATTGCACTGTGTCAGCATATTCGTTGAAAACTATGCAAACCCATGTTTTAGAGTGGCTGCAGTCTTACGTTTTAATGTCAAATCTTTTTCCTTACCCTAATTGAACCCATTCCTAACTGTTGCAGGCCTGCCATCTTGCTGAAGGAGAAGGAAAGCTACCGAAGCAGTTTATTGCCAATAGATTAGCCACAATAGTCCAAGCTATAAGACTATATTTATTCTGCAGAATGCTTTACCATATCCGAGTAAACTGCTCTAGGATACAGCTGCCATATTAGCTTGCTGTGACATCACTTCCTGCCTGAGTCTCTCCCTGCTCACTCATAGCTCTGGGCTCAGATTACAGCGGGGGGGGGGAGAGAGCAGCAAACTGAGCATGCTCAAGCCCTAGCCCTGGAGGTTTAAAGGAGAAGGAAAGGTTAAAACTAAGTAAGTCTTATCAGAAAGGTCCATCTAAATATACCAGTATACCTCAAAAGTAGTGCTGCTCTGAGTCCCCTGTCAAAAGAAACACTGCGTTTCTTTCCTTCTATTGTGTACACATAGGCTTCTGTATCAGACTTCCTGCCTTCAGATTAAACCTCATTGCCCTGGGCAAGAGCATGCTCAGTTTGCTCCTCTTCCCCCGCCCCCCTCCCTTCTGTACTGTAATCTGAGCCCAGAGCAGGGAGAGACTCATGCAGGAAGTGATGTCACACCACATTAATACTGCAGCTCCTATCCTAAACAAACAGAGAGTTTCTAGAGCTATTTACTCAGGTATGGTAAAACATTCTACAGAATAAATATAGCATTCTAGCTTGCACTATTGCATCTAATCTATTGACAATAAAATACCTCCGTAGCTTTCCTTCTCCTTTAAGGTGAAAACAGGAAGTCTGATACAGAAGCCCATGTGTTCAGAATAGAAGGAAAAAAAATGCTGTGTTTATTTTGACAGAGGACTCAGAGCAGCATTACTTTGAGGGTTTACTGGTGTATTTACATAGACCTTTCTGATAAACCTAATTTAAGCCTGTCCTTCTCTTTTAAAGGAACAAGCCATGCAATTAGTGGCTTACTAGCTGTCATTAAATTGCAACCTGTATGGGTATTGACAGGCACCATAACACACCTCCGAAATAGGCAGAGCTTGGAGCATGATAAGCAGTGTGGCCAGGGCTGAAAAGGCAGTGGCCAAGATATACCCCAAATATAAAAATAAAGTTGGAGTCCTTCTACCCATAAAGGTAAATTGTCACCTGTTGTGATGGTGCTCGCTATAGGTTGCCTGCCTTGCACTAGACACATGGTTATAGATAAACAAGAAATCCAGCTGCACAGTATCAGTTGCAAATTCCATGAAGCATTTATTCAGCCGTTAAAATAACATGCAGGCTACACCCAAAAATCAAAACCCACTGGGTTGGCGTCTGTGTTATTGAAAGGTACTCTGTCCTATGTCACGACAGCATGGAAAAGGTTTACTAATTTGAGCTCAACAGAGCACTGGAAATCAGAGTCCGACTTCTAATGATCAAGCTGGGATATGTCTAAACCCTTTAGGCCTGGAGCAGCACCTATTTGCCTCTGACATTTTTATACTAGGATGCAGAAGATGGCTGCTTTTGTATGTCTGCCTTAAACAGTTTGTGCAATCTTAAGCTGGCAGGAGGTTAGATCCATGCTGGTCAGATCAGAGAAAATGCTGCAGTGGAAGATCACAGCAAGAGCAATGGCACCGGCAGTATATAAGAGACTGATCATTATAATATAGACGGCTGGCTGTAACTGTGAAATTGACAGGGTGTTGGAACAACATGAGGCAAGTGTGATGTTGCAGGATTCAGATACAATAGTTTGGGTGCTTGGAAAGGGAGGCTAAAGTCTAAATTAAATCTGACTTTTGCAGTTGGCAAGAAAGCTCTCCAGTTTTCAGTGGGTACAGTTGTCGGGCCCTGTCGTTACCGCATCCCTGGAAATCCGTTTTTTCCTCCCATTTCACATGGTGGTCCTAAAGGTTATATGTGTACGCCCAAGTGCCCGTTGGTGAATGCTAATAAATAATTGAACTGAATTCCAAGCAGTGCAGCACACAAGGACAAATAAATCTTTATAAGTATTTGGAGTTTGATACGTTAGAATCGAACCAGAATATGCCGGATAGTAAAGATATTTTTAAAGAAAAGGAAAGGCTAAAATTAAGTAAGCTTTATCAGAAAGGTCTATATAAAAACACCAGTAAACCCTCAAAGTAATGCTGCTCCTCTGTCAAAAGAAACACTGCATTTCTTTCCTTCTATTGTGTACACATGGGCTTCTGTATCAAACTTCCTGCCTTCAGCTTAAACCTCCTTTCTCCGGGGAGTGAGCATGCTCAGTTTGCTCATCTCCTTTTCCCACCTCTCTCCTCCCCTCCCTGCTGTAATCTGAGCCCAGAGCAATGAGTGAGCAGGGAGAGATTCCGGCATTAAGTGATGTCACACAAAGCTAATATGGCAACTGCTATTCTAAACAAAATACAGCTTCTAGAGCTGTTTACTCCGGTATGGTTAAGCATTCTGCAGAATTAATATAGTGTTATAGCTTTTACTATTGTGGTTAATCTATTGGCAATCTACTGTTTTGGTAGCTTGCCTTCTACTTTAAGGCAATAAATGGCCATATAGATTAGCCTTTGTTAGGCAGACTTCATAACGAGATCTAGTAGTCTAGCATCAAATACATATTTTACTGCCTGTGACAGAAGTGGCCTTTTGGTATAGAAAGCAGTGCAGACAACAACCTTACTTTTGATTTAATATCTGCCTTCACTATAAAGCATGCTATGCAATATACGTATAAAGACTTAGCTAGGAATTTGCTCCCTCCCCATCCTCGGTTATAAAGACATTAGTTATTAATTCTCTGCAATTTTGCTCCCATGCAGTAATCACATTTGTTTACAGTTTCTAACATGCATTAGCCAGTTCATAGCTCAGGTGGTAGTTGTTGCTGTGGGTTACTGCACTGGTACAAAATTGCCCAGGATTCACAAATAAGCCCACATTGTACCTTCATTAATACTTCTTGGTAGTGGTGAGCAAAGCACCTGCACTCTCCATAGAGCACTACCTATTGACTTTATTAGCTGCTGCCTTAGCACTAAATGGTCAATTTTTAAAATACCAGACTAAAATGGAACTTGTAGAAAGGCTTATGCTAATATCCTTGTGCTCTTTGCTTTACATTTCCTAAGAATGGTCTCTCCTGCCAGCCTTTGCACCATTAATATTCTATTGGTAATGAGTTGCCTCAGACCTGCTCATGTTTCTCCGTGTTATGGTCGCACCCAGTGGCCCGCTGGTAGGTATAAACTGGGTCTCATTATTTCTGCACAAACATATGTAATATTGAAACATGTACAATTGGATACATTTTGCCGTTTTCTGTGTTTATTTACTATTGCAATGTGTGCCAGCAGATTAGCAAATGATTGTCCGTAACTGCTTGTGATCTTTCGATTGGGACTAAACCTAATGCTAAGTGGGTCTGAGACAGCTTATTGCAACCATATCCCTCTTTCTGTCTCTATATTGGCAATAACCAAGCTAATAACTGTAAAACTGTATTGATATTACACTGTTTACTGGTCAGCTGTGCTTATTAAAGCCCCATACCAGCGCTGTTCAGTGCAAAGGAGACAATAAATCACTGTGAGAAATATGACTGAATATTTCAGTTTGTTTGTGAGTACCTGTGATTTTATGTGCTGTAGGAGTATAGACCTGCTTTATTTAGTGATGGTTGTGCCATATTAAATATGATAGTAATTTATTGTTCCTATAACCCAGCATTTCTGTATGGAAGGCCAAGTATGTGCAATGTATTTAGCCAATGCTGGATATTCAGACTGCCGTAGCTTGCTCTGAATGGAATGTATCGAGGTCAGACTTTCCCTGGCCTATGATAATATTCATGATATGAACACTGTTGAGTTAGGACCATGTTAGACATGGTGATTTAAAGTATTTTTGTGGCTAGATTAAATGTGCTCAAGCTCCCCTCCATTTACTTTAGCAATAACCTAGACTTCTGCAGTACACCCACTTAGAATTGCCTTATTTGACATTACTCTACAAAAGCAAAAGTCAAGGGAATATTTAGAATTACTGCCCACTTTTAGGCTGGCAGTCGTTTAGCTCCTCTCTCGCCTTATTCTGTGTTAATGTGATGAATATTGAGGCCCTCTGCTTTCCAGAACATATGTGCACCGCCCACCATGGAAAGTTGGGGGTTTCATTAAAACATTGAGGTGTTAGATGGAAATGCCCTGGCATGTGGATGATTTTTGTTCTTTTTTTAAGCAGGGGTGCAATGAGGCTCTGACCACAAAATATATACAGGAGCAGTGGCCAGCTCTATGTTGTAGCTCCCAACCTTTCCAGTTATAGTCAGGTGATCCCAGTGGTGGCCAATAAAAAGGGCAACCAAGGTTGGGAGTTTTAACCTTGAGAGCAGCAAGTAAAGTGTAGTTCTGGCCATACCAGGGATGACATTGACGTAGTTGGCCAGCTTAAATATATTGCAATATATGGACAAACATTTCCTGTTTTTTTTTAAAGGGTAAGGCATTTTTTAGTAGCTTAAGACACAAAATGTCTCTATGTCCTAAAATTATTGATAATGGGTTGAGTGCAGAGGAACTCTTGTATTTGTCTTGAGCTAAACTGGCAGCTACTGTGTATTTGGGCCTTCTAGGTAGATAATTTGATCACCAGTGCTAACCCTGCACAATGTACTCCTCCAAACAAGTCATAACAAAGGGGGAAAAAGGCAAAGATTTTTATTGCCATAATTACAGTCTTTACATTGAATAACACCTGGAAAAATATACACCATACTGTAATTCATAAGGAAACAGCAGTGTTGGTGCCGCCATGCAAGCAAATGTCAGATGAGATGCTTGCTTGCATGCTCTGCAGGCAGTTTTTTCCTGCAAAGAGCTGTGCCAGGTTTGCCATCTGCATTTACAGCTGTAAGCCAGATGGGATAGTTGAGCAGTATAACAGAGAAAGCTTATGGTACATCTGACACTTGCCAGTATTTTAGGGTACCTTGTGTTTTTTTTTGTTTTTGTTTTTTCCCCAGAACACACACTAAAACTATTTATTGTTGGCCAGCGGCATGCCCCACTGATACGTATAATGTCTAGCTGAACTAGAGTCATGTGACTAATCCACCAAGTCTCTCCTTTTCCTTATGGTGTCCACTTGCTTATGATAACAATTTTATATGCATAGAGGTATGGCTTCAGCCGCTGAAGTATTTACATTTTGTCTAAAAAGTAAAAGTAACAGATGGGTTAGATAGGTGTTTGAACGTGCCTCTTGTAATCATCCACTGTTTTTGGCATCAGAACTTGCACATAAATATATATATATATTCATATCAGGCAGAGGATCTTGGCCTGATGATTCATTATGGTAAAAATATATGCTTTATTGTAATATCATATAATGAAAAATGCTAATTAATTTTCCTGCTTTCTGTTGACAGTTGTGATGCAATATGTAGAATTTCTGTGCAAAGTTAATTATGGATATTGAGCTGCCACTATTATTATTATTATTATTATTGTTGTTGCATTTAACAGGGTAAAGTGGCAGAAAGGGGGACACACTTTGCACTCCTAGCCAACCCTAGCAGCCTGTATTCCGAACTGTGGCACACGCAAAGCAACAGAGTGCTGAACAGCCAGAACAACCGGGCCACACAGAAGAGCGCCCAGGAGATAGCCAAGGAGGAAGAACGGAAGAAACTTCAAGAAGAAATCATCAACAGTGTAAAAGGCTGTGGGAACTGCTCATGCTGACCAAGGATAATGGCTGATTGAGCTGTAAATGGCGGCATTGTGGGAAGTGGGAATCCAAGGAGCAGTGCTAAAACTGTGGATAGTTTTAAATTCCCCCAATCAAAGCCTCACAGCAGCTTTTGTTTTATTTTCCGCCAGCCTCTGTATCTCCTGCTTTGTTGGTTCCCCTTCAAAAACGTTTCTTCTTCATTGTTTCTAGTTCTTCTCAAAACACGTCTTCCTTTTATAAATTTTTCCGCTGGGTACTTTTAGGGTGCATATGAAATGTAAAATCCTTGTTTTGAGAGAATAGCTATAGCTGGGCATACATGGTAAGCATGTGAACCCAATTTGGGCAACAACATTGTGGGCCAGATCGGGATAATATGATTGGCAGATGATAGGGCGACAATGGGGCCTAAGTAGACCAATTTGGATAGGATCACATCAAATGCACTAGTGGCCCAGAACCTCCAGAGGATCCCATACACACAAAATTACCTGTAAACTTGGTCTGAAGTAAACAAAACGGGCAGCTTTTATTGGCCAATGTATTGCAAGCTAAAGTCAATTAATCAGACAGGATTGGAAGCTGTACTAGGCCCTTGATATTTCGTTTTTAATCCAGCTGAATGTGTCCCTTAAACCACATATTAAAATCAGTTCCCCACATCATTCATGTCAACCAACCAACCAAGCTAGTTTAAATATTATTATTGTCAATAAGATCTTTTGTCCTTTAATACAAATATTATTATGTATAAATATAAAACATTATTTTCAAATACAACATGTGTTAATGGGAATATGGTAAAACTGTAGTTCACTCCTGGTTCTTGTATAAGTATTTGGGTTGTCAACATTTTTTTCCAGGTGGCAGAAATTTTAAGCCTTTATTTGTTTATACATACATTCATGAGAGATACAATTTTCACTTCCAGGATGGAAGGATGATACAGACAGCTCCAACGAGTTGATGTCCGCACAGCTCGATACCTTTAAAAGATCTGTATTTCTTTGCATCCCGTTAGAGTTATCCTGTTTATGCTCATGCTATTTTTTATCATGGTAAACAAGATTTAAAGGAAAACTGTAGCAAAAGTGCATGTTGCACCTCTGTATGCAAATATTTCATAGGGGTCATGGCGTTAGATACTTGAAATTTGTGGGGAGAGGATCTAATGTTTGAAAAGAAACATTTTGTTTAGGAGCAGCTAGTACTAAAAATATACGGTATTTTCCCTTTAATATAGCCAGTAATGGCACCATGTAAATCAGTTTTCATCAGAGAAAGTAACTGTTATAAAGCCATTAGGTGCTGCCTTCTGCTCTTAGACAATGCTTTTCTGTTAACCGCTGCATTTCAATGTGTTTCTTTTGTTTAAATACCCAATAGAAAATCAATTTTAAGCTGAATTTTGCCCCCTCCTAAACACTCTTAACTACATTGCGTTTTCTTTTTATGACAGGTAGAAATTATTGCTGTAGTTTCCAGTTTTTGTCCTCAAATTCCCTGTAACCATGCAGCTAGTGGGAACACTGACATTTCCAAGGAACAATGTCAGAACGACAAAGTCCTTATTTGTGCTCCTCTAAGGGCTGATTACGGATGCACTAAAATACCAGTGCCGTGTGGTACGTAGCGTGGCATTCCTTTGGAGCCCCGGAATCCGCTTAATGCTGTGAGAATAAATCCAGCAAATCTCAAAAGGCAAAATCATTTTAAAAATACATAGGAGTGCAGTTTTAAAAAGCTGATTTATCATCATTTTATATCAAGTACAGGTATTTTTTGTCTTGGTTAAAAAAGATATCTCAGTCTTGGCAGCAAGATATAGTTTTTTTGCTGCTACTGGTTGACAGCAATGATCTCAAAATGTATATAAAGGATTCTTACTTTTCTGTGGCACTGACCCGTACAAATATTCCATGCTGGAAACTTCTAAGCAAAAATTTAGTAATTCTTTGTATTTTTGGAGTGGTTGTTTTCTACTCTCTGCAGGGCTAGATTTGAACAACTTTATATTTCTGTTCATCCTCTATTCCAGCTGCGACCCTAGCAACTAGTGAGCGTAAATGTCAAGCTGCAGAGCAAAAATAGCAATATTAAAAAAGAAAAAGTCTTCATCCATTATAATTTAAAGGCTGCAGTTGTATATGATGGGTCCCATTGATATAGGCCTTGTTAAGCCACAAATGAGTACGGTTGCTCTGCATTTTCTGGCGATGGCGTTCTCTTGCACTGAACCCTCCCAGAAAGGCCAGGCTTCATCCATTATATTTTAAAGGCTGCAATTTTATATGAACTGTGCTGCTAAAAAAATTCCTTCCGGGTCCCATTAGTATAGGCTTTGTTAATCCACAAATGAGCACTGCTGCTCTGCACTTTCTGGTGGTGGCGTTCACTTGCATTGAGCCCCCCCCAGAAAGGCCAAAAATGGCTGTATTGCATTTGCACTGTAGCAGCTCTATGTCATAAAACTCATTTTACTTTTATTTCCCATTAACTCTTTGTTTCAAAGGAATGTTAGTGACTGCCACACTTTGTGATTGGCTGCTGTAATGTATAATGAAGAAACCAATATGTATATCAAGTTTATAAACCACACCTCTGAAGCTGCCTTGACACAAGCCAATAATCGATCTATAGACCTGCAAATGATGGCTGTCCCTTAAAGGCAATCTAAAGTGATTGATGTCCCAGAGAGCTCTGCAGGGCTGCTGTAGCATGGATTTCATTCAGTTCTTAATAGAAGTGATTGGTCTGTCCCATGCCCTCGAGTGTTGTCCCTATCACCGCTCTGCCTGAAAATGTCAGAAGGAGAAAGAAAATGACCATAATCATTTTACTTTGTGCCGCATACGTCAGTAGACTTATAATGTGATCCCTATCTAAATCCAGCTCCTCAATTCTTATTTCCCCGATGACCTGCTGACATCTCTCCTGTCTCCATTCATTCTTCATTTGCTCTCCTTGTAACATACATGAGAATACCTCTCCTGCCTGCTCGCCTGCCTTGTCTTGTAGAGCAAATCGCCCCAGGAGGAGACAGATGAGACGTTTCCTCATGACATATTTGCCTCTCAGCACTTGATAAGAATAGTGGATTTTTTTTTATTATCCCTTATAACCAACGGGAAAAATACAGATTCAGCCTGCTTACGGGTGGGTTACTTTTTATATAATCCTTGGAAAATACCTTCCTTATTATGCTATTCTCAGATCTAACATAAACATCTACCCTACTTATAACTTTATGTAAAATTGTATAGTGCTCTTGTGAGCATGTTTGCAATGAAAGGTTTTGTGATATTAGCAGATTTATGCTGTTAATATCATGAAAGTGTAATCTGAGTGTCCCCTTGTTTTGGGTCTGGCAAGGACCAGGTAAAATGACTGTTTTTGCCAAACGGCAAGGGGTGCACAAGTTACACCTTTTTGATATTAGGAGTGCAAATAAATGTAAATTGCAAAAGTGCTCAGGAGAGCAATAGTTCTTTTCTAGGTTACGTGCCCACTTTTGATAGCCCATACCTATACCATGTATCTTTGCCACAGCATGGGCACTCAACTGGAATGATAAAATACATGTGCACTAAAAACGTAGCTTGAAAAGAAAGCTTTGTGTTCCAGCAGGCTGCTGTTATTCTGCTCTGCTCTACAGCACATTGCAGGGATTTCATAGAAGCGTCCAGTCAGAAAAGAAAAACAGACAGATGTTTCCTTGGTAGTGCACTCTCTGGTTACATTTGTGCCACTAATGGATTTGGGAGGCTTACCACAGCCTTGATGTTTGTACTCAAATGCCACTTTCTTTTTTTAATGGGGGAAAAATAACCCAACATAGACATTTATTTTGTAGTTCTTGAAAGCTTATGTATTTTTCCAGCAAGTCCAAACGCGTACTACATTCAACCTTTGCCACTGGGCAGAGGAAACTACAGCTGATCCCTACAAATGGCTGTGAGGCTGCTCGTAGGGTTGCTCCAGGCTGCAGGACTGCAGCAGAAACCTATCTAAACTTTTCATATCAATGTGACTGGATTACCCCTTCCCACAACGCTGGCATTTCCCACCTGCCGCCGAGCCTGAAATCACTTGTCAGTTAACGTGACCTCAATTATAGCATATCTTTGCTTTTTTTTTTTTTTTGTGTTTTTCTAACTTATTCCTAATTGAATCCAAATGCATATAATAGAAGGTGTACAGTGAAGATAAGCCATTCTCTGTTGAGTGTTGCTCCTGATTGTTTAAAAGACCCTTCTGATTGCTATTGATTTAGATACATTTTGCAGTCCCTTTTAACACGACTTCCCATGCTCTGTGCATTTATTATGTATATAGAGTTATTGTTGAATAAATGAAGAGTAATATTTGTTCATTGTGTGTAGCAAACCTGTGATTGTGTGAAGTCTCCAACACTTCCATTTCCATCCCTTTTTTGTTATCTTTCTTTGCCTTAATTATTTTGCTGTTATTATATATCAGCTGTATTCAAGGCTTGCTTTCCATATCTCCTTAATAGCTCAGTGTAACTGGAGTATTGGTAAGGCATTAATGCCCTTCTTTTGCAGGGAATACATAACTCCCTGTATAGCTTCCAGAGACCCATTATCCAGAAAACTCAATGCAACATTGCCATTTTCCAGAGTCCTATTAAGCAGTTCACGGTTTTGCTTTTTCTCTGTAATAAAAAGACCGTGCCTTGTACTTGATGGTAAATCGGCGGTATATGGATATATTGGTGGCAGAACAATTCCAGTTTTTTAATGTTTAAATAGTTAGTAGCTTTATGGGATGCTAAAACAGGAGCAAGGATTTCCGCATAATTCTTAAGACCTAAACTTCGTTACATGACCCCCATATTAGGCTCTTTGACTTTCAACCACTACTGCTTCAACCTGGCCATGTGGCTCCTTTTAAAGAGAAACTATTACAGCACCTATCAGGGCCAAAAGGACTTGTTTTCCCCCAAGCTACTAAGCAGGGCCCTCCTCCTAGGGGTCCCCAATTATTAACCCATCGTTCGCCTGCCCCTGGACTTAGGGCCCTGCCAGCAAGTAGAAGGGGGTTTAAAAAATAATTTGATCATGCACACACAACTTCGATACACCCCAGTTACCCCCCATTGTGCCAAAACCCTACTTGCAATTCACCCACTTAAATGCAAGGCCTGCCCTCTAGTGGCCTTCAAATCATTTGCCCTGCTGCAATAACCCATAGCAACCAATATGAGTTAGTTGACCAGTAAATGCTATTTGCTGATTAGTTTATATGGGTTGCTGTACCGGAGCAAACTAAGTGCCATATATTGCATAACCCTATTAGTTTTAGCAATACTTTATTACCTTATAAGTCCTGTTAAAGGGACAGTCCACCTTCTGTGTTCTCCCCATTACACTGTATGTGCTGTCTATTTTCTACCTTTTAAACTGACATTTAATATGTGTTTTGCATTATTTTCCACCCTTTCTAGTTTCCCAGTAACAGCTCAATAGGCCTGGTTGCTGACAACAACCAATCACATACTGTAGATAAAGTAGTAAAGACAACAAATCACATGATGTTCTGGCCATGAATTGACAGACGGCAATATTACGAAAGTCATGTCCAACAAATAAAAGTGACAGTCACCCACTGATGCAATACATGCTGGAATATAGTCACTCAACAGAAATCGAACCTGCCCCATCTACTACACCGATGGTACAGAAATTGTCTGTACGGCTTTATCTATACGTCTGTGGCCAGATTAAATATAATCTCAAAGCAACCAATGTATCAGATCGTAACAGTTTAAAGTGTGTCACAATGAGATGCTACTGGGAAGAAGCACAAGGATTTCTACGGATATACAATTTTAACCTTGGATGCAGACCAGATAATCGGTCATGTTGGTCGTTTCGTAAAGTGACTTAAATTATTAATCCCTATAAATAATTTATTGTATGTTTATTATAACTTCTTTATCATTCCTACTATGGCTGCTGGGGCCTTGAGCTGTGCAATCTTGATCCACACAGACTGCCAAGGAAAATCACACGGGTCGCTGAAATGCAGGTACTAGAACAATTATTCTTTGACTTGCTGGGATAGTCTCCATAAGATTGGTATTGGTAAGGCTTAGTATTATTATGACAAGCAGGATGGCAGCTCACATTCCAGTGTATAATATATACAGCAGATAGAATGTTCCATGAACACAGTAGGTGCATACTTTTTTTTATAACTCCTTCAGTTTCATAGAGAGCACCCCTGCTAACATTTGGGTGCCAGCTACAGATGCTAAAGCAAGGGTGCTGAAGATTAATCCATTCTCTCTCCTGAATCCCACAGCGATATCCCTTTTATTTACTTTCCCTGTACAGATGATTTCGCTGTTAATAGATTGGTGACGGGTCTCCTCTCTGCTGAGAAACCGGCATATGACATGAAATAAACATATGTCAGGGAAAGTGGCAAATACATTGCCTTGCCTGCCAGGAGACATGGCGTGTCAAGCGGCTTCACACTAAGCAGGATTTCCAATGTAATAAACACCTACATACAATGTAGCAAAACCAGCCTGAATTAGGTCTGTTAGAGAATGGGGCATTTTCCATGATGGTAATTACTTCTCATGCTGTGATAGCAAAAGAGCTATTCATGTGTCCTATGAGAAAGAAAAAGCATTTGGGAGGGGATGGGTGTAAATGGCAAGTTTTGTCTAAATATGTTTGACTAGAGTGCAAAAATGTAAATATTCCAGTGGAGAAGCTTTGGGAAAATGAGATTTGTCAAATAGGTGAACAGTTGCAATGACTTTAGAGCGTGCAGTGAGCTGCGCTTCCTTAAAGCCAACAAGGGTGCAATGTTTGTATTATGTCCTGCTTATGAACTATCTTTGTTTTAAATCAATAGTGCTCATACTTTACTAATGCGAGGTCTACTTTTAGGGGCAAATTCAATAACCTGTGGAAATTCGCCAGCGTTGGCTTCGATCACATCGCCACGTTTCACCAGGTCAAAATTCGCCAGGACAACGCTAATTAACTAAAATGCGAAGTTGCGTCCAGGGCGCCGAACGATGGCAAAGTTTCGCTAGCGTTAACTCGGCAAGCAAAGCGGAGTTGCGCTAGCGTTGGCTAATTTGCATACGGCAGGAAGTTAAATTTCAATGCATGTTGCAGTAAATACATTACACTTAATAAAATAGAGTTGTTATAATGCCCTACACATGTGCCCAGTGTATAGTTTGTGTGCCATATGTTAGGAAATGTAGGGGGGAAGCTGGATGCCCTAAAAATAATTACGATCTTTTGCAGCCTATTACCCTGAAAAACTGAAAAGTCACCAGCGTTTTTTGGGACTTTTTCAACTTTTTTTTTAGGAACTCCTACCTACTCAGAAGTCAGAAGTGGCGAAGGCAAGTCTGGCAAAGAGGTACCGTTCATTAAAATCCGCATCTTAGTGAATTTGCGTAGTTATGTCCATTCGCCAGAGCGAATATTCGCCTGGCTTAGAGTGTGAAGTACCGCTAGAGTCTATCTCCCTCCCGAAATGACGTCACGCTGTCAAATTTTCGCCAGCGATAGTCACTTCGCCCTTTAGTAAATTTGCCCTTAAGTGATGATGTCCCATTATGATCTACATCCATAAAACATTATGAATATTCTGTTCCATGGAAGATGTTAATTCAATATTGATTTATGAGAAAATGTATATTGGTATTTTTAACAGCTGTTTCTTATGCAACCTTAACGTAATAACTATCTGAATGAATAGCATGAAATAGGGTGATTTGGACAAGCTGTAAATGTTGTGCAGTGTCTTGAGATCTACTAATCACCAGCTAAATGTCTATTGGTAAATCCTGCTCTACCTTTTGGGTACCCCTGCTTAAAATCAACAGAGTTTGAGTTGTTTTGAGCAGCCATTGGAGAGTAAAACACCCAATGAATGGCTTGATGCAGAAGTTGAAGCTATTCTTATTCTATTCTTATTAAGTTATTTGGGCTAAACATCCATTCAGGCCAGGAGTTTGCACATCTACGGGTGGCCATTGCACTATATCCCCCCAAAAAAAGATACCTTGTGCTTTACCAAGGTAGCCATTTTTAATGTCTTAATGGGTAGGTGTGAAAATGTTTATTTGACATCATCCTGCATGTAATAATTCATGTTGCCCTGAGGGCATGTCACAATGATGCATTGGCAGGACTTTAATACCACGAAAGCCCTTTATTATTTAGGTAAAGGCTAGCACAGCGACTGGGACCAGTGTTGATGGGTGATTGCCTGGCATTGCCCCTGATACTGTTTCTTCCAATACTGAGTTTTCACGTACACATGATATGCTTTGTCAGCTGTCTTCCTATATAACAACATAGGGTAATTATCATTTATGTGACACCTTTCTACATCCATATGTATGGGAATTCTGCCTATTACCGTTTTTCAGAAGTAATAAGCTCAGCTGTCATAGGAATGTACAGATATTTTCTCCTGCCCCTTTCTTCTCTTTACTTTCTTTTTTTTTTTTTTTTTTAACTTTGTAAAATCTAAAATCTGTTTAGTAACAGCTCCCCTGATATATCCATAGAAACAGAGAGATATAGTGCATTTCTGATAAGTACATATGGCTAGCAAATAGCTGTAGGATTGCTCTCCCCAAAGACTCATTACTGCATCCAGTGCTGGTGACCCTTTGACAGCTCCATAACAGATCTCATTAAGGCATTCTGTATCCAAACTGCTTGGATTATTTTTAGCTTTCTCATGTACAGTACGTGGAAGCCGCATGCCGGAGGAGTAATAGAAGTATGTAGTTTCTTGGCCTGCTTACTAGCAAGACTGAGAGACTGAGTTCTGCCTTTGTCACCATCTGCTTGGCATAAACAGAAGTCTTCAACCCTGTTGAGTAGCTCAGACGTCAGATGGGGTTGGGGAGCTTTGGCCTTGCGTGGGATCCTTTCCGTGAACTACTTAGATGACACCAGGCTCCCGCTTGTCTATATAAATGTTAATTTTGTCACATCTTTTGCTGTGAAATTCATATCCCGTTGCTATTTGAAAAAAAAAATGCAGCCGGCTGATAATAAAGGACAAGGGAGATGCTTGACTGTGATTGTGCGCCGTCTCATCGAAATGCAACCCTTTCGGTACCTCTGCCCATCCCAGCGTACGGCAGAACAGGAAAACTTTTCCTCATCCGGGTCTGAAAAGGTTAAGAGCAATCTCAATTATTAAGACGTTGGCAGGTCACATTATAATGGAGCGTGTGGATGTGACACATAATTTGATGAATACATTACCGCATTGGCAGACAATTCCTCGCACATCATTTGAATGCTCCTGCATTGATTCCGGCACATGGAAAGACGGGCTCAGCGTTTTCCGCCTTTATGGAACATTAAGTGCATTTGCCGTTATAACTATATGGCTTAGGTTTAAGGAATGCCAATTACATGCTGCTGGTTTCATGGACTGGACTAAGTGCTCTAAATCGGCTGAGAGATCTGTAGAAAGTAATTGTTTGAAAGAAACCTGCTCTAGAGTGACTAGTGTTGTCCTTGCAGTGGACTTAAAGAACAGTTTTTATTATATTAAAGCTATCGGCACAGTCTTATATTATTGAAATATAAAAGTCTTGCAGAACTGTGCAAACTTGGCATGTTCTTGCTGCAGCTTTGGCTGTATAATATCATTAATGGCTAGTCTCACCTTGTTAAGACCCTAGTGGTCCCACCATGCACCACTGTTACCGGCCCATGTCCATTGTGCAAAGGGGTTTACAAAGCACCAGTAGGGCTATGGAAAGTGATAAGGAAGGTTGTTGACAGACAGCAAGGAACAATTGCAATTCAAAGGGACAGTAACTACAGAAAGTAACTGGAAGTACAAATACAGATATGGGATCCATTATCTGGAAACCTGTCTTCCAGAAAGTTCTGAATTATGGTAAGGCCATCTCCCATGGATTCCATTTTAAGCAAATCATTTTTAAAAAATATTCTTTTTTTATCTGTAATAATAAAACCGTGCCTTGTACTTGATCCCAAAGAAGATATGATTATTCCTTATCATCATTGTCATCATTTATTTATATAGCGCCAACAAGTTACGCAGTGCTTTACATTAGATAAACAGGGAGCAAACAGTAAATTATAAACAAGAGTTACAGAGTACAATAGGATTAGAGGGCCCTACTTGCAAACTAAAGGGTTAGGATACAATTACGGCATTGGGCTTTTAGAAACGAAATTTGTGATCTATAATATGACTGATTAATTAAGATACATTGAATAAGCTTCCCTAAACGGGTGGGTCTTTAGGGAGTGTTTGGAAGGAAGGAGAGAGTCTGGCAGCTTAAGACAGAGAAAAGCAGAAGGCCGAGCAAAGTCTTGTAGACGGGAATGGGCTAAAGTGATGAGAGGAGGAGAGGCAAAGGTCAGAAGCAGAGCGAAGGTTGCGTAAAGGAGAGATATTGAGACCAGAGATGAGATATAGGGAGAAGATATCGGGAGGAACTTCATTGTTAATGGCCTTGAATGTGAGTGTTAGCCGTTTGAATTTGATTCTAGAGGGGATTTGGAGCCAGTGAAGGGACATGCATAGTGGAGCAGCTAATGTTGGGCGGTGAGATAGATGAATAAGTCTAGCAGCAGCATTTAGAACAGATTGGAGTTGTGAAAGACAACCTGTTGGAATACCTGCAAGGAGTAGGCTGCAGTAGTCAAGGTGGGAGATAAGACTGGATAAGGGTTTTGGTTATATCCGAACAGACAAAATTTTGTGAGTGTTTGGATGTCTGGTGAAAAAGACATATGTGAGTCTAAGATAACTACTAGGCAGCACACCGGTGTGATCGAGTGAAATGTGATGATGTTAATTGTGAGAGAGATTTGAAGACAGTCGATTTTGTTTTCAAAATATTCAGTTTCAGGTGGTGCTGCGACTTCCAGGAGGAGACAGCAGAAAGGTAGTCTGTAACTCGAGAAAGGTCAGGAGTAGACAAGTAGAGCTGGGTGTCATCAGCATAAAACTGATACTGAAGTCCAAAAGACTAAATACGTTTTCCTAGTAAAGTAGTTTAGAGTGAGAAAAGCAGAGTTCCTAAGACAGAGCCTTGAGGAACTCCGACAGAGAGAGGGAACATCGTAGAATTAGAAAAAGCAACTTTAAAGGAACAGTCAGAAAGATAAGAGGTAGGCCATGAAAGAGCAGTCTCATGAATGCCTGCTGAGTATAGAATATCTAGGAGGAGCGGGTGGTCAACCGTGTCAAAGGCTGCAGAGATATCTAGAAGGATGAGTATGGAATAGTGACCTTTAGATTTTACTAGGAGAAGTTCATTGGTTGCTTTGGTGTGTGCAGTTTCAGTTGAGTGTGTAGGGCAGAAGCCAGATTGCAGGGGGTTGAGAAAGGGAGTTGTGAGTGAGAAGCTGGACCAGCCATTTGTAAACAAGCCTTTCCAGCAATTTAGATGTGAATGAAAGAAGGGAAACTGGATGATAGTTGGTGGTAGAGCTGGGATCTAGGGGAGGTTTTTAGAAGCAAAACAAGCCTACTGGGTTTATTTCATGTTTAAATGATTTTTTAGTAGACTTAAAGGCGTGGTGATCCAAATTACGGAAAGACCCCTTATCTGGAATGCCAGGTCCTATGCATTTTGGATTACAGGGCCCATACCTGCACTTTGTTTCCAATCTCACAGAATACCCGTGTGTTTGGTGAAGCTCTGGAGCAGTGCATTAAGAGTTCCTACCAAAGTCATGTTAGTTTTAGCAGCCCATGCAATGACATTCAAACACAATAGCAGGTCCATGAAAGGTGACAAAGAAGCTTGTGATCAACCTAGAATGTTATTGCACCAAGACAATGGCTGCTTAGACAAGCCTACAATAGCAAGCTAAGTTAGTAACATCTTTATAGTAGTCTAGGATAAAGAACCAAAAGAAAAACAGATATCATTTAAGTAGTTAATATTTCTATTAGCCTAATTTACGGTAAACTCCATTAGTAGTTATTCATGATTATGAATAGGGATGTAGCGAACGTCGGAAAAAAAGTTCGCGAACATATTCGCGAACTTGCGCAAAAATGCGAGCGGTTCGCGAACGGTTCGCGAACCCCATAGACTTCAATGGGAAGGCGAACTTTAACATCTAAAAAAGACATTTCTGGCCAGAAAAATGATTTTAAAGTTGTTTAAAGGGTGCAACGACCTGGACAGTGGCATGCCAGAGGGGGATCAAGGGCAAAAATGTATCTGAAAAATCTGCCTGTGTGTGCTTGGAAGAGATAGTGTAGGGGGAGAGCTGTTAGTGATTTCAGGGACAGATGATAGTAAGTTTGCTGGCTAGTAATCTGCTTGATACTGCTCTGTATTGGAACAAAAAAATAAATAAAAGCAGTCCTTACAAGGACTACTGTTATTGCAGCAGTCAGCAGATGAGATCAGAAGCAGGACAGCTGCCCACTGCAGCTACATACAGAGCACTGCAGTAGAAGGTAGATTACTAGCCAGCAAAGCTACCTAAGCTTAAATGTCCCTCAAACCCCTGCAGACTTCTGTCCCTCCAATAACAGAGCAGTATCAAAACGATTACTAGCCAGCAAACTTTCAACTGTCCCTGAAATCACTAACAGGCAGCAGCTCTCTCCCTACACTATCTCTTCAGCACACACAGGCAGAGTGAAAAAAACGCTGCAGGGCTTCGGTTTTTATAGGGAAGGGGAGTGGTCCAGGGGAGAGCTTCCTGATTGGCTGCCATGTACCTGCTGGTCTGGGGTGAGAGGGCAAAAAAAAGCGCCAACAATGGCGAACCCAAAATGGCGAACGTCGCGCGACGTTCGCGAACTTCCGGCGAGCGCGAACACCCGATGTTCGCGCGAACAAGTTCGCCGGCGAACAGTTCGCGCCATCTCTAATTATGAAATACACAAGGCAGCGGACAAATGTAACTGGATGAAGGTCTTAAACTGTGGGACTTGCCCCTCACCCCTTAGGCCTTGAATAATGACTGGGGGTCAGCCTGAGACCTAGTTGGGGTAATTGATCTCTCTTCAAGGTTTGGATGAAAAATGATAGATAGTATTGTATTAAAGGGGTGTTTCACCTTTCAGTATATTATGGTATATCTGGACCTCTCCCATTGACTTATACATAAACTCAGCAGGTTATAGGTGGCGAATAGTCTAATTAGAGTTCTTAAAGAGCCAGAGTGTGATAAATTGAGTTTGGATAATTCACAATTTGAATTTGAGAGTTTTGACCATTAAAAAAAAAAAAATCGAAAATTTGAATTTTAAATTTTATCCTCGATAAATTTGCCCCTTAGTGTGGAATATCATACAAAGCAATGCGTTTGCTGCATATAATTCTCTCTCTACCTCGCTCTCTCTTGGGTTGAAAGAAATAAGACACCCTCCTGCGAATAAAATAATTGCTTCAAGTTCCTGAAAGTCTTTTTGCAGCGGTTTGATGGACGATAAGCCTTGCAGTGATTTACAATGTTAATTACTGGCCAGGCTGCAGACATACTGAGCCGTATGCTGCATGTTCATTTCCTCATTATTAAAACAGCCGGCACCACCAGCAATGCACTTTGCTAAATATTCATCCGTCAATAAAAGTGAGACTATACAGAGTCCCGTTTGCTTCTGGGGTTTGTGTAATGCACAAGGGTGGCATTTTTTTTTTTTTTTTTTGCTTTGTGCTCTGTTTTCTGTTTGCTTTATAAGGCGCCGTACAGAGCATGTTTGCTTTAAAGGACAACAATAACTGTTAGGTCTTTCTGCAATGAGCCTCGGTTATGAATAGTACACCTGTATAGGAAAGTTACTGTATTATACTGGAAATACAAAAGCCACCTTCGTTGTCATGCTGGGCCAGTGATTATAGCTGAAAAGCCAATCTTAGCATGAGTGGCCCATGCTTCAATGCAGCAGATACTGTAAATGCAGTGGGAAGTCAGGAAACCTAATTTATTTAAGGGAAAGTGATACAGGTATCAGATCCAATAGCTATAACCAACAACGGTGAAGGAAGCCTCGGAAGCAGGTCTTTGCTGCAATTAAATTTATTAAGTTGTGCCACTACATGTTTCTGGCCTACAAGCCCTTTCAAAAGAGAAAGGGCTTGTAGGCCCGAAACATGTGGTGGCACATTTAATTGCAGCAAAGATCTGCTTCTGATGCTTCTTTCACTGTTGTTGGTTATAGCTATTAGAATTTTGTGTGACGACAGGAACACGTGGCGGAACCAGCCCAAGATTTTTTCAGCCAAAACTGGAACACTGGATATCCCTGATTTACAGGTATCAGATCCATTATTCGGAAACCTGTTATCCAGGAAGCTCCAAATTATGGGAAGGCCATCTCCCATAGACTCCATAAAAATGTCCCTTTTCTCTGTAATAATAAAACAGTGGCAAGACAAACTTATTGGGCTGAATTAGTGTTTAAATTATTTTTTAGCAGGCTTAAGGTATGGAGGTCCAAATTAGGCAAAGACCCCTTATGCAAAAACAAAAAAACAGTTCCTGCGTGTTCTTGATTGCAGGTCCCATACCTCTACAAGGAGCTAAACTTACTATTTTCTTTACATACTTGCAGATATCCATATTTTTCATTGGAGAGTATTAATGGATCATTCTCTTGTTTTTTCCTTTGCTACCCACCTACCCCAGTCACTGGTGATTGAGATAACAGAAACATGGCAGTCAGCATTTCCAAGCAGGCCCACTGGGCTTGCTGACTCAGGGGCCCCAAACACCATCCCCCCAGATGCAAACTTTGGTTTTCCAGCGCCACAGAAGAGGGAGCACAGGTGCGTTGGTCACTGACCCCATCAAATGCTCTGTAAGGCTCCAAATGTATTGTTTCTACTTTTTATTACTATCTATTATTACTTATATTTCTATTCAGGCCCTCTACCTTTTCAATTCCAGTCTCTTATTCAAATCAATGCATGGTTGCTAGGGTAATTTGGACCCTAACAACCAAATTGCTTAATATGCAAACCCGAAGGGGCTGCTGAATAAAAAGCTAAATAACTCAAAAACCACAAATAATTAGGGATGTAGCGAGCGTCGGAAAAAAATGTTCGCGCACATATTCGCGAACTTGCGTCAAAAATGCGAACGTCGCGAACCCCATAGACTTCAATGGGAAGGCGAATTTTAAAAGCTAGAAAAGACATTTCTGGCCAGAAAAATGATTTTAAAGTTGTTGAAAGGGTGCAACGACCTGGACAGTGGCATGCCAGAGGGGGATCAAGGGCAAAAATGAATCTGAAAAATACATTGTTGACACAGCGCTGCGTTTTGTGCTGTAAAGGGCAGAAATCACACTACGTCACTCAGGTGATGTTTCTGGACACGGAATGTGAAAAAGCTCACACAGCTAGGTGGCACTTGGTTAAAGACTGGGCAAACAATGCCTGCAAGGGCAACGTATACAGTAGTGGATACGGAATATATTATTGCTGCTGTAAAAACATCACTCAGGTGATGTTTATGGACACGGAATTATTATTGTTATTTAGACAGAATGTGAAAAAGCTCACACAGCTAGGTGGCACTTGCATACCTCCCAACTGTCCCTCTTTTGACCACTCAACCCCCTGTCCCTCTTTTGTACTGGAAAGTCCCTCTTTTCTCTGCACTGAACAGCCAGAAAAAAACCAGTTTCTAACTTAATTAGCTTTTGGCAGAGAGCTCAGAACAGCTAACAGGTGCAAATAAGATACTTTGTAACAATTTTGACTCTGGTTGGTGCTGGTAGTGGTGAACTACTAGGAGGAGCAGCACACCAGTCCCACTCCCCAACACAGCTAGACTAATAGCACTGGGCTCTTATAGTAGCAAAGTAAAAAAACAAAAAAGAAAATAAAAGCAGTCCTTACAAGGACTATTGGGTTATTACAGCAGTCAGCAGATGAGATCAGAAGAGATCAGTGCCCACAGCAGCTACATACAGAGCACTGCAGTAGAAGGTAGATTACTAGTCAGCAAAGCTAACTAACCTAAACTCACTGTCCCTCAAATCCCTGCAGAGTTCTGTCCCTACAATACAGAGCAGTATCAAGTAGATAACTAGCCAGCAAAGTTACTATCAACTGTCCCTCAAATCACTAAACAGCTCTCTCCCTACACTAGCTCTTCCAAGCACACACAGGCAGAATGAAAAAACGCTGCAGGGCTTCAGTTTATGTATGGAAGGGGAGTGGTCCAGGGGGTGTGGGGGTGGTCCAGGAGGGAGAGCTTCCTGATTGGCTGCCATGTATCTGCTGGTCTGGGGGAGAAATGACAAAAATAAGCGCCAGCTAAGGCGAACCCAAATTGGCGAACGTCGCGCGACGTTCGCGAACATTCGGCGGACGCGAACAGTCGATGTTCGCGCAAACTAGTTAGTGGGCGAACAGTCCGCGACATCCCTACAAATAATAAAAAATGAAAACCAATTGCAAATGGTCTCAGAATACCACTCTCTACATCATACTAAAAGTTAATTTAAAGGTAAACAGCCCCTTTATGTTTTGGGTTTCTAGTCTTCCTGACTTTATTCTTTAAAATTAGTTATCAGTTTTTTAAGTGCAGGAAATATAGAAATGACCACTTTTGATAGTCTACTTGTAGTTATGGAACTCAATAGAATTGCACGCCTTTCATTGGTTATTATCATAATTTCTTTCTATAGCATCCGTTAGTACAACTCTTTACATTCATTTTTAAAAAACGGGAGACTTACGATAATTTACTAGGCAAGGGTTACAGAATAAAATAGAATCAGAGGGTCCTGCTCACAAGAGCTTACAATCTAAAGGGATAGCTATATACACAAAGTAGCATGAGCATGGGTCGACATGATGGGAGGCATAGTATGAGAATTCACTCAAGGGCAGGCCAGCAGAAAGTCTCTGTATGCCATAGCTAATACCATAGGAATGTTCATTGTGATTGAATACTGGATCCACTTCTGAATTTCTCATGCCAATTTTTGGTTCTGACCCATGGCTGCAAGTGCAGGTAGATGCCTCGATGCCAGATTCAGGAACAAAGGTTGATATTTATTTTATGGACCCAGAAAAGTTGACTAGAGTCAATTTGAATCTGAACTATTCTTCATTTTATTTCATTTCATTGCAAGGAAGTCTATCTGCATGAGAAAATCACGACAAGCTTATCCTGATGACTAGATAGATTTATGCTTTTCATGATTATTTCATTTATTGTATCTGCATGAGAAATTAAATATTCGGTTCTGTTTTACGCTTATAAAGGGAGAATCAGACCTTTAATATATACACAGCAATGGGACCTGTTATCCAGAATGCTCGGCACATGGGGCTTTCCGGATAATGGATCTTTCCGTAATTTTGAACTTCATACCTTAAATCTACTAGAAAACCACGTAAACATTAAATAACCCCAATAGGCTGATTTTGCTTCCAATAAGGATTAATTATATCTTAGTTGGGATCAAGTACAAGCTACTGTTTTATTATTACAGAGAAAAAGGAAATCTGTTTGAAAAATTTGGATAAAATGCAGTCTATGGGAGACTAGCTTTCCGTAATTCAGATCTTTCTGGATAATGGGTTTCTGGATAACGGATCCCATGCCCGTACTAGAGCGCATTATTGAACAATTCAGTGTTAAAAGGTACATTTGCTCCATTAATTCATTAAAAAGAGAAAAATCAAGGGATGTATGTACAATTGAGGTTTCACTGTATATATAATAGGCCCATGACTCCAAGTGTGTGCAAAGGTCTAATACCAAGAGACCACGGTCCCATTATATTATATAGCTGCATGTATTATCCTTTAGAAAAAGTGCATCCAAAATGTGTACCAAAAGTATGTGATTTATAACACAATCTGTCACCAAGTTATTTTATAGTGTTTACAGGGCGCATTCCCATGTCTAGCAGGCGGAAGGCAGTTCGAGGAGATTGTCGCCCGGAACAAGAGGCAATTAGTTGCTAAATCTCCCCGAATCTGCCCGTGTGCTAAAGCCCTTAGTTGAAGGCTGTGCTAATAGCTGTTGGTTTTGCCCAGAAACATTATGGATAGATAACAAAAGGATATATGAAAACAAGTCTTCCTGGAGAGAACAACCATTGAAGCCCAGTAGATAGTCTACACTTTTCTATGACAATTTTACCACTGGAGGGTAGTGTTACCTGTGGATCATCACAGCATCTAGTATGGTTACACCCACTAATATCAATATATGGCACACTATATAAATTAATGACAGACATACTCTTTTTTTTTTGGCTATAGTATTTTATGAGGGTAACTGATCAAATATTATATATTTTATTTAATGTTTAGGAGTAGGTAATCATGGTACCTTTCCTCAAACACCATTGGGGGAGCACAAGAAGAGGAGAGTGGTCAGCAGAAGAGGATCAAGCAGAGTGAGGCAGGGGTGAGTGATTGGCTTGGAGATTGTATGGACCAAGCAGTGGAGGGGGGAAGGTGCTGGGACAAGTACAATACTACTTAGCCCAGGGAGTGGGTGAAAGGCCCATTAAGAGGGCTTAAATTATAGATATGGGTTCTCCTTTATGAATACAGGTATCGAGATCAGACAACTAATAAGAAAGTCACATTTAAAACAATGCATAGAAAATGTCTGCTGTGGTGGTTAAAAAAACAAATGGCCCTAGATAAAAGATCAAAAGATAAAGACCACCAGCACACCCTGGCCTCTTGAAGGATATTAGTCCGGTGCTCAGTAAAAAGGGTTCGGCACCCTCAATTGCACTTGGGTAAGGAAGAAAATTACCGTCACTCCATACTTAATGCAAGTGGGCCAAGCCCTTCGTGTTTATTGCGGAGTAACGTTTCAGGGGCACATCTGAAAAAAGGGGCGTGTCCCCGAAACATTACTCTGCAATAACATGCAGGGCTTGGCCCTGAGTCCTGAGAGCCGGTAATTTTCTTCCTTACCCTAGATAAAAGATGCAATGTATATTCCAATGTATATGGCATATATACATTCCAGGAGCAGGAGTACAAGTTATCATAGTGCTCCATTGTGGCATCAGATTTTAAATAAGATGCAAAATGCACATGTGCTAGTACAAAGAAATACACCAGACCATGGACAGCGCTCCTAGGATTTAAATGGCAAATAAAAAATATAAATGCACAAAAAGCTCCCAATAAAGCTGCAAATACTCAGCCACGGAACTACTACACACTGCAAACTTCTCCAGAGCCCAAAGCTGAAATTTCCTGTAGAAAGAAATAATGTGCATACCCTCCAGTCAGTGTGTTAAACAGACAGAAGGAGATCCAGAGCCAGGCATGTTTAATGATAGGAGAGGTGATGCATAAATTGGGGGATGGGAAAATATGTTCCAGTAACTTCATCTGAGGCTTAATTAAAATCTGGAAGTCAGGCATGATGAACAATGGTGATCGGCAAGCGATAATATATATTTTTCTATTATATTTTTTATTGTAACTAGAATAATTAAAAACATTTTAATACATCTTGTCATTTGCATTATATATGAAATTATCATAGGGTAATTGGCATCCTAAGAAATGCAGCTATGATAAATAATCAATATTGCTGCCATTGTTACATATATTTTATTATAAAGTATGGGACCTGTTATCCAGAATGTTCAGGACATGGAGTTTTCTGGATAAGGGGTCTGTAATTAACAAAAAAAAAATGTAAACATAAATTAAACCCAATAGGCTGGTCTGGCCACCAATAATTAAGTATATCTTGGTTTGGATCCAGTAGAAGATACTGTTTTATTATTACAGAGAAAAATATTGTTGTATATTAATTTTTTTGTATGATCTCTTTGACTTTAATATATTAGAATGTTACTTGTAGCAGGGTGAGTGGAGGCAGGTGAATGTGGGTGCATAGGATGGATGGAGATTGCCTGAAGGTATAAATATGCATCGCATTGTCCCTAGGATCTTACACAACTTGTATCCCTGCTGCCTTGGGGATTTTTTCAATGTGCCGAGCTCACATGAGTATCTGAGCTGTTACTGAGATTCAATTTTATATTCTCCAAAGAATAAATGTTCATTACAACAGGGTGTTTTTCCCCCCATCTATCTGGATGTTAAGTTTACAAAAAGAGAGGTTAGCATTCTGTATTAACATAGCTGAAAATGGCCCCTTTATTTAAGCGCTGGCACAAAGATAAAAGCTGCCTGTGATTTATTCGAGAGTAAAGTGCACAGATCTGCAATTGATTAATACTCTGAGTGGCCCACCCAGCACTGCAGGCTTTGGCTTCACCATGGGGCAGGGATCTTATCCTATTTTGTGTATGTGTGTGTGTGTGTGCTTGTTACAATCTCACTGATCTGTAATTATTATTAACGATTTAAGGAGCTGCACACTGTAGCTCACGGCACTTTAGAAATGAATGTAGAAAAACAGATGTGTCCTTGTACGTGCCATGCCAGCCGTCTCATTGCTCACCCCATTTCAGCAGCTGTAAAGAGGCAACACCCTCCGGGAAAGGATATGTGTTGGGATCTTTGTAGCCTAATAATGAGGATAAGAATGTCACATACAGACGGAGAGAACTTGCTGTTCATTGCTGATGGATTTGCGGATACCCAGTGGCCTTCACAATGTATTGAAGCAAGTATATTTTAGTACAGGTATAGGATCTGTTGTCCACTAGCCTATGAGTAAGTGCCCACCTCAGGCATGAAACGCGTCAGGCTTACACATGTCCTAATACATTTTTTACTTTCATAAAACTCTTTTGGCTACTGCTTTACTACAGGATGACCTCTTACTACATTTGAATTCTTTGTATTCTCCCAAAAAATTGCCAAACCCTTGGACTGGGGGTTACCCTGGTAAGAGATCATCTTTCAATAACATTTTGCTTTTCTTCGACTTTGTTCATTATTCATTTGCTTACTTTCCGATTCTGGACTTTACCCCCAAAAAATGGAGCTACGCACCAGCACTTATATGACTTTATATGATCTGTTATCTGAAATTCTTGGGAACTGGGGTTTTCTGTAATTTAGATCTCCATTCCTTAGGTCTCCTAAAAATCATTTAAACATTAAATAAACCCACAAAAACCTAAAAAATAAAGCTGGCACCATTCCGACACTCCTGAAAAATTTGATAAATTAAGTAGAGTCCAGGGGGCAAATTCAGTATGCGCTGAAGCGCCTAATGCTAGCGTCAATTCGCTAGTGTTACTTTACACCCTTACGCCTGGTGAATTTGCGCAACGGATGTAACTACGCAAATTCAATAACGCGCGCATTGTACTGAACGCTACCTTTTACGCTAGACTTCCTTCGCCACCTCAGACCAGGCGAAGTGCAATAGAGTAGATAGGGATTGCTTCAAAAAAAGTTAAAATTTTTTCTAAGTCCCAAAAAACGCTGGCGTTTTTTCTATATTATGGGTGATAGGCTGAAAAAGATCGAAAAAATTTTTGGGGCTCCCCTCCTTCCCCCCTACATTTCCTAACTCATGGCAACTTAACTATACAGTGGGCACATGTGTAGGGCAAAAACAAAATTTATTGGATGTTTTGAAGGTTTCCCAGGCATTTGTAGTGATTGTACGTATTCCTCCATTGAAATTTGAATTTGGCGCCATATGCAAATTAACCATCGCTAGCGTACCTTCGCTTAGCGAATCAACGCTAGTGCAACTTCGAAACCTTACGCTACCCCTGAGTGCAACTTCGGATTTTAGTGAATTTGTGGAGCGCTGGCGAAACTACGCCTGGCGAAGTGTGGCGAAGTTTCGCCTGGCACAACTACGAATCTTAGTGAATTTGCCCCCAGGAGTCTAAAAATTTGATAAAGTAGCACAAAATTTTTTATTTACATCTTGTATAAAAAATAATAGCCTGACGCGTTTCGTGTCCCCACAGGACACTTAATCATAGGCCTATGGTTTTTATACAAGGTGACTTCTAATATCCTCATATTTTGTAACAGGGGGTACTTTATTTTTTATAATACACAGTGAGTCATGTGACAGGAATGACATCACTAAGCTCTGATTATAACCGATGACATCACTAAGCACCGTTAAGAATATAATTTACAGGATATTCATGCCTCTTGTGTAGTTTAATCAAATAATTCAACATTTTAAAACATTTCCTTTTTCTATGTAATAATAAAACAGTATCCTGTATTCCAAATGATATATAATTAATCCTTATTGGAGGCAAAGCAATCCTATTGTGTATATTTAATGTTTAAATTATTATTTTGCAGACATTATAGAGATCCAAATTACAGAAAGACCTCTTATCCAGATAATCCCTGGTCCCGAGCATTCTGTATAATAGATCGCATACCTGTACAAAAAAAAAAGAAATCATTACAAAAGTAGATTTGCTTAAAATGCATACCTCCCAACATTTTGGAAATAAAAAGAGGGACAAAAAAGTTGCCGCACATAGTGTGGCGCAATATGCTGCATTTTTCCTGCGTTCGGCGCCTACATGCGCCTGTGTGAGTACAGCCCCATTGAAAAAAGTTAAATGCATCTATTCCTTCGCTCCCCTGCGGCTGAACGCAGAAAAACGGAACGCAGGGGAGGCCAGCTTCAACCGCTTGTCAGTAAGAGCCCTTAGGGATAGTTTTTTTTGTATCTGAGCCAATAAACTGGTTTAAATTGACTCCCTTTATCCAGAAAGCTCTGAATTAAAGAATGGCCATCTACCATGCAGTCAAAAAAATTATAATTTTGAAAAACAATTCCTTTTCCCCCTTAAAAATAAAACAGTGCCTTGTACTTGATAGTAACTAACCTGCATGAATCCATATTGGTGGTGAATCTGTTTGTTTTATTTAAAGTTTTAATGATTTTTAGCAGACTTAAGGAATCAAAATGATGAAAAGATCCCTTATATGGAAAACCCCAGGTCCCAAGCATTCCGGATAACCGTTTTCATTGCAGGTACAAAATTTATAGTTTTTATAGTGGGATGTCATTATTTGTATGTGTACATTTTTATGTGTAGTGTTCGTATAGCCAACGCTATAGGAGACAATGAAGCTGTATAAATAATAGTAATAATAATAATAGCAGGAACTATATAAATATTTCTTTCATCATAATTTGTTTCCATACATTAAACAGTCTTACAAGCACAGTTGATACAAGCAGCACATTCACAGAGTTGTAGCCCCGAGAGTTATAACCCCAAATAATACATTTCCTTTCCAGCAGAGCTGCACGACAGAACTGATTATGGCTGAGGGTAATTATGCTCCATGTGCAAGGATTCCTATAATTAAGATCCGGGTGGATTTCTGAAAGCACAAATTGATTGCTGGGGGAAAGTGTGAACGTGAATTAGTTATACAGGTATGGGACCTGTTATCCAGAATGTTGGGGACCTGGGGTTTTACAGATAACAGAAATTTCCGTAATTTGATTTATGTGAACATTAAATAAACCCAATAGGTTGGCTTTGTTTCCAATAAGGATTCATTATATCTTAGTTTGGATCAATTACAGGGTACTGTTTTATTATAACAGAGAAAAAAAAATAAATCATTTTTAAAAATGTGGATAAAGTGGAGTCATGGTGCGAATTCACTAAAGGGCGAAGTGAGTAAAGCTGGCGAAAATTCACCAGTGTTACGTAATTTCTGTACTTAGCCGATTTACTAACAGGTGCTGACGTAAATTCGCTAACGAAGGAGACTCTAGTGCTATTTCGCACTCTAACCCTAGGCAAATTTTTGCTCTGGCGAATGGACGTAACTACGCAAATTCACTAAGATGCGGATTTTACTGAACGTTACCTCTTGCACCCAGAGGCGGGCCAGGCAAGCCGGGCGCCCAAGGCAGCCCAGCTGCCAGCTCGCCCCCTCCCTTCCCCCGTCACACGCGCATGCACAGTAACGCTTCTCCTGCGCAGTATCGTTTGGGGCGCATTGCATACGCTAAGTTCCAGGTGAGTCCGGTCTAGGGGTAGGCAGAAGAGGTAGCTGCCCAGCGCCCCATAATCGTTGCGCCCTAGGCTGCTGCCTCTTCTGCCTACCCCTAGTTCCGGCCCTGCTTGCGCCAGACTTGCCTTCGCCACCTCAGACCAGGCAAAGTGCAATAGAGTATATAGGAGTTCCTCAAAAAAAAGTTGAACATTTTTCTAAATCCCAAAAGACGCTGGCGACTGTTTAATTTTTCAGGGTGATAGGCTGCAAAAAAAAAAGCATAATTTTTTTTAGGGTACCCAGCTTCCCCCCCTACATTTCCTAACATATAGCACATAAACTACTAGGCTCATGTGTAGGGCATTATAACAACTCTATTTGGGCTTATGTAGTGTGATGTATTTGCTGCAGCATACACGTCCATTTAAATTTAACTTTCCGCCGTATGCATATTAGCCAATGCTAGCGCAACTTCGCTTTGCTTGCCGAATTAACGCAAGCGAAAATTCCCCATTGTTCGGTGCCCTGGACGCAACTTCGCATTTTAGTGAATTAGCGTTGTCCTGGCGAATTTTCGCCTGGCGAAGTGTTGCAATGTGAGCAAAGCCATCTCTGGCGAATTTTCAGAGGTTAGTGAATTTGCCCCTATGGGAGAGGGCCTTTCTGTGATTTAGAGATTTCTGGATAGTGGGTTTATCTCATACCTGTTCAAAGAAAAAAGTAATTTACTTTTCCTTCAGGCACAAGCAATATGGGGTGCAGTGTGCCCATTTTTTGCACATTGCCCCTAGCTTAGTAAATGATGTTTGTGTTGTATACAGCAAGCCATTGGCTTCAGTGGTTGACCAGAGTTAAAACCCAGACCAAAGGGATCCAGGACTATATAGCCTCGTATCTCCTTTACAACAATCTAGCACTCCTATATCTCCACTAGGCTATTTTTTAAGGAATTAAAATTCACCAATAGTATTATTAGCAAGGCAAGGCCTGATGAAATAAGTCTAGCGGAGCTCAAGACTGTTAACCCTTCGGTGCTGAACTAATTTCAGTTTGTGTTTCACCACGGAAGGTTACATGTCCATCACCGAGGTCAACGCAATAAACCCATCAACGATGGATAAACATAGCCGTCAATCACCGCTGTGCTTCAGGAAATGCAAGATGTAATAAAGAGTGTGGGGACTGACAACTCTGTTTGCCTGATGGTACCGTAGCAGCTCATGTCATTTAGCTCTACAGTCGGCCCCAGACAAACAGCCTAATGGAGATTTGTTTAGTTCCTTCTAGCAATGCAACACTAAATTCAATGCAATTTATCCTTGATACAGAATCATGCAGAAAGGATGGGAAGAAATATTGCAGTTATCCATTGCACCCTGCACAGGAGGCAGCCAAGGAATGTATAGAGCTCCTGGCAAAGCTCGGGTCTAAAGGGACATTGTTGTTTTACCATAATCTTTGGCACAATTCCCATTAAAACCACACGAAAGACAACATTACTGTCCACTTCGCCATATGTTGGTTCAAGGGGGCCCATCTATTGGCTGCGATTATTTTCTGATAGCGTTCCAAGTTCCTCTAGGCAGGATTCCATCTGCTCAAGTTTTAGTCTCAAGCTGTCTGAAAAAAACAAGGAAAAACAAGGAAAGGAGAGAAAAATAAAATAAAAGCTAAATTTAATCTATATAATGCTGGAAGTAGCCAAGTGCATTTTAAATAAATCTCTTTCGCATCCCCCCACAAAGAGATTAAAGGTCTGCTTAACAAGAAAAACAAATTCTCTAAAGCGTCGGCCCCTAACGATCTACAAATAGGCTTCTATTTGCATAGATACGGGGACATTTTTAGCTGCAGAAAAATAACGTCTGTTCAAGAACTAAAGATATTCCTACTATTACTCAATGAGAGGGGGGAAAAAAAGCTGGATTGGTTTAACTCTTCCCAGCCAACATCAGAGCAGCCTTACTGGAGAACTAATGGAGCTTTACCATTGTATTCTTTTTTCAACTTTCATTGTATTTAATGGTAATGTTATAATAGTGAGAGTCAAACTAGTGACACTAGACTAGAGTATATATGGACATATGTAGGTATTCTAAAAGGTAGGTGGTTTGTTTGTTCTGCCCCAGCTAAAGCTTCTATCCATTTCAATCTGCTAGCATAATAAAGCCTTCCTAGGCAATGTAACAAAGTAGCGAGTGTAAATGAACATTTGCAATAAAGGCTGGTTGATCCTAGTCTTTTGTACCTAGCATAATGCAAAAGTAGTCTGCATATTGTTTCAGAAAGGTTGAGACAGTGGTATAATTATAGGGGGGCAGAGCCCATGATTGATAGGAGACCTAGGGTGGTGGGTCACAGTCCTATGTGAGTGTAAGCACATTGCCCACAGAGTGGAAGGAGTCTGTACTAGGGTCCTGGGCCCAGTGTTGGACTGGGACACCAGGGGCCCACCAAAAAACCTCAGACCAGGGGCCCACCCTCAGTACTATTTTCTTCCTCTCCTCACTCAACCTCTATTCTCCTAGTCTCTATTCTTTACATACTATAATCTATTATTTCATCTATTTACCCACTTTGTTCTCATAGAAATAGGGAATGGCCATGAAATAGGCCAAAAGTTTAGCAGCATGATTGTATCCCTGCGGCCCAGTCCGACACTGCCTGGGCCCCTGGATATGAAAACAGTCACTAATACACTCCCCCATTCAACAGAAAGGGGCAGATTCACTAAAGGGCGAATTGTTGCCATCGACCGATTCGCACACATCTCACCACTTCGCCAGGCGCAAATTCGCTACAACTACACTAATTCACTACTATGCAAAGTTGCGCCCTGGCGACTTTTCACTAGCGTTACGTCGGCAGTGCCAGTATTTCCTAGCGAAGATGCGCTAGCGTTCGTTTGTGCCTATCGAAAATTCTCTAGTGATCTTGTGCTTGGGTCAATTTGCATACAACGGGTAATTGAAAGTTGTATGGAGGTCTTTAGTATAAATGTTGGTGCAAATGCTTGAAGTTACCACTTTTTCTTACAAATGTCCAGGGAACCTTAATAAAGACAAGAGAGTTAAAATAATGCCCTACACATGAGCCCACTGTAAAAGGAATGTTCCAAATGTGCCAGGACTTTTGCAGGCAATTCCACTTCAAAAAAGGATAAGTTGCATTTTTTTGAACTTTAATTCATTTTCGGCACACAGGATATGATGTAAGTGACAGAGGATTGAGGAAGATCTAAGGGGAAGATTTAAGCACTTCGTCCTGTTCTGAGGTGGTGAAGACAAATCTGGCAAAAGAGGTAAGGTTCAGTAAAATCTGCACTGAATTTGCGGAGTAACGACCATTCGCCAGAGCGAAAAGTCGCCTGGTAATAGAGTGCGAACAAACGATAGCGACTGTTTCTTTTCCTAGCGAATTGACGCCTGCGCCTGTTAGTGAATTGGTGACGTCCCTGCAGATGTGCGAAAAGTCGCTAGCGTTAGCCACTTCGCCCTTTAGTAAATCTGCCCCAAAGTGACTATTTTGCTGCATCCTTTTACAGTTGTCTTACATTGGTCTAATGCATTTTAGGATTTTTGTCCACACCACATCTGCCAGAAAAGGCTATCCCAAGTCTCTACCACCCTTTCTATACAGAAGGGCTTCTATGTATTACCTTTCAGTTTTCCTCCTTAGACTCTTCTGGGTTTTATCCATTCCTCTGTTTAGAAATATACCTTGCTACTGAACTCAGTGCCTCCCCTGCATATATATTATTCGTCTTATTCTAAGCTAGAGGTTCCCCACCTTTTTTGTTGTAGTGAGCCAAACTGAAAATGTAAAAAGAAAAAAAATCTAGGGGAGAAGCACAAGTCTGAAAAAAGTTTCTGGGGTTGCCACATCAGTGTTATGATTGGCTGTTGGTTATTCCCATGTAGAACTCCCAACTTGCAGAAGTTTGATTGGCTGTTTTTTTCTGGCTTCAATACTTGTGTATTCCAGGAGGATGAATATGCTCCTGGCAGCCTGGCACTGACACAAAGATATACTGTACAACTGATGGGAGCCAGCTGGCAACAACACCAAATGGGTCAGAGATAAAAGTCTTACTAGCACACTACTGGTTGGACTTTGCTTAACTATCTATATATATTTATTATATATATATATATCTTTATGTTGCATCTTTTGATGATATTGTTTGTTATTTAGAAGATGCAGAATGTGAATAGCCCTCGTCTGACCACTTCCATTAGTGGCTGCAGTGGAGATGAGTTATTATGTTACTGGGCGATGAAATTCTTACAAGGGTCTGTGCATTGAAGTGTTCTCAGGTATAAAGAATAGCAAATGGAACAGGGCAAATTTAAACTGTTACAGGGTAGGGCTGTATTTCACTTGAATGCAATTAAAATCAGCAGAATGGTTTTATTTCATCTAAATATTTTGAACCTGTAACTTGAATGCTGGAAACGCTTTAACAGTGACAAAGCACCGTATTTTTGTAGATGATCCCACATAATATGATCTAAATTCACTTGAAGTTCATTTTTTTAACCTCTAAACAGAAGAGACATAAGCTTTTTCCCCCCCACCATTTATTTGACTGAATTTCTATGCTTTCATGCCTGCCCTGATTCTGATTTCTTTTAAAACCTTCCTTTGAACGCCTAATCCTTTGCTGCCTGGCCCAACTTTGTCATGTTTTATGCAGGGCCGCTCTTCCATGAAGCAAGGTGAGAGCATTGCCTCAGGCACAGTGCAGCAGGGTATCACGGGCAGCAAAAAGCTGCCTCTGGTAACTTTCTTAGCCAAATTTCCATTTAGTGCAGAGAGCACTCTGCTGCATCACAAAATATGAGGGGGACTGCGGCCTGGGGCGAGCCCCTGGTTTTATGCTTTGCTGCCCCTCCCTTCATGTCTTTAAGACCTCACATTATTTGCTGTCTGCCCCAACATTGCTCTGTTCAATTTTTTTTTTTTTAGCTAAAAGTACACAAGGGCAAAAATGCCCGTCTCTGTCTGTCGGCATGTCCCTTATAGTCTTATGTAAATGTAGTACCCCAAACAATTTTAGTAAGGGGTGCTTCTAGGCCCACTGCCTACTGAGGCAACAGAACCAATGCAGCCCTTGCACGCATTCCTCCAGTGCACACAATGGAATGAAGATGGGGCAGATTTACTAGTGTAGAAAGCGGTTTCATACTATAAGTGGATTAAATCAAAAACTTGCCACTTAAAGATATGGCAAATGGCATGTGGCAGCAGGAATTACCTGCACACAAGACTCCATGCAAGCGGGAAGAACCCTGCCTGTTTATTGAAGGGTTTATTGAAGTACACTTTAATAAACACGCAGGGGTTCTCGCCGCTTGCCTGGAGTCTTGTGTGCAGGTAATTCCTGTCTTCAGTACAATTTGGAGGGTGCCGTTCCCTCGTAATGTGCTCCAGACCAGTTCTGCATAAGAGGCCGGGGTGTGCTGGTGGTTACTCACTGGACACTGCATGTAGAGGCGACAGATGGACATAGGGGCAAATTTTCTACAGGGCGAAAATTTGCCAGTGTGACGTCATTTCGTGACTTCGCCGATTTACTAACGAGCGACTGTGTAAATTCTCTACAGAAGGAGACAGACTGCAGCGCTACTTCACACTCTTACACCAGGCAAATTTTCACTCTGGCAAATGGACGTAACTACGCAAATTCAATAAGATGTGGATTTTAATGAACGTTACCTCTTGTTCCAGACTTGCCTTCGCCACCTCAGACAAGGCAAAGTGCAATAGAGTAGATAGGACTTCCTCAAAGTCCCAAAAAACCCTGGTGACTTTCCAGTTTTTCAGGGTGATAGGCTGCAAAAGATCGTAATTTTTTTTAGGGTACCCGGCTTCCCCCCTCCATTTCCTAACATATGGCACTTTATTTTATTTTATTAAGGTTCCCTCTGCTTGTGTGGTGTAATGTATTTGCTGCAACATATAAGTCCATTGAAATTTTACGTCCCGCAGTATGCAAATTAGCCAACACTAGCGCAACTTTGCTTTGCTTGCCATCATTCGTGCCCAAGATGCAACTTCCCATTTTAATGAATTAGTGTTGTCCTGGCGAATTTTCGCCTGGCGAAGTGTGGTGATGTGAGCGAAGCCGAATTTCTGGAGGTTAGTGAATTTGCCCCATAAACTCTTGTTGATTTATTTGCTGCCTCTCCAGCCTTTGACAGAATTCTATTCTAAGTTTCTGACTCCTTGCTGCCTGCCTACGATCTACATTATATTGCTGTTTACCCCAATCACTGTCTCTTTCAACACACCTGTTATTTGAAAAATCATTCACAACAGATACATAGCTGCAAAATCGTTTGCAAAACTGCCTCTATATTAGACTATAGATACCAATGTAACCTTCCTAAAGGGGAAATCTGTCCTTCTCCTTTCATCTTTCATCTAGGGGCCAGTTATCTTTTGCGCCCTTGTGTGCAGATGCTATTAAAATGATACTGTACATAGAGATCTCTGTATGTAAAGTGAATGTAGCGCAGACAGATCTCCTCATGTGTCCCTGCCCTAAGAAAGCCTGTAGCTATAGTACTTGAAGGACACATTTCAGCCCATAGGCCTCCTGTTTTCTAACTGTGACTTATTTTATTCATTGTTATAAGTAATGCTAGCTTTGTGACTTAACAGTTCCCCTCTTCACTTGAATTAAATATCTGGCACAAACATGCACCAGTGTGGCCCAACCTATAATATATACAAAGGCAAATTCAGTTTATGCCCCGTGAATCGCCTCTTGCTAAGGTTTTATTAGACCCTGTAGCAGCTGGCAATGAATAATGCTTCAAAGCTATTTTTTTTTTCATCTCGGCTTTACCCGTATCTGTTCCATTTTAACCTCTAAGTAACCTGATCACGACTGCAGTTCAGAAGAATAACACTGCATTATCTGCTATTTCCTTGCACAATTTCCTATTATGCTGCTTCCTTTCTATACTGAGCATCAACATCTCCCTCTGGTTCAGTAACCCGCTGGGAAAATAGATCAGTTGCTGGAGGCAGCACAAATGGGCGAAGACTCATAACCCTAGAGCTCTCTGATCTGTTGGTGACCCTGACTGACAAACACAGTTCTTGGAACTCAGTTGTTTAATGGCTTCAATTGGATCTATGGACTCAGGCATGTATACAGTATTGCTATCTGAAGCCCTGCTATTATGGAAAATATATGGAGTATTATACAATTCTGTGTACCAGGCTAATTAAGAGCAATGTAATTTTTAATACTGAGAAAGAATAAAATTATGTGTATGCAGATTCCCCTGGGAGCCCCCTTGTATCTTGGATGGATTCTGTTCTCAATCTAGCCTTGGTCACTACTACCCTGGCCTTGAGGGCAGAGCCACCTGCTAGGCTGTAAGAGCAGTTCTTGTTTTTCTGTGCCACAGAGCAATATCTCTATGCTTTCCTACTACTGGTAACTCCCTTCAATAAAAACTCTGTGATTCCTTTGTTTAGGGTTCTGACTCTTCAAAATCCACGGAGCTTGTATCAAATAAACATTGTCTTTCACCTGCAAAATCTTGCAGACTGCAAATGTTAGTTTAGGTTAGTAGTTTAAACTGTAAGGGGCAGATATATTAAGGGTGTAATTAAAAATTATAATCCAAATTTTTTTTGGTCAAAACTGTCAAATTCACCTAGGGAATTATCCAAACTCGATTCTAGTTGTTTTTTTTTTTAAAAAAAATTAGATATTTGAGATTTATCATACTATAAGAATTCAAATAGACTATTTGCCACCTAAAACCTGCCGAAATGATGTATAAGTCCACAGGAGAGGTCCAGTGACCAATTTGGAGATGTTTGTAGCCTTCTTGATATTCAAGTTTTTTTCGGAGGAAAAACTCGAGTCGAATTCAAATTGAATTCAAATTGAATTCGATTTGACTTTTTGGGTCTGTAAAATTCATCCGAATTTAGAAGAAAATCGAATTTAATAGAGTTGATAAAAACTCACATAAATTCGAACCTTGATAAATCTGTCTCTAATTGTAGTATTAACAGAGGTGTATATTGTGGATCTTTTCGTAACATTGGGCACCCCCCCTGCCAAAAAAATCTACTGAGGGGGCCTGGCGCAAACAGTTCTCTTTCCCTTACCCCCCCCCTCGACCTGCTCACATCCAGGGACCGCACTGCAATGCTCTTTTAAAGGTAAAAGATGGGTCAGTGAGGGGTACTATGATGCCCCTGAGGTCCATGCCCCCCTGTTGCCGGGGCTCCTCCATGGCCACGAGGTCTGCTGTATAGGTAGTTACGCCAGTGGCCAGAACTGATTTCTAGTTAAAAGGTCACTGGATTTCTTTTGTGCAGTTCTAAAGACCAGGGACAGAGTCAAAAAACAGACACTGTGCCTTGTAAATAAGGACAGGTGGTAACTATGCCCAGTCCAGAATCAATACTGTCATAAAGGAGACTGTACACTGGACAATATCCATGAGCCACAAAGCACATTGTTCTCACAAAGCAATAGCCACAGGGAGCCTGAAAATCCAACACAACAAGGCAGATCAGATTGATGGTATATGCTGTAAACCAGGGATTGGCAACCTTTAGCGTTCCAGATGCCTCTGAACTGCAACTTGCAAAATCCACCTGCTAGCTTATTCAGGGGCTATCCATAAAGTAGTCTTTGTAATTGCCCTACCAATGTTGCACTCACTTGGGATGAGGAGTATTAGCCCATAAAGGGGCAGATATGAAATTTGGAGCTTTCAGGATAACGGGTTTGCAGATAACAGATCCCATACCTGTACTGCAATATAAAGGTGGGCAATATCGGGCTGATCCGATCGTGGGCCCTAGGGAACAGTGAATGGGAACAGCCGGTCAGACCGCGGGACCGCATCAACGAACAGATGCGGCCACGATCCGACCGGATTTTTTGTCCCATCCAATCGAGATCTGGCCGACTTTCAGCCAGATCTCCATCGGAGAAGCCCGTCAAGGGGTGCCCCATACACGGCCAATAAGCTGCCCACTCGGTCTGTCGGCAGCTTTTATCGGCCCGTTTATGGCCACCTTAAGGTGGAAAATTTACTAACCTCCAAAAACTATGGATTCGCCCGCAGCGCAACACTTCGCCAGGTGTAGATTCGCCAGGACAACGCTAATTCACTAAAATACAAAGTTGCGTCCAGGGCGCCAAATGTTGGCGAAGTTGCGCTAGCGTTACTGTGCCAAGTGAAGCGTAGTTGTGCTAGTGTTGCCTAATTTGTATACGGCGGGAAGTTAAAGTTGAATGGACGTATATGTTGCAGCAAATACATTACACAAGCCCAGGCAACCATAATAAAATAAAATAGAGTTGTTATAATGCCCTACACATGAGCCCAGTGTATAGTTTATGTGCCATATGTTAGGAAATGTAAGGGAGAAGCCGGTTACCCTAAAAACAATTACGCTCTTTTGCAGCCTATCACCCTGAAAAATGAAAAAGAAGCTTGCGTTTTTTGGGACTTAGAAAAATTTTCAACTATTTTTTGAGGAACTCCTATCTACTCTATTTGCGAAGGCAAATCTGGCGCAAGAGGTAACCTTCAGTAAAATACGCATCTTTGTGAATTTGTGTTGTTACGTCCAATCACCAGAGCGCAAATTCGACTGGCGTTACCGCTAGAGTCTATCTCCTTCACTAGCAAAGTTGTGCCAGCAACCGTTAGTAAATCGACGAAATTCTGAATTTACCCCAGCGTTAGTCATTTCGCCCTTTAGTTAATTTGCCCCAAAGTATTATTAGCATCCTTAGTGACTGCAATCCATTCCTTGGGTGCGACACCCTAAAAAAACAATGTCTGGGTTTCAAATACCCTAAATTCAGCAAAGAGTAAGAAACTAAACGTAATTATTAATTACAAGATATTTCTTACCGTACAAAGAAAGTGTTATTTAGCTATATTTTCTTTTAAGCATCCAGTTCAAGGCTATGAATAGATTTTAATGGAGTCAGCCAGAGATAGTGGTACAGCCTAGGGAGATTCTGGATATCCCTCCCCGTTGGCTGTCATTCTTGTCGAGCTACTGACAAGGTTGTTACTTTAGTAATAAAGACATTGATAATTGTTACACAAATGTTTTCATATCCACTTCTCCAGCTGCTCGGCAATGCATCGCTGCCACGTGTGGGAGTAAATGGGTGAAACATGCTCTGAATGTGTTTTGATGCCTACGAATATCTCCCTGGGGAGCTACTGATTGACACCGGGGCTTGTGCCTTGTCACTGGGCTTTACGTGACCTTTCACTCTGTGCCTTGGCAGATGTACCAAGCCTTCAGGTTATAGATATTGTTCTGTATTGTCACAGACCTGACCTTTATGGGATTTTGGTCATGTGACTCCCTTCCATTGCATAATAAACCCATTACGTTCTCATGGATTCTTAGTATAAACCATCATGACTTTGTGGTCTGTGGCACACTGCTGGAATATTTCTTTATGCAAATACAGGACATACATAAATCTAGGATGTCTAACAAAGGAGATTTCTTTACAATAATAGACCCCGGGTCTGCTTCCTCTATAGTTATGTCAGTGCTTCTATTGCCCAGCGCTAAAGGTTATGTTGATGCTTTATATATGTGTTAATCATAGTTACTTAATATTAATCTATGTTTTTCCCTCCATAAAGGGTTCTTTAGATGCTGGATCCAAGGACAAAAGCTCCCTTATGACTTAGAGTATTAAAAATCAGATCTCAAGACACAGGGCCCCTACAGCTGTATGTTGGACTATACCTGGCAGCAGGTCCAGACTGAGAATTAAAATAGGCCCTGGCATTGCAGGTACACAGAAGCCCAAACAGCCCACACAGAGGCCCAAACAGCCCCTACTAGCCCACTAAATAGTGACTTTCTATGGCACCTTATAGTAGCCCCTCTGGCATTTGCCAGAACCCACAGATTGCCAGTCCGGGCCTGCCTGGCAGACCCCTATAAATGTTGGTAGTCTATACTTGGCATTCCCCAGCATAAATAGCGTTAAACATGATGAGAGGAGGGAGGGGGGTCTATGTAGGGTAGGAGGTATGTTTTTTTTTTAACTTTAGGGTTTGGTTTTCCTTTAAAGGAGAAGGAAGAAGTTATAATTACTGGGGGGTGCCAAATGTTGCCCCATGATAATAATTGCTAATTATTTTGCTAATTGCCAAATATTTAATAAGTCTGGGGTACTTCTGTATGAGCACCATGTTACATAGTTACATAGTTAAATTGGGTTTAAAAAAGACAAAGTCCATCAAGTTCAACCCTTCCAAATGAAAACCCAGCATCCATACACACACCCCTCCCTACTTTTAATTAAATTCTATATACCCATACCTATACTAACTATAGAGTTTAGTATCACAATAGCCTTTGATATTATGTCTGTCCAAAAAATCATCCAAGCCATTCTTAAAGGCATTAACTGAATCAGCCATCACAACATCACCCGGCAGTGCATTCCACAACCTCACTGTCCTGACTGTGAAGAACCCCCTACGTTGCTTCAAATGAAAGTTCTTTTCTTCTAGTCTAAAGGGGGGGCCTCTGGTACGGTGATGTCATTCAGCTGTTCACTCTACTGAGCATGCGCAGCTGTATGAAGAAGATGGAGGCATGGCGAATCTGCTGTAGTAACCCAGGCTGGTGCAGCAAACCAGAGCATTGGCCCGCTACAGACATAATCATTACAGACACAGGGTATATAATAGGTGGGTGATAGAGTCCTGTGCGGAACTAATTTCTAACACCTGGACTGCAACCCTCATATTCACTACCCAACCCAGACCGGCAACTGCCTTACTTGCAACCCACCAATGTCATTGTGTGATGTCATCAAAAGTGGGTGGGGACATAAACACATTTTATAAAACTTTAAAAGGAGTAAAATATAGACAATATTACATAAGATAAGAAATTCAGATGAGACCCGTGACCCACAGACCTGCGGGTATACCCACACCTGAAAATTCTCCCCTGATTCCGCAGGGTGCCCGCTTTTTTTGCCGATAGGTACCTGACCCACTGCAGGACTCTAGTGGATGAGCCACCCACATGGTGAGTCTAATCAAACGCACTCCACACCCACCATCAAACAGTCGGAGCACCTCGCAGAGTACATTTCTATAGCCTACAAATATGCCCACATTACATGAGGCCCTGTGGAATTTGGGTGACATATACTTCACCTCTACCTACTGTTACTGAAATTCAGAAAAAACAACTACCTAATACCATATGTAATTACTAGTGTTTGTAAACACAGCAGCCCATTGCCCTCCTTTGCAGAACTAAGAGACTTTATAGACAGTATATGAATATGAAGGTGGTCAAATGTCCGTATTGCTCAGAGTTCTTTTTTTTCATAAATTACACCAACGTTTCTGCTCCTGCTTTGGGCCTTTTTAAAGGTTAAATAATACAAAGTGAAACATACTATTCATACCAAATATATATATATTTATTTAGTATTTATTTTGGGGGGTTTGAACCAGCCCAGGGCAACCACAACCCTTTAGCATTGAAGATCTGTGGCTCTGAATATACCCCCAGTAGCTCCCCACCTTATTTTCGACTGATTCACTGCACAGAGGTTAGAAACTGGTTCACAATATACTGTATATATAGAATATAAAAGTCACTATAGAAGGCTGATTAGTAATACATTCCAATTCACATTCCATGGCAGCTCCAAAAAAAACCAGCACAATTAGCACCAGAATTGAAAGAGGTTGTTCACCTTTCACCTTCACCCGTTAGTATGATGTAGAGAGCGATATTCTGAGACAATTTGCAATTGGTCTTCATTTTATATTTTTGTGTATTTTTAATTATTTAGCTTTTTGTTCACCAGTTTGGAATTTAGGCAATCTGGTTGCTAGGATCTAATTCACAATTGCAACCAAGCAATGGACTGAGAGACTGGGGACAGAATAGAAAGATAAGAAATAAAAAGTTGCAATAACAAAATTGTGGTCTCACAGAGACTACTTGTGTCAGTGACCCCCCTTTTAAGAAAATATAAAAAATGAAGATCAGCAATCATTGGAAGAATACACAGTTGGGTGCTAACAAGCCCTAACCTATAGTGTTCTGCATAATGTATAACCCATGGTTTACATGCAAACTGTTCACTATAGTATTATACAGGTATGGGATCCTTTATCCGGTAACCCGTTATTCAGAAAGCGCCAAATTACAGAAAGGCCAGCTCCCATAGACTCCATTTTATCCAAAAAAGATCCAAATTTTTAAAAAATTATTTCCTTTTTCTCTGTAATCATAAACAGTACCTTGTACTTGACCCAAACTAATATATACTTAATCCTTAATGGAAGCAAAACCAGCCTATTGAGTTTATTTAATGTTTCCATGATTGTATAGATGACTTAAGGTATGAAGATCCAAATTACAGAAAGATCCCTTATCCGGAAAACCCCAAGTCCTGAGTACTTTGGTTAACAGGTCCCATACCTGTACTGCAAGGCTTGGAGCATAACAATGAGAGTATCTGCCCTGGGCCATGGTAATATTCAGATAATTATTTAAGTAAATAACCTTATAGCCAGACCAGTGACAGGACTCAGTATTCAGTTTGGCTTTGAATTAAACATACATATTATCAGGCTGTGGAGCCATGACTGTAAACTGTAAATTACCTTTGCCTCTTCTTGCTTTGAAGCCAGCATATAACCTTGAATCTGTGAAGTGTATAAACACATATATACAGCTCGGCTGTTGCATTTAAGCCGGTGTATTACTTAAAATATGCAGCTTAGCTATTCCATTTAAGCAAGTCTATTGATGCAAAGGTACTGTAGATCTATCCAGCTTGGCTGATGTATTTGAGCCATAAAATTACTGCAGAGTGAAATCCATACATTTACTTGCCTGCTGACACCATATCTCTTCTGGAATCCATGCATTGAATCACTGAAATGTATAAAATATACATTTCTCTGATAAATAAGAACATAATTGTAACACAAAGTACCCCATGCACAGCTCCTAGAGCTCATTCTGACCTACGAAGGAAGGATGCTGGGAGTGAGAACTTTCCATTACCTACAGCTGAAGGCTTTCAGGAATCACCTGGGTACAACCAAAGTCTTCACAAATTTGATCCCTAAGCTACCAGGTTTTTCTTTTAACCTAAGCCTTGGAAAAGGAGGCAGTTTACTCCAACCCCTAAAATCAAAACAAAGAAGGCCATGAGCCACAGACAACATTCAATACAGATGCAAGAATGGGACTAGATCCACCTAACTGACCTGGGCAGATGAAACATGCATTACTAGGATCAAGGACAAACAAGTGGTATCAGCCATAGCAAAATGGTGCCCTACCTGATACAGAGAGGAAGCACTAAGGACTTGATATAAATGAGGTAATGTATCCCATGGATCAAAACCAGTCCCTACCACACCTTACTGACAGGCTCAATGATTTCCCAAAGCAAAATGAATGTTTTTTTCTAATGGGAGTAGATGCAAAAAGGACAAAAACAAGACACAATAATTGGAAGTGTAAAGGTGTTGGTCTTTTAAAGATTTCCCCAGTCACCTACACCTAGGGTTGCCACCTTACCTCTTTAATACAGACTACATATTAATTACATGGCTAATTAGCAATTACTTGAGATGCATGCTGCTGACTAAACTGATTTATGTGTAGCCATGCATCTCAATTAATTGCTAACTAGCCATGCAAGGTGTGGATTCAATATGTGTTGGGTATTAAAGGTGTAAGGTGGCTACCCTACCTACCCTTGTTGGCCCTTAGTCTTAATTCCCAAGGGTACAGGCAATCCTTGTAAATGGATGAGCTCTTGCTCCTTCTTTAGTTTTGCCATTGTTTTGGGAGGATCCTGGAAGTAGTGGGGCAAAGCTTAACCCAATGAGTGCTGACATGGAGCTGGCAGGGATTCATTTTTATTTTGTAGTGATCGTAATCATATGTTGGAAAATGCTGGAAGTTGCACTCCAACAAGATTGGGGTTGAGCACCATTGCTTTTGAATAAATAGGACCACTATAGAGTGTGGGATTCATATGGGTACAGCTCTTATTCCAAATGCATACAAGCTAGCTCTTGATCAATATTGTGATAGAGACATTAGATTGTAAGCTCCACTGGGACAGAGACGGTGTGAATGATGAATAATATCTGTAAAGTGCTGCAGAATATGTTGGCCCTATACACAAAATAATTACGACTTCCAATGTAAACACCTTATTTATTTATTGGTGTTGGTATAATATGTTTCCCTGAAGGATGTTGGGTGCTGCTGGCTCCTCTGTATTTGAGTATGTAATTGGTGTAAACATCCTGAACACTGCGGGGGGTTGAGTGTATGCTTGAATGAAAAATATATGCCAGCCCTGGGGCTACTCCCTTCATCATATATTTATAAAACTTGCTCTTGTACCGATCATAGTTAAAGTTATTTATCATTTTGAAATCTTCAGCTGTCAACTTGTCCAGGTCTGTGAGTTATTGAATTACCATAGAATATTTTTTTTGGTTATTCTTCAGGCTTCTGTAGGATAAAGGTTAGGATAATGGTTCTTCTCAATGGACCCTTGAATGCAGGGCTTGTTTTATGGAACCTAATAACACTTTGTGATTTTTTCAGGAGCGCCATTTTTTCATAGGGGTTATCACTACTGTTCCATGCTGTAAACATTCGTGTTTAAGGGAGCGAGCACATGGGCAGATTCAGGAAGATTTAGTCGCCTGGCGACTAATCACCTCTTCTGCGGGGCGACAATCTCCCCGAACTGCCTTCCCCCCTGCTATAATGAGAAAACGCCATTGCACTTGCGGCGATTCGATTTCCGAAGTCGCCCGAATTTTCCTCGTGAGGCAACTTCGGAAATCAAAGAGCCCCTAGTGCATTGGCGCTGGCTATTTGTGATTATAGCAGGCGGAAGGCAGTTCGGGGAGATTGTCGGCCAGCAGAAGAGGCGACTAAATCTCCCCGAATCTGGTAATGTGCTAGCTCCCTAAAGGAATCCAATTCTTTGTATTATCAGTGGCTTTTAGGTAAGCCTTCATGTGGTGCACAACCCTCTAGAGAACATCATGTATAGTGTATAGATATTGGTACAGGTATGGGACCTGTTATCCTGACTGCTTGGGACCTGGGGTTTTCTAGATCTTCATACCTCAAGTCTACTAGAAAATCATGTAAACATTAAATAAACCCAATAGGCTGGTTTTGCTTCCAATAAGGATTAATTATTTCTTAGTTGAGATCAAGTACAAGATACTGTTTATTATTACAGAGAAAAAGAAAATAATTGACATTTTTTCTATGGGAGCCGGGCTTTGTGTAATTTGGAGCTTTCCGGATAATGGGTTTCTGGATAACAGATGCCATACCTGTATATATAGTTTATCTGATTGTATGGTGGGGTTGGTGTGTGAATGTATGGGTGCTGGGTTTCATTTTGAGGGGTAGAATTTGATGGACTTTGGTATTTTGCAAAACAATTTAACCACCTAACTATGTAAATGCTATGAAACAACAGCATTCACCAAATTATTAATAAGGGTTAATGCAATACAGCAAACATTTTTTTGTTCTAGTTTTGAAAGCTAATAATGTATCCACCCTTCTGAAGTTTGATTATAGTGTAATATTGACGTGCAAAACTGCACAGTGAAATTGAGTATATAAAGTCACAATGAGAGATGGTAAGGATGAGTTTCCAATAGGGAATTTGCATGCATTAGTAATTCAGTTTGGGATAGCTACGTTAGAGGGCTAGGGGAACAAAAGAATCAGTTTTAGGGAAGGCATACGTCCCCTTTAACTTTCATAAAGCTGTTACATCTGTGAGCAGGTACAGTGTAAGCACTTAACATAAGGTTCAGCATTCCTAGCCTAATCCTCTGCCTTTATTTAATTAGTTATACCCTGAATTGTATTTGCCTATTGCTAGGAAGCAGCTGCCATTTATTTCCTTGCAACACTCTGCTCCTCCGTTAGGTGCTGGCAGGGCTCTCACTGACTCATGTTGCTTGTTACATGCACAGAACTAGCCGGAAACAAAAATCCTCCGTTCAGTTCATTTTGTTTGATTTGTGTGAATTTATAGTCAAGGTTACAATTAACATCACTCCAGATAAACAGGCTTCTAATGTGCTACTCACTTATTGGAATGTTTGCACCATCCTTGTGAAATATACGTTTTCTTTGGGGGGGGGAGGAGGTTATTGTATTGGGGATCCCTTACCATTGTTTTTAACCTTTTTAATTTTTGTTGTTTATTTGCAAATTTCATGCATGTGTACATTGCAATGATGAGTCCTTATTTTCTATGCAGAATAATTGGAAATTACCATTTCTGATGGCTAGTCATAAGCCTGGGGGAGGGGGGGGCACAATTCTGGGGGGGGGGGGCACAATTGTTAGCAGGCTTTTCAGTCAGTTAACAAAAATCTTTAAAAAAAAGAAAAACAAAAAGCTCTATTGAATTGAAGTGAATGGTCAGGTAGCAGCTATTCCCAGAAATTCAATGGCTTTAATATGGTTCGCACATTCACCGGATTATAAAGCCTTCTAATGGGACTTAATTGAACAGCGCATAACCTGTTCAAAAATATTAAGTGAGACTGGCCAGTATTGAACTGCTTCTTATAACAGGAGAAGGTGCAAAAAAATGCATGCAAAACTGCCCAACTGTAACCCCTGCTCTCTGGTTGGGCTTTTATTACTGGTATGGGACCTGTTATCCAGAATGCTCGGGGATTTGGGGTTTTTCAGATAAGGGGTCTTTCTGTAATTTGGACTTCCATACCTTAAGTCTACTAAAAACATTATTTAAACATTAAATAAACCCAATAGGCTGGGTTTGCTTCCAATAAGGAGTAATTAGGTTTGCTTCCAATAAGGAGTAATTATATCTTAGTTGGTATCAAGTACAAGCTACTGTTATTTTTACAGAGAAAAAGGAAATCAATTTTAAACATTTGAATTATTCAATTATAATGGAGTCTACGGGAGACGGCCGTTCCGTAATTCGGATAACGGGTTTCCGGATAATTGATCCTATACCTGTACAAGAGGATTCACCAATAAGAGTGGTGCAGTTCTCATTGGATGATTGTCTTCCATTCATTGGGTCAGAATCATATGAATAGCAGCCTGGGACTACAGCTCCCAGTATGCTTTAACTATTAATAACGTGTTACAGTATATTGGGATTTGTAGTGCAGCAACATTTGGATTACGTATGGTTGAGCAACAATGTTTTGATCCACTTCAATGCATAAGGATCTTCCCATAAGGATCCAGAGTGTATAAAGAGCAGGCTGTTGGACTGTGTAATATATTTATTCTAGCTCTATGAATCTAAACAACTTCATACCTACTGATCTGATACTACTGCCAATGAACCGTTTGCACTCTAGTCGCACTATGTTAAATAACAGAGAAATGACTGAAGCAGCAAGAGTTTATTCCTTTTGCGGTGAAAATAGGAGGGTTTTAGAAACATCACTTTACTACCAGAAGCAGGTTGAATTCTGCTATGGCTTTTTAAAAAAGAATGTCATTTTTGCATTTGACATTATTTTAGGTGGAAATTAAAGTGTTTTAAATGGGAGCATCCTTTTAAAAAAAAAAAAAAAAATAAAGAGCCAAATAAAATTAGAATAGTGCTACCACTAAGGAACTCACATCAAAAATTACTTATGAATTGGGGACCATTACAATTATCATGGTTTGGGAGAATCCAAGCCATTAAAATGTCTTTTTTACCAAAACTTTTATATCTTTTTCAGGTTCTCCCTATTTTTATACCCCGTTCTTTTTTTAAATCTATTAAATCTATGGTATCACGATTCATATGGAACGGGAAAAATCCAAGACTTAATTATAACCTCATGGTCCTTCCCAAGGAAAAAGGAGGATTACGTTTGCCTGATACTTATCTATACTACCTATCCACTCATTTGTCCAGGATATACAATTGGGTCTCTGAAAAAGGGAAAAAACATTGGACTGTATTAAAACAATGCTCCGCGTCCCTACCAATTGAGAATTTACTATGGGTAGTAGATCAAAACTATCTTAAAGAGGCAATAGAACACCCATTGATAAGAGCTACTCTAAATATGTGGTATAACAGTAAAGGTGGCCATACACGGGCCGATAAAAGCTGCCGACATGGTCTGTCAGCAGCTTTTATCGGCCCGTGTATAGGGCCCATGTATGGGGCCCCCGACGGGCTTCACCGATCGAGATCTCGATTGGATGGGACGAAAAATCCTGTTGGATCGTGGCCGTGTCTATTTGTTAATGCGGTCCAGCAATCCGACCTTTCATTACTATTCGTTAGGATCCGATCGTTGGGCCCTAGGGTCAGCCCGATATTACCTACCTCAAGGTGGGCATTTCGGGGAGAGATCCGCTCGTTTGGCGACATTGCCAAACGAGCGGATCTCTCCATGTATGGCCACCTTAAGGGGGTCTATAACCTAACGAGATCTCCCCCTCTCCTCCAAACATTAATGAATAACCCTGAATTTCCTCCCGGGCTGGAGAAAGGAGCATTTTCTAGATGGGACACTTGGGACAACAGAGACAATAGAGTTAAGGATTTCATTAAAGACAATAAGTTGATTTCTCTAACAGAAATTCAGTATCGCTGGGGATCCCATCCTAGAGATAGTTGGAACTATAACCAACTTTACTCTTACATACAAACAATCAAAAATAAAAACTGGAATAGACAACTAACTATGTGGGAACAATTATTAAATACTAATATGGATAGCGTCAAACTTTTATCTAAAATATACAAAATATGAATTAATATTTTCCCCCCATACAGGACATCCTTCTGTTCAGCATGGGCTAGAGACTCAAAAATATCTTTTTCAGAGCAGACATGATCATTGATCTTTAAATCAATCCACAAAGCATTTTGTTCATCTACGGTAACCGAATTGTTATATAAGCTTACCACAAGATGGTACTACAACCGGCAAAACTAAAAAAAAACGTATTCCAACTCATCAAACAAATGTTGGAGGTGTAATAATGAAGAGGGGACATATATCCATATTTGGCTTACTTGCCCTTGTCTTAACCGATATTGGGAAGAGATACTAAATACAATTAATAAAATTACCCAGAGCCATTTACAAAAAGAAAATCAACCATTAGTCATTTTAAATATTAACCAAGAGTCATGATTACAAACGCGTTAACTCTACATCTTTTGCAAGCAGCAAAATCCCTACTAACTATTAAATGGAAATCATCGCATTTACCTACTTTCTTCGGATGATTAGGCGTCTAGAAGAACTGACCCTCATTTTGGAAAATAATAGAGTATTGGAAAACATGGTCTTCTTGGCTAGATTTCATTAAAGACGTGGGTAACAGGTAAACTCTCTCTTTTTTTACTGGAGGGATTTTTTATGTCCATTTGTTAAATTTTTCCCCTTGTAGAACCATATAATTTGTTTCAAGTATAATATAATTTTGTTTTGCAATTATTTTTTGCCTTCCTCCTTAATATGAAATGTAAATCATTGGCGATTTTTGCCATTTGCCTGTGGATCCCCTGCTTCCCTTTCTTTTTCCTTTCTGCACCCCTTCTTTTTGTTTTATTTGTTTTATCTCTCTTTTGAAAAAATAGAAATAAAGTATATAAAAAAAAAAATTAGAATAATGCTAAGATCCATGTTATTTTCTGACCTGGGTCATGCTAGAGTATTTCATTGTGTGTTTGTATGTGCAATAGTGTGCAACAGTGCGACAGCAGCTCTGTTCAATTGGTTTGATAAATCACCCCTAGAAATCTGTACTTTCTACAGGTTTTTAGGGTTAAGGTTTTAAGGATTCAATATGTATTGTTCTTGCCAATTTGTATTTACTCATCTTTCTATTCAGGCCTCTCCTATTCATTATTTAAATCAGTGCATGGTTGCTGAACTCTAGCAACCAAAACTGCTCAATAAAAAACGAAATAACTCAAAAACTACTAATAATAAAATTGCATTTTGCTTCAGAATATCCCTCTCTGTCTCTATATCGTACTGAAAGTAAATTTAAAGGTAAACAAGCCCTTTAAGGAATCAGCACAGAGAAGATAAACCGTCAAACACATACTGACATCCTAAATAATTACAATTACTCATAACTTTAAAACACAGCAAAGAGGATCAATAACAATCCTATAACTCCCTGTGCTCCTTTTATCATTAGTTACTCTTGTTTCTGCTTTCTTTCTTTCTTTCTTTCTAGATCTTCACATGATCTAACCCTTAGCATTGCCCTCTCCATGTGGCCGGCCTATTTCATGGCTACTATTTTAAATTTTTTGATTTCTTGAAAAGTAAAATTCACAGAGTGCAAATAGTTTTTGTGATTTAAATTGAGATGAAATCATGGTTTAACGGTGTAAGTCAGGGTTTGACTGTATTTTCTTATCTATGTCAGTCTTGGACAACATAGAGAGAAATGAACACACAGCTGCCTTCATAATGATAAAGAAAATTATTTTTATCAAGATAAAATTTGCAATGTCTTTGTTTATAATCTGTGCCCCTACCTGGACTGGGACTCAAAATAAGCCCTGGCATTTCAGGTACACAAAGGTCCAAGTAGCCCCCCATCAGCCCAATAGTGATTGTCTACCCTCTCTGGTTTTTGCCAGAACCCATAGATTGCCAGTCCAGGCCTCTCCTAGGACTCACTGAAACGTGTGTATTAGCAGAAGACATGGGTGGAGTTTTTGCTATAATTGAGAGTGGTTAGGCTGGTCCAGGGGCCCTGGAGCAAGGAATTTTTTTTACTTGTTGGCAAAATCCATCACCCAGGGCTAATAATTGGGGCCCCTGTTAAAGCAGTAGTATGGGGTTCTATGGTTATTGATGGCAGCTTTAACAGTAGAGGGGACACATTATTTTCTATATACAGGTATAGGATCCGTTATCCAAAAAGCTTTGACTTACGGGAAGGGTGTCTCCCATAGACTCCATTATAATGAAATAATTCAACATTTCATTTTGAAATAACAGAGCAGTACCTTGTACTTGATCCCAACTAAGATATACTTAATCCTTATTAAAGGCAAAGCCAGCCAATTGGATTTATTTCATGTTGAAATGTTAATATTTAATGTTGAAATTATAGCAGACTGAAGTTCCAAATTACAGAAAGATCCCTTAGCTGGAAAACCTCAGGTCCCCAGCATTCTGGATAGCATAGCATGTCCCATACCTATATTTTACAGGATATAATCTGTTTTATAATGCACCAACAATTTACGGCTGGGAAAGCAAAGGACACAGTAAGTGCAGTGAATGAATGATGGAGCTGTGTGTCTGGTCTCTGTCATAAATAAAAGCTGACATTAACTAGTATGTATGATGAGATCCTTCCAACTCATTTATTCTTTATGCCATTGCCTGAAAAAATGCAGGTTTATTAAAATCAATAAAGCACATAAATGTGTTTATAGTGACAAATAATTTTGTGTTTGCTGCGCTGCAGCACTGCAGAACATGCCATAGAAAACAACATGTGCCCATGCTGGGGACTTTGCCCTGTCTCTACAGGGCCCATCCAGTTAGTGCAGCTACTTATCAGATTGAAACCTATGGGACTGCTCACACTGATGACTGGGATGTGGACACTATTAAGTGAAAGCAGCCAATCACTTGCCCAGACACAACTCCAGAGTATACACTAGTCCCATGCAATCAGGGTTGCCAGGTTGGTGGTTTTCCAGCCAAATTGGGCTACTTATTTATAGCCCAGGCAGGTTTTGAATGTACAAACTAACCAAGGTACAGATTTGGGCTACTTTCTGGGCCTTTGGCTGGTTTGTACTTTGGAAACCAGACAAAGTTTTTTCTTGCCCTAATGTGCCAAGCCTGTGCCTCCCAATGCATTTTGGGTACTGTAGTTTTTATTTAACAATTTGCCAACTGCCAAGTTTAATGTAAGACGACAATACCCAGCATGCAATGGGACTGACTTGTGTAGAAGTCTGGAGTTACCAGATTTTGGGCTCTGTACCCCAGTCTCCTGTCACTCTTAAATATTCTCACGTTTTCTACTGACTTTCTTCAATTCCAGACAATTTTGGGGCAAAAATCTGCTGGCCACCAAAATGTCTACAGGTTGAGCCGTTTTATCAATATTTATTGTAATTGTATAAGTATTAGGCCTTATGGGACCCCTATACCTCCTGGGCCTAGGGTTGCCACCTGGCCGGTATTTTACCAGCATGGCCGGTAAAAATTATGGTTCATCCCAATGTTATTAAGAGAAAAAAGATAAATATATAAGAAGGCTGGTATTTTTTTCCAGAAAAGGTGGCAATTCTACCTGGGCCCCTCTGTAGTTACCCGCTTGGTGATGGGCGCAGGCCCGGACTGGCAATCTGTGGGTTCTGGCAAATACCAGAGGGGCTGCTATAAGATGCCATAGAAAGTCACTATTTAGTGGGCTGGTGGGGCTGTTTGGGCCTTTGTGGGGGCTGTTTGGGCCTCTGCGCACCTGAAATGCCAGGGCCTATTTTAATTCTCAGTCCGGACCTCATGGGTGGATCTTTGCCATCTTATCTCATGGAAAAATTTGCGAAAACTTCAAAAAAGGCGTATTTTCACATATATTCATTTGTTTTTTAAACTATTTTTTCACCCCACATATTGTGCTATTTTTGGGCTACATTTGAAGCACCTCTTGGCTAGTTGTGGGCTGGTTTTGTAGGTGCCTTTGGCTGGTTTTTGAAAATGAGACCTGGCAAGCCTGCGTGCAATGTACTGGATGTGGGATAGGTACTTGTACACTGCTGTTTAATGGATTGAAAGGGAATGGGCTGTTATATCAGTTCTAGCCCTATCCATTAATAAGTGGGGTTATATAATAACTGACCTGACATTTCTCATCAGAAAGGTCAGAGTGTGCGCACAGTATGAAATACAAAATGCGTGTGTGTGTGTATATTCATTTTGGCAGTAGCTTTAGTCCAGTGTTGGGAATTATCAAACCTATTACTGTATTAGGAGAAATTGGAGGACCTTTACCTGCAGCCTTATAAGGATAAGGCTGCAGGTAAAGGTCCTCCAATTTCTCCTAATACAGTAATAGGTTTGATTATTCCCAGCATCACCCTGGTGCATCGAGGGCTGAAATGGTGGGGTCAGCGACCACCCAACAATGACCGGTGCAGCCAGGCTCTCGCGGTACATAGAGGGGACATAGGGACAGAGACCACAGCTCCCGAAATCCCTTCCAACTTGTCGCTCATATTAAGAGTGAAGCCTGTTCACACGCTTTGTGCGATCAAGGGGTTAATGGTACAATTGTCTCCCTCCATTCCCACATCTCGGCGGCTCCTCCTCCCCCCCCCTTTTCCCTTCATGGTCCCTTCTGCGCGTGCACCCCCAGCGATCTCCCTCTCCTCCGCGCGCTCTCGCTGTTCCGGGTGCGCGCCCTTTATGGCAGGTCGCTGCGCGCTCCCGGGTCCTGTAGCTCAATACCAGGATGGACAGGGACATTAGCGGCGGGGGGAAGCGGATGCTGAAGCTCTAAGAGGATCAAGGGGGAGAAATGCGTGTTTTTTTCCCCTGAACTCCATCCCCCCCATCCTCCCGGGAGATGCAGAGAGCTGAGTGATGCTGCACAAAGGGCTGTGCGCGCTGGGGAGGATGCAGCATCCTGCAGGAGGAGCGCACTGAGCAGCAGAGACTGGGAGGAGCATCCACCTGCTGCAAGCACAGCTCCCTCTCTCTTTCGCTCCCACTACTTGCCCACTGCACAGGGAGGGGGGAAGAGCTCACTGATCCAGGGCACAGGGGCAGCCACTTACTCAGCCACCTCACTCTATTCTCTGAGCCAGCCCTGAGCCACCTTGGATTAGGGCATTATTGAGCCAGCACACTTGCTGGGCACCCACTCACTACTGAGATACTACAGGGACTCCCTGATCCAGAGGACACTAAGTGGTTTATCGCTGGAGAGGCTGGAACAACCATTCATCCTCCACCGCTTCCAACCAATGAGCCCGCCACTAGAGAGCCAGAAGATAAAGTGGGCACTTTACTAGTAGAGTGATAGGAGCGCTGACCCGAAACACTCCTCCACACAAGCGGCAAGAGCCAGCCCCTGGCATGTGAGGATACCTTCAACTAGGTAAGTCCTTATCTTATTCGTATCCCCCCCCAAAGCCTTCTAGCTGCTATGAAACTACACTTCCCAGCATCCACTAACAGCCTGAGGCAGCCAAGGGATTCTGGGTGCTGTATCTCACCAGCTGCATGTTGGACCAGTCCAATCCGTATTGTATGCGCATGTGGCCCACAAAACAATTCCATGTATATGGTATCCTTTCAATGGATAGAATTGTCCCAGGCAATGTGCACAGGCCTTTAGATCACTGATAACATTTGAATTCCCTGTGTTTATTAAAAGCACCCTGTGCCATGTTGAATGAGGGACCCTTGTTCTGTTGGGATGGATTGCAGGCCTATCTGCCAGCACAGGGGGTGCAGTGGAAATGAAGCTGCCTCTTTAGTATTTTGCAGTAGGAGGTTACATTTTGTGAATGGCCTTCTAATCAAAGCTCTGTTTGTGCAGCTTGGCTCCCATTCCTCCCCTCTGAACCCCTCTCCCTTACCCTCCTCTCATCCTCTCTCTTTTATTCCTCTCCGTGCCACGCTTCTGTTCACCTCACACGTTTGCTAAATGCACTTGGCAAATCAAACTTATCACTCTGGCCCCGTCCCTCCCAGTTATGTAACTCATTTCCACCGAAACGTGGCAGCCGGTGTCCCAGATTTACACCGAGGTGCGAGCGTGTGGCGTGTTCCTTGCTCACATGTAACGTGTGCTCTGTGTGACTTGCACCTCCTCTTTCTGGTTGTGATGGGGCACATGCACTGGGATTATTTGTAGCTGTGAGAGTGGGCAGAATATGTTGATAGAGAGGTCATTTTTAAAGAACAGTAACAGAATGTCAAATACTGGTTTTCAGGTGCTGGGAAGATATATTATTTCATCATATATAAAATAAAGCTTTGCGTCAACAGCCATGCTTTACATCAGAAGAGATATTTTCACTCTGCTCATCTCCACTTTATGGCTAAAACCATTGTATTCTTATCTGTTATCCACTATATGACTCTGGGTCCTACACCCCCCATGGCTGCACAGATATAATCTTGTGTATAGAAACTATACTAGAGCTTCCCAAGCAAGTATTTCTAGTACATATAAGGGATCTGTTCTCTGGAAACCCATGATCCCATATTTAAGCTTCAGAGTAGGGCAATGCCATTTTCCATGGGATCCTAATTGAACAAACAGTTTCTTACAGTACCTTTTACTTTATGGTAATTAAGTGGCCTACATTCACATTGCTGACAAATGTGTTTTTAATACATTTATATATATGTTATGGTGATCCGGGTTATGGAATAATCTTCACAGGCCCCAAGCATTCCAGATAATAGATCCTATTCCCCTGTACAGGGGAGCAGAAAACAGGCATACCGAACACTTTGTTTGGTTTACTGATCCTTTAATGATGATGGATGTGTTAGAAAACAATGCATTCATAGAAAGATTGGCTGAACACACAGGGGGTCATTTATCAACACTGGGCAAATTTGCCCATGGGCAGTAACCCATGGTTTCCAATCAAATTGCTGCATCCATTGTTCTACTTGGAGCTGGCTTTAAAAAGCTAATCACTGATTGGTTGCTATAGGTAACTGCCCAAGGGCAAATTTGCCCAGTGTTGATAAATGAGCCCCACAGATTCTTGCCCAAGATGAAGCATATCTCTAGTTCTCTGGAGAGGTGCACCCACATTTGTAGGTTGGAGGGGTCAAGCTGTCATTCCCTGTCACACCTCACAAGTGTATACAGTACAGGTATGGGATCCCTTATCCAGAAACCTGTTATCCAGAAAGTTTCGAAGTAGGGGAAAGCCGCCTCCCATAGACTCCATTCTAATTAATTCAACTTAAAAAAAAAAATCATTGCCTTTTCCCAATTAAGATATAATTAATTCTTAATGGAGGCAAAACAGTCCTATTGGGTTTAATCAATGTTTACATGATATTCTAGTAGACTTAAGGTATGGAGATCCAAATTACGGAAAGACCCCTTATCCGGAAAACCCCAGGTCCCGAACATTCTGGATAACAGGTCCCATACCTGTACTTCCAAAGATTCTGTGCTCACAGGTAAGGGGCAGTGTCGGACTGGCCCACAGGGATACCAGTAAAACTCCCAGTGGGCCCAGGTGTCAGTGGGCCCTCCTGCTTCAAAACATTTGGCCTATTTCATGGCCATTACCTATTTCTATGAGAACAAAGAGGCTAAATAGATTGAATAATAAATTATTCCATGTAAAGAATATAGACTAGCAGAATAGAGGTTGCATGAGGAGAGGAATAGTGCTGAGAGTGGGCCCCTGATCTAAGGTCTTTTGGTGGGCCCCTGGTCTGAGATTTTTGGGTGGGCCCCTGGTTTCCCAGTCCGACACTGGTAAGGGGGGTCATTTTATGGGTAACATACTGAATATGGTGCAAATGGAATTTAATGGAGAGGTGTGTAACCACTTCCTAAGGTTTAATGAGAAGGAAAAAATATCTGTAAACATATGACTAGCGTTAAAGGGGATCCTACACCACAAAACTGTTTTTTGCACAGAAGAATATATTTATATAACTTCATGCCATTTTATATTAAATTAGGGAATAAACCTAAAACTCCTGGAAATGTTTGTGTATAACTTAAACGTTTTCATTGGTTTTAAGTTTATTCAATAATGTAATAGTTACAAAAGCAGTATCTGGCAGTTTATAGTCTCTGCACTGCTGGCTCTGACTCTGAAGCAATATTGCACAAGCAACTGGCCAACAAACATAGAGCCAGACTGACTTCTGCTACATGGTTTCCTACAATCAGGCCCACAGAACAGAACAAGACACAGACAGATAATCCTTCATTGGCAATTGCATTTAGAAATTGCTTTAAAATCATTGGATATGTTTAATGGCTATGTTTTGCAAAGGTGCTTAGAATTACATTGTCTTATTTTACAAATAAAAAATAAAATAAAAAAACAAGTTTCTGGTGGAGAGCTCTTTTAAGCATTGCTTTATTTGTGAGACAAATAATAAAATACATACTTTATCTTTAAGCACCGCAAATCGCTGGGGCCCCAAAATGTAAAATGTTTTACAGTTCACAAGAGTGGGTGGGATTTGGTTGGATGGTGGGAGGAGCTTTGGGGAGAAATGGGGACGCACCAGGGCAGATCCCAGGAGTAGATGTGCCTGTGAGGGCCTTTTTTTTATTTATTCATTCATTTATTATTTATTTGGCCCACTACCTAGTGTGCTCATGTGACCACTGGGCTAATATTTTGAGCAGGTGCCCTGCTGACTTAGTATGGGGCCCTATAGTTACTGATGACAACCCAGACTTTAAATATTTATAATAAACATTATATAAATATACATTAATTTAAACCCTTGCCTGTTGGGGCAACAAAGAGAAGTAAAATGTAGGTGCTGACAGCTAATGCTGGAGTGTGGCATTCAGTGGGTTAAATAGAACAGGAAATGTTTATGCAAACTTGTATCCACATTATATAACATTTGTTGTCAGAAATGTGTTTGGCCAGTCCTAATAAACAAATGCACTCATGTTATACAGATGCTGTATGGGACCTATTATCCAGAATGCTTGGGACCTGGGGTTTTCTGGTTATGAGGTCTTGCAGTAATTCTCCATACATTAAGCCTACTAAAAAAATAATTGAAACATTAATTAAACCCCATAGGTTTACTTCCAATAAGGATTAGTAATATCTTAGTTTGGATCAAGTACAAGGTACTGCTTTATTATTAAAGAGAAAAAGGAAATCATTTTGAATTATTTGATTAAAATGGAGCCTATGGGAGATGGCCTTCCCTTAAATTTCTGGATAAGGGGTTTCCAGATAACGGTTCCCGTCCCTGTATACTGCTAGAAGTCAATCAACAGCTTCCTTGGGATTGTAGGAATGGCAATTGTAGTATGTTTGGTGCTTGGGACTATGACATTCCAAGATAGTCCGTAGGTGATCTGTAATTTGTGTGATTTGTTTGGTCATTGATATCACTGTTTTGCTTTGTAACTCTTCAGGTATTATAGTTACTAGGGTCTCTAACCTAAGCAACCAAGCATTTGTTAATTAAAAATGTAGACTGTCTTGAAAGCTACATTGATTATTTAAATGGTGTGGGACCTGTAATCCAGAATGCTCAGGATTCCTGGATAATGGGTCTTTCCATAATTTGGATCTTTATGTCATAAGTCTACTAGAAAATCCCCAATACGCTGGTTTTGCTTCCAATAAGGATTAATTATATCTTAGTTGGGACCAAGTACAAGGTACTGTTTTATTATTACAGCGAAAAAGGAAATTCTTTTTAGAAATTTGGATTATTTGGATAAAATGAAGTCTGATGACTTTACTGTAATTCGGAGATTTCTGGTTGATGGGTTTCCGGAAAACAGTTCCCATACCTGTAGAACTTGCTATTGCAGAGCTATTTTGTACAGCTGAGCTTTTCCTTTAACCCCCTTACTTTACATATTGTTGTGCTCTTAGAAAACCAGCAATTCACAATAAATAAATGAGGGATAGCTTGTTATGGTTAGGAACCTGTGTTTGCAGAAATGGCGAGCGTGGAGCGATTTACTTAAAAGTTCAAATCTTTTCACCTCTAGCGTGGGTTGTGAGCATTAGTGCCGGATTTCAGGGAGTGCACTTACACTGTGGTACTGAGAAACCATTGTCGGCAATAAATGTGGCAATTTGTGTTTTTTTACTTTACCCGACATGAAAAATAAACCCCTTTATCTCTGCCAGATATATAATTCCTCTCCAGTTGTATATTTGTAGCTTTTTTTATTCATTGTGACATATAAGTCAGTGCCGCTACAGTATGTGCAAAAATGATATTTTAGAAGCAGGAATGGCGGGTGCCAAAAGCAGAACACACGCAGTAGCTATAATTTACATAATAACGAGGGAGCTGGCAAGTAGTGGCCAAGTGAGTGACTGCTTGGAACGGACACCAGTGAAAAATTTGGTTGTTAATACAATTAACCATCTGCGTTGAGAAAGATGGAAATCTCCTCTGGGAACATTTGGTTACAGTTTCAGATCTCAGGAATTTACGGATGGTGGATTAACCTCTTGGAGGCTGGCTGGTTTTATGTGCCTGCAGAAACACTGCCAGGCTCTGTTATGGTTTGGATAAACTGCAGTATTGGAAATGTCTATTCTTTGCCCAGGAAGGAATTATAGCTACAGCAATGAGATTTTCTTATTGTTAAAGCTTCTTTATTGTGTTTGATTAGAATATTGTATAAAATAAGTTGTTTTTATGTGACAGGCAAGCAAAAAAAATGCCCTCGCTAATCATCCCTAAACTCTGCCCATGATTCAGCCAAGCCCTGCCCACTCCAGCACAAACTCTTCATCCTGAAAATCCTGCTTTCCCATCTCAAGGCCACCCTGTACCCCACTAACGAACGCTGGGGAGTTTCATAAGTAATTATTTTTTCTGACCTTTTACAATGAACCCTACCCTTTTGGGTACGGGTATGGGATCTGTCCAGAAACCTGTTATCCAGAAAACTCAGAATTACAGAAAGGCTGTCTCCCATATTATATATATATATATATATATATATATATATATATATATATATATATATATATATATATATATATATATATATATATATATATATATATACAACCTCCATGTTGCTAGCACACCCGACAAAAAGGTTTACATGCCAAGGTGCAGTGTCCCACGTATTTATCCAATCCAAAATGTAATAAGGTCTGCACTTGCAGGACTTCTTAAAAGGAAAAAATGTTTTATTTTATTGTAGAACTGACGTTTCGGCCTGGTCCCAGGCCTTTCTCAAAGTAACAATTCTGATTGACGTGATGTAATCATCAGCATTTAGCGACTGCCAATCAAACCTACTTTCATTCCTGCACATCAGTGTTGCTTAAATGGTTAATTTATCTAAGACCATTATATGGAACCAAAAGGTTACTTTTATGCAACAGTTTAAAACAAAGTTAAAAACAAACCACAGTGTTGCAATGTTACTTGTTGAAATTGTGATAGTAAAATTGTAACAATCAAAATGTTGCTACTGTGTATAATACATGAGGATCTAATAAGACATGGACAACTCGTTCTATCACTGGGCCATATTATACCGTAACTCCATAAAACTAAGTATATTTTTCAAATCTCATTATAATAAATTATGTTAATGTCCCTCTCACTGACTCTATATAACACTAGTTTAATGAACTCACATGTTCGTTAGCTCACACTACATAGTCACACACTTTGCCCAGGTGATTACCCTAGTCTCTACGCCCACCTACTATTGTGAAACCCACTAAAATGTGTCATAGATATATAAATGATACATAATAAAAGATTACATGTTCTGATGTGTATCCCAGTCGCTACGTTTCCTAAAAGGAATCAAACTGTTAATAAATGTCTAAATAAATAAATTAAAATTTCCCACGTGTAACTTCAAAGTAAACTACCCATACAATAAATTATGTATCACACGGATCCCAAAAAGGGCTTCATTTACTCTTAATTGTGTAAATGCTATTTCATTTAAATAAACACTAAAGTGCTACCCACCAAAAATCACCAGTCAATGACAAATGCATAGATAGAAAAAATATGTAAAAAATTAAAGTGAAAAAGCAAAAAATGGGAACGGGAAAAGTAAAAAATCAATTGCATATTATGCAGAGATCCTATGTCAGTTCAAATCTGCTGCATTCCCTCGTGCAGCGTTAATCGATGAAGCTTCTAGTTATAGTTCATGTGTGCAAGATCATGATGACATTCCTATTACTTAGTTTATATTTGGAGCATCCGGCTCGTTGCATCCGCTTCCTCTCATCGCGTCGGATCGGAACAAGCCGCACCATGGAGTTCAGCTTGATTAAAGGAACAATAACACCAAAAAATTAAAGTGTCTCAAAGTAATTAAAATATAATGTAGTGTTTCCCTGCACTGTTGAAATTTGTGTCTCTATTTCAGAAAAACGGCTATAATTTATATAAACCAGCTGCTGTGTAGCCATGGGGGCAGCCATTCAAGTCACAGCTTACATAGCAGATAACAGGTACACTGTACAATAACATTGTATTCGATTACAGAGCTTATCTGTTATCTGCTAAGAAACCTGAGCCTTTTCTCCTTTTTCAGATTAAATGGCTGCCCCCATGACTACACAGTAGCTTATTTATATAACCGATAGTAGTCTTTCTAAAGCAAACACATAACTTTTACCAATGTCAACCCAAAAATAAGTGTTTGCCCAATAAAAGAAAATATATTTCTAAGCCACTTTGCATTATACATTCATTACACATATTCTATGGTTTTTAAAATATTTGTATATTTATTGCTGTTTAAAGCAATGTTTGTCCCTGTCTATTATCTGCCCTGGTGGCTTAGACTGTTGATACAATGTAAGACAAGGCAGCTGATTAACAGACCTGTCTTTGCTGGGGAACTATGACTTTTGCAACATTGTTTAAAAAGTAACACCCAGGAGTTAAGCAAATGCTGCTTTCGATAACAAATGTTTTTACAAATAACTATAAGAGCACTGGAAATTTTTTAATAAATTTATATTGGAAAGCTGCTTAGGATTGTTTTCTTCTATTAGGTATTGGGGTTGACTTTCCCTTTAAAATGCTTTTATTTTTTGGTGTTACTGGTCCTATAGAGGGACTTTACTGTGCAGTCAGTTAGGGTACTCACTAGTACTTCTACCCCAGTGAGAGGAACAATAATACAGTATGGATATGCCTTTTGTCACTCTCCTTGTCAATATCTGTAATTTTGAAGTTGCACTAAAGGGGAGATAAACATAAAATTGCAATTATCCACTATACAATCATTACATATTTTCAGTGGTTTTAAAGTTGTTTGTAAATGAATATGCTATTGAAAGCAGTATCTGTCTGTCCCTTGCTATTCTCTGCACTGCTGGTTCTGACTTTTGAAACAGCGTAGCCCAGCTGATTAACAAGCCTGTCTTGGCTGGAATATAGTTGACCTCTGCATCTGACTCGGAGGAAAGTTGACTTCAGTTTCAGCAGTCAGAGCCAGGATTGCAGAAAGGTACAAACAGATAATGTTTCATTTGTGTATTTTGGAAAGCTGCTTAGATTTATCTTTTCATTCATAAAGAAATGTTTTATACTTGCGATTACATCACATTTAACCCATTTCCTGAATGGGTCTGTTCCAGGTGCCCACAAACCTCTATATGTTTATATTTTTTGTTAACCCCCACCAGTCCTGCTTTGACTGTTCATTCATAGCGATGCAGAGGGAACTGCACTTATAGGATGTATGTAGTCACTTGATGGCCCTAAATATAGGCCTAAATATACTTGCAGAAACCCAGCAGTTGTCGAAAATATATAGTGTCAGACATAAAGCCCTGTTACCTTTCTTTCTTTTATACTTGAGCTGAATAAAAAGCAGGCAGCTGCTAAAATTCACACTGAATTTCTCATACACATTAGGAAGTTTATGTTTACACTTATTAATAAGCACGAATAATTTTCTGCCAGTCTCCACCCCTCTGTATCTCTATGGGAATAAATAGGAAATCTTTCATCAACCTGCACCACTATTAGGGGCCGATTCACTAAATTCGAGTGAACGATTCGAAGTAAAAAAACTTCGAATTTCGAAGTGTTTTTTGGGCTACTTCGACCATCGAATGGGCTACTTCGACCTACGACTACGACTACGACTTCGAATCGAAGGATTCGAACTAAAAATCGTTCGACTATTCGACCATTCGATGGTCGAAGTACTGTCTCTTTAAAAAAAACTTCGACCCCCTAGTTCGGCAGATAAAAGCTACCGAAGTCAATGTTAGCCTATGGGGAAGGTCCCCATAGGCTTGCCTAAGTTTTTTTGATCGAAGGATATTCCTTTGATCGTTGGATTAAAATCCTTCGAATCGTTCGATTCGAAGGATTTAATCGTTCGATCAAAGGAATAATCCTTCGATCGTTCGATCGAATTTTCTGCGCTAAATCCTTCGACTTCGATATTCGAAGTCGAAGGATTTCAATTCCTAGTCGAATATCGAGGGTTAATTAACCCTCGATAATCGACCCTTGATACATCTGCCCCTTAATGTTTAAAAGGGGAACCCAAATAATACAAATAATGTAATGTGTATGGGATCTATTGTTTGGAAACGTTTTATCCAGAAAGCGCTGAGTTCCAAGATGGCCATCTTCCATAGACTCCATTTTATCCCAATAATCCTAAACATGATTCCCCCTTTCTCTGTAATAATAAAATAGTAGCTTGTACTTGATCCCAACTAAGATATAATTAATCCTTATTAGAAGCAAAACCAACCTATTCGGTTTATTTAATGTTTAAATGATTTTTTAGTAGACTTAAGGTAGGAAGATCCAAATTATGGAAAGCTCCCTTATCTGGAAAACACCAGGTGCTGAACATTCTGGATAACAGGCCCCATGTCTGTATATGACATTTTTAGGGGAATCAAAGTTTTGTAATTGCCATTCTCCTGTGGCACAGTGCAGCTCTCCTTTTTATCCAAGATTCCAGTTCCCACATGTTCTGTGGAGACCAGTGAAGAAGGATGCAAGGGAACTGGGGTTTTGGCTTATGAAAAGTACATTTTTGCTACATTGTTTCCGGAGAAGCTGCGAGGAGAACTGTAAAAGGCAGACAGATAGTGCTTTTTAGAACGATTCAATTTATTATATAATAATATTATTGAAAATGTGTGTTGGAGTTGCTTAGAATTACATTTTGTTCATTGTGCATTTTATATTTATATTTTTTCATGTGGAGTTCCCCTTTAACCTGCAACTGTGGGGGTTACTGTTCTAAGCAGCTGGAGAAGTGTAGGCTGTTGGATATGGTTTGTATTTCTGCTACTATATGGTAACTGGCATAGGGGTTTCCAGCTCAGAGGAATAAAGGTTATATTTGCATATCCTACCATTTCATGCTGGCAGTGGTCTCCATAGACTGTCTGATTCTCTGGTACCTGTATGGGACCTGTTATACAGAATTCTCGGGACCTGGGGTTTCCGGATAAAAGATCTTTCCGTAATTTGGATCTTGATACTTTAAAGGAGAACCAAACCCTTTATATTAAAATCCCCTACCCTACAACTGCGCATGCGCTGAAAGTAACGGAAATTGCCGAAGCGCTGGAAGAAGACCCAAAGAAGATTACCAAAGAGAAGCTTAATGCATTAAATCTGCAACGAGGGGGGCATTTTCAGAGGGTAACAGCTAGGCTGGGGGGAGCAGGGAGGGGGGTCTATGTAAGGTAGCAGGTAGGGTATTTTAATATAAAGGGTCTGGTTCTCCTTTGTCTACTAGAAAATCATGTAAACATTAAATAAACCCAATAGGCTGGTTTTGCTTCCAATAAGGATTAATTATATCTCAGTTTTGATCAAGTACAAGCTACTGTTTTATTATTACAGAGAAAATGGAAATCATTTTTAAAAATCTGGGTTATTTGGATACAATGGAGTCTATAGGAGACGGCCTTTCCATAATTTTTAGCTTTCTGGTTAAGGATTTCCGGATAACAGATCCCATACCTGTGTGGCTTTAAGAGATTTTTTAGAGACTGAATTCCTGCTGATCTAGTATGAAAATCTGTATAGGACCTGGCTTATTAAAGGCCTTGGAATCAGTGGAAAGGCTGAAATCATTCTATCTGGCTACCATTGATATCCCTTTGCTGTTTCCTATTGCTGTGAACCTTAATTTCACAACAGCTTTTTACTGTTAATATGTATGAAATTGGCCCATCTAGTGCGAACCTGAATGTGCCAACTTTTGTGCTGATTGGTTGTTTTGCTTGCGAAGATGCAGAAATCTAAAACCAGGCTTTTTTTTTTTTTTTTTTCCTGGTAATTTGCTGCAGAAGCAGCTGGGAATTTCACTGTACAATATGAGCGTTTTTATCTGTTTGGTTTATAATGAAAGCATGTTTGTTTTTTTTACAGATATGAGGATTTTTGTCTTTACTTTGTGTAGATAACTATTTTTCAAGCCCAATTTATTTTGTGTTGGAGCAGAAGCTTCATCTCAGGAATGAAATATTGATCATACCTGACACACTTTCAGCAGCCTTCCCCACGGCCTTTATTAGCTCTCATGAGAGCGCCGTGTTTGTGTGCGCGCACACACACACACACACACACACACACACACACACACAGACACCAACACACACACACACAGACACCAACACACACACATATATATACACACACACACAAACACATATACACACACACACAAACACATATACACACACACACAAACACACACACATACACACATACACACACACAAGTCACAAACACAAGTCACAAACACAAGTCACAAACACATATCATACACATTTCACGCACACACACACATATCACACACAGATATCTCACCCGCATGCACACACATATATCACACACATATCACACACATTTGTCCAGATTTCACCATTAAAGGGGCAATATACCCAGGGTCGGACTGGGGGGCCCCCGAGCCCCGACCCTGCTGCAAATCCCCCTCTGGCCACAGCCACTTTCGGCATGCCCACTTCTGTGTGTTTATGTGTGTGCATACCTCATTTTACCGCGACCAGAGCTGGAGACAGAGATCACAGCAGCAAGTGCAGGGAGCGGGTCTGGGCCAACCCTGAATATACCGTTTGTTCAACATGAGTTTGATAAATAGGGCTTGTTCTGAACATACATTTTTGTTTATTGCTTTAATCATGAAACATCTATGGTTTTTGGTATTTTTATGAGCTAAACAGGGAAACTAAAGTAGAGGTAGATAATTTGGTTACTGGTATACCCCCTTTGTTGTGACTGTTTTGCAGGAGTCTGTTATGCAGGGGGATTATCTGTACTCTGGAAATCTCGCCAAACCCAAACATGGAGTAGCTGCAGTTTCCCTTTTCAGCTCAAGAAATAACCAAAACAGAATTTTCCCTTATACAAACAATAGGGAAAACATATGATAATGAGGAATGTGCCTTTCTCCAGCCTGCTATCAAATGCAGCTATGTGAGGGTGGTGGGAGTTGCAGTTTGACAACAGCATGAATATGCAGGGTAGAGTGGTTTGTAAATATAGCATTTTTGTCTAAAGAGTGAATGTAGTAGTAACGTATAAGTCAACTATACAAAAAATGATGCCTTCAATGGCCACACCAGTGATACAGTATATTACTGCACACAGATATGGGAAAATAGATTTCCCTCTAAAAGTCTGATGCTGGAGTTTAAAACCAGATCTTGAACTCCTTGTAAATATAGGTCTATTCTTGTAGTATTCCTGTATTTGATCAGATGGCTATTTCTGTCTCATAAAGCATAGTTGTTCAAAATGAAATCAATAAAGCCGTGCCTCACCAGTGGTGTTAATTAATATTTGAGGCTTGCTGTGTCCTTGTTACATTTTGTACGGCATTTACATATTTGAGTGTATTTCTCTGCAGACACAAAGGTGTGGATGTGCCATGATTAGGAGTCAGTGAAGCTCCCACAGTACAGACTGAGCAGCATATGAAAGTGCCTCTGTCTATCTTTGTCTTCATCTGTATTCCTCAAGTGCCATTGTCCTTCCTCTCACCCCTTTTTAATTCAATTGCCCTCTCTCTTTCTGGGCCCTTGGGCTAACTTCTACAAGGACACATCAGGGGGATTAATCAGACTTTGGTGCCTGGACGCTGCCAGGTTTATCAATGCATTTTATTACTTTTTGTGATGCAGCGCCACTACATATGCGCTCAACAGAAATCATTCATAGGGAGCCTTATGTACCAGGCTCTGGCAACAGCAAAACTGAAACTCTCAGGGGCAGTATAATGTACAGATTTACTCTTCTGTGATTATGTTCATCTAAGACATGTAAGATTGTAATCTCTGGCATTCTTTCCTTTTTCTACCTATACAGGATTTGGCATAGCAAGACTATGAGGCCTGGCAAAGCTCTCTGTAGGATGTTCCAATAAGAGACAACTGATCTAGTCCCCCCACACTAGGCCTGCTCACAGCCTTAGGGTAGTGGCATACGGGAAGATTTGTTGCCTGCATTTTTATATGCATGGCTGCGGGTGATCTCCCAAAAATACCTCTCCACTGCCAATCATTGAAAACTCAACTTATCACTAAATCGGCTAAAGTTTCCTCTGGAGGGAACTTTGGGCAATTTAGAGATACGTTGGGCATACTACCAATGATTGCCAATGGAGAGACATTTTTAGGAGATTTGTCGCCCACGTATATTGCAGGTGACAAATCTTCCTCTGTGCCACTACCCTTATAGATGGAAAAGTTTGGAAGCCTTAGCAGTGCACAATATAATTTTACTTTCACTATATATTACAGGGTTATTTCTCTGGGAAGGCACTGTGACTGTGGGATATCAGGTATAGTAGGGAGAGATGGTGCCTATAGTAGCAGTGAGATAATAGTCTCTGGGAAGGGAGTGTGACTGTGGGATAGCAGGTATAGTAGGGAGAGATGGTGCCTATAGTAGCAGTGGAATAATAGTCTCTGGGAAGGGAGTGTGACTGTGGGATAGCAGGTATAGTAGGGAGAGATGGTGCCTATAGTAGCAGTGAGATAATAGTCTCTGGGAAGGGAGTGTGACTGTGGGATAGCAGGTATAGTAGGGAGAGATGGTGCCTATAGTAGCAGTGAGATAATAGTCTCTGGGAAGGGAGTGTGACTGTAGGATAGCAGGTATAGTAGGGAGAGATGGTGCCTATAGTAGCAGTGAGATAATAGTCTCTGGGAAGGGAGTGTGACTGTGGGATAGCAGGTATAGTAGGGAGAGATGGTGCCTATAGTAGCAGTGAGATAATAGTCTCTGGGAAGGGACTGTGACTGTGGGATAGCAGGTATAGTAGAGAAAGATGGTGACTAGTAGTAGAGGGATAATAGCCACTGAAAATGGACTGTGTTGTGGGATAGCAGGTATAGTAGGGAGAGATGTAACAGGGGGGATAATAGTCTCTGGGAAGGGACTGTGGCTGTGGGATAGCAGGTATAGTAGGGAGAGATGGTGCCTATAGTAACAGTGGGATAATAGTCTGGGGAAGGGACTGTGACTGTGAGATAGCAGGTATAGTAGGGAGAGATGGTGCCTATAGTAACAGTGGGATAATAGTCTCTGGGAAGGGGGTGTGACTGTGGGATAGCAGGTATAGTAGGGAGAGATGGTGCCTATAGTAACAGTGGGATAATAGTCTCTGGGAAGGGACTGTGGGATAACAGGTATAGTAGGGAGAGATGGTGCCTATAGTAACAGTGGGATAATAGACTCTGGGAAGGGACTGTGGGATAACAGGTATAGTAGGGAGAGATGGTGCCTATAGTAACAGTGGGATAATAGCACTGGGAAGGGACTGTGGTTGTGGAACAGCAGGTATAGTAGGGAAAGATGGTGCCTATAGTAACAGTGGGATATTACTCTCTGGGAAGGGAGTGTGGTTGTGGAATAACAGGTATTGTAGGGAGAGATGGTGTCTATAGTGAAAGGAGAGATTATAGCCTTTGGGAAATTTGTTATCCTGCATCTACTGACATCCCTGGCAGAGAGTAATGAGAGAAAACAGTTTTTGCATAATGAAAGAAAATGTCATTCTAAGCAACGTTCCAATATACATTCATAAAGCATTTTTAAGTCTCTGACTACTGTATCTGTCTGACATTAACTACTGGCTCTCACTCCTGAACAATGTAGCAGCGGCCAGCTTATTAATAGGGCTAGAGAAGAACTGTCTCCTATGTTATTTTAAGGGTCAGATCTAGAGAACAGGAAGGGATTTTTAACACCAGTGAAAATGTTTAATTGATGTATGTTGCTTAGAATTACATTTCCTTTCATTTGGGGGGGAGGACCTTTTTAATCATATATGGGTTGGACAGTTGTACCTTATATAAGTAATAGGGCCCTGCAGGGCCCTTTTTGCCTCAGGCCTTGTCAGAAATAAATATAGTCCTAAGGCATTCCGTAAACCAGGACTGACACTGTTCTGGACTGATAACTAGCATAAAAAGCATTAGTGTCCTACAGATAATATCCATAATCTGCATTATAAGAGATGCATGGCAGGGCAGTGAAATACATTGTGGGCTCCCACTGAAATGCATTAAAATGATGATTATTCAATAATTTTTTGCAGGCTGAACAGTTGAAGCTCATACAGAAGGAAACCTTCCATTTCTGTCTGCCCATAAAAAAAAAAAAAAATAGTGTATAAATAAGATATTTAGTGATTTAGGGTAGCCCTATATCTAAAAGGCAAATTGCTATTATTATTAGTACTATTGCAGGTATGGGATCTGTTATTCAGAATGCTCAGGACTCGTATAAGGGATCAAAAAATCATGTAAACATTAAGGGGCAGATTTACATAGGGTCAAATATCGAGGGTTAATTAACCCTTGATATTCGACCATCGAAGTTAAATCCTTCGACTTCGAATATCGAAGTCGAAGGATTTAGCACAAATAGTTTGATCGAACAATCAAATGAAAAATCATTTGATCGAATGATTAAATCCTTCGAATTGTTTGATTCGAAGGATTTTAATCCATCGATCGAATAATTTTTCTTCGACCCAAAAAAGCTACTAAAGCCTATGGGGACCTTCCCCATAGGCTAACATTGACTTCGGTAGCTTTTAAGTGGCGAACTAGGGGGTCGAAGTTTTTTCTTAAAGAGACAGTACTTCAACTATCGAATGGTCGAATAGTCGAACGTTTTTTAGTTCGAATCGAAGGTCGAAGTCGATGGTCGAAGTAGCCAAAAAAATTTGACGTTTTTTTCCTCTATTCCTTCACTCGAGCTAAGTAAATGGGCCCCTAAATAAACCCAATAGGATCATTTTGCCTCCAGTAATGATTAATTCTATCTTATTTGGGATCAAGTACATTTTACTGTTTTATTATTACAGAGAAAAAGGAAATGTTTTTGAAAAATGAGAATCATTTGATTAAACTGATGTCTATGGGAATGCCGTAATTCGAAGCTTTCTGGATAACAGATCCCATACCTGTATTATAAAAATCAGGACACAGGGGCAAACCTTATTAATATTTTATGTGAACAAAGTGATTATACAGGCAAGAATCTGCTATTGACACAGTGCATTAATGAAGTTGTGTGACTGACCCAATAACAAGCCTGACTCCATCACTCAGTACAAACCTGGTTTTACTGACATATAATGTTTAGCACTTTAATGCCCATCTCAATAGTGTCAGAGCGGGAGAGTATATAATGGGTCAGAGCCTTATCAGCCAGTCTTACATTATTTCCATTGGAAACATGATTTATATAGACTGAAGGACATAGAATAATTATGCAGTTAGGCTCATTTGAATAACAGGTACCTGGGAAATGCAGCAAATTTGCATTTGACCTTCAGAATCTGGCTTATATTAGTATGTGCTACATATTAAATGGTACCCTTAACTTTTCTTATTTACAGTATATGTGTATACTGTGTATATATATATATATATATATATATGTGTGTATATATATATATATATATATATATATATATATATATATATATATATATATATACATACATACATGCGCAGGGAATGTATTTGTGGTTTTTGAATTATTTTGCAATAACTCATTTTCAACAATCTGATTACTAGGGTCCAAATTACCCTAGCAACCATGTACTGAAGATAAATTATACAAAGTAATAATAACAATACATTTGTAACCTTATAGAACATTTGTTTTTAGATAGGGTTACTGACCACCATTTGAAAGCTGCAAAGTGTCCGAGGAAGAAGGCAAATAATTAAAAAAACAAAGTAAAAGAAAAAAATAAGCTGCTTAGAATGAGCCATTATGTAACATGCTAAAAGTTAGTGTAAAGGAGAACCACCCCTTTAAAGTGGGGTTCCCTTCCAGAGAGCTGTTTAGATGAGAAGTGCTTGGTGAAGCTATATTACCGGGGATCCATTATCTGGAAATCCATTATCTAGAGAGCCAGAATCCAGAGACCATCTCCCATAGACTCCACTGCTCAAATAATTAAAAAAAAAAAAATTTTCCCTGTAGTAATAAAACAGTATCTTGTAAGTTGTCCCAGCTAAATAATAATAATATAATTCATCCTTATTGCATGTGAAACAAGACAATTGGGTTTATTTTAATGTTTCCACTTTTTTGGTAGTTTTAAGATATGACAATCCAAATTGCATAACGATCCATTATCTGAGCATTCTGGATAACAGGCCCCATACCTGTATTAGGTTTCATAATAGTTTGGCCTCATCCAAACGAGAAACAGCATTTAGACAAACTGTCATGAAATCTAATGGTGTGGTATGGTATGGTATAGGTATGGGACCTATTATCCAGAATTCTCATGGCTGATCTGATATCCTCAGTGCATATTGTTTGTGGGGAATCCTGAGGGTGGTAGTAGTTCCAGGGTTCAGTCAGCAGGTTGCGTCAATAGGTGCAGAACATTTGCACCCAAATGCTAAAGCAGTTTTAATGCAGGTCACCAGATGTCCAATTTATGATAATTGTAGCCTCAACATGCATCTGATTCACAAGTACTTTCACAAATGTTTACGTTTCGACATATCACCTGTTATGGCGGCAAGCAAAACAATGTGCACTGCAGCGGTGATGCTTGAATTGATGCATAAAAGGGTGCACTGTGGTTAAAGAAACATAGAAATTAGTTTCCAAAAATGCATTTTCAGCGAACATAATGGTGACGTTGAAACTGTGATGATTTTTTATTTTTACCCTTTTATAAATATGTCCCTATGTATTTCCTGAGTATGGAACATAGAAGAGGAGGAGGAGTGCCAGAGGAACCTTCATGGTTAGTAGTGGCAGCTGGAGGGGGTCTGGATTTATGGCTATAGGGCTGATGGCTTTAGAAAGCTACATAGCAGCCCTGTTATATGATATTTCATAAACATATTCATTATGGTCTTAAGATGACCTTTGAGTAAAAAAAAATGCTTTAGGCATTGGCAGTATTACTAATAACCTGGCTGGGTAACTTTGTAGAACAGATGCTTCCCAATGAAACAGGTTACCTTAATTATTACGAGCTGAAATCCATCCAATTCAACTGCCCAAAGTGCTGTCGTTTTTCTTTCTTAGGCTTATTTGGCAATGAAAACAGTAATATTACCAGTAAGGTGGCCTTCCAAACCCTGAAGCTGAAATATATTGGCCATATTCGAGCCATATCTCACATGAAATCAACACAAGTGAAAGTTTTTCTTCATCCCTTTAGGATATTGCTGTAAAACCCTGCCTTTAAATGAACTTGCTGCAAAACCTCCTGTCACCATAAAAATGGCTGACAAATGCATGTGATCAGGGGTGTACGCATTTTCAGTGCAAGTCTACAAGTCTATGGGGGGGGGGGAAGAGTTTGGTGCTCTGACTTTGTGATGGCCCTACGGCAGCTTTTGCCTTGACTATTAATAAATGTGGGTGCTTTTGGCCTGTTGTACCATAAATAGTGACTAGTCAAGGATCATATATGCTCTTTGGTTAACTAGCAGTCTGAGGCTTTCCTCATGCTTGGTCTCATAAAAGACATGGGGAATGGCTATGGTTTAAGTTTACAAGGCCAATAATGAAGTGACCAGGAAGGCCTGCTGCCATTGAGACTACCTCAGATTTAAAATAGGCATTTCCGATACATAGCCGTCAAAACTGCCCCCAATGACCCAATAAATGGTCAGGGCCAAAAGAGTCGGGTATCCTACCATTGCCTAGGACAGAACTCTTTTGTGTGCCTTCCCCTAGTTCAGTCCATCATCCCTACACTGCTGCTAGCAATTGCATCCCTCCCCCTCCCCCGTGGTGTCACTGCATAGTGACTGTCTATGCATCTTAAAGCTGCCCTAGTCTGGGCCTGGCCCACATGACCTTTCCTAATCTGGTGGCTACTGGACCTCCCTGACACTGTTTAAAGGAAAACTAAAGCTTAACTAAAGAAATAGCATAGACATGTTGTAAATTATGTTTTGTGCTTCTGTACAAGCCCAAGGCAACCACAACCCTTTAGCAGGGAAGATCTGTGTCTCCAAAGATGCCCCAGTAGCTCCCCATCTTCTGATTCACTGCACATGCTCTGTGCTGCTGTCACTTACTGAGCTTAGGGACCCACTCACAATATACAGTACACATAGAAATGTCACAATATAAGGCTGATGAGTAATTAATACAGATAATTACTACATGGCAGCACAGAAACCAGTAGCATCTCTACACGCCAACCCAATTTTCTGCTTGATAATTTGTGACAACCCCTAAGCTTAGCTTCTCAACAGCTGCTCAGAGTCCAATGAGCATGTGAGTGTCTCAGACACTTTCCAAGATGGTGACCCCCTGTGACAAGTTTGAAGTCCTGGATCATTGCTGCTATTGACAAGCTGAAACTTTAGGTTGGTGCAATAAGGTCATTATATAAAAGATGGCATTTTTAGCCATAGTTATTTTAAGGGATTAGTTTTCCTTTAAGTTTCTCAACCTAACATTTTTTTGCAACCAACACGCACAAGCTATGCGTCACTGACAGACCCCACCTGCTCTAACTGGCTCATTCCAGTATGAGACAAACAGCAATGGGTTGCATTAGCAAAAAGGTTAGGTTGAAGAAGCACCCAAATAAAGCATTTATATCTATAAGAATATAATAATAAAAGCTGTAAGTATTATGCTTCCATTACATTGGAATGTTTTTTTTTTTTATAATAGCGGCTGTTGCCTTTTACACATCGGAGAGCTGTATCTGTTTTAAATGCAAACCCATCCCCCTCTATATTAATAAACTATAACAATGTGATTTGGGTGAGAAAATCTCTCCGCTCTCTCTCTGTCTCTATCTCTCTCTCTGCTCTCTCTCTTTTTCTAATTGGTATAAGCAGTGAAATCTGACGCAGCCCCAGAAGACTAACACAGCAGAACTGAGCTGGATTTTCGAAACCCTTACTAACGCTACACTGTGCTGCACTTCCCAATATTTTCCTAGGTGAGTTTCTCCTGCTATCAGTTATAATAAAGCATCCGCTTTGCCAGTAGCAATGCATCTATCCCAGCTGGGTAACCCGCTGCAACATTTATATCTCCTGTAAAAACAAACACAAATCAAACGAGTGGCTAGGTTTCTGCCGCTCTCATTTGTCACTGGAGCAGCAGAAATCATCTGCTCCCATCACCTGCTATAAACTGGTGAAAATTAGCAGATCGATTGGGGAAACATGGAGGATTATTCAGCAGTTTTATTGCGGGTGCAGGAAACCCCACCTTGTGATCATGAGGTATGGGTGGGATGTGGCCGCTATCAGGATTTGCAACAGGAGATAAGTACTTTAGAAACTGATAGGTTTACAGGGGAAGTCCCCCTTTATATACATTTTTAATATGTTATAGATTGGCCTTCCTGGGTTTAGACTACAACTGAAAATGCTGCCTAGCCTGGTGAAAACGCCTGAGCTTCTGTTGTATCTTTCAAATTTCTTCCTGATAGCTATGGTAAAGCTAGGGTAAATATGTGGTTGGCAGTTAGAATTCTAAGCTTGGGAGATAACACACTGTTGTCTACATTATCTTGATAGTTAACTTTAAGGCAAACTAGCCCTACAAAGAGTAAGGTCTCCAATGTGTAACTGCCCTGGGAGCCCCCACTGAGCAGAACTTAGTAGGACCTAATATGAATAAAAGGGCAAGAAGGTTGACAGCAGGACAATTTGGCAAACAGTGACTAAAGGCCATTGTTTAGATAGTCCTATAACCTATTTTATACAAAGTCTGTTTTGCTGTTGGCCATACAACCTCTAAAGCCCAGATAATCACCTTTGTTGTTCTCACATACACACTATAACTCTACAGTAACAACTATTTCTGGAAAACCGCTCAAAACTGTACATAATCCACTTTTATTTCCATTCTACTGTGCCCGTGGGGCTGTGCCAACAATTGAGCAGCTTGAGGGTTTCTGTGAAAATTGGAATCTTATGGTGCTGAATATTTCACCGCTTGTGCAGATTCCTGGAAGAGATAGTGTAGTACATCAATTCTGGGGCAGGGACATTTCCCTTCTATTACTGTTGTACTGTGGGTATATATCCCATGTATTATACATTCAGCCCTAGTATCCACTGGACCTTAGATTCTGGGATTTTGCCGAACCCTAAAAAGCAGGGTTTGGTGCATCCCTGCTTTTGAGCAACCTAAAACCTTAAATTAAAAAGATGTGAGTTTTATATATTACAAATGTATTACAGAGCATTTGGCAGGGATGGATAGCCATCAGTTCCCAAATAGCCAATGAGCCATAACTCTTAGTTTCCAAAAGTTACCGGAAGATGGTGGTAACATGAATTCTGTTATATTACGTGCATATTTCTCTTATTATTCTTTTTATGGAAGAGAATGGTCAGAGTATATACTGTGTATATATATATATATATATATATATATATATATATATATATGGTCAGAGTATATACTGTATATATATATATATATATATATATATATATATATATATATATATATATATATATATATATATATATATATATAGAATAAGAAGGATCAGCACTCACTGTATTGATGTGAAGAAAAATTCGCTGTTTATTGTTTACATCATAATCATAGGATTATGATGTAAACAATAAACAGCAAATTTTTCTTCACATCAATACAGTGAGTGCTGATCCTTCTTATTCTATGTATCTATGTATTCTATGTATCCTGAATTTGATCGTGCACCACGAACCATTTAAATGATCGGAGTGCTGGTACTGCGGGACTATATATATATATATATATATATATATATATATATATATATATATACATATATATATATATTCCAAAAAAAGAACCAGCAACACCGGGGTATTTTTCAAATCAAAAAAACGTGTACTAAATAAAGCATGTCATAGCCCATGGCTATGACATGCTTTATTTAATACACGTTTTTTTGATTTGAAAAATACCCCGGTGTTGCTGGTTCTTTTTTGGAAAATGTATGTAAGTTTTAACCGTGCAACTGGGTGAAGTTTGGAAGCGGTGTGCCGCCCATTACATCACTATATATATATATATATATATATATATATATATATATATATATATATATATATATATATTTATATATATATATATATATATATATATATATATATATGTATTCACACATCCTGATTTTTCTCCCTTATAAAGTTCCTGTAGTGTGGTTATTGGATATTTGTAAATATATATACATTGGTTGCCGGCACTCACCTCCGCCATTCGGTAATTTCGCTGGGTGCTAACCAAATTCAATTTAAAGTCCAGAAATGTCTTAAGAAATAATGTAAAAAATTTTATTGTTACATACGAGACTGACGTTTCGGCCCCCTCCGAGGCCTTTCTCAAAGTGTCTAATCAATTGTGAAAAAGCCATATATACAAAAGTTGGCGGTAAAATAGACACACTGAAGCTGACGTATTAAAATCATCACCGAAATGCGACTATGTTTTACATATCACTCATTAAAAACATGTCGGTATAAAAAATATATGCATAACTTAAAATCAATTGCAGCTATTGATATTCTCCACATTTAGGGGCCGATTCATGAATTTCGGGTGAAGGATTCGAATAAAAAAAAATTCGAATTTCGAAGTATTTTTTGGGTACTTCGACCATCGAATTGGTTAAATTCGATCGAATTCGAACGATTAGAAGTAAAAATCGTTCGACTATTCGACCATTCGATAGTCGAAGTACTGTCCCTTTAAAAAAAACTTCGACCCCCTACTTCGGCAGCTAAAAGCTACCAAAGTCAATGTTAGGCTTGCCTGTGATTTTTTGATCGAAGGATTTTCGTTCGATCGTTGGATTAAAATCCTTCGAATTGTTCGATTCAAAGGATTTAATCGTTCGATCGAACGAAAAATCCTTCGATCGATCGATCGCAGGATTTGCGCAAAATCGTTCGACTTCGATATTCGAAGTTGTACGATTTTAGTTCCCAGTCGAATATCGAGGGTTAATTAACCCTCGATATTCGACCCTTCGTGAATCGGCCCCATAAAGATTACACACATTCATCTGGTAAAAACACGATACTTTGCAAGTTTGTTTCACTACAGTAGTTTAGCTGTCATTTACTGCTACCTTATCACAATAATAAACTATGTTGCAAAAACGTATCAAAATTAAGAGATAATATAATAGGCCTGCTTTGGAGTATATATATATATATATATATATATATATATATATTTTTTTTTTTTTACTTAAACTCAGTGTTCAGCTGCACAGTTTCCAGAAACATCAGTCATTTCAGCTCGTGCTGCTAATAACTGTTTCCCATGCGGGCGATTGTGTTCCCAGCTTCTTCATGTCACTGCTATAAAGTGCTGGATGTCTGACACCGTCTCCTATGAATTACACACTACAGTGGCACATATGTATTGTACAGTCTGTGTAAGGCACAAAAGCCTTCATGGAAGGAACAGTCACTGCAGACACATGACAGTTATAGTTGTAATTCTGCTGGAGCTGGAGAGCATCTGCTTGGACTTATCTGGTTACAAATTCTATGGAGTCCCTTCCATGGAGGACCATGTTTTGATGAAGAATAGTGAAGAATCAAAATGACAGATGGCAATACATACACAGGTTGTAATTTTACAAGCTTAGTACAGGTCATGTCATGAAAAGCAAAATAATCCGATTTGCCCTATCATATACTGCATACCCCTCTGTAAAAAGATTACACGGATAACAAAAAAAAGAGACTTTTTATATCTTTTAATACATTTTATGTATTTATCTCTTTCATTGAATTATCGTGGTTGGGAACCGAGAAAGTAGAAATGAGAAATAAAATCCTGTAGTTCTTTGCAGGTTATTTTTCTTCTTTTATTCCAAGAACAATTGCTTCTATTTAGTTTTTCTCATTAAAGGAGAAGGAAAAAAAATCAGATCATAAACTCGATTGACTTCAGGGGCAGAAAGCAGCTTAGTAAATACAAATCCTCTATTTGTGTGTGTGTGTTTTTCCACAATAATTGCCTTGCTGCGTATTTAGCTTATTATGACTGAAGTGGGATCCTAATTTGTATTCCGTGAATTTGATGTTCTGAAGCCGTTCTCTCTCTCTCTCTCCTTCTCCAGCCTGCTTTGTGCACTGCGTACCTTTTTTTTGTGGGAGGACATCTTTCTTCCACTGCCAGTGATGTGGTAAACATTAACTCCTGGATCCGATACAGTGTAACTGGGGGTGGCATAAAGGATAGCGCTTCCATTGCCCTCATTGCCCTGTTGTGGCAAAACCCTAAAATGTCTGTATTCAAATCCCGAATTAAAACAGGCAACAAAGCTAATATATATATATAATATATAGCATTATATAAAGTTACATAGTTGCACAAACTGAGTCTGTGATCTGGGTGCAAACTGAAAAATATCTAAAGAAAAAGGTAAAAACTCAGGGTATTGTATAATATTTGTATAATATGCAAAAAAATTTGATTTTATTTGATGTTTCCGTTCTAAACCAGGACCTTTATGCTATTCCTGACGAAGGTCCTAGTTTAGGACCAAAGCGTAGAATAAAATCTCCTTTTTTTTATGCATATTATACAAGTATGGGATCCATTATCCGGAAACCTGTTAATTATAGAATCCATAGACTCCAAATAATACACATTTTTAAAAATGATTTCTCTGTAATGATAAAACTGTACCTTGTACCTGGTCTCAACTAGGATATAATAAATCCTTATTCGAGGCAAAACCAGCCTATTGGGTTTATTTAATATTTAAATGATTTTTTAGTAGACTTAAGGTATGAAAATCCAAATTACAGAAAGATCTGTTATCCGGAAAACACCAGATCCAAAGCATTAACAAGTCTCATACCTGTAATAAAACAGTACCTTGTACTTGATCCAAGCTAAGATCTAATTAATCCTTATTGGAAGCAAAACCAGACTATTGGGTTTATTTAATGTTTACATGATTTTCTAGTAGACTTTAGGTATGAAGATCCAAATTACTGAAAGTTCCATTATCCTGAAAACCCCAGGTCCTAAGCATTCTGGATAGTGGGTCCCATACCTGTATTATCATAGCAAATCTGGGAGCGGTGCAGTAGTTAAACACCATAGGTTACAGTGGTAAGAGCCTCATTTAACCTGAGTTATGCTAGTCAATAAGAAGCCGCCCTAGTTGTGAAAAAATGGAGCGTAAAGAAAGACAAGAGTTAATAACTAATGCCTTATGAATGCGTGGTTTCCTTGGAAGTCTCAATACTTGCAGCTGTGTGCAGGGATTGAGGGAAGTAATTTGGTTCATGAAGACTTTTATGCTTTCCTTTTTACCGGGCGTGCTAGATCTTGTTTAGCAGAATATCAGTATTTTCTGGGTGCTGGTGCACTTTAGACATTACCAATTTTATATTCTACTTCCCCTAAGAAAGATCATCTTAAAAAAAAAAAGTTATCTTTTATGCAAAGTAAAAGACCTGCGGTTATTTCCACATACACGTACATATATAATTGCTGAACTACAGCATTTTGGGCTCTGTAGCAGGAGGGTAGGACCGGGTGCAGGAGTGTCGCTCCAAGCAGTGAGGTCTAGGCATTTATTTAAAAAAAAGCATATGAGGACCTTATTAACCAGTTACCAATTATTTAGAATAGAGTTAGAATGGGGTACCTGGCCACCCAGTCCACTCCAGTACTTACTTCAGTGTCAATCAGGTCACAGTAGAATGCCAGGGAAAACAATTCACGGCCATCTTTGATTTTTGCCACTGGTGACCTGCCCAACAGGATCAGGGCCCACCGGAATATTTCCAGGTGTCCTAGTCCCACCCTGATCCAGAAACCCTTTATCCTATATATGGCACTTTCATTTTCTACAGAGTCTTATTTAAACATAGTTATTGCTGATTTTCTATTCTTCTTTATAATAAGACAGTAGGCCTCATTTCTCTATCACTTAGCAGCCATGAAGACCTTGTGTCTGTTGGTCCAGCACTTTGATGCAAGATACAAATCCAAGGGGCAAATTCACTAACCTGCGGAGTTGCGCTAGCGTAGGCTTCGCCACACTTCGCCAGGGCGCCGCTAATTCACTAAAATCCGAAGTTGCGCTCAGGGATAATTTGTCAAGCAAAGCAAAGTTACGCTAGTGATACCTAATTTGCATACAGCGCCAAGTTAAAGTACAATGGACGTATATGTAGCAGCAAATACATTACACTTCACAAGCCTGGGAAAGCTTTATAAAATAAAATAGAGTTGTTATATTGCCCTATACATGTGCCCACTGTATAGGTGCCATATGTTAGGAAATGTAGGGGGGAAGGAGGGTACCCCAAAAAAAATTTACGATCTTTTTCAGCCTATCACCCTTAAAAAAGGAAAAGATGCCAGCGTTTTTTGGGACTTAGAAAAAATGTCAACTTTTTTTGAAGCAATCCCTATCTACTCTATTGCACTTCACCTGGTCTCAGTTGGCGAAGGCAAGTCTGGCGTAAGAGGTAACGTTCAGTAAAATGCGCAAGTTAGTGAATTAGCGTAGTTACGTCCCTTCGCCATAGCGCAACTTCGCCTGGCGTAAGGGTCGCTAGCGAATTTACGCCAGCACCCGTTAGTAAATCGGCGAAGTAACGAAATGATGTCACGCTGGCGAATTTGCGCTAGCGTTAGGCGCTTCGCACTTTAGTGAATTTGCCCCCAAGTATTATGTACTGTACTTAATAAAGATATCTTGCACCCATTGGTACTCTTTAGCTTGAGTACCTATGGGTACTACGCTCATTGGAGGGTGCAAGTTTGGCATAAAACAAAAAAAAATGCCCCTCTATTAATAACTAAACTAGCATAAATCCATCCTGATGGTAAAACAAATCTATTAGCATTTTTAGTGGCCTTGGAATGGAGCTCTGTAGTACGGATTATCTAGAAAGTCCCAGGTCCTAAGCGTTCTGGATAATAGATTCCATCATTATGGAATAATGCAGTAGAACACAGAGGTGCTGATAGAAAAGGAAATAAGGTAGGGATAGGGTGTACTGTGAGAGTAGCATGTGCCAAGTCTGAGCTAGCAAATTCCAGTATTATTCTGGCTGCTTTGGGTGACGGCATTCTTTATAAATGTAGTAGAATTTGCTTCGAAGCACGATTAGAATAGAACATTAACAACCAAGTTTGCCAGTTATTCACTCACTTAAGCTATTTAAATGCAGTCCTTAGTGTTTGATCACGGTTGGTATATGTATGGGAGGTGCTTTTTCCCGCTATTGCTTACGTATCCCTCCCGAGACTGAGCTGCACACAATATAAGGAAAGAGGAATTTATTATCTTTTAGCCATCTGCAGACTCAGTGAGATGAATGTACAACCCATTAATCTTAATGCCGGAGACACCATTTCACCTGCTCTGTTTGCTGACCAAATTGAGACAGAGGTGCTGGTCTGCTGGACTAACTGCAATGCCAAAAAACGCAATTATGTCCCTTGTTTCCTAGCTATAGTTTAGGATTGAGACTAACTGCACACTCGGATCTTCTGTAAGCACTCCTATATATCTAGCGGCATTAATTATGTTCCATGTTATTCTCTGCAGATGCGTTTTTCTCATTATTTGCCAATTAGCGGATATAGGGCTTGTATAAATGGGGCCTTTTGCTTCTCTCACTGCTGTACATTAAATAGCTGCTATATAAAACTGCCCATGGCATGCAGAAAACAGGGTTGCACATATTGCTTGCTGGCAGAGGGTTAAAATAGCTCTTCAGCCTTTTGAGAAGCTGCAGATACAATCAAACCTGTATCTTCTATTAAAGTTTTGTTTGTATAGATCTATCTGTATCTTCTGTATCTCTTATATCTGTCAATTTAAAGGGGATGCAAACCGAAAAAATGCATTTTAATAAATTCAATTGTAATTCTGAGCAACTTTCCACCGCATATTCATTAATGACAATTCAGTGGTTTAAAAAGTTATTTGCAGAATATTATAGCCTCTTTCTGCACGGGTGATTCTGTCTCTTGAAACAATGTAGCTCAAGTCAGCCTTGAAGGCTTCTTCGCAGATCTGTTCATCCACTGGTTTCTGTTTCATAGATTCGAGAGTCAGAAGCACTAGTGCATATAATAGAAAGGGACAGGCACAAAATGCCGTCAGATAGCAGTTATATTTACAAGTAAGTTTTAAGCCATTGAAAATGTATTTCTGTTGTATGGTTGCTTTGCATTATAGTTTTTTTAAAAATTCTTCATTCTGATACCGATGTAGCCAATGTCCTCTTTCTTTGCAAACTCTGCATTCCAGTTAGTGAGTGACGCTGGAATCAAAAGCAGCAGGAGTCACTTTGGTACACCATAAAAATGACTCGGGTTTCCCCAAAAATATTTCTGTGATGTAGCCAACTGTGTAAGGATACACCACACTGGGAAGAAATTTCGTAGTGTAGATGGTTTCCCAGCATGCTCTAAGAATATGAAGAATAACAGAGGCTGTGTTTACTGAGGATAGAAAAATGACCTGTGGAAAAGGGGTGGTGCAGGGAATGAGGTCTCTATCCTGCAAGAAGGAATAATGAATTTAGGATTGTACAGCTGAGAGATCTAAGGAAAAAGATTAAAAAATTAGGGATGCACCGAATCCAGGATTCGGTTCAGGATTCGCCCTTTTTCAGCAGGATTCGGATTCGGCTGAATCCTTCTGCCTGGCCAATCCGAGTCCTAATTTGCATATGCAAATTAAGGGCGGGGAGGAAAATTGCATGACTTTTTTTCCCCTTCCAACCCCTAATTTGCATATGCAAGATAGGAATCAGGTTCAGTATTTGGCTGAATCTTTCGCAAAGGATTCGGGGGTTTGGCCGAATAGTGGATTCCGTGCATCCCTAAAAAACATGTTAAACATTTTGTCATTTTCCATTGCCCCAATAGTGGCTGAGGCATTATTCATGAGCAGGTTTCATATATATGGACACTGCCAGTAAGCTAGCCTGTTTTGGTTTGAGAGGAATGAACTGTTATTTGTTTGTTACATATGCTATGTAAAAGTGAAACATGCCCGGTTTTGTGGAATACCCTGCTGTGAATAAAACACAGGTGAATGTCTGCTGTCTCTTTAATTTGAAAAACCTATGGGCACTTCTGAATGCATTTTCTCAATAGCAATAACACATTTTAAAAATAAAGATATAAGAGCGTAGTTGGAGGGGGGAGTTTAGCTCTAGTTTAAAGCGAGCAACGGACAGATGAGACTTGTTGGCTGCTAGTTATAGTTCTGCAGCAGCTGGAGTGTTGCCGGACAGCTATCCTTGGAGTATTTTGTTTCATGCAGCCTTGTTTTGCTAGCAATGAACTAAGGAAGGGGCAACATGAATATGAAGATAATTTAGAAAGCTGAGTGTTTGAATCAGGAGGGCAGCACAGCTTTGTGTAATACATGTTGTACAATTTCAAACCAGCAGGTCTAGTGTTTGTAGCTTCTCCTTGGCATGCGTATGCATCGATTTCCCCTCCCGGTGTTCATCTGCTCTGCTCTCTGTTATTTATTTACATATGCACATGCATTGTGATCATCACGGCTAAGAATCAATTCAGGCTGCATCTTTCAATCACCCAAGATCCTTATAAGGGCTCTTACAGATGAGCGTTTGAAGCTGCGTTCCCTGCTTTCCGTTTTTATGCGTTCAGCCGCAGGGGAGCGCAGAAGTAGACGCATTCAGCTTTTTTTCAATGGGGCTGTACTCACACAGGCGCATGTAGGCGCCAAACGCAGGAAAAATGCAGCATGTTGCGTTTCAACCTGCATCCGGATCCTACATGCGCCCTTATACAAGGAAATCTTTATATATAAAAAGGTGGTTTTAGCAGATGTATGTATATAAAGCAGTAAGCCTGTCCCGTGTGCTTGTGCAGCTACAAACAACAAACCAGTTTAGATTAGTGGTCTGCAGAGCTTGCAGAACTGAAAAGGCCAAGTTGCAACTGGCTCATTGACATTGATAATCTGACCCTTTAATCGACCTTGAGGAACATATCCTTGACAGTTGCCCTATACATATGGCCATTCAGAGCAGTAATTTATTTTTAGTGACATGAACTGGACAAAGTACTTTAGCTTCTTGTTGACACTAATGAAGGCAGTAAAATGCGATGGCACGTTGGTAGTGCTAATGCGTGTAATTAGGATTAGAGGAAAAATGGGGTTAATGTTAGTAATTATGTTGAAAATGGGCATATTGTCTTTCACTTTAAATAAGACATGTCACATGAATGACATGGGGGCGGTAATAAGTTGGTAAAGTTATTGATGGGTACATACTTTAGGTGGGGGACCTGCATATATTCCGAGGAGGAAGATATACTTCTTTTTAAGGCATTTTACTATGCTGTAGTTTTATAGTAACATTCATATTTATTGGAACTGGTTACTCAAGTAGTAAGCAGTAAATGGGATCCCTCTAAATGGATTATATTGGGGGCCCTGGTAGAGAGGCTCATTCATGTGTCCTTGTTTTGACATGATTATTCTGAAACAAAGGTTCCCAAACTATGGAGCTGACCCTCCCCCGGGGGATTTGAAGCAGTGTCATTATGGCTTCTGCCTGAAGGCCAGTTTGGGTGAGAACTTGGGAGAATGAGTGTTTGCTCTCCTAGATACACCTCAAAGCCCAGCCTGAAGTTCTGTTAGGGTGGGATTTGAGGTGAATATGTATTTGCTGTCCTAAATACAGTAACTATGGCTGCATCACTGAAACAATGATATCTGTTCTCATTTCATGAACTAACTGGGAGGCCTGGCCAAAGCATGGACCATCAAGTGGAGCTTGAACTGAACAATTTTGACAACTACTGCTCTAAAATGAATCATAGATTAGATTTAAGATGTCACATTTACAAAGTTATAGCCATTGGCTTACTGGGGTTACTTGGTTTTAGTTGACATTCATGGTGTGGTCCAAAAGGTTTCAGTTTAGATGCGAGCACTGCTAGGCAATATTTTTCGTCATCTATTGATCTCCAGCTGCTACAGCCTCTACAATTGGGATACACTTATAATAATGAATCAAGAACAGTGGATCCATGGGTCTTTTTGAAGGTTGCCATTCTGGTTTCAGGAGGTTTGGTGCCTTTCAATTTCTCTGCTGAAGGGATAGTGCACTCTAAGGGTTAATATGGCATGATTAGTTCCAAGGTAAGCTCCACATAACGCTTGAGGGAGGTACAGCTGCATTACAGTTCTGTTCTCCGGTAACGTTGTGTCCCTGTGCTATCCTGTAGTATAATCGTGCAGACACTGGCAGGCAAATCACGGGGGTTTCTGCTTCAGTGAGCAGTAATCAGTACACCTGCCTGAAACACAAGACTCTGCTCATTGTCAGGTACAGAGGAGAGATCTAGAGGCTAAGCAGTAATGGGACACAAGGTACCAGAGCAGCATGAATCTGAACATTAGCTTTCTGTCGCCTACAATTTCTGCACAATGACATCTTAGTTGCCAACACCTGTTATCCGCTCTGGTACTAACTGATTCTCATAAACGCGCTCTTCCCCTCGGAAACATGATATTGCCTTTTAAGTTTGGTGATTTATCCACACGTTGCGCAGAGTAGCCCAGTGCAATCATTCTAAATACAGCATTCTGAGAAATAGTGCCCAGCCCTTGATGAGTGCTTCACTCGGAAATGTTTTTTCTCTCTATGAGATCTCAAGTCCAAGTTGACGAACTACAGCCTTTAGTATCAACGTACCACTGAATCATAGGGGATGTGGTTTCTGCATCACAGCATGCAATATTCAAATATGTCATCTAATCCCCATGACATTGGGGTCAGAATGACCAGGTCCTAGATCCTGAACTAATTCCTCTTCACTCTAAATGCTAAAAGGTTTCAAAAATGCCCAAAGTGGATCATTATCACCCTAGTGACATGAGTTCAGTTGACATCTCTGGACATGGCAGCTTCCATCCCCTATGAATAAACATGAAATTAAAGATTTAGAATGTTCCCTGTACACTGTATTGCATTTACAAAACTTGTATCACAAAGAAAATTTTGATTCTACTTTAACCTTGTCATGCAAAGCACTTTAGCATCATGACCTATACAGGTCCTGACCTATAGTCGCAAATTGGTTCTAGACAACATGGACTTGTGTTACCCCACGAATACAGTGCTGTCTATGCTCGGCAGCTATGTATTCATGGGGGGCAGGAGTGAGGGCAGCACTTAGGCATTCATAGATGTTCTCTGCCCCCACAACTTGCACGTTATTTGGAAGAGCAAGTTAGGCCTGACCCTTGACAATAGAAACATATTGGGGAGAAAAGGGAAGGGAGAGGAGGGAATGTAAGAGGCATCTGCTTTAAAATTGTTAATATTTTAGCTGCAGGTGCTTAGCATCTTGCTCTATCCCAGATAGACTCTTGTGGTGCATCAGACTATGGGTGATCTTGAGCTGAACGTCTGTTTGTATGAGAGCACAGCTGGCACTGAAGTAAAAAGGCTCCTTTACTTGTTTAGCAGTGAAGATGCAAGCACCATTTGCCCGTATTTTTCTTATGCCTGGCACAGTGCTGTTCAGATTATTGGTATTGAAGGAGACCACTGGGTATATGCAGTAATGTGTAAGATCTCTAGCTCTTGCCGTATTCTGTGGGCCCTAGGGTTGTGTTCTTTAAAATGTCAAATCTCTGCAGCTTTTTAAAGTGTCCCCAAAGAATAACTGTGTAAAACAGCAGAGATAAGAGAGGTAAGTCTTTTTACCCCTTATTATATATCCCCACCGCTAATTTTCTGTAAAGGGGATCTGTCACTGGCCATTTAGCATTTCAGTAGGAGCTGCACTGTACAGCCCATGCTGGGTCTCTTAGCATTATTTGTATTAACAGTAATATTGAATTGTGCAAGACAGGCTGCACTCATTGCTCACATGGTTGACCTAACAGCTGTCGGCTAAAGTTTTTGTAAATCAGTTCCCAACACAGGGCCCAAGTCACTTGTCCGTCCCCAAGGACCAAGTGCAATAGCTGTTGTCTACATTCTGGCTCATGTATCAATAACGGTGCAGGATGCATAGTCAACTCACCAGTGTGCCTCCTTCACATTTTGTGCATTATACTGATGCTCCAGATCAAGCACAATGTAGTTTGCTATTAAGATGTTGCAGTGAGCTCTATAATATTGAAGCTCAAGTTGCTACCTGCTGTAGTGTCTTTAAATGACTAGCTATGCTTCTAGCAAACAGTGGTATAACTTGTGTAGTCACCACTGTAAAAATCCAATTTTTTCCAAAAAGATGTCTTTATTTCACACGTATATATACAGAATATAATAATTGCTGTTAAGGTTTCATTTGGCCCTATGTATTTCTGGGCCCCTTGGCAATCCCCTATTATTAATCCTCTACAACAGGGGTCGCCACATTTAAATGTAAAACATGTTGGGGAGCAACACAAACACGCAGAAGACTGCTGGGGTCCCAATCATGGCTGGTATTGACTCTTAGTAGCCCCTGTATGGACTGGCAGCCTACAGGAGACTCTGTTTGGCAGTACACATGGTTTTCATGCAACTAAAACAAATAGATAACTTTTTGCACTTTTTTTAAGAGCACCACATCGCCATGTTGTTTCTGATTACCCATGTATCCCATGTGCCTACTAGGCAGGAACATTGTAATAATTTTGCAGAGTTTGCCCAGTTGGACACAAAGGATACTTGATTATCAGAAGCAAAATGGTGGTGCAATGCTCTTCAAGAAAGTACCATGGGCTTGTTCATCCTGCACCGACCTGTGGGACAAGGGTCTGCTTAACATATTGGCACCTGCCTGTGGCTTAACCTTTAACTGGAAGAGTTAACACTAGATATTTTTCTCATAATGACAATTATATTTCCTATTAATCAAGGTCACTTGATTTCCACCCTTAAAGTAGTGCACCAATAAAAGATGGAGATGGCAAGAAGCATTTGATTGACGGGAGATTGCCGGAATACTTTCAAAGGTGTTTTGTGTTGCTTCCATCTAGCAGCCCCTTGAAGTATTCCCTTTTAATTAATCAGGGACATGAATGTGAGTCTGCACTTTACATAAAAGCCCCTCTTTTACTTTATATCACTATTTCTTGTGACATTTCAAAAACATGTATAGATATATAGAAAAAAAAACCCTTAAGGTCATTCTGAAGTATCTTTTTTTCACAGTTTGATGAATTGTTAAAAATATATCCATATTTTTTTTTTTTTGTCCTGAACATTTTAATGTGATCAGATATTTCAGGTTTAATCAAAAGTTATTATGTTGGTCTCACAGTAAGACAGAAGCTATGAATAACTCGCCGATCCCCTTGCACATTGTTTCATTTCTTCCCAGCTCCCATTTTCTTTATTGTTTTATTAAAAAATGTTCTCATATTCTCTGTTCACTTCTCAGAGTTCTAAACCTCTGGATCCGGGAAAGCTGCCGAGAAGTTTAAATTCATAACAATCTAATTGAAAGTCCCCTTTGTCTTTGTTGGATCCTTAGATTGGTATATGTAATGGAACTTGACTAAAGTGGACTTTGGTGGAGATTTTTATATGAGTCCTATCAACTTCTTCCCTTGACATTTCAGCACTTAATTAACTGAACCAGAATAAGGTATTTACTGGGTAGGATACAGGTTCTGGGGCCTACTTAACCTTGTCCGTGTTACTTCTACAAGGTGCTATGGAACCCAAGAAGGACTCTTTTGAAGGATTTGATATCTCTTGTGGGTAAATATGTTTTGGCTGATCTATTCATATAATATAAAGCAGTTTTGCCCAAAATATGAGCCTAGCCTTCTTAGAGGAACCTGCAGTAGTGGTGGTGTGCTCAGCTTGAAAGACAGTTATGCTGAGATTTGGGGATAATGCCTACATGTACCTAAATAAACCCATCTGAAGGTCAGTTAGACTGAGATTTGGAGTGTGAATCATATTTTCTGCCAGGGTTGGATTGGGCCAGCAAAACACCAGTAGAAACTTGGTGAGCCCTCACCCCGCTGACCCAGACCTGCTCACAACCTAAAAAGCCTTGTAAGGTGCTGCCCTCTGACCTCCTACCCTGATTACAGGTGCAAAAAGAGGAAAGTATGCCCGGCGGAAGGGTTTTTTATATATATATACATATATATATAAGCAACAATCGAGAATGTAGTCTTGGATGCCTGGTTGCAGATCACAGGAATGACATATATATACAAAATTTTGTTGCATCCAATAGAGCTTTTGTTATTTTCACAAGTTCTGTGAGTGTGGCTTCTATTTGTCAGATTGTATATACTGTGTGTATATATATATATATATATATATATATATATATATATATATATATATATATATATATATATATATATATATATATATATATATATATATATATATATATATATATATATATATATATGGATAATGGATCCGATACCTGTACCTATGTTTTTGTTCTTGGAAACATAAGGGAGAATCTGCAGCCTAAGAGCCAAGACTGGAGGGGGTTATTCAGCATGGGGATGCAGCAGCACTTTCAAATTTTATTTAAAAAAAGCAAGTTAATTGGGGTGAAACTGATGAAATAATTAATAACGATAATTAAATATGTCTAGAGAGCATCAACTTCTCAAAGAACAGAAAAAAACCCTGTTAGGAAAGACATTTCAGGGACGGTACATCATTATTAAGCGTATAAAAGTATAGGCTTATATATTAGTGCCGTGGTAATTCTATACATAGCCTTAAGTCTGAATTTAATTCAGTGGTGCAGAGATGAGACACAGACACACACACACCGAGTACTCACAAACAATAAGATCACATACAATAAGATCACACATTGTCACTGAACAGAACAGATGCCAAAAAGATTTAACATTGATTAGGGGGGTTAGGGGAAAACTCTCCCTGATAAATACAAACAGAGGAGGAAAATTGCTTTTTTTTTTTCTCAAGGAAGGCGACTAATAGGGAATTTAATCACCAGCTAATATATGGCAGTTGGCCTGTTTTATTTGGGGAGGCTTAGCATTATTACTACCTATGAGAAAAAGCCATGGATTGCAAATGCCATTTTGTTCATTTTGTTTGGGATGTAACATGATTCTAACTGAGAAAGTTAAATGAAAGCCTGTAAGGAATATAGAACCTTTAAACACCCAACTGTTGTTGGTCTACAGCAGCCTGGAAGGGCAGGTTGGTGCCAGGTGCTTCCAAGTTTATTTATATGGGAGGACAACACAATTTAGTGTCTTGAGAAAGGTCCTTGTAGGGGACTAAAATGTCAATTAGACTACAGTATATAGTCTACATTTGTAGTATGCTCCATTTCTTCTATTCATTTGAGCTTTAAACTAGTGATGAGTGTAATTTTTCGCCAAGTTTTGCAGCGAAAATGACACCCATAGACTTGTTGCTCTTCAACCCCTTGGATGTTGCTCCAAGTGGCCTCAAAGCAGGTGATTATTTTTGAATTCCAGGCTTGAAGGTGAGTTTTGGTTTCATAACCAAACAGAGCCTCAATGTAGGTTGACAATCCACATAGGGGCTACTAAATGGCCAATGACAGCGCTTATTTGGCACCCCAAGAAAGTTGTTCATGCTAGTTTTGCTCCCCAACTCATTTTACTTCTGAATGTTGCTCACGGGTTCAAAAGGTTGGGGATCCCTGCTCTAATGGGTGAAAAATGTTGTTGCAAGTCAAAAAATTTTCAGCGAAACGGCTCAGATCCGCCCATCACTACTTTGGAACCATTATTGCCTCTTGTATGGAGAGGATATTAGTCTACATCTTAGCTCACATCTGGCTCATTCAGAAATTTACATGTGCAGATCATATATCATATGTAACTGGCCTTTAGTGTAAAGAGTGAACCATTTGGCAAAAAAATATTGGTCCTTATCTATGTCCTCAAACAACCAGAGAATGGACGAATCTTCCCCTGTGCCATTCTGTTAGGAAGCACTCCAAGGTGGAATCCATTATCTAGAAACCCATTATCCAGAAGACTCAGTTTTAAACAAATAATTACAATTTTTAAACATGATTACCCTTTTCTTTGTAATGATATAATAGTAGCTTGTACTTGATCCTGACTAAGATATAATGAATCCTTACTGGAGGCAAACCATTCTATTTTGTTTATTTAATATTTAAATTATATTTATTTATAAATATATATATATATATATATATATATATTAGGGATGCACCGAATCCACTTTTTTGGATTCGGCCGAACCCCCGAATCCTTCACGAAGGATTTGGCCGAATACCGAACCCGAATTTGCATATGCAAATTAGGGGTGGGAAGGGGAAAACATTTTTTACTTCCTTCTTTTCTGACAAAAAGTCACGCAATTTCCCTCCCTGCCCCTAATTTGCATATGCAAATTAGGATTCGGATTCGGTTCGGCGGGGCAGAAGGATTCGGCCGAATCCGAATCCTGCTGAAAAAGGCCGAATCCTGGCCGAATCCCGAACCGAATCCTGGATTCGGTGCATCCCTAATATATATTAAATAGTATATAGCAGATTTCAAGTTTGGTGATCCAAAATACGGAAGGATCCCTTATCTGGAAAACCCCAGGTCTCGAGTTCTGGATAACAGGTCCACTAGTGCAACTTGTTGCTAGAATGTCCCTTTAAGGATCATTAGGTACAGGCATGCTGGGATCAGAGGAATTGCCATTTTGGGCATATCCTGCGGCTTCTGGTCTTTTATTTCCCCGTGGACACTGATTTGTTGACATGATTTATTGACTTAGGTACACTGTAAACATAATAAGCATGAACCATCTGTGTTGTAATATAGACCTGATTAGAAATCCACTTCTGATTCTGCAGAGATATTTTGACATGTTTATAATGGACTCGTACGTAGTGTGCACTGAACCCTTTCTCCCTCCTTGTAAAATGGCTTTATAGGCTTCCGACTAAATGCTCCATAAAAGTATTGTTTGGGTTCAAATATTCCAACAACTGTTAATCATTTCTTAGAAACACCACAGTCACCATAAAGTACCATAAAGTTCTGTCTTTTAATTTGCCTATGGCAGACTGTCATCATCGTAAGTGCATGCCTGTATCTAAAACTAATGTGTAATATGGGTGTAGGATCTATTTTGCAGAATGTTTGCCACCTGGGGTTTTCTGGATAAGGGATGTTTCTGTAACTTGGATCACTATACCATAAGGAGTCCATTTACCAACAATCACATTTTGATTTTTTTTTTCCACAAAAATGGTTTTCCCATTTTTTTTAAAAAAAAAAAGCTCTAAAAAATTTAGATTTTTTTAAGTGTAAAACTCACGAAAAACCTCAAATACAAAACTTCTCCAGGTAATAGTTGTTGAGTTCCTATAGAAGTCAATGGGAGCTGCGCTGATCCTATTGGACCGTTTTAACTCAATTCGGACTTTCGGAGGTTTTTGGGTTTTTTTTGCTAGGTAATGTCAGAAAAACAAAAATTTTGTTGCGCATTATTTTTCATTCATACTTTTTTTTTCTCTGATCTTTTAATAAATAGTCAATACATTTACAGTTTTAGCGTTTGTGAGTGTAGTGGTGCTGGTTTCAAAAACCTCTAAAACCACTAAAATCCGACCGTTGATAAATAGGCCTCCATGTCTGCAAAATTTGCCCCCTGACAATAATCCATGGTAACCAATCAACAGTCATCTTTAATCATTTTACTGCAGAAAGAAAAGTGAAATCCGATCTCTGATAGTTGGATGTGATTTGCTTTCCTAGCCGCATATTTCCAAGTGTTATTAAATTAACCCCTCTTGTCTGTTAAATCAATGAACAGTTAAATGACATAGATTTAAATATGAAAAAGCTACTTCACGTGAGGGAACTATTATCCAGAAACCTGTTATCCAGAAAGCTCCAGAACACAGAATTGCCATATTTTGTAGTTTGGGACCTGTTATCCAGAATGTACGTGACCTGGGGTTTTTTCAGAATAATGGATCTTTCCGTAATTTGGATCTTCATACCATAAGTCTGCTATTAAATAAACCCAATAAGCTGGTTTTGTTGCCAATAAGGATTAATTATATCTCAGTTGGGATCAAGTACAAGCTACTGTTTTATTTAGGGTTGCCACCTTTTCCCCCAGTGGAGACTGGGCAGGGGGCATGGCTGTGCTGTACAGGGGTGTGGCTGTGATGCGGAGGGGCGAGGCCGTGATGTTGAGGGGTGGGGCTCAGATGCGGCGATTGACCGATTGCTGTGTCAATCATGGGGAATCCTGCCTGGTTTTCCTTATTTGGACTTATTTTCTTTGTTTTGACCCGGGCAGCCCTTCAAAATACCAAGCTGTCCGTTTTTATTTTTTATTATTATAGAGAAAAAAGGAAATCAATTTTAAAAATTTCCATTATTTGGATAAAGTGGAGTCTATGGGAGTATGGCTTTCTGTAATTCTGAGGTTTCTGGATAACGGATGCCATACCTGTAACCTATTAGAGCAAACCTTGTACTTGTACTAAACTAGCATAAATTCTTTCTGATAGCAAACCCATTACATTGTTTAATTTAATTTTTTATGTTTTTAGTAGTCTTAAAGCAGGGATCCCCAACCTTTTTTACCCATGAGCCACATTCAAGTACAAAGAGAGTTTGAGAGCAACACAAGCATGAAACATATTCCTTGGGGGGTATAAAATATGGCTGTGATTGGCTATTTGGTAACCTGTATGTGAACTGGCAGTTTGCAGGATGCTCTGTTTGGTGCATCTGTTTTTTATGCAATCAAAACTTGTTCCAAATCAGGAAATCAAAAATAAGCACCTGCAGTGAGGCCACTGGGAGCAGCATCCATGGGGTTGGTGAGCAACATTTTGCTTGCGAGGCACTGGTTGGGGACCACAGCCTTAAAGTATACTGCTCAGAAAACCACAAGTCCCAGATGCTCCGGATTATCGATTTCATATCATCAGCACATGTAAACATTTTAGATTTCTAAAGACTGGGTAATCATGTCATACTAGTATTCCATTTAACCATAAAGCCCTGACGCTGCACATATTAAGAAGAGACACATAGTAGAGACACACATTCTCTGCAACCCCATTTTTGTCTCTCAAAATGCAATTTTGGGCTTTATTTTACAATCATTTTGGCATAGAGTCAGTTAACACATTTGGTGGAGTAGTAATTGTCAGCTTGTGCTATTTTATTTGTTAGAGCCCCATATGGCTAGTAATCCTTTAGTGGTGCCTTCTCCAGAAACCAATAATGACCTGTCTCCAAACCCCCAAAAAATCATAGTTGGAGCTGCAAAAGAACGCTCCCTAATGCGGCGGCAGCAACAAACCTGAATGAGATTATTAAACTTCCTTCCATTCTGCCCTTGGGAATGAAGGTGCGGTTTTAACACTGTAATACTCTACAGCAATTCTGAAAAATTCTTTTTTTAATTAAAAGTAATGTGGGCTCATGATGGCAGGAGAGGAAAGATCACAGGCAGTTGATATTACACTGTGGTTACAAATCCCCCTTCTTAATACAGGAAAAAAACATTTTGACTAAGTGTCAACCTCCATATACAGCTGTCAGATATTCCAAGGCTCTGTAAAGCTGTCCATACATCCATGATTTAACATAGGCTAAATTGGGTAGATTGGGGGTGTATGACTATGTTGGTTCTCTGCTGTATTATTTAGGGGTCTGTCATTAAGTTCGACAATGTTGTGGGTGCAAAGTGAAAGCAGTTTTTATGTTTTCTCTTCTGCATAATTATCAGATATTTTTTATACACAACAAAATATTTCTGTTATATTGTTTCCATGCTTATCAGAACACTAATAACATGGCACTAACAATACAAATAAACCACCCATCACCATAAATCCCTAAGCCTTGCCCAAAACATAAACATAACTCGTATGTTGTCATAGGATCCTACAGACAAGGTAGTGAAACTGATTCAGTCTTTGGCTGAGCCGTATTCATCTAAAATACATAATAAAATTCTTGTGATTTTCATTTTAATCACTTGTGTCAGCTCCCACATCGGTCTGTGTGAGTTTCAGATACTAGATAGGTGGAACCCTGAGAGGTTACTAATGATTGTGGATGTTAATTCATTGAGCACCGACTGCTGAAAGTGCTTCAAGCTTTTTTTTTGTTTTTGGAAAATAAACATAATGCTGTGCCCCCTACAGAATTTCTATTCACTTGAGCTGCAATATTTTTTGCAATCTAGTTCTATAGCTTCATTCACCATCTGAGCTATTTGGAACAACAATACATTTTTCCTTCTTTTTGGTATCAGCCACATGTGGAATAGTGCGAGTGTTATATCAACAGCTTATTGTTTGGTAGTGTTGTAGAGATGGTTTAATAATGTCATTTTGACAACTGGTCCTTATAATAAGTGGCCAGTCTGTAATAAGGCTTCTGCATGATACGAGTGGTCATCCTCGAAGCCTTCATCAATGGTGTCAAAATCGTCATTATTGGTTGTGAGTAGTTACATACATAGGTGAAGTTCAACCAGGGCAAGTAAAGTGGTTAGAGCTCCAGATAACAACCCTTAAAATGTATTGACCATTGTTTGTTGCTGTTGTTAGTTTGAGGTGTAATTCAATTTCTGAAAAGCTCTAAATTGGGTAACACTAACTAAAGTTTTATCAGTGGAATTTTTAAAATACATAATCCCTTCAGCTCAGCCAAGCCTTTCTCAAGGGTATTATTTCTACTTCTACTATACTCATCAATTCTCCATATTATACCTGCTATCCCACAGCCACACTCCCTTCCCAGAGACTATTATCCCACTGTTACTATAGGCACCATCTCTCTCTACTATACCTGTTATCCCACAGTCACACTCCCTTCCCAGAGACTGTTATCCCACTGCTACTATAGGCACCATCTCTTCCTACTATACCTGCTATCCCACAGTCACTCTCCCTTCCCAGAGACTATTATCCCACTGTTACTATAGGCACCATCTCTCCCTACTATACCTGCTATCCCACAGCCACACTCCCTTCCCACAGACTATTATCCCACTGTTACTATAGGCACCATCTCTCCCTACTATACCTGCTATCCCACAGTCACAGTCCCTTTCCAGAGACTATTATCCCACTGCTACTATCTTCCCAGATTCCAAAAGGCTATTTTCCCCACTGCTACAGGTGATCATTTCACCCTAATTCACCATTCTGTAATGGTAGAGATCTAAAGGGATATTGAATCCCATTAGATGATTGTTATTCATGATCCCATTAATTAAAAAAATTTAGTGTTTCATAATTCGTGCCAAAATCCATTCCCTTTTGTTAGTTATACAGATCAGTCTGTGCACTTTCCAGAATTGTTCCATCTGTAGCTATAGTACATGTCAAGAAACCATGTTCCTTTCAGCACAACCGGAAGGTGAAATTTGATGTACAGTATTAGTGTCATGTGTGTCTAGAGAAATTGATTGCTGATATAAAAACTGAGGTTATAGGTCAAGTAGGAAATGAGCGTTTAAATCAGATAGAATTAGATTGGATTGAATTGCCAGTGATGTCTGTACAAATTCCACCCAGTCTCATATGGCAAATACACAAGCTCCTCTGAAACATATTTGTCTTTCTCAAGCTCCAACAGCCAATTTTCCCCCCCACTGGTAATTGCTGATCTAAAGAAACTTCTTTTTCTTCTGTCAGTGAAGCAGTTTGAGTTGTATGATCTCCCTGGTTACCTATCTAATAATACCTTCGCTCTGTCTTGCTCTTTAAGCTCAGAGATAACGTAAAAATCCTGAGGTTTTAATGCACAAGTGACAAATACACCCCCAAAACGAATCCAGATTGTCGTCTGCACTTTAACCCAGGGATGGAAAAACTAAGAAATCCCAGTCTCATCCTCCAGTTGGTTATCTGGGACTTGGATGTTGCTCTTTGCACCAGAGAAAAATTAAAATGAAGCCACAGCTGGACAGTCCTCTGGTTTCTTAAATCAGACAAAGGCTTTGCCTAGCAATGCTTAGCTTTTTTCAGCAGGATTTGGATTAGGCTATCCTTTTGCCAGGCCCAACCGAATCCATATCCTAATTTGCATATGCAAATTAGGGGCAGGGAGGGAAATCACATGACTTTTTGTCACAAAACATGGAAGTAAAAATGTTCTCACCTTTCCACCCCTAGTTTGTATATGCAAATTAGGATTTGGATTCAGTTCGGTATTCGGCCGAATCTTTCGTGAAGGATTTGGGAGTTCAGCCGAATCCAAAGTGGTATTTTTTAATGTCTCCAAATTGCTTGGGTCCCCCACCCAGGAAAACAGCCCGATTTACCAATGACAAAACAGTTTATGTGAAGAGTTTCTGTTCTTAGAACCAATCATTGCTTACACAAGTTATCTAGGAATCAACATCCTATTAAACCTATCATGCATAGAATAACATTAACAATCTAGTGAGCCTCAGGGCATATTACATGTTTTATTAGCCTCAGCAAGGTAAGATTGTTTTCACAATAATTCTCCAGATGTGCCTAATTGTCCTTTTAGCACATTTTGTCAAATAAAATCTCTTCAAAATTTAAAGGCTGAACTGGGATATGTAAATAGTCCACTGGGAAAGGCTGGAAGAACCTTTCAGCAACATGAAATGAGTCAATATTCACTTTCTATTTGTCATATGCAAATAAGGGTATCGACAAACAAACATTTACTTTAGACAATCGGGGCCCTGCCCACAAGGGCTTGCAATCGATAGGGATCTGCATTTAAAGGAATACTCTGTGGACTGTTTAATGTATGTCTTGACAGCATTGGAGCTATGTGATTGAGAAAACATAAGCCAAGGGCCACATCATAATGGCATAGTTACAGCATTTTTTGTTGTTTGGGTGTATGTTCCCTCTGTATGATGTGAATGCTACAGTCTTAAGGTGGCCATACACGGGCCGATAAAAGCTGCCGACAGACCGTGTCGGCAGCTTATTGGCCAGTGTATGGGGGCCCCCGACGGGCTTCCCCCATCGAGATCTGGCCGAAAGTCGGCCAGATCTCGATCGGATGGGGTTAAAAATCCCGTCGGATCGCGGCCGCATCTGTTCGTTGATCCGGTCCCGCGATCCGACCACCCGTTTGTGAGAGCTAGGATCCGATCGTTGGGCCCTAGGGCCCACGATCGGATCTGCCCGATATTGCCCACCTTGAAGGTGGGCATATCGGAGGGAGATCTGCTCGTTTGGCGACATCGCCAAACGAGCGGATCTATCCGTGTATGGCCACCTTTACACATATGCCTCTCTAGAGTGACATAGGATAGTAAAAGACTGAAAAATTAAAATATTAACTATAGTACTATTGCTGCAAATTTATATTGACCTAGAACTACCATTCCCAGCACCCTCAGCTGCCTTAGGGGATGGCCTGATGTATAGTTTAATCGCTGGAGTGCCTGTTGCTAACAGGACACAAATTATTTGCTTAGGTTCTTTCTTAACTATTTTCTCTAACCAACATGAACAGGATTGTATCATTTTCTCAAGAGTCTTTTATAAAAATAATAGTAACATTTGATCGAGCCTTTAAAAATGGAATAAGAAGATAACCTTGTCATACAGGTCTTTGCACTGTGAAAAAACACGGTAAAAAAAACAAAAACCAAGAACGATAATATTACTTGGGAGGATATTAGTCTATATGGAGGATCCTCTCCAAGGCTTTGAGCTACTGTAAAGGAGTAAAAATGTATCTCATAAAACCTGAACTGATATCACTGTAAGCATCCTGGGGAAGTTGAGTCTGTTTAATGCTTTTTAAGAGGTAACCATTTTATTTGTGGTACTTAGTGTAACAGGCTGATCAGTGTAGTAAGAATTGTAACGACTTAGGGAACGTCTTAAGTACCAGTGAAGTAGAACACTGGATGGGTTGGTGCCTGTGAGTATTGTGTGCTGCCCCCCAGCAGGGATAATACAGAGAGTTTTATGTTGAGTTTTAAGTTGCTGCTGGTTCAGCTGAGCTGCCACTAGTATTTAGTCCTGCAACAGCAGCTCTCCATGGTGCTGAAAATTGAAGCTTCCCTTTCTCCATGGTGCTGAAAATTTAAACTTCTTGAGCGGAATAGGATTCTTTGCCTTTACTCCTGTACTTGCTATCCCTAATTTCCAATGTAAACCTCCTGGGCTGAACAGAAAGAGGAGCTGCTCTCCCTCTGATTCTTTGCCTTTACTTCTGTTCTTGCTATCCCTAATTTCCAATGTACAGCCCTTATGTTTTTGCTTTCCATCTATTCCTATAGGTGTTATCTATGATCTGCATTTATATTATCCTTCATTTATATAGTGCTGACATATTCCACTGTGTTTTCCAGAGATCATCCATCATTTACATCCCCCTCAGTCCTTGCCCCAGCAGTATTTAAAGGAGAACTAAACCCTCATACCCAAAGCCCCCCTAAACTGCCTGCCATTGCCCCCTCTCCCTCCCTGCCCTGTGCATTAATCAAAAAACAAGCCCTTACAAAAAAATCTGACCCTAAAATGCAGTGCAGCAGAGCTCCAGGGCTCCATCTTCCACTGCTTCATATGCCGACATGAAGCCTGTGGGAGCATTCACAGCTGGATTAAGTCAGGAATCAGCTTCAACTGGACATGCTCAAATCTGTGTTGAGCCCCAAAAGAATACAAAATGGCAGAAGATGGTGCCCTGGAGCCCTGCTGCGCTGCTCTGGATTTTAGGGTCAGATTTTTTTTTTTACTAATGCACAGTGCGGAGAGGGGGCAATGGCTGGCAGTTTATGGGGCTTTTAGTACAGGGGTTTTAGTTTCCTTTAAAGTCAAAGGTCCCTATCACATTCACTCACGCACACAAGGGACAGTTTTATCAGGAGCCAATTACCTTGCCTGTATGTTTTGGGGAAGTGGGGAGAACCATCAGATGTACACATCTGTGAACACTGGCTGATTAGGATTTTTTATATATATATATATATATATATATATATATATATATATATATATATATATATATATATATATATTCCAGTCCATGAAAGCACTCACAGCAGACGCGTGTATCAAAAAGGTTGTTTATTGGTGCATGGTGTATCACGGTGTGTATATATATATATATATATATATATATATATATATATATATATATATATATATATATATATATATATATATACACACATACATACATACACATACTGCTACATATAAATCTGATGGAACAGTCAGTTTAACATGGCAATCAATGTATGTTTGTAGGCTAATTGTACAAATATCTGTATGTTAAAAATAATGAAATATATAAAAAAATGTTTATACATTTTTATTATTTATAATCTCCATTTGCAGTTCTTGGGAAGTTGGTGACCGAGACTCTCTCTCTTTCTCTCCATTTTTCATGTGCATTGTCATCATCTTCCCATTCATTATGCATATTCTGTTAATCTTCCCTGTAATTAATGCTTTATTCCTTAAGGGTCCTGCCCTCCGCCATAGTGGCAGGCGCTAAGCACTGCGGCACATAGGATACGCACGACACACAACGTTCAGCTGCTCCATTAGCAATTTCATTTAAATACTTAAAATAATTTCACATAAGTAATTATATTTTATGGCCGGTAGCCAAGCTGAGATTTCATTTTTTTTCTCTGCTTCACAGAAGCTCCAGAGAAAAATCCATATTTAAAACTTGGCAAAAAAATGTTTCCTTGCCCTTAGTTAATTAAGGAGGTTTCCTTGTGAGCAGGAGAACTGAGATAAATAAGGTGCTTGGTTTCATTATTAACATTTTTATTAAGGCACATGATTCACGGATTAACCACTTTGCAGTCAGAGGGGACTAGAAGAGGTTGTTAGGCAGTGCGAGAGGTATAATGGTGCATGCATTTTTGCATATTAAATGTATAGTTCTGACAATAAGCAAGCCACTAGGATGCACAGTACTAGAGGCTCAGACTTCCATAAATATGCAGTTAGGTCACATAGCAAAGGCATGGTGCTATTATGCAGTCCTTAGCTCCTGCATGAGCATACAGCCTGTGCTATGTGTCATATTGTCATTCACGCATGCACAAAGTCACTTCGTTGAGGGAGATATTTTGGAACTGAAGTGTGCTGTACTTTGTAGGGGCTATGGTACAGGGGGTGCTGCAAGTAGCTGTCTGTAACCCACCACAAGTTGCTTCACAGTGACACGAATAGAATGTGAATAGAACAAACCAGGCAATTAGGTTTAAAAAGCTGAAGGAGTTTCACTGGATGCCCCACATTTCTTCTAGTGGCTAAAAATACATATACTGTTTTTGGTAGTGCAGAGAGTTGCAGACATATATAGCAAAAGGCCTGGTCTTTCTTGGTTTCATGTTTCACATTTTTCATTAAAAACCAATATGTGGGTTCATCAGGGACCTCCCAGCCCACATGAACATGTGCACCCACATGTATGTCTACCCGATGTTCTCCCCAACTTTTTCCCACCCAGGTTTCCTTTACCATAACAATGTCTCAGGCTTCACCCTTTAGGAACACGACTAACTAAATAAAAGTGTCTTTGTAAAGTTGTATTGTGTCTCAATGGAATGCAGTATTTTAGTGCTTTAGTTGGGTTTGTGCAATGTATGGGGAGCAAGAAATCAGGAATCACCTTGAACCCTTTGTATGTGTACCTTTGGTGTGAGCAGGACCGCTTATTTACAGAAACACTGGTTTGTGGACAACGCTTCTGATGAAACAAGCAATAGGGGCACTCCCACTTATGTATTAAAGGAAAATATGCTGAAACAGGGCATTTTGTGGACTTACTAGGCTGTGCTATAGTATGCCATTTACTGAAGATGAATCCTATGTCTAAATATGCTTTACTTCCCTTTTATTTTCCCCCACCAAATATTATTTTTCTCCAATTTTTCTTTCCCTTATATTGCCCAGCAATATAAATTACTATTTCCCACTTCGCCCTTACTCTGCCGTCAGTGACAATCCATTCTTCAATTATAAATGTATACATAAATGAATTCGCATAACCACATCAGACTAATAACCTATGCAGAAATGGTTTCTAAACAGCATGTATGATATATAATTCAACTTGATTGGATCTCTCCAACTCTGTGTATGCATAGCAAACTGCTGGCTAGATGACATATCAACCCTTAACATGAAGCAAGCTGGACAACTCTGTTATAGACTGTCCCAGTTATGGCCAGACAGCGCCTCATTCCACTGGAAACCTCGCTACCTACTTTTTAGTAAGCATTGCCCCTTTTCAGATTTGCAGTTTGGGACCATTCCACCTAAATTGGATAGACATGCAGAAATATATGCATAAAATAAAGCATAAAGTCAATGGCAGTACCCACTGATACTCAGCTGATCAGTTTAAATAGTCAGGGATGACCAACAAGCAGTGTGCCCTGCCCTTTAGTGACCGTAGCCGGACAAACCATCCTCATAAACAGGGTATGCTTCCTTTTTGACTTGTCTAGTGTCCTTGGTTATTAAAGAAATACCTATGAAGGCTGTGTTTTCCAGCTCTTACAATCCGAGTACATCCCATAATAGCTCTGACTGTGCAGTGCTTCTTTTCTTCTCGGCTAGTAAGATCTCATTTTCTAACATTTCTGCAGATGACCCAGAGTTAATTATGCCGCCCTGGGGTGGAAATCTTCTCTGCAAGCTCTCGCTATTGATCATGGTTCTATCTGCATGTAGTAAACAAGAGAACAATGCATATCATTAGCGAACTGTGCTAAGGTAAAACTGCAGGGGGATCAGGCACCCCACTCCTGCCAAGCACAGATATTGCAGACCCAGGTACAGAGCTGGAGATCCCTATTGGTGTAGCTGGTGGTGGGAATGGATAAATAAATATAGAAGTATGCTAGAGTTGTAAAATATTCATCTGTGTTAGAGACTGTAGCACAAAAACAACAAACTACACAAAGGCAGCTACATCATGCCATTCATCATCTGCCAGCAGCAGTGCCTGCTTGCCATGACGGCATGATGTAGATCTGATTTAGAAGGCGTATATACAGCATTTATGAGTTATCCTGGGAACGGGCCTTTTTTTAGCATGAGTAATAGCTTGCACTTCAATGCTTGCTCCTAGCAATAATAACACTTGCACACTCTTATCGGCTGGGCTCCACACAGACTCTTTCTGGTTTTGTTTTACTGCAGTGCTGGGTCTGTAGTTCCAATCCAGTTTCAAAACATCATGTTGCATAAACGCTAAGAAAGAACTGGTGAACTGGAATGGAAAGCCAGAGCTGATGGATATGGCTCCAAGATTGTCAAGAGATGTAAACATGCCACAATTGTGTGACAAGGAGCTGTGGCATCTGTATAGTAAGCCAAGATGGCGTCCGCATCCCTTTACGTAGGGGCTGCCACCACAATCAGCCACTGTTACATACATAGTAAGTTAGATTGAAAAAAGACACATATCCATCAAGTTCAACCTTTCAACTCTTTTCTAACCTGCCTAACTGCTGTTATTGTTAGAAAATACATACCCATATACCACACTAGACTGTAATTGCACCTGCCAGCCAATTATGCAATGTTCCTACGTTCGCTCCTAGAGCAGAGTAATAAAATATGAAGTACTTATAGTTTGAGTATATACCCCATGGGAGCACAAGCTGTCACTTGAGTGAGTCAATGTTCTTGCTATCGGATGGAAGTAGCATTGTCATCTTACCCTTAAAAACTAGGCACATTACATTCATGGCTAACTAGCAATTAATTGAGTTGCCTGTCATACTTTCCAATATGTCCTGTCATTGATACATTTTTTTAAACAATGGTCCAACCTGTCACTGCAACAACCAATTACTATGTACCAGCCACACCATCTCCTGCTGCTAATGGGAAGCGATTACTATGTTGTGACTCCTACCTGCAAAGGGACAGTTTGGAGGTAAGGCATACGTGAGGCTGTATTCATATTCATTAAATGATTAATAGCCATGCAGCATGTGGATTTTATCAACTTATGTTTTTAACAGTGTTGGAGTATTTATTCTTCTTCCATTACTATTTTGATTGCAAGGCTGAACGGCTCCCCCACAGCAGAGAGTTCATCCCCTTCCAATGACCCACAGTGAACATACAGTATATACGTATATATACTAATAACTGTAGATCTTAAGATCACAATAGCCTTTGATTTTATGACTGTTCAAGAAATCAGATAAGCCACTCTTAGTTGCACTAGTTGAATCTGCCAACACAACATCACCCGGCGCAACCTCACTGCTCCCACCATGAAGGATCACCTACGCTGCTTCAAATGAAAGTTCTGTTTCTCAAGACTAAAGGGGTGGCCTCTGGTGCGTTGATCTTTTTTTATAGGAAATAAGACCCCCCCCCATTAAAATGTCCTCTAATGTACTTGTAAAGAGTAATCATGCCCCCTCGCAAGTGCCTTTTCTCCAGAGAATATAACCCCAACCTTGACAATCTAAACCTTAGGTCTTCCAAATGTCTTCTACAACTGTTGGAAGTGCTTGCTTCTTTTTGTTTACCTGTTTGTATTTACACCTTGTCTTGTATGAGGTTTGTCTATATACAGTATGCGGTGGAAATCTGAAAGAGTCTGACAGATGAATTCATCACACTTTAGCATCCTAATAGTCATCTCCAAGAAAGAATCATTTCTCCTTGGTAGAATTACTGAAGCTCTGAAATCTAGATGATTCAGTGAATGAGACAGAGAGCTTAGCATAGGGGAAGTATTTGCATGATAAAGTCACCATTCTGAAGAATTAGAGAGAAGTTCCCCATGGTACATTATCTGCAAGCACACAGGGCAGAGCCGTTCTAAACTATGAGTATTTGATATTGTGAATTGAGAAGTATAAGCCAAAAAGAATAAGATCCAGTTTAACATGCAAGGGTTAAATGTTAAATGCAGTACAACAGTACAAATAAACCAATCAGAATAAAATCTGATTGAGAGGCAAGTAATCTTGCATTTTAGAACTTCCCAAACCAGATACAGGCTGATGAGTTGTAGGTGAAGTGTAATTGCAGAAATACCACCCTTCATAGACATATATTTCTGCTAAATCCACCCTCTTTTGGCTACTCAACACCCAGGCATCATCCAGGAAACACTATTACTGACATTTCCGTCTTTTTGCAGGGCAGTCCCAAATTCCAGAGCACAGACCACTGTTCTGGATTGTAGTTTAAATATCCTGTTTTGCCCCATTCGTCTTCAGTTCTTCCCGGCCAGCTCTCGAGAATAAAATCTAAGATGGCCGTGAATTCCACTGTGAAATGTGTGGCCATCTTGGATGTTTTAACCTGGCGATTAAGCCGGACAGAAGGAGGCAGAGTGAGAGGGCTATAGTGGGAGCACTAGCAAAGAAGAAAATATGGTGTTGGTATTCTGTGTGTGCAAGTGTAGGTGAGGTAATGCTTTCAATTTATCCATTTCTGCATTGATTATACTGGTATGTCTGGACTTAATAATGTGATCATTGGCCCTTTTTTCAGTGATCTTACTGGCATGCCTGGCATTAATGGAGTGGTCCTTGTCCATTTCTACAGTGTTCATAATGGAATATGTGGCGTTAATGTGTATGCAGTTGCGATCACATAATGCTAAAAAAGCGTGTTAATGTGTGTGATAAAATTTGTTATTTAGCACATGGCCACAAAGTAAGGGTGGTTAGAGATTTTTGCTGGGCTAGGTCTGCTGGATCTGTTTCTATATTCTTTTTTCTATTTCTCAAATGTTGGGGGGTATGTTGTTCTTATGGGAAGCAGAAAAATTGGATTGCAATGATATATCTTACAGAGGCAAAAGAAAATCATCTGGACACTGATTTTTGGTGGTGGAAGAAGTGTGAAAGATTGATACATAGTGCTACACAAAAAATAGCAGACCAAGGAGTCTAGATTAGCACTGCCTGGCTTCATGTGTGTGCTATGTTCCATTAATAAATGTAGTATATCTTCCACACAAACCTCTCCTGCACGGTGGGTTGGCACTCGGAGCCAACCACTTTTCTGAAGTCGTCCAAAGTTTTTTCGTGAGGCAACTCCGGATGCCTTTGGAAAACAAAGTGCTCCGAGTGCCATCCCGCCGGCGATTTATATTCTAGCCGGCGGAAAGGCAGTTCGGACCGAAGAAGAGGACATTTGTCGCTGGGTAGCTAAATCTCCCCGAATCTGAGCTCGTCTCTGCCCTAAAAGCACTGTGCTGGTGTTGGTGCTCTAAAAATACATGGTAATAGTAATAATAAATTAATAATAATAATAATAATAATAAAAACTAAATTTATATATCACTGGTTACAATGCACAAGTTTGTAAAATCACTAATCGAATATTTCAATATCAAAAATAAACCTTTTAACGTTAGGAGGGGCACCATTGGGATACATGTTGACTTTCTAGCTGTTCTCCTGATATGTAAAGACAAACTTACCTAGAGCACTGCAGCAGACAAATGGAATGGATAGGTACTGAAACATGAATAATTATAATATATTTTTAAAAATAGTTTATGAAATCTCTGTGTCCGATCCAGTGCATCTGAAGTGTCCCCAGGAGCATAAGCGTGGGCAAATGTCCATCATATCTTTCTTGATCATTTGCATGTGGAGACTCATTAAAACACTACAGAAGAGTTAGCAGTAATTAAAATGACTAATACAAAGAATGAAACCTTTATATGAGCAGGTATACTCTGTATAAAAACTGAGACGTTTGTAAATGATCTTAGATGGTTTTAGTGATATTTTTAAAATGTCCCCTCGGGTCTCGCCAATGACTTTGGGAACGGGGGGTAAATATGGATATGTTCCTAGCTGGGAGATGACGCACCAAATGCAAAAAAGGTGTTATCGGTCTCTCTACATTTTCTTTGCGGCAGCAGTTGGAATTAAGAGAGGGTTAACAATATTCCGAGGGCTGAATTCATTTTCACATGACATGTATAATTGCTCAGGCCGGTGTTCTCAAAACAGAATACCGATTACAGATCAGTTTACATCATGTAAATATCTCTTTCCCTTAAATTTTTTTTCACATTTAAATATATTACATTGGGTTTAGCCCAAAGAAACCCTTATAGCTTTTTGCCTAGCTTGGCTTCAACATGAAATACTAATTGCGCATTGTTGTCAAGCTCCCACGTGACCCTGCAGCCATAGTTCTGACTCCAAACTCAAGAGACGAGGGGGTTGCTTTTGTATGGATGTTAAGGAGCCGTTCATCCCTGGGAGAATCTATAATCCCTCTTACATTTTCCCCCTTAGGCAACTAGTCCGTTGTAAGAGCATGAATTGCATCATCTTGGCAAAGTGCTAAGCCTTTGCAGTGTAGGTGAGAAAGCAAGTCACATTCAGTCATTCCAAGTGGTTCATGTAAAAATAATTTTTATAATAATAATCCTGCTGATCTGTCTTATGAACAGGAGGTAGATTACTGGAAATATATGGCTCGCCTATAGTACTATTACTTTCTATTTTTTTCTGTATGTATGACATTCTTTATAGAGTGCCTGGTAAATAATCATCCTCATCGAAATACACCAAAAGCAACAAAATTACTATCAGGAAGCAGATTGTCTTAAATGATCGGATTCCATGTGTCTGACATGTTTATGTCGTTTGACCCATGTTATTACCCCCGTGGGATTTGAGTTCCTTAAAGGGATACTGTCATGGGAAAAAAAATGTTTTTTCAAAATTAATCCGTTAATAGTGCTGCTCCAGCAGAATTTTGCACCGAAATCCATTTCTCAAAAGAGCAAACAGATTTATTTATATTCAATTTTGAAATCTGACATGGGGCTAGACATTTTGTCTTTTCCCAGGTGCCCCTGGTCATGTGACTCGTGCCTGCACTTTAGGAGAGAAATGCTTTCTGACAGGCTGCTGTTTTTCCTTCTCAATGTAACTTAATGTGTCTCAGTGGGACATGGGTTTTTACTATTGAGTGCTGTTCTTAAGCTGGCCATAGATGCAAAGATCCGATCGTACGAATCATCATACGATCGGACTTTCCCATCTCCCGACCCACCACTAACCATTCAGATCAAAGTCTTACCAGTCAGATTAGTTAAAGAACAGATCAGCAATGTTCTGCCCCTGACAGCAATTGTACGATATCTATGTCCAACCAAAGCTAGTGACAGTCTCCCACTGAAAATCGTACGATCGGCAATACACGCAGAGATATTATCGGCAGCCGACAGAAATTTTCTAACCTGTCCGATCGACCAAACGACCGATCTCCGCCGGACGAAAAATGACGGGACTCTCCACACACAGTCCGAAAATCGTACGAATCCTCGATTCGTACAATCAGATCTTTGCGTCTATGGCCAGCTTTAGATCTACCAGGCAGCTGTTATCTTGTGTTAGGGAGCTGTTATCTGGTTACCTTCCCATTGTTCTTTTGTTTGGCTGCTGGGGGGAAAAGGGAGGGGGGTGATATCACTCCAACTTGCAGTACAGCAGTAAAGAGTGATTGAAGTTTATCAGCGCACAAGTCACATGACTTGGGGCTGCTGGGAAATTGTCTAGCCCCATGTCAAATTTCAAAATTGAATATAAAAAAATCGGTTTGCTCTTTTGAGAAATGGATTTCAGTGCAGAATTCTGCTGGAGTAGCACTATTATCGGATTCATTTTGAAAAAATGTTTTTTCCCATGACAGTATCCCTTTAAGGAAAATTTGCTTGCAACTAGACGGCCCAATCAAATAATTCCCCGACTGTATTTTCTAACCATGCATTGAGTCTAGGGTTGTGGTTGCTCTTTATAGGCAAAGGTCTTATATATTTTGTATACAGGTATGGCACCTGCTATCCAGAACACTCGGGACCTATGGTTTAGCAGATAAAGGCTCTGAAATGTGTATCTCCATAATTTAAACACTAAATAAACGCAGGATTCACATTGGTTTGAGGTTTTTCTGAATTGTTACTTTTGTGTTATTGTTGCCCGGTAGCTACCAACATTACGTGCCATAGCGTCTATTGCATTCAATGCAGATAACATGGTAATAACCGGCCTCTGGTCAAGGAATGCTCAGCTGGCTATTGCTGAGAACCCCAGCACAAACACTGTAGCATATTCATCTTGCATCTGCTTTAAAATGTGCAGCTATTAAACAAAAAGAGCAAGGCAAGCCTGTAGAGGTCAATTTAACAGGTAAACCAGGCTGAAAATACACAAAGGAATAGTGTAACGAAACCTAATCAGCTTTAGCTGGAGGGTTACGGAAAAGAACATCACTCAATGGGTTTCTAGGCCCAGCTCCGCTGCCAAACTACATTATTTATTTAAGGCAATTCATGTGCAATATTTGTTTCCATTAAGTCGTTTGGTTTCCTTTTTGCCTTTATGCAAGATATGAATTCTGCCATTATGAAGTATTCTCCAGGCCAAACATATTACGGAGCCACGGAGTACGTGTGTGTTATGCGCCCCCCTCCTTGTATGAGTACACGGCTTTTAAGAACCTGAATTGGACCTGGAGCCGAAATAGAAATAGGGAAAAAAACACATTTAGCTGCATTAGTAAAGAGCCAGGCCCTTCCATTAGACAGCTAACCTAGCAGAGAGATGTTTAAGTAAGGATAACTTGCGGAGAAAGTGGGGAGCAGGAGAGAGAATAAAAATTATATGATTGCAAGTGATTTGAAAATAGCCCAGCACACATAATGAAGAGGCTTCATCAGATGTTAGCCTAACTCCCACACAAATATGCGAGGGAAGGATTTATTTACATTGCAGGCAGGCATATTAAATGTGAGAACAGAGGCAACAGCACGGTTTTAGATTGGATTTTGCAGAGACACCACATGCAAAGAGAGCCCATACAGCGACCATATTAAAGTAACCAAACTAAAAGTTGTTCATGACGCTAGGAGAACATTTCTTGAGTGGGCAGGTGAACATTGATATTAATGGTAGGAAATCACATTGTAAATGTATACGGGCATTTTTGATTTGCAGATGCATTCTACTGATGTGCAGATATTTACACAGTGCAATACATTGCTTTATGATACATCAGGTCTGCAGTAGCAGTGGCCATTATTGGTGTACAGTAAAGATTTAATTGAAGAATATTTGTGTTAAAGGAGAATTTAACCATTTTCAAAAAAACCCTACCCCCCACCTCACGTAGACCCCCCTCCCTCCTCCCCCCTAGCATAGCTGCCCCCCGGGGAAATGCCTTCCTATACTTACCCCTCGGCGCAGATTCAGGCATTGGAGTTCCATGCAGCCATCTTCCGGGTCTTCAAGTCTTTTTCTGGCTATTTGGCAACCATCCATTTCAGTGCATGCGCTGCTTCGTCGGTCTCCCACTCAGCTTACTGAAGACCCGTAAGATGGCTGCTGTGTCCAACCTGTAATCCTTCTGTTTTTGGCAATTCCGAAAATCTTTTATCCCTCCTGCAACCTACCCCTACTATACCTGCTATCCCACAGACACAGTCCCTTCCCAGAGACTATTATCCTCACTGCTACTATAGGCACCATCTCTCCCTACTATACCTGCTATCCCACAGTCACACTCCCTTCGCAGAAACTATTATCCAACTGTTACTATAGGCACCATCTCTCCCTACTATATCTGCTATCCCACAGTCACACTCCCTTCCCAGAGACTATTATCCCACTGTTACTATAGGCACCATCTCTCCCTACTATACCTGCTATCCCACAGTCACACTCCCTTCCCAGAGACTATTATCCCACTGTTACTATAGGCACCATCTCTCCCTACTTTACCTGCTATCCCATAGTCACACTCCTTTCCCAGAGACTATTATCCATTGTTACTATAGGCACCATCTCTCCCTACTATACCTGCTATCCCACAGTCACAGTCCCTTCCCAGAGACTATTATGCCACTGCTACTATAGGCACCATCTCTCCCTACTATACCTGCTATCCCACAGTCACAGTCCCTTCCCAGAGACTATTATCCCCACTGTTACTATAATCATCATCTATCCCTACTATACCTGCTATCCCTTAGCCACAGTCCCTTCCCAGAGACTATTGTCCCACTGCTACTATAGGCACCATCTCTCCCTACTATACCTGCTATCCCACAGTCACACTCCCTTCCCAGAGACTATTATCCACTGTTACTATAGGCACCATCTCTCCCTACTATACCTGCTATCCCACAGCCACACTCCCTTCCCAGAGACTAATATCCCACTGCTACTATAGGCACCATCTCTCCCTACTATACCTGCTATCCCACAGTCACACTCCCTTCCCAGAGACTATTATCCACTGTTACTATAGGCACCATCTCTCCCTACTATACCTGCTATCCCACAGCCACACTCCCTTCCCAGAGACTAATATCCCACTGCTACTATAGGCACCATCTCTCCCTACTATACCTGCTATCCCACAGTCACACTCCCTTCCCACAGACTATTATCCCCACTGTTACTATAGACGCATCTCTCCCTACTATACCTGCTATCCCACAGTCCCTTCCCAGAGACTATTATCCCACTGCTACTATAGGCACCATCTCTCCCTACTATACCTGCTATCCCACAGTCACACTCCCTTCCCAGAGACTATTCTCCCTTCAGCTACTATAGGCACCATCTCTCCCTACTATACCTGCTATCCCACAGTCCCTTCCCAGAGGATTTTAGTATGCTATCAATACAAATAGCAGATAGAGTGTTGATCAGTGTGCAGAAACAGATTTTAGATGGAGAAAACAATAGATCAAGAATAAACAGATGATGTCTGGCTACTGGCCTCAGTAGAGTTACAACTCATACAAGATGTTAGTTTAATCACATGAAACTATTGATATTTTACAGGTTGACTAATAAATTAATAAATGATTCTTTATTTCTGCCAATGATTATATCTGTTGTTTTTATTCTTATACATCTTATATGGAATGCAGAATTTTGTTTTAGGCAGAGTCTCACTACAGTGCAGACATTATAGTCTTATTTCCCTGCCTGAGGCAAATGATTATAAAGGCTATTGCCAAAGGTCACTAAGAGCTGATATACAAGTGAAAAACCAGGTGTCTGATTTAAACTTGACAGTGAAAGCAATATGGCTGATTTTGCTTGTATGTTCACATGAAGTATGATAAAATACACGTATGCAGATTAAGACGGCTGTTGTGCTAAATAACCTATGCCTGAGTGATGCTGTATATCCATAATACAGTTTTATATTCCCTACTTGTAAATCGGGTATCGTGCTGCTTTGCCTTTAGGCATGTGAATCGGCCCTGCAGCAAGTATTAAAGGTAAAAGCACATTTTGGTGTTTAATTGTCCAAGTACCTAATGCTTGTATCAAATGTAAGTGATTTTTCCTGTGTGGATCAACACATTGGTGTTATGGAGAAATAGTTTTCTGTATAAATGATTGCTGCTTCAAGAATGAGAGCATGCGTCTCATTGCTAATATCCAAGCGATATAAACGGAAGTTGGTAATTCCCCTTTGTTTCCTTAAAATTGATCATGTGGCAGGTACTGAGGAATACCATGCACATACCTATATAAATATATTTCAGAGGAGCAAGTCATATCATATAAATGCTAAACTGAAGAAGAGGTACATGCTGCCATTACCTGGAAAGCACCAAGTGGAAAGAATGAGTCTCCTCTTACAAGGAAATCTTTGGGCATTTGCTCCAGCAGAAGGGTCTCTAGGTACCTCTGCCCCATGGCTTTGCTCTGGAGAGAACTGTTTTTTTTTTTTTTTAACTCCTTAGCTATCCGTTAAAGCTGCAAGGCATTAGTGATCGGAGCCCTGCTAGTCCCTTTGGCAGAGAGGAGATTACATTTATGGCACAGCACACATGATATATTCCAAACACTCTTTGTCCATTAAGATGCAGAAGCTTCAGGTCAGGTCCTGCTGCTCGAAGCTGCCTTGAAATCCATTGCTCATTTAATCCTTGGCTTCTGCTGTGGCTGCAGAGCGTGACAGTCAGACGCTAATGTTTTCTTTCTACCACTGCTAACTTCAACTCATCAGATCTGGTACCATAACCCCTTACCTGCCAAAGCCAGAGCAAATTTATGGTGCTGCACTTTGGAGTCTTTTTTTTAACCTTACTGGGTTTTTTATTTTATAATAGTACTAAAAACACTAGCATGTTTTTGCTCTGCCATAGGTGCCCTACACTTGACACCTACCTTAGGTTTTAGGCCTCAACCTTTTAAACTGTGTGCATGTAATGCCTATGGGCTGTTTGTGCGCTCCATACAGTTCTTGGTCCAGATCTTTCTTTGGGTCTTCAGAACTGGCCACAAAGGCTTCTACCTGGCAACACAATTACTATGGCTTGCTGAAAAATTGGCACATTTTGGCAAAATACATTTGAGTTGAGCCCTTGTGGCTTCTTTAACTGTAAGCCATTAATTAATTAATTTGTTCTTCTACCACTTCCTATATCTAAGAATTGTGTATATTATACATAAGAATATATTTATAAATGAACATTATACCATCCGTCTTTTCCTCATGAAAATGTGTGTGCTGTGCTAAAAATGGTGAAATTTTAATTTTACAGTGTTGGTTGCTTTGCATTTGCTGTAATAGATTGGGAGGCATACACAGTCCATTTTATTATCTGTGCCTTCATGTGTCCGCTGCTTTATTTCTCAAGTCCCAAATGCACGTAAAATGAAACTGAACCAGGAAACGTGAAATCTGTGGGGCTGGCACTCTGTAAAGCTCCCCACAGACGCGACGATTCTTCTTGCCGAACGACCGATTTTAGGGAAGCCCGACCAATCCTTCGAAATTATCGTGCGGTTAGTGGTATTCGAACGATCGTACATCTTACGATTTTTCGGCCGACATCTGTCGGGAAATTGATCGGCCAGGTCAAAAAATCTTTGTCGGTCCCAGTGCAATCTATCTATGTTTGCAGGGCCAAGCAGGCAGCTCCCCTTTGTTTTCCTGGTAAATTGGTCTTTTTAGTTGATGGTCAATTCGTACGATCATACGATCGTTCTGAGAAGATCGTGGTCTCACGATCAGGATCTGATCTTTTAAAAATCTCAACATCTATGGCCAGCTTTAGTTGAGCGTTAGCACTGTAGATTTTATTATCTGTGGTATGTGAATTGTTAAAGGGAAATGCTGAAGGATGTATAAAACATATGACATTTGATCGTTACATGCCCGTGTGTATATTGACTAGATTTCCTCTTTAATGCTAGACCATTATTACACTGACATTACTGTATGTTCTGTGCTCAGTTGCCTATTTATAGGTTTCCTGCATTTACTTCTGGTCATTTTATCCTCGTCTCTGAGAGCAACTGTTATTAAGCAAAGAGCAATAAGTTTCAAGGTTGGTCGCTGTGCTGACAGTCCATTAGTGACTGCTTGCTGGTTAGAGGAGTGCTAGAAGAAGGCAGGGGAGTAAGTGGGAGTTTGACATTGGAACTTAAACTCTCCATTTCCAGGAGCTGTCCTACCTTACCTTCTGGGTCTGGCTGGTATTCCCTGGTTGTTCTAATGTGCCCCATGGCAAGCAGGGCCTGCAGATTGCCATTGCACATGCCTGACTATCTGTAAGTGAATGATTTTTGCTTTATTGGTGCAAGGGGCAACATACATTCTAGATATAGTAGATATGCAACAGTTACATAATGATTTTGAAATAAATATTAAGCTGTTGTGACTTTTCAGTATATAGTGCATATTATGCAAGAACTCTATCCTACTGATCACCCATTGGCAGTTTTAAGAAAAACAACCCCCACCCTCTGTTCTTAACTAATAGCCCCTCTGTCCCACCCACACAGGGCACCCTCCCCAACAGGGTCCCCTAACTCTCTAACTGTAGAATTGTACAGAGGGGTTGGCAGCCATCATCTTGAATCAGCTGATCTCCTATGTATATATCCTGAAACGATACACATTTACTTGTGCTAAATGACTGATAGATGGTTGACCTGCTTTTGAGTATAGTGACATTTCCTTGGGATGGAGGTCAGAGCCATGGCCTTTCCGCTGCTATAAATATCAACCACATAGTTGGCCTGCCTGAAGATGCCAGAAGCTGTCATTCAGCATTATTGCATATGCTCATAAGATTAACATCACCCCCCTTCTTCTTTACATTATTACTGGTGTGGATTGAAGGCCAAATACAAGCCCATCTTATTTAGAAAGATAAAGGAACTCTTTTATTATTATGTGCAGAAAGATCTTTTCTTGCTTTGAGGTATAGAAAAAGAGTTTCTCTCTCTCTCTCTCTCTCTCTCTCTCTCTCTCTTCTATCTATCTATCTATCTATCTATCTATCTATCTATCTATCTATCTCTCTCTTCTATCTATCATCTCTCTCTCTTCTATCTGTCATCTATCTCTCTCTCTCTCTTCTATCTATCATCTATCTCTCTCTTCTATCTATCTATCTATCTATCTATCTATCTATTTATCTATCTATCTATCTATCTATCTATCTATCTATCTATCTATCTATCATCTCTCTCTCTCTCTCTCTCTCTCTATCTGTCTCTCTCTCTCTTCTATCTATCATCTATCTGTCTCTCTCTCTTCTATCTATCGTCTATCTCTCTCTTCTATCTATCTATCTATCTATCTATCTATCTATCTATCTATCTATCTATCTATCTATCATCTCTCTCTCTCTCTCTCTTTCTCTCTCTCTCTCTATCTGTCTCTCTCTCTCTTCTATCTATCATCTATCTATATATCTATCTCTCTCTCTTTCTATCTCTCCCTCTCTCTCTATCTTCTATCTATCTCTCTATCTCTCTCACACACTCTCTCTATCCTTTTCTTTCATGGAGGTAAACTGGCTTGCCTTGGGCAGTAGCTAATCGAACTATAAAGCAGCTGGCTATCTCTCACCTGATGGAGGCTGTAGTCCAACAACCACAGAGATGGATTCTAGCAAATACATGATAAAACTAGGTCCTGTAGACCCAATGGGAAATAATTCAAAGGGTCTTCTCCAACCATTGCAGAAGTCATAAAACATTTTTTTCTAGCCCTGAAAAGAGAGAGAGCCCAATATCCACCCTCTGAGGTTTGATTCTGGGTAATATTGGCAAGCAGCTGTTTTACCATAATCCCAATATGTTAGATAATGAGATAATTTACATAGGTTTGCAAAGATGATTCCTTTTGGAGTATTCTCTTGCATTTGTAACTAAGCGTGGGATGCCTAATATGGACATCTATGGGAGCAAAACAATGGGCTTTATGGGAAAGTATATTAATATTTATAAATTATGGGTTGAAACATATAAAATGAAAATCCAAATAGCTGTAGGAAAAAAATGAATAAACTGAAGTAAGTAAAGTAAAGTAAAGTGAATAAAAAAATAATAATAGTGTAGCATCCCTTTAATGACTGCTAGGATCGCTGGTGCCTAATAATGCTCATTTAGAGAACGTATGGCTTGCAGTACACCCTAAGAATACTCATGTTGGATTACTGTAGAGTTAATCAGAGGCTCAGTAACTTTGATTCATCTTTGCTCATTTAAAGCTCTTGGAGTTTGATGATGTGCGTCTATGTCATCCCAGTGCATCTCAGCACAGACTTCTAACAGCCAGTGTTTTATGGCTGTCACCGCACGGGCTCTGTTGGATTAGACTGATAGAACCATCTGTGCTCAAGCAGCAGCATCCTGGCCGGATTCAGCGTATGTGTTGCTTGCGATGGCAGGTTACTTTCACCAAGCTCCGAATTCCCCCTCCCATGGCTGCAGTATCATTTAAAAATGAAATCTGTCATATTCCATACAATTTCTACAATCACCAGCGTATACAGGCCTCCCATGGGATATTGTATTCACATTTATCAAAGATTTTTTTTAAAAAAAAAAATCACATATCTGAAATTATTTTTATAATCATTTCGTTAATGGTCAAGTATAACCTCCAAACGTTCCATCCCCTTCCCAAACAAATATAATATAGGGCTAATAAGGCTGATAAAAACTAGGGGTCTGCCATTTCAGGGAGATGCTTCATTGATCAGTAATTGCTGTTGCCCTTCCATGCTTTGCAGTAGCACTACTTACAGGAGGTGCACCTTTTCCATTGACTGCAATAGAAGCTGTGATAAAATACTATGAGTTTTATATGTTGTTCTTGCCATTGTCTGAAACTGAAAGCACAGCAATCCTGTTTGTTTTTAACCAATAATTTTGTTCCATTCCATAATGTATTACTTTGCCTGGATACAAAAAAAAAACAATTAATACTCAAATGCAACCACATATTCTATAATATTAATTAATAATATATTCAATAATTATTATATTAAATAATAGTATAGGATCCATTATCTGGAAACCCGTTATCTATAAAGCTCCCAATTACTGAAAAGCCGTCTCCCATAGACTTGAGCCCAAGATATAATTAATCCTTATTGGAAGCAAAACCAGCCTATTGGGTTTATTTAATATTTACATGATTTTCTAGTACAGAAAATCCCTTATCCAGAAAACCCCAGCATTCTGGATATCAGGTCCCATACCTGTACTTGCAAGAGAAACCAGTGTGGTGCCAAATAAAATATACCAATGAGTTTCCTAGATATTTACAAAGAAATAAAGAGAATGGAAAGCATATCATTTGGTATGACTTTCCCTTTTCCCCTCCTTGATCGAAATGGATTTTATAAACTGTATGCGATCATACTAAGGGGCCCATTTACTTAGCTCAAGTGAAGGAATAGAATAAAAAAATCTTCGAATTTCGAATGTTTTTTTCGACCATCGATTTGGCTACTTCGACCTTTTGACTACAACTTCAACTTCGAATCGAACGATTCGAACTAAAAATCATTAGAATATTCGACCATTCGATAATCGAAGCACTGTCTCTTTAAAAAAAACTTCAACCCCCTACTTCGCCACCTAAAACCTACCGAGGTGCAATGTTAGCCTATGGGGAAGGTCCCCATAGGTTTCCTGGCAATTTTTTTGGGTCGAAGAAAAAACGTTCGATCGATGGATTAAAATCCTTCGGATCGTTCTATTTGCTGTAAATCCTTCGACTTCGATATTCGAAGTCGAAAGATTTACATTCGGCAGTCGAATATCGAGGGTTAATTAACCCTCGATATTTGACCCTATGTAACTCTGCCCCTTAATCTCACCTGTCATCAAAGGAGCAGAAATACCCCACATTGCTAAAGAATTAAAGGTTAATTAGGTCCCGGTGTGCTTTGCTATTGTAGATAAAAACAAAGATGTGATCATGTTAGATGCATATTTCAGTTACTATTGAAATTGGGTTGACTCCAGAAACTTAGGTTCTAGCTTTTGGTCATTGAAGGCCAATTCCTGATATCCACCTTATTTGTTTGAAGAACATTAAAGGCTGAATCACATTTAGAAAATTCTTCTGACTTGTTCAAGTCATTAGGATAAACTAACAATCTATGGGGATGTAGTCAACAGTATTATGTGTATGAAATCCATTATCCAGAAAGCTCCCAAATTACAGAATGGCTGTCTAACACCATAGACTCCATTTTATCCAAATGGTCCAGATTTCTGAAAATGATTTACCTTTTCTCTGTAATAATAAAACAGTAGCTTGTACTTGATCCCACCTAAGATATAATTAATCCTTATTGGAAGCAAAACCATCTTATTGGGTTTATTTACATGATTTTCTAGTAGACTTAAGGCATGAAGATTCAAATTATGGAAAGATCCATATCCAGGTCCCAAGCATTCTGGATAACAGGTCCCAGGCCATTTATCTGTGCCGCCCCATTGCTGGAAGAGTTACAAGACAGATCTCAGAGCCAGCTCCAGAACACAAAATTAATTGATATATTACTTGATTGGACAGTAATGCACAGCATGTCTTTAGAGCACATGCCCCGGGGGTTTCAACAGACAAGGTATAAATAATTTATCTTACTGAGCAAATGTGAATTCATCACAATGGCCAAGATGCTGATTAAATCACCTATGCTCCAGGAAACGCAATAATTGTGTAAACTTTAGATATTCTCATTGTAAGGTCTTAATATCAGTGTTCTTAGCCAATGTAAATAGTGAGGAGTTGACGTGGATTCGAGAAATCCTGACCTATGGCCACCAATGCAGATCTGGGTTACAACTCCCAGCAGTGTTGTGTTGCTACAACTTGCTCTTGTGATTACTCTCATAGCACAGAACTGAAAATATCTCCATGTTATAAATATACAGTATACACCTTATATACATATGCAGTTTGTTTTTATGGTAGCTATCCGGTTGGTAGGGTCTTGTTTACCATAGCAACCAGGCAGTGGCTTATATGAGACACTGGAATATGAATAGGTGAGGGTCTGAATAGGAAGTTAAGTAACAGAAAGCAAGAATAACAAATAAATTTATGCCTCTCAGAGCAATTGTTTTTTGGCCCCTAATTGAAAGCTTCAGAAAAAAAAAGAAGTCAGAAGAAAATAAGTAAAAAAAAAACTAATAATAAAAAAATAAATAAATAATGAAGACCATATGCAAAGTTGCTAGGAACAGATCATTCGATAACATACTAAGGGGCCTATTTATTATTATTTTTCTGGTCTAGGTTTTTAGGAGAAAAATACATTTTTTAAGAGATTTATCACACCCCAAAACTGCTAAAAATCCGAATCCGAAATCCACAGTCTCAAACCTGTCGAGGATATGTAGAAGTCAATGGCAGATGTACCTAAAGTATATCAGCCCCTAAAAGCTAATGTAAAGGTGAACCACCCCTTTAATGTAGAGCTGATCTACTGGGGAGGGATTTGCTTGTCTGCCAGTGGTTTTTTTTAAGTTGATTTCCGTTGGGCCTTCTTTTAAACCTCACTTAAAAAAGTAAAAGCAAAAACCAAGCTCTTTAGTATTTCTTTTTACCTTTGCAACATAATTTAGACCTGCATTATGACTCTTTTTAAAGCCTTTTAATAAACTGGAATTATTATTTTTAATCTATAGCAGTCACTGAAATACAGCTGAGTGCTGAATATTTTCAATGCATGGCATACACCAGAGTTACAGCTTGAGATCCTCACAAAGAATCTGATGTATTTTGCACATTTATCAAAGACAGCGGTGGTGGTGCAGTCGGTTGCATTGCTGCCGTGCAGTTGTGGAGTCCTGTATTTGATTCTAGCTAGGGAGTTAATCGCAAGGAGTCTGTATGTTCTCCACTTGTCTAAGTGAGTGTCCACCAGGTATTCCAGTTTCCCCAATACACAAAACACACAGGCAGGGTAATTAGCTCCTGATAAAATAAATGTTAGTGTGTGTGAAAGTGATAGGGACCTTAGATTGTAAGCTCCACTGGGACATGGACTGATATGATTGATATATAATGTCCTATATCCCCCTCTTCATGAGCAGGGAATATTTGGGTACCTTGATCATTCATTGGGAGAACTTTTTTATTTTTTTTTATTTTTGGCTTCTCTTCAACCAACCAATTCACCGGACAGATAAATTGATTATAGAGTCATTATGCATTCAGTGATGGTTTGTCCCTGGGTGGAAAGGTTAGATGTAAATCAGTGTTTAGAAAGCCGAGTGAATCTATTTCTAATGATACAGATGTAGCAGTGTATACATATTCCCTGAGGATGTTACCTAGCCAAGCATGGATCCACCAAGTCTAAACGCCTTTTATTTTTAGATCGCAGCCTCTGCAGTCTGCTCCTGGCAGATAATAAATAAGCTCAAAAATCATTCCCAATTTAATTGACTCCCAGGGATTAACATTTTCATTTCTCCCCATTACAATACATCACACCAGTGCCTATAGGATGCAAAATTGTCTTTGCTGACATAATGAAATCAAACCAAATGCAAAATATTTAGAGGCAGTTTCTTAAGGTGTTTGGAAAACAGAAGCCGTTCAGGTTATTGTATTGTTCTCAGAATGGCTTTTGACACTATTCTCTGTGACAGATATATTCCATAAATGATTGGCAGCCATATATTATGCATGTTATTAGCAGAGCATGTTTAATGTAAGCTGCTGAGAGGGCCATAGATGGTCTATATTTTATATTTGTAGTGAGTAGATGTGTGTAGAAGAGAAACTGATGATATAGAGATCAAGCTGCGTCAACGTGTGTGCAGAAATAGTGTAAGGACCTCCCACAGAGTAGTATTTTTCTGGTACTGCTCTATCATCCTCAGGGGGGCCTCAGTGTATAGAACAGGGATCCCCAATCTTTTTCATCCGTGAGCAACATTCAGATGTAAAAAGAGTTGGGGAGCAACACAAGCATGAAAAATGTTCCTGGATGGAGCCAAATATGGGCTGTGATTGGCTGTTGGTATCCCCTATGTGGACTGGCAGCCTACAGGAGGCTCTGTTTGGCAGTAAATCTGTTTTTTATCCAACCAAAACTTGCCTCCAAACCAGGAACTAAAATATAAGTACTTACTTTGACGCAACTGAGAGCAACATCCAAGGGTTTGGGGAGAAACATGTTGCTCACGAGCTTCTGGTTGGGGATCACTGGTATAAACCATAGACATGTTTGATTTTTCAGGCGTCATCCTATTTTGTACCCCCTTCGCCAGTTTTTGGCTCCATGTAATTTGCACCTAAATTAATATTAATTTAAAAAACACTGAACATTTTCCAAATACTCAGAAATAGGAAGGTTTGAGGAGAGCTGTGAGTGCAATCAGGGGTATGATAGCATTGCCAAGACACAACTGTAATATAAGAACCTCCATTTGGTGTCTCTATTGAGGCAGCTTCAAAGAGATGGTAAAGAGCAGTAACAACGTAACACTCATGGGGAGATTGGGTAGGTATTTTTAAAAAAATTATTAAAAAAAATGTCTGTTGCTTTGGGTATCTGGCTAGCTGTCAGCCCTTGACCTAGAGATTAGTGTGAAATGAGTTGGACCTGTCATCCAGGTCCTTTAGGTCATATGGGCTTGTCCATACCCGCTTTGTGATGCCGCTGTGTGTGCGTTTCCTTCGTCTCTTTCTTTCATGAATGTTTCTACGCATATAAGAGATATTTGCCTAATCAAAAGTTACATTTTAAAAATATTCATGAAACATGTCGACATTTTCAAAAACTATAAAAACCTAAGAAGAACAATAGTGAACTTGCTAAGAAGAGAACCTATGACATACAAGGAGAACTTCCCCTGCATTATATATTTTCTGCTGCAAACAACTCATTCATGCTTGAGCCGCAGAATGATTACCGTGGCCTAGCAAACTGATTCCAGCACGAGTCAGCAATATGAAATGATTGACAGCATGAGTTGTTTACAGCAGGAAAAATGACGTGGGGTTGAGAGAATGCTGTAAAAATCCATTTATATGTTTACAACCTGTTTACTGAGCATTTCTCTGCAGGTAGATATTTATATCTATGACAGTGATATTTGTGTGCATATATAGTCTTCTCCCCGTTGTATGTTTATTTCTCCCCATTGTTATACTTGGGAGCTGTCCATTCAGAACCACATGTATTGCAATAAAGGCTCCCTGAATGAGGAGCAAGAAGATTTTTTTCCAACAAAAAGCAAATCTCGGCTAAGTCTGATCTCTGCCCCCTCCGCGGGGGTCTATCCTTACTTTATTGTGCAAGAAACCATTCACCTAGATTTCATTTCTCAGTGAGCAGCAGACAACTGACAGCCTTGGGATGTTTGGGAACTGGGTTGTAGATTCTCTCCTTGCAATGCTGTTAATTAATTTTTTTATAAAGTAGAGAGGTGCGACAGCAGAGATCTCCTTTCATGCAGAAATGGAACGGGCCACTCCCAAAGAGACCTCATCTGCTCTCATTTCTATAAAAATCAGTGTTAGAATAGGAGGGAGGGTTTTTTTTCCTCCTAATAAAACTGTCACAATGGTAAACCCCTTACACCTTGCAATGGTTGCCACACTGATAAATTCATAACAATGTCCTTTAATCAATTCATTATTGCATTAATAAGCATTCAGGGCTTGAGCCTTACTGGTGAGACACAGACTGATAGGGATAGGCGAATTTGTCCCGTTTCATTTCGGCAAAAATTTCACCGAAATGTCACAGACGCCCATTAAAGACTATGGGCGTCAAAAAAAAAATTGTTGCGCGGCAAAATTTTTGACACGTCTTTTTATTTTGACGCACAACGCCATACAAGTCTATGGGCGTCATTTTTTCGGCAAAACAAGGCGAAAAAATTCACCCATCCCTACAGACTGCCTCTCAACTGTGCCTTTATGAATTCCAACAGTGTTACGGAAAAGGAATATACCCGTACTGCATATAAATATGCTTGTTTTTTTAGCCTCTATATATATACATTATATATTTCAGCTTCCAGGGTATTATGATTTGGACACACTTTTTTGCACCATGTGCCATAATAATGTAAAATAACAGCAAATAATGCACATATTCCCTATACAGGTATGAGACAGTGGCGTAACTATAGAGGAAGCATATATAGAGGAAGTTGGGGGCCCAGACTGCTACTCCTACTCCCCAGCCGCTCTCTTACCTACAGTGAGGAAGGGGGATGTAAGTCGGGCAGGAGTGGGCGGAGTTGGGTGGATGTGGGGGGGGCGGAGGCAAGAAGGGAAAGTGGGTGGTAGGATGGGGATCAGAGTGCGCTGGGCCTCTCTAAAGATGTTTTTTGCAGGGGGGCCTGGTGCACTCTAGCTACACCATTGGTATGGAACCTGTTATTTAAAATGTTCGGAACCTGGGGTTTTCCGGATAATGGATCTTTCCGTAAATGGGATATTGATGTCTTAACTGCTAGAAAATCATTTAAACATTAAATAAACCCAATAGGCTGGTTTTGCTTCCAATAAGGATTAATTATATCTTAGTTGGGATTAAGTACAAGATACTGTTTTATTATTACAGAGAAAAGGGAAATCATTTTTAAAAATTTGGATTATTTGGATGAAATAGAGTCTATGGGAGATGGACTTTTCATAATTCTGAGCTTTCTAGATAATGGATCCCATACCTGTACTTGTACACACACAGACATAATGCATACATGCCAACCATTCCAGGCAGTCCCACTGTTCTGTGCCCAAAGTTGTACCCTACCTCACTTTCCTTATTCTCTTTCTTATCCTTTTCCTTTGTGTGTTTGTTGACATGAATTTATTGATATATGCAGGGCCAAACTATGCTGATCCAATAATTTGACCCGCAAAGATTGGATCATGGCCACTTCTTATGCAGCCCCTGGGAGAGGACCTAAAACCGGCCTGATACATATCTGCCCAATTTCTGTCCAGATGTTTCCCTAGAGGCTGTTGGAAAGGGCTGATACTTGGGAAAAGAAGCTGCTGAGTCGGTTTTTGGCAGATTAAATGTGCCCTAGTATGGTCAGCTTTACAGTTCTCATCATTGTTAGATCACCATTTAAAAAGTATATATTTATATGTACTAGCCTTTGAAAAACGCTTATTTCTGCCCAGCACCCACACACAGCAGTGGCATTGCAAGGGGCAAATCTCTGAATACGTGACAGGTCTCCCTATTGACATTGTTCTTAGTAAGATTACCGAGTATTTTTTTCAGTTCGCTAAAAATGATCCAATTTATCAGCACAGCTGTCATCTCTGGGTTAGAGCCCGGAACTCTCTATGAAATGACTGGGATAAAATAATGAATACCAGTGTTATTTATTTATTTTTTTATTTCCACAAACTTTTATTATGATGATAGATTAAATATGCAGCAATGTTTCTTTGGAGTCGTTTTTCCTCGCAGTCCAGGAACATCAAACACTTCTCTCAGATAATGGTCGCTTGGCGCTTTATTTGTCTGCTGTTTTAATCTCGGAGCTTCATCCATCTATGTCAGCTGCAAAGTCCCTCTCTCCAGGCTACCGCTCTGCAGTGGAGCAATCTGTGTGTGTCTGGGCAAGTTTCACTCCAGCTACTGTTGCCTCTTCTTTCTTTCATCTCACTGACTTTACACAATCCATTCTTCCCCTATTCCAGAGAATATCATCACTATGCATAAACCTATAAGGGAACCATGTATTAAACTTGCAGGTGCCTCATTCACTAAAATATCTTACCAAAGGACATGATGACATCCCTTGAAATTAGACGATTTAATCTAATGGCGTGGAAAGGTGTAGAAATCTCTCTGTAAAGCACTGATAATGGCAAATATATTAGATGGTTTTAAAGGATCCTGGGTTAAGAATTAAAGGGGTTGTTCACCTCATTTAGCATTTTATTCAGCAGCTCTCCAGTTTGCAATTTCAGCAATCTGGCTGCTAGGGTCCAAATTCCCCTAGTAACCATGCATTGATTTGAATAAGAGATGAATATGAATAGGAGAGGGTCTGACACAGGGTCAGACTGGACCGATGTGACACTGGCAAAAAACCCGGTGGGTCGAGGGGCATTATGGGCGTGTGGGGCCCTTGAAGCCGCAGCCTTGGTGGGGCCCCAGTCCGACCCTGGTCTGAATAGAAAGTTGAGTAATAAAAAATAGCAATAACTATATTTATGTAGCCTTTTTTGTTTAATTCTTCTTCTAAGGAGATATGTAGGATTCATTTGTATAACGATTTGATCTTGATAAACAGGTATATTTTTTTCAACCATCACTGCAATGTAACAATGTAATCCGTTTATATAATTTAAAGAGCTGAATGCCATGTGGTTTAGTTTTATATTTTTACTGGGATTAATGGCTCATGTTCTTAAACAGGCCTTTTGTAACTCACAACGTATGTGGGTCACATTACACTGTTCACTTTGTTACAGAATTCTCTTTCCTCCCATTCAAAATTCATCATTACACAAGCTTTGACCTTTTATAAAATGCACCCGTTTCCCTGCAATCACTACACCTGCAATGATTTTGTTTCATGTGTTTTTGGGAGGCATTCACAAAAACCCCTTTTGAAATATATGGGAATGATTTATTTTATTTGGCTGTATGGATATAATGGAACAGTATCTTAGCACTTACATACATATTTAGGTCAGTAACACCACATATTTGTGTACATCTTCTCTACCATATAACACACCACAAATTCACCAATTTGCCTTTTAAACAGTGCAGAATTGGTGCCTATAGTATCAGTGGGAAATCTCTGGGAAGGGACTGTGGCTGTGGGATAGCAGGTAAGTAGGGAGAGATTGTGTTTATAGTAGCAATGGGATAATAGTCTCTGGGAAGGGACTGTGACTGTGGGATAGCAGGTATAGTAGGGAGAGATGGTGCCTATAGTAGCAGTGGGTATAATAGTCTCTGGGAAGGGACTTTGACTGTGGGATAGCAGGTATAGTAGGGAGAGATGGTTCCTATAGTAGCAGTTGGGATAATAGTCTCTGGGAAGGGACTGACTGTGGGATAGCAGGTATAGTAGGGAGAGATGGTGCCTATAGTAGCAGTAGAGATAATAGACTGGAAGGGACTGTGGCTGTGGGATAGAAGGTATAGTAGCAAAAGATGATGTATATAATAGCAGTGGTATAATAGTCTCTGGGAAGGGACTGTGGCTGTGGGATAGCAGGTATAATTCGGGAGAGATGGTGCATATACTTGTAACAGGGTGATAATAGCATTTGTAACATAGTTGTATCCCACAGACACAGCCCATATCCAAATACTATAATCTGTGCATATAATAGCCTATGGCCATTGATTGTGGTTTCAGGAGAGCAGGTATAGTAATGTCAGATAGTGACAATAATGGTCAATTTGTCATTTAACCTAGCTTTTCCTTACCTTGCCTTCTAACGGGTATTTTGATCTATACCAGTCCATTGTTGTAGAGGGAGTTACAGCAGTTATGTCTAGCCTGCCCTTGGGACCATTCACAAATCCTTCTTTCCTTGCCTTTTTGCAATTATTGTTATTGTATCAATGCCATCAATTAGATAAGTATCAGCTGAAGCAGGAGGGAGCACTGTTGGCGGTGAAGCTTTTTCTCACCAGTCTCCTTGAGATTATGTTTTTGTTTATTGCAACTAACATGGGAAGAGATGATGATTCTCATTTGTCTTTTAGTCATTAAAATCAGAAGGGCGCAGATGAAGAGCATTTGGTGTGTTTGCTCTAGATTGCATTAAATGATGATGACATTTCAATGGATAGAAACGTGTCCTGGGAGGAAAGCGACCATGCCCTGTAATGTGGTGCCAGTTATCCGCTGACCCAAGACTTATAGCCATTTATGTGCTTGCTATGATAGCCTACAGATGACCATCATTATCAATTACTAGCACATTCTCCATTGTGAGCTGTTCAGCCAAGCATGCAGATGAATCATTTGTGCCTACAGTACTTTATCTTATGGCATTGTATCTACCCAGCCCATGAAGGTTAGCACAGGTCTGTTTTGGAAAGTGGGCATGTCCACAGGACCAGTTTTAGGAAGAAAGGACATTTATCTTGTGCTTCCACATCTGGGGAGGGGGGGCAGTAGGGAAAAATATATCGGGCCTAATGTTGTGTATCAGTTAATAGATAATTGGAATATCTATGCTTGTTCCAAAGACTTGTTCCATAGACTTCCATTAACTTCACTACAAGGGCCTCATCATCAAAACAGTGTGTTTATATATTCAGTGGTGATTCTAGCAGCTATCACCAAGTAACAAGCTTAGCTGTCTACTTGCTCTGGCCTGATGGGCCCCTAATGTAGAAAGTGATGCTGGTCTATGCTGGAGCTTGCTGGAAGCTCTACTTATTTTTTTTGAGAAGCAGCCATTTACCAGACCTGAAGGAATGGAACTTGATGTGAAGTCCTCATCTCACCCATGACAAAATGATTCCTAGTTTTGCTTGAGACAAGTTATATAGCAGCTCCCTTGGCTATATAGTACAAATAATTAGATGATGAATGTCATTTATACCCCTATTACCAATGTCTAGTCTTACTGATCTGTCTACAGGTAGTACAGGTATGGGAAAGGTTATCCGGAAGCTCAGAATAATGGAAAGACCATTTCATTTTTTCCCTGTAATAATAAAACAGTACCTTGTACTTGATCCCAACTAAGATATAATTAATCCATATTAGAGGCAAAAGAACCCTATCAGGTTTAATTTATGTTTAAATGATTTTCTAGTATTTATAATTATAGAAAGATCCGTTATCTGGAAAACCCCAGGTCCCGAGAATTCTGAACAACAGTTCCCATACTGTTATCAAGAATGCTCAGGTCCTGGGGTTTTCCGGATAAGGGGTCTTTCTTTAATTTGGATCTCCATACTTCGTCTACTACAAAATCATTTAAACATGAATTCAACCCAATAAGATTGTTTTGCCTCCAATAAGGATTAATTATATCTTAGTTTGGATCAAGTACAAGGTACTGTTTTATTATTACAGGGAAAAGGAAATCATTTTTAAAAATGTGATTATTTGATTCAAATGGAGTCTATGGGAGATGGGCTTCCTGTAATACAGAACTTTCTGGATAATGGATCCCATACCTGAAAATAGAAAACTACTTGGTTATGTTTTGTAACAGGAACAGTAAAATCAAGGACTCTAAAACTGCACCAGCAATAGGTAATATTTACTTGCTACCTGTATTAAAAAGTCAATATTTTAAATTTGTTTTGGGTTATTAGTGCTGGTTCAGATCAGGTCTGTACTCCGGCTGGGGCTTCCAGGTGTCCCTTTGAATTATTCTCGATCTCCAGGTCTCGGGGGAACACTGCCTATTCCTCCCATTGTTAGACTCCCTCAAACAAAACCCATGTTTGTTCATTCAGGGATACCACAGGAATTTCCAACAAGTAATGGTTCTTTGGGAATCGATAGGAGAACAAGTGGCCATGAATATGTAGCATATGATGCCATCTGGAAACCCAACATTTCCGTTTTTGATGGCTGCCTGGTCAGACAGCTTTGAAAGTTTGCAATCACTCCGAATAAACACTGAATCAGACTTCAGGGTGCTTTCTTGGAAACTGGCAGATTTTTATTCTAAATAAACACTGATGTGATCTGCGGCGTTCCTCATAAATGATGGATAGTAGCCAAGGTTGGAGGAAACAATAGAAAATTTTCTCTATCGTACAATGCCTTGTTGGCGTCGTTCTATTCATTAATACGTCCCATAGTTTAATTCTCCAGAGCTGCTATAGAAAGACCGTACAATCAAAGCTTGGACAATTCAACGACTGTGCTATAAAACCGCACATACTTCATTTACATAAGTGCATTGACATTGTTGTGCTGTTTATTGTTTCTCTTGCCTATAGAATCGGCTTCACCTTGAACAGAAATGGAGGTTTTATTGCTAAAACGTCATATTTTTAGAGAGGGTGCATGAGAGTAGATCCTGACTCAGGTCATTGTAAACTAGTGTCTTTGAAGAAAAAGCAATTTTCTCTGCCATTCATCTCCCTTTCCCCATTATTGGTATGTATTCCCAGCGACGCAGCAATGGAGAGGAGAAACTGACAGACACTTTCAATTGCCAGTCACATATAAATAAGGCAGAGAAGGCAAGCATTTTCTGTAGTAGAACCATGCAGCTCCCAGGGCAGTTCGTGAATCCAGGACTGCTTTATTGTGCCAGTCGGAAGGTGCCATAAAATGAAATAATGGTACCACTGGTTACACAGAGATGTCATATAATCAGGGAAATAATGAAGCAACCAAGGAAAGGAGACCTTCTGTATGTCAGGGACAGAAAGCCTTGGGCAATTATAGCTATAGTACAATATATGCCGGCTTTTCAAAAGATGCTGTTACAGAGGGTGCTGTGAATTTATACTTGGGTCTTCTGTATTAGTACAAGTTGCCCAAATGGCCCATTTTAGCATGCATAACTCTAATTGTCCACTTTGGTTTTTTGGAGGGGCAGTGGGGAACAATACTGGTGCTGGGAATAAGCAACTGTTTTATCATCTGCTTACAGGAGTAGGAGTTTCAGTGGGTTCACCTAGTGTTTGGGAATGTTTTTCAGTGACCTTTGTATAATGAGTTTGAAAAGTTATCTTTGTGGAATGAAGGCTGATAAAGGGAAGCTGTCTAAATGTTGCTCCTGTATTACTTCCTTGCTCACCCCCAAACATTTATGTTTACTTAAAGTTGAAATGGCTGTGGTCTATATGTTTGAATGGATGGCCTGTTGAGAGAGGACCACAGAAATCACCGTGCCAATGCGGTCCTTTCCCCCGATGGAAAAATCAAATCTGCCCAAATGAAATCTGGTCAATTTTAGTTCAGGTATGAGGCAGGCAGGCATCACTGGTGGGCAGTATTTATTGGCCCATGTAAGGCCACATTAAGATGGTGACAATGTCAAAAACGGACATAATAATACTTACTATCTGTGTTGGCTAAGGATTAAATGGGGTCTGACACTGGCTCCTGCGGCACACCATTAGATTGAATGGGAAACATATAACCATGCCAATAATGGTAGTTTTTAGTCTGGAAAAACCAAGGGAAACATGGGAGAGCATAAAGTGCTAAGTGGAAAAAATAAGGATGTGTGTAGTAAAATAAAAGAAGTAAGATATAGAGTGCATAATGGGAAAGAAGGTAAACAAAATTAAAAGGGGGAACACAGAAGATGAAAGCTATAGAAGAGGGGGAAATGAGAAGATGGCGAATAGAGAAAGACAAGAGAGAAGACAAAGAGAAAAAGGTAAATAGGAAGAGCAGAGAAATATAAACAAAATGAGAGAAAACCATAAAGGGAAATTCTAAATAAAATAAGAAGAGTATAATAAATGTTACAGAAATATTAGAGAAAAATTCCATGCACCACTAATGCCTAATTTTATAATGTAGGTCCTTGCAGGGGGTCAGAGATTGCCCCTCCAACATTTAACTGCAATGATATATTGCCTTCCCTCTGTGAGACATTAGCATTTTCTCCTTGTAGGTTATATTTCTGCACCGTGAAGAGGCAACCCTAAGGTTAGGTAACAATGCTGCTAAATTGTAGTTCAAGGAGAATCGTTCAAGCAACCCTGGGAGTTTCATGGCATACGAAGTGAGACCTATGCACAGATAATCTGCTAGCAGCTACAAAATAGAATGACTCCACTCAGACTGAATGCATAGCATTATAAAGGCAGCCGGAGCAATCAGCCACTCACATTGCAGAGTTGAGAAAAACACCCCCATCCACACAGTGTTCAATCTGTACTACTCTGGCAAGGTGGGGGGTGCATTCACAGATTCACAGCTCAACTTTGTATATTCCTTACAGAGAAAAAAAAGAGGTTCCCACAGACAGTCATTTAAAATTCTGCTTCGAATAACAACCCCCTGCCTGGAGTCCATTTCCCTTTAGGGAGATTTTTATATGAAAACTTCTGCATGAAAAGGCCTATGATGCAGACCAAAGGATAACTATTGTAATTGAATCTTGTGCACTGGAAAATAGAGAAACTCTATTCTTTTGATCGGTAGACTACAGCACATTATGCAACTGACCTTGTTTTATACAGAAAAATAAAGTCTATCCAAGTCAAGACCAGATTTTTTTAGCAGGGGTAAAAAAACCCACTAACATTGTTTTTAAATTTTGAATTTACTTGGGGTGAAGTTTTTTAGAATATTTATCCCAAATGACTGTTCTGATGTGACTTACGTATACAGTATTATATCGTTTTAGATGTTTCTCTGTAGTTACTCTGTGCTGATCTGGCCCCAGGGGGTGGGACCAAATTTTGGGGCTATTCCCCTGAGTGGCCGGTACTGGGGGCCAATTATGGAGAGATTTAGGGAGAATGTCTGTTTTCGCTTTTAAATACTCCTGAAAACTCAGCAGCTACAGTTCGATGTGGAGGTGAGCACTTGGTCATGAGAATATGCTTCGTTTAGATATGGGCAGTATTCAGGGATATTTCACTAGGGCTCATTGATCCATTCTTAAATCACTGTTTCTTTTGCCTAATCAAGTAACTGGGATGACTGTTGGACAACCAGATCTGTGCCTGTATTGGGCAGTTCTTTTACTGTGTGTGCAGCCTAGTTTGCCAGTAAAGAGCAGATCTGCTGATGTTTACCCAACGTGACAACCTTCAAAGCTTTTGGTCATTGATGTGAGCTGGGGAGTTGGCTCTGGATCTATACCTAAATATAAGGCAGAGATGTCCAGGCAAAGAAATTAGGCAGGAACATGTTTTTTAGCTTGCTTAGTAGAGCTGCAAACATTTGTAATTTGAGAAAGCTGTTTTTGTACCCATGGCCTTCCCAAGGCCAGGGCATGCAGTACCTAGGAGTGCCCCAGAATAAAACAGATATCCATTACTGCTTTCAGATCGGTTTATATCATATATAATGAGCTCTGGGCTCATGCTGCTGGTTGGCTGTGAGCAAAGACTTAAAACATACTCCCCTCACTTTCCACACTAATAATTCAGAAATATGCCACCCTGACCTAGAGATATGAAAAGCTATGCGCATTCAAATTATTGAGTATATAAAAAGTTATTGCTCCCAAATGTGCACTTATCCATTAAGTTCACATACAGTCCACTGTATAACATATGGTACAATGCTAAGTTAGATATGTTTTATGTAGACAGGCTAATTGGCTCCTGATTGACCGTAGTATGTGTGTGAATATGATAGGGACCTTAAAGCGGACCTGTCACCCTAAGAAATAATTCCAAATCCTATTTTATGATGTTAATCAAGCAAAATAAATCATTTATAAAGTGTAAGTAAAGTTTAAGTATTGCTTCTTTTAGTCTTGGAACTCAAAATCACATGAAGCAGGCAGGCGCCATTTTGTTGACATTGTTATTAAGGCTTATATATATATATATATATATATATATATATATATATATATATATATATTATAAAGCTTTTCATGCCAAAATCTTGTTTATGCACCATCTGTATATGTCCTTGCACTGGCTAACCCATTAGATGGTGAGGAGCGATGGGGAATGTGAGGAGCGCAGTGACATCAAGTAAGTGCAGAATGGAAAGTGAAAGTAATTGCCTGCTCCAAATCTATGCCTCTGGCATAGAGGAGGGACAGGCAATATATGATTGACAGCTGAGATTTTTGAATTTGTTTATTAAAAAAAGAATTTGGGTTTTATGCTTAATTTGAAAAGTACATTTATTATACAGCTTTTTATGTCTGGGTGGCAGATCCCCTTTAATTAAGTACCACTGGGGAAGGGACTGATGATGTATAATCTATTGGTGTATACATAAACATAATAATGGTAGATCAGATAAAAGATAGATAATTAATACCAGGCAGGCGCTTGATTGCACAAAAACTACCCATGGCGAAGGTCCTTTTGTCAACATATCATGCATCTGCATGGATTTTGCATTTATCATTGAAAATTCCTACAATTCTGCACCCGACATTTGAAAAACAAGATTGAGAGAAAGGGAGAGCTGGTGCCTAGAAGGGGTTAATTTTCCAGGTTTCATGTCCACACAGCTAATAATTTGAGTGCAGTCCTACTGGCCTGTGACCTGCCCACTCTATTCAGTCCCAGGGAACATGCATACATGGCTTTCACCTTGGCTCGAGTTATTGTTTCCACTTCAATTTAGTCACCTTGAAAAGAGGCTTAGAGCAGAATAAAAGAAAAAAAAATACAAAAAGCCAGAGAAAAAAAACCTGACTGATTTGATCAGCTTGGTCTGTATCACATTCACTGCTCAGGGTAATGTTCCCAGCGCTGCTGGCGTCCTTTGAATCCGCAGGATATCGATGCATCGCCCAGATGTAAGGTGCACTGCTTCATATGCATTCTACCTGGCACATTCTGTGGTGCAATTGTATGCAAAGACCTTGCTCATTCAGTGAGACATCAGGAAAGGACATACAAAAGATATCGTCTCTGTTCAAGGGTTGTTCCTTATGGAATAAAAGAAGTAATTTATTCTTAGTGTTCTACTGCAATCATGGCCTCTGTCAGAACCCACATGGCCTTCTGGTTCCCTGATAAAAGCAGGACGTTCAACTGTTCTTTTACAAGTGGTTTGGAATAGCGTGTGTGTCAACTGTCAGCATACTTGAGGGTTGGACATGACTTTTAATGGCACCCTTCTTCCGGGAAAGTCATATAGGAGTTCTAGAAGGAACCCTAGGGGACACAAGGGTAAAGCATTAAAGGGGACCCGTTATTTTTTAAAAAAAATCTTTATAACTTTAATTACACTATATAAATTATTTGAATCATCATCATCAGTCTGGGATTTCATAATTATAGCAAGCAGGCAGGAGCCATTATGTGGACAGTGTTATTAAGGCAAGCCTTGCATCATCTCAGAATCTTGTTTGTGCACCAGAATGGGGGACCTGATGTCCATCCCTATGCCCTGGCTACATTATTAAATGGTAAAGAGAACTGGGGGAATGTGAGGGGTGCAGTGACATCTAGTAAGTGCTGAATGGAAAGTGAAAGTAATTGCTTGCCCCGCCTCTATACCTAAGGCATAGAGGAGGGGCAGCCAATATTTGATTGACAGCTGAGATTTTGAAATGAGTTTGCAACAGCTTTAATTAAAAAAAAAAAAAGAATTTGGATTTCATGTTTAATTTGAAAAGGACTTTTATTATACAGCTTTTTATGTCTGGGTGACAAGTCCCCTTTAAGTACAGGGCTCCTCTGCATCTATAGGTACTCAAGTGGGTGCAAGTGACAGACTGCAGAACCTATAGTGGCCCTACACAAGGTACACTTGCGTCTAAAACATCTTACCACCTACTCTGGATGCAGTGCCACCAGTGCAAGCAGTAGGGACAACACTTTGCCCTTTATTCCAAGGGGCGTATTTATTATGCTTTGTAAAAAACTCCCAGTCTCCCAGTCTTCGTATGGCCACTGTTTATTGCTTTCTTACAGTGCCTATTCTTCTCTTCCCTTGCACTTTGCATCTGGGTCTTGAAATCTCAGTCCTCCTCCCACTGCTTTCCTCTCTCAGATATTGGAAAACAGCTTTAAAATTACCATGAGTGCATGCTCCCTGCAGATAAGCCTCTGTTGGTATTCACTGCATTTGGCTCTTGCCAATCCTGCCATCTACATGCAGAGAATAGTGCCAAGTTAAGCCATGCCTAACACCCTCATTTATTTTCTGATCCTTAATATTACCTGTTATCATCATGAATTTTGTTCTAAATGTCAAGCATTCCTGACTGACTCACTCCGACTGTCTGTTTATTTGCCTGCCTTGCTTCTTTCTATCCTTTCCTCTCCAGCCCTGTATTTAAAGCACCTTGTATTATCACTTTGTGGCCTTTTAATACACAAAGTCCTCATCTAGCACAGGTAGAATAGATTGGAAATATTTTGTAGGTGACAAAATCCAGGCCAGTAGCACATAATATCTTTAAACTGCAGTGTAGATTAGCCGTTGGTTATTTTATTCTTTGTAGTCCATGCCTGTGTAACTAACATCAGATTGCAAGCTCCATGCGGCTATGCATTCTACAAAGGGCTTCTATGATGCAGTGCAAGGGTTTGATGAGCAATGAAGTACCCAAGACTGACTAAATTGTGGGGGAACAGGCCTAGGTGTTAATATGAATACATTACCCCCACCAGGCTCTGTATACAAAATAATACACCCACAGTAGCTAGCTCTGCTAAAATCTTTCCATGTTCCCTTTTTTTTGGAGCAATTACCCTTGCAGCCCTGTGTCTGTTCATTTCTCAAATGCTGCCTAATCAAAATTCCCTCCGGACACAGAACAGATACATTCTTGATTTAATCTTGTTGGCACCAAGCCTCTAGGGGCTCAATCAAGCGACTATGTCATTGTTAATGCTTTCTATTTCTGCAGTTACTCTACCAATAGCCTTAGAATCTCTCACCCCTGTGTGGTGTTACATTGTAAATGACTGCACGTCACACTTCTCAGCACGGAGTCGGTGGAGGAAAATATTATCTCCGGGATGTATATATAGAGGATTGTTTCTCTATCTCATCGTACTGCATTAAAGGCACCGGCTCCAGCATCGATTCCTTTCCAGGACACCAGCGAGCGCAAGCTGTGGGGATGAATACTAAATCATTTGCAGAATAAGCCAAGGGGACAAGTACACAAAGCACCATAACTGCAGGGAGAACGGAACATACATACAAAAACCAGTGCAAGCCTACCGACCAGATTACAGAGAGCCAATCAGTTCACTAAACCACAACCTGTGCTGTGCGAAAGCCTGATGGGCTATTGGCCTACCCCAGCGGGTTTGCACAATAGAAATAAGCCTTAATGCTATGCAATTTTGAGGAAAATGTAATGGCATTGGGCTGACAGCTACATGACATGAATGACATTCACCAGTCCCCTGTGCTGCTAAGTTTGTAAATCCAAAAGTCAGTCTGGTTCCTTAGTCCTTAAAATACAACTAATAGTAACAAAAACCATTTGGAGTGTATGATAAAAAAAATAGAGGACTTAACAATAGATCCTACACTTATATTGCACTCCACACACTCAGGCCCAGATATAAGGGAAGCCACAAATAGGTCTGCACTGGAGTCTGGGTGGGTAGGAGATTTTGAAAGCTGTTTAAATCTCTGACCTGCCCAGTCTCCAGTTTGGGTTGTGTTGCAGGTTGGTTGCAATTGAGGGGTACATAGATGGGGGTTGCTATAGGTGACACTTTACTAAATCCACCCTCAGGCTACAGTTGTTGTTTTTTTTTTTAATTTGTCAGGTCTGGGATAATATAATGGATGTCAGAGAAAGTTAGTGGTCAGTCAGTGGTAACACAATGACTTTACACATATATTAGGACAGTATATGGGTCAAGGGAAAATGATATATATATGGGGCAAAGTTATATTTGATATATCATTAGCTAGATGTCCCAATGCATTGGTACAGTCCAAAAGGCCATCAGGTTTTTTTTTTCTTAAAGGTCATGTACCTTTGCCTAATGGATGTATGCCCACCTGCCACTTGTCTTTTAATTTCCTCTGAATAGTTAGCAAAGGGTTTTACTACAATGGCGCTGCCTTTATCCATGGAACACATTATGAAAGATGGTGGACAATGAGCAGACATCTGCCTGAATGAGAAATGAAATGAAAGTTTCCATATGGTACAACAGACTCTTTTCTACAATAAAATCCTAGTGGATGTGGTGTCCCAAAGCATATAAGGCATTCTTCTTTTTGTGCAGGGAGTGGGCAAGCAACTGAACTTGAGAGAAAATGGAAACAGAGCAAACCCTTTTTTAAATCATCAGTGTTGATTGAGTTAATAATTAGCTGAAGACACATGTTACAGAAAACAAACAAAGACGGCAAACTTGAGATGGGCTGAATGGATTCCCTGGCCATTCATGTGGATATTAAAATCCTTTTAAGCAGCATTGCCTTACTTTTTTTTCTTGAAACTGATTCTCACAAAAGTCCTACATTTAAAAGACTTGCAGGGAAGGATATTTAAAGGATGAAGAAACATATAAAGGATCCATTCGGCGCCATATTAGAACAGTAGAGAGGTTCACATAACATGTATTTACTATGGTACTATATGCATGTCCCTTTTATCTTTCCTCTACATACATCCTATATTTTCTACCTGTAACGATCGCCGCCCGGAGCAAACCCAGGAGCTCCGGGCGGCGCGTCCTCTTCCGCCGGCGTCGCTCCCAAAATGGCGGCGCCCATGGCCGCCACGTGGGTAAGCGGCGCCGGCGCGATGACGTCAGTGCGCAGGAGCGTCAATGACGTCAATGGCGCCAAATTCAAAATAAAAAGACGATCTAGACGCCAGAATAGCGCCCAAGTATAGGATAACTTCCCCTAAGCTTATCCTGGGTTCCCTGTGTGCCTTATTACCTAATCCTGTTCCTGCCTTGTATCCTGACCCCTTTGCCTGGACTTTGGACTTCGTTGTATTCTGCCTGCCTATGAACTCTTGCCTGATCCTGACTATTCTTCGTTTAACCCTTTGGACACCGCGACCTTGTTCCCTCAAGAGGGCTTCCTCCTCGATCCAGACAACCTCCCTGGAGGGAGCTCCCGGCTCCCTGACATTATACTTGGGCCCTGGATCCTTCTGAGGAAGCCACACCGGATGTCGGACGAGCGCTCCGCGGACTGGCATCCCGCATGGAGGACTACGAAAATCAGCAGGTTCGCATTGGGCAAGCTCTCGATATCCTGCTTGCTCGTGTGCCTTCCGCGCCCTCCGCTGCTCCACCTACTGGGAATCCCCCCATGGTGGCAGCCTCTACGAACGCAAGCTACACGACAGGTGAGCCTCGCATTCCACCTCCCCTTCGCTTCAGTGGGGACCCACAAGCCTGCAGGGGATTTGCCACACAGTGCCAAATTCAATTTGAATTCCAACCCTCGCAGTTTCCTAGTGAGCGTTCCAAGGTGGGGTATGTGATGTCTCGATTGGAAGGCAAGCCACTGGAGTGGGCAACGTCTCTTTGGGAGAAGGATTCCCCGGTGACTTATGCTGTTAAAGACTTTCTCCAAGCTTTTCGCATTGTCTTTGATGCTCCAGGTCGGGTCACGAACGCCCCAGCCCGTCTCTTGCAGCTCCGGCAGGGAAGCCGCAGTGTCAATGAGTACGCTATAGACTTCCGAACACTGATGGCGGAGACTTCCTGGTGTGATGACGCTTACAAGGCCGTATACTACCAAGGCCTATCCATCCGCATCAAAGATGATCTCGTCTCCAGAGAGACTCCTGACACCCTGGAAGGACTGATCGCTCTATCTATTAAGGTGGACACCCGCCTCAGAGAACACCAGGTGGAGAGAGAGCACAGCAGACGATTTTCTCCCATGTTGGCCCCTCGCTTTCAAAGGCCTATTCTGCAAGCTCCCACTGTCCCTGTGACTCATGTGTCCACGTCTCCCCTGGAGGAACCTATGCAAGTAGGAAAAGCTCGCCTCTCTGAGCAGGAAAAACTCCGAAGACGAATGGCAGGTCTCTGTTTGTACTGTGGTGGGCATTCCCATTTTGCCAACGCCTGCCCTGCCAAGGCCAAGACTTTTGTACCCCGAGGTATGTCTCAGGTTTCTCATGTAGGGGGCATCACTCGAGGGCCTCAGGAGAAGTATCTAGAAAAGTCACGCAGACTTCTTCTTCCCTTGCAGATTCACCTGGCAAGTAAGACTATCTTCGAAAGGGCCTTCCTCGACTCCGGAGCGGATGGCAATTTCATGGACGCCTTCTTTGCCGAACGCATGAAGATTCCCCTGCTCCCATTGTCTTCACCTCTGCGAATTACCGCTATAGATGACAAACCCCTGGAGTTTGAATTCGTCACTATGTTCACGGCGGAACTATCTGTACAAGTTGGGGCGCTGCATCAAGAAAAACTTTCATTCTTCATCATCCCCTGTCCTTCTACTCCAGTAATATTGGGTCTCCCGTGGTTACGTCTGCATAACCCCACCATAGACTGGTCCTCTGGGCAGATCTCTCGTTGGAGTTCATTTTGCCTGCAACATTGCCTCCCGCCTAAACCCCTCGAGAAGGTGAATGTCTCCACTGCAGAACTAAAGATTTTGCCCTCCACTTACAAGGGATTTTCTGATGTGTTTTGTAAAAAATCTGCAGAGTTCCTTCCCCCACATCGCTCCTACGACTGTCCGGTTGAACTCCTGCCAGGAGCCATGCCCCCCAGAGGGCGCACTTACCCTCTCTCTCCTGCAGAGACTACCGCTATGAAGGAGTACATCCAAGAAAATCTCCAGCGGGGGTTTATCCGCCCTTCTACCTCTCCTGCAGGGGCTGGGTTCTTCTTCGTGGAGAAGAAGGACGAAGGCCTTCGGCCTTGTATAGACTATCGGGGCCTGAATAAGATCACCGTAAAAAACAGGTATCCCCTGCCCCTGATTGCTGAGCTCTTTGACCAGCTGAAAGGGGCAAAGATTTTCTCCAAGTTAGATCTCCGGGGGGCCTACAACCTCATTCGCATCCGGGAGGGTGACGAATGGAAGACGGCATTCAACACTCGGGATGGGCACTATGAATATCTTGTTATGCCCTTCGGCCTATGCAATGCCCCTGCCGTCTTCCAGGAGTTTGTTAATGATGTGTTCCGAGATCTCCTAGAAAGGTTCGTAGTCGTATACTTGGACGACATCCTGATCTTCTCCAAGGACCTTGAAAGTCATCGCTCCCAGGTAAAGGAGGTACTCTCTCGTCTGAGGAAGAACTCTCTCTTCGCCAAGTTGGAGAAGTGTGTCTTCGAGGTATCCAAGATCCCCTTCCTAGGGTACATTATCTCTCCAGAGGGATTTGAGATGGACCCCGTGAAAGTGTCGGCCATCCAGGAGTGGCCTCTCCCTCTGAGTACCAAGGCAATCCAGAGATTCATCGGATTTGCTAATTATTATCGGCAATTCATCCGGGGATTCTCTTCCCGCATTGCACCTATCCTGGCCCTCATTCGGAAAGGGGGTAAACCCAGCCTGTGGCCTCCATCTGCCATAGAAGCCTTTCAGTCCTTGAAAGAGGCCTTCACGTCTGCTTCTGTTCTCCGACATCCCAATCCTGTACTACCCTTCTGCATCGAGGTTGATGTTTCTGAAGTCGGAGCCGGAGCTATCCTGTCTCAGAGACACTCCACTGATGGAAAATTGCACCCCTGTGCGTTTTTCTCCAAGAAGTTCTCATCCGCAGAGCAGAACTATGATGTCGGAAATCGAGAACTCTTGGCAGTCAAGCTGGCCCTTGAAGAATGGCGTCACCTCCTGGAGGGCTCTGAAATTCCTGTCCAGATTTACACAGATCACAAGAATCTGGAGTTTATACAGTCCCTCAAGAGGCTAAATCCCAGACAAGCCAGGTGGGCCCTTTTCTTTTCCCGATTTAACTTTATTTTGACTTATCGCCCAGGTTCCAAGAATCGGAAGGCCGACGCCTTGTCTCGTAGCTTCACTCCGGTGGACCGTGACCCTGAGAGGCAGGAGCCAATCATTCCACCAGTCAAGATCATTGCCTCTCTGTATCCCCAATTTGCCGACCAGATCCTGGCTGGGCAGTCCTCGGCTCCTCAAGATACTCCGATTGGCATGGCCTTCGTCCCTCCAGAACTTCGCCTGGCCATCCTGCAACAAACCCACTGCTCCAGGCAAGCAGGACATCCTGGTCCGGCCAAGACCCTTGAACTCTTGAAGCGCCTAGTCTGGTGGCCTGATATCCGCAAGGACGTGAAGGACTTTGTTTCTGCTTGTAATGTTTGTGCCACATCTAAGTCAAGTCACTCCCGCCCCAGTGGGTTACTACAGCCCTTACCAGTTCCTTCCCGTCCCTGGACCCACCTGTCCATGGACTTCATTGTCGAACTTCCTCCCTCCTGTGGGAACACTGTGATCTGGGTTGTCATTGATCGTTTCTCCAAAATGGCCCATTTCATCCCTCTGAAGAAGTTGCCCTCTGCGGTGGAGTTGTCCCAGTTATTCATCCAGTACATCTTCCGCCTGCATGGTTTCCCGGTGGAGATCGTCTCCGATAGAGGCACCCAGTTTACTGCCAAGTTCTGGCGTTCCTTATGCAAAGACCTGGGAATTGTTCTTCAGTTTTCTTCTGCATACCACCCGCAGACGAATGGGGCAGCTGAACGGGTCAACCAAGCCCTGGAACAGTTCCTGAGGAACCACGTATCCCTCTGCCAGGATGACTGGTCTGATCTCCTCCCATGGGCGGAATTCGCTCATAATAATGCTTGTCATTCCTCTACAGGGAGATCTCCGTTCATGTCGGTGTATGGTCAGCATCCTCAAGCTTTTCCCCAAGACTTTGTGCTATCTGACGTCCCGGCTGCTGACGATTCCGCAGCCCATATGTCTGCTATTTGGGCTGCTACCAAGTTGAACCTAGAGAAGAGCGCTCTGGTTCATAAGACTTTCGCGGATCGTCGTCGAAGATCCTCTCCTCTCTACAAGGTGGGTGATAATGTCTGGCTCTCTTCCAGGAATATCCGGTTGAAGATACCATCTCCCAAGTTGGGTCCAAAATTCGTGGGTCCATTTCCCATCCTGGAGATAATCAACCCTGTGGCTGTCAGACTCCAGCTTCCACCAGAGATGAGAATCCCCAACGTGTTCCACGTGTCTCTGGTGAAACCCGCCATCACCAACCGGTTCTCTGGCGGTCAGTCTCCTCCTCCTGCCATCTCTGTGGAGGGTCAACTCGAGTACGAGGTGGAGAAAATCCTAGACTCCAGAATCTCCAGAGGGTCCCTTCAGTACCTCATTCAGTGGAAGGGCTTTGGTCCTGAAGAATGCTCCTGGGAAGGACACCGTGATGTTCACGCTCCTCGTCTGGTGAGGGTATTCCATTCCAAGTTTCCCCAGAAGCCAAGTCCTGGTGGTCCGGAGGCCCCCCGTGAGGGGGGGGGTACTGTAACGATCGCCGCCCGGAGCAAACCCAGGAGCTCCGGGCTCCCTGGAGGGAGCTCCCGGCTCCCTGACACTACCAGTTGCCTCCATGTCTTTGTCCTTCCCGTTTTAAGTAAAATACACAAGATCAGACAGCATGTAGTATATTATTTCTCTATTTTAATGCTGGGGATTAGTAGGATAATCTGGATACCCATTTATATCAACAAGGAAAATAAGGTTTCTGTATAATCTTGCTGCATTACCTACCTCCCTTCCTCTCTGACTTATATTTTCACATATATTTTCTGTGCATATAAACTCTCAAATGACCTGCAAATGTTTCTTACCCTGACTTGAAAAATCATATTTATGTGTTATAAACCATATCTATTGAATATATCAGCCTATAAAGAAAACAATATCCCTGAAAAATGCTCTTTTCTGTTTTGTACAAATAGCCAGGATTTTCTATGCAGAGTCAAAGCAATGGATTGACAGATATATGAAAACAATTTGAAGCAGCGACGCCGTGCTCCAGAAAAAATATACATTTATTTAGTCCATTAAAATCAGACCACCGCTAGACCAGAGCCTTAAGCATTTCAGGCGTTGCATGCCTATGATGAGAGGTGGAGGTGTGTAAGGTATTTATGGAGCATGGTGTTGCTGCTTTAAATGTTTTTCTTATACAGTATCTGTGGATTATGAGGCTTGAGAAACCAGGAAGCGTGCACCTGTACTCCAATGGCCCAAAAGTTTATATGGAGCTGTGAGCCGCAACTCTATTATATATGGTAAGCAACGGATTGTCCTCAGGATGTATGAGGTTTTCTAATGGTATTTTTTCGGAACCCAGTGTCCCAAAGACCTCATCAATTGGGCCCCTTAAGGTCATATGTTTGACTTACTGTGTCCAAAAAGAGTGGTGTTCTTCGTAGGGAAACACATACGTTTATTTGTATTCTTATGTGTAGGAACTGCCACGTTTCTTCTGCTGTCAAGGTGGAATTTTATTGTTTCCACAGACTGATTAAAGTATGGGCAGATATGATGAGTAATAGTAGAATGTTTGCTTGGAATAATGAAGACAGAAGTTTTTTGAACAAAGCTCAAGCGTGGGTGAATATAGTCTATGATTAAGTGCAATGTAAGCATGAAACATGCGAGGCTGTATACCCTATTTATGTGTTGATAAATATTCAATGTTTACTTTACACCGAACTACATGGGATATTATGAATGCCTGCACTGCTATGCACTCAAAATATATTTCCCAGCGGTTAATAACATAATCCATAATCCTTCAGTTCTTTACCAGTATATCATTTGTAGTTTATCCGGAGGGGTTGAACTTGATGGAGTTTTTTTTCAACCCAACTTAATTGTTTTAAAATTTGAGGGAAAAAAATGTATTATCTGTGAACAAAAATATATCCTTTCCATTTGTCTAGAGCGTTAAAGTTTGGTTTGGCCAAATCTGAATTGTGCACCCTCCACCCCAATTCATATTGAGCACAATTCACTCTAGGGAATTCCATCCTGTCCCAAAACACTTTTCCGTTACACTGTAGGTTAAAAGGAAATTGTAGTTTAGCAAGTCGTTTTTTTCAAGTGATTGAGGCACTGCTCTGGAAGGAATACTGCTTGCCCTGTTGTGTGTATGTGTGTGACTGTGTGTGTTTTTTGCTGTCTTTAAGCCTAATATTTTTAAAAACCACAGCACATTTGTATTTCATCATTCTGCATATTATAATCACAGCTTATATTGGCCTGTGTGAAAGAAGCCATGCCATCTTATTTTCTGTAAAAACATTTAACAATTTGGTATAAAAAAATCCGATATCCAGAATAACAATAACCTGGGAACGTGACAAATATTCATAACGCAGCTCCCCATTCATACTCTGTGCTCCATCTGCGCCCTTGGCTCAAATAATTATGCAGATTAATAGTTTTGCATTTGCTTTTAATTTTTTTCCATTTTCCCTCAAGCAGAGCACAACTGCAGACAAAATGAGCCAGTTAGAACTTCTATTAGGTCTAAACTGAAGTGGTGGAGCCATCACATCAACTCACTGATTTTTGGGGTGTCAACCTATTTTGCCCCCCTAGTCCTGTCCCCTGTCACCCCCCCTGTAATTTTCACCCGAATTATTGTTAACCATTTCTTGAAAAGGATTGAAATTTACTGTATATCCTCAGAAATTTGGTATATCAGGAATTGTGATGAAAGGCATGCATTGGCACAGGTTGTTGGCAAGATGGATTCTTAGATCATATTTATTTACATTGGAGACAGTAATCAATGGTGATGTTGCCCATAGCAACCAATCAGATCTTTGCTTTTGTAAATCTCTAACTTGTAGGTGACTGTTCAAATCTAATTGCTGATTGCTTGCTTTGAACAACATCACCATTGATGTTTGTCGTCCATGTTAATCAATACGCCCCTAAATGTAAAACTTCTGGCTTGGCATATCTGCAGGTGCTCTATTTGTATGTGGGCCAAAGAGAAATTATCATCTGAAGTTTAGACTGTTGATTGTTCCTGGTTCCAGCTTTAGTACGGAAATTTAGGGTCAGACGGGTTTATAAGGGCAGCTGAAAAGCTGACGGTGGGTTCAGCCTTTTGGACTTATGTGTCTGTACAGAGACCCTCTTACCCTGTATGACAGAAGAGTGGGTACAAAAGATCTCATTGTGGTATCTACACATTGGCAAAATGTTGAGTAAGTTCACTTAACTGATTTTTCAATCTTTGTGCAGAGCACATAACTGAATTGTATTAGAATCTTCATCATGATGGGTGTCTTTACCTGTCTGCCAAGATGAAGCTTCAGAGTTTGATGGGTTGATGGTGAAGCTAAACTTACTGCAAGAAATGCACTAGAGCTGTGATAGGGAGTAGACAGTGGAGGAGTTCATCTGCTTGCTTTTGTTTTCTCCTGAGCCGGTCTGCCTACCTGATTAAATGTTTATTCTGTGTTTGCTTTAACAGAAATGCTTGTGGGCATCTGTCTTTATACGTGTGGGACTTTCTGTCTGATTCCTTTACCGTATGATCTGCAGGCAGTACGTGGTGGTTAGTCAGAAATGTTTCCGGCTCAGGTGCAATAACACTGTATGTGCTGTGTCACAGAACCTGCAATTCTATATTTTTTCATTAACTATATGGCATTTGAGAAGGCAATAACCTGGGACCATAATAATATTGTTGTATGGGCAAATATTTCTAATTTCAGTATATTACTTCATAATAGAAAATAATAGCTTTATTATCAGACAGCTGTGTTCGTCTATAAGAAGATGCTATGTTCCATTGATTTTCTCATCTAAAGCCTGAGATAATTGTGTGTTTTGTCTCAGTACAGTGGGTTACATGCACACAATCCTTTTTAATATGTTGTCCATGACATACCTTCAATGGGGCATACTGTAAGGGGACCTTATTGACTGGGTGAGCTACAGTACAGGTGTGGGACCTGTTATCCAGAATGCTTGGGGCCTGGGGCTTTTTGGATAAGGGTTCTTTCCATAATTTGGATCTCCATACCTTAACTCTATTAAAAAAAATCACTTAAAACATTAAATAAGTGAGTATTGCCCCCAACAAGGATTCATAATATCTTAATATAAAATACAAGGTACTGTATTTCACTGTTTCAGAGTAGAATCTAGAAACCTTAGACAAGACACTATCTCCCATGCCATGATATTTATTTAGGGGCATATTTATAAAGTCATGTGATATCTGTCCTCCAAATTCTGTAAAGGAGAATTATCAACACCACAATTACCCATTTTTGACCATGCATAGATTTGAATGGGAACAAGTTCTAGCAAACTTGTGTAGAAACCAACCTAACTGTTTATTCAATCTTGTAAAAATTGTGGGGAAAAAATATGTATCTGGATTTTGCATTGTGGACTGTTACTGATTTATTAGACCAGGGGTGTCCAAACTTTTGGCTCGCCGGGCCACATTGGAAAAAGAAAAATTGTCTGAGGCCACACATGAAATACACAAACACTTTTGATTTGTAAAAGCAAAGGAAATACACAGAAAAGAACTACAATGCCAGTTGGATAACCAGATGGAGCTATATACTGGAATATGGGACACCTGGATAATAAATAGACGTATTATTATATTATTATTACTAACTGGGCAATGGGCAGAGTCCCCCCTCCTCCTATTTCCTCGGGAACCAAGCGTTTCAAGCTGGGCCGCATTCATATGCATCCTGGGCCGCATGTGCAGTGCACCAGCCCTCCAAAGATTTTTTTGCAGGGGGGCCTGGCGCACTGTTGTTACGCTGCTGCATATATTAATATGGGGCAAGGACTTGTTGCTTTGTACAGATCCATACATAGACTGCTACATATTAAAGCAGGAATGCTTGAATCAATAATCCTATGGATGCCAAGTACAGAAAGAAACAAAAGTAGTGATGCACCGAATCCTCTTTTTGGGATTCGGGCGAATCCTTGGTGAAAGATTCGGGCGAATACCGAATCCTAATCCTAATTTGCATATGCAAATTAGGGCCAGGAAAGGAAAAAGTGGAAAAAATCGTCTTTTGTGATGAAAAGGCACGTGATTTCCCTACCCGCCCCTAATTTACATATGCAAATTAGGATTCGGTTCGGCCAGGCAGAAGGATTCGGCCGAATCCTGGTTGAATCCCGAACCGAATCCTGGATTCGGTGCATCCCTAAACAAAAGTATCAATGCAGAAGCATCTTATGTAGCTCAGGGATAGTATTTTGTTTATGTATAAGGCACCCACCTCTATCCCCATCCATATAATTGTCCTCTTTGAGTGCTGCAGCATATCACACTTACAACACATATTAAATGCAATGTTAGTCCTTATTTGCACTAGTCCTTAAAGTGAGGCCTTTGTGCAATATGTGACGTCTTTAAAACTCTCAACCGTTTTGCATCAAAATGACATTTAACCAAGCACAAACAAACTGTAATTTCTGGGAAGCTGAAGGTTTTTAATGGCCCTGTGCAATGTGTGAGCCATATCAGTATTAAATAACTATCCTTCTGTGAACACAGCACTCGGCTATTTAAGGGGAGCGGGGACAATAAAAGGAAAACCTAGCATCGTCATCCCAATATGCTGATTGCCAAATATTGACTGTCAAGCAATATTCTGCACCGAGAACTTGGAAGCTGTCCCGTTATTTTATTCTTAACCTCTACTGTTTCCTGAGTGCTTGCGCTTTTTTTTTTTTGGGTCTATCATCGCAGCTGGAAAATGAATCCTCTTCCACTTATTCCCAGAAGCTAGCATTTCACTTGAAAGGGTCATTTTCAGAATAAAAGAGAATATTTCAAGAGAGCATTTCAATGGCATGAATAAAATAAGCTACCGACCAATCCTGCTCGGAACAATCGTTCTTAGACTGTGTAGACTGGAGTGTCTGAGCCACGGTCTCCTGGTACTGCCCATGTCTAGATATTTTCTACCAAAACCTTTTCAGGCTGTGCTGTGTAGGGCGGTGACTCTGCATTAAAGATCACAGAGAGTCTTGCAGTGTATTCTTCTGTCAATGCCATTGCAACGTCAATGAGCTGTACAATAATATAATAGATGCTGTTTCTCATTTTTTTTCTCAAGTGCCATAGAATATAGTTTTATTAATAGTCCATAAAATCTTTTCCTGTTATAAATTGGGCATGAATCAATAGTATGAAATTAGCCACCTTTGGTTAATGTATAATAACCTGGGTAACTATACTCAGAGCTTTAACAGAGGAGCTTGTGTGTGGCCCTCAAAAGTATTATTTTGTATTGGGACTGTCGAGTTTATAACGTTCATAAACATTAATTTCTACTGTAACAAACAATTCATTTTGGAGCACGATGCATATTTGTATATGCAATATCTATGTCTTTGGCCCATGCCCCCTGTTTGTTATGCTCTCCCCAATGTTGTCTGTTTCTTACAACGTTCAGGTGTGTTTCTGGATTTTGCATTCATTTGGGTACAGAGTACAGGGTGACGGTGGCTGAGCTTTAACTATGGGTGATGGCTTATGGTGTTGAAAATGAGGGTGATTAATGTGTCTGAAAATGTATTTTCAGGCACTTTTGTGGAGGCTCAAAGGGGTTTCTTCACTGCTAACAAAGGCTGGGCATCAGCTTTGGTAGCACTTCCCTAAAACTGCTCTGATTGGACCTGCTATTTGGAGGCCTGCAAATTTCCCCTGTAGGGAACCACTGCCTCCTGTTGCGTCCCCTTGGTGACCACAATGACACTGTAATTCTGGGGGAAAAACACCGCATGGTGGGTACCCAACATAACTGCATGGGGAATTTTAAATTTGCACAGAGATACAGTAAATGACCTCTTAACTGTATTGATGCCATGTACTAATGTATTCTCTTAGGTATACTATAAATGAGTTAATCTGAGACTATTCCTTGTGTTTAGTGCAGAATATTGCTTTGTAACATCAGAGTTTCTAAGGCAGGTATTTGCTTGAAGATGCAGTAATCGGAACCTTGTGGCCTTCACTATGTTTTTCTTGTAATCTGCTGTAAAGCTGATCAGCTGCCCACAGAGAGAGAACCATGGAAACCTCACAACTCGAGTTTATTTATTAAGCCACCATTATTTTAAAAAAGTTTATTTTTCTATTTATAGATATACTAAACTGAACATAATATTAGCAGAAAGCTAGTGAGGCACCTTCATATGTGTGATATCTTCTGTGCCTTCCCTAATCCTAAATGCATGGTGATCTTTTTTCCCTCAGGGGAGTGTGCCTCACTTATATGTCGAATGAATGGGGACAATGGGTGTAGATTTGCAGAGATATAGGGGCAAATTTACTTACCTGCGAAAATTTGCCAGCGCTGTCTTCGTGCACAACGTAACTGGAGGGGGGTGGGCCCTGGTGTGGGACGTGACGCCGGGCCCCCGCCCCCCTCCGTACCAGATTTTTTTACCCGAAATCGGGCCGAAATCGACAGTGCGCGAGCTGCCGGGGGGCCCTGAGGGGGTGCGGGCCCTGGCCCAATTGCACCCCCTGCTCCCCCGGTAGTTCTGCCACTGATCGGAATGGTTAGTGACAGGTCGGGAGATGGGAAAGTACGATCGTACGATGATTCGTACGATCGGATATTTGCGTCTATGGCCAGCTTTAGCTACATGTCTCCAGATACGATATAGGTCCTCTTACTTGAAGGTCTATTCAAGGGAAAATATTTATAAGATAAACCCTCCTTATAAAAAGGGTTTATTCTATTTTTCAATCTTACTGCTAGTGGATTACAGTTAAAAACAGCTACACGTTTGTATTCTGCAGATCAAAATGGAAAACAATGGAAATAAGATGTTGAAATGTCTTTTTTAAAAAAAAAACCATAGTATTAAAGTATTACAACTGGGATTTCTTCAAACACAAAAGGATATTATTTTCTAACCACATTTTCTTATTTAATTTGTCTCTTTTTATAAATATGTTATATACATATATATTCTGTATATACCTTTGTGCATGGCCTCAGTGTAGGAGACTGTGGGCACTGGGCAGCCAATCGGTCCAGTGGGCACTTAGCATTTCTTTCCTGTGATTTGCGGTAGAAGGAATATGGTGCTACATGAAGGGATAATACAAAGGCATAGCTTTTACAGGTTCAGCAACTTTTTGGGATCAGAGTCCAAAATAAGGGACTGAGTCTGGAATTTGGGGTTGGCTAAAGTGATGGCCATATGCAGTGAGTAATATAATAAATTGGCTTTATCAGGGCTTTAGTTGTTGACCTTTAAAAGACTCATTCTCATTCCAAACATCACCGCATCTACGCCATCATAATGTGAAAATCAAACAAAAAAACAAATAAATGTACCCAGTGTTGATTGTTTATTTCCCTCTAAGTGTATTTTATGTGAATTAGCGCTGCCTGATAATCTCTCTGCACTGACAAACCATGTGTTTTTGTTCTTAATGAAGGAATAATTGCATGGAAGGGGGCTGGTAATCAGACTTTGTGGGATAGGCTGCACAGCTGTATAGAAATCATTATTTTTCTCTGCTTTTTTGTTTGTTGCTTCCTTCTTCACCTTATTGTTAACCCTTCCACAGCAGCTGGGCTGATCCACAACACCATTAAACTGACTGTACAGGGGATAAAAGACCCTTCCTGAGTGAAGTGTCCATTTATTTAGTTACCTTATGGAGCCTCTTTATCATAGTGCCTGAAAATGCTCTTGCTTGATGAAGAGGCTCCATGGAATAACACAGGAATGGGGAGAGTTTTAGCTCAGCAGAGTCTGAGGCCCTGGAGAGATTTTGCATCAACTCGTTTATCTTTCTGAGTGCAATAACATTGAAGCTCTTGCCACTGCTAGTATTACAGTATTGTGCTGGCAGGTATTATAATGATGCACAATGTAGTGCAACCAGACTTAACTCAAATATTTGCTGGGTACCAGTGCTTCATAAGAAAGCTGTAATTGTTTACTGAACCAGAACACAATATAGTTTGCCAGTGCTATTTAAAAGGAACATAATTAATATTCAGTACTCACACAGGTACCTGTACCAGTTCCAGTTCTATCATTAGGCACTTTACCCTACTTCTAGCAGTTGTGGCCCCTATTTTGGAGGGTCTCCCATTGGGGTACTAACCCCACATTTTCTCTTTGGTGAGGTGCAAGTCTTCTTTACTGCCTAGTCCCCACCTGACCCCCAAGGCTGTAATCTAGACCAATAGTTTCCATTCTGTGGGAGGTTGAGTTGTGGCAGGTAAGATAACTTTTCTAGAGAATGCCTGAAAGCCCAGCTTTGAAGTAGAGTGAAATGTGGTATAAAAACAGGGGTTGTGCAGAAAAGCCCTTTATTTAGGGTAAAGTAAAAAGAGCCTAATGAAAGCCCTTTATTTTGAACCTGGTGATATTATATGGCTGAATTCTAAGAACTTAAATGTAGGCATAGAAAAGACTGTGCATCTGTTTAGTTTATGTTGTGCAGAGAAGGGGTCTTTATCTTCTGGATCTCCACTAGTTATTGAACAACCACAGCATACATCCCCCTAATAGCTGTGTTGTGAGTCTTTGATGACTTTAGGGTTTTTACACAGGCTTTTTTAATAATGCATTTACAAACACATACTGAGCACGAGAAAATGAATATATTGCTTAAATATGCTTTTTTTTTTATTTTTAACACAGTTAAGTGCCTTTTTGTAAATTCCCTTTATTCTAATTTTTTTTGGTTAAAGTAGCTGATGCATTTACAGTAGGTGCTCTTAAAATCTGCATCAGATGCATAGACAAACACCCTTGTGTTAAATAAAGGTACATGGGCATATTTTACTTTGTGCACAATATCATTTGGTGGCATTCACATAAACCCCCAGTACAACAAGATCTCTGCATTTCATATACAAGTTTTGCTATAGGTTTCCACTTTTTGTAGAAGAAAAAAAGACTCTTTCAATATTTTTATATCGCTGCCCTGTTAATAACTTTGGTATCAAGCATTATTTCTACTGTCCAGGTAGCAAATCAATATTCTGTAGGTGAAAACAAGCAATATGGAAGTTCCCAATGATAGATTTAAATTGAGAATATTCATTTCTGTGTGTAATTCTGTGAAGTTTGGATGTTTTCAGCTGTATATAAAAGGATCAGGTGTATATAAGAAAAATATAACAGAGGGTTTATCTTGGAAAGATACTGTCTCCCCTTGTGGTCATTTCACCTATTTCAGAAGTTATTTGTATTTGTTTGATTGAATTCTTACCTCAGCTGCTATGTCTCCTCAGACTAATTAGTCTCCCATCATTAGCCAAGAAACCGGCTACACACACTGTAAATAAATTCCAAAGATTTTTAGTTTCCATGGAGTCAATAAGGAGAAATATTTACAGATTGTCAGATTTGTTTAAAGGTTGTGTCAGTTGTCGGCATCTTTTGTGTGTTACATATGTTTAGCATTGGTCGTATTAATGATGATTTTCAGCGTTATTCTTAGTTCTAGTGGGGGCAGAATTAAGTATAATACACAGCAAAGGGATCACTACTATGCAGCACAAGAGATGCAACAATAGAGTTTTTTTTGCTGACCGACAGGGGGAAAAAAAGTCCAATTTGCTTAATAAAATGACATTTTCTACAACTAACGACACTGGTCCAATTAAAAATGTTTAATTTACCACCACTCTTTGTAATCTATCCTTTATCCATGTACAAATAGTATAATACATCCCAATATTACTTAATTTGATCAGTAACCTTTTGTGTGTTAATGGATCAAATGCTTCAGCAAAATCAAAGTAGACCACATCCACTGCCACCTCAATGTGTAGGCTTCTGCTCACCTCCTCATAGAAGGCTAAACAATTTGTCTGCCAATATCTCTTGCCTTAAAACCATGCTGGCACAAAATTATTGTAAAGGGAATTGCAATGTATTCAAGTATAATTTCTTTTATACAAGTGCTACCATGGATGTCAAACTAACTGTTACTGCTACATTGTTTCAAAAGTCAGAAGCAACAGGGCACAATACCAGGAATATGTTTATTGCAGTATACAGAGTGGAACATTATTTCATACCTCCCAACATTGTGGAAATAGAAAGAGGGACAAAAAGATTTGCCACGCAGAGCGCTCATTTTTGTGGCCCCCTAATTACCATGTCCATTTAACAAAATTTGGCAGGTTATGGAAGTTTGACACATTTCTGGAAGTTTGACACATTTCTGTGTTTTTTATGTATTATTACAGTTTTGTTAATGAAGGTGAATTGCCGTTTAAGCTTTCCCCATGAGACCTGTTTATCTTAAATTGTAACATATTTAACTAATCTATTCTGGGCTCTCTGCCAAAAGCCAATTAAGTTAGAAACTTTGTATCTTTTTCTAGGCGTTCAGTGCAGGAGATCAAAGAGAAAGTGGGGATATTTTAGCAGGTCATCTTTAGACCAGCCTTCTTGTCTCTTCAGATTCCTCCTGTGTATGCGAGTCTGCCACTTACTCTGGTAATGGTATGGTTGGACCATGGGGAGGGGGCACAGAGGTCTGCATTTGCTCTGTACAAATATAATCCAGCCCCTTAATAAAGCTGACCCCACTGACTTCTGTACAGCAATGCAGATTGTATTTTAAATCAATTGCCTTTTTTATTTTATAGAAGACGTTTTCAAAAGTTGTAAATTGCTTCATGGATTCATCATGTCATTTGCTGTCCATTTTGCCTTCAAAGCATTCTGGCTTGTGAAAGAGCTAAAATAAAAGACTAAACAAGTCCTTAATTATGACTGGTCTTCACTAGATCCGCATACTCGCCTGTAATTAGATGTCGGAAGGATACAAAGGTGCAGCTGTTTTGTAACATGGCTTTGTAAATTGTGATTGCAGTGCAGGATTTTAAGAACAATTCTAAGGGTTTATATTGGGTAATACTCAAGAAGCGGGCAGGCGCTCTTCTGTTAGTCAGAGTAATTGCCAAGCAGCTGCTTTTCAACTGAAATCTATGTGGGACTCGCCCGGGGCTAACAAATTGATAATGTTCCATAGTCTGACAGGGCTGCCCCGGTGGGACCTCTCGAGATAGAAGTCCCAGAAAAATAAAGAGTAACATTGATTTTTATGGAACCATGAAATGATAATACCCCTGACTGAAATGTGACAAGCAAGAGCCAAATCGGCCGAGGAAAGCATTGTGATGTCAGAGAGAAATGTAAAATCCATCCATCTTCTCTGACATCAAATAAGAGCCTTCACTGTGACACCAGCAGAGGAATACGTCTGGGTTTTTTTATTGGAAGTCACATACTGATGATTGTTTTTCATGTTCGTAGCTATAATTAATATTAGTGATGAGAAGGAGACAGTTCTGGCCCATATATTTCTTTTCAGGCAAAATGTAGCTTTATGAAGCTTTAACAATATTTATTATCTTTTTTTAAGCAGAAGCAAATCTTCCAGGTATTTATATCCCTAGTGGCTGAGGTATTCATATCACTGGGTGGAGGGTTTTCTAGCATTTTGCTTCCTAAAATGGCCGCTGATGATTGTTTTTTTCTTTTTGACCATAGGAAGTTTGCATGTAATCATAATGCCATAAGTGCTATGCTGTTTTTGGAGTGAAGTTGTATTCCAAAATAATGATAATGTGATGGTCAACAGGAGGTGCCATCAAGGGAATGTCTGGTCATGTAATGGTGGTGGATGATCAATAGACAGAGCTGTTTTCTTCTGGAGGTGAATTCATGGCATAATGATGATCACATCTAATGGGACACATGCAAAAAAAAACCCGGTTGATGTGGACCTATGGAGATGTTTGCCTCCAGAGTGCAAGAAAGGATGTCCTTGACACACTATTTTTGTCTGCATGGCTGAGTGGGTGGAATGATATACAATAGATGTGGTTACAGGTTGGGCAGTGACAGAAGATGACTTTTTCTACGGTTGATTCTCTTCCTAATAACTAACAAATCACTACAAGGAGAAAAAAAAAATGAAACTTGTTATTGGCATTTGAGAGTGACAAAAAGAAATAATACCAACAATTAACATACCTATTTCCCCTTCCTTTCTTTTTTGTCTTTTCCAAAAGGGCAATCATAATGAAAATCTTTCCTTTCCAGATGTTTAGAGAAATTCCCTGCCATCAGTTTGCATATTTAAAGCAGAACTTCTATTCTCTTTAGATTACACGCACCAGCGCAGATGTCTAACCTTGTTTGCTAGCCAATAACGTTAAAACTTAAAAAATGTTATTGCATGTTAAAGAGTAGAAGGATTCCAACAGCTCGGCAGGGAGCTTCCTGAGCCACAGATTGTCCAGCATGATTGACACCATTCTGTGCTGGGATGGAATAAAATAAAACCTAACACTTACAGAGGTTTGAGCCGTGCATTGTGGGCGAAAGGGGTATAACAGTTCTACCCCAGTACCCATTAAAGATGAAGTATTATTGAAATATGAAAATGCAAGATAAAATGACATTACCCTTGGTGGCTGGACCTGCTTGGAACCATTGATCTCTTTAATCTCTTCTGTCAAAATTCTTTCTTTCTTAAAACTTTCTTATCTCTTGTTTCCTTCTCTCCTCGCCTTTTATTTCTTTGTTTATACCTGTGCTTATACCTTGCTCATATTTTCCTTCAACCTACCTTTTATCTCCTTTTTTATACTTCTCATATCCTCATCCTGACCCCTATCTGTTCTCCCCTCCATATGTCAGATTTTGCATTCCTACAGTAGCCTCTAGGGTAAGGAATTAGAACAAAGTATACATTTGAGACCACTGGGAGAACCACAGGTTTTCAGTTGGGTTAAGCCAATATTTGTTTGTGCAACATTTGGTTTGGCCCCCAAACCAATGAGGGCCAAACCAAATGAGGACAATGTATAATTCTGTATGCTATAGTCCCAAGTATATGTCAAACAGAAATAAGCATTCACTCAAAATCTCACCTCAAATGACCTTCCATCATGGAAACCAAAGAAGGCATCTTTCTTTGATTTATTAATCATGTTACTATATTTACAAATATGTAAAGGAAGGAAAAATGTCCTTATTCATATTTTTATTACTGTGTGTGTGTGGCTTTAGGGTGTTAGGACAAGAGGGGAATTTCACAGCTCTCTGTTCATTTCACTCTCTCGTTAGGATTTTTTTTAGTGCTTATTTATCAAGGCATGAAAGTGAGAGGTCACCCTTTAAAAAACATGCCCCTAAAAATACTGTACACGTGATTAGAGAGCTGTGAAATTTCCCTCTGGGAAGCTCATTTTCTATATAAATATGCCCCTATTTTCCAAGAATATCTAAGGTAGCACAAAAGTGTTCCAAATCTTACCCTATGTTACCTTTAAACTGGGCTTCCATGACTATAAAGTTATAAAGTTATTTGTAAATGTAATTGATGTGAAAGTGAACATAGCATATGTCTGGCTGTTTATAGTCTATGTACATTTGGTACATTAACATATGAACTACGTGTGCTTCAGCTCTAGTTGTTTTTCTCTGTAGACCTAATTCGGCACTGTAGTGTGACAGACTTTAAATGCACAACAGACCGGGCAGCGAGGATCCGCATGGCTGTAGCTACCGGCATCTGGTTGGAGTTTGCTGCTGCTACTGTTGCTTCTAAACGATTAATGGCATGGCTGGGAACAGTCCATCATCAACCCAGCTCGGCTGACCTTTCCGAGTTCTGAGAGCAGTTGGAATTATATTGGTTTCTGTCACTCTATTCTTCCGAGCATCTGTGCGCAGGACTATAATATTTGACACATTGCTCTTACTTACCATCACCAAGCACTGAGCTGCCAGACAGGATCGGCAAGGCAGCATTCTAAAACTCCCAATTTCCTGGTCTCTAGGGCTCATTGAGGCTGATGAAGGTTGCATATATATATATGTATATATATATATATATATATATATATATATATATATATATATATATATATATATAGTATATATATTTACAGCAACACTCTCCCAAACACCTATAAACCTGTCCAGAAAGCTCCAACACTGCAAGGCAGCGCTCTTAATTGTGCCACCATGCTGCCCTAAAAGGAACAAACCAGTGATTAGTCCTATGAATAACTGCGCTAGTTTGCATTTATTGGGCCCCTGTTTATGAAGGTTAGGAGTAATGCCTAAAATAAAAAGTTGCACCCTTATGTGTGCAATAGTATCTGAATATTGTGCATGCATGTACAGTATAAGCATGTTAGCATGCACATACTATATGTGTCTTTAATTATAACTTTCCAGTTTCTGTATTAATTGGACCCAAACACATAGAAGGGATTAAAGAGCCTAGGCGTTTCATGTATTGAGTAAAGCACTTTTTAGGGCTACATAAAAAAAAAATATATAGTACTTCAGGTCTTATTTTTTCTAGCTTAAATGTTGCTTTTGCTTTGCAGTGGATTCGATTGCGTTCTGAAGAATATTGGAAAATGTAAAGTAACGAGTTAGAAATAATTAGATGTGTTTATCTTTTCGGTGAGCTCGAGCCATCGGTGCAGAGCAGACAAGCATTTAATAATTGGCTGTCTTGTCATTCCCTTAATGGAGAGGAGATGAAAAGGGGAATATTTGATTTCCAGCGATACACTGCTTTGGAATTCAGTACGTTTCTAGACTTGTGTCTGCTCGGACAAGACACTCTTTTGGGCGTATGAAGTTATTGTTGCTGTGAAATAATGCTGTATCTGACAATGAAGGGCCCCCGCCCACTCAGAACACAGCGAGTAAACAAGCGATTGCAATGAAGATTTTTTTAATTAGAGGATATTGGAAACCAGGTATTAACTGTGGTACTAAACAAATATTAATAAACCTATGAACTACTAGTTATTACGGGCAGGCTGCGTCTTCATTAGCCAGGATTCCCCAACTGTTACTTTCTGACTATACAACTCCCAGCATCCTCAGTGAGTCCTTAGCAGAATGGTGCTCAGAATACTGGCAGCTGGTACTCTTCAACTTGCAGATTGGAGATGCGTGTTTTGTAACTACTCATTGATGTCAGGGCAGTGTAATGTATAGGCATAATGCTTGTTCAGGTCTTGTAACTCATAGCAATCAATCAGATGTGCGTGTTTTGAGATGACCGGTAAATGTAATATGTGTAGACTGGACGACCATAAAGAATTCCTTCTGAGTTTTTCCATCTTAAAGGAGAAACAGTTTGCACTACTGGACAAAAAAAATTGATTTTCCCCTTTGCTTTATAGAGATATAATCAGTCCATGCTCTAGGGCAGTGTTCTCCAACCAGTAGCTCGTGAGCAACATGTTGCTCACCAACCCCTTGGATGTTGCTCCCAGTGGCCTCAAAGCAGGTGATTATTTTTGAATTCCAGGCTTGGAGGCAAGTTTTGGTTGTATAAAAACCAGGTGTACTGCCAAACAGAGTCTCCTGTAATCTACCAGTCCATATAGAGGCAACCAAACGGCCAATCACAGCCTTTATTTGACATCCCGTGTATTTTTTCGTGCTTGTTTTACTCTTCAAATCTTTTTACATTTAAATGTGGCTCACGAGTAAAAAAGGTTGGGGACCCTTGCTCTAGGGAATGTGAGAGTTTAGATTCCCTGCCATGCACACATTAAGGTTAGTTTGCTAATTACACAACCAGTATATTTTTAGACAGTGGGAGGAAAGAAACGGGCACAGAAAAGAAAATACAAACTCCTTGGAGACAGTATTCTGGTTGAAATCAACCAAGGCTCCGCACAACGTTAGGCAGTGATAGAACTGATGCCAGTCGGGATCTATAAATGCAGGTGATGGTCTGTTTTGTGCATGCAGTAAAAGCACTGTATTTTTCAATTCAAAAGGAAATAAAATCGAAAATGAGCATTACTTATGCCTACAATTTGCCTTTAAAGCAAAGTAATTACAATAGAAGCACTTTATTCCAGTTTTATGCAGTAGACTCTTTTAATTGCTTGCAATGTCTCCATTATGTAACATGGGAAGAACCTCACTTTTTTCCTCCAGGCTGATTGACATTTCTCACTTTAGTGCACCCCAGGGGTATCTGAGCAAAGAAAAAAAATCGATCGATTATGAGCAACAAGGGAAAGTGTGAAGTAGAAGCAGTGAATTAGGGACAATCTTGAAAAGTCAAAAGACCGGTAAAGTTAATAGATTATTTATATGGCGTATCAGTTATTAATGTTATTTTTGCAGGACCAGCAGCTTTTGGATTTCCTTTGCTATAGGTAGTGAGCACCAATGACTGGGGCAGCTTTTGGGTTGTGTTCAGTGAAATGAAGCTAGGTGAGAACAAATGAGCAATGAATATAGGGCAGAACAATGGAGTCAACCTTTTTTTAAAATGTCATTGCCTTTGGTCCAAATTTAAAATGATGATGTTGTAGAAGCCGATGGAGACCCTAGTAAGTCATGGGCCATAAAATCCATTTGAAAAGCTGCATTCATACCATGGCCTCCAATTGGATGGTCCAGGGTGTTCAACATAGAATATGCACATTCTTCAAATAAACTTCGCTATAGTAAATAAATAGAGCCAAATAATAGGAGACGTGCATCTAGCGCCACCGTTACATATTTATGTGCAAGCTGTATCATTTTTGGATATGACTTACGAATAAGAGAGTAATTATTAGGAGAAGGTTGTTAATTATTGATATGGATTAAGTCAGCCTCAACTGAAGGCTCTGTATAATCAAGTATCATATTAATTGCAGATGAAGGGTCAGGCAGTGATATGTTGTTTGAAATATTGCTGGAGCATCATGCACAAAATTATCCTTGGTAAATGCTGCAGTGCAGAAAAAGTGGCACAGAGATAAAATTGTAGACACATTTAAAGATAGAAAACAAGTAGTTAGACAAAGGTACTAATGAAAGGCTAAAGAGACTGTACTGGTTTACTGAGATATATAGTGTACTGCAGACACTTCCCAAGTATAGAAGCGAGTGTATAGGCATTGAGCAGACTAGAAGACAAGATTCCATTTGATAAGCATGGCTTGAGGCAGGAGAGACCGTTGTTGCAAGTATTGATCGAGAAGATTGTCTTTGAGCAGCTTCTCAGCAGCATGATGAAACAAGATGGAAGTTCTAGTAGAAAGCGCAGGAGAATGAACTATAGAATTGCCAGGCAGTGGGCCTTTAGACCAAATTATACATCTGGTGAAGTTCCTTTGTTAGGAAACCTCTGGTGGATTCTGATGTTGACTCCTGAATGGATTGAAAATGCAGACTGTGACCTTGTTTTTTTTTCTTTTTCGCTTGCAGAAATTAGTTTTCACTCTCAGAATTATCCACCTTCCTCTTAAACCAGTGTTTTCTTGATTGTAGGGCCTGCCCTTATAGTCAGACTCACTGCAGTGGGTGAGGGGGCCAAGAATGAAGGCCATTTGGGGGTGGATGCTTATGCATTGACCTGGATAGGAGTAAAACTATAGGAGTTCAAACTCTAGTAGGGTGTCCTTTACAATATTTTTATGTATTTGAAACATTATTATGAGCTCAGGGGGTCCTGAGCACATTTAGTATCACTATGCAGGGGGGGCTGAACCCAAAATAATTTTGATCTCCAGGAAAAGGGGGACAGAAAACTCTCTCTCATCTAGACTCTAGCTTCTTTAGTATGAACCTTGGAGCTTATCAGTACATTTTCGAACCTTGAAGCAATGTGTAGTAGGGAACACAGCATCTTGCATAATATTATCTGTTCGTGACAGCAATTGAGGTAGGTATCCAATAATAATAGTGTTAGCAGGACATGCCTCTGCTGTGAGGTATAGAGGGCCCAGACATTCTTAGTTTTTCCAACTACTTAATCACAGGAAATGTACAGAACACGTCCCACTGTAGATTTGGACCTGCTAGTTTTCCATGGCTGATAAGAGTTAGCTGAATTAATTTTTGGAACCTGCCCAAAAATGTTTCACTGGGAAACCCCAGTATGACAGGCATGGGTTCGTAGGCTCCCAAGAAAAATATTTAAGGGCTTCAATTCTTGAACTTGGGAAAAAACATCTGTACAAAGCACATATGTTGGCTTTGTGCACAAGCCCACACCCTCTGCTTTGCACACTACGTGCCACGTTACCCAGAAATATGACTAACCTTACTCTTCTTTTCCTCTTTCTTCCCTGTTAGTGATTTCTAATTGTAATGAAACATTTTGATTGGGTGGGTAGTAAAGTACAAGCCAGGCAGCAGCCTGCATACAATCCCACCTGTAACTTCTCATATACAGGTGGATGCAGTGTTTGTTTGGGTGACCCTGTGGCTTGCAGGAATCCTAAATATTTGCTGAATTACTGTGACTCTCAGGTGTATGCAGGAGTCTCTATATCATGACATGTCACTGGGGAGGATTTTGGTATTTATTAATTAAACCAAGTAAATAAAAGCCCTTTAAACCCAGCTGGAAATGGTCAAAAGATGTACTTGAAAAGATTGCTAATATCTATGATTAAACATTTTTTCAGTGCCAGTGAAAATATTTGCAGAAATATAGAGATGGTAAACACCACTGGGTCTGGTGTGTAATTATCTTTCCCTTTGAGTCAGTCATTGTGGGTTTGAAATTCAAGGCATTTTTGGCAGGATTTGGCTGTCGGAAAGCAGAAAGCTTTATAATGTATTTCTGTAAGTGAAGGTATAATAAAAGAATGTCCGACATTTCAGTTTGATGGCCTTGTACACAGTAATCAGGGATTAGATTGAGCAGGGGACAGAGCGTGGGCATTGAAGGACCACTAGATCTAAAATCCAGGCAGAAAATGTATCTTGTAGCATTCACATTATAGTGATAGTGATATATAGGTATACATATATATTTATTTATATTTGAGTTTACTTTAAAATGGGGTTCAAAGCAACCTTTTTTTTTTGCAATTCACTCTAGCCGAATTTACATGTTGTGTCCTAGGATAAAGTGCAAAAATATAAGGGTAGTCAAATGGGATAAAACAATCAGATCTATAACCAGAGAAGAAGAAAAGCTGCCGTGTGAAGTAACCAAACCACATATGGAGATATATGGTGCAAAGAAAAGATTGGTTTAGGGCAATTAGTGTGATTGGGATCCAATTACCAGGCATAATTAAGTATACAATGCGTATTGTGTAAATGGTGAAGGACTTGACATTTTATCTCATCTTTCTCTAGGACCCCATGTTGCAACGCTGTCATTACCAGCTCTGATTAATGACATCAGAAGAATAAGCTTTAGGGGTGAGGCTCCAGGAGGACGTGTAATTTGGAACATCAACATGAGAATCCTCGACTAAGAAGGTTAGAAACTGGGGAATGATGCCAGGCCTTGTGTTGGTGGGTGGCATACTATTTCTGGATCAGTAGTCATGGAATTTATCATGCAACGGGCACCTTTTTCTGGGCTTGACGTATCAATTTGATGTACACTGTATTGTGAAGGAATTCGCCAGCTCTCTGGGTTAATTGCCCCTGCCTGGAAAACCACCCTTGCCTCAGACCTTAAAACATGATTTCTTGGGTGCATAAGGAATTCTTTCTGTAGGTGCATTTTAGTTTTGAAAACTTTGCTTTTGTGACCTACAGAGAATGGCACACTTGAGCCATATTATATATAAGTCATTATATACTGTATATGGCTGTGTAGATAACGGGATCCACTTTGGTTCTGTATTCACCAAGCAGCAGGTATGTGTAGAAACAGCATTCATAGAAAATAGCATTTTCCCTAATATTTAACGTGAATGTAAACCCTGTATAATTCAGCCCCCTGGCTCTCCAAAGTAAGGGACGTTATTATTATAAATAAATATATATATATATATATATATATATATATATATATATATATATATATTATTTATTCACGGAACATAATTACAAAACCAGTTGCCTGCTCTACCAGGGAGATTGTTGTTTATTGCGCATGGCCAATATTACATGATATCACATTTCACTTTGTAGTGTTGTATTTATGAAGGTTGGTGGTACTTTGGCCCCACAACTGGGCCATATGTTTACTGCCTGGCCTATAGCCAGTGATATGTATTGGATCTTGCATGGGTTCTCTGAGTAATTTCCCACTGCACTTGGTCTTTGTGAATGACCCTAAAAGTGTCATTGAATAGTATTGCTTAAAGTATTCTGCAAGTGCATCATGAACGCAATGCTGGTAGAAGGTGTGAATGTGGGGGGCTACAAGACACTTATAGTACATTCATGCTCCTTACATGTGGGCAATTTAAGTGCACAAAAATGTAACATGAATCCTGCATCCAAGTAGACCCCAATCTCACAGGGCTGCCACTACTAGGAAACATGGGTACTTGTTCAGCACTTATATACATGTTCATTTCTTCTAACTAAATAAGTGACAACCTTCCAAAGTAAATGCTTCCACCCAGAATCAGCATTTCAATAAACAGTGTAAACAGTAAACATTATCCCCAAAAGAATGCCATGAAAATAGACCTGAAATATCAGCTAATAAAAAGGCAAATTTAAGTACACGAGCTACAACTAAAATCAAATAATCTCTCAGTCTCCGCATGCCAACAAGTATGATGATAATGTTATGATGTCCAAAATCTGTTTGGATAGCATGTATACATAGTGACACATATGAAAAGATGATAAGCGCAGTATAATAGTGAACAGACCCAGTGTGTGTATATAGGCACACGGAAAGGAATTATCTGAAGCAGGGTCAATGGGCACAAAGATACGCTTACATAGAGGAACAGAGAAAAAGGGAGAGACATTCACATATTGGAATACTGTATCTTTCCTTTCCCTGCTTCCCCCAGAGATGAGATGAGTGTTTCCACCCTAGACCTGTCAGTCCTTGTGCTCTCTGGATGCGCCCCGGCACTGCCGATGCCTCTGATTCTTTCACACTTGTCTACTTCAATCTCATGCCGCAAGACAAGTGAAAACCAGAAGGGGAAAGGATGGAAGGAGAGAGCCACAGCTCCATAAAAACAAGCTGCAGCAAACTGATCGCCATGCCCAGCAGGGAAGGCTTGAGCAACATGGTACTTAACCCATGCTATGCCAGCTGAGCCCAATGGCTGCCCATGACACTTTACGTAGACCTCTGCACTTTATGGCATTGCTGCAGGGCCAGACATCTTATTCCTGTTACAATTTCAGTGGCTAACTAGGGTTTTACATTTAGGTGGAAAACCACTTCAAAAGGCAGATTTTGACATTAACCATATGTATGGCTCTGAATATATCTATATATATATATATATATATATATATATATATATATATATATATATATATATATATATATATAGATGCTAAGGGCTCAATTCTAGTCAGATGCTGAAGATAGGACTCTAACTAGGAGACAAAAGGCTGTTTACATGAATATGTCCCACTGTCATGCAGAAGTTTTGTACATGACTCGAATCACTATAAGCAAAAGGCTATTGTGCAAATGAGAAAATGTACCGTGCAAGCATGATTATTAGCATTTAATGACAATGACATGATACCGACCTTAGGGAGATTGGGATTAAGTAATATCTACTCAGATATTAGATAAGGGTCAGAGTTTGAAATTAAAATGTTCTATTTATGTAAAGCCTGAAGTCTGAGGGGACCCTGAAAGGTAAAGGAAAAAACGACTTCTAATGAATATGTGGCGTGGGTGACTAACCTAGTACAGCGTGGTAGTTTCTTAGCGGATTAATTTGCTCATACTTTTGTGATATTGATCTGTCACAGGGACCAGAAGCATTCGCTCCAGCTTTAGCAGAACTCCAGTTGCCAGAATTCACAGGTTGCCTAGTCTGCTGGTAGTTCTGCAATAGTGCCAGAGGTAATTATTAGTAGGGATGCATCGAATCCACTATTTTGGATTCGGCCGAACCCCGGAATGCTTTGCGAAAGATTCGGCTGAATAACGAACCGAATCTGAATCCTAATTTGTATATGCAATTTAGAGGTGGGAAGGGGCAAACCTTTTTTACCTCCTTGTTTTGTGACCAAAAAGTCATGTGATTTTCCTCCCGCCCCTAATTTGCATATGCAAATTAGGATTCGGATTAGATACGGCCGGGCAGAAGGATTCTACCGAATCCCGAACCGAATCGGTGCATCCCTAATTATTAGTATTAAAGGAGAAGGAAAGTGTTCTTGCACTTGGGGGTGCCAAATGTTAGGCACTCCCAAGTGAGTGTATTTACTTACCTGAAACCCCGGGCCGGTGCTCCTATCAACAGAAAACAGCACAGGCCGGGGTTATACCAGTGAGCACCACGGAGCGATCCTCTTCCTGCTTCTTCTTTCTTCTCACGGCTGTACATGCACATTAGAGCAAAAAGCTGAACTTTAACTAAAAAGTCGGCTATTTCGTTCAACGGCGCATGTGTTTGCCCTGGGAAATTTGAAGCAAGAAGAAGCCGGAAGAGGATCCATCTGTCGTGCTCGCTGGAAGAACCCCCGGGCCAGTGCAGTTTTCTGCTGAAAGGAGCACCAGCCCTGGGTTTCAGGTAAGTAAATACAATCACTTGGGGTGCCTAACATTTGGTACTCCCAAGCGCAAACAGACTTTCCTTCTCCTTTAAAGGGGTTGTTTGCCTATAAATTAACTTTTAGTATGGCATACACATGGATATTAAGAGACAAATTGGTATTGGTTTTTCAGTTATTTAGCATTTTGTTCAGCAGCTCTCATACCTGAAATTTCAGCAGCTATCGGGTTGCTATGGTTTTATTTACCTTAGCGACCAGGCAGTGGTTTGAATGAGAGACTGGAATATGAATAGGCGAGGGACTGAATATCAAGATAATGTATATAAAAAAAAAATAATATTAAAATTGTAAGCTCATAGAGTAAAAGGTTTTTGGGTGCCTTGGGGGCCTTAATTTGAAAGCTAGATGTAGAAGATGAAGGCAAATAATTCAAAAACAAAAATAAATAATGAAGATTGATGGCAAATTTCCTGGGACATTCTTTAATATAATTTCCTGGGGCATTCTTTAATATAATAAAAGTTAACTTAAAGGTGAACCACCTCTTTAACGTGTATTTATAAAGCCCTAACATATTCTGCAGATTACATGAAAAAATACAACAGATAACCAGTACATGAGGTTAAGTGGGTCCTGCCCAAAAAAAGCTTTACAATCTTAGAGAATTGAATAGATAGTATTTAAAGGGGGCAAAACCAACTCTTTTAGGATCATCTCATCTCGGATATCTAGCCTACTTTTACATACCACTATTACACCTAATGTTGTTTAGGTGTTTAGAAAAACATTGTTTAATGTATTTGGCAAAGATTGCATAAAATCAAGAATAGAGAGTCAAGGTGAAGTTTTCTTTAAATGCCTGTGGTGGCTTCCATCATGCATTAACCCTTTAATATGGACCTTAACCACCATATTGCTCACCCAATCCATCCACTTACACCATTTGCCTCACCCCTTTACTGCCTGACCCCACCCCTTACATAAATGCCCCTCTCCCATATGTCCAAGCCGAAATGTTTATTTTCAGAAGAATTTATGAAAATTGCTCTTGCTCCCTTATTTATCTAAAGCTGTTAGGGAGGATTCACTTGCATATTGCCATTTTAGAGAGTTAACAGGAGCAATATTTGGTTCACACAGAAACCAAACCCTAATTTACATAATACAATGAAAGATAAAACACTTCATTTGTCTAGAGCTTTAAAGAGCAAGAGTTTGGATATTGGAATATGAAAGATTCTGCGTAGATATTCCGAGCTCACTTATAAAAGTCTCCCTGCCCCCACGTGCTAATTACTGCCTTATTTCAGTACAAAGTGCAAAATGATAAGGTGTATTTTACACATAGTTGTACACATCTCCTCTCTTTCATGCAGCACATTCATACAGCTAATGGGTAATCAAGAGGGATATTGCTCAAAGCACTTTAAATTGTATAATCATAAATTACTGCTTACACCGAATATAAATAGCCATGTTTCGATGAATTGTGACTGGCTTTAATTACGTGAAACAATACTTGGCATCCTGTGGAAGATGTATTAAGACAAAAAAGTAGTATCTATGAAATATCTCTAAATACGCAGTAAAATTTGAAACCCCAGCATGATGTATGCACAGAGCACTGGTATTCTTTTTATTTGCATATATGCATATGAGCGGGGAGCTGCCATTTTGTTACCTTGGCAGAGGAAAGCTTGGGAATCTTGCATCAATAATATAACATTGCCAATACTGAATACAAATGAGAAGTGGGAATTCTATTTAAAGGGGGGTGTTTCACATCATTTTCTGCTCTTGTATTAGTATATTGAACACTTTTTCTTATGTACTTTATGCTGTCCATCGCCTTCTTCATACACGTATGGGACCTATTATCCACAATGCTCAGGACTTGGGGTATTTGTTATCTGAATCCCTTTACCTTAAGTCTACTAAAAATCATTAAAATATTCAATAAACCCTGATAGTATTGTTCTGCCTCCAATAATTATTAGTTTTATCATATTTTGGATCAAGTACAAGGCACAGTTTTATTATTACAGAGAAAAAGGAAATTGTTTTACAGAAATGTAATTCTTTGATTAAGATGATAGATGGCCTTCCTGTTATTTGGAGCTTTTTGGATAATGAGTTTCTGGGTAGGGGATACTATACCTGTACTGGGACTACCATTGGAATGCTGTTTCTGTGCATTTTAGTAATTTCAAAAAAATGTGTATACAGTTTGTGCAAGAATAGGGAAGAACTCACGTTGGATTTAGGGATCTTTACAAATGTTGGGCCTACATAGATGGTGCCTTTTGTACACAAGGACCCTAACTTTAAAGTGAGTGTTACTGAGGGTGAATGAGGGCTATGAGAACTCTGCTAGTGATTAGATCACCCTCCCTTGTGTCACCCTTTTGGTGATCCTTGGTTATAAGTCCCTAGTGGAGCCAGAGTCTGGCTAGAGGACATAACAAATGAGGAATAGTCAATGTGAGGGTGAGTTGTTTTAGTTGAGGAGCCTTAGTTCCATCAGGTGGCTGGGGTTAATAACCCTAGGGACTTTCTGTAAAGGTTTTCCCTGGTAGAATGAATGAGTATGCCATGTAACTGCTGATGGTTATTCTTTTTGGGTTATTTGAAAATTGTTAATTTTAACGTTTTTCATACCTCGAATGAACTTTAATTGAACTCAAAACTCGAATGGTTTCTCATTTAAGAAAAAACTCGAATGGAAAAAACTTGATTCAGCGAGTTTGGGGTTAACAACGCGAAAACTCAAAACCCTCCGAAAAAAACTCAAACATCATGAAGACTACTAACATCTTCAAATGGTTCAATGAACCTCTGCCATTGACTCCTACACGACCTCGACAGGTTTTCAATGGTGTATTTTCGGATTCAAGCTATTTCCAGGGTCTGGTATAATACATTTTTAAATGCTTGCGTTTTTAAAAAAAAAAAAAAACTCGAAAAAATAGATTTTTTTTTAACCAGATTAATAGAGTTTTGACCAAAAAAAATAACCACGAAAACTCAAATTTCCATGGAAAACATAAACCAATCCTTATTAAATCTTCCCGTTAGAGTGAATACTGCAACCCATTTTGTAACTTGGCAATTCCTCTGATTTTTACTACATGCTTATATTTCTGCTTAATAGAATGCTGACGCATTTGTGTCATCCCTGTAGCATGATACAAGAATAGGATTTTTGTAGTATAACCTTTGTTCCAGTACTAAGCCAAGAGGGGGCATGTGTGGGCCCACATAACATTACACGTTTAACATTCTCAGTTTAAAAATAAGGAATTCTTCAGCCACTGTCCATTTTTCAGGGATCACTTTGACCGAAAAAACAAGCATACAAGCTCTATATTATGTAGTACTATGCAAGCTCTTTATTATTGTGGCTACAAATGACTGAAGCCATAGATCCAAGTTGGAAAAGGGATGCATTGATGGAGCCCTGCCTTTAACTTTCTCTTCTCTGAAATATCAGCAACTTTCTCTGCATTCTGAGAGACACTAACACTAGAGAAATATATAAAATCAGCCAGTATCTACACAGAAGTAAACAAATCCCTAGCTCATGCTCATCTTTCCAATTATCTTGTGCTTCACCCTTGCCCCCTAATGGCTTTGCTTTGTAAATTGCCACAAGCTATGCCAAGACCTCTGGCTATAGTAATGCCTCTGGCAATAGTAATGTCATTTACACCGGAGATATTGTTGTTTTCTACTTAGGGGAAGTTGCTCTTACAATGTATATACACACTTCCAAATAATCAGGTAGTGACCAGTTCAACAAAACTCAACCTCCATTTTTTGTATGTTAGAAATATATCCTGATATAAACACAATTGGGGCATATATTAGGTTTCTTGTTTATATTCACATGGTAATAACCTGCAACCTTATCAATTTTGACTTGGGTATTCCTTCTTGAATCCTGTTGATTTATATAGTCCCTTTGTCTTCTGGGATCAGTGCTGTATCTATCGTTTCCAGGACTCTTAAGTTTCATTCTCTGTTTATTCGACCTGTGTTCACCTGCTGTTTTTCCAGCAATGCAAATGGACCAAAAGTCAACATCATACCAGCAGGAACAGCTGTCTTGTGACCTAAACCAATTTGCTGCAGAAAGAGCTGAAATTATTAAATGAAAAAAAAAGCCCATAAATGTTCATTTTAACTTGATTTAAAACATTGTGCTTCAATAATGATGTATGCTGTACAGGTATGGGATCCATTATCTAGAAATCCATTATCCAGAAACCTCCGAATTATGGCAAGGTCATCTCCCATAGACTCCATTTTAGTCAAATATTTAAAAATTTTTAAAAATAATTTCCTTTTTCTCTGTAATAATAAAACAGTACCTTGTACGTGATAGTAACTAAGATTTAATTGATCCATATTGATGGCAAAACAATCCTACTGGGTTTATTTTACTTCTGAATGATTTAAATGGAGATCCAAATGGAAAGACCCCTTATTTGTATAACATGTCCCTTACCTGTACTGCGGACAATTGGTAGATCTATAAATGATTAAGAGGATAATAATTTTAAGGGATTGAACCATGATAGACCCTGATAAACTAAAGTATCAGTCACACATACTATAATGTCTATATTCAGGACCCCAATGTAATAAGGATACCCACTGTGATGCCGTGCATCCTATTAGATAAACCACAATTCCTTAATAATTTTGCAAAAGGACCCATTATAACCTATGGTTTCATAACTTATTTGGAATGGGACTCACAGGATGTATACTAGCTAGCCCAGGGTTCCCTAACCCTTTTGGAATGTGACCAGATTAGGTCCAAGAGCTATGAACTATTGTTGCGCTTTGAAATGCTCTAGTCTACGGTTAGAAGAAATATCCCTTTATCAAAGGGTATTATGGTGACCCACCCTAAACAGCAGGACAACCCATTTTTTGGTCTGGACCCCTTGGTGAAGAGCCCCTGAGATAACCTATGCATCTGTAGGCCAAACAGTGGAAATACAGTATATGGAACAGATACAAATGAATGTTTCATGCTGTTTAGAAAAAAAAAAAGAATAAAGAATGAATATTTCATCACACAGAATTTAGAAAACGTAGTTTTGTAAAAGAATATGCCATACTACAAAGCCTCTTTTATAGAAGTGAAATCAATGCAGTGACTATGAAAGTTGATAGTTAATCATTAATTTATAACGTAATCGCAATTTTTACGTGGCTGTGATGTATTTAGTTCCTTAGGGAGCTCTTGATGCTTTCTGTATGAACTTTTAACTCTAGACACGGTGGAATATACAGTAGTACATTGCTTTCTCTAAGGACCCCCTAATGCCGGCAGAAGCTGTATGTTTGTATGAGTGTGCAAATAAGGATAGGACCTGCTGATAGATGTCCCTAGATAAAAACCTGGCTCCATCCATATTTCTATTTTCCGTAGCAATTTAAAATTGCTAAATACAATTGGAAGACTCAGCATTGCTAAGATCCATGCCTTATGGCAATAGTATGATCTGTGTGTGAAGGGGACACAGATGTTTGCATGGCATGAAGCAGGTTGCTATGGAAATATTCATGCCAGAGTTAACTTTGCCAATTGCACTAGAACGAGCGCAACGTGTATAGGTACCGCTCTTTCTAATTGTTGGCTGAAATGCTTCACACAGAGCCAAGATACTTGGGTAATACTTCTGCATCCCATTACAGCTTTTACAGATGAAATATTGACCACAATTGTAGGGGAAATAATTTAAGGTGCAAAGTTATGTGATATGTGGGCGCTACTGCCTTACTAAATCTTGAATCGGTGCCCCCATGGCTTCAAAGTAGCGTACTTTATCAGAGCTTCTGAAGCAATCCTATAGACTGCCACCGCAGGGTAACAAAATGTTAAGTTTAAGTTCATACTGTGCCCTTTCGTTTTTTTTTTGTGTGTTACTTGCCCTTTAACTTAGTTGCTACTGGAAGAGGTCCCAGTTGTAGTCCTAATTGTCTGCCAACTCGGTTATTGTTAGAACCGGCTGACGTTCACGATCATGGGCGGTGGGACCTTGGAGTCAACCTCCTGGCTTCTTGGAATCTTTTGTCAGTAACAATGGTGGAAAGAGGTTATTATTTCCTTTGATCTAAAAATGCCATCTTTTGTCATTCCCTTAAAATATGGTTTATTTAAGGTTATTTCTGCTTAAAGGGGAACTATTTTTGTCCCTTTGCATTTGTTTCGTTTATTGATTAAAAGTTGAAGATATATGAAGTTATTTTCCATTTGATTTTAAATCTAGGGCCTATAAAATGATACTGCCTCACCAGGCTGAAGGTTTAGTCTTGCCCAAGTAGTAGAATTTAGGCTAAAACTGTCTTATTATGCTATAATCCTCTTCTGAGAAACTAGAAGAGGTTTGGACTAGTGGGCCAGAGGTGTGATGTTATGGAGGCATGTTTAGATCCCAGAATATTCCTTTTCAAGGACAATTCTTCCTACTGCTTATTGAGACGGGTTCTTCTTTGGTGAAAACACTATGGTACTACACATAATCATGCATTCATGATAAGCTTTATGGCCTGCAAAATGTACAAAATAATAGTCGTATGGGCTTTGTAACTGAACTAGAACACCATTTTTGTATATGTTTCCATGATTGGCAGAAGTCACAATGGCTTTGGGGCATAGTTCATATCAGGTAATAAGCACACTGAGCAAGGCCAGTACTTCTGCAGCCTGACCCATAAACATATTTTACAGGGCGAATATTATGGTTTCATTGAGATTGACATCATTGCTGTCACTAATATAATGCTGGGAACACATGCAAAACAAATGCCAGAGGCTGCATCTTGTTTTGGTTCCAGGGGAAGTCTATTGTTAGAAAGATAGAAAGAAAATAATCATTGTAAGGACGTCTTAATATCAGTTTATTATTGTATTTTTGGTTTTCCTATATATATATATATATATAAACCTTCTGACTATGTTTGTGTGTTTATTTACCCTTGTTAGTGAACATATTCCTGAAAAACAGGGGATATTTCCCGGTAAACAACAATGAAGATGCACTTATTGCATTTATCATCATTATTGACAGTGCATGAGGCATTTCATAGCCAGGATTGTGAAAGGTCTGATGCAGTGATCAAACTGCAAAAACAACATCAGTCTGCTTAATACAAACCTGCTTGTGTAGATTCTGTATTATATAGACTAGTTTCCCAACTGGTGACCTGTGCTGAGACTTCAATCAACCCATGGACAAAAACAAGATGAGGAGGTAAGCCCAATTTATGAGGGTAATTCACCTTAAAATAATTACTCACCTTTCAGGGATGGGGGAACAAGTAGCTAATGGGGACATGCTGGATAAATAGATCACATTGGGATTTTACATTTTAGTGGACTTTTTGTTCTTTTGTGTTTTATTACTGCTTTTACAAGGAGGAGGTTTTTCTGTATGGCGTCAGAGGATTACTCAATATCCAATGACCTTAAAATGGCCCTACATTGTCTCGTATTGCCTTCAAACTCAACTAGATCTGACCAAGTTGGCCAAGGACCTCCATTATTGACTCTCTCCTAACCAGTCTTCATTGGGGACCCCATGAGATCCAGTCAATAGTCTGGAAGCAAAAAGGTTAGATCACTGTAATTCTTCCCTCCACTTTGGTAACGTTTCACTCATTTATTGAGGCTAACCGATGTCCCCTTGTATGGACAGCTTTAGGCTATATATAGCAAGGGTGTGTTTTAGTTGCTCTGCTGGGATGAGACACCCAAGGTGGAGAGAGTTGAACTCCCATGGTGGCTCCACTGTGTCTCAGGGACTATAGAAGAATGCAAGCTCTATGACTACTGATACAAATGAAAGTACAGGGCTGTCTGAAAGAAGAAGAGCTATATATGAATGAGAAAGTAGCCTCTAAGATGTACCATATAAAAATCACAAATTCCTTCAGATGATTAGTTCTTTCTGTACCACATACTCCTCCAAAGCACAGAAATCTATTCTACAGAATACGATCTGTGCAGACAATTAGCTCCGAGCAATTCTGCTCCTTTTGATTTAGCATCCTACAGGACTTCTAGTGCTGTGAATGATTTCCAACCAGCCACAGAGCTTCACCGAGAGCCTTTCATGGGCACATCTAGTCGCAGTGCTCTACCCTAATTTGGTCTCAAGTCACCTGGCATAGAACTTTTTATTTGCTGCACTCAAAATATAAAAATACCAGGCTAAAGTAGTACACACAGTTCTTCCCCCTTCAAACAGAACAGGCACATGGATGTAATCATATTTTGAAGATTACAAGGGGTGCAATGGTTGTTCCAATTCATGTTACCCCAGGAAACAGACAGTATATATTTGTGAACAGACTTTTTGGGATGTGCTCTAACCCTTCGGCCAATCTGCGCGCATGCGCGAATGTCAGGCCCCCCGCGCACATGTGCAAGTGTTGATCAAACATTGCAGCACAACTTTTATTTCCATCAGGGGGCCAATCTACTACAGGGACTGGGCCGGCGGGGGCCCAAGAGGGCCGAGGCCCACCGGGTTTTTTCCCGGTTTCCCACCGGCCCAGTCCGACACTGCAGGAGCTTATTTATATAAACAATAGTAGTGTTTCTGAAGCAAACACAGCAGTTTTACTAGTGCAGGGCAACACTGCATTATATAATTATTACTTTAAGACAATTTCATTTTTTTATGTTACTGGTCCTTTAAAAAGTAACTGTTAAGTAACAATTAAAAAGTGATTGCTATGGGTTCATAGACCGTATCAGCTTGCCCCTACTGCTCCTGTTATTAAATTACAATTTCCTTGTATTTTCAGCTTGCTCCTGAAACTTTCAGCTTGCTCCTGAAATTACAATTTCCAGCACTGCAGAACAGTAGACATGGCAGATACAACAATTGCTTGGATGGGGGGGGTGTCTTGTTGGTGCCCTAAAGTGATGTAGGGTGTGTTATGTGCATTGGGAAATGCAGGGTTTTGTAGTTTGTATCATCCATGCCCTAGAACATTTTTTCCTCCACAACAAAATGGAATGGAAATTAAGAGCAAAATTGGTTGACTTAGAGATTTTGTTTTTGTACAAAGGGTTTTTATTTTTTTTCTCTGAATGCAGCAGTGAAGGGTTATTATTTTTTCTCTGAATGCAGCAGTGACAAGGCAAATTTCAACTGTAGGAGGAAGGCAGTCTCCACGCCATTGCCGGTTCTCGTCTTACCTCCAGATGCACAGCTACAGGGAAATCTGCATTTCCACTACAATGACAGGCACAGTAGGGGAGGCTGTTGCTCTCAGGAGGAGGGAGACTGCTAGAGTGCTTAAGGGGAGGTCAGGAGCAAAATGTGCCACCCGTTCTACCATGTTAACTCTTTGCCATCAGAGACAGCTTTATTTTCTTACAAAGCTAATGGCTGTTTGCAGGGAACACAGAGTCAATGTGGCAGTTAATACTGGGCACTACCATAGGGTGAGGGAACTTTGTAGAGCAAAGATGCTAATTTTCTGTTCGTATATGAACAAAATATTCTCTAACACATTTACTCTTCTGCAAAACTGGGCTATATTAGCAATTAATGCTGAAATAATCAACTCTTACATTTTAAGATGGGTTACAGCACTGGAAATGTTGGGCGTAACTCTTCCTGTATTTAATGGTGGGTCAGGTTTATAGAAAGTGTTCCAGTAGCATCCTAATTAGGAAAGTATTAGATCCACTACTGCCTTCAAGTGGCCCTGGTGAATACTGGTCAATTATATATTCTAATCGGATTACCATAAAGACCTGTTCAGGCATTCACGTAATTTTAATTATTTATGTATATAGCAGCAACATATTCTGCAGCTCTTTACAGAGATTATACATGATGGCATGGATAAATAATTAAGATCTTTGTGCAATTTCCATGTTCCCCTTCTGTCACCTTTTAGGAGACTAGCTCACTTGGCAAAAATCTGGGTTTGCTTTTAAAAATCCATATTCTGCTGCTGGTATAACTAGCAGTTCTCTAAGAGGATGAAAATACATTAACAACCAAGAATCATAGAAGATTTTGAAATAGACCCTGTCAAAAGCAAAAAAAGGGAAAGAGGGTAAAATATTTCCAATAGTTTGTATAAAGCAGTTTTGTGCTACTACGCTTGCATATACACTATATGGCCAAAAGTTTATGGGAACCTCTTTTAATTATTGGCATTGGCTTTTTATTTAAGTAAGATTCCCGCCTTTTCTGGAAAAAAATACAGTCCCTCCTATATTTAAATCTTTCTGTCCTACTAACACCCTCCTTAATAAAATCGGCATACCAGCCAGGTTGGTAAAACGCTAGGATTAAGCCACGCATTCCTAACACCTGCCACTACATCATACAGTGACATTATTGACAATTCAGTGTTTTTTTGTGGCAACAGTTCCTTTTTCAGCACAATAAGGCCCTTATGCAGAAATTCAGGTCCATACAGAATGTGTTTGCCAAGATAGGAGTGAAAGAACTTGACTGGCCTGTACAGAACCCTGACCTTAACCCAACTGAACCCTTTATAATACACACATACCCAGAAGAGAGGGGGCTTTTTCAGCAGCAAATAGAGGAGCAACTTATATTAGTAGTCTTATATTATTCACATAAATCCCTGCACCAATTAAAATTACAGTCTAGGGTCCCTACATTTTATGAGGAGCCAATTTTCCTGCCTGTTTGTTGTGAGGGGAAACTAGATTACCCAAACCCAGGCACCCAGGCGTACAAGACAGAAATGCTAACCATAATGCAAAATGTTCCCCGACACTTGCTCATTTGAACCCATATCGCATTCTTTCTACAGGAGCTGCACTTAAGGAGGCTGGCACTGACAGTAATTTGCTGTTGGTAACTTGACATTGTTTCAGACCAAGGCTGAGGATAGGGAGATAAATACTGCGCCACTGATCTTCCTCATTTGCAATTACCATGTCAAGATTTCCTGCAGTAATTAGACTCTGTGAGGACTTAGCCAGGAATTTAGACCCCCCCACCCACCTGGGCGTTTTGGGACGGAGTCAATAAAACAGGTGCACTTGCAGACTAATACTTTTCAGCTACATATGCATTTAAAAGTCACGTTATGACAATATAAAAAAAATTTAATAGGTCCTCTGGGCATCCAGCAACAGTGTAGATTCATTTGCACTTTGCAGTAGTGTTTTTAAACCAATTTAATATGGCTAACCTGGAAATTATCCAGCCCATGACACTTTACATAATGATCCATATCAATAAAGGACAAACTCTAGATGCCTTGAATGTTCTATGATTATGCCAGTTCAGCTAGAAAGAACTCTGTGCATCACTCACATCATTTAACAGAAATTGATTTACGGCTAATTCCTTTTTTTCCCTGACGCGTTTGTTGACTAAATGTTCAATGCAGCTCTCAGGTGTCGTACACAAGGTACTTCTAGAGAGGTTTCATGAAACCAATACTTTTTTTTTTATCCATAAATCATTTGGCCGCCCTCATTTCTTTCACAAGGCTGAGCACCTTAGAAGGGATACAGAGGTAAGAAATCTTTTTATGGCCCTGTCTGATGCTGCTGCAACAATCGGCGGTCCTCCCTGGGGTTCCTTATTAAAAGAGTGTACAGTGTGTGGCACAGAAACTGGGATCGAATATGGCATCACCCATTCATATCTAGTGAAAGTTTGTCCCTGATAATGTCAGCATTAAAGGGTAAGTTCTCCTTTTATTGACTTGAAAAGTGTTTTTTCTCACTTTTGTTGGATGTCTGCTGCTTTGACAGGTATTATTACTGGCCATGTGCATGTTTGTATTCATACATATGAATGTCAGCTTTACAGACTACTGTGGCATCAGCATCATTTTGTTTTGAGAGCAATTGTTACTACTAGGGTTGCCATCTGTGTGGTTTTCACCTGAACAGCCCAGTTTTCGGAAGGACTGTCCTGGTGAAAGCTGCCTGTCTAGTAGGAAATCCGGACAGGACTTGAAGTGAATGATGCATCGATCAATCACAGATCACTGATTCACATATCGACATGCGTCCACCCCTTATGTCATTGACCCACCCCTAATGTCACCTGAGCCACCTCCCCAATGTCATTGACCGATCACCACTTCACATATTGGCAAGCGTCCGCCCCTTATGTCATTGACCCACGCCTAATGTCAACTGACCCGACCCCTTCTGGGCCCTCCAAATAAAAAAAATTATTTTACATGGAGCAAAAATGTGGCCAAACCTGTATAAAGTATATTTTGCATTTAAAGGGGATCTAAACCTTCCATAACCTGTCCCACTTGGTCTGTAAAGAAGATGGCCCCAAACTTAATTACAGATTAAACTATGCCACCCTCAAACTGCCCTTCTGGTGGAAACCCCACCCCTTTGACATCAGTCCATACCCCACTGCTTCAACTGGGCAAGTCTGTCTGTCCCCTTGTGATGAGGACCCTGGTAAAATAGAAGAACTCCATCCACAGCTTTAGTAAACCATCTTTCAGAATCCTCAGCCAGCTAGCAGTCAACTAACTCTTGGTGCATCTTAACGTTCTACATTTTGGAATCCTCTTGTTTCAGGAATAATCTGTGGAGAAAGATATATTTATAAGTTCATTTTATTTCTGGGTTTTACCGAAGAGAGCCAAGAATTTACTCCACATCATAGCTGGCAGATGTTTTATGATACACAAATCCGACATTGAAAGTGACTCAGAGATGCAAATTAGGATCCACGTCGTTCTAATTTGTGTGTCGCTAAAATAACTCCTCCGACTGACATTTTCAAAATGAGGAACTTTGGAGGGGAAAAAAATAGATCTTAATTCAAAGCGACTCCAGTTGAACGTGTATTCGGTCCTATAATCTGTTTCTCTGAGAGGGTTTGTCTGGGAATGGTTTCTGGGGAACTTTACTGGTAAATTGTACTCGTGATAAATAGTTAGATGCTATAGAGGGGGTTCCGTAGGGCTGGTCTGATTCCATTAATTCTTTCCAACCATTAAAAAAACATCCCTGGGTTATGTCAGGTTATCAGTGCACTGATCTGATTGGATGGCATGGCAATTAATGGAACTTAATACTGATACAGTAGAAGCTTTCCCTTATTGGTAATGTGCACCTTCTCCCTTTGAGTGGTTCCTGCACACAGTCATCCCTTTGTTCAGGAACATGACTGCCACCTCTAATAACTTACTACCCTAGGCCAATATCCATGTGACCTACCCACAAATCTGGGCCTGCAGGTACTGGCTGACCCATCACCAACCCAATTCTTGTCTGTCGTTATAATGTGAGATCCTCTCACCATCATGAGCAAGCTGAAAACTCAAGGTCAGGATCAAATACTGCTGATTGGGAAAGGGTTAAAAGATTATCCTTGAATTCTGTTTTGGAGTTAACAAAAGGAATTAAAAAAAAAAATATCTTCAAAGTGGCATCGCTGCATTATGACATTTCTTCTGGTGACTGGCAGTTCTTTTGCATACATACTGACAGTCTGAATGATTTCCTTTGTTATCACTGTTAGTAAAACTCGCCCAGAATGTGATATGCAATGCATCGAGCATTTACTGTAGCACTTATTGGAGGGGGTTATCAAACTTAGATTAAAAGCTCTATGGGGAATTCTCCCGTATTGAGGTCTGCGCGTAATTTTGTACAAATAAAGACAGTCATTTCTTTGCAATTTTTCAGGACAGGCGAATAATATAGGTAATGCCTTTCGCATTATTGCACTTACTTTTACATAAATGTTAGTAGTGGTAATATCACGTAGTGAGCCATGCCAGCAAAAAAGAAATGTTCTAAAAAAACATCTGGGTGCGATGGGGTTAAAATGGTTTTTCGCATCACGTACTGCGGTAGAATTTTAGGGCTTGACTGTGTGTGCTCCAGACTTTAAACTTTCCGAGGATGGGTGAATCTGCCACTGAGATCTTAATGTGCAGACGTTTCCTCTCTGAATTTCCAGGACCCATCATCCGAGCGGCCAATTAGTGTCAGTTTTATTGGTAGTTTTGTAATGCAGACTCTTGCCCACCAGGGAGGATACTGAAAGCACGTTTTTTCACTTAACCTGCTTGGTGCCTGTCACCGCATAATGACTTCCAATCTCCACCAAACAGAGGCAAATGTGCAGATAAATCTCGCGGCCAATCTCTGGGCCCAGTCCTGACCCGACTGCACTTGTCTCTTAAATCCCACAGGCCTGGAAGCCTGGAGCTCACTGCCGTGTGGTGTACAGGGTCCATGTTGTTCCAACCTGCTGACTCATTCCTACTCCCTTATCCTATATTCTGTGAAACCAGCTTATTTCTGCTCTACTACAGCACTCATTTCTTATTTTATTCTGGTTATGTAGAATACAAATTCCTTAAGGGGTTGCAGCAACGTGTTTAGCCAGTCAAAGCATACATGTATATTCTGATTCATCGGGAAAATCACCTACAGTGATGTGGTTGACACAACAGGAATGAACCCATAGTGCTTTTAAAAGGTATATGGTCATATACTGTATATATTTTTTTCATATTCCATTTATCATTTTCTAGCACCTTAGTAGTGCTGCGGGGATCCATGTGGCTGCTGCCTGTAATGAAGCAGGTGATGTAGGGTTGGTTTATCATCTCTGCCTTGTTATTAGAGAAATATTAAAACAAATCCACCATTAGACCAATAGCACCCAATGGACGTTTAGCAATAATGACAGCTTATCACTAGAATAGAAGATAGAAGACTTTTTGTTATTCAATTCCCCACCCCTGTAATTTATACGAAGAAGCCATTAGTAGCAATAAAATAAGCTTTTCATAATGGAAACATCTGTAATGCAAGGGTTCTATCACTGCTATAAGGTCAGCTCTAAGGCCAAGCCATTGGTGCCTGTTAACCCTTTCTCCTTATCTGGTACCATCTTTCCTTTCCTCTCTATGTGGCCCGTTTCTCTCATTTTTACCTCTCTTTATGGGTTTATATATTTCTCTCACGGTGTTGTTTTGGCATTATATGCATTGCAATCAGCACACAGAGCCAAAGATCTGTTCAGGCTGCTTTACTCTCCTACTTCCCTTTTTTGGAACTACATTCAACACTCCATATCCATGTGCTAAGTGGAATGATATTATCATGCAATTCTTCTTCCATCTCTCCATCCCCCTGTACAGTGTTGGACTTTGAGGGTCTGGGCTCACTGGGGCTGCCTTATAAGGGGGCCGTGTGCACCTGCTCCGGGGTCCCCAATTCCCCCCACCAACTTCAGGGCCTCACTTTGGCAGCCACCCACAGCCAGCCTTCCCCCTGCCCCGACCCCCGATTTTCTTCTATCGGTCTGGTGGAGAGAAATTGCCAGGCAGGTTAGGCAGGTGGGAGAGGCCCAGTCTGCCCCTGTATTTCTCTCCTCTATCCCTAATTTGCCAAATTTTTGTTCCGTTCATTATTCCCCCCCACCCCCAGTGCCTTCCTGATTTGCAAGTTCTCAGTATTCAGCAGAACAATCATCTAAATATGCTTTTGGAGCCACTTCTGGTCAGTTTAGCTCTCTTTCAGAAACCCTCTAGGCTCATACACTGAGCCACAGAGATACGGGCACCAGGGTATCCGAGAGCTTTTGTAGGTGGTTGCCAAAGTGACAAGTGCATTCTATACCTAATAAGATGATGCAGCATAGATATGAAGGTAAATGACATAAATTTGGTACTACATGCACTAAAATGACCTTAAATCATCTGTTTGATTTTGAGATGTCTTTGGCAGCTTGCACATTGAATGGAGGAGGATTTCTTGAAAGAGATGAGTTGCACTCACAGGTATATCATATTTGCACCACTGTTGCTCCCTGCCTGCCTGTTGGTCTGGGAGTGCCTACTTAAAGGGGTAGTTCACCTTTAAGCTAACTTTTAGTATGTTATAGAATGGCCACTTAGAAGCAACTTTTCATTTGGTTTTCTTTTTTTTATAGTTTTTGAATTATGTTCTGACTCTTTCCAGCTTTAAAATGGGGTTCACTGCCCCCATCTAAAAAACAAATGCTCTGTAAGGCTACAGATGTATCGTTATTTCTATTTTTTATTTTCATCTTTCTATCCAGTCCCTCTTCTTTTCACATTCCAGTCTCTTATTCAAAGCAATGCATGGTTACTAGGGTCATCAACCAGATTTGCTGAAATTGCAAACTGGAGAGCTGCGAAATAACTCAAAAATAAGAAATATATGCTAATATGAAGAATAAAATGGAAGTGGTTTTTAAGTCATTATAAACCGCAGTGAAACGATCACATTGCACACTATTCATTATGTCACTTAGCGATCCATCTGGTTTTTGTCTGCTAAGTGTGTGGATTGAAACAGGACGCGCCTGAAGCTGGAAGGAGCTCTGCTGATTTATTGCAGCGATTTGTGCAGAAGGCAGCTGCAGTGATATTACCGACAGCATTACACTCATACAGCAGGTGTTTAATACGGCATAATATATAGCCCACAAAAGAAAGGAGATGTGGCAGCAAGCATTAATGTGTGACCCTATGAGTAAAAATATGCGCACACCTATATACTGTACATGTGTATGTCAAAGGTGTAAATGTACCATCTGCTTGCAAGAGAACCTAGAGAAGAGATTGGATACACTGGGATTGTTCCCATACAACTCACTTATAAATGCTGCTGCCTCACAGTATATTCCTTACTCTATACCCCTGTTCTGCTGCCCCATGTCAGGCCTTAGTTTGGTTTTCAGTATCCTCCAAAATCCAATTTAACCCAATGTCCATCACTAGCAAAGGTCTGTGCAACTCTACTTCTCATTAGGGTTCTTCTTCACTGCCAAAGTACTTTCCAAATTCTCAAACATGGTTACTGTGTTTTGGTTCTTCTACAATTGTTTCATTTAAGTTTGGAATTCTCCGAGGCTGCACCCATGGTTACTATTCCAAACCCTTTCTCGAGCCTTCTCCGCATCCATATGCAGTACACGTATAGGATTCGTTATCGGGAAACTTGTTCTTCAATAAGTTTCGAACTATGGGAAGGTCATCTCCTATATAGAAGGCCGATTTATCAAAGGTCGAATTTAAAAACTTTGAATTTCGAAGTATTTTTTGGGTACTTCGACCATCGAATAGGCCAAATTCGACTTTTATTTGAATTGAAAATACTCTGAATATTCGACCATTCAAAAATCGAAGTACTGTTTCTTTAAAAAACTTTGACTTCGCCACCTGACGAATTGCTATGTTAGCCTATGGGAACCTCCTAGAACCTAGAGCCAAAATTTGGCTAAGTTTTAAAAAGTTGAAGTTTTTTTTTGAAAATCGTTCGTTCGAACAATTGCTACGATAGATCGAACAATTTTACTTCGACCGAAAACGGCCAAAAAATTCAAAAAGAAAAGTTCGAATTTGGCAAATTCGATGGTCGAATTTCGAAGTTTTTTAGCTTCGAAATTCGACCCATGATAAATCTGCCCCAGTATATTATAATGAAATAATTCATTTTGGGAAGGTCATCTTCCATATATTCATATTTTGCAACACTGGGTACTTTATTTATTATAATACACAAGATTCAATGAATAGAAATGTGATAGAAATGACATCAGAACTCACCATTTATAACTGATGACATCAGAACTCACCGTTTATAAGGATATAATTTACAAGATATTCATAGCTTTTGTGTATTATAATGAAATAATTCCTTTTGGGAAGTTCATCTGCCATATAGTACATTTTAATTAAACAATTCACTTTTTAAAAAAATATTTCCTTTTTCTCTATAAAATAAGTGCAGCACATGATTCCAGCTAACATGCAAATCCTTCTTATTGTATGCCCAACACTCCTACTGGATTTATTTAATGTTGAAATGATTTTTAGAAGATATAAAATGGTGATCCAAATTAAAGAAAGATCTCTCATGCAGAAAACTTCAGGTGCCAAATATTTTGGATTATATACGCCATACCTGTAACTAAGCACAATCCTTTTTTCCCCTTGAGCTACAGCAACCAGGCATCTCTACCTACCTTATAAACTCACGACTATTCTTGGACGCCGGCGACTATTCTTAGATGCCGGCGACCGTTTTTGCGCTTGACCCGAGTATAAGCCGAGGTAGAGTTTTTCAGCATATTTTGGGGGCTGAAAAACTCGGCTTATACTCGAGTATATACGGTATTATTTTCTTATGTTTTGTCAGTTGCCAAGTTCCTCTGAATTAGTGGTTGTTGGCCTTTACTGCTTTAAACCCCATTTGAGTATTCTACAGTCTGGGATTCCTGTTAAATCTAGAAAAGCAAACAAGCATTTTTCTTAAATTACATACTACTTCCTTTTAGATACAGCTCCTCAGCCACTGTTCTTGAACCACTGTTCTAGATGGTACTTTTTGGTTAACAAGGGCCTCTTTTTGAAAATGTTTATACAGGTATGGGACCTGTAATCCAGAATGCTCGGTACCTGGGTTTTTTCGGATAATGGATCATTCCCTAATTTGGATCTTTATACCAAAGTCTACTAGAAAATCATGTAAACATTAAAGAAACCCAATAGGGCGAGTTTGCTTCTAATAAGGATTAATTATATATCTTAGGTGTCTTAGTTTGGATCAAGTACAAGGTACTGTTTCATTATTACAGAGAAAAGGGAAATCATTTTAAAAAATGTGGGGCACCATTCTGTAATTCAGAGCTTTCTAAATAATGGGTTTCCAGATAATGGATCGCATGCCTGTAGATGTTATATGTAGATGGCAAAAAATTTCTGGTCAGTTCTCCCTTTGTTTGGTGTATCTTGCTTTGATTTTAATGCCCTAGCCTAGGGCAAAGTAACATATGGCTGTGGCCACCAGACAGTAGAATAAGACTGAGAAGTATATAAAAGTAATGGAAGTACAAGCTACTTAAGGTCATTCATATTGGTGGTGGTCACCTTTTCTGTTTCTCGATTAAAATCACTTCGCAAAACTCATTCTTGTTCTTTTAAAGTATGAATGTAGTTCAGGTAGACAGTCCCCATAATGCATTTTGGTGAATCCCCTGATGGAGAAAGAAGAAGACGGCACTTATCAGTTTGGAATAGTTTCATATATAACAAAATGGGGCTGACTCAGAGCTGCTTGGGGGATGCATAAGAAGAGCAGCTGCTGATGTATGGACCATTAACTTGACTTTTAATGCTGTGGAGCTGTAGAACAACAGAAATCATTAGAGAGCAGTTACGGATGAGCTGTGTGTCTAAATCTGGGAGCTTAAAACTGCATTTTATGATGCTGTCGTTCGGTACTTTTCCTATCCATTCCCATTGCACTTTTATTGTTGTAGTTCAGTTAAAAACTCTCCTAAATGGTCTAGTTTTAGATCTGTGTACAAAATAGTTATAATAATAATAACACCAATGCTCCTTTTTATTTAGTTATATGCTGTATTGGGTGTTTTTGTAAACAGCTTTCATTACACTAATATGTTAAAGAATCCAGTTTGTTCTTGTTGTTATCTTCTATGTTTATTGAAGCATTATCATGCTCATATCAAACCTTTTTATTCTCCTAGTCTTTTACTACTTACTATATTCTTTCCTTATTGAGCATTTTTTCCCATAAAGAAATAGGGAATGACCATGAAATAGACCAAATGTTTAGAAGCAGGAGGCCCACTGACACCTTGGCCCACCAGGAGTTTCCCTGGTATCCCTGTGGGCCACTCCGACACTGTATGGAAACTTTAACCTGTAAATGAGTAGTTGATTGTATAATTAAAGGGACTGTAAAGCCAAAAATAATGCCTAGTTAAAAAAAAACTGTATTTCTAAGCAAATAGAGGTACAGAAGTTGTGAGGCAGGTGGGCATCATCTGGAATACCCGGACCAGGCGCCGTAGGCAACCCGGCCAACCACACCCCTCCACATGCCTGCGGAGAGAGAAAAGAGAAGGAGGGGAGGGAGGGGTCAGCAACGGAGGGGAGGGTGATAGGAGGGAAGGAAGGGGAGTAAGACTGAGGGGTGCGGACTAGGGGTAGGCAGAAGACAATTTTAGCAGTAGATGCCCAGCGCCCCCGATCATTGCGCCCTAGGCAGCTGCCTCTTCTGCCTACCCGTAGTTCCGGCCCTGTGGAATACCTCCCCCCCAGCTTGGGTGTCAAGCAAGCTTCAAGGTGCTGTGCTGTGTTCTGCACATGCCAATGCCACCGGGTGCAAATGCACCCTGTACGAGCCCTAAGGGGATTAAATGTGTGCCCCTTTGGCAGTCCAGTGCTCGTAACTGAGAGCAATAGTCTTTTATTTAAGCTGCAGTGTTTATAGCAATATAAAACAAACAAATTATATCGGTCTTGCAATACTAATATATTCAACAACAATTTAAAAAAAAAAAAACGCTTTGGTTTCCCCTCCAACAGAAAACCCCGAAACCCCATCCGAACTGACCTTCAGACTGGCCTTCCATAAAGTATCTAGCAAAATTAACACCCTGACTTCTTTCTGGCACTGTACTGTCTGTTGTGTTGTATGCAGGTAGGGGACTTTAAGGAAATGCCTCCTGTCTGTCTGAAGTGATGGGGAAGCTCCACCCACCTTACCTACCTCCCACATCAGTGGGATATCAGTGGGAGGTAGGTAATGAAAAAGCTTTTCTTCATAGAGAATCATCTTTCACCTCAACTCTTAATTCTCAGCAAGACTTTAAAGGGATACTGTCATGGGAAAATTTTCTTTTATCAAAACTTAATAGTTAATAGTGCTGCTCCAGCAAACTTCTGCACTCAAATCCATTTTTCAAAAGAGCAAACATATTTTTTTACTGTTATAATAATTTTGAAAACTGAAATGGGGCTAGACATATTGTTACTTTCCCAGGTGCCCCCAGTCATGTGAATTGTGCTCTGATAAACTTCAGCTACTCTTTACTGCTGTATTGCAAGTTGGAGTGATATCACCCCCCCCCGAGCAGCCCATCAGCAGCACAATGGGGGAGGTAACCAGATAACAGCTCCCTGTTAAATATAAGAACAGCACTCAGTAGTAAAAATCCAAGTCCCACTGCAACTCCTTCAGTTACATTGAGTATGTGAAACATTATCCTGTCAGAAAGCAGTTTCATAGTGCAGCACTGGCTCTTTCTGAAAGCACATGACCAAAATGACCTGAGATGGCTGCCTACACTCCAATATTGCAGCTAAATAAATACGCTTGTTAGGAATGAAATTTTGTATGGTAGAGTGAATTATTTACACTGTAAACAGTGTAATTTAGGAATACAAACTACACCATAAAAATCATGACAGCATCCCTTTAATCTTCTCAGTGCTGAAGACTATATATACAGTATATTTTGATATATGTAAAACAAGGAAAAATACATCATTTTACCAACTGTTCTCTAACCTAAACCTTTAAAGTTGACTTTGTCTGCCAAAATAAAACACTTTTTTATACTCAGGCACAGCATTTGTGGAATACAAATGGTGAAAACTGTAGAATATTAAGTCTCCCTGTCTCTGTTTATAAATGTGAGGTGTACCCTCCAGCTTTCAGCTTGATTCAATACGTTCTGTCAGAGTGAATGTAAAGAATTGTGAATGCATCAAGCAAGGAGCCTCTTCCATCTCCATTAAAGGGCATGGAGCTAAGTAGGCCACTGATTTATGATTGTGGAGCCTGTACCACAGCTAGATGATGTGCTACCAGTTAACAGAAGGAATGAGATAATTGAGCCCCGGGTAAGTGACTGCTGACTCTAGCAGCATAATGATCACTTGCCTCCTCAGATCTCAGAGAAGATATTAATCAATGAAGATATCAAACGTCCCAGCTGTACAGTTATTTAGCTCTACATATTCTCTGCCAACCAATGACTTAGCCCCGTTTATTCTGTAAAAGGGTTCTGTGGTCAGTCCAGGACATCAGTCTGTGCTTCATAGATACCAGGTCTGCCTCCACTGCTAATTACCTCTCTGTTACACCTATGCAGGACTCTAATCTCTAAAATGGGCGTCCACTATATTCAGTTACTGGAGATAATGCACAATTCGCATTGTGCCTTGACAGTTGTAACCTAGTTAATATCTGCTGTTAAAATATATGCAGAAATACACAGAGGTACCACTCTATGGTACCTGGAGGTCTTAAGATAATGCTTTACCATCAACTATTCAGTCTCATAACAGACTTTAAATGGGATGTCCACCCAAAACCATTTTTTCATGCAATGAAAGACAATGTAATAATAAGCAATTTCCAATATATATCTTATTTTAAAAATGTCAATTCTGTTAAAGGTATTTGTAAATATAATTGCTGTTGACAGTTCTCTGGTTGTAGATTCCTGAAACAATTTAGCTGAAGTCAGTTCTCCTTGTTGATTCTGCACCAGTGTTTCAGAAGTCAGAGGCAGAAGTTTGGAGAAAATAACCAGCCAGACAGATGCCCAATGGAAAGTTTCTTAGAATTTAATTTTTCTTTTTTTGAGCAAAACATTTTTTTGGTGGTAAGTTATGTTTACCATATTCTTCAGCCTAGTGCTATGCAGTTGTTGCCTTAAGTGAAATTTGACCTTTATCTTTATAAACTTTTTCTCTTTTAGAATCGTTTTACTATTCAAAATAGATAGTTATTTCCTGTACACAATTAGTGGGTTTGTGAATCATCTAAGTTCTGTGTTGATAAGCCATGGGGTACATCTTTGTATCTCTCATATCACAAATAAGATGAGCTGTTTCCAGTTATGTATATTATAAGCCATGTCAAAATAAAATAATATGGAGGACTAAATAGAATGTAAATCACATCAGGGTCTCAATGGACATGGCTGATGGAGCACTCATGGAGTTGCAATCATAACTGTTGACTTTAGTACAAAATAAACATGTTTAATGAATGATTATACAAGTATTTCAACCTATGTTTACACAGAAATGAATGTCCAAGAGCCTCCAAATAAAAAAATGGTGACATATTCCACTCAAAATATGTGTTTTTTTTTTTATAAATGTTATTAGAGCTACTGAAGCCTAGATGGTATTTGCCCTTAGGGGGCATTATATTTACTGGGCGGAAAAGACCTCCACCTCCCTCCATTGCCATAGGTGTGGGGCAGGTGAAGGGCAACAGGATAACTGTGGTCCCCCAATATCAACCAACATGATGGCCAGCAATCCGTACAAAGCATTTCCCGACGCGTGAATGTTACTTTGAATGCATCACCTGCAGTGTCTCATCTGCCTCCGCTGACACTTGTCCAACTCACTGCAACTCTGCTGGGCTTTTCTAAAGACTTTCTCTTTGAGTTTAAACACTGTTCAAGATCTTCCATCTGGCCTGGCCTTAAATGTTCTGTCTCGGGTTATCTCAGGGGAAGTAAACTCTGTACTACTACTAAGCCTTTGTTTCTAAAATGTGCAAAATGTGTGCTCCAATGGCTTTGCAACCTAGGCTTTAGCTTTTACCTGTATGATAGGCCTGCAGTCGCCAGACAAAGCTAGTGAGCCAGCAATACATGAGCACAAGAAACTGCAAGCCATTCCTATGACTACAGAAAACATCCAGCTTTCCATGCTGACTTATCATTACATTTCTTTATTCAGATATGGGCGTGTTTGCTGCTTGGTAATTAATGTAATTATTGCACAAAAAAGACCCTTGTTTGTTGCTATAAAGGCATCAAAGTATTGCTATGATTTTTAACCCTTCACAGCTAAACTGTTCCTAGATAACATTCCAAAAGGCAAGTTTAATAAACAGGAAAGTCAAATAGCTCTTGGGGGTTATAGCACCCAGGTGGAGTGAATAAACTGTAAAATATATCTTTTGAAATTGCACTTAGCAGTACCTTGCAATATAATTGATTAGTTGCTTGTTTTTGTAAGGAAAATATATGTCTTACAATATTACAAGTCATTTTGGATTTCTAACTTTGGCTTCTTACCTTTATAAAATAAAATAAAAAAACTCCATGGTAACTTCTAATATCCTAAACAGGTGTATGATCTATTGTCCAGAATGCTTGGGACCCAGGGTTTTCCAAATAAAGGGTTCTGTATTTGGATTACCATACCTTCTCATTACATAAACCCATTTAGACTTTTTTTTTCTTACCAATATGTACAACTTTCCAAGATGTATCTTCTGCCATAAGTTCTGGTGTTGGTTATAGCTGGGTACTTACACATCCTCCCTTTATGAAAGAATTTCAGAAGTTCAAAGACTGAAAAATCCTCCAAATAACTGTATTAGAAAAGGAGAAGCAGGATCCCAATAGTGTTTAAAAAAAAGCCTTGGCCTTACAGGTAAAAGCATACAGGCCATTGATATCTGCATGAGTTGGGTTGGTGAGTCAGAGTCCTCCAGATTCCAGGCTCCCTATAGAGATGATCAACCTCATCAAATATAACCTGAGAAAATGGAAGACTACAAAGCAGCAGTACCCACTAACCCATTCAGGCAATTCAAGCCTTTATAATATTGCATATATTTGCTTTATTGCTGATCTAAACTGCAAGCTCAGGGTGCCATGATAATATGTCATATCAGAGACAGAAAGCTTGTGCTCAAGCAATCCTTGTACTTACTGTATGTTTTTGCCCTGTCCTTGGACTTTTAAAAATGGAACCTGGGGTGGAATGCACAATGTGCGCCAACCCTAAGCATTCAGAGATAATTCCTTCATTGCTATTAGGACTCCTGGGCTTTTAGTCCCTGCTCCTTGTGCATTAGCGGAGCAAAAGTCTACACTGTAGGTTCCCAGCTCTCAGTCCTTGCTTCTTGTGCATTAGTGGAGCAGAACTTTTCGCTGTTGGTTCCCACTGTTCCCATGAGAAGCTTTCTAAAACTACATTTCATTTTTATAATCTTTTAAGCCTTTTATGCAGATTTTTTGGGCTGAGGCCAAACAGTTGGATTTTACGGGCATATGTAAGTTGTGTTGTTGCAAGTGCAAGAAAGGAGGCACCTTAACAAACAATATATGAGTTTATACGGATTTATTTATTAGGTCAGACAAGTAGCAATTTAATCCACATAACTCATTTTGTGTGATGTGAGAGAGAATGATGTTATATGTTTTAAGGAATAGTGTACGTAGAACTAGAAATGAAAGGATTATGTCCATATTGCAGGTCCACTGGAGTTCAGTACATGTCACAACACTGACTGCTGGATAGACCAGGATGCCTAACGTGTAATTCTTCATTTGTCCCTGACCATGTGGGTTGTTCTATAAAGGAAAATGTCCTCTTGGTTCTGAGTGACAAGGAAGGAGGCAGCTTCATATCATATCTTATCTCCATATCACCTGGACACATTCCCTTATCTTTCTTCACATCATCTAATCCATTTGGCTTTCTCTGCAGCATTCTTAGCCTTTTGTTTTGAGTTAGTATTGTGCCCATGCCAGCAGAATAGTGTTTACTTTCCACAAAGATGCCGCTGCCGGAAACTGAGATAATTAAAGCTCCGATCCCCAATCCTTGCAATCTGATCACGTATAATCATAACAGCAACCTTTGTTTTACTAACAAAGAAACATCATTTTACCTCCTATTCAGGTCTGCTGTGTGTCCACCTGCTTCCAGAATCCAGATAAATTCTCCCTGTCCTGAATGAGTATTGTTTGCTGAATATGACTCGCGGTTGAAAATTCACAGGAAATATACCTGCAGACTATTACGGTATTTATTTTTCCAATAACTCATAACGTATTCATCTCTTCTTCCATCGTGGTACATATTTGAAGGAGGCAGTGATAGAACTTGAAACAAACAGAAGCCATTGTGTAGAAGACCTACCATGAGGCTAATGCATAGGATGGATTATGGATTAGGGTATTGATTAGTGGAAGCTGCCAGTAGAAAAAGAGAATACCACTGCTAATTGATTATACTTCTTCCTGATTTAGAAGGAGGGGGAGTAAGATGGAGCAAAATTACAGAATAGGGGGAGACAGGCATTACATTTTAAGGGGACGTCAACCCCAAAATGCATATTTTTAGAATAAAGTGGTTTTTAAAGTTGTGTTTTGTTTCAAAAGTCAAAACCCCCAGGGCAGAGAATAGAAAGGGACAGACATACTACTTTGAATAGCAATTCTCTATACTATCCCTATATGTAATATAGGGCCCAGGAGCAGTAACCAATAGCTTTTAACCAGGTGGCCACTATATGCTATCTGCTGATTGGTTGTTATAGGTTACTGCACCTGGCAAACGTACTGCCTTTTATTACATAACCCCATATACGTTTTACATTCACTTTAAATTGGGGTCAAACTGTAGATGTATTTCTATGTTAATGCTTTGAAAAATTCTACAAAAGTACCTCTCCCTCAATTGATTGCCAGAGGTACAGAAAGGCAAACTAGGGGTAGCAGACAGAAGAGATATAATGTAGTGCTTTCCATCACCGTTGTACCCCATGCATGTGCTTCTTCTGCCTACCCCTAGTTACGTTCCTGAGCCCTGTAGTGTTCTGCTGTAGTTGTAGGCAAAAATTCCATTTAAGACAATTACTGCATGTGGACACTTACACCTGAGGGAACCGTGAACTTGAACTATACATAGCTGTCCATAGGTTAGCACTGGTGGTTGCCCATATAAAGGGTAAGTGGCACTTTGATAGGTAAAGCTTTTCCTTATAATCCTTACCAATACCAGAGCTGAGGCACATTTTCATTTCCAACATACCCATGGTCTGCCCAAGACTTCTCCAATGATGCTGCTCTCACCTTGTTATCTACTAGGTCTTTTTTGCCCTCAACCTTGAAGGGAACATATACTGTAGCATTTGTGAAAATCACCCTCATCGTGTAGGCACTTGAAATTAATATATGGTGTCTGATTTCAGTCAGGATTGTTAAATTAAAATCACACCCTTAATTAACAATCCCCCCCCATAGACTAAAGATCTGTGGTTCTGCCTGTTACAGGCTTATAAATATAGTCCAGCAATAAACAGTAAAATAAAATGTATTAAAAGAAAGCCTTTAGACGGAACACTGGGACTTCAATGGGAAAAAGTAAATAGTAAAAAAAAAACAAAGCAAACCATTTGCCAACCTCTCATCTGGCAGACTAACTAAGTGATGACCTCTGAGGCCAGACATCTTCCCACCAGAGAGTGGATACCATGGTGATTCTGAGGCATTTATATACTAGTTTTGTGATAATCAGAAAGACCTTGCAGCTGAAAGAAACTGCTCCGACAGTGGTTTATATTTCTTCTGAATTACCTGATGCTTCTCCCGTCTCCATTAACTTCTTCAGCAAACCATTTTAATGGTGTTGGGACAAGAGGGAACGTAGGAGATATTTTTTTTTTCTGTGCCCCGAGAGCGTTCCTTCTTGAAGGCTTATTACTATTATATGTCTCTTTGTCTCTTTGTAATTAAGAACACTGATTAAATTCTGCTTACCTGAGATATTGAAAAAGGAAATGACAGCGTTGTGCATCGGCATGGGCATTAATGTCATTGGAATGGTTATATATCAGCAGGAGCCGTTCAGTGACTGCTTGCCGTTCTCAGTACATTTGGAGCTTGGTTGGAAGGGATTGCAGGGTATGAAGTGTAATACCATCTTAATCAGCTTCAAGTGGTATGGTGTAATAATAAAAAGCATCCACACCTAAAATCTTTAATAAAGCAGTCTGGCTCAGATGAGAAACACCATGCTTTAGTATTTAGACACCTGACCATCTTGAAGGTAATTTTTGAAGATTAAATGGAGTAGCAGCCTGGACCTGGCTGTAACCTTATTGTCAAAATACTCACTGTTCCTTTCACTCTTCATGAAAATCCTTATTTTACTCCTCCATAGTTGCTGGGACATTATGCAGAAATAAAAATAAGTCATTGCCTTCAATGTCATATTACTTGTGCCACTCAATGTAGCATCCATGAATAAAGCATGAATACATTTGGCCAGTACCAGTATTCAGTTCACAGAGGTTGTTGTGTAGGCATATGTAAGAAAAGGTAAAATTAGTAGGAAGGAGCGTTTAGGAGTCGGAGAGAATTTAAACACTATGGGGCTCCTCTGCTGAGGACTTCTATGATGGGTGTCAGGGAAATATTTGCCATGGATGAAACCTATAATACAGGAGTACTGGCAGCTTGTAAGGCTACCAGTACTAGCTGTTTTCAATTAAGGTGACCCCACAATTATGTGACATTATATGGCTTTTTTGCCAGTTCACCAATTTTGCACCAACTGCTCTGGAGTCACCTTTGAGTATTTGATAACAGGCAGTCACTCTTAATTGAAGAGCACATGTGGGAATAAATGGAACCCATACCTCACTTAAGCAGTAATATGTAGAATGCAAAAAGTCAATAATTGTGCTGGTGTTGATGTAGCAATAGACACCTTCATTCTGGAAACTGACCTGAGAAGTTCTACATAAAGGGGTTGTTCACAATTAACTGTTCGTATGATTTAGAGAGTGATATTCAGAGACAGTTTGCATGCACTGATTTGAATAAGAGACTGGAATATGAACAGGAGAGGGCCTGAATAGAAAGATGAGTAATACAAAATAGCAACATTAAGTGGGTTATTTATCAAAGGTCGAATTTAAAAAAAAATTTAAACTCAAATCAGCGAGTTCAGGGTTAGCATCAGGGTTAGCAACCCAAGAACTCAAATTGATTGAGAATTGATTGAGTTTTCGGGCAAAACGCTCTGAAAAAAGCTTGAACATCATGAAGGCTTTTAACATCTTCCAATGGTTGAAGGGACCTCTGCCATTACTTCTACACAACCTCATGGTGTATTTTCAGATTCAAGCTATTTCCATAATAAATCTTGAAAAATTAGAATTTTTTTTTTTTTGAAAAAAAAACCAAAACAATTTTGTTAAGCGTGAAAAATCTATTTTTGACTCCAAAATTGCTTTGAAAACTCAAATTTTTCTTGGATAACATTACTTGAACCTTAATAAATCTGCTCCTAACTGTGTAGCCTTACAGAGCATTTGTTTTTTAGACGGGGTCAGTGACCCTCCATATGCAAGCTGGAAAGAGTCAGAAGGCAGATAATTAAAAAACTATAAAAAAGAAAAAAAATGAAGGCCAATGAAAAATTTCTTAGAATTAGCCATTCTATAACATGCTAAAAGTTAACTATAAGGTGATCCACCCTTTTAAAATATATGAATATTGAGCAAATACTCTAGAACCCATATAAAGATAGAGAATCATTATTCTTTCCTTTCATAACTCATTCTCTTTACCTGTATGATGTTGCTTGGTATAAGCATTTATAATAGAAGACATTTAATGGGTCTTTCTTTTCTCTAGAGGTGATATTAGCCAGGAATAAAGGGTTTAGCCTGCAAAATTGATTTCACAGTATCTATAGTGAATACGGCCATGTTGCTAATCCTCAGATTGCTAGACCATTATATTACTATGTGTACTTGTCATTCTAGCTTGAAAACTTTGATTAAACTTGAAAAAGGAAGGCAAAAAGGCCAAAACTAATTACATCACTGGCGCGAAGATATTCCCATCTTCACTTGGGTAAATCAGAAGGCTGAATGCTCCTGAGTAATTAATACATGGTGACTGTGATGGCGAGAGTCTGTTAAAAGCCATTAGCTGAAATGTAACAAATGTAAAAGAGAAATCGAATCTCAGCTTCCCTTGGCATTTTAAATCTCTAACTTCTCATTCTGATGCCTTCTCTTGAGTTCCCAGAGAGGGACAACCGTCATGGCTCAGTGAATAGCTTGTGAAACCCCTTCACTGCCAAAGGGCTAGCATGAGGTTGATATGAGACCAGAATGTTCTGTTAGTTTAACACAAACATGGTTCCTTAAGGCACTGACCCACTTCCCAGCACATTGAGCAGAGAGAGCAGAAAGTACATGGACTGAGGTTTTGCTATAAAAGAAGTCATCACTGCAAGGATTTATTCCCTCTTATCTATAAAAAAATAGTACCCATCAAAACACAGTGGGTTCAGTTAGGTGTGCATGGGTATAAAGATCATTATCTTTAGAAGACAGGCCTGTCTAGTTAAGAGTCTTTCAGGTCACTCACAAGCAACTATTGCCTTGTTCTATACAAATCAGGCTCAGTGGGACTGAGACATTAGGAGGTGAATCCTTCAAAGGTTTCTCTTGCAAGTTCAGGGCAATGTCCAGTGATATTGAGCTGCAGCAAACAATGTACTTTGCCAGGCTGTTCTGTTACCCATTCACAGAGATACATTTTGGCACAGCACAAACTGTTCTCATAACAGGTTCTGCAATCCTTTTTACCTTGGTAATAGGTTACTTCAATCATTTTTTTTTCATGTTTCTCTGCATAATCATGAACCATCACTCTCACCATTTCTACATCTTTAACAAGTAAGCCATGAACAACAGTAGGATTTTTGAGAAATAAGTTTTGGTCCCTGATATCCACCAATCTGTAGATGTTCTTCAAATACACAGTTTATAGAGTAGCCTCAGAATTTTCACTGGCTTGTGTGGGGCTTTGGATACTCTTTGTGCTCTCCATGCTAGAAATGTAATATTCATGTCAACATTTCTGTGTTTGATCTTGACCTTTTATAGCAACTTATTGTGAATAACAGCAGTGAGATGCTTTTCAAGATGACTGATACACCATTCACTCTTGTTCTCCCACTTGTCTTTGTGCATTGTCTCACTGAACCTAACCTTAAAGGAGGACTAAAGCCTAACTAAAGAAGTAGGCTAGAAATGTTGTACATTATGTTTTGGACTTCTGTACCAGCCCAAAGCAACCAACGCCCTTTAACGGGGAAGATCTGTGTCTCCAAAGATGCCCCAGTAGCTTCCCATCTTCTTTTCTGCTGATTCACTGCACATGCTCTGTGCTACTGTCACTTACTGAGCTTAGGGACCCACTCACAATATACAATACACATAGAATAGAAATGTCACAAGGCTGATTAGTAATTAATACTGATAATTACTACATGACGGCACAGAAACCAGCACAATTTGCATCAGAATTTAATAATCAGCCCTGTAGCATCAGCTTATATTACAGACAAACCTCATTTTCTGCTTGATAATTTATGATGACTCCTAAGCTTAGCTTCTCAACAGCTGTTCAGAGCTCACTGAGTATGTGAGTGTCACAGACACTTTCCAAGATGGTGACCCCCTGTGACAAGTTTGAAGTCCTGGATCATTGCTGCTATTGACAAGCTGAAACTTTAGGCCTGTGCAATAAGTTCAGTATGTAAAATATGGTATGTTTTACTATGTTGATTTTAAGATTTTAGTTCTCCTTTAAAGGGCAGATGCCTTCATTAATTTAGGGAATACCTATTTTAGGCATATATGTATGGTATTTATGTACAGGCTAAAAGAAAATGATAGTAGTTGTCTACTGTAGAGAGTACAACCCCTACTAAGCATCTGAACTAGTAGGTCACACACTTTGTTGTAATGGTACCAGAGGGTTCACATGTGATCACCGGTAGACCTTTAATCTTGTGTTTGAACAAATCAAAGCTGTGGTGTGTTTATAGTGGAACTAATGCAGAAAACCTTTATCACGACAGGTAAATACAAGTACTAGAAACTCGAGTTTTGTGCCTTTGAATTCAATGAGGGATAGCAGTGGTGTTTGTTTAGCAGAGGTATAGATGGCATGGTAAAAGTCATGGCTGATGCTTGTTTTCAGTGTGTTTGCAAAACAAATCATCTTTCTTAAGGTTTTTTTGATGAGAGGGTGGCGAGTTATTGTACCCAGTAACTTCTTGGTACATTACTGATAATCTGGTGCTACTGTAGTTGTCATTTAAAGATAGCTGAAAGTATTAGTACTATTGTATATAAGTTTGCCAAGATGCTAATGGCAACCTGTAACGTATACTGAGATTTTGTGTAGTCACATCTCAAAGGTAATTCCGGCTCCCAAAATTGTGGGTGTTTGTTGATGTCCTATAATTCTTCAACCTCCAGGTTCTTCTCAACTTGGGTTGGCATATCTTAGGTTACAGGAACAAGTGTGGTGGACATGCAGGAGAATCATTACCCAATCAGTTTTGACTTTTTGTGTTGTGCTGCAACTGACACAATATTGCCTAGCCATAGCTACAGTGACCCAGAAAGATGCTCCAATTAGCCCAAGTTTGAGGCCTCTGGGAAGACTATTTAACCGTGAGCAGCAGTTGAGATTGCCGTGTGAGATGTGACAAGCAGGGAATACAGAATCACAGGAATGCAAGGGGAACATCTACACAATAGAAAGTTGAAGGAGGGCAAAATCGAATACAAATTACATGCAGTTTGACATTACAGGCATAGAGACTATTGTCTGTCCCTTTGCATTAAAGATATTTATTCTGCACTAAATCTGAAGTTTGAATAGTAATGTCATATTGAAACAGGAGCACCATCTTGCCACAGTGTATTGGCTGTACACAGGCTGTTATCTGCTCAGAAGCATCTCATAATGAAAGTGTTGGATTCCCAGCCCGCTCGCTGCTGTTTTCCCTTCACAGAGGAGGCTTTGCATTTGCTGATTTAGTGCATGCAGTGTTTTTTACAAACCGTATGAATACAATTACACCCGCGTCTTGGGGTATGTTAGCAAGAAAGAAATTCACTATTAAATACATGCCATTTATATTCATGGTGTATCTTGTATTTACATTCCTTTGAACAGACATGACATGATGGGGCTGCAACTGTGTTTAAGCAAGATCTTCACATTCTGCTTGTGAGACCTTGTATTTATGGTCCAGCCATTCCAACTTATAGGGGATTCTTTGGCTCATGCAACAAAGGCCCTATTTAGTACTCTGAGTAGGGGTTGCTCCAATTACTAAAAATCAGATCAGTCATGCCCCCACGGCCCAACTACCCCCCCCTCTTGTGCCCCTGTTTGTGTTTTAAAAACAAAAAAAGTGTTTGACCTTCTAATGTGGTAATCATTGATCCAGAGTTGACCCTCACTCCAGTGTGGCGTTGCTCAACTTCTTTGAATAATTGATGTATGCTTTGAACAATATTGTAATTTTATCCTTTATTTCTGCAAGCTGAAGATGAAACAAATAAATAAAAAACGTAAAAAAAACACAACTCCTGATTAGTTTGCCATATTTTCTGGAAAAAAACTAACTCTTGAGTATTCTCTGCAGGTGGCAAACACCATGACACTCATGCAATATGAGTCCCATAATGTGGACCCCAAAAAGGAATGGAGCTTGATTAGAAGGGAATAGTGTTTGGGTGGATCAGGCCACATGTGGTTGTAACTGGGTGGGTTCAGGGTGGATTGTGATGTGACCTTTAATATCTAAATGTGTATAAAAAAAAAGAAGGTATGGTTTGTTATGTATGGGCCACAGGTTGGACCAAACTTTTTCAGTACAAGCCCATATTGAAGACCCAACCTTTGGCCAGGGTCTCCCTTGAGGGTCCATCGTTTGGTCATAATTGGGAAAAATTATGTATTTTCTGACTTAAATACTGTATTCTTACAACAATTTCAAGAATATTTTGGACAACAAAAGCATCATTTTTCCCCAAATGTCATGTTAACTGACTTCCAGGTTGGGCCTTCAGGTGTATCTAGGAGAGCAAATGATCATTCTTGCTAATTCTCAGCCCCCAAGAGGACAGTCCCTTTAGTTTTGGATCTACTGGGTTAAACAATCCATTTTTATATAAATAACACGGCATAACATTCTGTGCTGCCCAGACTCCTCCACCAACAACCTGTATACAGCCACTAATTTTGCTGTACCACCGTCCATACATTTTTGCAAACTAGACTAACTCCATCACATGTGTTAGATAACTCCTGTTTATATCTGCAATAAGTGCCCCATTATAGATGCCATTATCTGCAGATCTCCCTAGTACCCCCCAGCTCTGCTAAACTATGCAGCTGCTTTGCTTTGTATTTGAAATGCAAAGTGGAACTGTTTTACGGATCTGAAAACAACCTGATTTTAAGCAAATATATAAAAAAAAAAAAGCCAAATGGCTCTTGTTATGTTAAAGCTGTTTAATAACGATGGTTTACAATGTTCTGGGAACCTGAAATAGAAAAACATTTTACTCTCATTGTAAGCACACCAAATAATGAAAAGAGCATTAGTGAAATGATGTGCGTTAATCTGACCCTCGCTGATGCATTCCTATAAAAAAAGGAAAAAAAAACCCTGATGCCTGCTTTTTTTTTCCATTTCGCTCTCATTACACAGGAAGCAGAATTTATACACTCGCAGTATGACAGCCGTCCCTAGGTTTGTAATTATGGGACCCTGTTTGCAGGATTTGGTTTGTTACTCAGCTGTGTGCATTATCACTAATTATTGACTTTTTTTTCCCCCTCCAACGATGCCAAGATTCTGTCCTCACAAGATTATATGCGGAATGTCTTTATGTTGCTCTTTCCAGCTGCAAACGGAACGCACCGGAAATGCGGATTTTTTTTAATTTCATTATCTTACTGTCATCTTAATGAACGTGAATTTCCTTGAAAAAAATATCTAGAATTGAGAGAGAACCTCTTGTTGTGTGTAGTTTGTGCCTAGACAGAGAACAGACAGTACGTGTATTGGGTTTGTGGAGGTTGTTTTGGACAAAGTACATATAATTACATTGTCTACTGAGTGTTAGGGATTTTTTAAAAAGATGTCCATCCTGCCCCCTCTAGTTATGGTTGTTTCACATATCCCAGAAACCACCAGTGGTCTATGGGGCCTCCTTAGGTCCTTGGGCTTGATAATTTGGTTAGTCCTGTTGGGCAGATTGGATCATGTTGAATATGTTATCGCTAGCTCTTAAAAATTCGTTTTAAAACTTTAAATTAGAAAATGCATGCACCAAATCCAAAGACTGGTCCTACAGAATCAATATTGCAGCCATATGGTCACAGGTTAAGCAAACTGCCTGAGCTAAAGGTTCCCGAATTTGGCATCCAAGATACCCCTCTGCCAGAAGAACTAGGAGAACAAGCAAACCAGTGCCACTTTCATATTGTGGTTAAGTCTGTGTTTTTTTAAAAGTTTGTTGGGAAACTGGAAAGTGGTGTATCAGAAAAACTTGAGTGTTATAAACTCAACAGTGGAAGGTTTAAGAGAAACAGTTCTTCGATCTGGCTGGATGAGATCTCTAGGAACTGCCAAACGTGTGGCCTCTAGCTTTTTTTTTTTTTTTTAAACTACAAGATGAAACATCAACCTATGAATTTGGAAGTTGCAGTTTAACAAAGGCCATAAGCCTGCGAGCTGGACGTCCCTGCTGCATTGTGAAAACAAAAACTGTTACAGAATATAATACAGTTTGAGACTCTTTATGTAGAGGTTAGGCTTCAATGACTATGTTGAAAAGCTAGGAGGGTCAAAAGTGCCTGCCCTAGCAAAGTTGGAACTTTATTTAAATGAATACAGTAATTTGTTGTGCCATGATGTTCAGTATGACCTCTGAATGAAGTTGACTGTATATCTATTTTTCATGAAACTGTAAGGCAAGCTCCAATATCTTTACAGCAAGGGCTATATTATTTATTTTTCTAATGAAGAAATTTGTTAAAATAGTGACATTATTAAGCTCTGATTATAACTCATGACATCATTAAGCCCCACAAGACTCTAACCCAATTGTAATTAAAAGCTTTCAGTAGTTAATTGGGGCAGTGAGTATAATTACTAAGGTGCTGAGTGCCTAGCATATTGGTCTAGGGCTAAACCCTATGGGGTATATTTAGCAAAGTGTGAATTTAAAGTCCTCCGCCACTCTCCATTCAATTCTATAGGATTTTGAAAGGCATATTTATCAAAGGATGAACTTTCACTTTCACCCATTGATAAATTCTCTTTTAAAAATCACATAAAAATGAATGGAGAGAGGCGGCATTTCACTCTAGCTGATTGTGGTGATCTCTGACTTCACTCTTTGATAAATATGGCAGTGCACCATTCTTCTCGTATAACTCGCTCATGGATTGTTCACAGTTGTGACCAGTGCTGCGCTAGGGCTAGCTCACCTCCGTTAGGAAAACAAATAGCTCGCTCAAGTAATAAACCCTGTCATACATGTTATGTACATAGATACCTGTGACATTTCTGCAAGCACATTGCCAGGAGAGATGGAAGTGCATTCAATATTAGGTGAACCAAGTTGGTCTCAAGGAATTCTAAGCACACCAGTAGGACTGGATACATTCTAGATTGGACAGCATCTACAGAACAGCTGACTGAATTAAAAGACCAAGGGGAGGAGGGTGACATTTTTGTTTTGTGAATCTACCAATAGTAGGCTTTTCTTGAGAGACTTTATAATGATATACTTATCTACCTATGATAGATACACGCTGTCTCCCTGTGTGATCAGAACCAGATTAAAAAAACCAAACTATTAGTACCCCCTCTTTATGCCACTCTCCCACCTTTGTATTGCCACACATTTTAAGGACCGCTGTTATTATGCCACCACCATGTTTATTCCAGCCTTGCCTGATTTTGTTGACCAATTATCAGTGCCGGGCCAAGCCGACAGGGCGCCCTAGGCACCCAGTCGGCTACCCCCGCCTCTCCCCTGTGAGCGTGCGCATGCACGCTCGCAACCACACGCGTGCGCCAGTGCTCATGCACCATAGGGGAAGATTGAAGAAAGGGAAGGGGAAGGTCAGGGTATTGATGGAGGGAGGTGCATGACTAAGGGGAGTGTTGAGGGAGTGACAGAGGAGAGGAGGGAATCAAGCAGCAGGGGAGCAAACAACCTGGACTAGGGGTAGGCAGAAAACTTTTCAACAGGTACCTGCCCAGCGCCCCCACATCTTTGCACCCTAGGCAGGTTCCTCTTCTGCCTACCCCTAGTTCCGGCCCTGCCCATTAATCTGAACCAGTAGTATAATTTTACAATTATGTAATCATTGAATGATCAGCCCTTATCTTGGGCAATCATAGATGTAGTCTGCCATATGTAAATGTGACCTACAGCTCTGGTTATAAGACTCCAAGCACCCACTAAATGTTTAATCTATTGGCTGGAGGACCTTCTCGTGAGGTTTCTTTTCATGTTGACATCAAGAAAAAGACAATTTTTTGACACAAAAGAAGTAGAATATGTTATCAGGTCTTTTCTGTTTAAATGTCAAGCTGTTTTATTGCATGCCTTAATATCAGTGGGAAGGAAATTAAAAACAGTCAAGTTAGGTTGATATTTGTGTCACTAATATTGATTGGAGAAGAATGGCATTTCCCATATAGGAGATGTAGATGTAGACAGCCTAATCCACCTCTGTGTAATATTTTTATTAGCAAAGTCACCACTGGGGGACAGATGTGATTGCTGTAGAGGACCCTGAAAACATTGGGAGCAGGAGGCTTATGGGGCTCTGGATAGGGCCCATCCACAACACCACCTTCTCCCTGGCAGGACATCTCTGGGTCCCCATATACACTTACAAACATTTTTTTTTTTTTTTGTAGCTGGACTATTTCTTTATTGTGCAATGTTTGTTATCAACTTTGCTTTGCTCGGTAGTGATGGGTGAATAAATTCAGCAGGCGCGAATTTGCGGTGAATTTCCACGTTTCGCCGGCGCCGAATAAATTAGCAAAACTGCCGTGGAAATTAGACGCGTCAAAAAATTTTGGATGCGCATCAGAAAAGTCCCCCATTCACTTTAACGCCAGCATCAAAATACGAGTTTTGCTAACTTTTTGCCGTTTCGCAAATCTCTTGTTAAATTCCCGAATTTACCAATCACTAGTGCTCAGCCATCTTTTATCTACAGTTTAAGCAAAACTCAGTCCACTCTATTGTGTTCCACATTAGATAATTCTCATTCATGGTTTGCCCCCCAAAAGCCCTACAAAATAAAATGACTTCAAGACGTAATGCCAACATTAAGAAACTATTGACAACTGAGATTGGACTTCAACCCTGTCTACTTTGGATAAACCCCACTAGAATCTAGTTCTGCACAACTGGAAGATGTGATATAATGGTTCACCTTTATTATAATAGGGTCAGCGACAACACTACAAATCCTAGATTGCCTTAGGGTGCCTGCACTACACCAATACGAATAATACATATATTATTTTTCTCCTAGCTCCGATAATCTTATAGATGTTCCAAAACAGAGAACACTTATTTAAAAGAACAAAGATGTTTGTCTGAATGCCTTCCTTTGACTGTAACCACCATTATTTAAACCTAGTGTATTATTTGCTAAACCTGCATGCTGCGGAAGTGAATTTCCTCTTTAGAAACAGGAATGTCAGTGCATCTGCGAAGAGGACAAACTAGCAGTGAATGGAGGAGGAAAATTATAGAAGAAAAAAAATACAATTATACATTTCAGCCATGAGGAAAAAAGTCAGCTGGCTCTGAAATCCCCACTGAATATACGCAGATTAATTAAAGTCTTCTCTTTTCAAAACTGTTATTCAGCAAAACTTGGATGCTGAAAGACTGATGCCTTTCCTATAATTGGCATATGAAATCACAGATCTAGGAGACGGAAAGAGAAAAAAAAACTGGTATGTGGTACAAAAGGTATGTGAGTATAACATTGAAAGTGATGGTACACCCACTTAAAGGGGTTCACTCTCAGAGTAACACACAATAGCCGAGCACTATTAAGCTGCCGTAATGGTGCTCCTTCACTGGCAACCGTTATAGTAAATCCAAGGGCATAATATGAGAATCACAGGCTGAGAACAGAATAAATGCTAATTAAATGTTTATTGTGCATCCACATGACAAGTTTCCGGCAACAAGGGCCCTTTCTCAAGTGAGGGATGGACATTGGGGATGGGGATGGACATCAGGTCCCCCATTCTGGTGCACAAACAAGATTCTGAGATTATGCAAGGCTTGTCTTAATAACACTGTCCAAAAATGGCTCCTGCCTGCTTCCTATAATTATGAATTCCCAGATTGAAGGAAATAAGATGCAAATAATTTATATAGTGTAATTAAAGTTCATTTTGATTGACTGATGTGATAAAATAGAATTATGAATATTTTTTTGGGTGACGGGTCCTCTTTAAGGTCTGCTTCTGTCTCCATTTCTGAAACTGCGGCCAGCTCTCAAACTCCCAAAAACTCTTTCAAAATCAACTTTTGCTTCTACTTGGAAGATGTTTTTGCGAAATTGTATAACCTTGCTCAGTATCTAAAATAATACATAATTAGTAATGCTTCTGTGCACTCTACAGTCGGTGGCATTGATCAAATGTCACATTAATGGATCTGGAACTAAAGGCAAGGAGTGTTTATACTAAATGCTTTCTCATCTCCTGTACATGTTCCACTCCAACTGTTAACCAGTCTCATCTGTTGTAAGTGAAATCTTTTTTAGTCGTTGAACTTATAGAGTGCAAGCCTTGTGTCACTGTGTTGGTTTTTGGAATCCCTCGCACTGTCGTTTAAAAGGAAGGTGTAAGCTGTTATAGGGTTTGTTTTACTGCAGTTTGGTTTTGTAAACCATTTTTGTACATTTTGCTTGGAGGCATGAAAAATTCAAATGTAATGGTTGTAATTGCCAGTTTGTTCATTTGCATGAAGCGAGTTATTGTGCACATTTCTGCAAAGTATCTGCAATCTCATTTCTACTGGGGAAAACAGTATAGCTTGATTTTTTTTTTTAACTTGATTTTTTTAATTGGAGCAGTAATTGTACAAAGTCAATCCATCTTCACGTTGATAAAATATCACATTTACATTGTTACAGACATTTCCAGTACACCAGGACAATGAAGGCTATATGACATTTGGGGGCACATTTACTATGGGTTGAATATCGAGGGTTAATTAACCCTCGATATTCTACCATCGAAGTTAAATCCTTTGACTTCGAATATCTAAGTCGAAGGATTTACCGCAATTCGTTCGATCGATGGAAAAATCGCTCGATTCTAAGGATTTAATCGTTCGATTGAACGATTTTCCTTCGATCAGAAATTTGTTAGAAAGCCTATGGAGACCTTCCCCATAGGCTAACATTGGTGCTCGGTAGGTTTTACGTGGCGAAGTAGGGGGTCGAAGTTTTTTTAAAGAGACAGTACTTCAACTATCGAATGGTTGAATAGTGGAACGATCTTTAGTTCGAATCGTTCGATTCGAAGTCGTAGTCAAAGTAGCCAATTCGATGGTCGAAGTAGCCAAAAAAAAACTTCTACGTTTTTTTCCTTCTAATCCTTCACTCGAGCTAAGTAAATGTGCCCCAAACAAGTATAGAATCCTTATATCATGAACCTATTGTTACCATTATTGCTCAATCTTCCCGAGATAGTCTACGAGATGGGATGTTTAATGCAATTGATCATAACAACCTGTTATTGATTTTATTTATACAGGTATGGGGTCCGTTATCCTGAAACCTGTTATCTGGAAAACCCTGAATAATGTGGCTGTCTCCCATAGACTCCATTTTATCCAAAAAATCTAAATTTTCAAAAATGATTTCCTTTTTTCTCTGTAATAATAAAACAGTAGCTTGTACTTGTTCCCAACTAAGATATAATTGTCCTTATTGGAAGCAGAACCAGCGTATTGGGTTTAATTGATCTTAATTCATTTCCTTTTTCTCTGCAATAATAAAACAGTACCTTGTACTTGATCCCAAACTAAGATAGAATTAATCCTTATTGGAAGCAGAACCAACATATTGGGTTTAATTAATCTTTAAAGTATGAAGATCAAATTGCAGAAAGATCCATTATCCAGAAAACACCAGGTCCCGAGCATTCTGTATAACAGGTCCCTTAACCATTAAACATAAAAAAGAGAGAAAAGAAGAAAAAGAAATCAACATCATCAGTGGTTATAAGAAGAAAAATGATCACATCAAATAATCTCTGTCTTTATAAGGTTTCCAATATCTCTGACAAGACTTTGTATGAAAGGCCTTTTCATTTTTATTTATAAGTCACTATATGTGCACAGTATAATCCCATTTACAGGGTTATCGTGGGTCACCGCTCATGGTCCTTAGTATGTACCAAGCCATAGATTGGAAACATGCATACATTTTGGTTCTCCGCTGTCTGTAGTACAATATCAATGAAAGTTTCCCATGTTTCATGGGATTTTTGGACTATTGCATCTTTATTTTAAGATGCCTCTACCCAATCTATTTAGAACACTCCGAATAGTTGCACCAAAAATAGCTTCATGGTTGGGGAGGTGTTTGAAATACCTTGATTTTTATTAATGCAATTTTGTCAGTTTACTGTCTGCAGATGTGTCTCTATGAGGTTTAGTTAATTATGCAGAGAAGCAGAACAGGGCTTTTGTTTCTGAGGTTTAAGGGTGTTTACAGGATCTCATAGGTGGCTGACCCTTTCCAATCGCTCAAGCGGCTTCCATACTTTTTGGGCCCTACAAATGAATAATTTTGAAACTACAATAAACTAGTTAGGCAAGATCGAGTCTCAGGTGGTTATAATTCTTGGGCATTAGCCTTTAGGGAAAATATAATTCAATTCTCTAATTTCATTAAAAGTATGCACTGAGAGGCAGACATTCACATGTTCCCAAAGTAGAATATGTATTATCATTCTTGTGCATTAGCCTTTAGTAATATATCAATTGTAATATTTGTCAGGACATTTTATGAGCAGGAATGCCCCTCTAAGACTTCACCATGGGATTTAAAGGCAAACATCTTCTGTACCTGCTCAGATACCAGCACTGTATCTTCGCTTGACCAGTTCAGCCCTAAATACTTGAGAATGAATACAGAACTGCACTAAAATATTCAATTCTCTAATTTCATTAAAAGTATGCTCTGAGATGCAGCTATTCACACTTTCCTACTGTAGAATATTTATTAAAACATAACAAGAACCATTTTGCCATCTGCTAGTACCTTGAGCATCTGGTAACTAGACACCCAAGATAATATTTGGTCGAGTGCACTGCCTTATACAGTATTAAGAAGGTCTTATAAAAATCTCAGCGTTAAAACAGTTAAATCTCTGTATCAGTGTGTGAAGTGAAGCAGGCTCTTGTCAGGCCCAATCATTAGTATTTGACTGTTGTTTTGGTTGCTTGTTAAGATAACAGAGGTTTTTGTCAATCCTGTGATTAGGTCCTGAGTGTGTTTTTTGCTGATAAATAGAACTAGATACAAAATGGGAATGGATTTGAGACACTTTATACCAACAGAGACACTGTGCTCAGAATGAAGAGAAGTATTTTTGGGAACATTAGTGCAATCTTGGTGTTTTCATGACTAATTCTGGTATTTATTCTTATATGAGACATAAGGGGTCATCTAATTTTCCCCAGAATGCAAGTGCTAGAGGCAGTGGCGTAACGAGATGTTACTGGGCCCCACAGCAAAATATTATAGGGCTCCCAAAATATCCAGTGGTTCCCCTATATTAACAATATATATTAAAATTCCTAATTAATTAGAGCCTTATGGGGCCCCCTATGCCTCTTGGGCCCCCCTGCAGCCGTAGGGTCTGCTTCCTCTGTAGTTACGCCCCTGGCTAGAGGACTAAGGGGTGCAAAAGTATGCCCCTTAGTGCCCGGAGAATTCTGCACTTAGCAGACTGCTGGGTCAGGAGGCTTCGGGCAGCCTTCATCTTTACTGTGTGCCATAGGGCAAGGTGGCAAGGACAGGGCCCAGTTGTGGTCAGAGTCTCCTGTCCCTCTTTCATTTGTGCTAAAGGCTGCCTATGTGTGTTCATTTATATGAAGTGGGTGCAGCCTTGATTGCTCTAATGGGGTAACCTTAAGCTCCCCATAGACGCAACAATTCTTCTTGCCGAACGACCGATTTTAGGGAAGTCCGACCAGTCCTTCGAAATTATCGTGCAGTTAGTGGAATTCGAACGATCGTACATCTTACGATTTTTCGGCCGATATCTGTCAGGAAATTGATCGGCCAGGTCGAAAAATCTTTGTCGGTCCCAGTGCAATCTATCTATGTTTGCAGGGACAAGCAGGCAGCTCCCCTTTGTTTTCCTGGCAAATTGGTCTTTTTAGTTGATGGTCAATTCGTAGGATCGTACGATCGTGGTCTCACGATCAGGATCTGATCTTTTAAAAATCTCAACATCTATGGCCAGCATTAGCTATTTATGTGGCTGGTGGAGCACTTGCTTGGCATCATGGAGCAAAAAAACTCTCAGATATGAATTATCCTTGTTTTACTTAGTAAGAAGAACATCATAAAATATTATTGAATGAATCCACCACATAATATTATTTATACCAAAGAAACCAAGTATGTTGTTTTACCAAAATCTCCAACTCACCAAGCAGAGCAAAACTCCAGGTTGGGTTGATGTCAGACTTGTGTTTGTCTCATTCATTTCCCTGGTGAGTCTTCAGTCCATAAAATATTAACTCAAACACAGGGACCTGAAAGCTAAACAGTAACTGATGCTCGTGTGTTGAGAGTGTTTGGAAAGTGACCAACAGAGCTAGTAATCCCCAGATGAACTGGCGCAGATAGATGGATGCAAGATTATCCCAACTTCTACAGCAGAAAATCTTCTTTAGGATAATGCAGATAATAACCAAAAGTGTCCTGCTTCAGTATAAAATAATGGATGAATACCTATCAGACAATTCTATGCCCATGAGTACAGAAATTAACATGGTCAAGTATCCTTTTTTTGTGGCTTCAGGTTGTAGAATATTTAGGGCAATAAAATATTCATCAGGTATCCTATAGTCCTGTGGCTGTTATGTATTAAAATAAGCTCTAGTTAACTTACCTCTGATTTGACTGGCAGGTGCTTTTTTCTCCTCTGGCGCTGACAATGTCTGAGATGTCACCGGTTTGCATAAGCCGACAAGCCAAATTTAACATTTTGAACTGGCAAAGAATTCTGCACAATGAATCACACAGATGGTAGAGGAACAGACACATGTGCGTTTTGATACAGGAAGACAGAACGTCTTGCATGAATTTGTGCGTTTATTTATAACGCAGCGGGAGTAATAGAGGGATCCATAGGGTAATGCTTATTGCGTCTCAGACTGAACTTTTCTTGGCACCTCTAAAGATCCAAAAGTTAGTTACACATCATAGCGCTATGGTATGCATTGGCCATTAGTGATTAGGGATGCACCGAATCCACTATTTTGGATTCGGCCGAATACCGAATTAGCATATGCTAATTACGGGTGAGAAGGGGAAAACATTTTTTGTGGCAAAAAGTCACGCAATTTGCCTCCCCACTCTTAATTTGCATATGCAAATTAGGATTCGGATTCGGTTCAGCCGGGCAGAAAGATTCAGCCGAATCCGAATCCTGCTGAAAAAGGCAGAATCCTGGCCGAATCCTGGATTCGGTGAATCCCTATTAGTGATGGGCGAATTTGTCCCGTTACGGCGAAAAATTTGCAAAACACATTGAAGTCAATGGGTGTCAAAATTATTTTGACACGCGTACATTTTGATGCCCGTGACAACTTTTATATGCACGTCTATTTTGTCCAAATGCATTAAAGTCAACGAGTGTCCGAATAATTTTGATGCGCGACTATTCAGATGTGTGGCCAAATTTTTTTGACGTGGACGATTTTTCGCCAACAGATTTTCGCTGCAGTTTCACAAATTTATTCGCTGGTGGCAAAACCGGAAATTCATGGTAAATTTGTGCCTGGCAAATTAATTCACCCATCACTTTTGCCCATTGAGTGATGGAGCTTCATTCCATAAAGCTCCTTAAATGTGCCATGAAAGTACTGAGTTTGGCAGTGAGCAGGTGAGGCAGGTTGACATGTTCTTAGAAAAGGAACAAGAAAAGTAATCTCTATTGACTTTTAAAATTTTAGAATCTTTAAAAATGTGCTTGGCTACGGACTGTATCACATGGAAAGATTCTGAATCCAACTACTGTGCTATTGGAATTTTTTAAAAAATGTATCTAAGCTTTCTTTTCAACCGTAACTCCGGATTGTCAAGTAAAATGTGCAGAGCTAGCCTGTGTGTTATTTTCAGCCAAGACAGATTATGGTAATTATTTTGAAGTAGGTCTGCTAGGTCATATGGAATAACAGAGATCTCTCTGGATTTGTCCCAAAAATAATCGGGCTGTTTCAATAAGGCTATGCAATGCTGGTCGACCTCCGCACCCTGATTTGTTGTATGATTTTTAGTTGTTAATACTGATGAAATAGAAAAATCCCAGTGCTTGATGCCAATATTATTAATACATAAAAATGTAGGAAGACCAGTATTTTATTCCAAAAAAGGTGGCAGCAATACTACTTATGGCAAAGGTGTCCAATGTGAAAGTTGTAGGGGTATACCGATCTGATTTTGCTTTTTGGAAGGAAAACGTCCAAGATAGCACACCATACAAGGTATACACCAGAATAATGAGGAACCCCAATTATAAGAAACAGAAAGGTATGAGGAATGAGGGTCCCAAATACAAGAAACAGGGATAGAGCAATAGAAATAAATCACCAGGTAGTAGAAAGGGCACTTATGTGATGTATAGTGGCACATACAGCTTTCTTTCATTAATGGTAATACCTAGGACTCAATTGTAGCATGCAATACTGGCTGCCTAGCCGGGTATGAACAGATGCACAACAAGTGAGACATTCCCAGAATGGCAGGTAAAATGCAGAGCATTCTACTAATAAAATCCTCATCAATCATACAGATGGAGCACGGAGCACGCTTTGCTCTTCTATTACCATCTTGAGGGCAAATAGGAGATTTGATTCAGGCACAAAATGATCTGACACTTTCCAAGCACCAAGGGTTTCCTTTTCATAGAAACCACCAAGATGGAATTTGCCTTTCAGAGAAGCTCAAAAAGAATCTTTCCTCCTGGGCAGAATGATTGTATTTGCAGTTTAATCCCATAGTGTATGTTCCTGTAGCTTCCAAAAGTTACCTCCACTTCCTTTCTGCACTTCATTGCTTTGGCCATCGCACCTACAGGGAAGTTTTGAGGTGCTGAACTAAAAGGGTGGCTGGCATAGTATGGTGGCCCATAGGGCAGAATTGAAGTGAATTTTTTAAAAACAAAAGTAACTTGGTAACCTGCTTAGTGCCGGATCATCACTGTTTTTGGATTGATCCTTATCTATTGACTAATATTTTACACAAGGGATAGGCAACCTTTGCCAATCATGGATACTTCATCGTAAGTATACTAATTATACTTATTTAACCCTCACTTATCTACTTTATCTGCATGATTTACTGGCCAGATGTGCTCTAGATGCTGCCAACTACAATTCCCAGTACAGGTATGGAATATGTTATCCAGAAACCCATTATTCAGAAAGCTCAAAATTACTGGAAGTCCATCTCCCATAGACACCATTTTATCCAAATAATCGAAATATTCAATAATGATTGCCTTTTTCTCTGTAGTAATAAAATAGTATCTTGTACTTGATTCAAACTAAGATATAATTGATCCTTATGGGAGGCTGTTATCCGGAAAACCCCAGGTACCGAACATTTTGGATAGCAGGTCCTATACCTTTATACGTCGCAAGCAGGCAGGTGGGATTACACGGTTGTTGTTACTCCTAGCATATTGGTTTATATATAAGACTGAATGTCAGTCCATAATGTGGCCATGCGGATTTGTAGCTTTATTTAGGCATTAAAAATGCAGCAAGAATATTGTTTTTAGTTCAGTTGTCATTCTTTATTATGCAACTACCCCTTTTTAGGCCAGGTAAAATGCTCTAAAATACTATCAATGTGTGCCCGCTAATAGGCGATGACCTTGTGCTGACCATGTAAGTTTTTGCAGGTTAGACGACATGTGCTCCCCGCAGGTCCATCGTCCTCTCCTGTTTGCTAGGAAGGGAGCGCACATTGGAACGGGAGTGCTTTGTTTTGCTAGTGGCTGGTCACATGTACAATTGCTGCACTGCAGATCTGCCCGAGGACGCCTTATTATCACACTGCCGAGATCAGGTTTGAGCATTCACAAGCCACATTTATTAACCCTCTCATCCATGGAAGCCCGCGGTAGCTGTGTAATTTCACCTTACAAGAAACGATTTCGTAAAGAGCAAAAAAAAAAATGCAGTTGAGGCTTTTTTTTTTGTTTCTTTTTGTTATGCGCTTTCTCCTTCAATGTTCCATGTTTTCCAAACTGCTGGTTATTAACTGTGACAAGCAAGCAATATGTGGCCATTACCGTACATATCCGCGCTTCTGATGTTGGATTAACCCCATGACACGCTGGAAGGGGTAATTTTAAACACAGAATTTACAAGCCAGAAAATTTTTTTTTCTCCCACTGTAAAGATAATATATGCTGCATTTAATTTATTAATCTAATTAGATCCATTCTATGCTACTGAGGATATTGCAGAAGTCATTAATGGAGAATTATTCCCTAAAATGCATTTTTTTCTTTATATTTCAGTTGGAATAGAAAATGAGTCAATTACTGAAGTTTTTTTTCCCCCATGCTTCTATTCTGGATTTCTTAAATTAGTGTTAAAGACTCCCTGCAAGATTCCATCTTAGTTTCCATGCCCACACAGACGGCATTAGGCAGATTGTGCTCTTTTGCACTCTGCACACTGCAGTCTGCATTATAGGTACCCCCTATGTGTTTCTTAATCCTGCCTCTCTTATGGCCATATATGTTTATTAGAATCTAGGCTTGCCACCAAGATGGGCTGAAGCTGGGACTTGTATTCAAAATGCACAACTTATCTAGCTGTTACTTCCCCAATATGGCTCTGCCTAATTACATTACTGGATTAATTTAAAGGAGATACAACCCCTTAAAAAACTATACCCTACACAGACCCCTCCTCCCTCCCAGCCTAGCTGCCCCCTTTACTTACCCATCCGTGCAGATTCTGTCCAGTGGCATTCATGGGTGCCATCTTCAGCCGATTCGGTAATCTTCATAATGAGACTTGCACTTCGGCAATTGTCGCGAGTTTCAGTGCATGCACAGTTGTCGCAAAACAGAAAATTGCTCCAACTGCGCATGCGCGGATTCGCCAGTCTCATTCCAAAGATTACAGAAGAAGATGGCGCCTGTGAACTCCACTGGACAGAATATGCATGGAGGACTAAGTAAAGAGTTAGGGGTATTTGCCCAGGGGGGCAGCTAGGCTAGGGGGGAGGAGGGATGGAATCTATGTAGGGTGGGGGGGGTAGGGTTTTTTTTTATTAAGAGTTTGTCCTTCTCCTTTAACTGAAGACTCCATCTCATCGTGTTTCCCCCTATGTGTGGCCATACCCTGCATCTGCCTCAGTCCCTGTAGTCAGAAAGTTGGCCGTTGCAGTTGTTTGGTAGGGATAGGCAAATTTTTTCGCCTTGTTTCGACGTGACGCCCATAGACTAGACTTTAATGGGCGTCTGCAACATTTTGCAGACGGCTAATTTTTGACGAAACGGGTCAGATTCGCCCATCCCTGTTGGTTGGCCTTAAATCAATACTTAGGGGGCAGATAGAAAGTCCTAAATAGCAAATAAGTCAAGAGTAATGCATTTTCTAAGCATATGGAAACGTTAGATATGATGATATGATTCTCTATGAGCTGTAATATATATATTTATATATAAAACTGAACTAAACAAATGATCCCAGCACTCTCATTATACAACTATAAGGAATAATTGGATTAGAGGGAACTTGTCTGTATTTGGTAAAAAGAGACACTTGGTTACATGGTTTGTACAAAGTATGCATAAGCTGATGCACCCGGCCAAGGCAGTGTCCATGCATCAGTCCTACCTAAGTGAAAAATATATATACATACACAGTATGGGACCTGTTATCCAGAATGCATGGTGATCAGGACTGATTCTTACCCAGCTGTTGTTGACAGTTGTCCTACAGTTTCACGTAGGGAAATAGTTTCTTTGACTTCCTTTTCTAATTACACAAATTCTTGATTCCTACATTGGAAGAGGAAAAAAAAAAGGTTGAAATCAATAATCCTCGGCCAGACACCAATCAATTCAGTTTTCCTTAAGCTGTTCTGCAAAATGGAATTATTTTTATTGGCCTTAGAAAGAATTTTGTTCTTCGGTGCCTGACGAATTTGGCCTGGAGCAGTGGGGTTAGGTGCGCAGAGTGCAGGTGGGGCACAAAACCTTCCCTTTCTGCTTATCCTCTTTCTGCGCCTAGCAAAGATATGGAACGCTTTAACATTAATGCTTTAAAATGTGCCCTACGGTATTATTTTTTATATTCTAGTTAGTGATGGGCGAATCTGTGCTGCAAAATTGAAAAATCTGCGAAATGCATTAAAGTCAATGGGCGTCAGAATAATTTTGACCAAAGTCAACTTTATACACTGGACTATTTGGTCCAAATGCATTAAAGTCAATGGGTGTCTGAATTTGTTTTTTAAATTCGCTTGTAGCGAAACACAGAAATTAACAGCAAATTTGTGTCTGGCGAATTTATCCCATCACTATTTATAGTGTTTTAGTTTGTAGACCAGTGGTAAAACAAGAAAGTACAAAATCCTAGTGGAGAAATATTGACAATTTAGGCACAAAATTCTGTTTTGTAAATTGTGTGCAATAGCATCTGCATAATTATAGGCCTCTTGCAGGGAGGACATCCCTCAGTTGCACTTAACAAAACTAGCAAGTATATAGCAGTGTGTATTAATGCAGTACTCTAAAGGAATAGGTCTCAGATGGGTTCAATTTTACTAGCATTTTTGCTTGCATTTATGGGTAAGCCTTCTAAATATGGATAACTATAGGATAGGATTATAAACCTGGATATTAAATAATGATTATTTTAAAGGAGAAACAAACAATTTTTACAGGAAATATAGCACCCATGCATCAAACACCAAATAACATTGAAAACTGTTACGGGGAGGGACATATTAATTATCTTTGTACAGTTTGCATTAATAGTTAGATATTAATAACCTCTATAATGTTCAGGCGCATGCATAGATATTGTGATGTGCTGCTAGTTCTGAAACAGAACAGCGGAAAGCGCACGTGGATCTCTCGTATTATGGGGCTGATGTTCCTCTGCACATGTACAGCTGCCCTGTGATTTGTTATAAAGCACCTGCCACATTTTCCATCACAGGCCTAAAAACTGTAGACATGGTGTGGTTTTATTGTGAGGCAATTAGGAATTAAGCCAATCATTATAAAAATTAAATGGAATCAAACCCACTATACTGGTTCATGATTGCCACGCCGCTGAACAGGACATTTTGAGTGAAATTTAGTGGCCGTAGACAATATAGGAAATCCAAGGGCCTACCTAAACCTTGTAAAATTACAGCACTTAAGTCCCCAGCAATTATTGAGCAATAAGTCCTTGACATGGTGTAGTAATTCAACAACTGCTAGACAGCCTATGACAAAGAAATAACCTTTGTAATTAATATTACAAATTTCTAGAAGATTGACATTTGCAGAGGAGACATATTCAGAGATACAGTTATCTTTTTCCTGCCATTAATCTCCTTGGGTAGGAAATTTCAAGCAAATCCAGTTCTGTGCCTGTGCTGGACAATGGGAAGCACCCATTCTAGTCATGAGCTTCAAGTATAAATTGCCTTGATGATTTATATGGTATAGTAGTTTTCATATTTCCATGTCCTCCTCGTGAAAATGATTTAAACCTAATTCCCGTGGGTTGCAGGACTTACTGAGCCAAGCAAACGCTTTGCAAGAGAAGCAGCCAGTGCTAGGTGGGCTGGCTTAAACCAAACTCCAAAGTAATTATTCTACCTGAAGCATCTCAGTGATTACCTGCTTTCAGAAATGATTTTGTGCCGAACAGTTTGAAGCCAACAAGGGCCAAAACCCCAGATATATTCTAATCGTGATTAATCATTCTAAGCTAGCAGAGTGGCTTCGTTACCAGGACAACCAGATATCCGCAAAACGCACCAAAGGCAGAGTTCAGGAACCAACGTAACTCATTGCCGCCAACACTGTAATATAGAATGTGAGAATAAAATAATTAGCAAAATTCAGCGTTTCCAAAGGCTTAAACCCCCATGCTTTGCTGCCTACTCTGGCCAACGAGCAAATCTTATCTTAAACTCTTTACCAGATGCAGACACTCTGCTGTAATTTTGAGATTTAGATATAATTGACGGCTAAAGAAGCCTGTGTTCAATATTTTCTCAGTTGGATTAGATATTCCGAGGTAAGACGAGGCAAACCCAATCCGTTGCTTGCCTGTGGAGAACAACATTTGTGAGCTTCTGGATTGGGAATTTATGGAACTTGAATTTTCTTCCTCAGAAGCACTTTTTTTTTGTATCAACTGAAGGCAATATCTGACCATATTGTATTCAGCTTTCAAGGAAATAGAGTTTGCAATATGTTTTATATTGTTCACATTATTTCTCTTTAAGGAAAGAGGCAGTAACCCTTCACAGCCGGGGCTGTGGCCAGATGGGAGGCGTTCTTGTGGCATCTCCGAAAGTCTTCTGGAAAGTCTGCAGGCATATCAGCAAACTTTTGCTGAGACATCCACTAAGCCAGTGATCCCAACCAGTGGCTTGTGAGCAACATATTTCTCTTCAAGCCATTGGATGTTGCTCCCAGTGGCCTCAAAGCAATTTTTTTAAATTCCAGGCTTGGAGGCTGCATAATAAACAGGTATACTGCCAAACAGAGCCTCCTGTAGGCTGACAGTCAGTGTGTTGCTCCTCAACTCTTTTTACAAATTGAATGTGGCTCATGGGTAATAAAGTTTGGGGACCCCTGCTGGGAGCAGACTGGTGCTTGCAAATGCTGACATTTATGGAATCAAATGATGGGATCATGGGTGCAACATATTATGAGATGCTGCCCAACTCACTCGGTTGGCTCTGATTTGTAGACAATTTCAGAGCATTAGGAATTGTAATTTCTTTGATCCAATCACTGACTAATACAAAATGCATTTCCCCTGGTGTATGGAACTTGTTTTTAATAGAATTCATGTCAATTTGTAGGTAATAGAAAAAAAAAAAACATTTAACCAAACACTCCCAAATTTCGAGGACATCTGTGATCATAACATTGCTGTACTGTATGCTTGGAACATAGGAGGTATGAAAATGATTGGCAGCTCTGTCTCTACTGAGTACGCTGTGCACAAGCTGTTGTGTTTTCTTTATAATTGTTCTGCATTTTCTACAACTAATGGGCAGAATTGCAGCTAATTGGTCCATGAGCTGAGAAGGAGGTCAGCGTGAGTTACACTTCTCCCACTAGCTCTGCGTGAGACTGACCCCCGCTGACTTCTTTCGTTTTTCCTCCAGGCCTTCAGGGACTGATTTTTGCGTTTTACTTTCTTTTTTTTTCCGTCGACATCTCTTAACTAGGGGGAAAAAAAGCAATATCAAAGTTTTGTCTCACTGTGTGACATCCTGTAGTCAGAACAGAAACACACTGATGTTATTAAATCCCTGTAATCTAATTCTAACATTCTTAACTAAAACAACTTGCCAAGGCCCGCTCTTAATACCAACATCAAAAAAAATGAATTTGCCATTGGTGTGTGCCATACAATTTGACCGGTTTATGGTACACAATTGTGATGCATTTTATGTGCAGAAATACAATTTTAAGAATGCAGCCAAATCTATTTTTATATTTTTTCCTAGCCCTGATATTTGCTTGTAAACAAGTCCGTTTATCCCAATGTGCAAAAGTGTTGAATTCTGTTGCAGATGTAGGGTCAATACCTTCCACGTTAATTAGCAGATAAGCTTTCTATGGAGCTCAATTGCATCTCTTAGCCATCTGTATTTACCTAGTGCATTTCGCCTATCTGTAGATTGGGCTTCCTTAACCCCTTTGTTCAAGGGATCCATATTAGGTTGATATTTCAGATTTCCAACCGAATAATTGGTTTAGAATTAGTTAAGCATCTTGGTTTATTACTGTTGTCTACTGTAGAAAGAAATCTGACATTGTTAAGTTGCAGTAGGACCATCTCTGTGCCCTGCCCCATACATCAAGAATCACTACTGTAGATAATGGGTAATACTTTTTTTGCAGTTTGAAAGCTTCTCATGGAAATGGTTGCAAGAATAGCACATGAGTTAGCCCTTGTCTCATAGCTTGAAAACAGGACTTTTTTTAAGGCTACTTTTCCATAGAGCGTTGGTGGTAAGGCTAAATGAAATGAGCTATATGACTCTGTACCTAATGGAACTGAAAACAAACATTGAACGCAAAATATTGCTAGATTGCTAAATTCTACATTCAGTATGTACAGAGACCAATTTCTTAATGCAGTTCTGCCAACTTGACCCTACAATTTGCTGCAAGAACATAATTTGCAGCAAGAACAGAGTGGAAGACTTAGGATAAAGGAGCCTGCTAGGCCCAAAACATTTTCTACATGCCACTGTGAGCCAATAAATCATATTTTTTTTTTTTACGAAAAAGCTACTGTTACTAACAACTGGAGTGCGGGCTCTATTAGCCTGCACCTTTGGTCAGGCATAATATTTTTTGACTACAGGTGCCCTTTAAAAACCCTAAAGCTGAAATGATCACAGGTATTGACTCCTACATATGTTTCCATTAGCTGTTAATACTGTATGTTCACGCTAACTATATAAGCTCACCATATAGGACACTTCAGCAAATACATGAAGCTCCCAATATTTATTTATAAAAAAAGATGACTCCCCAATAAGGGCTGCAAATGAACTGGGTTCCTGTTTCTGTGCAGTTATTGATTTGCCTTAGTGCGTTCTAGGGCATTGGGGTATTGTGCATCTGCTGCAATCATTGTGTGCATATGTTATAGTTAGTTATAATGCCCTTAGTCTTTTTATGACATCTGATGAAAAGGCAGCAGCCAGTTGTAAAACATGTTGCCATGTATTGTAATAGCTCTCTTCACAGTGCATATGGCCATGCTGTGGGAATCTTTCAAGAGAGGAAAATCTGTTTGGCTGGCACTTTGTGAAACATATTCTGTACAGTGGTTGATCATACATCAAGGAGATGCAACGGTTATATAAAGAGTCCCTTTGTGGCTGTTTGTAGCTGTTCTGTTTATAATAGATTGTAAAGTGTAAAGATTGCAACAGCCCATAAAATGGGCAAGTATTTGCATCACAGCTAACAATGAGCTAGGGGTGTAGCTGCTGAAAACCCATTGGCCCCAGTGTCCAAACACCTATGTCCCCATTGACCATTTGTTTCCCAATTCCACCACTTCTATCCATCCATATTCTTCTTTGCCTGTATGGGAGGATTGAAAATTGTCTCTTTCATACTACATTTTTCAAAAATATTTCTCTGTAGTGAAGGATATTGCTTTTTTGTTTCATGAGAAGGCCCCATGACCTTGTTGTAACCTCTAAATCGACACCTCTGTGCTGTGGTAACCATGCAGAACATCAAAGAGGGGCAAGAATGAAAAGCATGGAACAGCATATATGTTAAAGTTAAATTGATCTCTACACTGGCTCCTAATTATATTGCTCATAACAGGGATCAGGTATAGAATGATTTTCTATAGAAATGCAACATTGCAAGATGCCAACATTTTTGTTGTACTTATCATTATGTGGGTAATAAAAATATACCTGCAGAAGTGAGTGTACTAACCAGAGCAGAGGATGAAGGTCCTGTGTATTGAAGCCCACTTTTATGGTTAGGCACCCCTGCAATTAGTAATATTAATTCCGTGATCCTGCTATAGTTCCATGATGATCTAAAATAGCAGATTCCAGAAATATTTGGGATAGTGGGTAAAAACTCATTAGCAATCTCATCCTAAATGGCCTTGGGCTGCATCCTTGCATTTCACATTTCTATAACAAGGAAGTCACAACTACTGTATTCCCAGTGTTTCGCTTCTGCGCTATTACCTCAATAGAATCACACCAATCACACAATTCATGTGCCAAAACTTTTAGGGGTTTGATGAGAAATGGGAGACCTAAAGCTAAATGGTAGTAGGGAAGGTTTTATTATTCTGGTTTGTTTTAGAGTGGTCTACAGAAGATGAGATTAATAGTATGGGGGATTAGTAGTATTGTAATAGAGAGTTGGGTTTGGTGGTATGCTAGAGGGTTGGAAATGTGATAGAAAAGGAGAGTATGCAATAGATGAGATTGGCAAAGTATGTCATTAAAAGTCTAGCCTTAACAATTAATTTAGCAGCAGCAGGGGCTGGAGAGGAGTTTGGCCAGTAAGTAGATGTAATGGAAGCATATTACACGATAAGCAGTGGCTTGGTGCCATATGTTTGAGACATAGGAGAAGGGACTAAGATTAAAGTCAAAGAAAAGCTAAAGGAGGGGTTTTCAGACATTGCCCACACCTGTAGAATGTATTGGGGTAGAACCAATAAATAGAAGAATGAAAAAGCATGACTGAAGGGTCATGTGAAAGACTCTGAGAAGCAAAAATTTTAAGGGGCTATAGAACAGTGTAAACAGTGACTAGGAACTAGGATGTGTGGAATGTGAGCTGGACTAGATCTTAAAATGGATGTTGTAAGCAATTGATCATGATGCAGTGCCTGTGTGCATGTTTAGCATCAATAAACTCTAAATGATTTCCATCTGTGGAGAGCATAATGGACTCTACCTATCTTTACTAGTAGAATTAGATACCTATAAGGTCTAGTGCCTTCAGATAAAGACTCTTCTTAGGGTGAGTAGGCCTGGTGCAATGCCTATTTAAAACTAGTATGCAAAATAAAATAAAAAAGCAGAAATGGAAATTATTATTTTAAAAAGAACCTTTTAATGATTTTATTTGTCTTTAACTATAGGGCAGGTAAAGCTGCTGTCCCTAGCAAGCAGCCGTGATTCATTGTGACATACCATAGAGCCAGTGTACAGGCGGTGCAGCATGTATGACAATTCCCAGGAAAGATGGGTTGTAGCGTAATATACCACCTGTTCTTCTATGTACATATAAATCTGCTTTGTCTTTCCAGCCTATTTTCTTGGAGGGCATTTCTAGCAATGACAGGACCAAACCTGCAATTTTCTGTCCAAATGTCAACTATTTTTATGTGTCATAACCTAGAGCCAACTATTTAATGTTGAAAAAACTATGCAGGAAAGCTGGAGAAAGAATGAATCCTAAAATTTAACAAAACAGACCAGCCCCTCCCTTTGGTTTAAAGAAAGAAAAAACATTTTGAGATCTTACAGGTGAATTCAAATGTTGGTGACAAAGGAAGAGAATATGAATGCTTGCTTCTGATCTGATCACAATCGGTTTGATTTTAAGTAGGGTACAAGTACAAGATGTTGCGTCTCTCTCTAGGCCAGTACATGGGTAGATGCCAAGACAGTTTAGTCATATTTGACCAAAGTGCCTGGCATTCTCTTCCCATTTGTGACCAGGTTTAGAGTCACAGCAATGATGGTTAATCATATTCTCTTCCTTTGTCCCCAACATTTGATTTCACCTGTAAGATCTCAAAATGTCAAATGAGAATGTGTCAAGATTATCTGACTGGATAGGTAATAAAAGCCATGCCCACTTTATATTCCTCCAGCTTTTCCTTAATCCCCCAAGAACCCTTTGGCACCCTAGATAAAGGCCCATAGGTTGGACATCTTGGTGTTTGTTTTAACATACAGTAGGTACTGGTATTGGACAAGTGTGGTTAAAAAAGACCAACCAGTCACCATTTAGGTTGTTTTAGCCTACAAAAAGTTAGAACAGGAAAGCAAAGTTCTGGTTGCTGTGAGTTACTGCATTGGTTAGAAAATTCACTTCCTTGGGTTCAGTCTCAGCAAATGGATATTTGTATATTGTCTGTAGCGTAAAAGGTGCATTACATTAAGGGGGTTACTTATCAAAGGTTGGGTTTTAAAGGTTAGTGAGGTTTTTTTATACCTTGAATGAACTCTCAACTGGAATGTCTCCTGATTTAAAAAAAAACTCCAATGTAAAAAAACTTGAAATGGTGAATTCGGGGTGAACAACCCGAAAACTCGAATTAATCGAGTTTTCACCGAACAAAACTGAAATGGCTTGAATTAAATACGTTTTCCAGTGAAACCCACTGAAAAAACTTCAGATGGTTGAAGGGACCTCTGCCATTGACTTCAATATGACCTCGACAGGTTTTAGTTGGATTCGAGCTATTTCCAGCTTCGGGGTATAATAAATCTCTTTTTTAAAAAGTGAGGTTTTTTTTAACCCAAAAATTATAGTTTTGACTGAAAAATACACTTGAATACTCAGAATAAAAAGATTATTAGGGTCAGTAAAAGATTGATGCAGTGACGTAACTAGAAATTGACAGGGAAATTTTTTATTACTCCCCAAATTAATCGGTTTCATAAATATCGGAATTCATGAGTACCTCCAATGTACTCTCCAGCAGCCATTGGGTCTGCTGTCTTACAGAGTGCTGTGCTTTGAGACAGAGGTATTCTACAACAAGTTGCACTTTGTCTTTAGATATATCACATATATATTAACGAGTAAAGAACCGAGTTACAAGAAAACAATTTGCATTTGGGACATCTTATGCAAATAAGATGTTACGGTGTAAAAGACATCAAATTCTAAAAATAAGTGTTAGTTTTTATTCATCACATGATCATGTTGCATATTCAGACTTTCTGGTATGTACATTATGCTGGAACAAAGAGGGTTGAAATATGATGTGTATGTAATCAATTATACAATCAATTTTTCCAATTATTTTTCTATCCCATCTGTTTTAGTTTAATTCATTCTTGGTGGTTTAATATATCTATCAGCATAGCATTAGAAGTGGAGGGAATAAGGAATTAAATGCAGCGATTTGCAGTTTTCTGTCGACACTGCAGACAGAAGGCTTACAAACAAAATCTAATCATTTTCTGATTATCTTCACATTCTGAAATGTCAGGATTTTCGCAGATAGCGCACAGAGTATAAAGATGCGTGCTCGACAATATTTTAGCGTGGCACATTTCCACACCTCCAAATATTTTATGTCAAGCAGCTATTTCAGAAATGAGCAGCTGCAGAGATGGGTTGGTGGTGCCCATGCTTATATATATATATATATATATATATATATATATATATATATATATATATATATATGACAAAGGCTGATGTTGCAGCCGAAACGTTCGTTTTTCAATAAACATCTATATATTTTTGATAAGTCCTGAGTAGTGCCGCTTCTTCCGGGGAGGGAGGTATGTATGTATATATATATATATATATATATATATATATATATATATATATATATATATATATATACACACACACACACACACACACACAGGAATTTATTCTGTTTTAGAAAAGTTGAGAAAATTATTTATTCAGGTATCAACATGGATGCCAAGTTATGTTTATGTGTCAAGATATCATTTGGTTGCTTTAGAAGTGAAAAGTTGGATCTCCTTCAGCTTTGAGTCTCAGTTCCTTCCTATAGAAGCTGGTGAATCACAAACACCTGGTACCTTGGCCAGTTGATCGGAATGGGTCCCTTTCTTATGTAGGTCGCTTGGGCTGCACAGTAGTCCAAGTAGAGTTTTCATGGTTTGGGGGACAAATCAGGATAGAGAAGCAGTAAGGAAGCCAGAGAAGTTTTAGGTGGTAGACACAGAGCAGATGACCCATAGAAAGCTTACCAGAACTCCTGAAAAATTAGAGACACGTCTAATAAATGCATGTATTTGGGATGCACTGGTTAGTTCAGCTCTAGATGGATTTTCTATAGGTATCCTTAATTTTTTTTACATGGTCCTATAACTTAAACCAATCTCAAATCTGTTTGTGGAGGACAAAGACTTTGGATATGAATATAACTACAGCTTGGAGACCTTGAAGAATTGAAGGCCTTTAACTGCTGCAGCACATATTGGAAAGGAAAGAAACACTTGTCTTCCCTTTGTTATGTACACATTTGTTGCGTGTACAGTGCAAATTCTATTTCAATCAACTGTGTGATAGACAAAATTGCCTGAACTGGGCTGAAATAATAAAATGCTTCCAGCCCAAGGACCAACTGACCTCGCCGCTCCCTACACAATATGTTACTTCAGATTGTTTCATCCTGTTAACGTTCGATAAAGTAAAGGGAATGCTGCACTCAAAGCTAACACTGCTGTGAGATTCTATCTGGCCAAGCTTGATTTCAGGCTTGTCTGTTAATCATATTTCAGGCAATCCGGCTCATCTAAAGAAATGCACTGCTTTTTTTCCCCCCTTTATAATAAATGCAAGCAAGATCCTGTGCTTGGAGCGTAAATACCCATTTCACAGATGGCACTGATTCAGTTACTGTGTATGAAATTCATTTTGTACACAGTATGCAGACAGGCAGTTCAAAAGAGATCTGAAGGCTTTATTAGTATGCATAACAAGGGTCCCCTAGCAATAACTGTGACCAGCACTGGAGAAAGATAAGCTGAGCATTGAGCATGTGGCTTGAGCAGCAATAGGTTCTGTTTATCTGTTTGGTTCCCAGTCTGTGATGAAAGTGATCTGGATGTGTAGAACTGGTGTCATCAGCCTAAAAAACTCTCCAGATGCACAAAGCAAACTGGAAACCATTTAGTTGGGGGTGAGGCTGCCCCCTCTAGGGTGGCTGAGAGCATTGAATAGGAGGAACCCACTCTGAAGAGACATATTTTCGTAGTATGACTATGAAGATTTTCATTCATCCAGGTCATGGTATATCTAGTATAGGTAAATCTAAAAACAACTGGACTTGCTGAGTAATCAATGAAGACGTTTCACTACTCATCTCAGCAGCTTCTTCAGTTCAACTGACTGGTGTGGAAAGTTCTTGGCATATAAACTCTTCCACTAATCCAATCACAATGGCACATTGTAACTCTTCAAAGAGGTGACATCTGAAGAAATTCACAGAGGTGTAGAGTTACAATGTGCCATTGTGATTGGATTAGTGGAACCCAGAACCACTTGCTTCAGTTCACGCACTGTACAGTATATTGAATATTAAGTCAACACATGTTTTTTTTTCAGTGCTACTGTTACGGTAACATTTTACCATTACAAAAGTGCAAAGTGAACGTCCACCAAAAAAGTCTACTACATTAAATCTACTTGTTTAAACAAATCTCATTAACCAGTCTAAGTAATTAACATGTTCTCATTTTAAAGCGATACCGGAACATTCCTATAAAAATCATAAGAACGTGTCCATATCTAGGAGCTGCTGTACGCTTTATAGTTTTCACTAAAAGTCCCACCCCCCAAAGCTATCCCCAGCCCCGCGAACTTCAGTAACCTCCGACTTCTGTGTTGTTTCAGTGACGTTGGCCTGGGGGTGGCCCGATCCTTCCTAATAGATTAACATTGCAGCTGCTGTTGGTTATACAGGTATGGGAAACACGTTATCCAGAAAGCTCTGAATTACGGAATGGCTGTCTCCCATAGACAAATAATTTACAATTTTAAAAATGATTTCCTTTTTATCTGTATTATAATGAAACAGTACCTTGTACTTTATCCCAACTAAGGTACAATTAATCCTTATTGGAGGCAAACTTATCCTATTGTGTTCAATTAATGTTTAAATGATTGTTTTGTTGGTTTAAGGTATGGAGATAAAAATTACAGTTATACAGGTATGGGATCCGTTATCTGGAAACCCCGTTATTCAGAAAGCACTGACTTATAGATGGCTGTCTCCCATAGACTACATTTTAATAAAATAATTTTAATTTTTTTAAATTATTTCCTCTTTATTTGTATAATAATGTAACAGCACATTATTGGAAGCAAAATTATCCTATTGGGTTTAATTAATGTTTAAATTTTTTTTGTGTTTTTAGTAGGCTTAAGGTATGGAAATCAAAATTATGGAAAAACCCCTTATCCGGAAAACCAAGCATTCTGAATAACAGTTCCCATACCTGTACCACTTTTTGAACAAGGCAATATAAATGGAACAGGTGTATTTGTGTTGCACCATGTGTATTTAAGAGTTGAAAGCCAGAAAACCCATGAGTAATTCTAATATTGCTACAATATATTTTTTAATGCCCCCAACCTTTATAAAAAAAAGAAATTATCTGAAAATGAATTTTTTTCTCCATCAGAATGTATTTTGGTTCAACTTCTTTAAATCCTGTTATCAGTCTAGCAGTGGTTGTCTGTCTTCAGATGCATTCTGTCTTCCTGATCACAATTTTTTAAAACCAGTGTTGAAGAAAATAGTCAGAGAAATGTCATTTTAGCCACTGACCCAACATTTATAGATGAAATAAAGACTACACAACGTGTCAATTTGTTGGAATGTCCTCTATATTAAAACCTTCTGTGATACTGTGGACGCTGCTGTCTGTCTCTATGATCAGAGCACCATATCGGATTGAAGTACACTTAGCTGCCTGTGTTCTTCATCTGTTAGATGCAGCTTTGAAGATGTGTTTGAGTGTGGACCTACAGTGCCATTTAATGTATAAACTCAGTCAGTTTGTAAGACACCAGAACACAGATGTTCAGCTGCACAGCTGGAATGCATTGAAGACAATTCAGTCTTTTTAGCTCTGCAAAATGGCAGAAGAGCTGGTGAGCATCACGTACTGTAGGCCGGACTTTGTAATAATGTCATATAGTGGCTATAGTCTAAATATGGGCTTGTGTATATTTCATGCAGCCATTGATAAGCCTGAGAAAATACAGAGAGATACTCCGTCTGCAGTACAACATTGACATTCAAATAAGGCATTGCATATATTTATTCTGCTTTAATGCTCTGGTTTATATGGAAGTCATTATCTCCAAACCTGCTTACAAAGTATTTAGGCTACCAATAAATGTTTAATGGGTCCAGAGCACTTTACTCTAATTGTCCCAAGTAACACCTCAAATCTCAGCATTACTGTCTTTTACTGGCTCCTCTCCAGTCTGTCTTGCTACTGTCTGTGATTTTGATTTTATGTCTCCATTTATTAAGTGTAACATGAACCAATTTACCCTTGAATGACAAAAGAAGCAGCTAGGCAAGTAGTCAAATCCAAGCCAGTAACTGATGATCAAACCAGCGCTAAGGTGTTATATCTAAAGGCATTATGCTGACTATCCTATATCTGAAGCAAGGCACTCGCAGATCAACTGCAAATAGTTTTATTAGTACAACATGTTTTGGGCAAGGCCCTTTATCAAGTAAGGCAGAGCTTTGAGGCACACCAAGGTATTTTTGGAACCAGTGTCTACATACATGAATATCTGAAGCAAGTACAGGATGGCTCAACATACCCCCCTAATTTACTTATGGGATAACTCTAACTTTAGCCATATTATACACCTGTATTAATACTTTAGGTCCACACGCCATTCAGTCAATAACCAAATCACGTTGCCACCAAATATTTCTATAGCTGAAGCCAAGTTCATTTACATTTCATGACTATCCTCTTTTAGATACCATTTCAATCATGATTTATGAGGGAATCAGTGTGCAGTGAGGACTTCACCAACTGTGCATCTAACTATCCTTGATAAATGACATAGACTTAGAAGGTGAGATGTCCACTTGACCTTAATCTGCTTTTCATTATTTTGAACGGTCAATGCATTGTTTTCTTTGCTCCTAGGACTTTGATAGATGATGGCTGCTTTGTGTGCACAACTTCTTGCTCTCCATCTGGTTCTAGCCTTGGCAGCTGATTCATAACAAGGTGCCATTGATTTCAAGGGACCAGGGTTCCTTTCTGTTTATCTCAGTCTTCATAAATGCAAGGTGACAGTTTTCCTGTCTCAAACCTCAACCTGCAACCCAGTGTACCCTGCGCTAAAACCGGAGATTAAGGTTTTCTCTGAAGAAAAGAGAACTGAAACACAGTTGAAAAAACACCCACACAATCTGTGTTACACCTTTAAATGGTGGTGGCTTATTGGTTAGTGCTTTCTGGTGACAAATTAAGTTTTTCCGAATATTTATGCTATAAAATAGTCTTGTTTTATGGCGGTTATTATGGCAATTTTTACTGTGACATTTATGGCCAATAATGCATCTTCAAAACTCATAAACTTTATTGACTGATGATTATACCATCTGACAACATTAGCAGAGTAACACCAATCAAACATGTATGCATCATATAAACACTTCTGCCAATAGAATCATATGAACAAGAAATCATACCAGTCAATCTCTTTGGTTCATAGAAATGCACAGTTTAATGTAGCCAATCACAATGAAACCAAAAAAGCGTAGAGGCTGACAAACATTGGACTGTGATGCCGCTGCCAATAATACGCCTCTGAGCTGAAACTGCTGCTGTTGCAACAGATAGAAGCAGAAGCCAAAACATCAGCAATAGCTACAGATCTCTCTCCTGTCAGCAAAGAATGATGGGTAAAAAAAACAGTATCATGGGATATTTCCTGCCCCTTGAGAATTTTCTGGTGAAAAAAATACTCTTACGCCACTACATAGGTGGCGGTAAAATATTGTGAATATTCTGGCGTTAATTTTGTCTTTAGCACATTTCGCTGTTTAGTAAACCGTCCGTTAATGTGTACGTAGCGTTATTTTCAGCAAATGTGATAACTGGCGAACAATTATTCTTGCGCAAGAAAATTCACAAATTTATATTTAATGCAGGTTAGTAAATTCTGTCTATATATTATATATTGTGCGAATATTTTTAACGCACTTTAGTAAACGAACCCCTAAATTTATAGAACTCATACATAATAATGTAAATTGTATAAGGGACTTTCTATAACAACACTTTGTATAATAAACAACTAACTAGGCTAAAAATAGAATCCACATTAAGACCTTATGCTTTTACACACCCGCCCAACTCCTTCACACTTTTCCAAACCATTCTCCCCTAGCCCTTGCTGTACCTACCAGCAAGTTCTGAGGCCTCCTGAGACTTCAGCTCCAATGCAATTCCCCCCACCTAGCATAAATGGTTTACCCCTTAAAGGAGAAGGAAAGGTACCGAAGAAGTTTATTGTCAATAGATTAGCCACAATAGTACAAGCTATAACACTATATTTATTCTGTAGAATGCTTTACCACACCTGAGTAACATCTTTAGAAACTCTCTCTGTTTGTTTAGGATAGAAACTGCCATATTCACTTGGTGTGACATCACTTCCTGCCTGCATTTCCCTGCTCAGTCATAGCTCTGGGCTCAGATTACAGCAGGGATGGGATTAGGGAGGGAAAGAGGAACAAACTGAGCATGCTCAAGCCCTGCCCTGGAGGTATAAGCTGAAAACAGGAAGTCTGATACAGAAGCCAATGTGTACACAATAGAAGGAAAGAAATGTGGTGTTTCTTTTGTCAGAGGACTCAGAGCAGTATTACTTTGAGGGGTTACTGGTGTATTTATATAGACCTTTCTGATAAAGCTTACTTAGTTTTAGCCTTTCCTTCTCCTTTAATGTTAGTGATGGAGGGACCCTAGCAGGGCTGCACAAAATCAATTGTACTGGACCCACCGACTTTACTAAATTTTCACACCAGCCAATCCCCACTAAGCATGGGAACAAAGATCTTGTACACATGAGTGGAGGGGTGATTCCTGCCTCCAAATTCTGTGATGATCAATCTGCTTCCCTTGGCACAAACCTGCTTCTGCCCCAATGTAGACAACACCCACTCACACTCCCTGTGCATCTGAATGACTCCCAAATTATGGGGCTGGTGGTGGGAGTGGGTAATCTATATGCTCCTCTTGAATCAAATGCCGTCTTAACACGCTGAGTGCAAAGTGCAAAAAGATGCAGACTGCAGCCTTTTTTTTGCACACTGTACTCTGTAAATGACCCCCAAGTGTGGGCTGTCATACTCACTATCAAAATGAAAAATATCCACAGCCTTCAGTAAAACTGTGCTTGCACTGGTCAAAATATTATTAAAAATAAAAACAGTTGGCAGTTTGCATATATATACCAAGTTTTGAACTAAGCATCTCTCCTGTGGGCTTTCAGGAAAAAACATTCAGAATAAATTTGCATTCAAAATCCCTTATTATTCAGTATATTACCTTTCGAAAGCTGCTAAGGGAAGACATCCATGAAGGAAGCAATAACTGGACTGACTTAGCTGTCATTTTACCAATCGACCCTTGAACGGAATGGCTGAAAATGAATTGGCCATCAGCACAGATGGTCAAGTAGCAATGATCCGTTTATTCAGTCACTGGTCTTAATAAGAACCAAAATGGAAGTGAGAAGGGACTGCTCTCTTCTGGATCTGATTCCCAATGCACAGGACAAGCCCACTGGGAGGTGCCTAGCATTTTGGCACCCCATGTGATTTAACCTTTTGTTATTCTTTAAGGCTACACTGCTTTTGTGTGATAGATATATAAAGATATATAAAGATATTAGTAGTAGAGAGAAGCAATGATAGGACTGCTTGGGTATCTTTAGGAGACATCATGCAGAACTGTGAATGACATGCCATAATTTCAGTGGTAAATTTAGGAATAAAATGACATCTCAAAATGACATTTTGAAATGAAGCCCTAATGGCCCTTCTTCTTGGCAAACAGTTTATAATTAGACATGGTGTTAGCTTACAAGTTTGATTATGTATGAGTCCAATGGTGCCTTTGTATGTGGACAGCATGTTCATGTTTCAACAAACAGGGCAATCCCCCAGTTCAGGATGAGATGGGATAATAACAAGGCCATAATGGCCTTTCATGAAAGGAAAAGAGCGCACAGGCTCCCTGCTATACGCATAACATTACCTTACGAATGCAACAATGAGGGAATAATCCTCCCTATGGGAATTTTGGGAGGAGATATGTAAATTGCTCCTTGAATTCTGGTTTAAAATATTTTATTTGATTTTCATATTAAACAAATGAAATCAAAATGACAACAAATGTTATGCAGATGAAGAAAATATGTTGCAAAGGAGACAATGGCATGATAGTATCAAAACTATATCATTCATGAAAAATAACAAAAAACGAACTAAAAATTAACTAAGCCAGTAGATGCACAAGTAATAAAAAAAAAAAGAAAAAGCCCATTTATCATCTGGAGTGTCAGATAGGTCATCTAACTATTGAAGAAAGCGCATTATTTGATCGCCAGTATTGGAGTTACAGATTTCAAAATAAGGAGACCAAACCAGCCTAAAAGAATCTTTGGAAATACTTCCTTTAGTTTTAGTTAATAAGGCTTCTTGCCAACTAAGCTGATTCATATAAGAGATGATGTCCGATAATGAGGGGGGTTCCTTTTGTAACCAGAAATTAAATAAAGCTTTCCTAGAAGCAGCTAGAAAAAAGGAAGTCAATAATTTACTCTCATGGGAGATAATATTTGACTTAGGATTTGCAGAAAGCATATTAATATCTAGATGCAGTAAAGCAATACACGGAGATAGTTTAATTTTTATCTTCAGTCTAGAATTCAAAAAATTAGTAACTTCCCTCCAAAAAAGGTTAATTTTTGGACAGGACCATAAATAATGAAAAATTGACACATTAGTCTCGTCACATTTAGGACAAAATGATATAGGACTATTAGAGGTACTTTTAGCAAACATTTTCCCATATCCTAAATGAATAAGCTTAAAGTGTTGAATTCTCCAACTCTCTGCCAAAATTAATTTATTATAAGTATTAATAGATTTCACCAAATCTGAGGGAGACACTTGACATTGTACCTTGAATTCTGTTTATCTTATGATGTATCCAGGTTAGCCCTGATATAGTAATATTTTCGTATGATGATGTTGTTCATTGTTATTGCATTAGGCTTTAACTGTATTGATATGCATTATTAATAATAGAAAATGTGGTAATTATTTGTGACTTTCATGTACCTGCCTCTGCCTTTTTAGTTCATCACCAAGGTTCATTAGGGCCTATTCCATCTGTAAAGTTGGTAGAGAAGACATTATTAGTCGGTCAATATGTTAGAGTGGACTAATGCCATTGATTGTTAGTCTACTTTTATGAAGAACTGGGAATTACATAATTATTTTTTTTTTAATTTCTTTCATTTCACTTGGGGCTTTTCCAGTGTCTGTGGGATACGTGAAATCTTTAATCTAACCTTGCTGTGTGATTGTGCATGATGATACCAAGCATTAACATTTATTAGGTCACTGTTTCCAAAACATAAAAATGAAGGCTCCAGAGCATAGAACTGCCCTAGTTTAATGTATGTCTCTTAGATGTCCTTGGGACAGAACTCATTTTGGCCCCACTTCAACAGTTGAACATCTATGAACACATGAATAGTCCCATTTCGTTATATGTATTCTGCATTTTCATATGGCAGGTTGAACAGGCGTTTCATGTTTCTTTGTGGGAGTACAATTCCTATGGGAAGGAAGCGGGACATTTGTTGGGAGGGCTATCGTGCCTATTGTACATAATCAGTAATTTGCTAGTAGAGTCAAAATAATGATCTGGAAAGGAGATAAACATGAAGTCACAAATGAAGCTGTGCTACCAAATTTATATTAGGAGACCCCTAAGACCCATAAAATAAAGGAAGGATTAGGGTTGGAAAATCACAGAATCAGTGCCTGCTGGGCTGATGTTTAACTTTTCTAGTTACACTATAGTGTAAATACATTTATTTACATGAGAGGAGAAAGACTGGCTGCGCTGGTCACATGTCGAACGCTTTCAAGGACAATTATGCTTGTTTCCTAGCTGTGAAGAACATGCTCATTCTCCCAGGGAACACCACAAAGAGATGAAGGCTAGCTACAGACCATGTACAGTGTTCAGAGCAGTGTGTACTTGATAATTCTTATCTGAGCTACAGGATAATTTGATTTAGTATTGAAGACAGTGAAAAAGGTCAGAATCTAGGGCCAGCAACATGAAAAAATAATCTAGATGCAGTTGTACGATGTACTCTTTATATAGCTTAATACAATGGTGTTTATTCTCTGAGAAAAAACAAGAATGTGAGGAAGAGCAGTTTGAATTAAAAAAAAACAAGTGCTTTATTGGTGAGAAAGGAATCTTAGCAGCCAATCATAATGAGCCTACCTAGAACGTCAGGAGTGAGGCCTTTAAAATACGAAAAGAACTGACTCTTATTCTAGAATAGTGTTCTTAACCCTTGTCTTTAAAAACCCAAACTAAGTTGTGGATTCAGCTTTAAGACAGACATATTGGTTTAGAACCAGTTAAGCATCTTATTATAATTTCGATTTTCAGTTGTAGGAGGACATAATCAGCCCATAAAAACATCCTAAACAACATGGGGACCCAATTGAGGGCCCTGACCCAGGGGTTAAGAATTCTTGTTCTAAGGTTTAGATCAGATCATCAACCACATGAAGATGTAGCTCCCAATACCACATATAACAAGGATTCCTTATCCCCATAAATGTATCATGGCATACTACACTCACCCATTCTGGCTTCTAGAAATCATCAAACATCTTGTTGTCATTGTCATTCTCCCTTCTTCCTAAAGAAAATGTGCTCTCATGGCTAAATAATTTCCATGACTGAATGGCTCGGTAAATTAAAGTAAATATTCTATTATTTCATTTGCCATATTTGAATCTGTTGCTAATAGCTGTAATGTGGCTGTGAGGAAGTGAGGGGTTAAGAGAAAACCTTGCATTGCACTGTCCTCGCTTGCCGAGGAGGAGCAGGACGCCTTGTTTTCCACAGATGGGAGTGCAAGAGTTTCACCTCACGGTGTAGCCGCAGAGAGACACAGGACCAGCTGAATCTTTCACAAGTATAATAACGAGATGAGAGACTTTGGTTCAGAATGGCTTGTAGGGCCAAGTGCTAACAGATGCTTCTCTTTTGGAAACAATGAGGACTCCAGCCCTGCTGAGACAGCCAAAATGACACAATGCCATCAATTACCTGTACTTGCTTTATTATAATTACAGCGTAAAATCATTCAGCTGTGTAAATCCAAAAAAACTGCTTTACCACTGCATTGTTTAACATGCACACGCATTCACATAGGTTAACAAGGTCTATAGACCAACATTATAATGGTCTTCCCTCTTCCCCATATCTTGATAGAAATCAGTTGGAAGGTTTTTATTATCTTGTTGTTCTTAATGTAATGTAAAGATTATAGATATATGATTCTGGAGGCAAAGAGAACATGTACCCCCCCCTCTAACAAATGCTTTATAGTATTATCTTGAAGTTGATGGTCAAGAGATGACTGACACAAGAAATATTAAATGAACCCCATTTGCTCAACAGGAAGTTGATTATAGCAAAACCCTCCTGTTAAATTTTGGGCGTATTCTTGTCCTAGTGTAATTATTTAGAATCTTAGAAAGGCTATGGAAATTGAGCTTCTCCCCTTAATGTTGTGTCTAGCGGAAGCCATTGCTGACCAGTCTACACTCTTTGCATGATGAGCATGAAAGTTCATTTTACGCTGATTATAACACAATAGGAAGTGTGTGCTGTGTTGGACTGAGATGCCAGGGCTCACGCGAAAACCTTATACTATAGGCTCGCTCTCTAAACTACTTTCCCTCCTCTCCCCACGTAAACTCTTTATTCTCCTATTCTCTTTAGATAACTATAATCTATTCTTCCATCTATGGGGTGAATTCACTAAACGACGAAGTGCCAGTGTTACTACGCCTGCCGAATTTGCGCAACAGACGTAACTACGCAAATTCACTGACGCCGGAATTATTCTGAATGCTACCTTTTACGCCAGACTTCCTTCGCCACCTCAGACCAGGCGAAGTGCAATAGAGTAGATAGGGATTGCTTTAAAAAAAGTTAAAAAATTTTCTAAGTCCCAAAAAACCCTGGCGTTTTTTCTTTTATGGGTGATAGGCTGAAAAAGATCGAAAAATTTTTTGGGGCTGCCCTCCTTCCCCCCTACATTTCCTAACTCATGGCACCTTAACTATACAGTGGGCACATGTGTAGGGCAAAATAAAAATTTGATTTGCTGTTTTGAAGGTTTCCCAGGCTTGTGTAGTTCTGCTACATATACCTCCATTGTAACTTGAATTTGGCGCCGTATGCAAATTAACCATCGCTAGCGTAACTTTGCTTTGCTTGGCGAATTAACGCTAGCAACCTTACGCTTCCCCTGAGCGCAACTTTGTATTTTAGTGCATTTGCGTAGCGCTGGTGAAAATATGGCTGGCGAAGTGGACGCTGGCGCAACTACGAATCTTAGTGAATTAGCCACAAAGTCTCCTCTTTGCACTCATACACAAACAAGGAATTATTTAGGCCAACTGGTTAAGAGCAGGAGGGCTCACTGTCACCTGGGCCCACTGGGATTTTTCCTGGTGCCCTGTTGGGCCAGTCTTTAATAAATAAAATAAAGCTTATGCTAAGCTGCCTGAGCCAAACCATTGTGAAACTGAAACTACCAGTGGAATCATTTATGCCTTTTTAGAAACTAGGAATGCAAAGCAAATAAAAGCTAATTAACGCTTCATTCCCAACTATTTACATTAGACAACTGGCATGTGACTTGTAAATGTGTATGATATAAAAACCACAGCTAACTAACCCCTAGGAAAGACTTTCACTATTGTCGTGCCATTAGTTAAATAAGGGACTTATAAGTTCAAACACCCATTTGAAGTATGCTGAAACCCATTCTCCTTGAATGAATCACGAATGAAAATAGACATCCTACGACCAGTTGGGATAAACGCAGACACTGTAGGTAAAACCCTGACAAGAGTGAGTTTTACCGTTGCACACCATTTGGAGGCTACTAGACAGACAGTTTTTCTCTATTTTCCAATTCACTGATTTTATATGCAGTCTGATGAGTGACCTGAGATTGCAATAAAATCTGCCACTTGGAATGAATAATGCTTTAAACATTCTTCTGCCTGATCCTTAATTGGCTTGTATTCAGTGCACAATACCGTCTGTCAACAGATATTTTTTTTTTTAGTAAGTGAGACGGCTTTTCCTTTTGTGCAGGACACCCAGCATTTTTTTTAAAGTAACTGATAATCATTTTTTAATACAACCCTTTAAGCAAAGGCATTTTTAAATAAGCTGATCTAAACTGCCTGAAGGAAAGAAAAAAAAAAGCATCTTTTTTTGTAGATACCTCCCTGCAGTGCTTTAGCCTCTGTCAGGGATTAATATGGAACTTCAGGGGTGCTTCAGCAGCCGCAGGCCGAAGATTCCTTTGTAGATTATTAGATCCGTTGGTATCTTCAAATTCACAAGCAGGATTGAAAATATATACGTCACTGGCTTCTGTATCCAATGTTGGGCAGCTGTAGTACAACAGGAATAGTTGCATTTGAACAGGGGGGATTCTGTTTGGATTAAAGGAAAACACTACCTTCCAGTTGGGTGAGAATTTTTAATATACCATTTACTATGATATAAACTGTTGTTTAAGTAGTTAAGACACAGTAGTCATGGCAAGAGGTCTGGTATCATTCTGTATTTGTTTTGTTGATCCGGGGCTTCAGTGTAGAATAATCCGATCCTGTGACTGCTAAGCAGTTTCTGTACATGTTTTGGGAATCCTTATTCCCATAGCTTGATTTGGGGCCCCAGTAACTTCTGACTGCTGTCTTTCATGACTCCTATTCCATGTATTTTCACCAATTTCCTTGAGTTTTTATAGCAAGAAACGCTTGCCTTTAACCTGCTTAGTATGTTACAGACTTCTGTTTTTATAGTGCAGCAAACCACTAGGAATATATCTAAACACATCTATTTATATACTGTAAGTGGGGCGAAATCAGAATTATTTGGGATTTTGGTTATAATTCCTTGTTTTCATCAATATGTTCATGATCTCTTTACAGGCATCAATTACATACTATATGTGCTATTTATTTAAAAACAAAATATGTTAAGTGTGCAAACCCTACTGTCTGTGCATGTACTATTTTAGTGACAGAGATGGGGATATTTCTGGCATGGAACTTGATGTTAGTCTGTTTTTGTGATAAGCCATGCCCCAGGAGATGGGATTACACACAAGGGTGCTTACATAGTTATATAGTTAAATTGGGTTGAAAAAAGACAAAGTCCATCAAGTTCAACCCCTCCAAATGAAAACCCAGCATCCATACACACCCCTCCCTACTTTCACATAAATAATATATACACAGCCATACCTATACTAACTATAGAGTTTAGTATCACAATAGCCCTTGATATTATGTCTATCCAAAAAATCATCCAAGCCATTCTTAAAGGCATTAACTGAATCAGCCATCACAACATCACCCGGCAGTGCATTCCACAACCTCACTGTCCTGACTGTGAAGAACCCCCCTACGTTGCTTCAAATGAAAGTTCTTTTCTTTTAGTCTGGTATGGTGATCCTTTTTATATAATGTCCTCTAATGTACCTTGACACTCTACCCTCATAATTTAAGTCTTCCATCCCTCTAACCAGTTTAGTTGCACGTCTCTGCACTCTCTCCAGCTCATTTATGTCCCTCTTAAGGACTGGAGTCCAAAACTGCACTGCATACTCCAGACGAGGCCTTACCAGGGACCTATGAAGAGGCATAATTATGTTTTCATCCCTTGAGTTAATGCCATTTTTTATGCAAGACAGAACTTTATTTGCTTTAGTAGCCACAGAATGACACTGCCCAGAATTAGACAACTTGTTATCTACAAAAAAAACCAAGATCCTTCTCATTTAAGGAAACTCCCAACACACTGCCATTTAGTGTATAACTTGCATTTATATTATTTTTGCTAAAGTGCATAACCTGCATTTATCAACATTGAACCTCATTTTCCAGTTTGCTGCCCAAATTTAGACAGATCACTCGAAGTTGCAGCATCCTGCATGGAACCTATAGTTCTGCACAATTTAGTATCATCTGCAAAAATAGAAACAGCACTGGTCCAATTAGAAAATGTTCCAGTTACCACCACTCTTTTAGCCAGTTCTCTATCCAGGAAAAAAAACCGTACTATGTTCCAGGCCAACATTGCTTAATGAGGATCCTGTCATGGCCGCTGTTTTCCACATTTAAAAGTTTTGCCTTCCTACAGTAAAAACTGATGACCTTGGGTGTCCTATTTTTGGCCTCAAAGCAGTATATTTTAGACCTTCTACAGGGACTACAGATGATCACATACAAATCACTTAAGCACAAGAACATTCCCCCAGTCATGTCTGGATGAGACAAGAGTGCATGGCACTTCTACCGAGTAGAGGTTAAGTATCCGTTCGCTCAGCATGGGCTCTCTCTGAAATGTACATTGGGTCATGTCACCTGGCATCACACTGTGTAGTTATTTCCCATGGAGAAGAGAGTGCACCTGAACAATAGCAGAGTGACAGGCTGACGTATAGTGTGCTACTACTGCTGCAAGTGTGTGTACCTCTCTCCCCTGGAATTATTTTAAAGGCACTCTTAGCAATAAAAAAAACTCAGTAAAAGCACTCCTTATATGAGCCGGGAAACTGAATCAGCACTGACAGCATTGTATCCCGACTCCGAGATGGAAAAGAAGAGATCCTTTCTGAGATACAAAGCAACAGTTGGTTTGTAAATAAGACAAGTGCATGCCATGTGAATAGCTGATGTTAGATTGACAGGCAGATAGTGAATAGAAATATATAGGCAACTGGAGAGATGGAGAGTGCTCTGTTTATTTTTATAATGCAAAAAATTCCATGGTTTTGGCTGGCCTGCCACTATCACTGTGCATTAGTTATAAATAAGGTGCTTTTTTGTTGGGTGTTTTGGGTGGCTTTCTGGTCTTTCTTAAATTAAAAGAACTGGCAGCCGTAGCTTGGTGCCAGGTTGGGCCATGTGTTTTGGCTGCTGTACGGTTCATGGCAGTACTTTTGTCTCTCATGTTGGTCAAATTGAATGTCACGCCTTTAGTCCTACTGTTGTAACCCAACAACCCAAAATCTCTGGAGAGAGTATGAACTGATGCTCCATTGGACTGGACTCAGCAATGTAATTGCCCATGGCAAACTATCTACGTACATTACATATATTCCTGTATTAAATACATGTTCTGCCTCCTTCTTGCAACCAGTGTCCTGTATTGTTATAGAAAGAAGGGTTGAAGGAGAAATCATAGCTATGTAGATAGATATACAGGAATGGGATCTGTTATCCGGAAACCAATTATCCAGAATGCTCCAAATCATGGGAAGGCCATCTCTCACTGACTCCAATATAAACAAACAATTCATATTCTTAATAATTTTTTCCAACTAAGATATAATTCATCCTTATTGGAAGCAAAATAATCCCAATGGTTTATTTGATGTTTAAATGTTTTTTTTTAGTAGACTTGAGGTAATCCAAATTATGGAAAGATCCCTTATCCGGAATACCCAAGGTCCTAAACATTCTGATTAACAGGTCTCATACCTGTACATACTAAAGACTAATCAGATTAAGTGGGTTTCCCAGTAACCGATTCAACTGCTAACTAATATGTAGGATCGGACTCTAACATATTCTTATCTGAATATGGTCAAATTCAGCCAGGTGGCTGTTGTGGGTGTTGGGACTTGTAGTTCATCCACATTTCAAGCCCCACAAGTTCTCACAAGGTACATACAGTATTATCTTGCATTTCCTACATTATGCTCTATTCCTATATGTCACACTCTGATATGACACCAAATATTATAAAGTTGCCAGACATAGAGAGAAAAAGATCCTATCGCCGAAGACATGAATAGAGGCCCATTATAAAATGAATAAGGCATGAGGCTCGCATGATGAACTGCAGCTTCACACTATGCTTGACTATAGATTGAAGATTGCATTTGTACAGGATAGACACACAGCCCATTGAGCAGCAGAATAATAAGAGATCTTAATGACAATCAGGCTGGATCAACAGAGAACAAGATGCTCTGCTGCGCTGCGACACATCTCCTGAACTCTGGAGGGCCCTTAGTTGTCTGCCAGCAGCTGGGGCTGCTCTACACCACTTCACATAGCAGAACCAGCATTTGTTTTCGTTCTCCCGACATATATATTAGTAACGTCAGAAGTATGACTTGATAAACTTCACTCCGTTGCTCCATGCTCCATTCAGTAACCCTTCCACTGTAGTACGTAGGGGGGCGATGCACTGGAGTCCAGTATCAGGCTGTACATTGCAACCAGTCAATACATTATTGACGTGCAGGAGGGTTCAGAACAGGTCTCTTCCCCACTGTGTACTGAGAGGTCACACTGATTGCGTAGTCGTCTTGGCCTTTCATGCGCTCATTCGATTTTTTTTTTCTGTTGTTGTTACTTAATATACCTGTACCCTGGGGAAATTATACCAGGAACACCAACATGCCTGTTTTCCTTTAAAGTAGGTTTAATAATATGCGTTTTGCATTTTACTTCCCCTTGTTCAACACCTAGTCATTTGTTGTGCTGTTTCCAGCACGGAGCAGTTAATTAATTGGAATGGTGGGGAGTGGAATTTGGATGGAGACCAGACTGTCAGTAGGAAATGTACTATGACAAGCAAGGGCCCAGCCTGAAGAGCTTTCAGTGCCAGCCTCGTAGGCAATCTGACCTTCACACATCCATTCTCAGACTTGTTTTCCATATTCCTTAGAAATGTCCGTCTGCAGACTGCAGAGAAGGACCCACCTCCATGTTCAGTGAATAATTAAAGGAAAAGTATCATTTAAATGCTGTATGTGCTGTTTCCCTTGTAACAGTCGTTCCTAAATATTTATTTGGAAGGTTCATGCCGTGAAGAAATCCATGTGGTGATTTTAATGGTTGAATCTCGTGCCCCAGAGGCTTAACATTTTGTTGCTTTGTGTCACTTTAGTCTTCTTATATGGAGAGTCAAGAAGAGCATCAGGGAGGAAAAGGGTAGCTCATACTTAATATGTGCATTATAATCTGTTGCATTTATGAAAACCCAATAAAAATTGTTGTAATGAAAAGGGTAGCATTGGTTTTCTTGCCAGACCAATGAATCAGTCCAGTAGGCTGACCTGCTGAACTGGATATGGCAGAGAGGTTTGGCCTCTAAGTCATTTAAAACTATATAGTTCAGCTATTCTCTGAACAAAATGGAAGAAGCCTGGAATCAATATCAGTACTCATCAATTCAAGTCATCATCAGCTGTGCCCCCCATACAGACACAAATCATGAAAAAAATCATATTAGTGGCATAGGAAAGTCATCCACAGCAGTTACTATATCTCTAGCACAGATGGTACATAGACTAAATCATACCATTGTATTGCCAATGCTGTAGTTAGTAAGTGGTATGCCTTGCTACGTGTCGCTGGTCATGTGATTGCTTATGATAATGTATTTATGGCCTATAGACTGGGAAATCCCATTGTACTGCCTGTGCGTTTGAGAGTAAGGAATAACTCAGTTGGCTCCGAACACTAAGCTGTGAGCCATGGTTCAACCTTTAATGCTTGAGCAAACTGTTTAGTAAAAGGTTACTGTCTAGACTTTTTGCCGTGGTGCTTTTGGCGCATGTATTTCAAAACTGTATATGAAATAATATGTATTGTTTTTTTTTTTTATAAATTATGCTTAGAATATGTCATAAATCAATATTAAAATATACTCAGTGCTACAGTTAGAATCCCTGCACAATGGCTTATCTAAAGGCCAACTTAGTTACAATTTGGGTATGAACCCCCCCCCTCTGCTTTCATTACACTCTCTCTCACTCTCTACACTCACTCTCTAGTCTTCTTATATGGAGGGTCAAGAAGAGCATCAGGGAGGAAAAGGGTAGCTCATACTTAATATGTGCATTATAATCTGTTGTATTTATGAAAACTCAATAAAAATTTTTGTAATGAAAAGGGTAGCATTGGTTTTCTTATCCCAGTCACTTCTGGTTTCATATAATGTACAGTATGTGTTATTGTGCTTTAGTTCTTTTATATTGAGATATTTTTGCTTCTTTCATGGGAGGGACACCTTTTTCCTCTTTGGAATTTCAGCACGCTATTTATGCCTGTGATGGGACTTGTCATGCTTGCACCAGGTATGCAAAAATATATTAATAGCCATTTTTTTTTATCTTGGAATGGAAATCATTCAGAGAGTTGACCACTCATCAGTTTGTCTGGCTTGTTGCTCACTTGTACATTCTAGTAACAAATAGGTTAAAAGCCTCCTAGACAAGCCGAGCTCTCAGCACATCACTAATAACCCATCTCCATTGGAAGTGTTACATGGGTGAGCGATCAGCTGAAATGTCTTGCAAAGAATGAGCAATATTTTATTTGCATGTGAACTTACCCATGACCACCAGGCTTCATTCATCTTCCAAGAGGCCTCTGTGTGTTTGTAATTGATAACACCGAGCGAATGGGAAACTGAAAGCGCAGACATAATAGTATTACATGAAAATAAAAACAATTAGAGGCGTGAAGCTAATCTAAATATAATTGAAAACACACGCTGGGCTGAGAATCTGTCGGATGCCGCTCTTGTTGCTAGACCCTCACATCCTTTTTATTTGAGTGACAAGGAGATGGTTTTAACTATCCTGGGTAATTGCTTAATATTGCAGCATGTTTGACTTCGACATCTTTACAGATAATAAACCTGGCACTGTCAGGAATTCACAGTCTCTCCCAAGGCGGCTGCTTGGGTGATAGAATAGACCATGTAGCACTTCATCTGGAGAATTGAGGACCAGATCTCAAGGAAATTGTACAGGTGTGGAACCAGTTATCCAGAATGCTTGGGAACTAGGGTTTTCTGGATAACGGATCTACTAGAAAATCATGTAAAAATTATTTGAACCCAATAGGCTGGGTTTGCTTCCAATAAGGAGTTATTATATCTTAGTTGGGATCAATTACAAAATACAGTTTTATTATTACGGAGAAAAAGGAAATTGTTTTTAACATTTTGGAAAAAAGTGGAGTTTGTGGGACACTGCCTTCCCGAAATTCATAGCTTTATGTATAATGGGTTTCTATATTATGGATCCAGGGTCGGACTGGACGATTGGGCCCCACCGGGTTCCAAACCACCGGGGCCCTTGTGGCGCACGTGTTGCGCATGTACGAACGCTTGCACGAATGCGTTGGCACAGGACGACAACGAATATGATTGAATGCCGGCACGCATGCGTGGGCGCCGCCGCACCGGCCTGCATTTTGTTTTGTTTTTTTATGGGGCCAGCCAAACGGGGAGTTGGTCTGGGCCTGGGCCCACCGGCTTTTTTCCCGGTGTCCCGCCGGCCCAGTCCGAACCTGTATTCACAACAGATATTTGATTGTCCAACATTCCCATTACAACAGGCTTCATAAATGAATGAATCTTTAATGAGCCTGGGCTCTGTGACACTCACAACTACGGCTCCCTGCATTCCAAATCTTTGGGTACTCTGCTGCATTTGTAGTTTAGGAATAGCTGGAGTCCTGCAATCTGAAATTCACAATTCTGCATATTGTAAATATGCCACATTTGTACTGATTGTATATAGCCAGAAACATCAAAACCTCAAAAACCCTGGAATGTGCAGCAACAAGTAAGCATTATGAAATAGATAATCATCATAATTATAACTATAGCTATTTCAGCATTGTGGTCCCATGGTACCTCCTCTCTCTTATTTCTATACTGTGTAATTGTCCCCATATTATTTTAAGAAATGAATATATTTTAGATCAATGACATAAAACCTTTACATTGGGTCCTACACTGTGTGCAGTCGGTAAGGGTTAAAATAACTTTGTAAAAAACTTGAACACAAAGAGGCATGATTGCCAAACGACTTCTTGTTCATTAGCCACTTAGAACACAAGATTTATTTGAAATTGTTTGGGGGTTGGATTTGTTCTCAGTTGGAGTGCGTTGTGATTCCATTCTAACTGCCATTGCCAATGTATACAGATATGTAGGAGTCAGTATTGCAGTCAGAATAAGCATGTAAAGGGAATTCATGATTAAAGGGATAGGTTACCTTTAAGTAATCTTTAGGGAATGGCTTATTCATAATTGGTCATATAATTTTTTTTGAATTATATGCCTTTCAATTCTGGTCCTTTCCATCTTAAATTTTAGCATGTTACCTGGCTCACCAGGTTGTTATAATTCTTCCAAATAATCAAACCACCGACTGGTTGCTGGGGTAAATGGTATTCTAGCAAACAGATTTTCTAAAACAGCATAAAAAGCGAACTCTAACTTTGCCTGCATCCCTATTTTGCCAAGGAAAAAGCATCAACTGTCTTGCAAATAGAATTCTAGATGCTTGTTGATTAATAACGAGTCCAAATACTAAATTATTATATTTCTGCCTTAGAATATAGTTGAGGGCAGTTCTCCATATGCATTTTACCTCAGTTCTGCCAGGCATATAAAAAAAATAGATCATAGCCTGTAGTAAAATGCTATATATTGCCAGATCTTGTAATCAGCTGTTGTGTAGCCTTTCATGTCTGTTCCTGCAATGCATCCAAGGGCTGCTATGTTATATAGTGCTTTCTAGTTGGTGCCAATGCCCCAGGTATTCCACTTGAAACAATCACACATGCTTATCTCCAACATATGAAGCAGGGATTGCTCATTGGGACTCAGATGCAGTTCTTTGCAAGACTGCGCAAAAAGCAGCAGGTAGAGCACAAATGCAAAAGGTCACTAATCAGCGGTCTATATGCAAATGCCCCAAACCCGTTGCTTAGGAAAAGAAATCCATGCATCATTAAAGGCTCCTACACTGGACTTGGAATCATACAAGAGCAGGAATAAAAGCAGAATGTCATCAGGGAAACAGGACCATGCCTGACGCGTTTTGTACTTACAAGTACTGTACATGATTAAATATATATAGCCTTTATTTTTTACCCTGATATGAAATACAGACTTCTGCTTTGATTCCTGCTTTGGCATGATTCTGAGTCTGGTGTGAGAGCCTTTTATGATTGACGAACCATTTTCTTTAACATTGGATGTCTCATACTCCAATGTCCCTCCATATTTGGATACCACCTTGTTTATGGTTGTGTGTGATCTCTGCAAGTATGATCACTCCCACAGAATATTTTAAAAGCTGGTAATGTCAATGGTCATACATAAGCTATGGACAAGGATTCATAGCCTTAAACCAGTGCCTAATAATAATAGATATCGAACATTGTACCCAAATTGAGTATTATTAGTCAACAATGTGTTCCATGTCTATATAGAGGCCCAAGGTTGAAGACCAACTGTTTTTATACAGCTCAAGGAACAATAAGGGGTCAGTTATTTTTATGTAGTACAGGTATGGGGTCTGTCCGGAATGTCTGGGACATAAGGTTTTCTGCATAAAGGATCTTTCCATAATTTGGATCTTCATACCTTAAATCTACTAGAAAATCCTGTAAACATTAAATAATGTCAATGGCCATACATAAGCTATGGGACAAGGATTCATAGCCTTAAACCAGTGCCTAATAATAATAGATATCGAACATTGTACCCAAATTGAGTATTATTAGTCAACAATGTGTTCCATGTCAATATAGAGGCCCAAGGTTGAAGAGCAACTGTTTTTATACAGCTCAAGGAACAATAAGGGTCAGTTATTTTTATGTATAGGGTTTTCTGCATAACGGATCTTTCCATAATTTGGATCTTCATACCTTAAATCTACTAGAAAATCCTGTAAACATTAAATAATGTCAATGGCCATACATAAGCTATGGGACAAGGATGCATAGCCTTAAACCAGTGCCTAATAATAATAGATATCGAACATTGTACCCCAATTGAGTATTATTAGTCACCAATGTGTTCCATGTCTATATAGAGGCCCAAGGTTGAAGACCAACTGTTTTTATACAGCTCAAGGAACAATAAGGGGTCAGTTATTTTTATGTAGTACAAGTATGGGGTCTGTCCGGAATGTCTGGGACATAGGGTTTTCTGCATAACGGATCTTTCCATAATTTGGATCTTTCATACCTTAAATCTACTAGAAAACCCTGTAAACATTAAATAAACCCAATAGGCTGCTTTTGCTTCCAATAATAATAATAATGATAATTAATTATATTTTCGTTGGGACCAAGTACAAGGTACTTTTATTATTACAGAGAAAAAGGAAATAATTGTAAACATTTGGATAGAATGGAATCTATGGGAGATGGCCTTTCCATAATTCAGAGCTTTCTGATAACAGGTTTCCTGATCACCGATTACATACCTTTATACTGTATTCAGGTTTCAGTGAGTCACATGACTAACAGTGGCATCACTAAACACTGATATATTTCACATTATACTCATGGCTCTTGTGTATTATATAGTGAATAAAGTACCCCCTCTTGTAAAATATAAGGATATTAAAAGTTACCGAGGAGTTTCATGACCATATAAAAACACGAGGCCAAAGGCCCATATTTTGCAACTGAGGGTACTTTATTTATTATAATACACACGTTTCAGTGAGTCATGTGACAGAAATGACATCAGAACTCACGGTTTATAACTGATGACATCAGAACTCACTGTTTATAAGGATATAATTTACAAGATATTCATGGCTTTTGTGTATTATATACTAATATTTATCCCAAGGGCAGTGTCACAAAGCGGCTTCCCGTCTGTTTGTGTTATATTATATTTTTGACACCTGAATTAGTTCTGTCATAAAACATGGCTGTAACATAATGGAGAACTCTATGAAATGTCTGATAGATAACACATTTCATGTCATTTGAGCAATGTGACAGGGCAGGCTTTAATTTAAATGAAAACACAATGATCATTTTACCATGAATGAGACTCATTTCATTAGGTTATTTTGTTGTTGTTGCTAATATGTAAAATATTACATAAACATGTGTTAGACATGGAGATTGATGGCTTCACACAAATAGGTTTAATTGGTTCCATTGAGGGGGGGAAACCCTACTGCAGCCAACTAGTACTTGTAGCTGTAACCCACCATGTGTATCAGTATCAGACAATGTACATTGTGGCTAGAAATAGACAGTGCACAGACGGTACATACAGGGTCGGATTGGGGGGCCTGGGGCTGATGTCTCGGGCCCCCTCCAACCCCATGCCATACCACAAAGCAAAAAAGAGTGTAGAGGATGCATACACTGTTTGAATGAGAGGTGCCAATCCAACAGGAGACTGCCCATTAAGACTCCATTGTATGCATCAGCCAAAACAAAAAGTTTAGATCACTCAGTAAAAAATAAACATTTTATCAAGTCAAAAATTTACATAATCAAAGTATTTGCCCAACGCGTTTCGACTGAGTAATGGTCTTCGTCAGGGGCACAAAGCAAAATAAAAATAAAAAGGCAGAAGGAACCTACTTTAAAGAATAGTTTTATACCTTGTAAAATTCTTGGCGCGAAAGTCTCAAAACTCCGATCTGGAACACAAATGCGTTCCAGAGTAGCGTCACTTACTTTCTGGGGCAGAAATATGTGAACTAAAGATTAGAGTAGAGTGAAAAAGCCTTCCAACACAATGGTGACTGTTAAAACCCTGCAAATATTCACATACCACAAAGGCCACTCTGGGGCCCTGCCGCACATGCGCACGCCCCCAACCCCACCCCTGTGCAAGCTCATACCTTTCAACTTTTTCATTTAGGTTGAAGGTAGCAGTAACAGGGAGTGGGTCTGGGCCAGAGGGGCCCACTGGGGTTTTTACCAGTGTCCCGCTGGCCCAGTCTAACCCTGGGTACAAATAACCTTATGTATGGATTCTGGGTTTCATTTGGAGGGGTTGAACTTGATGAACTATGATCTTTTTTCCACCCAATTTAGCTATGTAATTGTGTGACTTCTTTCAAAAGATAAAAAGTTATTGAAAGATATCAAAAAGCGCAGAAACATATTTCGCGCTGCACAAGCTCTTTTTCAAGGGCATTTTTCTTGTATCCTCATATTTTACTTTAGGGGGACTTTTTATTTTTTTTAATGCACAATTTATGTAGGGCTATTGTGTATTGCAATGTGACTGCATATTTGCCTTTATCGGTGTCAGTTGGTTCTGCTTAATATTTTCCTCTATTCTCCATTGATAAAACGCCTAACTAAAGAGGCAATAAAGCTTGTACAGTATGTTCATGGGGTGTATTGCAACGTCATGTTACCTTGTAGGCTCCTTCCAAATTGTGATATATATCCAGCTGGTTTATGTGTGAGAAGTGTTAAATTTTACACTTTTCCCAATCAGTTCCAATGGTCGTAATCTTCTAAGAGCACTTGTGCTGTATAGATTTGCCATTCTCAGAGGTCTTTCTCTCTGCACATTTTTTGGTTTTCTTTGTAGCCGTGATTGAAAAGCTCCGTATTCATTCAGCACTGAAGCAGAAACATAGCGGCACACTTGCCTCGTATTGTAACTCCCTGCACTTACTAAGTAGGGCACGCCACTTGATGCGCTGCACTATATACACTAACGGCTTCCTGTAGAATGGAGTAGGCACAGCTACACACAACATGCTGGCGAATATAAATGACTTACTCAGTGCAACCTTCCCTTCTTAGAACTACACAGCAGCTTTTGGGCTTGCTGGAATTTCTTCTTTCTTTCATGACCCAAACACATTGCAGAGGCACGTTTCCCCCAATGTATAATAGCAAGTATTTGCTGTTATATAATACAAGGATATTAGAAGTCACAGAGGAGTTCCATGACGTCAAAGACTTTCATACACCTTTTGGAGTTCCAAGATGTCTTCTGATATCAGTATATATTTTACCATTTTTTATTGAGGACTAAAATTGTAAGAACTGGTGGCACAAGGGTCACTACTTGGAAATAATTGGACATAAAGCTCCATGCTCTTATATTTCCTTTTCTTTACTGACCTTCATTCCGATGAGCAGCCAACAGCCTATGGGACATTGATTGGCACATACTTGTGGCTTGTCTTGTTGTCTCGCCCCCTACAAAAATACACATATACCTCCTGGCACTCATGTGAGCCTCCCAAAGAGATGTTATCCTGAAATATCTTATGATTCACAACCAACCCTTTTATTTGTCTTTCCTATATAAAATAATCACTCTGTTCCTGCCACAGAAGTGGCAGATATTTACGCAGCTCTTTGTGTTTCCTCTCCATAAGTGACTGCATATAAGTCTCCATGCCCAAACTTATTAAGAGCCTTTGTGTTCCCTAGAGACAGATTTATATCCCTTCTACAGCAAACCTATTTTCCCCCATGAACTCAAGGATTTAGGGATCAAGCACAATGGGCTCACACACCTCTCTCTGTTTATCTGTGCAGAAATGAATTGGCTCCTTCTTCAGGATTTATTAGTTGAGATGTCAAGGAACAAGACTTAACTGAGGTCTCTATCCCTGTCTTTATGTGTAATGGGTTGTTCATCTTGATAAAGTGGCCATGGATGGTTGGCAGCAGAAATAATTCAGTGAGCTTTTAAAACAGATGTTAACTGTTCCATTCCCAGTTTAAAGTGCTGTGCACAGAGGCACGATGGATATGTCCAAAGTGTAGCCCAAGTTGCCTCAAAGATAAAGCACCAGAATATCCCTGCTGTCATCCACCGGTGGCCTTGCACACGGCTATCACAGCTGAAAACTCATATAAAAGGAGCAAATGAGGGTGCACAATGCAGCGAAGATGAAAAAGAAGGGCATATGTGCATAGCAGCCTTTGAGCTTTATACAATAATTGGTTGTATGAGATGCTCTCCCTTTGATGTGCTGTACAGTAGGCAGATCTCTGCTGCTCTATACGGCAAGCCCTCCTGTGTACAGCAATTAATGCTGGATGTCATGACAGGTGCAGCGTGGAGTCTGTACCCCTCCCCTCTGAGCGAAACCCCATACCTCCTGCCCAATGATACACACAACACTGGTTTGGAAAGAGATGGCCACAGTTGTTTATTTAACAAAATAATACCATACTTAACATGTATAACATATTTAACTTAACAAGCAGTTTGTATAACAAACCATTTTACCCCACCTTTATATCATCCCCCCCCCGGGACAAAAAGGGGGGGGTGTGGGTGCTGAGCCTCAACTGGTAAGCTTGGTTCCTCCTCCATTTTCCCGGGCCCTAAACCAGGCTACATCCCATGAGGACCCAGGCCTACCAGGCTACATACCATCGCTGCAAAATACCCCATTTTAACTCCCCCTGGGGGTCCTTGTAAAGGTACCCTCCGCCAACTGCGACAGTAACAGCCATGCTACAGGGAGGGGGGGCGGGATGCTGCGTCCTGCTGCTTCCACGTCCCGGCGCCGACTGGTGAGTATCCTTTATGCTCTGCCTCCTCTGCCGAACCCGGGAACCAATTGGCCAATCCCAGCGCACCAAAGCAAAAAGGGGGGCAGGGAGTGGCCCTCTCCTTAACCCTGTCAGGCCCTGCTTCCCTAACTGGCTCATTGGGTCCCAAGAGGGGGAGCCACAGGTGGGAGCAACACGGACTAGTACTGGACCTTACACTGCATTTCCAGGCCACGTAGAAACAAGCAGAATATAATTGTTTGTTAATAATCAGTAAATGTGATTTTTGGCAACAAAAAAAAAGGTGTCACGGTTTCTAATTTTTATTTCAAAGTGATTGTGCTGTATTCAGTAGCATTTACATTCATTTTCCTTTCTCAGTGCCTGGCAAAGCAATGCCAGCTTACTTACTTAAGCAACATGCTTACTGGCTTAAATCATTTTGGAATGTCACAAAATTGTAAATATTTTATGAAACCTTAGATATTAAGGTATTAAGACACCATACACAAACGCTAGATTTGTTTCAAAGCAAAGTTTTGACTTAAGATAGCCCTGGGCAAATCAGCGCCTGGGCCGTAAATACTACCCATGGCAACCAATCATGTTTTTGCCTTTAGTGTTCTACCTGCAGCTGGTGGTTAAACGCTAATCATTGATTGGCTGCTATGGATTACTGAATAAATTACAAGCCTGTTTACCAGCACCTTGGGGGCAAATCTTTTCCTTATCGAGTACAGGTTATCCAGAAAGCTCCGGATTATGGAAAGGCTGTCTCCCATTTTAATCAAATAATCCAGATTTTTAAAAAATCATTTCCTTTTTCTCAGAAATAATAAAACAGTACCTTGTATTTGTTCCAAATGGCATAATTAACTCATATTTTGTTTATTTTAAAGTTTACTAGATTTTCTAGAAGGTATGAAGATCCAAATTACAGAAAGAGCCGTTATTTGGAAAACTCCAGGTCCTGAGCATTCAAGATAACATTCTATGTGCAGTGTAGAACATCCCAATGGCACAAAATAAATTCAGCATTTTTTCCCATTCCTTCTGAAATACTCTATATTGTTGCTTCTTTCTCTTGCACCAGATTTTTCAACCCCCCCTCCCAGTACTTTTATAAACACTTTTTCATTAACTCCGGTGTTCTAACTTTATTGAGCGTTCTCCTTACATCTTGTTGATAGCAGCCCCTGCACTGAAGCACACATTCTTATCACTGCATATATTATTAGGGTCAGTGAACACACTGAGGAGCTGACACTTTGACAGGCCCAGACAGATGCTGTGGAAGGACATATGCATGTACCTTTACCTCCCCAGGGATCTGCAGGCTGCCTTTCAATATATAGTGTGACAATGGATTAGCCTTAAAGGAAACAGTTTTTATTGTCTGCAGGGACTCATTGGGAAGCCCTTTGTGATTAAAATGAGCATCTTCTTTCCTGTAAATCCTGCTTCCACTTAAGTGTGTGTCTTTACAGCTCAGCATATGCACCTAGCACATTAGAGCAGTGGTTCCCAAACCGTGAAGCTGTTTTTCTTATGGGGGGCTTGAGCCATGGCAGCGGAGATGAGTTTGAAGGCCAGTATGGGCGAGACTTGGGTAGCATGCATATTTGTTCTCCTAGATACACCTGGAAGCCCAGATTGAAGGTCAGTAAAGGCAACATTTGGGGTGAAAACATATTTCCTGTCCTAGGTAACAGAACCTCAGGGGAGGCTTCAACTGAATAAAAAAAACACTGCTTTAGGGAGATAATCAGGTTACAGTTATTGGACTATTATTCAGAATGCTGGGGATCTGGGGTATCCTAGATAATGGATCATTCCATAATTTGGATCTTTATCCCTTAAAGGACATGTCAACCCCAAAAATATTTTTTGCCTAATAAAAGAAAACACAATTCTAAACAACTTTGCAATATACATTTGTTTCTATGGTTTTTAAGTTATTTGTATATGTATTTGATTGAAAGTAGTGTTTGTCCCTTTCTATTCTCAGTACTGGTGGCTCTGGCTTTTAAAGCAGTGTAAGATAAGACAACTGATTAACAGACCTGTCTTGCTGGACAAGACTGGCTCTTGCAACATTGTTTAAAATGGAACCACCAGGAATTGAGCAAATGCTGCTTTCAATAGCAATTACATTTACAAATAACTTAAAACCCCAACAATAATTAATAAACTAATATTGGAAAGTTGCTTATAATTGTGTTTTCTTTTATTACGCAAAAAATAATTGTTTGGGTTCACATATCCTTTAAGTCTGCTAGAAAATCATGTCAAATAAACCCAATAGGCTGGTTTTGCTTCCAATAAGGATTTATTATATCTTAGTTGGGATCAAGTACAGGCTACTGTTTTATTATTACAGAGAAAAAGGAAATCATTTTTAAAAATTTGGTTTATTTGGATAAAATGGAGTCTGTGGGAGACGACCTTTCCGAAATTTGAAGTGGGTTTCCAGATAATGGATCCCATATCATATGAGAAATACTGTATAACTTATGGGGCTTATTCATGTTTGAAAAATTACAGGTGGAGAATCCTCATAGCAACTAATAAGATGCTTGTTTTTAAATAAGTGAACTCCTTTTTTTTCACCAAGAAAGACAGCATGACTTGATCCAGAAAGCCTTAAAAAAACATTCAAATATGGTCCTGGGCAATGTTGATCAGTCCAACCCTCTAAGGAAACAGAAACATAACAAAAAAAATACTGAAAGTAGAATGAAACTGGCTTGAATTAACCAGATAAGGGATTTATTTATATTTGCACATGTCCAGATCTCAAATTGGAAGTCAGCATTTTATTGGCTAATCGGCAGGTGGACTGGACCATTGAGAACGTGAAAACGCATTAGTGAGGCATAGAGCCAGTAGCTTCATGGATATTAAAAAAATTTGCCGAGTCTCTGATTTATAACTTGGTAAAATCAGGCATACATTACTTACTATTTAAATGGAATAAGGTTACATCCACCTTTTTGAAAGTACCATAAAAGTAAATTCCTTTATTAAATGATTTGCCCTATTGTTACCCACAATGTAACAGTCTTCCTGTGGGACTCCACCCAGCAGCCTTAGGTAGACAATTTCATGCCAGGTTTTTTTTTGGAGGCAAATTTATCACTGGAGAAAAAAGCACTGTGTAGCAGGAACTATTCAAATAGCCATTTATTATCTAAACTATATATACTGTAGTTAATGTATAAGGAGACACAATATAATGTGAAAAACGTATTAGCTGTTATCATTTTCAGGAGAGGGCACATTTTGAGTTCACGGATATGAGTAGGTTATGGGCATAAATAACAGAGTATTTACTGTATAAGTGTCTGTTTAAAGTCATATACAATGTGGTCTTACATTTTCATGCAGGTCTCTGGAATTTGATGTGACATTTCAGGCAAATCCAACCTGCGCTTCTTTAAGCCTTAGTGTGATCTGCATCTCCCAGCATTCCCCGTGTCTCAACTGTCACTTGGTGCTTTTAAAGGAGAATTCAACCCTAAAGTTAAAAAAACCCTACCCTACATAGACCCCCTCCCTCCTCCTCCCAGCCTGTTACCCTGGGCAAATGGCCCTAACTTTTTACTTACCCCTCAGTGCAGATTCAGGCATCAGAGTTCACGGGCGCCATCTTCAGATGCTTTTTTAATCTTCGTGAGTTTCCACCTATGGGGTAAATTTATCAAAGTGTGAAGTTCCGCCACTAGAGTGAAATTCCGCAGCTCTCCATTCATTTCTATGGGATTTTGAAAGGCGTATTTATCAATGGGTGAAAGTGAAATTTCACCCTTTGATAAATACGCCTTTAAAAACCCAATAGAAATGAATTGGAAGTGGCGGAATTTCACTCTAGTGGCGGAACTTCACTATTAACTTCACTCTTTGATAAATATACCCCAATGTGTAATTGTTGCAAAACAGAAAATTGCTCCAACTGCGTATGCGCCGCCATGCCGGTCTCATTCTGAAGATTTCCAAAGAGAAGAAGATGGCGCCCATGAACTTCGATGCCTGAGTTTTTTTTAACTTTAGGGTTGAATTCTCCTTTAAGGAACATGGAAAACCCACGTTGCACATTTTTGCTTTATGTCCTTATGCCTGTTAGCTGGGGATGGTTATTGCTGCACTACATCAGTGGTGATTTAACACAAATTTTTACAAAGATTTATTAAAAATTCTCTTTAGGGAGATTAATCACCCAGCTACAAATTGCTTCTTCTTCGGGGGACTAATTTCCCCCAACTGCCTTCCCCACGTCTAGAATCTAAATCGTTGATGGCTTGGCATTCGGAGTGCAAAGTTTTCAGCTATAGCCCAAAGTTACCTCACAAGGAAACTTCGGGCGACTTTGGAAAGCCGAATCGATCCGACTGCCATCCCGCCAGCGATTTATATTTTAGCCGGCTGGAAGGCAGTTTGGGGAGATTAGTTGCCCCGAAGAAGGATCGATTTGTCGCTGGGCGACTAATCTCCCAAAATAGCAGCGTGTGCCCTGGCCCTTAGAGTTTTTTCTACTTCAATTAAACTCACAATTTTGAAAAAACTCAAATGTTTTGCTTATTTATTAAAAAATCCAAATAGGAATAACTGGATCGAATACAATAGTAGAAAAAAAAAAAAAGAATACCCGTTATCCAGAAATCTCTGAATTACGGAATGCCCATCTCCCATAGACTCCATTTTATCCAAATAATCCAAATTTTTTTAAATGATTTCATTTTTCTCTGTAATAATAAAACAGTACCTTGTACTTCATCCAAACTAAGATATAATTAAAACCAGCCTTACTGGGTATTTTTAATATTGCCATGATTTTCTAGTAGATTTAAGAGATGAAGATCCAAATTATGGAAAAATCCATTATACTGAAAACCCCAGGTCCCGAGCATTCTGGATAACAGGTCCCATACCTGACCCTCCAATTTGTGAGTTTATCAGCTCAAAAAACTCACATTTGTGAGTTTACAAGCTCAGAAAAACTCAAGAATCTCAAATTAGAATTATGGCTTTTATTGTGCATAGGAGAACTCCCATTGACTTCTTCATGAACTCGTAAGTTTTTTCATGCCGAAGTTTTACATTCAAGTTTTTATGCTTAATAAATACCAAACATTCAATTTTTTGAAAATATAACTTAAATTTGTGAGTTTTTGTGAAAAAAAAATGTAATTGTAAAAATTTTAATTTGAATCAGGTACAGAGGATGGTTGTTAATGGTACATTCTCTACTTGGAGTAAGGTTCTTAGTGGGGTCCCTCAGGGCTCAGTATTGGGTCCACTTTTATTTAACTTGTTCATTAATGACTTAGGGGAGGGTGTTGTAAGTAATGTATCAGTGTTTGCAGATGACACAAAATTATCCAGCCCAATTAATTCCATCCAGGATGTGGGATCCTTGCAACATGATCTTGACAAACTGGCAATCTGGGCAGCTAAGTGGCAAATGAGATTCAATGTTGATAAATGTAAAGTCATGCACCTGGGATGTAAAAATATCCAAGCCACTTATACCCTTAATGGGACTGCACTCAGGGCTGATCCTATCAAATGTGGGGCCCAATTGGGACCATATTGGCGGGGCCCCTAGACAAAGTGTTGCTGACTACTGACACAGCAAGTATTTAGGAAAATAAGGGCATACAGGCACAAAATAGAAAGGAAAGGGGCAGACAAGGTAAGAGAGTGAGAGGGATGAAATAGGGGCACATAATAGGGGCACACAGGGTAAGAGAGAGAGGGAGGAAATAGGAGAGTGGACTGGGCCAATTAGTTTGGGGCAGGCTGGGCCGATTCAGCTTGGGAGCAGGCTTGGTTGGATTGGGGGCAGGCAGGGTCTATCAAGGTTGGAGGGAAGCTGGGCCTATTAGAGTTGGGGGCAGGCTAGACCTATGGAGTTGGGGGATAGGCTGGCTTATCAGAGTTGAGGGTGGGCTGGACCTATGGATTTGGGGATGGGCTGGACTCTCAAAGTTGGGGGCAGGCCAGGCAGCATCATGTGCTGAGGGAAATATTATCTGTGCTGCCCTGTGGTGCGGGGCCCCCAGAGGTGCGGGGCCCAATTGGGCCCAATTGGTCCAATTGGCCTAAGGCCGGCCCTGACTGCACTAGGCAAATCCATTACGGAAAAGGACCTTGGAGTCCTTGTAGATGATAAACTTGGCTGTAGCAAGCAATGCCAGTCAGCAGCATCAAGGGCAAATAAGGTCTTGAGCTGTATTAAAAGGGGCATAGAGTCAAGGGAGGAGGGGGTCATTCTTCCACTGTATAGAGCACTTGTAAGGCCCCATCTAGAATATGCCGTACATTTTTGGTCTCCATCACTCAAACAGGACATTATTGTATTAGAGAGAGTACAGAGAAGGGCAACTAAGCTGGTAAAAGGTATGGAAAATCTTAGCTATGAGGAAAGACTGGCCAAATTGGGGATGCTCACCTGGAGAAGAGGCGCTTAAGGGGTGATATGATGACTATGTATAAATATATAAGGGGATCATATAATAATCTCTCTAATGCTTTATTTACCAGTAGGTCTTTCCAGCTGACACGTGGTCACCCATTCCGATTAGAAGAAAAGAGGTTCCGCCTAAATATTCGGAAGGGGTTTTTTACAGTGAGAGCTGTGACGATGTGGAATTCTCTCCCTGAATCAGTTGTACAGGCTGATACATTAGATAGCTTTAAGAAGGGGTTGGATAGCTTTTTAGCAAGTGAGGGAATACAGGGTTATGGGAAATAGCTCATAGTCCAAGTTGATCCAGGGACTAGTCCGATTGCCATTTTGGAGTCAGGAAGGAATTTTTCCCCCTCTAAGGCAAATTGGAGAGGCTTCAGATGGTTTTTTTGCCTTCCTCTGGATCAACTGGCAGATAGGTAGTTAATAATAAAAAAAAAAGGTTGAACTCGATGGACATGTGTCTTTTTTCAACCTTACTTACTATGTTACTATGAATGTTGATAAATCACCCCCCTAAATGTAGCTTACTCATTTAGGAATATAAGCTATAAAAAGTTGCTTGGTAACTGAGTATTAATGCAGCATGCATAAGTTGTATTATTATTATCATTATTATTTTCTATTGGTGTAGCACTGTACAGGGATTGATCATTATTCTCATCAGTCCCTGCCCCAGTGGAGCTTGCAATCTTAAGTCCCAGTTGCATTCACACATACTATAGTCTGCCTGTATGTTTTTGGAACTGAAGTACAAAGAGAAAAGCCATACAGACATGGGGAAACATACAGCTCATTGTGGCTGTTATGGGGACTCTGGTTGGAATAAGAATAAGTATCCGTGACTGGGGCTATGGTGGTCTGGGCCAATGGTGGTCTGGGTCCACTGGGAGATCCTCTAGGACGCTGGCTGGACTACAAGAGCCCTGCTTCAAGACGCCTAATCTTATCATTTTTGTTGGAGGCTGCATTCTTCCTTATAACATGAGTAATGCCATAAATGTTAAAGAATATTTCTATACTCCCACAGCTTTGACCTCATGAAGAACAATTATACAAGTAATATTTTTAGGACTATAAACAGTACTGCTATTACTCATGCATCGCAAAGCGTATTAACATAATGCTACCAGAGATTAGCAATATATATTATAGACCATTTAGGCTTGTTTGCCGTAAGCGATTCATGTACGCTAATGAAAATTCTGTAATGTGACATATTCTTTCCCCATTACTATTATTCTAGCACTTAGATTGGAAACAAAAGCAATGGCAAAATGAAGAAGTTTCTCATTTGGAATTTTGCAAAACCCACAGCTCGGCAATCAAGTTTATTATCTTTGAGTGTATCACCTTAGAATCACACAGTGGTCCCAAGGAACTCCGTCATATTTGATGGGTTGCAATTACCTTTATATGAGTAGGAGAGAAAGAGAAGATACTGTAGGAGAGGATACAGCTCAGAGAACTTGGTAATATTTGCATATTACCATCCCCAAGTCTTTATATACTTTGACATCACTCTAAATGAAATAGCACATACACAATATTAGCAACAATCACAACCAACCTTATAATGGTACATTCCTTAGTGGCCTTGGTTTGAGCTGGAAGCAAGAAATGTAACAGCAGGTTTTGAGCTGTGTTGCTTAGATGTTGACCACTCAAGGCTGTATTCAGTGTTTCATATGATGCTCATCATTTTTCCTGATATATATTTAAGGCCATGTGCTGGGAAATTATAACTCCAACAACATTCTTTATATATTCTTTTCCACCCAAGTCTGAGTGGGTCTTCTAGGCCCACCAGAGAACTTGACATGAGGGGCTACTATCACAGCAATTAGATGTTTATAATGATAAATATTATAGAGGTCATATAGGCCTATACTGGAAATAAGAAAGAGTTGATGGAAATTGTCCTGGTCCCACAAGACCAGTCCAACCCTGTTTTTGATGAGCCCTGAGCTTAGCTTCTCAACTGGCCAGAGCCCACTGAGCATGTGCAGTGTCACTGACACTCCTAAAACTGATCCAAGTTGGTCAGCTGCATTGCACAACACTGAAGGCCTGAAACATTACTTTTATAGAAATGCTAAACCTTTAGGCTGGTGCAATAAGTTCAGTTTTTGTGCCCATTTTCATTTTTATGGTTTTGTCCTCCTTAAAGCCCCAGCTTGCCTTTATTCATAACACGGCAGTGGTCTATCAGCAGCAGTGCTACCACCAAAGAGGTACATGTCCATTGGCTTGCTGTCTTATGAGAGTGCATACAAAAGATGGCATTGTAAGGGGTTGTGCATGGTAGTACCTCAATGGCATGCTGGAACCAATACATTTCAAAGTTATGACACTAATAATTCATGTGAGTAAATTTACTAAAGGGCAGAGTGACTAACACTGGTGACAATTCACCAGCATTACCACTTTTGGCCACTTCACCGATTTACTAACGGGCACAGGCAAAGGAGACAGACGCTAGCGCTGATTTGCACTCTAACGCCAGGCGACTTTTCACTCTGGCGAATGGACGTTACTCCGCAAATTCACTAAGATGCAGATTATACTGAACCTTACCTCTTTCGCCAGACTTGCTTTCGCCAGCTTAGACCAGGCGAAGTGAATTGGAGTGCATAGAACATCCTCAATCTTCAGTTACTTACATCATAATTTTTGAGCGAAAGTCCAAAAAACGCTGGCGACTTTTTAGATTTTCAGGGTGATTTTTTTTGGGTACCCGGTTTCCCCCATTCATTTTCTAACTTATGGAACATTATTTTAAAGCGGGCTCATGTGTAGGGCATTATAACAACTGTATTGGCTTTATTTAGTTCCTTGGATTTGTGTACTTATCAGTGGAAATGTAATGTATTAGCTGCAACATGTAACATACAGACCTCCATTCAAGTTTAAATTTTCCACCCTATGCAAATTAGCCTGAGCGAAGTCCTCTTGGCAGATTTGAACGCTAGCGCTTCTTCGCTTTGATTTGCTCGCATTACCAAAGTAACGCTAGTGAAAATTCACCAGGACGAAAATTTGCATTACAGTAAATTAGTGTTGTCGGAGTGAATTCTCACCTGGTGAAGTGTTGCGATGGCTGCGAGGGCGTCGCTGGCAAATTTTCGCCAGTTAGTAAATTTGCCCCTTGGCATCATTATTAGGCATCATCATTAGCTGTAGCTTATTGTATACACCCAGTGGTAGATGAGGGCCAGTAAAAAAACATACCACTCTCTTTATACCACCATTATTCATCTTCATACCCATCATTAAATCTTGAGAGCTTCCAGAATACCATTAGACAGCAGGGTCTCCTCAATATATTTGTTAAAATAAACATAGTTAAAAATGGAAGATCATTTTTTATTGAAATGATCTGAACAGCAAAATAATTGCGCAGAAGATAACCTATAATATCCGTCTGCCGCATATAACGGATAATTAAAGAGCTATTCATTAGCGCTAATCCAACGGAACCTTGCCAGGGGATTTTTTTTTATGCAAATGGTTCTGTTTTTTGTCTATATCCGATCGATTGTTTATTGTTTTCTGAATCAGCACATCGCAGGGACACTTGGCCAAGAGCTCCCTCTAAAGGTCAATAGAGAGCAATCATTAACAACAGACTTTCCCTTGCACGTTAATGGGGAGGGAAGATAGGGGCTAGGGGTGAACCTTCTGCCAGGATGAAGCCCTAGGATTTCATGTTTCAGTTTGGCTTTAATAGGGAAAAAAAAGAAAACGTGCAGGGAATGGGTTAATTATTTCATGCGCTCGGCTTAAATGAGAAATGAATCATTTCATCAGCTGCAGATGTACTATATATATTTCTATTTTTCCCCTCTTTGCAAATCTCAATAAATCTTAATTTAACAGCACCGCTTGAGTCTCTGTGTGTGACGGAGCTGCCTCTCAGCAGAGCTTTGGAATCTCTGTGCCTTGACTAGTGGAAGCAATAATCCAGCCGGCTTCTGATGACCCGATCATGTCATTTGTCATGACTGCTCAATCTGCCTGGGCTCATTACTCGCGTAATAGGCGCGCGCGGGCAGCTTGCCACCTTCATCTGCGACTTGCTTGTGAGTAGGAGGGATCCACTGACCCCTACCCAACGCCTGCTATATAGTGCCACGTGACTCACCTGCACAGTGGCCTAATAATGCCATTGTGTATTTATATGCCCAACCAGCTTGTGAGTTATATATCTTATCAATCAGAGAATTTTATGACTTATTATTCTTAGCCATCTGCCATAAAGCTTCTTTAATGGATAAAGTGACTGAGTAATGTGCCTACCTACGCTTTCATAATTTCTAAAGGGGTGGTTCACCTTTAAGTCAATTTTTAGTATGTTATATAATGGCCAATTCAAAGCAATTATTCAATTGGTCTTCACTGTTTCTTTTTTATACTTTTTGAATTATTTATCTTCTGCTGACTCGTTCCAGCTTTCAAATAAGCCTCACTGACCCCATCTATTGTTATTATTATTATTATTAACATGCATTTATAGAGTGCCAACATATTGCGCATATATTTACTGTAAAGTAAATGTGTTTAAACAACTAAATCACATGAATTACATACGTAGAACATATGGTGATACATACATCACTACCAATACAGGTACAAAAGGAGGAAGGCCTGTGCAAAAGGGCTTACAATCTAAAGGGAAAGGAATAAGACACAAGATATGGGAGTGGGCAAGATCAGCCATATCCTAGCATTTGTGAAATGTTAAACTAGTGCCATGCCCCTGACACTAGTCTAGTAAATGCTCTGTAAGGCTACAAACTTATTGTTATTGCTACTTTTTATTATTTATCTCTTTATTCAGGCCCACTCTTATTCATATCCCAGTGTCATATTCAAATAAGTGCATTGTTGCTAGTAAATTGGACCCTAGCAACCAAACTGTTGAAATGTCAAACTGGAGAGCTGCTGAATACAAAGATGAATAACTCAAAAAACCAATTGCAAAGTTTCACAGAATATCACTGTCTACATCATACTAGAAGTTCATTTACAGGTGAATAAGAAACACACTGGTTACCTACAGATGGAGCAAGCTTTGCTTGTGGTATTACACTTTTCTGCAGGCACAAAAAGGCCACAACATGTCAAAGTATTTATTTAAATTGAAAAGAAGTGTCATGATGATTATTCAAATGGAGCGATGTGTTGGCCCATGCTGAGCCATCCTAGCCATATGTCTATATAATGTTTGCTCCATCTGTATCTTAAAGGAGTTGGTAGGTTCATCTAACACGGACGAAAGAACTGGGGTAATAAAAGAAATCTTTAAAGACTCTTAAATTAAGCCCATCATATTTCCATATCTAGGGATAGATTTAAAAAAAATGGGTGGGCCTTGCATGCGGGTGTCACCTGTAGGTGTGGCTTAAAATGTCATGATTGTGTGGATATTGGAACTATACATTTTGTTGTTTAACATAAGGGCAGTGGTTGAAAACGGTTCAAAGAGCAAACCGTGGTAAAGTTACATTTCAGAAATGTATAGATATATAATGGAAATAATGTATGTATATCTTTTTTTTTTCTCTTGTTTTGTAGAATGGGAAAAAAACTATTCTCTTCTGGCAGCGAAAACAGGCAATGCTGTTCCAGAAATTAGATTATATATCTGCTACTTTACTTATCTCCCCTCTGCAGTTCATGCACAGCGGTTACAGGAGTATAATAAGTGACAGATAGGAGGATCTGTTAATGGCATTACCAAATGTGCATAACTGTGAAGGAACCCCTTCATCATTCTGAGCTTTCAGCATTGCCATGCTTCTTTCTCATGCATTACTGTATAACCTATAAAGAGAAAATTTGTTCATTCTCAACAGATGTTTTCAACCAGCCAGAAACAATACTATTTAATAGTTCAAAGGGATTTTAAGGGGTGTCTGTCCATAGTGGGGCCTCCAGTGCACCTCCAGGGAATCTGATGTGACACTTAGGGGCAGATTTATCAAGAGTCGTTCATGGGAGTTATTTAAAACTCCCATAAACTCGAAATTCAACCAATTGCAATTTATTCAAAAAATCAAACTTTACAAACTCGGGGAACGTGATCGACCACAAATTCAATTTAATTCAAATATAATTTGATTCGAGTTTTTACTGCGCATAAAACTTGAATGTCAGGAAGGCTGCAAACAACTCCAACTTGATCCCTGGACATCTTTCATAGGCCAAGACAGAAATTTCGGCAAGTTTTAGGTGGCGAAAAGGGCCAGTGTATGATAAATCTCGAAAATCGAATTCAAATTTTTTCAAAAACTTGAATCGAATTTTAACAATTCCCTAGTCGAATTTGACAGTTTTGGCCATAAAAAAACGTGAAATTTGAATTCAAAATTCGAATTTTCAATTCGACCCTTGATAAATCTGCCCCTTAATGCATGCCATGTAATTGGGCAGAGCTTTACTTTACTAAATGTCGTCATTTCTTGTAGACCCAAAAAACGGTAATAAAACAAAGGGCGAAGTGAAGATGAGAAGGGTTTTGGTTGCCAGGGTGAGATGTCGAGTGGTCAAAAATGCCCGGAATTACATGGAAATTGGTGATCTCCCAGTCAGCTTACTGTTACTATACTGTTACTATAAACTTATAGAAGGGACATTTAGTGTCGAATACAGTGAGAGTTGGAGTTAACTTACCCAAAAGGAAGGAGGGTCCAGGTGCTCAAGCCCCAGTCCTTCAGCTCGGGGAGGCAAATAATGCAATTAGATAATGAAGGGCTGGCACATACCAGACCACGCTCCATAGATTGATGTAGTAAAAAAAAGTATTTATTTAAGCAAAAACATCACAGCAATGCCTAACGCGTTTCGTTCCTTAGGGGCACTTAGTCATAGGCTGAACAAACATTAGACCATGTAGTCATATTTAAATGAAAATGGACCAATCACAGACATGAGTTCAACCGTCAATCCAAAGAAGCAGTGATTGGAAATGGAAACATTTTCTGAAAGTCCAAACCGAAACCTCATTACAGGTTAGGTACAACCATTGATAAACCTATACATATTAGTTAAAAACCTGTACAAAAGTTAAAATATAGAAATTTTTTTTGCAGAGAAACAGGGCAGTTATATAGCATAGATATATGTATATAGTTTAAGTAGGGTGACATTCAAATATTAGATTACATATGTAAAATAAATGTTTGATTTATTTAGACAAAGCTTGAGATGTTATATTCCAAGTTCATTCCAAGTGGCTGTCTAGTTTCCAAGAAAAATATCCACTTTGCTTCTTGTTTTAGAAGTTTTCTTAATTTACATTAAATTCTCTTTTACTGCATTACTGCAGTAAGATGGGCTTCAGATGGGGTTTTTGCCTTCCTCTGGATCTACTGGCAGGTAGGCAGGTTAAAAAAAGTTAAAAGGTTTAACTTGATAGATGTGTGTCTTTTTTTCAACCTTACTTACTATGTTACTATGTATTACTGTTCAAAGGCACATGTTTTTCTTAACTACCATACAATTCTCTTTTACTGCATTACTGGCCATGTTATAATATGTGTTGGTCTATTTGTGCTCGGGCATAATGCAAATGTTTTTTATTAAGTTTAGCTCTTTCATGCAACCCTCTGTGGAACTGTGAGAAAGTTACATAGTTACATAGTTAAATTGGGTTGAAAAAAGACAAAGTCCATCAAGTTCAACCCCTCCAAATGAAAACCCAGCATCCATACATACACCCCTCCCTACTTTCATATAAATTATATATACCCATATCTATACTAACTATAGAGCTTAGTATCACAATAGCCTTTGATATTATGTCTGTCCAAAAAATCATCCAAGCCATTCTTAAAGGCATTAACTGAATCAGCCATCACAACATCACCCGGCAGTGCATTCCACAACCTCACTGTCCTGACTGTGAAGAACCCCCTACATTGCTTCAAATGAAAGTTCTTTTCTTCTAGTCTGAAGGGGTGGCCTCTGGTACGGTGATCCACTTTATGGGTAAAAAGCTCCCCTGCTGTTTTTCTATAATGTTCTCTAATGTACTTGTAAAATGTAATCATGTCCCCTTAGCAAGCGCCTTTTTTTCCAGAGAAAACAACCCCAACCTTGACAGTCTACCCTCATAATTTAAGTCTTCCGTCCCTCTAATCAATTTAGTTGCACGTCTCTGCACTCTCACCAGCTCATTTATATCCCTCTTAAGGACTGGAGCCCAAAACAGCACTGCATACTCCAGATTATGTTTTCATCCCTTGAGTTAATGCCCTTTTTTATGCAAGACAGAACTTTATTTGCTTTAGTAGCCACAGAATGACACTGCCCAGAATTAGACAACTTGTTATCTACAAAGACCCCTAGATCCTTCTCATTTAAGGAAACTCCCAACACACTGCCATTTAGTGTATAACTTGCATTTATATTATTTTTGCCAAAGTGCACAACCTTGTATTTATCAACATTGAACCTCATTTTCCAGTTTGCTGCCCAGTTTCCCAACTTAGACAGATCACTCTGCAAAGTGGCAGCATCCTGCATGGAACCTATAGTTCTGCACAATTTAGTATCATCTGCAAAAATAGAAACAGTACTTTCAATGCCCACCTCCAGGTCATTAATAATAAGTTGAAAAGCAAGGGACCTAGTACAGAGCCCTGCGGTACTCCACTAACAACACTGGTCCAATTAGAAAATGTTCCATTTACCACCACTCTTTGTAGTCTATCTTTTAGCCAGTTCTCTATCCATGTACAAATACTATGTTCCAGGCCAACATTCCTTAATTTAACCAGTAACCTTTTGTGTGGCACTGTATCAAATGCTTTAGCAAAGTCTAAGTAAATCACATCCACTGCCATCCCAGAATCGAGGTCTCTACTTACCTTCTCATAAAAAGAAATTAAGTTAGTCTGGCAAGATCTATTATGCATAAAACCATGCTGGCACAAACTCATAGTATTATGATTTGCTATAAAGTCCAGTATCTTATCCTTCATTAACCCTTCAAAAAGCTTTCCTACTACTGATGTCAGACTAACTGGCCTATAGTTTTGAGGCTGAGAACGGGATCCTTTTTTGAATAGAGGCACCACATTAGCAATTCGCCAGTCTCTCTGCACTATGCCAGATCTTAATGAATCCTGAAAAATTAAGTAAAGGGGTTTGGCAATCACAAAGCTAAGCTCGCTAAGTACCCTGGGATGAATACCATCTGGCCCTGGACCTTTGTTAATCTTAACATGTTCTAGTCTTTTTAGAATTTCCTCATGTGTGAACCATGCATCATTAGTTGTATTACTAAAATTGGGACGATTAAGAAGGAAACCTTTATTTACTGGTTCCTCATTTGTGTAGACAGATGAAAAATATGAGTTCAGAATCTGCGCTTTTATTTTGTTTTCATCAACCAGCTGACCCCCCTCTGAAACTTAAGGTCCCACCCCTTCCTGCTTCATTTTTTTACTATTAACATATTTAAAAAATAATTTTGTATTCTTTTTACTGCTTGCTGCAATATCCTTTTCAATATCAATTTTAGCTTGCCTTATAGCTTATTTGCATGATGTATTGGCCTCCTTGTACCTTATAAATGATTTGGCTGTCCCAGCTAATTTGAAAGCCTTAAAAGCACGCCTTTTCTTACCCACCTGAACACCAACACTTCTATTGAACCAAAAAGGTTTTGCTTTGCAACAACGTTCCTTACTTACAAGGGGAATAAACTGACAAGTATATTTATTAAGCAGAAAGACTTCCCATTTTATGTTCTGTGTTTAGCTCTATGAAAAGCATTTCCCAATTAATATGTTGCAGAGATGCCCTTATACTGTCCAAGTTTGCACATCTGAAATTTAGTGTTTTAGTTACTCCCTTATAGAATTGCCTCTGCAACAGAATCTCAAAGGAGACCATGTTATGATCACTATTCCCTAAATGCTCACCCACACAAATGTAAGAGATGAGTTCAGTATTTTTGGTTATTACAAGGTCCAAAAGAGAGTTATTCCTAGTAGGTTCTTGAACGAGCTGGAATAAAAAGTTGTCATTCAGCATAGTTACAAACCTACTAGCTTTTTCTGTCTTAGCAACCCCATTACCCCAGTCAATGAAAGTGTCATTCTTGTATAGTTGTAAGCTTGGCACAAGCCATGCGGTTGTTTATGTTTGTCCCAAGCGGAATATTGTGGGCAGCAGTAAAATGAGGCTGCTGCTCTAACCGCAGGGATGTCTTGAAGGATGAAAAAAATCTCACCAAAGAGGAAAGCCTGGTGCCAGCTGGTACAGTTCAGCATGTCCCAGCCAACTCTGATGTACAGCCCCACCTGCCGTCTGCTGCAGCAGGGTTCTCTTTAGCAGGGCCAGCTAATCATGATAGATTGCACTTGGCTCTGAGAATGGCAGCCCGGTGCTACCTTCAAGCCCTCCGATTACACGCTGCAGGCAGGAGACAAGGCTGCACACTAATGGGAAATGTAGTGACGGAAAAACAACGCTGACCCTCTGCCTCCTCGCTATGTAAAAAATCGCTCCTTTTAGTTAAATCAGAGCGGATTTATGGAAAGGCCACTAAGGTCTAGGCCTGGGTGGGGGGCAGATATTTAAGGGCGAGGAGGCATATGAAACGAGCTGTAGGAAAAAATAATATTCAGCAGTGTGTGCTCATATACTGTAAATGCACTGGGGGATGTGGAAGCGTTATCAAATCATTTGTACTGATTTATTTTATGCAGTAAGGATGAGGAAGGGGTTAGGGGCATGGGTCACAGCTTGCACTGTGTGTAGGCAGCATAAGCAAAGTGGCAGCATTTAAAGTTAAATTTAGCTGTGGCTGAAATGTTAAAGAACTGCTTTTCCACAGTGTTACAGGGATGTGCAGTGAGACACCAGAACAGGCTCTCTAGATAAGTCATTATATAAAATACAAGAAACAAAGATATTTGTGTATATTATAAAAACATCCAGCTATAAGCTTTTGTTTCTAGTATAAAAAATATTCTTCCTGAAATGACATAAGACTATGAACACAGTTTACAGTGTTTTGACCCTCCTCTCGACCCTGCGCCAGAGATACTAAAGACCCCCATTTATAGTAGTGGTATTTAGACTTCTTTGATTTAAGACTATTTAGGAGGACCACCATTTGTTGGGTTGCCTCAGTTCTTAATAAGGTAACACATTTTGGTGTATTAGTCATTCAGCCATGGTTTCAAGAATAAAGAGAAAAAAAAGCTTCAACACTATTCCCTAAGCGGCGCAAATTTGCTAGCGACCGCTTCACCCACTTCGCAACACTTCACCAGACGTTAATTCGCCAGGACAATGCTAATTCCCTAAAATGTGATGTTGTGTCCAGGGCGATGAACGCTGGCGAAGTTACGCTAGCGTTAATTCGGCAAGCAAAGTGAAGTTGCGCTAGCGTTGGCTAATTTGCATACGGCGGGAAGTGAAAGTTGAATGGACGTATATGTTGAAGCAAATACATTACACTACACAAGCCCAGGGAACCTTAATAACATAGAGTTGTTATATTGGCCTACACATGAGCCCAGTGTATAGTTTATGTGCCTTATGTTAGGAAATGTAGGGGGAACCCGGTTACCCAAAAAAAAAAATTGATGGACCTTTGCAGGCTATCACTAACAGCGTTTTTTGGGACTTACAAATTTTTCACAAAAAAATTGAGGAAGTCCTATCCACTCCATTGCACTTCGCCTGGTCTGAGCTGGCGAAGGCAAGTCTGGCGAATAAGGTAACCTTCAGCACATCTTAGTGAATTTGCGGAGTTACGTCCGCTCGCCAGAGTGAAAATTCTCCTGCCGTTAGAGTGCGAAGCAACGCTAGCTTCTATCTCCTTCGCTGGCGAAGACACGCCTGCACCCGTTAGGGAATCAGCATAGTTAGGAAATGACATCACACTGGTGAATTTTCGCTAGCGTTAGTCACTTCGCCCTTTAGGGAATCTGCCGCTAAATCTCATCTTAGGTGGCAATATAACCCGACCTGGTCTTCTGAACCACCCAGCCACTGCTTTAAACCATCCCCCAGAATTCCAGAACCACTGCATTACCTGTTTGCCGTCATTGTCTGAAACCAATTCATAAGTTCAAGCGCATTAAGGAGGTAAAAAGGATTCATTGTATACCTATTTATAAGCTACATTGCATGTAGTGTGTCATCAGGCTATACCTTTTGCTTTTACCTGCCCCAGCTCTAAATATGTATGTTTACATTTTCCTGGAATTTACACCATTTTTTTTCTAGTCAGTTTAAAATGGTAAAATAGGGGTTCTACTGGATGTAGAAAGTGCATCAGATACAGATGAAACATGATTTAGTCACTTCTTAGCTAATCAGCCATTCCCTCTTGCCAGAAAAAAACTTGCACTTGATTGTTGGTAGAATGTAATACGAATTTTAATGCTGTAAAGTAGGAGGCCTCTTTCCTGTATGTGTATGCGTGCAAAGGAAAGCTAAGTCAGTAGGCAGTTATTCATGTATTTATTTATTATACAAAGGGTGGAATAAAAGCAAGGATGGTCATACAGAATACTGAATAAAAACAAGGTCTGTTTGTATTATTATATTATGACAAGTGAAGGTGCTTTTATAGAGGTGGAACGGTGGTAAAGCCAAGGAACATATGTTTTTGTCTGTATTCTGTACTATTCTGCTGGCAGTCAAGCATGTACCATAATAGACTGTAGTCCTTAGCACTGGTTGCTGTATATGAATACACAATACAACACTGACATCTTGCCCGTGCACTTTGAATTGTGTTAATATGCTTGTTATGTGCATCCGACTGTCAGTGCCACAAAGAAGCGGCAGCAGCGTTACAGTCTGTTCCTGGAGGCTGATTGCAAATCAAAGCACGTCTCCATAATGACGTTGGTTTGTCTAACGCGGTGGGGGTTGAGGGGCACAGTCGAAGGGAAGGGACCTAGGCATTACTACAAATGTCAGCCGAGGAGTTGTGTCAGAACAGAATGCAGCATGTCAGGCAAGATGCTTGCACACAGGGACACAGGAAAGTCACTGTCTATGGAGCTCCAAGCTCTTACTATTTTATGTGCTGCCACTGCTACAGTAGCTCAAAGTGCAGCACCCAGAAATCACTGTCATGCTTGTACTCAACTGGAAAAAAAGAGTACAAAAAGAATCTGCAAATGTTTTCTGCTGTGCATTCAGCAATGCATTGGGTCCCTGGGAGTAGTGGGGTAACTAGAAGTGACTGGGTCTCACAGCTAAATCAGAGGGTCCCCATTCCATGCACCTTGTTATTACTCTGCCTTGGAGCCACCAGGAAAGCTGAAACTAGAATCCATTCCCCACAAATGGTATTATTTCTTTTACCTTTTCCTTGCAGCTTTTCTCTGATTTTCTCCGGTTTCCAGGCTCTTTTTTTATTCAGTGTCTTCCTTACTGGTAATTAATGAATGTATTAATGTGTCATTAGCCAGCTTTTTTTTTGATTCCCATGATTCCCTGGAGTGATCAGACCTTTTGGCGTTTCAGACAGATAAGGATACAAGGGAGTATATTTATCAAAGAGTGAGGTTAGAGATCGCCCAGTCCGCTAGAGTGAAATTCTACCACTCTTCATTCATTTTTATGGGATTTTGAAAGGCGTATTTATCAAAGGATGAACTTTCGCCCATTGATAAATACTCTTCCTATAGAAATAGATGGAAAGTGTTGGAATTTCACTCAAGAGGATGATCTCTTACTTCCATTTTTGACAAATATACCCCAAGGTATGTATTTGAGGTACCAGTTTCTCCTTATAGATCAGTATTTTGGGAAAGGGGCTTTTTGTTGCATGATGTGACAATGGAGCAAAAGAAACCCTTGTTGCTCCTGAATCTTTCCATCTATGAAGATGGAAGACACATCTATTAGCCCTGTAAAAAGTTAGATGAGGGGAGACTGCACACAAAACAATGCAAAACATTGCTTTTGTACCTACAGTGATGCCCCTAGTAGAGACTGGTCTTGAGAGTCAATCCATAGGGAATACCATTTTAGAGCATTATGGTCCAGATATACTGGAGTGGACTTGAAGAAACCACCAACATGTAGGGACCCACTGGAAATTGACATTTCATAGCAAGGCATTCAAATGTTTGGCGAACGGTGACAGTTTCTTCCTAAAACGAGGAGACAAGTAAAACAAGCAAAACTTTCCTTTCCTGGCAAGTTTTCATTCCAGTAGATCCATTTGGAACAGGCTTTTGGAACATTATGCCAACTTTTACATATGAGTAACAATATAAAAATGTGAAATGCTTTATGTTAAAAAAAAGGCAAGCAATTAATCACCATAATGACTTTTCATAATGATGCCATTGCCTCCTATCATTTTTACTCAGTGTGCATTTTGGTTCAGCTGGGCATATCTGTGCCAACCACTATGCTGACCAGTATTCATCATTTATAGCTTCCCTAGCCTTTTATTCAACCTGGTATTACTTGATGGGAAAATACTGGACAGTGGTTAAGTATTAATGTCTGGTGTGTATATATATATATATATATATATATATATAAATAATGGCCAGAAAAGAAGGACCTAGGGTTGTTTAAATAGTTAATCAAACCCAGAGTATTCGGTTGCTTTTCAGTTTTCTGTCATGCATGACACTTTGGAGCAATGGATAAGTGTAACATCCAAAAAAGCTTTATCTTCTTTATTTAATAGGATTTGGCTTCATGCAGATTGGCAGAATTGCTTTCCTTTCGCCTGGCCAAGGAATAAAGTGCTTTATTTATTTTGCAGACTGGACACCCGCAGTGAGTTATGGAATGAGCACCACCACGATAAATTAATGGACAGCCAGGAAGAAAAAGACCCCGCTGTACACGGAGCCAGCACCCTTCTGATAAATGGGATAAATGAAAATGGTAATGGCACCTTCCATTAGACGGGGGATAGTTTACATTTTTAAAGGGATACTGCCATGGGAAAAAAACAGCAGAATTCTGCACTGAAATCCATTTCTCAAAAGAGCAAACAGATTTTTTTTATATTCAATTTTGAAATCTGACATGGGGCTAGACATATTGTCAATTTCCCAGCTGCCCCAAGTCATGTGACTTGTGCTCTGAAAAACTTCAATCACTCTTTACTGCTGTAGTGCAAGTTGGAGTGATATCACCCCCCTCCCTTCCCCCCCCCAGCAGCCAAACAAAAGAACAATGGGAAGGTAACAGATAGCAGCTCCCTAATACAAGATAACAGCTGCCTGGTAGAGCTAAGAACAACACTCAATAGTAAAAACCCATGTCTCACTGAGACACATTGAGAAGGAAAAACAGCAGCCTGCCAGAAAGCATTTCTCTCCTAAAGTGCAGGCACAAGTCACATGACCAGGGACAGCTGGGAAATTGACAAAATGTCTAGCCCATGTCAGATTTCAAAATTGAATATAAAAAAATCTGTTTGCTCTTTTGAGAAATGGATTTCAGTGCAGAATTCTGCTGGAGTAGCACTATTACTGATGCATTTTAAAAAAAAACATGTTTTCCGATGACAGGATCCCTTTAAGTACTTTTATGTCTGCTATTTCTTTGGAGCTATGTGTATCTTAAAGGGGATCGAAACAATTGCTCAACCAAACTTGACACAGATTTCACTGGACTACATGTTCCAGCATATTTTAACACACAGGTATGGGATCAGTTATCGTGAAAGCTCGGAATTACGGGGAGGCCATGTCCCATAGACTCCATTTTAAGCAAATAATTCTAATTTTTAAAAATGATTTATTTATTTTATTATTTATTATTATTTTATTATTATTTTATTATTATTTTATTATTTTGTTATAATAAAACAGCACATTCTACTTGACCTGGACTAGGATATAATTTATCCTTATTGGAGGCAAAACAATCCTATTGAGTTTAATTAATGTTTAACATATTAATATATGTATAATGTATGGAGATCCAAATTAGGGAAAGACCCCAAAAAAACCCAGGTCCCGAGCATTCTGGATTACAGGTCCTATACCTATATTATAAAATGGATGCTGGGAGCTGGGAGCCCAGCAACATTAGAGTAAAGCAACATGGCTCAAGAAAATTTCTCTCCAGCTGTCCAGGGTCAGTGACCCAATAAATGCAAGAGAATCCTCCAATATGAATTGCACCTGCTGTGTGTAAATCTACCTCCATGTTCTTTGTTCCTGCAAATGGAGCCAGGAGCATTGTGCACAGATTTTCTAGAAGAGACCAACTAAAGAGCAGTATGTTCTTGCTCCTCATAATATTTTTAATATAAGTCCCATAATATTTGGAAGCCACAATTTGCATAATTATATCAGTATGTTGGACATCAGTTGATGATTGATATGCTGGTAAGAAGAATGTTTAATCATTTCAATCTGGTTTAACCAAATTATTTATCCTTCACACACTGGTGTGTATTTACCACAGTGAATTAAATGAGTGCTTCACCTTCAGCTTAACTTTTAGTACAGGTATGGGACCTGATATCCAGAATGCTCAGGACCTGGGGTTTTCCGGATAATGGATCTTTCCGTAATTTGGGTCTTCATGACTTAAATCTACTATAAATTCATTTAAACATTACATAAACCCAATAGGCTGGTTTTGCTTCCAAAAAGGATTAATTATATCTCAGTTTGGATCAAGTACAAGCTACTGTTTTATTATTACAGAGAAAAAGGAAATAATTTTTAAAAATTTGCATTATTTCGATAAAATGGGGTCTATGGGAGACAGCCATTCCGTAATTCGGAGCTTTCTGGATATCGGGTTTCCGGATAAGGGATCCTATACCTGTATGTTATAGAATGGCCTTTTGTTAGCAATTTTTCAATTGGTCTTCCATTTTGTTTTATAGTTTTTGAATTATTTGCTTTCCTCTTTTTATTCTTTCCAGCTTTCACATGGGGGTCACTGGCCCCAGCAGCTAAAAATTATGGCTTTGTGAGACTAAAAATGTGTTATTCCTACTTTTTATTACTTATCTTTGTATTTAGGCCCTCTCCTATTCATATTCCAGTCTCAAAAAGCTAATTCATTTACCGCAACTATTAAGAAATGAAAAGCATATTTATAGCCACACACATAACTGCAATACATGTCTATTTTATATCATATATGGATACTTTTGACAAATAATAATCATTCAGTTTCTCATTGGAATGTAATTGATTTATTCATCTAGGGGTCTGCTCACTACAGTGCAGAAGACATTAGTGATCGTTAACAGGCATTAACTTAAAAAAGTGTTGAGGATTGATAATGGCTTTTACATTTTAGTGATTTTCCCCTGCCGTGCATTGATGTTTGTTTTATTTGACTCTTTGAGAGTGTGTCAAAAAAGGTGACACATTGTTTCTTTTCTTTTCTTTCCTCTGCTACAGACCTGCATGATCCCGAAAATAATGTGAAGTCCTACAATGCTGCAGATGCTGCTGTTACTTTTCCTGCCTTAACGCAGAAGGAAACCCATGTTTGTCACAGAGCATTGCCCCCCATCAGTTCCAAGGAAACCTGCTTACTGAGCCCTCCATCTCCATTGAGGTTGTCCGATGCAGCCGATCACGTTGCCTGTGACCCCTCTGCACAGGCCATTTCCCTGACAACCTGTGTGACCAAGGGCTTGAGTGCCTGGTCCTTGCCCAGTGAAAGTGAAAAAACACAATTTACCATCATGGAACCTGGGGCAATATCTGCACTTACCGACGACTGTTTGATGCAACAAAGTCGGACATGTCTAGGCTGCTTTATAGAAACGAAAGATGGCGTTGACCCAGAGCCAGGAGTAAGTCTAAAAATGGGAGATATAAACAGGGACTATGACACTTGTCCAGTATCGGACATTGGGATTCACTGCATGAGCACAGGGGATAATTTAAAATATGGCGACCAGCTGCTTTCTGACCAGCTCCTCAGCTTTCCTGTTCATAAGTCAGAGGAAGTAGACAAAAGAGACACAGAAAAACCATCTGACAGTGACTCAGAGGACCCCACACAAAAGAATTATTATGATGGGCTTCTGCTGGACAAGTGCAATGGGGAGGAGGCTCTGCTAACCAACGTAAACCAAGAGTGGGGCTACTTTGAGTCGTTTATCAGTGAAAGTAAGATTGAACTTCTAGACTTGTGCTCCAAGAATGAGCTGTCAGTTAACTTATTTTCGGAAGAAGATGTTGATAATTACATGTTTGATGACGATGACTCTACACTGGGTAGTGATGTTTGTTCTCTAAAGATCAGATATGAGTCATTCCAGGACAATGTGAGAGAAAAGACGACTGCCCTCCAGGAGGATGCCCAGTTTAATTTTTTCCCAAGTGTCTTCTCCAACTGCACTAAAAAGGAAAGCAAAAGCTCCAGAAAGAAAGCAATGGACCCTTCAAATTTCAAACTCGAGGAAGGGGGAATCTGGGAAGATGATGATGACGATGATGAAGAAGAAATTGAAGAAGAGAGCGTGGAAGTTAAATCCAACATGAATAAATCTAGTGGAAGCATGGATGTGGTACAATATATCAGCACAAAAAGAAATCACTTTTTGGATTCAGTCAATTCGGCTGAAGACTCGGGAGAGTACAGCGATGACAGCTCATGCAGTGAGTCTTCATATGATGTTCTGGGAGACATTAAGGACTGTAGCAGGTATTTGTCCCGTGAGCACTCTCATTCACTCATCCAACCAAATTATGGTCTTAGAGAAAAGAGAAAAGTCAGGTACAGCGATGACTATTTGTATGACATGGATTCCTTGGAGAATGAGAAAGTTGTGGAGAAGAAGGAAGAAGCTCCAGTTGGCCTCAAAGAAGAAGATGATGATGACTGGTGCCCCAAAAAAAGAAGGAAAGTGTATAGAAAGGAGCCTCCAGTTATTATAAAATACATCATTGTCAACAGGTTTAAAGGGGAGAAGCATATGCTTGTCAAACTTGGCAAGCTCGACGCAAATGAAACTACAGTTACTCTGAATGATGTCCAACTTGGAAAATATGAAAAGCTTGCACCCCTCAAAGACTACTGGGTGGAACATCAAAGGAACGCATCAGCCATGCATGGAAAAACTAATCCTGATGGGTCTGAAAACCCTGTCCCACCCAGAAAGAGAAAAGGGCAGTTAGCAAATAGACACAGGCTGCAGAGGATACAAACCATTGAACAACCATTGATCAGAGAGGGCCTTTCCTCCTATGAAAACAGACAAGCATGCAGTAGCAAAGATGATGCCGGCCTTAATGACTTGCATACATTAGCCATAGAAAACCCGAACTGCATTAAAAGATTGCATTTAGGTGATGTGATTTCAGATGTTGCTCCAGTGCGGAGTAGAACTTTAGAAAGAGAGCTTAAAAACAAAGAGAGGAAGGTAGTTCGTAGAATCAAGTTTAAAAGTGAAGCCAGACTGAAGTGCAAACAGCTCAAACTGGAGCAGGTAGATGACATTAATGTTCAAGATACAAGTGCAGTCTATCCAGCTATGGAAAATCAGAACTGCACAACTCTTATAAAAGAGGAAGCAATTCATTGTGCATCAGACAATACCCATCTATCTCAATGCCATGCTGATAATGATGCTAAAAATTCTTCTTTTTTACAAGCCACCTGCTCTCCCGACAAGCCAGTACCATCTGCTCACATAACTACCAATGTACCCGTTCTCCCTGGCGGCTATCTGCAGACATTGTTAGATGCATCAGATTCATCTAGCAGCACTGGCATCACATACTTTTCACCACATCCCTTGGGGCAGCAATCACTCCATGTCATACAGACAGAAAAACAGTTTAATTCTCTCCAACTTGCACAGAGCTGTGTTCTTTCACCCCCTTCCGAATCTGAGCTTCAGCAATCACCCCATCACTTAGATATGGAACAGAACTTCCCTGATATGTGGCATGGAAAGTCCCCAAGTAGTCAAACTGAGTTCATTGCAAACCTTAGGGAAGTGTCCGTCATATCTGGGGCATTCACAGGCTCTACAGCTGTATCTGATGCAGACATCACTGCTTCTGCATATAGTCAAGTTCATCCAAATACCACCAAACAGCTGTACCACAAAATATATTTGCCTGAGGGCCAGATTCAGCAAGATGACTCTTACCAACCTTGTCATTATAGCAATGGAGATGGGCGCTTCACTCTACAGAGAGGGACGCTTACCACAGACAATGGAAGGCTTATTAGTTTTGACTCAGTAGGCTCATTGTCTGTTGGTTCCAGTAATTACAGCTCATTGAGTTTGAAGTCATGTGAAAAGGATGGTGAGGATGAAATTAGCGATGATTTCCTAGCCCACTGTAGCCCCAAACTTGTCATACAGCAGAGCATTGATGAAATCACACCATTAAAAGAGTCCACTGACCTTTTAGACATCTCCAATTTCACCCCTGATAAGTTTAGGCACTCTTCACTTTCTGAAATGTCCCCACCTGACACCCCTAACCTCTCCCCCCAGATTGCAGGTCCAGAAGTAAAGTCCGTCGCTAACCTAAAGGGCTTCCAGAATGGCAACCAGGCGGTGCACAGCAGCCCAGAGAAAACCAAGTGGAACTGTACTGTGCATCCTTCTCAGGAGCAGAACAATAATGGCTTTGCACTGAATAATCACCAGTTCCAGTTCCACATGTTTAATGATGAGGATTCTGTGAGTGTTTTGGAAAAGGGCCCATGTTTAACTGCATTTGATGAAACTGCAGGGGCCATTACCAGCAACAGTAAAGCATCAAAGTCTAAAAAGAAAACAACAGCCAGCAGAAATGCCGGTTCCAACCAAAGCTCTCCTCCAAAAAGTACCAAGAAAAAATCCCCCAAAGTTAACAAAGGCGCAGATAAAACGCAAGTAAAAGCTCCTCGGCAAGCAGGTCCAAAGTCGTCCAAAAAAGGCAAAAATGACAAGAGCCAAAGTGCAGGCAGCCGAACAGGCCAGTTGAACAGTGCACTCCCCGCATCCAAGGCTGACACCATGCAGCATTTTGGACCTGGTGCTTCAAAGGCAGGAAAACAGAACAACTGGATGCCTGAAAAAAGTGGTGGGTGGCCTAATTCAAAGAAAGGAAATGCCAACAATCTGATTGATGATGACCAAAGGGAGTTTGAAGAACCATCTAATATTCTGTCCAACATTGCATCTGGCATGGCTGATGTTCAAAGGTTCATGATGGCCTCAATGGAGCCTTTTTATAGTCCTGTTTGCCATAACAACATTCCTGATATCTTGGTGTCTCCAGAGTCCAACAGCTTGAAACTAAAAACTCTAAAAATTCTTGCTGGGACCCCACAGGAGCTCAAAAAGAAGATAAATGGCAGCTCAGCCGGGAGCACAAAGAAGTCTGCAAACAAGGGCTCAGGTAAGAAGTTAGGGGTGTTTGACCCCAGCTGCCCTCTGGGTTATGGAGCAAACCTTCACTCCGCCTTTTTTGATAAGAACTTTGGAAACCTAAGTATTTTAACCAATACTGTACCGACTCACAAAAAGCTGTACCGTCACAAGTCAACATCGAAAACGTTAAGGGAAGAAAATTTTAAAGGGAAAAGATTGGACCAAGCCCATAAGGACCCTTCGGTCACAATTGCGCTCGAAAAACTGAGGTAATGCTGCACCAAAGTGGCTAAAGTATCTCCTTTATGTTCCTCATTCCTGCTAAGCCTGCTGATTTCTGTTTTAGTTCCTTTTTAATTCTGGCTACAAGTCTGCATGATACAACCATTGCCTTGCAAAGACTAAAACAAACTTAAAAAAAGGCTGTGCATGTCATATTCTAACAAGCTACCTATTATGACTGATTTCTGACTTGGTCAGGGTTTTACATTGACTACATCTAACAAAGCTTCTATTTTCTGCAGTTTGGCATTCTTTATTTATAAGATACATTACGTGCTTTATTGATTCTAGCGCAAAGACCTTTTTTTCTTTGTTTTTTTTGTTTTCAAACACTTTGTAAAAAATCTACAAAAAAAAATATGCATCGAAAAGCCACAATGTGGAATTTAAAGGATTATAACAAATTCTCGTGTTGATTTTTTTTCCCCCCCATCATGTGGTCCCATGATGTGTTCTTCGGCTCCCCCTGCTGAGCTTTCGCAGATCTGTGTTGGAAAACCAGATGCCTGAAACTGTGTTTACATTGTAACCACCCCCCTATTGGATTATCAAGATGACACCAAGCAATTTTTTCTGCCGGGAGTCAAGAATTCATACAAAGAGGGGGGGGGGGGGAATACACTTTTGATTTTTTTTTCAAGAAAAGACATCTTTTTTTAAAGAAGAAAAAATAAAATCGATGTTTATGTTTTTTGTTTCTTTGGGGGCGGGGAAACTATAAATGCCTTGTGCTTTGTTAATCTGTTAAGTGCTGAAAATCGAGGGTTTGAATTGTGACGACTTGTTTGAAGGGCAGCTTAATCTGGTATTCTCTGTGAAAGACTGTTTATAAAGTCATACTGTTGTACAGTAATTAATGCACTATTTACAACCCACGTGAAATCTGAAAACAATGTGCCAAACTCTGATCTGTGACTGTACATATATATAGGATAAAATATATATATATATAACTAGCAGGCATATCATTGGGGTGGTGGGGATATTTTGTGAACCTAAGCCTTTTGCTTTACTGCAAACATTCCAAAATATATATTTTTAATTCACCTACTCCGGAGCACCTAAATCCACAAAATACGGATACAGTTGGATTTGGTTGGGATTTTATCATCTGCATAATTAACAAAGTTGAAATGTGCCATAATTTCTTACCTCATAACATAAGATCATTGTGTTTATGTGACATAAATATACCCAGAAAGACCAAAGGCTATAAAGAAACCATGGGGCTTACGCTGAAACTTTGCCCAGAGTTGAAACTCTTAGCAACCAATCAGCAGCTAGCTTTTGCTGGTACAGTACAATAATAATAATAATAGCAGACATCTGATTGGTTACTGAAAATCTTGCACGTGCCCCTGCCTAACCCCAATAGTCTCTCTTATTGTCTATCAGTGTTCTGCTCCACATTCTATGCATTCAACCACTGCACAACTCAAAAGAGAATGAGTGGAGTATCTCCAGGACAAAAAGTATATATGCACTAGTCTGGCATTGCATTTTATGATGCCTTTCAACTACAGCAGAGATCTGCAACCTGGAGCTGTTTAATTGTTGCCAAACTACAGCTCTCTACATCCAGAGAATTCAAATATCAAGTGCAAAGTTGGCTACAGATCTAGAAAGCCACAGTGCCCAATCAGATTTTAGCTTTCAAACAGTGGGTCAATACAAGGTACGCTACTTGCTGGCTGGTTGCTGTGGGTTACAAGACTTAGAACAGCCTTTGCCCCTTTCTATTACATTCCACGTTATAGCAGGATGTTCACTTATTACAAACTAGAATATAGTCAGGACACTGAGTTGAATTTATGTTCTTGTTGATTTGTCAGCCCTGATTTTCTCATGCTGCGTGACTTACTTACATTGTTATTATTGTGTGTCTATGTTTACCCAAACGGTTTTCAATTCACTGCCTTCAGTGTTTACCTGTGAATGGGGGCACCCTGGATACTACAGGTTATAGGAAGGGATTTTTGCTAAAGGGAAAATATACTTTTTAAATATGTATGGCGTTCATCTCTACATATAAGAGGGAAATACAAATATATAGCTTAAGAAAATGTTCTTTTGCAGAATGGCCTTTCTACTGAATTCAAAAAAAAGACCTTAAAGGATTTCCTACTTATACACAGGATATAGTGTCCCTTTAAATATAAACTAGTTTAATAGGTCAGTTATTCCCCAGGTTCCGCATATTTAAAAAAAAAAATCTAGTTACATTTTTAAAAGAAACCCTTGAAAGAAATGAATCCGAATTGTTCTCTTATAAGCACTTCAGCATTTTACTTTTTTTTCAGTTTTTTTTTTTTTTAGTTTTTACACTGCTAATATAATATATTTGAAACAGCTGCACCAACAGCAGACCAGTTGGTTGAAAATGAAATGAGTGAGAAGAGAAAAATCCTGTGATAATGACTCTTCTCACCTCACTAACTACATTTTCTGAGCAGCACTACTACACTAAACATCACTTTGCAGACTGTATTTAGTTAGCCAAATTGAACAGCAGATGGTGCTGTTGTTTCAAGTGAATTATATAAGTAGTGTGAAACTGATAATATCTTGAAAACTAGAATAAAAGGTAATTAATGTAAAGAAGAACACTGAGCAATTTTACATTCATTAGTTTTGAGGGCTTACATCTCTTTTTAGAGAAAGATATCCTTTTTATAAGAACGTATTGTCTTTTTTTTTTATCTAGACATAAGGGCATAGCTTTGTGTGTGCACAGGTTATTAATTGCCTGCTACTAATTTGCATTTATACTGGAACGGTTGTTGCCTCAGATGAGGTACACTCAAACTTTCCTTATAAACAGCATGCACAGTTTAAATTCAAAATAATAGGAGGATTCATTCGCATAACTTCTGGGCGTTGTATCATGTATTACAGGTATCTAACCCATTATCTGGAAACCTGTTATCCAGAAAGCTCTGAATTACAGGAAAACCATCTCCCATAGACTCCATTCTATCCAAATAATTCATATTTTTAAAAATTATTTTTCTCTGTAATAATAAAACAATACTTGTACGTTATCCCAACTAAGAGAATTAATCCATATTGGAGGCAAAACAGGCCTGCTGTGTTTAATTCATCTTTAAAAGATTTTTTAGTAGACTTTTAAGGTACAAATGTTTAAATTACTAAAATATCTGTTATCCGGAAAACCCCAGGTCCCAAGCATTCTGGATAACAGGTCCCATACCTGTACTAGTCCAATACTCCTGACAGCCGAACCACAGACACCAGTGACCAATTGCAATTTAATTTAGCCAATAGCCAAATTCAACCAAGAAATATATTGCAGTTGTTGAAAAAAATACCCTATCCTTTAAATGGCAACTTTGTCATGTGTTCACTAATGTGCCATAACCAACTATGTGACATGTGACCTGAGTAGGCTTGATGTTGGGCAGAAGGCTTATTTGGAGGGGGTCTATGCATCAAGCTTTTACAAAGGGCATTTTGCAATAATTATGATTTCAAAACATTGTGCCTCAGAACAGCAATATACCAAGGTAAATTCAGCTTTATTTTGGTCCAGATGAATGGTGTATGGGCGTATATAGGAGAAGGAGGCATAGTGTATTACATATTGGGGGATAAAAAAAAAGTGCCAAACATGGAAGGGGACGGACATTATTTACACTACTGTTCTATATACGTCGGGGTAATCATTAAAGCTAAGAAATCTCATAAACCATGTATTTTGCCATTAAGGGGTCAGGATAAAGTATTAAGCTGTCACTATTGTCTTAAACAAAGGCTGAGTGTTTAGAAAAAAGCTACATGTGTGTGTGTCTGCTTGTGTATGTGTTGGTGTGTACAGACACATACAAACATGAATATATACACAAATCTAAGTCTAGGTCTGTACTTAGAATGCCATTGTTTTTTTCTCCAAATGGAAGTTAAATATCTAAAATGTTCTTAACCTTTTTGAAAATGTGCCATATATATATATATATATATATATATATATATATATATATATATATATATATATATATATATATATATATATATACACACACACACAGATTAGGGATGCACCAAATCCACTATTTTAGATTCAGCTGAACCCCTGAATCCTTCTCGATAGATTTGCTCGAATACCGAACTGAATCTGAACCCTAATTTGCAAATGCAAATTAGGGGTGGGAAGGGGAAAACATTTTTTATTTCCTTGATTTGTGACACAATTTCCCTCCGCGCCCCTGATATGCATATGCAAATTAGGATTCAGATTTGGTTCGGCCAGGCAGAAAAAAGGTTGAATCCTGGCCGAACCGAATCCTGAATTCAGTGCATCCCTAATATATATATATATATATATATATATATATATATATATATATATATATATATATATATATATATATATATATATATATATATACTGTTTATATCAAATATGAAGAATGCTATGTGCCAATTATGTTACCTATAAAAATACTAACATCCCATTATTTCCCTTCTACTACATTCAGTTTACTTTAAGTAACACAGTCCTGTTTTCTTTCATGAATGGGATTTGAATGTGACATGTTCGACTGACATATGTTTCATCGTTTGTCAAACTCCGTTCTGTAAGTGCATCCTTATTTTAAAAAGTGCATAGCAATGGGTCTGCAGAACCACTGGAGAGAGGACTGCATTAATGAGCCAATCCAATGTGGTCCTCTATCCGATGGGCCTGTTGGAGCAGCCGGTGTATGTCCACCTTAAGACTACATGTAAGCACATTTCTCAAATATTAAAGAATACAATTTTCTCCAAGACAATTCCACTGCATATTCTGTGCAGAGACATAAAACAGAGTACTAATACTTTGCCTATGCAGATCAAGGAAAAGATGCCCTGGCTGATATGTATTATGTATTTATTTAAAAAGAAAGAAGCTATGCTATACTTAGAAATGACTGATGCTCTATCAAGGAACCCAAGTACAGTTTCATGTTTCCACTACAATTATTGAAAGGGAATATGCACTTTAATAAGTGATTATTCATTCAGATTTAGGCTTATAAATAAGAGCTGCCAAATTGATTGGAAAAAGCCAATCTCATAAATAGAAGGTATTTTGTCAGTAAGGAATTCATCAGCTGCACTAACCAATATGATAGCTCTCTCTTCTACCTATAAGTGCAGAAATATAGAAAAGGAATTTTCTGTAAGTCTGAGAAGGATGTTTGTTTGTTTATAAACCATGGACTTGCACTTGGGCAGTAACTCATGGCAACCAAAGTTTTGGTTTTATTCTTATAGCCAGTCACTGATTGGTTGTTATGGGTTACTGCCCATGTGCAAATTTGCCCAGTGTTTATAAATGAGCCCCTGTGAGTTGTGACAGCACACAATGACAGTGTGAACAACACTTAATGTATGGGATGTCATCTGTATACAATGTATTCTGTTACACAAAATGCAAAATATGTGCATTGTATTTTCCTGCGACAAAATTCTTTTTTTTAAAAAAAAAATCTGAACTTTACATTTCCAGGTCACTAAATTAATTCTGAGAGACCCAGAATAAATTTGTAGTCAGAAAATGCATTTTGTTAGTACAAAATAAACTTGAAAAAAACATCACATCACCAAACAAATCTTTGTGACCACAGAATAATTTCTGTGGATACAAGCATCATTTTGTAATAACACAAATCATTTGAACGCAAATATTATTTTATAGCTACAATATATATATATATATATATATATATATATATATATATATATATATATATATATATATATAATTTGTATATATAAATCCAAATGAAATGTATTAATTGCAGTTTTTACTGTATATGCGTTCTCAGAAATAATTTTGTACTGACAAAATATAATTAACTAATGAATAAACTAATGAATTTTAGGCTGACATTTTTATGGTAGTGGTTCTTTATCTAGTCCTTTTTTTGGAATGCAATATACATATCAGGGCATTTGTGCAATCATTTAGAATATTATCCTTATATGAAAAAAATATACATTTATAGTTTAAATGCTTGAAATTCATGATAATTTTGCCATAACATTTTCACACATTTTATCTGCAACGCTGCATCATTGGTGTCAGTTATAGTAATGTAAAGGGAATATATTGATAAAGGTAATAAGAAAATAATATATATATATATAGAGACAGAAAGAGAAAGAAAGTGATTATATATATATATATATATATATATATATACTTGTTTATAGTAGGGATAGCCTGTGGCTGTCAATCAGTTGTTGAACTACAAATACCATCATACTCATAGAACGAGAGATAACTATGTTTGGTTTATATGCTTTGACCTTTAGGAAGCTTGTCTGCCTTTATCAGTAGGAGCATCTTAACTGTATTTTCCTTATGTATCCACTGAGCTTGGTCCTTTTCTTCATTAAAAAACTCTAGATGCTACATTTATAAAACTTAATACTTAAACGTTAAAATTAATAAGTTGGCCCTCTCTGCCCGACTGACACTCCCCAGCACAACTTTTTGGATTCTGGCAAAAAATATACTTTTTATTTAGATTGTCAATGTTGGTTATTTATGTAGATATTTACAGAGAAGGGGTATATCATTTTATGATGTACTGCAGTAAATGTAGGTTCCGTAAATACATTGCCCAGGTGGCCTAGGATGGCACTAAAGGTAAAACCAGTTCTCCTTTAAACGGATTCTAGACATACAGTATAGCAGGAAGTCAGTAAAGGGCTGATTCTGTTTATAATATCACTGCCACAATTTTTTAAAAGGAAAACTTTAAGCTTTAAGGATAACACTATGCTACCCTCTGTACACAGTGTTGCAGTTTCAGCAACAATAAAGGGCCAGCAACATCTAACATATGTGTGTGTTCTATACTCATTCATTCACAGTAAGGGGCAAATTTACTTAAAGTCAAATATCGAGGGTTAATTAACTCTCGATATTCAACTGTCGACGTTAAATCCTTTGACTTCGGATATGGAAGTCGAACGACTTAGCGCTATTCGTTCGATCGAACGACCGAAGGAATAATTGATTTAATCCATTGATTGAACGAAATTCCTTTGATCAAAAAAAGCTTAGAAAGCCTATTTTGACTTAGGTAGCTTTTAGGTGGCAAACTAGGGGGTCAAAGTTTTTTTAAAAGAGACAGTACTTCCACTATCGAATGGTTGAATAGTGGAACGATTTTTAGTTCGAATCGTAGGATTCGAAGTCGAAATAGCCCATTCGATGGTCGAAGTAGCCAAAAAAAACATTTGAAATTTGAAGTTTTTTTCCTCTATTCCTTCACTCGAGCTAAGTAAATGGGCCCCTATGTATACCCTAATCATGAACTTCAGTATCAAAATAAAATTGCATTCACTCTTAGGGGCAGATTTATCAAGGGTCGAATTTCGAAGTTAAAAATACTTCGGAATTCGACCATCGAATTGAAATACTCCGACATCGAAGTCAAAGTTTTTTTCAGCGAATTTGGGTATCCTGCGGTCGAAGTAAAATCCTTCTAATGGAACGATTCGAAAGATTTCAGCGATCGATCGAATGATTTTACTTCGACTTCCAAAAACTTAGAAAAATGCTCTAGAAGGTCCCCATAGACTAACATAGCACTTCGGCAGCTTTAATTTGGCGAAGTATTGAAGTCGAAGTTTTTTTTAAAGAGATAGTACTTTGATTATTGAATGGTCGAATAGTCGGACGATTTTTACGTCAAAGTAAATTAGAAGTCGTACTATCCTATTCGATGGTCGATGGAAGTATCCAGTAATTACTTCGAATTTTGAATTTTTTTATTTCCCTTGAATTCACTTCAACCCTTGATAAATCTGCCCCTTGGTGTTTTCTCCACTATGCATGGCAGTAGCAACCCCTGACTTCCACTAGCCCCAGAATGATTACTTAACCAACTGGCAGTTTATATCATATTAAGTTGTCTATTAAACAATCTTACCAAACTGAAATACAGATATCAGTAAATATTGCCCTTTTATAGCTTTTACCTTGAACCACCATTATATGAAATGCTCTGCACTCCCTCAGAGATCACCTGACCAGAAATAAAACTGTAATAGGAAGTGGGGTAAGAGACAGAACTTTGTCCAGTAATTGGCTCATTTAACCTAACATGTACGATATTTGTACCCTTGGTTTGTTTGTGCGCACCTTGAATCATATGGTTTCCGGGGGGCGGCCCTGAGTTCTTAAAATGGGCATATTTTTTATGAAAATTGTTTATTTATATGAAGCAGGGTTTTACATACGGCTGTTTTATGCAATGTATTTTTTATAGAGACCAACATTGTTCAGGAGTATAGTTTTCCTTTAAGTACAGGTTAATGTCTCTTATGTCTAACAAGGCTATACTTTAGCTCCCTTTTGTCGCTGCACAGCCACAGAGCAGATATCAGCGGAAATGTCATTGTTTCATATTTTCTCACAATATCTGCTCCATGTGTCTACATATGGGCTGACACCGTTCTTGTCAGTGCAGAGACACAGTGGAGGACAGCACATTGGCTTCTCTCTGCCTGCATAGAAAACCTGGCCAAGGGGCAGTCTTGTGTGACATTTGCCTATTTTTGGTTCTAAACCCATCTGGCCCAGTGGTGTCCCTATGTCAACAGGAACCGTTCTTTGTACCATTAACCTAAATGTAGGTTGCAATTATAAGCCTTAACATATTTTAGCAGTTGTAAGGTACCCCAAAAATGCAATTTTGGAGAGCTAATGTGCAAGGCCATCTTACATGTAATACACTGGAAAAAGAAAAACCTACCCAGGTACCAAGTTCAGGATGGAAATGGATACAAGGAACAAGGATTTGTTTATAAATTATCTCCTAATTCCTCAGCAGTCCAACCATGGGGTTGGCAGTAGGAGTCACAACCAGGTACCAAGTCCAAAAAAAAAGGAAATGTAATGAGTGTTAAATGGGTATAAAAGCTGAAGGGAAGCTTGTCTTTCTGATATGTTGTAGCGCTACAGCCTACTGCTGAGCATGGTGTACCAAAACACTAAAGTACTTTTAGGCCAGGAATCCATTCCAGAGCTCAACACATACATGAAGGCTAATACACAGAATACCACTGGTGGAATCTGATAAACAACCAAGAGAAGTGCCAACATATTCTGCAGCGCTGATTTATACATAGTCATTTAAGTTGAGAACATTTTTTTACCAACCTGGTTCAACCTCATATTGAACTGCTAGGCATTTCTTACCCATAATAAAAAATATAAGTTCTTTCCAATTACCTTCCAAATTAAAAAATAAATTCATAAATACACCACTCTAGATAGGATTAAAGCAGCACATCAAGCATGGAGCATCTCATGATCATTATTTACTGTTTTATTTTCATGTACAGGTATGGGATATGTTATCTGGAAACCCATTATCCAGAAAGCTCTGAATTACGGAATGTTCATCTCTCATAGGGGTAAATTTATCAAAGAGTGAAGTTCAAAGAGTGAAGTTCCGCCACTAGAGTGAAATTCCGCAGCTCTCAATTCATTTCTATGGGATTTTGAAAGACGTATTTATCAATGGGTGAAAGTGAAAGTTCACCCTTTGATAAAAATCCCATAGAAATGAATGGAGAGTGGCGGAATTTCACTCTAGTGGCGGAACTTCACTATTAATTTCACTCTTTGATAAATATATCCCATACACTCCATTTTGATCAAATGCTTCACATTTTAAAAAATGAATTCCCTTTTTCCATAATAATAAAACAGTAGCCTGTACTTGATCCTAATTTATAATCCTTATTGGTGAAAAAACAATCCTATTGGATTGATTTATTTATAATCTGACTTAAAGCATGGGGATCCAAATTAAGGAATGATCCCTTTTCTGGAAAACCCAGGTCCTGAGCTTTCTGGATAACTGGTCCCAAACCTGTATTTAATGCATTAACATTAGTATAAGTATCAAGATCATTGTCTCAGGTCTCGGGTAATGCATATTTCAGCCCTGGGGTATAATTGGTTTGTGATAATAATAAAGAAATAAACAGAGCTGTCCGTTTGAACCAAAATTACTTTTAATAAAGGCTTTCAAGTTTAGGACAAAAACAAACTGAACTGAAGTGCTAAAAATATCTCTAACAGTGATATTTTCCCAAATCCATTTTAATGTGAAATAGGGTAAAATTGGCCTCCTTGTTCTGCTACGTTGCCTACAGAAATCTGAATGTATTGCTTTGTATATTACCCCTTCTCTTCTGTATATTGCATGCACCTTTATTGTTTAACCACGCCTGGTGTTAGGAAATCTGCATTGTATCACCCCATATTACCTCCCAGCGCAAATTGGAATTTAGGGTGCTACAGGTAATTTTTTTTTCGTTTGCAGGCTCCTTTCTGAGTATTATATATAAATATACATTGTAACAGGCCCCGTTATATATGAATGTAACAACAGATTTTGTTTAAATGTGAACTACTGCAACTGAAATCATTTTGCCTTTCTTTCTTTTAGAATGAGCTTTATAAATATCTGTAGAGTCAATCGAAGTATAATTCTCTAAGGGATCACTCTAAGACGCCTACAAAAACTTGTATATTTTTAAGTGTGCCAATTTGTAATATATTTTGTAAGTGTATATTTTTCTTAGAAAAGTGCTGTGAAGTTGTCTGTATGTGTGGGTTTTCCTTTTTTTCGGCGCCCCACCCCCTCCCGGCGGTGTCAATCAAAGGATATATAATTAAAAAGGTTTCTGGTTTTAAAAACCAAAATACAAAGATAAAAAAAAAAAAAACAAAACTTCTTTTTGTTGGAAATTTTGTAATAAAACAGATATTGTGAAAGAGTGTAGTGATTTTGTGTAAAGATTGAGAATTTTGTGAGCTCTTTGCTGTTTTATAGAATCCTCTTGTAAATTATTCTTGTAAGATTTGAAGTTTCGTTGTTCTCGTTGCAGAGTTTTTTCAATATTTGTGATTGATCCTGTATGGTGAAAATGTCACATTGTTAACATGATGAGTTTTGGTATATTGTTTATGGAATAAATACAAAAAAAAAAAATCTGTTCATAAGTTTACACATTTTTGGGAGCAAATAAAAATCCCGAATAAAACAGAATCCTCGCTTTCTGGCTGATAATTATTATAAAATGTGATATTATTATGCTATGTTCTTTTAAACTACAGCTCTATCTATAACGAAATTCTCTTAAAATCAAGCTTAAAATTGCATCACATTCTGTTTTTCTATGATTTCCTCCATTCTATATACCCACGAAAATGCTTAAAGGCATACAGTTGTCAGAAAAAAAGTGCAGTAATAAGTAAATTGAGTAAAAGGTGTAATTTTGGCAAATGATTTACTTTGCCTATTAAAATGATCTCCTTTCATAAAATGGAGCACTGTCCAAAAAAAGGGGGTGCAGGTTGCCATTTTTGCCCATAATGCACCACTGGCATGTATTCGTAATTGCACATGGTCAGATATTTTTTTTTACCTTGGACTGTGAATGGCATGCTGACAAGCACATATTGTGCCCACTATATAATATTATTATTATTATTATTAATAGTATAGTAGCTTTATATTAAGCTGCCATGGGAAGCTACATTTATTGGTGTTCTGCAACAATTTTTTTTATAACTTTGCCAAGAAAGGGATGGTTCACCTTTAAGTTAACTTTTAGTATATTATAAAATGGCTAATTCTAAGCAACTTTTTAATGGGTCTTCATGATTTATTTTCTTTAATTTTTCAGTTATTTACCTTCTTCTTCTGACTATTTCCAGCTTTCAAATGGGGATCACTGACCCCCATCTAAAAAACCAAATGCTCTGTAAGGCCACACATATTGTTATTGATACTTTTTATTTATTACTCCTCTTTCTATTCTTACTTCTGTTTCTATTCTTACTTCTATTCATATTCCAGTCTCGTATTCAAATCAATGCATGGTTGCTAGGGTCATTTGGACCCTAGTAAACAGATTTCCAAAATTGCAACCCGGAGAGCTGCTAAATAACGCAAAAACAATAATAGAATAAAAACCAATTGCAAACTGTCTCTGAATATCACTCTACATTAGGGCTCTTACTCACGCGCGTTTTTACCTGCGCTCCCCTGCGTTCAGTTTTTTGGCGTTCAGCCGCAGGGGAGCGCAGGAATAGACGCATTTCATTATTTCAAATGGGGCTGTACTCACACAGTGGCGTGTAGGCGCCGAACGCAGGAAAAATGCAGCATGTTGCGTCTCAACCTGCGTTCGGCGCCTACATGTGCCTGTGTGAGTACAGCCCCATTTGAAATAATGACATGCGTCTATTCCTGCACTCCCCTGCGGCTGAATGCTGAAAAATGGAACGCAGGGGAGCGCAGGTAAAAACGCTCATGAGTAAGAGCCCTTAAGGTGAACAAACCCTTAAACAATGCTGAAATCCTTATTTTGCCAGTCTTCCTTACGTTCTCGGTGGCCTCTGATTATACGGGGGGACAGAACTGAGGGGAAACCAACTCTGAGAGGCTGAGTGCACCAATAAGTAGCAATAGAGTAATACAGCACCACTCAACTCTGCCTCCTCCATTTGGAGCACCCCAAGTTAATGAAATTTGAAAGCTCAATTCATTCAAATAAATTTTTCCAAACAATGTCAACCAGTAGCCCATTAGATGTTGTTCAACCACAACTCCAAGCCCCCACCCCCGTGTAGTTAGTTGGTACAGAGACATAAAGATACTCTTCTTTCACTGTGTAGACCACCCGAAAAACCTTATTACGTTCCTCTGAGTGCTCAGCCCTCACGTCTAATCCAGGAGACACAGGCAAACTGACCTGTATATTATTTATGCAAGGAAACCTTTTATGCACAACCCTGCAACCTTTATTAATGAGCCTTACTGTTATGGTAATCACGTCACTTTATCCGTGGGCTAAACTGAACATCAGCCTGGTAACTCGGTGATAAGCTGTCTTCATGAGCGAAAGTGAGATGTAATGAAAAGCTAAGCTATGGTTCCCCGCGCGTGCTGATTAAATGTCACACACATTAGAAATAAAATCTGCATGTCAGTGGTGAGAAAGGGAGCAAGAGCTTCACCATTAAAGCACAGTGTGACCCAAATCTAGCTCTTTAGTAGGGCTGAATTATACCTTTATTGTGTACAATAATAGTTCTTATTAATCCATTGTAGGAATGTGCTTCTTTGAAAGGTAGGCGGAGTCAAAAAGAAACACTACCCCTTCCTTGTTAAGCAGTCTAGCCGTTCATTCCCTAGGAAGAGTCCATTACTTTCATATTTAATTTTCTCTTTCTATCTGGCTATCTAATTATATATTATAAGGTGATTATTTCCTTTTGCCTCCCACCCATAGGGGAAGGGGTTAGTGGATAAGCTTTTAAAGTTTAAGGCTTTCCGATGCCATTGTTATCCAAACAAAATGGCCACTTACTTGATAATTGCCAACCTGCAAAAGTGCTCAGAGTATCTATCCATATAAATTTACATCATATATATTTGGGGATTCAGACACCGTTAAACTAAAATTGGTTTGTTAAATTGGATTTGTAAATCCATCCTTTAACCAAATGCACTTCATAATCCTCTTTATTAGGTGGCAAACAGAAGAAGCGAATCAAGGCCCTATAATTGTAGGAGCCAATTGCCAAGCATGTTGAGCATTTTCTACATAGTTTTTTTTAACCATTGGAGCCAATTACGTGCATTTTAGTTGCTTAAGCCCCCCTCTCCAATATTACTGATCCAATTTAAAGTCTGTTATTGATCTAGAGCTGTACTACCTATTCATAGAGCAACTGGCTAATGCTTCATTGATTTATTTGTTCTTCATGCCCCTGGATCAATAGCTCAGTGGAGACTCGAGGCCTGTTATGGTATGCTCTCTCTCTCTCTCTCTAGCAGTTGTACTAGTAAATTAAACAGTTTTACGAAAGGGTTGGATGCCTTTTTAGAAAGCAATACATTAAAAGGTTATTTTTGTTAATCCAGGTATTGATGCTCTCCCCACCTTTGTAACCGTGTAGGTTGTAGATACAGGGGGGTTATATTAGAAAGAAATCTAAACCCTCAAAACAAATTCAGGTAAAGCTTGCTCTTCTTTTTGCAAATAACATAATTGTTTTCTACTTTTTAAAAGATCCATTTTTTTGAAATGCTAATATAATCAATGTGAAATAGCCACCTGCTGTTTTTATCTGGCCACAGTTGCCAGAAAATGAAGTTAGTGAGAAGAGGAAAGTCTTGCAATGTCAGAAAATGAAGTTAGTGAGCAGAGAAGAGACATTTGAGTGTGTCTCTGGTTAATTCAGAGCAGAGCAACATCACAATATGTACCTCCCCTCACTAATTACTTTCTGACTATGGCTAGTCGGCTTAAATATACAGCAAATGAGGCTGTTGTTTCAAATGCACAATGTTAGCAGTGTAACAAATGATAATATATTGTTAACGAGATACAAAATCTGGCCACTTCTATATCCATTTCAAGGGTTTACATTTCCTTTAAGTTCAATCCTACCCCTGCACAGCCACGGGGTCTGCTCCCTTGGCTGCTACTCCACTCCACTAAGGATTGTCGCTCTGTGGGTTCTGTATCCAGCAGTTTCTTTCTATTAGATGAAAGCCTGCAGCGCTAACAGTTCCATGGTGTTCTGTGCTCCTAGCAGATAATCAAAGCCACACGATGAACGTGTCAGGAAGGGGTCGTAGTCTAGAAGAGGATAAAAGTGCAGTAGCGTATTATTCCTCCGAGGACAAAATATAACAGCACAGACACAAGTAACGCAGCCCTGTGCCACACGGGGGGTAATCGAATGACCTCATTTTTTAGTGGTAATGATATCCCGTTAATGGTGAAGGTAATTAGTCCCAAGATATTCCAGAGCGTGTCTCTCATTAGGTGATCAGGATATAGACGCCATTCATGGTACAATGACAGATCCTATGATAACCAATGCGTTTAATCTTGGCAGCTTGTATACAAATGGATGTTAAGGATCTAATTGCATATTCATTCGAATTTATCTTCGGGATTATTAAACCGCTTTGCAATGAGCCTATATATTGGGTCATTATATATTCAGATGGCATTTACCAGGAGCATAAAATATTCATCAAAGATAAATGTCTCCAAATCTTTACCAACCCCCCTCCCCCCGAACGCAAGTGCTGTGGTCGCTCTTGTGTGTAAAAGGAAATTTTGTCTCTTTAACAAATCCCTGTCCAATTAAAGGGCCAAACACAAGCAACCACAAAATATCAACCTCATTGATATTTCAAGATTCTAAAGCATTTTTAAATGTGTTCCAGAAAGCATAAAACATCATGTTGTCGGATACCAGTGCCCATGTCAAGAATTCTGTTAACATATCTATTTGCAGTCTTTGTAGAAATTAAAATCTCTCTCTGACAGGCACAAAATAGCAATACAAAGGGGTTGCCCACCTTTAAAGTCACTTTTAGTATAACATAGAACATTATATTTTGAGACAATTTACGATTGGGCTTAGTTTTTTGTTGTTTTTGAATTAACTGCTTAGAAGCTCTCTAGTTTGATTTTTTGTAGGTTCTTAGGGTTCCATATGACCTTAACACCCAGGCAGTGGCGTGAATGAGAGCCAGGAAGATGAATAGGAGAGTCCTGGGTAGAAAGATAGTGGATAAAAAGTAACAATAAACCTGTAGCCTCACAGAGCAATAGTTTTTTGGCTGCTGGGGTCAGTGATGCCCCCAAATGCTGGAAAGGGTCAGAAGACACAAACAAATAATACAAAAATAATTTTAAAAAATGAAGACACCTTTACAAGTTGCCATTTTTCACTCTAGTGCCTTTTCTAAATCCTTGCCGGTACCTCATTTACGGATTTATTTTCTCAACCCTGCACTTCCATGTTGATTTTCCACAGCAGAAAGCCCGGGGCCCCAAAAGGGCATCGGTGAACACCAGAGATCACAGGTTTTACCTGTGCAACCGAGTGTACCCATCACTGCACAAGGTTCTGATAACGAGATTGTTACAAAGTACAAAGTGTAAAGAGTGGCCAATTGCAATGTGACCCCTATTGTGTTATATTTCATGAAAACAACTCTTTGTTATAGTTATAGAGGTAGATCATGATCTTCCACTATTTTATAGCTTCAGACTATGCTTTTAACAATATTTTGAAACGTAACTTATAGACATCAGTAGTAGTATGAATGTTCTCTGCAGTCGACACACACTGATGTATATGGCACATAATACAACAACAATTTCACTGGGAAAAGTAGTGCACTGTGTGCTGTCAAGCCTTCTCCATCTCTTCAAGCCTGGGGGATTTACATTTTTAAATTTCTGATTATGATGGATTGTATGAGGTAAGTGAAGCCCCTGACTTACCCTGACATCCTACTAACAACCCTTAGTGCTCCTATACTACATTTTTCGGAGAACATCATCATCATTTAGTCTGCTAAAAAAATCACTGAAACATTAAACCCAATAGGATTGTTTTGCCACCTATAAGGATTAATTATATCTTAGTTGTGACCAAGTACAAGGTACTGTTTTATTATTACATAGAAAATTTTTAAAGGTGAATTATTTGTAAATATGGGAGATGGCCTTCCTGTAATTCAGAGTTTTCTGGATAACTGTTTCATGATAATGGATTCCATACCTGTAGTAACCTTCCAATGTGTTTCTTATATTACTATTGTATAATGGTATTTATTACAATATGATTTTATAGATTTAAAAATACAAACAAAAAAGGTTTTAACTCAAACACAATACCACTCAAAATGATACAATTCATTATAGATATTAGTAAATAGCCCCTCCCAACATTGGGGCAAATTTACTAAAGGGCGAAGTGACTAACGCTGGTGAAAATTCGCTAGCGAAGGAGATAGACTGCAGCGCTACTTCACAGTCTAACGCCAGGCAAATTTTTCGCTCTGGCGAATGGACGTAACTACGCGAATTCACTAAGATGCAGATTTTACTGAACGTTACCTCTTGCGCCAGACTTGCCTTCGCCACCTCAGACCAGGCGAAGTGCAATAGAGTAGATAGGAGTTCCTCAAAAAAAATTAGAACATTTTTCTAAGTCCCAAAAAACACTTGCGACTTTTCAGTTTTTCAGGGTGATAGCCTGCAAAAGATCGTAATTTTTCTTTTAGGGTACCCGGCTTCCCCCCCCATTTCCTAACATATGGCACATAAACTAGTGGGCTCATGTGTAGGGCATTATAACATTTCTATTATTAAGGTTTCCTGGGCTTGTGTAGTGTAATGTATTTGCTGCAACATATACAGTACGTCTATTGAAATTGAACTTCCCGCCATATGCAAATTAGCCAATGCTAGGGCAACTTCGCTTTGCTTGGCGAATTAACGCTTGCAAAACTTCAACAACGTTCGGCGCCCTGTACGCAACTTTGCATTTTAGTGATTTAGCGTTGTCCTGGCAAAATTTCGTCTGGCGAAGTGTGCCGATGTGAGCAAAGCCGTCGCTGGCGAATTTCTGGAGGTTAGTGAATTTGCCCCATTCACTTTGTTTGCCCTTTCATATGTTATGTTTACATTATCGGAATAACATTTTCTTCAAATAACTTCGTTTTGTTCTTCAAGGATTTCTTGCTTGGTTGCAAATGACTAAGCACAGCAGAACTGATGGCAAAACACACTGGGGCTCATTTATCAACACTGGGCAAATTTGCCCAAGGGCAGTTACCTATAGCAACCAATCAGTGATTAGCTATTTAAAGCCAGCTGCAAGTAGAACAATGAATGCAGCAATTTGATTGGTTGCCAAGGGTTACTGCCCATGGGCAAATTTGCCCAGTGTTGATAAATGACCCCCACTGTGATTACTACTTATTAATAATACAAATATATTAAGTTGGTGAATTACAATAGGACAGTTATATGGGACTGATATTTGTTCTACCATTAGAGGTGCTTGTTTGGATTCCCTCTTAATACTTTATTGTCCTCTGACTGCACTTGCTCCATTATTCTCGCTCACTCTGCATTTCACAAGCTGATTGATGGCTTCATTACATGCACACAGGTATATATTATGCAAATCTAAGTCCTCCCTGACATCACAATTAAAGTAATGATAGGCAACAACAGGTATAAAAGGAAGACACGTCTCCACTATGCTAAACCTTTTTGTTGTTCCTTGGAAGCAAGGGTTGCTTTTCCATAGAATAATTGGGGGCACTGTGGGGATATTTTATAAAACAGTAGTTTGATCATATACGTAATATCCATTCAGGCAGTGTGTTGTCATGATATGTCATGCTGAGAAAGAGATTCATGTTTACCCTTTGGGTGCTGCGTATTCCTTTGGGATACAGGACTTTGATAAATTACCAAAGGGAACTGGTGAAAGGACAAGAAGATGAAGTGAAATACTAGATCACAAGAGCTTTGCTACAGAAGAATGATTTCAGGCACTCTTAGAAAATCTAGAGCTGGAGTTCAATTCCAACCTAACGGTAATGGCTAGGCTTCAGGTGGCAAATTATTTGGCCACGTCCATTTTGTGGCCACAGCCCCTAATTACCATGTCCATTTTACAAAATGTGGCAGGTTATGAAAGTTTGAACACATTTCTGGGAGTTTGAGTGCAATGTTTTATTTGTTATAACAGTTTTGCTATGAAGACGAATTGCCCTTTCAGATGCTAGTCTCAGTTCTTCCAAGAGACCTGCTTATCTAGAATCGTTACAATTGTTTCTTTGCTTATCTTAAAATATCTAAAAAATTATTTTAATTATGTTTCCGAAACTTTGATATCAGATCAAAGAGTTGGGACATTTCAGTAAGAAATCCTGGACTGCGGGCTGTGCTGTCAAAATCGAGACTGTCACGCAGAAAACGGGACAGTCGGGAGGTATAATATTGACACCCAAGGGCCTGTGCCTAGGGTGGCAGCAAAAGGGGGGGTGCCTATATGGTAAATAAAATAAATTACTGAACCAAGCCTCCTAGCCCAAAGCCAGACACTTGCAGTTAAATCTGATGGCAGAGATAAGGGTGGTCCCTGTCCCTTCTGCTATCAGTGCATGAACAGTACATATGCACTGATCACTGAGGGAAGGGTAAGACCTGAGGGCCAGCAACAGACTTAATACATCCCTGAATTGTAGTACAAGTATGGGCCTCTTATGCAGGACAGCACATTGTCTTCCCCCTATGTTGGGTAACCACAACCTGATTCACTGTTGCTGAACTGGATATTCTTTGGTGAAAAAATCATATATTCGTTATTATGCTTGGAATGCCTGCTTTGGAAAGCTGGGAAATTCTGCAATGAATATATTTTGAAATGTTTCTCACAATTATTTTTTTTCCATAATTCACAAAAAAAAATTTTTTGTGATATTAAAGGAGAAGGAAAATTATTTTGCACTTGGGGGTGCCAAATGTTAGACACCCCCAAGATATTGTATTTACTTACATCCGGGGCCGTTGCTCCTATCAGCAGAAAACTGCACCGGCCCGGGGTTATTCCAGTGAGCATCACGGGGCAATCCTCTTCCTGCTTCTTCTTTCTTCTCATGGCTGCCCATGCACAGTAGAGTGAAAAGCCGAACTTTAACAAAAAAGCCGGCTACTGTGCATGCATCTGCCCTGGGAAATTTGAAGAAAGAAGAGGAAGGAAGACGATCCATGGTGCTCGCTGAAAGAATCGGGCCGGTGTTCCTATCTGCAGAAAACTGCACCGGCCCAGTGTCAGGTAAGTAAATACTTGGGGTGCCTAACATTTGGCATCCCCAAGTGCCAAATGACTTTACTTCTCCTTTAACTTTTATGACAAAAATTAACCAAAGTGCAGTATATCAAAGTAAAATAGTACACCAAGTATTTCCTCCTATTCAGGTATGGTAATGTGTACTTGATCCAAATTAAGATATAATTAATATTTATTGGAAGCAAAACTAGCCTACTGAATTTATTTAATGTGAGAACTTTGCCTTAGGCAGTTGTGAGTGGCCAGTTATTAGCGGTGCCAAAAAGCCGCCTCCTGTAACTTTCTTTAAAATGGAAGTTCAGCTCTGCTAGTTCAGAGAGCTCTATAGTACTCATTGCACTAGTGATGTGGCCCCCCTTTGACCTGCTCCAATGCTGAAGTTTTAAAGGAACAGTAACACACAACAATGAAAGTGGTTTAAAGTAATCAAAGGGATGGTTCATCTTTAAGTAAACTGAATGGCCAGAAAACTGCACCGGCCTGGGGTTATACCAGCGAGCACCACGGAGAGATCTGCTACCTCTTTCTTTGCGCAGTTGCGCATGCGTAGTAGAATGAAAAGCCGAACTTTAACTAAAAAGTTGGCTATTTTGTTCTACTGCGCATGTGTTTGCCCGGGGAAATTTGAAGAAAGAATAAGCCAGAAGTAGCTCTCTCAGTGGTGCTCGCTAGAAAAACCCCGGGCCGGTGCAGTTTTCTGCCGATAGGAGCCAGAGGTTTCAGGTAAGTAAATACAATCACTCGTGGGTGCCTAGCATTTGGCACCCCCAAGTGCAAACAGACTTTCTTTCTCCTTTAAGTTAAAAAGATCCAAATTACAGAAAGATCTGTTATCCAGAGAGCCCCAGGTCCTGAGCATTCTGGATAACAGATGTCATACCTGTATTTCCATTTTCTTGTACTTGATCCCAACAAAGATATAATATGTCCTAATTGGGTGCAAAAAAACCCTATTGAATTAAATTAGTGTTTATATGATTTTTTAGTAGACCTAAGTTATAGAGATCCATATTGCAGAAAGATCCCTTATCTGGAAACCCCCAGGTCTTGAGCATTCTGCATAACAGGTCCATTACATGTACATTGAATAGACACAAAGATACAGTCTTGCATGAATCGAAGGTTCCCAACATTTTGCCAATCAGTCTTTCAGTCAATCGTACAGGTTAAAAGCTTTATATCAGCTAACGATCATAACTCTGCATGTATTGCCTATCTGACAATATCAGTGGGAGACTGTCATTAGAGATGGCGCGAACTGTTCGCCGGCGAACTTGTTCGCGCGAACATCGGGTGTTCGCGCGAACATCGGGTGTTCGCGCTCGCCGGAAGTTCGCGAACGTCGCGCGACGTTCGCCATTTTGGGTTCGCCATTGTTGGCGCTTTTTTTTGCCCTCTCACCCCAGACCAGCAGGTACATGGCAGCCAATCAGGAAGCTCTCCCCTGGACCACTCCCCTTCCCTATAAAAACCGAAGCCCTGCAGCGTTTTTTTCACTCTGCCTGTGTGTGCTGAAGAGATAGTGTAGGGAGAGAGCTGCTGCCTGTTAGTGATTTCAGGGACAGTTGAAAGTTTGCTGGCTAGTAATCGTTTTGATACTGCTCTGTTATTGGAGGGACAGAAGTCTGCAGGGGTTTGAGGGACATTTAAGCTTAGGTAGCTTTGCTGGCTAGTAATCTACCTTCTACTGCAGTGCTCTGTATGTAGCTGCAGTGGGCAGCTGTCCTGCTTCTGATCTCATCTGCTGACTGCTGCAATAACAGTAGTCCTTGTAAGGACTGCTTTTATTTATTTTTTTGTTGTTTTACTACTACTACTACTACTACTACTACTATAAGAGCCCAGTGCTATTAGTCTAGCAGTGTTGGGGAGTGGGACTGGTGTGCTAATCTGCTGCTCCTAGTAGTTCAGCAGCACCAACTTTAATTTTTTTTTTTTTAATATTCATTTTTTTTTTATTTTACTTTTTTTTATTTTACTACCGCTGTAGTAGTGTATAAGTTGACCTTTTAGGCATTATTTGCCCTGTAGGCATTTTTTGCCCAGTGTGTTATTCAACCAACTGCCATCTAGCATCACTAACAGCTCTCCCCCTACACTATCTCTTCCAAGCACACACAGGCAGATTTTTCAGATACATTTTTGCCCTTGATCCCCCTCTGGCATGCCACTGTCCAGGTCGTTGCACCCTTTAAACAACTTTAAAATCATTTTTCTGGCCAGAAATGTCTTTTTTAGATGTTAAAGTTCGCCTTCCCATTGAAGTCTATGGGGTTCGCGAACCGTTCGCGAACCGCTCGCATTTTTGCGCAAGTTCGCGAATATGTTCGCAAACTTTTTTTCCGACGTTCGCTACATCCCTAACTGTCATTACTATTTGTCGGACATAACTTTCATACGATTGCTGTCTGTCAATCAATGGCCCAAGCATCGTGTGATTTGTTCTTTTTCCTACTTATTTTAATCTGAATCATAAGACTGAAACGAACAAGTGTAAAGAATAAAATCTGCAGGTCCATGTCCAGCTTTAGCTTGCTGAAAACATCATCAATAGAACCTCTCTCTAATGGTCATTTATGCTCAAGTTTAAACCCACATTTTTACACTGTAGGACACTGCCATCTAGTGATTATTTAACCAAATTCCACCCCTACCAAGATGTGTATTTTTCAGCCATTTCTTTGGTCCTTCTTCACTGTAAAAGGATTAATCAGGCAGAAAATCAAATGAACAATAAAGGGTTTATTTACAAATAAGTATAACATTGGGTGCATCACTACGGAAGAGCACTGGGACCAGCAAAAAAAAATCTTGACTTTAAATCTCATAATTATGACTGCTGGCCCCAGTACTCTTCCGTACATCAGTCATTTAGTGAAGTACCTACTTGCTTTCACCTGTACCTGAACCAATATGCTAGCTGGGATTCTTTGCTACTTTACTTTCTTAATCAGGGGTTGGGACTGGGAATGAGGATCTGTGAAGCACCCGGATTACTCTGTTGCTTAGCTGCAACTCCCAGCATGCTTTACCCCTTAATAATATGTTGGCATATGCTGGAACTTGGTATTCCAGCACAATATAAGTAATGCATGGTTGAGCACCAGGGTTTAGATCTCCTGCATCTAAAGCCAAAAAACATTTAATCGGATCACACAACATTCTACTTTCTGGTTGGTTGCTATGTGTTGCTAGTACTGCACGTCGCTATTAAAGGGCAAGTCATAAATTCTTCAATGTTGGTCTCCAAGCTGGGACTAATACAGGTAAAGGATCTGTTATCCAGAAACCCATTATCCAGAAAGCTCTGAATTACAAGTAGGCCATCTTCCAAAGACTCTATTTTAATTAATAAATTCAACATTTTCAAAGCATTTCCTTTTCCTCTGTAGTAATAAAACAGTACTTTGCACTTCACCTTATTGCAGGGGAAACCAGGGCCGGAACTAGGGGTAGGCAGAGTAGGCACATGCCTAGGGTGCAGAGCTGGAGGGGGTGCCAGGCACACACTTTCTCTGCCTCCTACCCCTAACCAGGTCCCCTCTCGGCGATGTGCCAGGCGCTTGCGTCCTTTCTGCGCTTGTGTACATGGCCTATTCCCACGTGCATGCTTTTGTGCATGCACAGGGGTTTTTTTTCTGCGCGAGTGTACCTTTTGGGAATTGCCATTGGCCAGGGTGCGAAGGGTGCCTGGCCGGCCTGGCCCAGAGCTTGGTGAAACAATCCTATTTAATTTTTAAATAAGTTTTAAAAGTATAGTTTTCCAAATTCCAAAGAAAGATCCCTTATCTGGAAAACTCCGGGTTTTGAGCATTCTGGATAACAGGTCCCTTAAAGCCCAAACCGACTCCCATAGGGAACAAAATCTATGCAGCAGGCTGGCCAGCAACAGATTTTTCTGTATTAGATGAATATTAAATATCATATTGGTATTTCGTAGAGAGAGCTGGCGACCACTGGGAGGGAAATATATTCTGCCCAACAGAATATATACAGAGCAACCTAACCCTTTAGGCATAATGGATCATAGAATGGTAGTATGGTGTTGTTATGAAAGGAACATGGTGCAAGCCTCATAGGTTCTTTGTTTCTGGTAGTTTTTTTGATCTTTATGGCACTGATGTTTAGTCCACCACTGGCCAATAAATGAGTTGTTGGTACACACAGGGATAAACTGGGATTTTGTACTTCCCCTCTGACTGTACCATATCACATAATCAGCCCCATTTACTCAAGCTTATTCAGTTTTCTGTGAGAAGCACAGTTTTTAACGCGCAACGAAGCACAATCAGTCTTGAACTTTGCAGCTACATGTCCAGTGCAGTGATGTCAGGTGATCCCACTGGTGTCTAATAAAAGGGCAGCCAAGTTTGGGAGTTTTACTTTGAAAGCAGCAAGTAAGTTGCAGGTAAAACTTAGTCCCTTTGTAAAATGTAAGCAATAGAATTCTTAATGAATCAGATGAAAATTAAGCATAGGACTGGCCAGATATGGGATGACTTTGACGTAGTTGGCCAGCTTAAATATATTGCAATATATGGACAAACAATCCCTGTTTTGTTTAAAGGGTAAGGCATTTTTCAGTAGCAGTATGCACAAAATGTCTCTGTCTTAAATATATTGATAATGGGTTGAGTGCAGAGGACTCTTGTATTTGACTATATGTATTTTGTGGTCACAGCCTCGATGCACCCCCGCCTAATGGTTTTAAAAATTAGTGGTGAGCAGAACTTTCCCTTGTTTGTTACAGTGATGTATGCCCAACATCTTTATGGCCATGTTCAAGTCTCATCTACCTTTCATGCAGGCTTTTCAGCGACAATGTGATCTCCTGTCTTCAATCCTATTCTCAGAACATCCTTTGGGCTATTTTGCCACCAGACTGAGTAGTGGTGGTGACATGGTTGGTTGTACCATAGGCTGGTTGGCCTGAATAATGCTCACTGTTAACATTGCTGTATAGTTTCAATTAAACACCATGATAGCTTAACCACAGGAGACAGAATTACCCCACACTTCTACACACACTTCTAACTTACCCTGTCTTTCTCATATGCATGAAAGAAGCTAGGACGTGTAGTTGTCCTGTCACTTGCACCCTCATTCATAGGCTCCCTCCCCTGATCTACATCCAAAGGATCCAGGCTACTTTCTGAGGCCACCTGCCTGATGCTCCCCAACAGCATTTACCCCCCACCCGCCAAGTGGAATCCAGTACAAAAGAACAAATGGACTGTACCTAGTCTCTTCTGTAGACAAGAGAATACCTGTAACAACCCTTTGCCAACAAAGATATATTCTTCCCAAGGGTATAAAGTTAAGGTTTCTTTGGCAAAAACTACCAAAGGCAAACGTATGTCAGGGTGGTGTGTCAACTATAAGTAGGACATGAATTGAAAATGAAATAAAAAGGCAAAACAATGGTTATGCTGAAAAAATAAGAGATGCAAGTGTTGGTGGCAATGATGTTAACAGCATGAAAGGTCAGCAGTGATCTAAAGTTTTGTGCACAAAGAAATAAAAAATGCTAAATGTAGATTTTGTAGAAATATCAGACAAATTTGCTCCAGTAATGTAAGACCTATTTTGACTTCTCAAGAGAGGACCACATCAGTGTACCAACATAGGTTTTGTCTAACAAGATTTTCTAACCTGCCCACTTTGTCTGGTTTTTGGCCATGTGTCAAGAAGGCCCCAGTAACTGGCTACTTTGTCTGAAGGGACAGAGTCACTTTTATCGGCCCATTTCTTCATGACTTTAAATTATTATATATATATAGTGAGGAAATCTGCTATGGAACATAAACCAGATTGTCTCTGGCATCATTACCACCATCCAGCCATATTACTCAATCTCTTTGTAGACAAAGAACTGTTGGAGGTCAAGAATATTTTAACAGTTGGGTGCCCATCTAATGTGTATGATTTATGTGCAGTATGGTTTCCTCCTCCTCCACTAGTAAAGGAGGAGGGGAGACCAGAATGCCCAAAGTCCCCTCTTGAAAAGGCATTCTCATAGAAAGCAATGGTATGTGTGTGTGGGGCAAACATTTCTGGTATTTGCCTCTGCTCCCTGGGCTACTGAAGAATCTCAGTGACAAATGAGTCTAAAAGTGCTTAGTGTGTGATGACCACAAACAGCCACTCTATGTTGTTTATTATTTGTAGCATTTCTCCTTTATGTTAAAGAAAATATTAATGTCTGATTACTTTCTATTTTTTGCGATTAGCTTCCTTGCCATAAAAGAACATTCAGTGGGAATGTTGAATATTGGTTACTGCATTCAGCCTTTCCAGAGCCATAGCTGGGAAAACCAATAACATGGTAACAAGGGAAGATTGTGCTAAGTAATATGTATTAGCTCAAAAGGACAAAATGGCAGCACTCCGATTAAAAGAAGGTGGTTTATTCTCACAGGTCACAGACCAGTAACACCTGACACGTTTAGGGAGTAATTCCCTTAATCATAGGCGTACAAATTTAATCAGGTCACTTCCTTAAGTAAGCCTTTCAACAGCGGCCCCTAAGGGTTATTCATAAAATTGCATCATATTACTTTTTCCGTAAAGTTTAACCATTTAACTACTAATTATAAAAACACTTTTTATTTGTACATCTAAAATCCAAGTTAAGAACATTTGTGCACTCCACAAAATAAGTGGTGTGCAAAAAATAACCATTTTTCTATAGACTGAGTAGTGTGCCTTTTGGAAATTTTCTCGGGACTGTAGTAAATTACACGTTCCTATATTAACATATCACTATTTTTGGTGTTTTTTATATTTTTTTTAAATCATTTTTTGTATGTATATGTATATATCTTATGGATATTCACCTAAATTTATTTAAATTTTTGTAAACTGAGATATGTATCTATATATGTATAGTTATAACCAGGAGTATACAGTATACGTAACATGTGTCTAGTCATACATATAAGTAATAACCATTATGCTAGGGGCATATTATAGCCATATTGTCTTTTCCAACATTGGCTTAAGTTATATTAACGTATGGTTATTTTAACTAAAGATGATTTTTAGCTAGAGGTTTGTTTTTTTTTAAGGGTCCCTTTATTTCGCTCCTATCTATATATTAGTAAAGATACATCATATCATGTCTTGTGTTTAAGCCTTTTGGTGATCTAGTATCTAATTCCAGGATCCAGTATGCTTCTCTTAGGTTCAAAGGGCGTAGGGTGTCCCCCCTCTCACTCGGGTCCTAACCTGTTCGATGACTTTCACGCCTAGATGATATGTGCCCCTCGAGGAGCACAATAGGAAATGTTTACCCATTTTTGTCTTCTCATCTCTTTTTTCAATTGCCCTCATGTGCTCTCTTATTCTGTCTTTCAGGAGGCACCCTACATATTGTTCGACATGTAATGTTGAAATTAAATCCATTGCCGGTATCTATCACCCCGCACTTGTAAGGGCCGTTGGTGGAGAGCCAGTCACCCCTCTGCTTAAATACGGGCGAAGAAACCATACTTGGTGCTAGTATGTTACCCAAAATCCAGTTTTTCATCACCACATAGAATCGGGAGATATTTTTTATATCACTACTCTGCAGATTTTATTGTATTCCTCGCTATACTCTGTTACGAAATAAATCCTTAATAATTTATTATCATCTGTATGTTTCCTAGTTAGAGCTAGCTTGTTTGCTTTATGGTAGGAATTGTATATGAGATCTTTGGAAGAACCTCTTCTATATAATCTTTGAGCTAGTTCCTTTGATTGTCCACGAAAGGAACTAAACAGGCTACAATTTCTGCAGTAACGTACAAATTGACTGTATGGGATACTCCGCAATGTATGCTGTGGATGGCAACTGTTTGCTCTCAATATAGATATTCCCTGCTGTATGCTTGCGAAAAATCTCAGATTCAATTCTGCCTTGATCTGCATTCCCTGTTAATTTTAGATCCAAAAAATTGATCTTATCAGTGGCGTGTTCTAAAGAAAACTGTAAATTACACTCATTATCATTTAAATAATTGTATCAAATCTGGTGAATCCCCCCAAATAAATAAGAGGTTGTCTATAAAGCGACCATACGAAATTATATGAGTGCGATAGGGATTATCACATCCAAGGATGCGCGACCGCTCCCACCAGCCCATGTACAGGTTGGCATAAGAGGGGGCAAAAGATGCCCCCATGGTGGTCCCGCATCTCTGAAGGTAGTAATCCCCGTCGAAGTAGAAGAAATTGTGAGTGAGTAAAAATTCCAAAGTTGCTAAAGTCAAATCAGTGAAATCTCGTGTAAATTTTTGTGACATATTCAAAATTTCAGTTATAGCTCTCATTCCCATATTGTGTGGTATGGACGAATATAGGGATTTAACATCCATAGAAATCCATCTATAGTTGTCCAACCAAGTTTTATATCTGAGTTTTTCCAATAGGTGTCCCGAGTCTCTTAAAAAAGAGTGTGGCTTGAGACTAGAGGTTTAAGACTAAAATCCACCCAGTCGACTTTCTCTCTCTCTTTCTTTCTTCTTCTTTTACTGATTATGTATAATTTTTGTTTCTGTCATGGAACAATGTCTGTCTTGATTTTTTCTGTGTGAGAAAACCAATAAAAACACTTTAAAAAAAAAAATCCACCCAGTCAGAGAGGCCTTCATTGGCTGAGCCAATGCTTGCCACAATGGGTCTCCCTTCTGGTGAAGTTAAGGATTTGTGGATTTTAGGGAGGTGGTGGAACACAGGGACCACTGGATGAGGTCTAATTAGGTAGTCCCTATCTCTAGGATCCACCCCCCCCAGGGATATACCATATGAGACCAGATGGTCAATTTCAGTGGAGAATTTATTCTGTTGGTTGGAAGATAATTTCGTATACACTTTTACGTCCTCCAATTGTCGTCTAGCCTCTGCTAGATAGTCTTCTGTGTTCATAATCACTACACCCCCTCCTTTATTCGCCTGTCGAATTGTTAAGTTAGGGTTCTCCTGTAGGGCCTTCAGCCCTTTTCTCTCATTCGTGGATATGTTATCATGAATCAATTTTCCATTTCTTCCCAAGTATATTTTCTTTAGATCTGATTCCACCAATTCTTGGAACATGTCCATGGAAGGACATCTAGATTGTAATGGGTAGAAATCAGAAACTGATTTTTTTGGGGAGATGAATATGACCTACTAGCCCCTATACACAAGGGACCCCATTCTCCTTCTGTAAGCAAATGAGATTGGTTAAACAGCGTTGTTCCTGAAATGTGGTAAGGGCTATGGGTACTCCATCGCCCCCCCACATTTTTAAGTTAGTGTTAGTGTTGGCATCAGAGGTTCCTTCAGCAATGTATAAGTTGCCCGTATCAGTGCCCATTCCTCCGCTATTAAACTTTAAAGTCAGTTTCCGCACAAATTTATTTACATCTAACAGTGTGTTAAATAGGTTAAAATGGTGAGAAGGGGCAAAGGATAGACCATTACTTTTCTGATTTTCTTCTGTGGTACTATTAGCTCAATTGAGGAAAGGTTAATTACGTTTAGTATGTCCTGTCCTTCTTTCTCTGATTCTCCCTCAAACTGTAATACCTTCCCCCGGAATCTCTTTCCCTTTCTACTTGTCTTCTTATGTCCTTGTGGTTTCCTTTGATCCAATCTGATTTCTCCATTCTTGGTTGTTCCAACTTTTTCTTTGATTGTGTCTCTTGGCCATAGTAGTTTTTTGGCCTCCTTTGGGTTTTCATAGTCTCCCAAATCATTGAGGTCCCTCTCTACATTGTTCCTGGCCTTACGTATAGATGCAGGTTCTAAGTCATCTGCGACAAATGAGGTGTCCTCCCCTGAGTCACTCGAAAAGGAAACTGTTTTGTTCTGATGATACGCTCTTGATTTCTTTTGCAAGATGGATCTTGGTTTATGCCATGTGTAAACCATATTGTTTTCATAATCCCATTTGTCCCACCTCAGTTTGCGATTCTTGCGGGCGCTAGTTGATTCCTCCAGTCTCCTTAGATATTTGTTCAATTCTTGGTCAAATTTTGTAAAATCTGTCGTCTTCTTATAACCTTTTAGAAGGGACTGTGTTTCATTGATTTCTTTACTGATATTAGGGAGATTTTGTTTTTTATAATCTACATTTAAATGCATTAGCTCAATAGAGCATTTTGTCAGGGCACCATTCCACTTATTATAAATTCCACATCATCTTTAGGAAAAATTGGTTATTTTTTAATCCTTAGGCCTCTGGGGATCCATTCAAGGGAGATATATTTTTCTAGACATAAAACATCCCAGCATAATAATAATTCCTGCAACATTGATTTTTCCATACTTTTAAACAACATGGGCGGTGTAGTATCCCCTTCATCCTCTGACTCAATATCCCCTAATGTTATGCCAGACATATTTAATCGGCTCATACGGTCCTCTAATTTCTCCAAGGCACAAGATCTATTTAACTCAGTAAAGTCTGTATCCCTGTTGGATTCCATATTTCTTAATGGAAATCAGGTAAATTGAAGTAAAAATTCCCACCAATAGTAAAGTCTCTTTGAGAGACTCCCAGCGGCAGTCTGTGTGCCGCAATGTATACCTCGTGGTCCCACCGATCCTCTCCTCCCCCTATGCATATGCGGTGCCTGTGGAGCCTTCGTTTGCGATATACTTGCGACCGGCTTTAACTTGTTCTGTGCTGCATCCGCAAACCTGTTCCAAATAACGCCGTCTTCTGTGACTATCCTCCACTCCCAACTGTGCTGGGTCTTCACATCCGGTCACAGTGGGGAAAAAAACACACAATGTGGCGATTATATATCAATATAACAATTATGTTTCAGTATAGTTCAAAGTATAAAGTAATTGAGCAAAGATGTTTCAGTTTGCACTTGTGATCCCCATGGCTTCTGCTTGCTTTCCCCATTCGTTATTTAGTGGCCAAGTATATTAGCCAGGGGAGAAAATGGTTTTGTGCCTTCTTTAAGCAAGCATAAAAAGGTGAAAAAAATATATATATTGCAAAAGATCATAATAGTAAAAAAAACACAGATAAAGTATGGGATGGTTGAGCTGGCCCTGGAACTATAAACTTGCACAGTAGAAAAAAGAGAAATAGGCTGCTCCAAACTCACCCACTGTGTGTTGTTCTTGGTGTAGCTCCACTTTGTGCTCCGGGTGCTCTGCCATCAGCGTTCCCAATGAAATAACATTAGCTCAAAAGGACAAAGAGGCAGCACTCCGGTTAAAAGAAGGTGGTTTATTCTCAGCATAATGGTTATTACTTATATGTATGACATATATACACATGTTTATATATTTATATACTCCTGGTTATACCTATACATATATATTCTGTGGTGAGGTCACCACTAGGATACCTGGGAAAGTCCAAGACGGAGCTTATTTATGCCCCAGGTTCCTAATAGAGTGGTTCCGGGACTTTTAATCCAGCCCGGGTTTTTTGAGTTATCCTGAGGCATTTCAGGTGAATAATTAAAAAGGCAGCTCAAGCCAGAGTGGGAGAGCTGCAGTCTGAATGAAAGAAACAGGGAAGCTGTCTGTGTGAGCCGAGAGAGATTTTTGGAATCCCTACAAGGTTGGAACTTTGTTTGTACTACCTTTTCATTTGGTTTGAGGAGACAGGCAGTAGACCTACTCCTGGTTAGTTAGGAGGACTTACATGTATTAGTTAGAAGCCCATTAAGTGGCAAGGATTTTATTTTGAATTGTTTATGTTGTTTTGCTGCAAGTGAAAATAAACTGCCAGAAAGAAACAACCCTCTTATGAATTGTGATTGTGCCATGGGCTGCTTTACCCCCCAGAAATCTGATCCCAGCTACCCAAACCCTTACATAACATATCTCAGTTTACAAAAATTTCAATAAAGTTAGGTGGATATCCATAAGATATATACATATACATACAAAAAATTATTTAAAAAAATATAAACAACACCAAAAATAGTGATATGTTAATATAGGAACGTGTTATTTACTACAGTCCCGAGCAATTTCCAAAAGGCACACTACTCAGTATATAGAAAAATGGTTCTTTTTTGCATACCACTTATTTTGTGGAGTGCACAAATGTTCTTAATTATCATAGTCTTGGATTTTAGGTGTACAAATAAAAAGTGTTTTTATAATTAGTATTTAAATATTTAGACTTTATGGAAAATGTAATATGATGCAATTTTATGAATAACCCTTAGGGGCCGCTGTTGTAAGGCCTACTTAAGGAAGTGACATGACTATATTTATACGCCTATGATTAAGGGAGTTACTCCCGAAACGCGTCAGGTGTTACCGGTCTGTGACCTGTGGGAATAAACCAACTTCTTTTAACCAGAGTGCCGCCTTTTTGTCCTTTTGAGCTAATGTTATTTCAGTGGAAACGCTGATGGCAGAGCACCCGGAGCACTAAAGTTGAGCTACACTAAGAACAACAAACAGTGGGTGAGTTTGGAGTGGCCTATTTCTCTTTTTTTCTACTAAGTAATATGTAGTTGTTTGGGAAATGTAGGGCCTATGCGTAAATATAATTGACTCTTTACCTATACTGATGGATTGGGGATTCCACCACTTCTCTTCCCCACTATTCATCACTCAAATTATTTTCCCATCTATATTTAGGCTTCTGAAATGGTTTGACATGCACTTTATTTTGAAGACCAGGATATATATTGTTTATAAGATGTATTAAGTAGGGTTGCACCAAATCCAGGATTCGGCCTTTTTCAGCAGGATTCGGCCGAATCCTTCTGCCTGGCCGAACTGAACCGAATTTGCATATGCAAATTAGGGGCGGGGAGGGAAATTGTGTGACTTTTTGTCACAAAACAATGAAGTAAAAAATGTTTTCCCCTTCCCACCCCTAATTTGCATATGCAAATTAGGGGTTGGATTCGGCCGAATCTTTCGTGAAGGATTCGGGGGTTCGGCCGAATCCAAAATAGTGGATTTGGTGCATCCCTAAGTATTAAGCCACCAGGGCATTAAATAAGACTCCTGCCAAAGGGCCATACAAAATGAGGGTCCATGGTAGCACAAAAATTGGGAGGCTTCTCATGAAAGGGGCAGATTTGTGTGGATTGGGACAGGGCTTGGTGTATCAGTAGTATGGATAGGTGGGTTTATGAGGCCCTGACTTAGGAGATACTATACTATACTTTGATAAATATCAAATACAAGCAATATGTGCTTTAGGCATTTCCATTTTTACTGTGATTATTCCAATTCTTCAACGATGTTAAGCAACACTGCTTCCCACAACCTGTTGCCAGTTTTCTGTGATTTCAATGTGTTAAGCAGCTATTCTTTGTGTCCCAAGATATGTAATCATTAAACTAACTATTTGCTTTACTGTGTAAAGAATAGCAGCTTTCTATTTCATTGTGCAAGATGATTTTCTGGGGAAACAGAAACCAGAGTGTGACACCTATAAACAGGATTTGAAATAAAGGTAGAAAAAGATAAGTAAGTTGCTGGACAGTGAAGTAGCAGTAGATGTGATGTAAAACGGGACATTATTGAATTACAGAGGGTACAGAGAAGGGCAACTAAGCTGGTAAAAGGTATGGGAAATCTTAGCTATGAGGAAAGACTGGCCAAATTGGGGTTGTTCACGCTGGAGAAGAGACATTTGAGGGGTGATATAACTATAATAAATTTATAAGGGGATCATATAATCATTCTATTTCAATTAGAAGAAAGGCAAAATTAGGAAGGGTATCATTAAAAATAATTATTTGCAACCTGTATAGCCAGAGGTGTTCTCAAATCTTGGCCATAAATAGGTCTATCATTAAAGGGGGTATTACAGTCAGGAAGGGCTAGCAATGAGTGTGTGGGCTTTAGTGGACCATGGATGGCATTTTCATCTTAATTAGCATGTGACCATCTGGATTAGCAGTACCATGCATACAAGGGCAATTTGTTTCGTTGGGTCCTCATTGTACAGGTATAGGATCCATTATTCGGAAAACCGTTATCCAGAAAGCTCCAAATTACGGAAAGGCCGTCTCCCGACTCCATTTTATACAAATAATCCAAATCAAATGATTTCCTTTTTCTCTGTAATAATAAAACAGTACCTTGTACTTGATCAACACAAATATATAATTAATCCTTATTGGAACAAAACCAGGCTATTGGGTTTATTTAATGTTTACCTGATTTTCTAGTGGACTTTAGGTATGAAGATCCAAATTACGTAAAGATCTGTTATCCAGAAAACCCCAGGTCCCATACCTGTACTTGTTGGCAGGTCCCACCACCTAGAGGCCCCAAGTGACTGGTGGGCTAATTGGGACCCTCTGATGGGAGGTCGCTTCTAACTCAATTGGATGAACCCCTTGATTACTGATTTCAAGGCCCAGCCATCAATTATAAACAGCTGTGGTTTTGTCAAACTATGGGGGAATTAGCTCCATTGACATAGTGGCCTATTTATAAAAATATCTATTTATAAAAATAAGTAGTTATACTACTATTTCTAATACACACGTATACAAGGTGCTGTGATCGAGTGGTAGGAGAGTGTCTCCCTGACACACCTTGTAGATTTAAAAGTGATCGGGGCTAAGAAGGCTTTTTGTTTAAAGTCAAATCATATTCGTTTGTAATCAGGCAGCTCAGAGTATATTATCACCCTACCACTTTACTATTGGCTGGGAGGTAGATAGGGTCTCCAGGATTCAAATAAGAGTGTCCATTTTGTAGAAATCCCCCTGCTACCATTACTTCTAAGTTTTCAGAATCCATCAACATAAAGGTTTACTGGGTGTGCAGGGAATAGTAGTTCAGTAGTCTGAACTGGATATTTTTAATAGGCGTAACCCTTAAATTACTTATTGATTACGAATTGCAGCCTTGCTTTATTTCAGGAAACTGTCTCATCACGAAGAATAAGCAAAGGGGGTGTATCCTTCTTTCACTATCTAATGATAACGCATACAGTATAAGCAGCTGGCTTTGTGCTTCTTATTTCATTCCCTCCCATTATGGCATCAGGTAGACTTCAGCAAAAATTTAATCTACAAACATCAAACATGAAAGGAATCTGTGAAATGACAAATGATATTAAAAGCTTCAGCCTTAATGACTGCTCCAAAGGAAATCAAGGGTACGACCGAGTTCTCCTCCAGCTCTTTGGTTTTTTAGGACACGGCAAATCCTCCTTCATCAACACCTGCAAGTACGTCTTGGAAGACCAGGAATACAACATGTATGCAGATGTCTCAAAAACATTTGGTGGGAACACAACAGCCAGAATAACATATACGCTAACAAAAACACTAATGCTGGTGGATAACCGTGGCTGCTCCAAGTTGGATGATTATGAAACAGGAGAGATTTTTGCTCAGCTGGGTAAGTGTAGGAAATCTTGGGGTAGGAGGCTAGTGTTATGTTTCTTGCTGTAAAATGTTTCTTGTACCACAAGAATATAACACAGAAGCGAGATCTTTTTTAATTTTTTTCTCCAGCAAATTTGTTACCCGTGGATAAAGAAGTGGAGTGGAGCAGAGGGTTTGAGCTCACTGAGAGAATTATTAAGGCTGAGAAACTGGTAAAATCATCAGACTTCATCTTCCCCATCTTTGTGTTCAGGTGAGGGTAAGATATAAAATTCAGCAGAACTAGCCCAATTTATTAGCTTTTTTGTTGTAGTAGCTTAAGTTAACCCAGTTAATTCTTGAGTCATTTTTTAAGATACATTCATCTTAGCTAGACAACTTAAGACATGTGGGGCTTAATGCCATGTGGGGCTCAGTCTTAAGGCCAATTAAGGTAAGAACTGGGGAGAATAGCCATTTGTTCTTCTAGATACACCCAAAAGCCCAGCTCACAGGTAAGATTAAACATTGATATGCTTAAAAACTATGACTAAATAAGAGATTTTCCTTTAATGGGGCCTCAGCCAAAGTGGGGGCTTCAACTGAAAAAGTTTGATAGCCACTAAAGATAACCCACTAGAGAAACCAGTGGGTTATTTTCAGTGATTTAAAGTTTAGAGTTAGCTGTTTATAATGGTCCATGGTGTTGGTTCAGTCATCTCCTGCGAGTAAGTGTATATAATATATGTGCTTTTTAAAATAAAGCTACCAGTTTTCAACCCTACAGTCACTCCCAACATTTTAGCATCGTTATAAAAGTAGATTCGATTTTTTGAGAACAAATTTGTGATTTGTAATCACAAATATGTTACAATGTGTTAAAAGTGTTGTTACAGAGTGACTGGGCTAAGTCCCTGACATTTACTGACGCCAATTTACCACTTATTGATTAACTTTCTAGTGTGAAGAAAGGACTGCAACCACAGGAGGTGCCAGGGATCCAGCAGTTGCTTGAATTTGCTAGAGATGTAACAGGTAATTTAGCCTTTTCCCTTTCTATCATTAGGGGACTCAATACCTCCAATGCTCCTACAGAAATTTTATTCGAACAGGGAAAATCAATATTTTTATATTATGGTGTTTGTTTTCCGGAGCAGAATATTTATATAAATATTATAATCACTGTCAATGCCCTCCTGCTTATTATTACATTGTTACCTCTTGTGATCAGGTGAGCAAATCTAAAAGTACAGTTAATACGGAGGAGCACAAAGTCATAACTATATCACCTTTATGGTAAATAAAACAAAATAATAACAATAATTCCAATGTTTCTTTTTTGTTACCTAGAAGATCTCAAATGATTGGAAATTTTGATCTTGAATATATTTAATGGCCTTTTGGACCATGCAAACTTGAACATATTATAATTGCCAAAATCATGAACATAATGGCAAGTATAATCCATTTACTCTACACAGAAATATTTCCTGTTGTTGTCCTCACCCATAAGACTCAAGGGGATGTGAATGATATGGAGAGAGCATTTAAAAACATGGGAGTGGAGTGGCTGATTTCACTTGAAAACTTCACCCCTGAAGACCACATAAGGACAAAAGGAAGACACGAGGGAGTCCTAAAGTTCTTCTGCGAAGTGATTAAAGATGTTCAGTTTCGCCTGGAGCGAATGGGGGACCCGGATGAACGAAGGGAGCAACGGAAGCTAAAGGTGCTCAGATTCATATCTGACAGAGAAGTGAGAAATAAACTGAAGGAGGTCGCAATAGAAATGCGAAAGAAAGAACAGGAGATAGAATTGAGAAGGGAAGAGGAGATGAGAAAACAGCTGATGCAAATAATCAGTTCAAGCCCTCCTAGATCATCTTCTCAATCCTGCATTGTATTGTAAACATTTTGAAAGGGCATACAGCAAAAAAAAATTACGTATAAGAGTTGGTGTGATTGTTTATAAAAATTCTATGTCAAAGTTACGCCTGCATTTATGCCAAAATGTTATACTACACTGGGCTTGAAGTGAATACATTTTTTTAAGAATTTTGCTTTTTTAGCACAAATATGATGACATGTTTTGCTCATTGATTCCAATTAAAAAATGTGCTATAATATTGTTCACAGGTTTGCAAAATCTACAGTTTGTTACATTCACAAAAAAGTAAAAAATATTAAATGAGACATAGGATAAAATAAAAAAACGCTGATTTTGTAGGCAATTATGAAAAATATATGATGTTTGTGCTAAAAATGTATTAGTTTATAATTTTATTTATATTTAAAAATGCCCCCTTTATTAAAGCTCCCCATAGATGTTCTGGTTCTGGTGATGTACTGGTACATTCTTGTGTTTTACATAAAGGGGCAGATTTAATAAGGGTCAAATTGAAAAGTCGAATTCAAATGTTCAAATCTGTTTTTTTGGTCAAAACTGTCATATTCGACTAGTGAATTATCTAAACTCACTAAAATTCTAATTACATTTTTGAGATTTATCATACTCTGGCCCTTTAAGAATTCGACTATTAGCCACCAAAAACCTGCCGAATTCATGTATAAGTCAATGGAAGAGGTCCACTGGCCAATTTAAAGATGTTTGTAGCCTTCATGACATTCAAGTTTTTATTGGAGAAAAAACTTATATCGAGTTTGGTCGAATTTGATTCGGATTTGATATGGAGAGAGCATTTACTGAACTTTTTTTCCACATTTTTTAGCAGCCTAAACATGTGGCACAAAAAAGACAACAGCATGTGTATGTGAAGCATTACTAGTATTTTGGTTTGCCCCGGGCTGTGGCAAAGTCTGAAATTGCCTAGTTGTCCATAAACAGCCACTGTAGTTTCTTAAATTTTCCCTTTATGTTAAATATAAACTTAGGGGTTATCTACTAAGATCCATATTTTTCTCATGTTTTAACAAAAACAAACTTGACAAATTTATCTTATTTACTAATAAATTAACTCGAAAAATCGGATTGAGAAAAAACTCGAAAAATATGAGTGTCAATTTGAATTGTGTGACTTATTCGGACAAACCAGTTTATTGAGTTTGATGCCTGAAAAGCTCAAATATTTCGAGTTTTCTACCAAAATCCATCGCTAATACGCCTTTGAAAAGGCATATTTTTGGATTCTGACTGTTTGCTGCTTTGGGGCTTAATAAATCTAAAAAAAAAATCATTCTATTTATGGGCATTTTGGGGGTTTTTTGCCATAAAAGAGCATTCAGTAAGAAAAGTATGTGTGGGACTTTTGACTTTGGTCACACCTATCCAGAGCCTGAGACCAGAATGTAGCCAAAGCTGGGAAAACCCATAACATAATATGAAGAAGAGAAGACCACTCTAAGTAGAATGTGGCACACTATGATATGAAGTTTGAGAATAGGTGTATCTTGGTTTAGTAGGGCCTATGCAAAGAATACAGTTAATTTTGTATCTATACTTAGGGGGCATATGGATTGGGGATTTCGCAGCCACCTCACACTCTTGTCTCTTGTTCCCATCTATATATGTGCATGTCAAATTAACATATTTTGAAGACCAGAATATATATGGTATACAAATTGAGCCATCGTAGACAGACAGGACTCCAGGGTCAGACAAAATAAGGATCTGGGTATACTACAAAAGTGCTTAGGCTTTTCTTGAAAGGGGCAGGGTTAGGTTTATTTATGGGGCCCTACCATTCTTTCTGCAATCATGTCTTACGTAGTCAACTATACTTTGTTAAATCTCTGCCTTGGAGTGAAGTGTGCATTAGGCATTTACATTTTTACTGGGACTTCAGCAATTTTCCCAGATCTTCAGTTGGCACTTTAGCTGGATGCAGGACTGATAAGAGTTTTGCAGTAGCAATTTGTGTGAGGGGTCAGCTAGACCAGTGCATTATATTGTTTTGTTTTTTGTATCATCAGAGAAGTTCTGGAAACGTGTTCTGCCCTGAACCCTCATCCATCAGTACTTAATATTAACATGGGAAGGCGCAGTTCTAGATGAATTGTGCCTAGTCTACTTTTCTATACTGAGGAAGATTAACACTGACTTTTTTGTGCTGATTATAAATAGATTGTTTGGGTGGGAATTATAATATACACCCTTTGTAAAGTAAAACTGTATAAACATCTTGCACTCTATAATATTTCTCACAACCCGTTGCCAGTTCTCTGATGTGATATCAACATGTCAACAAGCTGCTCTGCTCTGTGTGCCCGAAGATCTGTAATCATTAAACTAACGGTTTGCTTTGGCTTTTGTTTCTCTGCCTACAAAGTTCCCCCCTTCCAGAATATGCTACATATAAAGCTTTAAACTATTTGAAGTCAGAGAAATGATGCAGAAATGAAAATGAAATAGTAGTAAAACGCTACTGAAATACTATTATATTAGTCGCAATCCAAAAACGTCAACGTTACATGCACTGGCCCTTTCTTTAACCATGGAATACAAGGTATAAATCTAGTATTATTACTCACGTTTCTATAAGCTAAGAGAAAGATAAGGACCAATGCCAGTTCCAAGTTTCAATGAAGGCTTCAGTGAATAATAACAAGAATATCCAGTCTGTTGCAGTGCTAGGTCAAGTTACCCAACACTTGATCTACACACCACCTCTAAGATACCCCTGCACAATCCACATACTACTTCCACACCCCACTGCTGATATTCTCTGTTGATCTTCCTCCACTTACACACCCTCAACACCACTGTGCCCAAGATACATGTCTACCCCTAGCTCTGGCCCTTATTAAACTTCCAGAATCCATCTACAGAGAGGTGTGCTAGCGAGTTCAGGGGATAGCAGTGGCAAAAGTAGGGCTAGAGCCTGAACTGGTTACTTGTAATAGGGGTGAACCTATTAAATTACTTATAAATTACATTTCAGTTGCATTTTGGCTTTAGCTGAGTTCTATTTTAGGAAAATGTCTAATCCATTAAGTGTAACTTTCAATTCCTGATGATAAAGCATATAAGCAACTCACTTTGTGCCCCTTTTTCTATTTGATGCATCAGGCAGCCTTCAGGAAAAATTTTCAAATGTCAACCATGTAAGGAATCCTTAATGTTGAAAGCTTCAGCCTTAATGACTTGCCTCAAGGCAATACTACCGAGTTCTCCTAAAGTTCTTTGGGTTTTTAGGACATGGCAAATCCTCCTTCATTAACACCTGCAAGTACGTCTTGGAAGAAGGGGATTAGAAAACACATGGTGGGAACACCACAGTCAGAATAACATATCTACTGACCAAAACACGAACCCTGATGGGTAACCACAGCTGCTTAAAGTTGGATGATGGGAAACTTTGAATAGGAGGCTGGTTTTACATTTTTAGGCTTCTTGGACCCCAAGCACATGGCATAATGCAACGTAACAATACAATCTTATTTCTTTTCATTTTTTTCCCAAACAAATTTGTTACCTGCAGATAAAGAAGTGGAGTGGAGCAGAGGGTTTGGGCTCACAGAGAGAATTGTCAGGACTGAAAGATTAGTAAAAGCATCAGCCTTTATCTTCCCAATCTTTGTGTACAGGTGAGGACAAGGTGTAAAATGTAGCTAATCTTGGCCATTAGGAAGCTTCCTCCTGTATTATCTTTAGTTATCCCAGTTAATTCATCAGCTCTTTGCTAACCTACATCCTTCAGTTTAATAACAGCTACACAACTTAAAACATTAGTTCTCAAACTCTGGGGCTGCCGCCCCGGGTGTTCTTTGATCAGTTGCATTGGCATCTATGTATACATATATATACATCTATATTTCCAGAGTATTTTCTCTGTGCCAATGTAATTTAACGTAAAAACTTAATTACTCCATTTTGAGCATAATGTGCTGAAATTTTGCTTGAGTAAATACAATCGTAATTGCCAAAATACTCTGGTGAACACACTAAAGCAATGACGTAGGTAGGATATTGGCAAATGATGCTATAATGAGATGCAAAAGAGGCTGTTTTATCTTTTTAATGATAGTTTGCTAGCCCAGACCAGGTGAAACGACTTCCGGAAAAAAAAATTTTTGGCACTATTAATAAATGTTATCATTTTGCATTGGTGTAACAACGTCTGGTGTAAAGACAGAAATGATCACCAATACAAAATTAATATGCCAAAACTTGTTCAGGCATGTGACCTGTTATCCAGAATTCTGGGGATTTCCAGATAACGGATCTTTCCATAATTTGGATATTCATACTAAGGGCCAGATTCAATTCAGGGGTTTATAACGTGAAATGTCATGGACGATAATCAATTTCTCTCAAATACTGTTCCATTTTTTTGCTATAGACTTCAAAACAGTTTTCACACATCTTTAATTGAATCTCATCCATGACATTTCATGTGATAAACCTTTTTCTCGATGAATTGAATCTGGTCGTTTAAGTCTACTAGAAAATCATGTAAACATTAAATAAACCAAATAGGCTGGTTTTGCTTTCAATACGTATGTCTTAGTTTGGATCAAGTATAAGGTACATTTTTAAAAACTGGATTATTTGGATAAAATGTAGTCTATGGGAGGTGGCCTTTAAGTAATTCAGAGCTTTCTGGATAATGGGTTTCCAGATAACTGATACCATACGTGTAATTGCATTCTATTAAATTGCCACTGTTTAGGGAAATTTTTGTTAAACATACATCAAATTTGATATTTCACATTTTAGTAAATATGTATGTGACTTAAAGGGGTTGTTCACCTTTAAATTTACTTTTAGTATAATGTAGAGAGTGATATTCTGAGACAATCTGCAATTGGTTTCATTTATTATTATTTGTGATTTTAGAGTTATTTAGCTTTTTATTCAACAGCCAGTGTCGGACTAGCCCACGAGATACCAGGAAAACTCCCGGTGGGCCCAGGTGTCAGTGGGCATCTTGCTTCTAAACATTTGGCCTATTTCATGATTATTCCCTATTTCTTAATGGGAACAGAGAGGCTTACTAATAGAAGAATAGAGTATAGTATGTAGAGAAAAGAGACTAGGAGAATAACGAGGTTGAGTGAGGAGAGGAGGTATAATAGTTTGGAAAGTGGGCCCTCAGCCTAAGGTTCTCTGGTGGGCCCCTGGCATCCCAGTCAGACACTGTCAACAGGTCCATGGCAAACATCAATAACAGTCGCACCATTTTTGCTTCTGTTTTCCCTTATAAAGTTAAAAAAATGGGCATTAATTTTGGCAAAGTGCTTTTGTCTTTTCTCATAGCACTGAGTGCTAAAGTGTTGCAACAATTCAACATTCTGGGGCTAATTAATTTGTACTGATAATTTAACTGAACTTTACTGATGTCTATTTCCTATTAACTTTCTAGTGTGATAAGAGGCCAGCATCCCCTGGAGGTAACGGTGATCAAGCAAACGCTCGAATTTGCTAAGATAACAAGTAATTCAGTTTTTTCACTTTCCATCCTTACAAAAAAATAGCACACAAAGAAAACCAATAAACCCAAGTATCCACAAGCTGCTTATCAACTGTTAATTATTAGTCAATAGCAACTTATTTGCAAATTCACCAGCAGTTTCTCAAAAAATGTACAGACTTTGAAAAAGACCTCATAAGATCATGGAGATTTACTCACACAGAGATATCCATCAAAGCACAGTGGGCCCAAATATATAACTTTAGGCGGTCTAAACACTGATAACGGGGCACGTGCAGCTAATAACATCTGCTTTTGAAAGTTCCTTTGCAAGTTTCTGATCAGTTTCATCTTTACAATTTGGTTATGTCCTGTGTATGGCCAGGGAAGCAAATTTAAAAGTAAAGTCTGTATGGAGGAGCACTAAAAACAATACTTACTATATCAACTTTATGGGTAGGCAGTTTCACTTGGAAGCGTAGGACTGGGTGCTGGAAAAATAATATGACAGACACAGTAGGGGTAACTTATAAACATGCTCTAAAATATAGATAGATGAGTTGGTTGCCAACTCATCTATCTACCTCTTTCGGTGAATGATGAGCAACTATAGACTAATGACGCTGGGAAACCTTGGAGGTACCACCAACCTTGACCTGAGGTTGCTCCAGGGTTAACCACAGCGGGTTGCATCAATATGTGCACCACACTTGTGTCCAATGAATAGGATTCAAGCACATTTTCAATGGGCACTCCGTAAGTGAAGCAACACCCACTTTAAAAATGCTAAATGTAACTTACACCTGACTTGTGTCAAAACGCGAGCACAATTGTATCCTTTTTTGAGCATCAGTCACAATTGCAGCAGATAAACACAATAAAGCTGGAATATGGATTTCAGGTAAAAAAAAGCACTTTGCACACTGCTGTTTGTTTATAACCAATCCCTAGTGTCTCTTGCTAAACTGCTATGACTTACTACCAACATTTCAATGTGCTTCATCCACTGCCATACTTGGGATCTGGCCAGAATTGCCTCAGCATACAAAAATGGGTATGCACATAATAGTCTGACATCTACATGCTTGGAATCTCCATGTTTTTTGTTATATTTTAAAGTGCTTCCATAACTTTGTACTTTTCTAAGAAGGAAGTCTAAACTTCCATGTGATTGTAGCTCTCCCAGCTATTTCCTTCAAGGTGTGGTCTTGTGCCTTCAGAAGCAGTTGCTTGTCTTGGAGATGTTTTCCCTCTAAAATCTAGATTGGGGGAAGATCAGTCTTTGAACCCAATGCTTTGCAACTGGCAGAGTGCATGAAAAAATAAATTACTAGTAAAATATTTAGCAAGGGAATATGCATCAATCAGTCCACTGATAAACTTCTCCAGTGGCTTCTACTTTTTTGGATTTAAAGTAGAAATCAAGGATATTTTACACAAGCCTGAAACTGCATTCAGTCAGTAAAACCTTTATGGAAGTTATTATTGGCAAGTTGGGTTTGTTCACGCTGGAAAAGAGGCACTTAAGGGGTTATACGACAACTATGTATAAATATAAAAGGAGATCATATAATAATCTCTCTAGAGCTTTATTAACCAGTAGGTCTTTCCAGATGACAAGATGTCATCCAAAAGTTGAGTCTAAATATTCGAAAGGGATTTTTACAGTAAGAGCTGTGAAGATATGGCATTCTCTCCCTAAATTGGCCATGCTGTCTGACACATTCAATTTACGAAGGGGTTGGCTGGCTTTTAAGAAAGGGAGGGAATTCAGGGTTATGAAAAATAGCTCATAGTACAAGTTGATCCAGGGACTGGTCCAATTGCCATCTTGGAATCACGAAGGAATAGTTTCCTCCTCTGAGGCAAATTGGAGAGGCTTCAAATGGTTTTTTTTGCCTTCCTCTGGATCAACTAGCAGTTAAGCAGATTATATATAGACTTAAAAGGTTGAACTGGATGGACGTGTGTCTTTTTTCTATTAAGTATTTAGCACTATTTTTAACATTTACATTAACCAAGCCTTTTGTGACTCCCACATCAATAGGTGAGCCACTGTATGCCATAAAAAATATGGGGAATTATTTTTTTCATGTTGCTTTAGACAATATCAATATTTTATTGATGTCAGTGTTCCATGAATAGCAGGACTGGTAGCTGAACGATCACAAATGGATACAAAATGATTAGATCTAATTTGATTGAATTCATAAAATCATAAATTTGTTAGACATCTGGAAAGTGTATTACTATTTGTATTACCAGGGTTAAAGGATAGGGGATGGATGTGATCTGGAAAATTAAGAACTTGATTATAGCTGAGCTACATGAAAAGTGTGGCTGAATGCCACAAAGGTGTCCCAATCCAGTGTTGTTTGGGGAGGATCATGCCAGAATACTGAAGGAGTAGAATATATTTATATACAGTATCTGCTCTACATGATGTATATGATATAACATTCATTTTGATAATAAAGGGTGTGGCTGTGGGTGCCAGATACTTCATCTTTATCCAGTCTACTCCATATTTATGTGCTCTTTTAGTGACTGCTGTGTGCCCACTGGAAGGTACCACTACTATGTAATTTCCTCAAAAAATATTGCAGCAGTGTTTCATGTTTGGACTTATCTTTACCAAATTAATTGGAAAAGAAGCCGATAGGTTGACAGGGTTACACTGAATGTGACAACCATAATAGAAATCAGATATTCAGGAACACACCACACATATTTCATATATTTAATATGTTCACTTAAGAAACTTCTCATTTAAACTTTTATATCTTTAGTATGTTAGATTAGTCACCAGAATTCACCAGCTTCAAATTATTAGAGCTGCTGGAGGCTTGCTGGGAGTCAGTTGTGACAATTGAGTGACTGAACTGTGATCCAGATCTGGTCCTTTTTATTCCTCCCAGCAGCTTCTTGCACTGCACTCTCAGCTCCTTGTTCATACAGAAGAGAATGACTGGATTTGTGAAGATGGGCAGGTCAAATAAAAACTCAGTGGCGGTTTCCAGGCAAATGTTTTTATCTGCAATTAGAGGTAGGATTCCACCTAAGAGAAATATTGGTTATGGTTATTATTAAATTTCAACTCGTCTGAATACCATGCAACTTTTATGGAATTCCACTGCAGAACAGATATCATTTAAGTTATGAGACATTATTCTGTATGTGTATGTGTTTGCTCCTACCCTAGCACAGACATATATTAATAGTAGGTCTAATCTAACAATTTTTATTGAAAGATTACTATAGTGACGCAAGTTGTGAGTAGTTCTGTTTAGTATTAATTATATTACTATTATAATTGTATGGCATGTGGCAATTCATTCAACATAAAGAGCTTGAGTGGTATTCTAGGAATTACAAATTTGTTTAGGCTGACTGTCAATAATTAAAATATAATTTCAAGAATATAGAGCTGACTTCTGTATTCCCCAAGCCAATTCCAAAATAAGAATCCCCTGAATGTGGTTAAGAGTCACTGAAAGTGCCTCACAGGATACCTTCATCAGGATGGGGCAGTAGTCAATGCCTATACCTATAAGTGCTGCAAGAACCCAAAGATACAACATAATTCTTTATAATTTTTTTTGTTTCTAAATTATAAAGAACATGGTTCTGCAAGTTAAATTATAGATGGATCAAGCTCTATGGCAGATTTCATTATTCATTTTACAAGTTGATGATGCTTACCCCTCGTTAACATAATTACTATGCTTTCATTTGTTTCCATGATGGAACATATCAGAATCTGCCACATAACTGCTGAAGTTTCAGTAGGTAAAACAGTGAGTCAATGTTTGCATAAAGCCTGTTTTATTCCTACAAGCATGGGGTTGAATTCTTTGCATTTATGGAAAGGCAACTTGACTTACCTGGGATATGTGCAATGAAAGTTATCAGGCAGATAAATGAGAAAGTTTTTGCCAGTTTCCTGTTTGTAGCTTGACTTCTTTTCATGACCTGGGCACTCCTGAAAATAGTAAGTAATATATGGAGGTAAAAATAGGCAGTCAAAGGGAGACCTAGCAAGATCTTGAAGAGCATTCTGATTTTCATGGTCTGGTCATTGATGATGGTGAAACACGTCTCATAAACATTATCATAATGAGAAAACTTCCATCCCAGGATATGTTCTATCATCTCTTCTGTCATCAGAACCAAACAAGGAAAAAACAGTTGAAAAATAGTGAACAACTTATGGTCAACAATCTTATGACCAAAGACAATGGCAATATAGATGGAAAGGGAGATGCAAGAGACATAATAGAACGATACGGTGCTAGCTATTTGCTTCACATAGACCATTAGCTCACACACTGGTGAGCTAAAACGCCACTTCTGATAAATCCTCCAGTCAATCATTAAAGGCCAGGAAAGTAGATTTGCGATATTAAAGGCGGTGCTGCCCACTACATAAGCCACAATGCTGCTCTTGATACGATTCTTCTTGCTGTTTAGGCACATGATGACAGACATCAAGATAAGGGAATTCACCACCAAGCCGGGCAATATTAAAACACTTCTGACAAAAGCACAGAACTGAAAGTAAATGTCCACATCACAAAAAGCTGTATCGTTGAAAATCATGTCTTCAGCCTTGCTAAGCTCTAATCTTCACTGTATAAAGGTAGGGTCTTTCCTATATATGTCTTCGTTTTGGTGGGTTAGCGATTCTCAACTGCTTGTCTTCCATGGCCATCCTTTGTTTTGAATTGTTTAATAAAATAAAAATAGAAATAACATCAGGCTGGTAAATAAATATTGTGCATGCACAAAATATTTATTGATTTCCTGGAATTTGTATGGTTTGTCAAAAAGTATTGTAGGATTTAAAGAGTGTGTGAGTCTTTTATACTGTGCAAAGTCAAGATTAAGTAAACTCAAGAGACCAATTAATAAGGAGTTGAAAGTGTAATCCTTGAGAACCACCTGTCATTATGCTCATTATGTAGAAATATCAGTGACAATAATTGCCTAGAAGTTGCTTAGTTAGGTCTCAGAAATGTTATTGCATATGTATACTGTCACATGGATGGCTCAATATTCTAGCCAGTGACACCATTAATTGCTACACGGCTACCTCTAGAACTTAATAAATTGTAGATCTGACGTTTACCCCTATAAACATGGACTTATGCTCATTAACCCAATATCAAATACAAGAAGTTTTGCAGTCCAGTTGCTGCCTTGGATTTGTCCCACACCTCTACATATTTCTATAGATTGACTCAATTGGGATATCACACACAGGATATCCCGTGGGAAAATCCGATAAAGAGATTTGGTGAGCTCCACTTGTACTCTTATTTACACATGTCTGGGATGCAATAGTGGGGTTGGGTGCACCTGGGATGTAAAAATATCCAATAATACCCTTAATGGGACTTCACTAGGCAAATCCATTATGGAAAAAGACCTTGGAGTCCTTGAAGATAATAAACTTGGCTGTAGTAAACAATGCCAATCAGCAGCGTCACGGGCAAATAAGGACTTGAGCTGTATTAAAAGGGGCATAGATTCATGGGAAAAGAAGGTCATTCTTCCACTTTATAGAGCACTGGTAAGGCCCCATCTAGAATATGCCGTACAGTTTTGGTATCCAGTGCTCAAACAGGACATTATTGTATTAGAGAGGTCCAGAGAAGGGCAACTAAGCTGGTAAAAGGTATGGAAAATCTTAGTTATGAGGAAAGACTGGCCAAATTGGGGATGTTTACGCTGGAGAAGACTCGCTTAAGGGGGATATGATGACTCTGTAGAAATATGTAAGGGGATCATTTAATAATCTCTATAATGCTTTATTTACGAATAGGTCTTTCCAGCAAGAAAAATGGTTCTGCCTAAATATTCGGAAGGGATTTTTTACAGTGAGAGCTGTGAAGATGTGGAATTCTATCCCTGAATCAGTTGTACAAGCTGATTAGATAACTTTAAAAAGGAGTTGGATGGCTTTTTAGCAAGTGATGGAATACAGGGTTATGGGAGATAGCTCATAGTACAAGTTGATCCAGGGACTAGTCCGAGTCATTTTGGAGTCAGGAAGGATTTTTTTCCACCCCCAAGGCAAATTGGAGAGGCTTCAGATACGGTTTTTTGCCTTCCTCTGGATAAAATAGCAGTTAGGCAGGTTAAAATAGAGTTACAAGGTTGAACTTAATTGGAAGTTTCAACTGAACTTACTATGTTACTATGTAATAAATCCTAATGTACTCACAATTTGTCTGGGAGTTTTTTTATGAAAAAATTGGAAGGACCCGGAAATTTGATTAATATTCGATTCGAATATGAACAAAATTCGAATAGCTTGAATGTCAGGAGGAAGCCTATTAACATGTTCAAATGGGTCAACACATCTCTACCATTGACTTGTAAATGAATTTGGCAGGTTTTAGGTGGTGAATATTCATACTAGAACTGTTTCTATTATCGAGGTTTGATAAATCTCACATTCAAATTTACATTCGATGTGGGATTAAAATTCAAATGTATGAATTTTAACACCAGAAAAATTGCAAATTCAAATTTACACATTCGACCCTTAATAAATCTGCCCCTAAATGTGGATTGGTTAACAATTTGTGACACTATTTAAATTAAATAAATACGTGATGTATGTTTAGCTCTAAGAAGTGCTAGTTTAACGCGGAAGCCATTCTGTACTCACACTGGTGGTGTGATTCATGGTATGTGTTGAATAAAGCCATTATTTTATGAACTTATGTGGTGTCTTTTTCAGCAATGGGTTAACAAGTAAATCTGCCTGTGATTGTTATAGGAGGCACCATTAGTTATTAGTTAAAAGTAGGTTTCCTTCATACTTTTTGACTTTTCAATCTAGCCTAGTAAACAAATTCCTGAATTCTACAATCATAATTTGCTACACCCTGAGGCTTGGGACAACAAAAGTGCTTTGCACCAGACTTTATAATCTACCATTTTCCCCTCAAATTTTGACCCAGGATTTTCCTGTCCATCCTACTTCTACTCCCATTTACAATTAAGACACAAGATAAAGCATACTTTGTCATCAGTTGTACTTCTATTGATTTTTTGAAATGTAAAAAAGAAAAAAAAAAGAAACATTTAGAGGTAAGGTGCAGAAACTACTTTTCACCTTGCCCAGCAATAATAACTTAGCTTATAGAATGTACTTATCTTATTTAACATATTAGTGTTGCAGTTTTATAAATGTGCATATGTATGTACATATATCCTTGTACACACTCATGCATTTAGGCAAGGTGAATAAAAGTAGACTTGCATTAAATGGCCTTGCAATAAATTTGCTCTAAATCCACTTGTATACAGCATTGTTATAATATCTAGTAACCCTTAGCAACCCGTTATATCTGCTTTCACTATTCAAAAAAAAAAATCTTGTTGGTTGGTATGGATTACTATCCCTGTGTAGACGTTTGTCATGATTATCACATTCCACTCGTACCTATGAAAGGAACTTCTGTCCTAAGCAATAGGGATGCACTGAATCCAGGATTCGTTTGGGATTTGGCCAAGATTCTGCCTTTTTCAGCAGCGTTTGGCTGAATACTTGACCAAACCGAATCCGAAAAATTATGTGACTTTTCGTCACACAAACAAGAAAATATAAAATGTTTTAACCACCTAATGCTAGCGTAGTTCTCTTCCATACTTTCCCCTTAATTTAAATAATCAAATTATGATTTGGACTTTTACAAAGGATTCGGTCGACTCCTAAAATAGAGGATTGGGTGCATCCCTACTAATTAAAGAATTTGATACCAGTGACATTTTGCTCTGCGTATGAGTCAAACACAATACAACTTATGAAAGCTAAAAAGGCTAAACAGGCCAGAAATAGGTTGAATTTGATATTTTAATAAAATGAATGCTCCATGCTTTTTTGTCAAGGTGTAATATTGTTAATATGGCAGCAATATACTGATATTGATTAAGTCTAAAGATGTACTACATTCTCTATGGTTCTGAATGATGGTTGAATGAACAATATCATTTTGGTGTCTTTTAAATAAATGGTTTTGAAATGCTTCTAATATAGCAAATGCTAGGCAATCACTATATTTAGATTTTTTTTCGTTAAAGACAGCAATATACTGATATTGATTAAATCTAAAGATGTAGTACATTCTCTATGGTTCTGAATGATGGTTGAATGAACAATATCATTATGGTGTCTTTTAAATATATGGTTTTGAAATACATCTAAAATAGCAAATGGGAGGCAATCACTATATTTAGATTTTTTTGTTTTTGACAGCCTTTCCCAATACTTTCAAGACAGACACATGAATGTTTTTTTTCAACTTTTGCTAGGTGAAAGTATTATCTCATTTATAAAAATGGCTTATGGGTTCCATTCTTCAGGGAAGATACAATTAATCAAAGAAATTTGGAAGATTAATTTACCAGCTCCTGTTATGAATATCTATATAAAAAAGCTTCAATCTACCATAACTGGAAAAAAAATAACTTATGGTGAATAGAACTTGAAAGTGAAGACTAAATAGGTTTAATTAGCAGGCATTATTAATGTCATGGCAATATACATTCAGAGTGTTTCCTTTATTCACATACAGTGTACTGCTTTGCTGACATGGCCCTGGCATCTCAAGTACATCAGAGGCCCAAACAGCCTCCCCAGATATTGACTGGAGCAACAGTACTGTCACATCATTTCATGGGAACAAGTTTATAAACGTGTTGTATGGCACAAGTTGTGGAAGAGCCAACCAGAAAAAAATGCTATTCTGGATCTAGGGATCTCTAATGATCCAGAAGGTAGAGCAAATATGCAAATGTGTGGGTAATAGTGACCATAATGTGATATCATTTAATGTCTGGTGCAAAATACAAATATATACAGGGGCAACAAAAACCTTTAATTTCAGAAAAGCTAATTTTAGCACATTGAGGGCTGCCCTTCAGAGCATTGATTGGGGCATTATGTTTTCAGCTAAAAACAGAGAACAGAAATGGTTGTCATTTAAAATTACATTGTTACTGTTCTCATTTTATTCCCTTAAGAAGTAAATGTACAAGCACCAAAAATCACCCTGTGTGGCTTAATATAGAAATAAAGAAGTCAATAAGAAAGAAGAGAAAGGTATTTAAAAACTGCAAGTCTATGGGGACAAAAGCTGCATTATATAATGTAAACACTATAATAAATGTTGTAAAACTACAATAGGAAATAAGGAGCACATTGCGCCAGAGGCTTAGACTAACCTCAAAAAGTTTTTAAAGTATATTAATAGTTAAAAGATGTGGGTTGAGAGTGTTGCTCCTTTAAATAATGGTACCAGCATGGCTGTAACAGATACAGAAACGGCAAATGTACTAAATCAGTTCTTTTTTTCAGTGTATACAATAGAGGAGTCAGAGTTTCCAGACTCACCTCATAGCTGCACTGTTGGCACAGCTCAATCTAGTCAGTGGCTGACTCAGGATATGGTTTATAAAGCTTTAATAAAAATTAATGTGAACTAGGCACCAGGGCCAGATGAAATACACCCCCAGGTTCTAAGAGAGCTTAGTTCAGTTTTAGGCCAGCTTCTATTTCTGAATTTCTCATATTCAAAATATTAAAATGTTGGAAAGTGGGGGAGCAGTAGATGTGATGTATTTGGATTTTAGCAAAGCGTTTGATACAGTGCCCCAACATGACTGTTTTCTAAACTAAGGTCTTAAGGGCTTTATGAAGTCGTTTGCACATGGATAGGAAACTGGCTACAGGATTGGGTACAGAGGGTCGTTGTAAATGTACATTCTCTACTTGGTGTTAGTGGAGTTCCTCAGGGCTTGGTATTGGGTCCACTTTTATTTAACTTGTTTATTAATGACTATTAATAGAATCCAGAACCCCTCTCCCGATTCTGTTTTTTTTTTTTTTTAAAAAAAAAAGGATTTTCGGTGACGTGCGCTGAGGGGGGGGGCGCTGTGTGCACTGAGGGGGGCGCAATGTGCGCATGCGTGCCGAGGGAGTGCCATCACAGTAGGGGGATGGGGGGCCTGTAGGGGGGCCCTGGACTGGAGTCCCAGTGGGCCGCTGGCGAAAAAATTAGTGAAACTGCTGCAAAAATTTGCTGGCGTCAAAAAAACTTTGCCCGTGCGTCGGAAAAGTCGTTCGCATCAAAACCATCGCATCAACATTATTCGGATGCCCATTGTCAAAATTTCGCAGAAAATTCATGAATTTTTCTGCAAAACGGGACAAATTCGCCCATCACTACTCGTGCTTCTTGGGTCATTTTCATCGTCACAGATCATTCCTCATAGCCCTTATTTGTTGCACAACAATACACAGCACAACTGTAATGATCCCTAGCTTTCTGACAACTCACTGGTAGTGGTTAAAAATGGCTTTTATTCCATTGCCATTAGCTTATATCACAATTTGTAGTATCACCTCCAGCATATTTCTGCCTGAATCTCCTCCCATGTCATCTTTGTCAATGGCCTTAATGCCTGTGACTGCTTCTACATGAAGATTGAGGCCTGAAAATTTTGCTTTTTTTAGCCCCGAACCTGCCTGTATCAAAGGTGAAAAATTATTTCCATTATGCAATGACAAGCAACAAGGGTAGTTTAGTGCATTTCTCCTCCTGGAGACATAAACTAAAGGGAATGGTATACAAGCCATTTTGATCACAGCCATAGAATTTTCAAAATACAAGGGATCAATTCAGGTATGCTGTGCATTTTTATGAGACAATTGAGGGTTAAAGAAAGTAACGTGTGACATTACTCATTATTTTTTGCGATGGAGTGATAAAAAATCTAAGCAAAGAAAAAAACCCAACAACATTATATAACAAATAATCCTATGAAAATTGGTATCTTAACCAAAAGGAATCTGCAATCAGATTCCTTGCAATATGACAAATCATTAGTAGTGATCAAAATAGGTTATATTCTATTCCTTTAACTTATGTATTAATAAATAACCCCATGAAAAGCAAAAAGAAACAGAACTGATCTGTTGAGAATAAAATGAGGACAATTATAAGGGAAAAACGGAATGAGAGTATACATCTCCTCTATGTACGTAGAGAAAAATTAACCCAAGTTTACACATAATTGGGAACATTCAGATTAATTACTAAACCACTACTATGGTCAGACAAATGAAAAAGGGGGTGAAAAACATGCACTTTGACTTGGGGGTATAAATGAAATATATTATTATTAAATAAAATATTGCCTTTTGTGCATGAGGTTGAGAAAGCAGATATGGCCCACACTGGACTTGTGCCTAATGAGAAAATTAATACACTGATTGATTTTTGCAATTGCCTTTATTCAGTGCTCCCCCTCCTCGCTTTCTTTATGTGTGCCTACTCCTCCACCAGACTTTCCATGTATAAGGCAAACTTCAGCAGTATGAGTGATGATATTGATATTGAATTTTTTTATTAAAGGAAATATGTCTATTTATATCTCTCTGCACTAATTATGTTTCCATCTTAAACTGCATTACAAGGTTTCCTGTCTTTTTGTTTTTAATAACATGTATTTTTTTTTCTTTGAAGGAAAGATCTAATCTGAACATGCTTTAGCCTGTCTGCAACTAGTTTCAGCTGCTTTGCCTTCCGTTCATCTATATTTTGCTTCTTATGACACAGATTGAACATGATGGTGCTCTTGCTACTTTTGTTTGTAACCTATATTGAGATATGATCATTAATGTGGATATGATTATTAATAGAGTCATAATACAGTGTAGAAACACAAAAATTGCACTCATTAAAGTCCAATATAAGCCAGAGTCCATTGCAGTGATTGTTATCCTTGTCTTGCTATGGATATTATTATTTTGAGGCTTTTAGATTATTTTTGAAGTGATCAAATAATGAGGAATTTTATAACATACAGCCGTTATGTTTCCAAGGTCCTTGGTTCTTTAAATCCCCTTAATGAGGAGGATTTTTGTGTTGTAAAGCCTGGCCAGTTAAAACCAAAACCTGTACTTTTGTTTTATATTTTATAAACAATAGCTTTTTCATGTCTGCCTTAAAGGAAATGCCAAATAACAGTAGAAGAGGCACTTACCCCAAAAAAGCAAACATGCACCAAAGGGTAAAGAAAGGCTTCTTTGTATGAATTATAATTAACAATATAATGTAATTATTAAATGTAATTATTACATTTATTATTAAATGCAATTATTAATCAAAATGGTATTTCATAAATAATGAATTTAATTAATTTCATTATTAATTACTGAAATAATTATGAATAATAATCCGTTTCTTTGGTTTTATACTTGTCCCCTTTCAGGTGTTTTCCTATCACATTCTTGTTCTTCTTTAACACTATCTTTTAATTACTGTATTTTATGTTCAATTTACAGAATTTACAGAAGCGTTCACAGAAATAAAACTATAGTATGAGCACTTCTCAGGCCTCATATCAAGAGCCTAGATAGATTCCCATGAAATGATTGCTAGCATCTGTAATAGAACAAGCTTATTATGATGGATTGTATAGTGTTCTCCAAATTAATTATGAGGATTATAGGATATAATGGGTGTGGCCCTATGCCTTTTTTAAGGCTCTAAAAATTACCAGGGACTTCTAATATCCTTTTTAAGGATTTATTATCCCTGATAATATTACTATAATTGACCTGGTGCAGTAAAGTCAATGCTAACAAACTCATATATTAACCACACCCTACTACTGATGTCATGTTCTTTATTCAGTTCAGACCAACAAGGTAACGGTACCAGATCCTCAAGTTCAAAAACCCTGAATTTGAAAAAAATTGACATCACGTTTTTCTTGACGCATACTGTATAAGAAATTAAATTTTATAGTTAAATAAAAATGCCCCTAGGTTGTTGACCAGCTGTGAACATAACCTCCTATTATTTACTTTGTTTGTTTAGGTAATAAAGACAGTTGTAAAGAACTGGATTCTCAATACAGGGGATTTATATTTTGTTTAACAGAAATACGTTTCAATGTTTATTTTTGGAAATCCCTTTGATAATTTTGGAAATCCCTTTGATACCCTGAATAGGTCAGTCTGAATGTGGGAATTATTCGCTAGCATTTATATTGTTATTAAGATATTAATTATTCAGGACAGGAAGCAATACACGGCCATCAGCACTAGTAATTGATATGCAGGTCACTGATCCCACTTAATTGCATTACCATCTTGGTTTACAGAGAATGAGATTGATATTGAAGAGAAGACATTTTGCAGACAACAGTAAAGGTCAGAGAGGATGCTCAGTACAGCTGATTTTAATGTTCATCTTCTAGCTAATATACCATTTTAAATAAAGCATCCTTCATTTGAAATGAAGATAATTATTTTCATTATAATTTTGCTGGGCGAAGGGATATGTAATAACAGAAAAGTGGACAAAGGGCATTCGCATTCCTTGGTTCCCACTAAAAAAAAATCCTATCCTAAGATCCCCAAACTACATGGACAGTTGGTCCTGTTGAGAATTTTCCTTACTCTTCTGAAGTGGCAATTCACAGGGACTATTTAAAAAGGAAGAAAGAGAAAATATTTTAGGAAGGTAGCAAAGTCTGAGTCATAAATGTCCCTTTTGTTTTTCCCAAGAGTGCCTAACCAGGGCAACAATATAGCTTTTAAAATATTTTGGGTAATACATCAAAATGTAATTCTCAATTAGATGGTTTTGTGGTTTTGCTTCTCTCCAGACCACTTAAGTGGGGTTATTTATCATGTCCTGGACAGAAATTGTAGAGCAATTTCGTGCAACAAAAGGTTGACTGCTTGCCTTCCTCAGCTACCCCTCATGAATATACAGCAGCTCAATGCACTAAAAACTGTATTCATGGGGGGAGTGTATATTCTTGCCTTCCATCTTGGAGCACAACAACCTGCACCTGTAGGTGCTCACCTACCCTGGTTACAAAGTGTGAAAAACATTTTATCGTGTACCTGTGCATGGTTAAGCCTATTTAGCAGTAAAATACACATTATGATCCAGAAGACCTAAAACATGTATCTTGGCCATAATACAGAACCTGAACTTGAATCAATATCAGTCACTTGTCCTCCTTGAGGCACTATTGCTAGCTAAGAGATTAATCATCCAGAACTGGAGAGCAGTGACTCCTCCTACCTTCTCTACCTGGAAAGCGATAATGCAGGACAACACTGAGTATTTAATGTATTTAAAAAGGGGAGTCCCCACCAAATTCCATAAAATTTGGGGACCCTGGACATCTACCCCCAACATCCAAGACAACCTCTAGCAGTTTAAGTCGAAAGGGAGACCCCAATAATGTCATAACATTATGTACTTATGACAAAATGTTTGATACGTGCAATCTGTTTTACTTAGACAAGTAACATGTAATACATTGTTTTTCTTTATTTTGACTTTTCATTGTAAACTGCTTGCTTTTATTTTTTTATTAAAAAATAAATAAATAATACACATTATGATAGATAGATGACTGGATATAGCAAATTAGCTTACATCCCAAGTAGTATATCACAGATCATAGAGAACTATTGCTCAGAGAGACCTTTATTTAAAACAAAAACATGGTTTATATAGTAACTTCATGGTAATGTAGCCTACAGTAATCAAGATCTTTGATTGCTGATGCTTAAATATGCCCAGATTTGGTTGAGCAGTTGCGTTAATCTTGACCACATCTGCTACACGATGGATCAAGCATATTACTAGAATAACATTTAGGGAATGAAGAGAAACTGCAGCAAGTAGCTCAGCTTAAACAAATTGAACAATACAAATATCGGTATGGCCCATCTTTACGGGGGTAGGATGGTGCATGTATGGCCTCCTAACGAGCACATACATTGTTGATAATAATGAGAGATTTCAATATATGAGTTTAGCTCAAAATTGGCACTGGTTCTCCCAGTGGCTCAAGAAAATGGATTCATTTTCAAAATATTAATATTTATCTTTTTAATATAAGAAATCTGGTGGTCAGCCCTGACGAGATGACATCATACCATAAGATTTAAAGATATGAGTATCGATATGTGAAGCAACAGAACTACCCTGCAAAGAATCAGCAATTACTTTGCCTTTCCAGTAACTGAGAAAGTGAATTCTCCAACTGTTGTGTACAAGGCAAAGAAACAATACCTATGTCTGGCTACACAACAGCTAAATGTCTGCTTTATCTCTTGACATACACTGTAAAAGGCAAAAGCTCCTGAAAAGGTCAGAAATGTGATATGGAGTTAGAAGAAATTGCAAGTCTAAATAAAACAGACTGAATTTAGTCTGTACAAAATTATAAGGAACTCTATACCTCACTTTTATTTTAGTGATGAAATTGTCTAAAGGAGATATTAAATTGTTATTGTTTTAGTTTTTCATATTGCATTTATAATTCCCTTTTGGGGCAGGGTCTAGCAGTACACTGGGTAAGGGTGTCCTTGTGGGAGCATGGACTTCCAAGGCGTAGTTCACGTTAACTTTTAGTATGTTATAGAATGCCTATTTCATTATTTATTTATTTTTTTTAAATAGTTTTTGAATTATTTGCCTTCCTCTTCTGCTTCTTTCCAGCTTTCACATGGAGTCACTGACCCCAGCAGTTTATGCAGGCCCTCTCCTATTCATATTCCTATCTCTCATTCAAATCAATGCATGGTTGATAGGGTAAATAAGCTAGATAGCTGCTGAGAATTACCATTACTGACAACTCTGTATGAACGTTTTTAGGTATTAGTAATTAAGCCACACAAGAAGCTCAGTAAAATACAGATTGACTTCTATTGCCCTTCATGCTGAATTGTCACGAAATGAAAGAGGCAGTCATGGGATTAGTGAAGATCTTTCATTGCATCATGAATCACTGGTGTCTCTTTGGAGTGAAAACTGAAGAGGAATCGACAGTGCTTGAGGTGTGATAAAACAGTTGTTACTAGAAACACACAATGTCCTTTTTCTCAGGTTGCTTCATCTTCTTTTGAAGGGATTTGCGGTGCATCCGGCATCAGAATATGTCTAATTAGATAACTAGTATGATTAACATCATAATATAAAAACATGCTTTCACAGGGTTTAACAACTGAAGTCAACTCTTAGATACATTTCTTTATATAATTGATGGCAAACATGCAGTTCTTGTTCATTGTTTAAATTTCACTGGGATCAGCACAACTTATACAGCACAGTATTTAACTGCCAGGGTTGTCTGGCTTCACAAAATGAATTATCAGCTCTTGTCAGCTCTTTTAGAACCTACTGTTTTCTTTGGCTATAAATGTTGAAGTGAAATGGCATTAATCACATTGAAGTCTTGAAGTTAGCACCCTCGCTTATTGACTGTTAGGATAGGGAACATTTTCTTCTGTATTTGATCTAGCTACTGGACTTTTCGATTTGGGAAGGCACACATCAGCTGGGTTATTTTTCAAATGGATGATTGTTCCATAAGAACCTCAGAAAATGAATATCTTGTTTTCTCACTTTAATTCATGATAGATGTAATTACATCGAGAAGAAGCTGTGCAGTGTCACGGGAGACAATCCAATACAGAATGTCTGGTTTCAACTGAGATCAACTACTCCAAAGGAACTCACTACCCACCAGGCAGTCGTCTGCCCCCCCCCCAGCCCCTGCTCAGTGGGAATAAATGCAAAATATGCAAATAAAAATCAAACAAAATACTTTTATAAATATATCTAATTCTCAGCAACTTTTTAGCATTCTTCCATGGTCAGCACCCTTTGCCACAAGTACCTTGTGTGATTATAATACTGTGTACTCCAGGGAATTGGTGTATTATTAGTGTATAGTCCTGAGTAGCAACTGGTGAGGCTGCAGTGAAGGGTATATGCTGAATAGGTATTGCAATATGAAGAAAGGATGCAGTATACTTAAAATAGTATGACCAGTAAATGTATCAAGTTTTATACCAGGTTATCTTGATTTATACTAGTGCTATCCAACTGTTTCAATGTAGTGGGCTAATTTTCACCTGGCCTGTTATTCTCCCCATTTCTCAAAGTACCCTTGGTCGTGAATTTTCCAGTGGTCACAAATATATTAAATACTTGCCTACCTGGGCTTTGGCCTTCTGGTCTTATATTAGATAGTTTTCTGCCCCTGCTGCTACTTGCATTTCATTTGGTATTTCATTTGTTAGCTCACATTTAACATCCAGAAGAAATCTGATTTATAGGGGCAGATTTGTCAACAATTTGCCAGTGTTACCGGAATTTACTAATAGGTGCCAATTTGCTAGGTAAAGAGATAGGCGCTAGCGCTCATTTGCACTCTATCACCAGGCGACAATTCGTTCTGGCATATGGACGTTACTCCGCAAATTCACTAAAATGCGGATTTTACTGAACGTTACCTCTTTCGCCAGACTTGCCTTCACCAGCTCAGACCAGGCGAAGTGCACTGGAGTGCATAGATCTTCCTCAATCTTCTGTTACTTACATCATATTTTTAGTGGAAAAAGTTTCCCAAAATGCTGGCGTCTTTTCCTTTTTTCAGAGTGATAGCCTGCAAAAGTCCTTAATTTTTTTTGGGGTAACCGGTTTCCCCCATACAATATGGAGCATAAACTATTCAGTGGGCTCATGTGTAGGGCATTATAACAACTCTATTGTCTTTATTAAAGTTCCCTGGACATTTGTAATTAACAGTGGAAATTTAATACATTTGCTGCAACATAAAACATAAAGACGTCCATTCAACTTTAAATTTCCCGCAGTATGCAAATTAACCTGAGCGCAAGACCTCTAGCGAATAGTGATGGAAAAAAGAAGAGGAAAGCAAATCATTAAAAAACTATAAAAAAGTAAAAATTAAGGGCAATTGAAAAGTTGCTTAGAATTAGACATACTAATAATAAAAGTTAACTTCAAGGTGAACCATCCCTTTAAATAAGGTGCTGACATATTAGTCTGCAGTTATTAATTGAAGTGTCCTCTGGGCTTCAAAGATTATTTTAGTTGTTTCGGCTGTCACCGGTTGCTGGGAATGCCAATGCACCCTAAGGGCTCTTACAGACGTGCGTTTTTACCTGCACTCCCCTGCGTTCCGTTTTTCTGCGTTCAGCCGCAGGGGAGCGCAGGGATAGACGCATTATATTTTTTCCAATGGGGCTGTACTCACACAGGCGCGTGTAGGCGCCGAACGCAGGTTGAGACGCAACATGCTGCATTTTTACTTGCGTTCGGTGCCTACACGTGCCTGTGTGAGTACAGCCCCATTGGAAAAAATGTAATGCGTCTATCCCTGTGCTCCCCTGCAGCTGAACGCAGAAAAATAGTACGCAGGGGAGCGCAGGTAAAAACGCTCGTCTGTAAGAGCAATTATTCTGTATTTGCATTAGAGCCTACCAGCCTACAGGTGTCACTGTTTAACTAGTTTTGTCTCTTATACTGAATTTCAATTTATATCTCCAGATCAGACACGGCAACAAATGTAAATGCAGCACCAACAAAAATGTTTGAAAATCAGGATGGAAAAATGAAATAGCTTATTCTAAGCTACGGCTGTTCCTGCCATGAGGCAAGATCAGAACCTTACCTCAGCTGCCAGTTACCAGGGGCGGCAAATAGCCAGAACCTGATCGTATTTACCATAGGGTAAAACAGGTGCTTAGCTCTGTGCCTGCCAAACTACTTTACTCAAATCACAAGAATATTTTCCCCTAGCAAACTATATATTTTTTTAAAATTACATTAGCTGTAAAAAAAAACTCCCTTTTCAGCATTTGTGGCCGCCATTTAATTTCTGTAGTCAACATAATCATCACTAAGTTATTTCTGAATAATGGATCGCTATGGAATTCGGAGCCTTGTCTCTATGGGTGACATTCTGCAGCTTAGACATAAGAGAAATTATTTTGGGTTGTTTATTTGTGAGGATTGCAAGGATAGGCAACATTCCGATGTGCCCTTTCAGGTGAATTTCATTCTTTAAAATTTAGGGTTCCAGAGGTTGTTTTATCCAGCAAGGATAAGGGTTAACTCCTGCCATCCTTTGCACCAATCAAGTGCTGTGAGAGGCTTTTTATAGGACTGCTGCCTGCACACACAGGTTTTCTCTGAGTTAGCATGGGTGTATCTGAAATCTTAGATAGTTTGTGTTTAAGGACTCTGTAGACGAGCATTTTTACCTGGTTTCATGTGTTCAGCCACAGGAGAAGATGCACTGAATTCTTTTCGTTATGGCTGTACTCACACAGACGCATGTAAGCGCACAGGGCCAGATTTACATAGCAGGTGCCCCTAGGCCCACTGTCGTTTGTCGCCCCTATCCCCTTCCTTTTATTTGCTCAAATTTTCATCATCTGGGACCAGAGTAATGGGGACTGGTGCATGGGAAATTTAAAAACCTATTCTATTTCCTGTGCATCCCCAGTGTTTCTGAACCAATGTGGGTTTTGGGCAACATGCCGCCCCCTAAAATCCTGCCACCCTAGGCCCGGGCCTTGGTGGCCTCTCCACAAATCTGGGCCTGTAAGCGGCAAACACAGGTTGGGACGCAGCACATTGCAATTTTCCGCTTGCATGCGTCTGTGTGAGTACAGCCACATTGAAAGGAATTCAGTGCGTCTACTCTTGCGCTCCCCTGCAGCTGAATGCATGAAACCAAACGCAGGGGAGTGCAGGTAAAAACGTTCATCTGTAAGAGCCCTAAAAATTGACATATGAATTTGTCTAATTCTTTTGTGCTGCTTGTATATATCCTGTATATCAGGCTTCTCTTCCTCTTTTGGTTAAAACTTTTTGTGCTCTGGTTATTAGATTCCCCTGTGGACTGGGGGACTGCTTAGCAAACACATGCCCTGTGTATTACTTTTCCCATTGTGCTCAGCTACTCCTAATTTCAAAGACTCTTGCTTTCCCGATCCTGCATTTGCATTGGCTCACTAACTTGCAGTTACATACACTCAGTTAACTATATGCATCTTGTAGCAAGCCGGGTCCTTCTGATTTACAAATCAGTTTTCGGGTTGTACTGTCTGGTATAGTGCCAAAAGATTGGCAAATTGCTAACGTTGTACAATTATTCAAAAGGGGATCTCATTCTCAGCTTGTGAAGTGTAGTCCTGTTAGTTCATCTGTGGTAGGAAAGGGTTTTTAGAAAGATAATTAATATCATATATTAGAATACATTGCAAATCTCAATACTATGCGTTTGTCCCAGCATAGTATTATGCACAATTGATCTTGCCAGAAAAGTTTAATTGGTGAGCAGGAATAAAGCTATTGTGGTTGCATTGGATATAAAACTCTGGTTTTGCTAAAGCATTTCATACAGTACCCCCACAGAAAGATTAAAGGACAAGTTTACTTCTCCTGCACTGGCTCACTAGTCTTTATCCGGAAACCTGTTATATAGAAAGTTACAAATTACGCAAAGGCCATCTCCCATAGACTCCATTTTAATCAAATAATTCAAATATTTTAAAATGATGTCCTTTTTTCTCTGTAATAATAAAACAGTATATTTTATTTGATCCTAACTAACATAATGAATTCTAAAGGGAGGCAAAGCAAGCCTATTGGGTTTATTTAATGTTTAAATTATATTTTAAGTTATGGTAATCCAGATAATTGCCCCTTTATCTGGAAACCCCCATGTCCAGATCATTCTGGATAACAGGCCCCATACCTTTACTTTAATTGAATGATGGCAGCGCACACATATATTTAATTTATGAAGTTTACATTACCCCAATTTATGTGGGTGGCAGCGCCGATCCGCGCCTTTATGCCGCCTGAGACGGGCTTCCGTTGCCGCCCCAACCCCTCCTCACGGTGCTCACATTTTCTGCGCAGGAGGGGGTCAGGGCGCTGCATGACGCTAGTGCAGAGAGCGCAATTGCACTCTCTGCAGTAGAAGAGCCGAATTTCCGGGTTGAAAACCGGAAATTCGGCTCTTAGTTACCAGGAGCGGCATTTTTGCCGCCCCTGGTAACCAGGGGGAGCTGCCGTCTGAGGCGAGTGTCTCAACTCGCCTCATTGGTGGAGCGCCCCTGGTGGGTGGTGCGTGAGATAAAATTGATTAATTGTAAATTGATAAAAAGCTAAAGCAAATTAAGTGTTTGCGAATAGAGATACGTTTATAATCAATTTCCCATGCCTTTACTTACCTAAAGCAAGTGATTAATGCTGTGTATGGCTGGTTTTCTAATTTTTTAAAAAAGGAATTCTCTGTAATAATAAATCAGTAACTTTTACTTAATCTCAGCTAAAATATTATTAATCCTCATTGCAGGCAAAACAATTTAGGTTTAATTAATGTTTAAATTATTTAATAGTACACTAAAGGTATTGAGATCCAAATTATGGAAAGATCCCTCATATGGAAAACCCCAGGTCCCATGCCTGTGCTACCACATTATCGTTGGTCCACCCAGCCCCTGGTGGAGCTTACAATCTAAGATCCTTATCACCTTCACTGTCTAGTCTAGTGAGGCACAGGAAAATACAGGATTGTAAGTACTATGATATGATACTACAGTAAAAGGGGTAAGCTCCCCACATGCAACAATATGGTGTTTGTGTGACTCTCTTAAATCTACATTCATATTGTATTGACAAGTGACGACAGTCTAGGAAGATCAGCACCACCAAAACAGGGGAATCAGGAGGTGAGAGGTGCGGCATCTACACATTCTGATAATCCATTAATAAACACAAAGTTTTCTCTAATCCCAAACAACCAGTCAGTTTTTGATCTTCATTATTACTTTACACTTCCTTTCTCACCATGTGAGAGCTGGACCACATCAACATCCATCTATTAAGCCATAGGTTAAGTAAGGACCACAGAGAGAACAGCCCCAAATCTGGTATTAGTGCAATTCTATTAGTAATAATAGTAATCTTTGTACAAGAAGGCAAATCTAAGCCACTACCAACAGGCATAGTCAATACAAGAGATTGAAAACTGCTACAAATGCTGAATCTACAGTTAGTAAAAGTGTGTCACCATGCAGAAGCAAAGGAGTAAACCCATTTTGCACTTATTAAACTTAGTACTGCCGTCATCTGGCAAGGTCATTTTGCAACACCAAGCCCAGTGGACAAGTTGACTTGACCCCACCAAGCAACCTTAAGATATCAAGATTTTTTTATAGCAAACTTTGCTCAAATAGACTCTCATCCATATTGTCATTAATACATATTGTGAAATGATTTTAATCAATATTGTAACACTTGTAGATTCATAGTTTAAAATTAAGTCAATTACTAAAGTAAGTTTTTTTTGCTACTAGACTTTCATTAAAATGGAATGTTTAAAACTCAACCTATCTGCTCCTATCAAACACATCATTACAAGGACTTCTCTATGAGTGCTTTCGATTCTCAGCCAGCAGACGTTTAATTATATATCCGTGTAATGAAGTGGCCTAAGCGATGTTTAGTCCAGGAATTGTTGCCAACCAGTTTGTATGAGATTTATACTCACAATAAAAGACAAGTGCTGACTGTCAGGTAGCAAGCTGTGTAAATAGACATTCATGAGTTGGTTACACACATCTCCGTTTCATTATTAAGAATACCTAATGATCCATGTGTGAGCTCCCAAAATGGATGTTTTGAATGATTGCACCAATTACATCCTACATATTTAGATCACTTGCCAAACCAGATAGGGGCCACTCTTTGACAGATATGAGACCAAATGGTCAAAGCTTGGGGTATTGAGGCTAACCTTGTGAGAGTTCTTTACTTCTGTACTTTGATGCAAAGCTCTTCCTCCAGTTAAAACAGAGAAATATTCCAAAAACTGAAGTTCATCTGAATTTTTAAATAAAAAGATTTTTTTTAAATGTATTTTCTATGCTTAACTTCAGCAAAATATTTTTAAATGGGAGAAACCCCTTCTCTAAAACTTTCCTACATTAAGGCATGCTAAACTTAATTACAAACAATATTTACTCTAATTTCTTTCTGGGTGTGTGCACAATAATTATCTTCCAAGTGCACTTTTACAAATCTGTGTGCAGAGAGGTAGATTGGGTCTGAATTAATATTACTCCAGGGGGCCCATTTACTTAGCTTGAGTGAAGGAATAGAATAAAAAAACCTTTGAATTTCAAATGTTTTTTTTGGCTACTTCGACTACGACTTCGAATTGAACGATTCGAACTAAAAATCGCTCGACTATTCGACCATTCGATACTCGAAGTACTATCTCTTTAAAAAAAACTTCGACCCCCTAGTTCGCCACCTAAAACCTACCAAAGTCAATGTTTGCCTATGGGGAAGGTCCCCATAAGCTTTGCAATCATCGATGGATTAAAATCCTTCGAAACTAATGAACAAATTGCGGTAAATCCTTCGACATTCGAAGGATTTACATTCGGCAGTCGAATATCGAGGGTTAATTAACCCTCGATATTCGACCCTATGTAAATCTGCCCCCATGTGTTGTGTGTGTGCACGCACATGCAGCATTAGGCTTATGAAACAGATTTCAGTATTCTCTCATAAAAAAAATATTTCTAACAGATTATGTTGGTCATCTTGTTGTTATATGACATAGTGAGATTATAGTACCGTTGTTGGGTTCCTAAAATATCAGAAGGATAGGCATAGTACTGTTCAAATATTAGGCACTAGAAGAAATATTCTCATTGGAGAATCTATTTGCATTCAATAGGTCACTGGCCCTGGAGACGTAGGAAAACATTCGACTGGCCAATATTGGTTTAACAATATGTCTGTGAAATGGCTAAAGCTCCCGGGGTGCTTTAATCTTGATAAAATACTAGAATATGCAGGGACTTATCAGCAAACTCTGAGTGCAGTATTACTTTTATGGAAGGTTCAAGAAGTGAAGCTCTGTTCATAAAGTACCATTGTTTTCATTACCTATGTGAGAGCTAATCGGAATGTGGAACACAAAAGTGTCCGACATGGGTATTTGTTTGGAGGGTTTCTTCCTTTTTTGAAAACTCTGTGGACTACTATGACAATTGCACTAAAGATTCCTCATTTTATCTATAACCCTCATTCTTTTTGCATTGCTGCCTGTGTTTGATAGTTCTGCTGACTAATGGACAAAAATTGTGGGGGCAATGGTAGGTCTCTACACCCCGAAACAGAGCTCAGGGATCTTTAGAAATCTGTAAAGAGCAGAATGCAGTGTGCAAAGTGCAAAAAAGTGGTACACTGCATTCTGTTATATAAATGACCCCTACAGAGACATACAACAAATTATACGGGGCCCCCATGAAGGCCTACATCTAGCCTTCTTTCTTCCAGTTTGACTGGCCTGATCTACTCCCCCCCCCCTTTCCCTGCCTGTTTTTTCTCTCTATTCTTCAGAGCACAATTTATCAATCTGGATCGTCAGGATCTCCATGGGTGTTACAGTGAATTTTGCAGGTGGTCACAAATCAGTTTGTTTGGATGTACTTTGAGCAATTTCTAAGGGGTAGTAGAAATCTGAATCCTTACTGCTCATTGTAAATCACATGGGGGAGAAAGATTTAAGAACCGATTATCAGAAATATTTATAAACAGTTACATGTAGAAGGGTTGTTAATATTTAACCTAGTGGTAACTTTAATTACTGATCTGTATAATTTATAAAAGTAACTATGAATTGGCCCCATACATTTTTAAAGCCTACTGTATATGTTAACATTTAGATTTAAAAAAATTATGTCCTTTTAAACCAAACTGTCCTTTTCTCCAGCTATTTTGTAAATTTTTCCTATTTGTTTCCCAATATTTTCTGAATAATCTATGATTTTTGTTATTTTTTGGAGTTAAACAGGGCAAATATAGAGATATTTTTTTATTATTAAAACATTAGGCAAAAATTTCAACACGAGCACCATTTAATAAACAGTTTGGAGCAAGGAGATATTGTCATATATTCATGTTATTTTGTCATGTACTAACATCCGAATTCATCTAATTTTTAAATAAAAAACTACCACCAAACTCCAATACCCGTTTATTATTAAAAAATCTTGTTTTTATCGGTTTGGGTAAAAACTCCATAAAATCGAATCGAACTCGAATCATATGTTTTTTTTCAGACATTTTCCCATATCGCTTGATTTTGTCGGATTTTTGCCCAAAAAGGTTGGATTTTCAAGATGATTCCAGAGCAAACCACAGAAACTTCAAAATAGGATAGGGACCTCTGCCATTGACTTATACACAACTCGACAGGTCTGAGATGGGGAATTTTAGATTCAGGCTGTTTGCCCAAATAAATCTCAAAAAATTAGACTTTAAAAAAAAACTGAAGAAAATTTGAGTTTTGCCCCAAAAAGCCTGATTTTAGTAATCAGTAAAGATTAGTAAATAACCCCCTAAATGTCAGAAAACGTTCTAAGAACAGTCTAAACTTGTATCTTACCAGTCATTTTCAGCCAGCTTTAATTCTGGTAATTCTGCAGGGGCATCTTCCTCAGAATCAGTTGCATATGAGTGGCTAAAATCATGATACAATTCAGTAATATATATAATAATGGATTCACATTCTCACTTCAGTACAGAGTATAATTATCTGCTGCTCTTCTGTCCAAAGGATAATACTTCAAAAAGGGCAAGTATTATAGCATCTTCTAGAAAAATGAATAAATACAAATTGAGGCCTGAACCCTGTGTACTCAATCCCATACCCCACAACTACTGTGCTATGTACAGTATGTACAGGCCACTGTGGTGCTATTAATATTTTCAAGCTAGAAGAAATCTTTACCAGTAACCTCCAAATTCCTTACCTGTTACATGGACAATGTGTCTCTTTAGTATTTGCAATGAGCTCTACTACAGACGCTACAAGCTTATGTTGTGATATATCCTGTTTCCCTATTAGAAGTTACTGCAATTCTACAATTATTCTAACTGCATTAAAAGTAGCAATATGCCTCTCATGAACGTATTAGGATTGGTAAATTATGCTGAGTAATATGAAATAGTAAGCAGTTTGCAACAGGGTTACTGAGCTAAAGTATTTCGATATTAAATATATCAGTGGATGCCTCTCCTAGCTTTCAAGTGTATCTAGGAGAGACTAAATTTAGCCCAAACCTTTTCCTAACTGGAATTCATGTTGGAAACAACTGCTTTATATCTTTATATGCTTTCACTGCACAATGGAATATTTACTAATAAAATATACTGACTTATAGAAATAGGATCCTTTACTACATTCTGTGAGTGTGTTTCTATTGTATTATATATCTATATAGCACTGATTTTTTTTTCTACAGTACTTTAACTTGTTCATCATACACAACAGTCCCTGCCCCAGATTTCAATCTGTATTTGCATTAGCGTCTACCAGTCTACAGGTGTCACTGTTTCACTAGCTTTGTCTTCTATACAGAATTTTTCATCTGTATCTCCAGATCAGACACTGCAACAAATTCATTTACTGTATGCTGCACCAAGAAAAATGTTAGAAAATCCTAATGGAAAAATGTAATAGCTTATTCTAAACCATTTGCCATATAATTTGAAGCCCTTTATTTTATACTGAGGTTGAAAAATGTAAGGACTGTTATCCATTACAGACAACTAGAAAGGTGGTCTTTTGGAGCTTTTAATCAATATTAATATCAAAATTATCTTGAATACTAGTGTGTATGTGAGCATTTAGGGAATAGTAATTATAACAGGATCTTGTTTCAAATAATGTTGCAGACAACTGTTTAAAGGAGTGACGCCTTAGAAACAAGGACAGTAAAGCTAACCGATTAATAGAAAGCCTAGCATTGAGGTTCAAAGGAAAAAAAAACATGCATTTAAGGCAATTTAGATGGGTCAGCTAAAACTTTTAAGTCACAGGGAGGCCAACAGAGCTTCCAAAAAGCAATGAGTCCTGTAAAAATAGAAATCATAAAGGTATTGCTTATATAAGTAAAACAAATTGAATTAAAAAAAAAAATGTGTTTGACATACTACTTGTAGTTTTCTGAAAGTTATAAATGAAAAATAAATGAAATAGTTTTTATATTAGGGAGTCTGTCCTTGGCCCACTGTTTTGTAATTTGCACCTTGATGGATGATGGAGGACAACCCACTATTGACGGCTTGTGGCTGTACCAAGGGACAACATATAAAATACCCAAGTTCCAAGTCCCAATATGGAAAAACCTAAGCCAGGTGGGCAGGAGAGAGTTAATGGTGGTCTAGTAAGGTAATATTAGACTGTGCTCACATAATGTCAAAACCCTGCTGCCAGAGGTCAAGAGGTTATCATAAATTAAAAAACGAGACAGCATTGAAGCAACATAAAGCATGTACACCCTGTCTGCAGTTGGCAGATATAGACCACAATGCTTGCTCCATTGCAAGTGTGATATTGTGACAACCTTCCCAAGATTCCAATGTCTACTAAATAAACTCAGTTATTCTGAAGAACCTTGTCTTGGAATCTTGCTTAATAATAAGGTTCTGGTAAGAATATTACCAGCAACCTTTAGGCATAAAACTATGCAAAACCTTAAGCTCTATTCAGGAAATTCCCAATTCAAGCTTTACTGCAGTGCTGTATATAATGAAAGAATAATTGGCCTACAAGCGTCCTTAGTGTCCATTTGCAACACTGACTTTAATATTTGAAATAACAGAGCTTAAAGGGATACTGTTTTGGGAAAAATTTTTTTTTTTAAATGAATCAGTTAATAGTGCTGCTCCAGCAGAGTTCTGCACTGAAATCCATTTCTCAAAAAAGCAAACAGATTTTTTGATATTAAATTTTGAAATCTGACATGGGGCTAGACATATTGTCAATTTCCCAGCTGCCCCAAGTCATGTGACTGTGCTCTGATAAACTTCAATCACTCTTTACTGCTGTACTGCAAGTTAGAGTGATATCATCCCCTCCCTTTTTTCCCCCCAGCAGCCAAACAAAAGAACAATGGGAAGGTAACCAGATAGCAGCTCCCTAACACAAGATAACAGCTGCCTGGCAGATCTAAGAACAGCAATACTAGTACTCAATAGTAAAAACCCATGTCTCACTGAGACACATTCAGTTACATTGAGAAGGAAAAACAGCAGCCTGCCAGAAAGCATTTCCCTCCTAAAGTGCAGGCACAAGTCACATGACCAGGGGCAGCTGGGAAATTGACAAAATGTCTCGCCCCATGTCAGATTTCAAAAATGAATATAAAAAAATCTGTTTCCTCTTTTGAGAAATGGATTTCAGTGAAGAATTCTGCTGGAGTAGCACTATTAACTGATGCGTTTTGAGAAAATTATGTTTTCCGATGACAGGATCCCTTTAATTCTTCTACGATAATGAATTCTGTTGTCAAGCAACTTCAGATTCAGATCTGCTATATTGCCTTTTCAGCATAGAACATAATTATTTTGGACACTGATTATTTAATTCAGCCTTAGTAGCCCTTTAATTAATTTACAACAAACAATTGTCTTTAATTAAACAAGTATCACTTATTATAAATCATACCTGGTACTAAAGATTCATGTAATGTGGGGGCCTATTATTAAGTGAATCAACCAAATGGTCACTGCAAGTGAAATACTTCTAGTTCTTGCATCTACATTGCCACCCAATACTATAAGAGAGAGATATGTGCAATTGGCTATAAAATCTGGATTCATGTCACCTTGCCAGCATGGGCAGAAAGCATGCATTTCAAAGTCAAATGGGGTAAAGTACCAACATGCACAGCAACCAGTCATTGGCGGCAGGATTTTAGGGGGGCGGCATTCTGCCCAACCACACCCATATTGTTTCAAAAACACTGGGGATGCGCTGGTGATACAATAATTTTTTAAATTCCCATGCGCCGATCACCATTACTCCGGTCCAGATGATGAAAATTTGCACAAATAAAGGTGAGAGGACAGGGGCGATGAACGGCAGTGGACCTAGGGGCACCCACTATGTAAATCCGGTCCTGAATTTACATCCGGTACATTTCATCCATAGTACTCTGGGAAGGTGCTTTTGCAATTAAGAGCCGATTGGACAAATAAGGGACTTGACCCCCTTACCACGAACATAAGATTACTGTGATAAAAGCGACTTACACTGGTGGTCTAGCGCGGGGATGCTCGCCGCGCCATCGGCAGGACGCCCGCCAAGCCGATCTTCTTCCTGCGCCATTACTTCTCCTTAGGGCGCACGCGCCCGTGTCTCGTCCCCTTTATGGACGCGCTGCCGTGGTGACGCTTTAGAGCTTCTGATTAATCTGTATTTTGATTCCTGTTGTGACCCCTGCCTGGCTATTTGACTATCCTGACTTCTGAATCCTGACCCTTGCCTGATTACCGACTTTGATTCTGGTTTGACCCTTGCCTGTCTGACTATGTTTATTCTCTGCCTGCCCCGACCCGGCCTGATCTGACTACTCTATTGCTTAATGCCTTGTACCATGGCCTTCTGCCCAAAAGGCTTTGCTTACTGTTGTGTCCCTCTGCCTGTCTAGAACCTCTCGCCTTGCACCTCTCGTTATAAGACCTGGTGGCATCTGAGTAGCTGAGGGCTCCTCCCGAGGCCAAAGGCGGCTGCTACAGGCAGAAGCACGAGCCGAGACCAAGGTGCTTGGCATCGGTTCTAGATTTAGGGTGCCAACCGTTACAAGTACAAGCCCTTATTCAAATGTTCTCTGATCTATTTCTTAATATATAAATACTTATACATTAACATCTTTACATGAAGCTAATTATACTATTGGTAAAACATTCTACTATTTAAAATAGAATTCTTGGCCAGCAGACACTGAATTTTCAGTGCAATAAGGTGGCCTAAGTGATGTTTAGCCTAGGAATTGTTGGCAGCCAGTTTGTATGGGATTTATTTTTACAAGGGCTGTCAGGTAACAAGCTGTGCAAATAGATATTCATGAGTTGGTTACACATATGTCCATTTCATCATTAAGAATACTAAGGGGCCTATTTACTAAACCTCAAAACGTGAATTTTTAGAGGAAAAAAAAAAACTCCAACGAGATTAATTCAAAAAGTCTGAATTCAAAAATCCGCCATCTCAAACCTGTCATGTTAAAGTTAATGGCAGAGGTTCCTTTTACAAATTGAAGATCTCCTGACCTGCATTGGACTTCGTCCGATAATCTGAATCTGAGGGTTTTGGGAGATAACCTGAAAAAATCAAGTCATTCTGTTAACGATATTAAGTTACCCTGGTGGTCCAGTGGCTCTCTCTGGTGGTTTAGTGGGCGGCGGACTCCCCTGCTGCGTCTCTGGCGGGGACGCCCACCGCGTGAGGCCTGCTCCCTTCAATGCCGGTTCTGCTATGTCGCGCGCGTCCCCGCGCGATTCCGGGTTTATGCGCCGGCGTGATGATTCAAACTATTTAAAGGGGCCTTTCATGGAAAATCACTGCCCGTTGTTAGGTTCAATTTTGTTTGTTTCCTAGATGCTTATTCTACTATATCCTGATTGATCTTCTGTGTTTTGACCCATGCCTACCTGTGACTTCTCTAATCTCTCCTATCCTGACCCTTGCCTGTCTGTGTCTACTCTGATCTCTCCAATCCTGACCATTCGCCTGTCCACTGACTATTCTTCGCTCTCAATCCCGATTCCGGCCTGTCTGATGATTCTACTCTGCTTGTGCTGGCCCAGCCTGCCTGTTCCACGCTGTGTTACCTGGCGTCTTCCATCCAGTATCCTTGGTGAGACGATTGTGCCCCTTTGCTCGTCCAGAACCTTTCCTCTCTCAAAGAAGACCTGGCAGCATCCAATTAGCCGAGCACTCCTCCCAAGGTGAAAGGCGGCGGTTATAGGCAGAAGTGAGAGGCCAGGGAGCTTAGCTTGGGTTCTGGATTTATGGTGCTGTTCGTGACAGATTCAGGTGTCAGATTTGAAAAATTTGTATGGTCCAAGTTTTATTGGGGCTATTGTCAACAGGTGTAGAAACATATTCTGGAGGCATATTCATTTTCCACTGGCACATCACTATGTAATTAAGGTAAATATTAGTCATTTTTTTCATATTTTGTGATGTAATGAAGATGCATCAGCCATAACAAGTAATGTAAAATTTTCTACTTTAATATATAAATATTGAGCAAAAGAATTGGATAATTTTTTTGAAGCAGAATTGGATTGGAGGGAAGGTCCTGAGGCAATTCTACAAGGGGATCTTGCTTAGAATCAATATATTTGCACACAAGTGGCTTTAAAAGCATGATACAAGTTATTATTATATATAAAGTACATTCACTTAATTGTCTCAATACACAGTACTAATTAACAGATGCTTTTCTTCTACTAAAGAATAATGCCTCAGTAAGTTTATTATTATAGAATCTCCTAGGAAAATGTATAAATAAAGAGAATCAATGTTCTATACACAGAATAAGCTCATATATAAAGCTTTATTTTGCCATTTATCCATTTGAAATCCTACTGCTGAAAGGTTTTCAGATTTACCAGGGGCTTGAATCCAAGGCAATGCTACAGTCACTTGATGCCTTCAGAAGTGGTACTTTCTGCTGGCAAATTGCGATGCGTATGAACATAATACAGTATCATGTATTTTAATGCATTAATCACAGAGTGATGCTGCTGCTTTGTTGATATTTATGGATTGATAAATAGCCCAGGCAAGTACAATATGATAGCACCCACTCATCTACAGAAATGCTTGTATGCAGATTTCAATTATATAAGCACTCACTAAGATACAAAGTAATATCTTACCATTTGTCTTCTAATTAAGGTTAATATTTTTAATTACAATACATTATTAATAGCAGGTTGAGATGTATCCTGTACATCAGGCATACTTTCCTCCTAGGAACTTGCCACTGTTAGCAGAAGTGATGGGGCCAGTAGTACAAGTGTGCAACATGTTAATGTCACCTGCAAAACTCATACAAAATAGTATGAGAATGATTGATTAGATAGGGACCATCAGACAGCTTTTTGGCAGATCATTTTTTAAAACTAAAATTGCAGGGATAAAGGCACAGCCCTGAAGAAATTTGCTATATTATATTAAGGTCGTAAGAAGATCAGTCAGGTGCAGAAACATTTCAGAATCTCTTTAATATATAGAAAGGATGCAGCTTGATGCTAAAGGCCAGATATTCAGAGTTTTAATGATCTTTTCATTGGTATAAAGAGGTAAACCTATGTAAGAAATTACACTTGCCCTTTAAGATCCAAGTTACCAATAGAATGACAAAAGGAGAGATAACAAGACAAGGATTATTCATTTAACTCAGTTTTATACTTCTCTGCTTTCTGCAGAGCTATAAAATATATGTGCACAAGTGCTTAGAGGACCATTCAGGATAGCTTTATACCATTTTTGGGTTGAGATCTACTTTTTTCCAATCCAGAAGAGGGTGAGGCCAAGTTTTCATAGTGATCTGAACAAATAGTCATGGGCGTCAGGGCAATGATTCAATGCACACAAAACATTTCTGCCAATAATTTGAAAAAAATCAGCCAACAATTGTGTAAATCCACTTGAGGTTCATTAAATATACCAAACACATTTATTGTACACCTCAACACTTATTTACAGATCCTGAACTGGTAATCCCAACTGTCAAAACTCATTATATTTCACATTACATATTTTTTTCACTTATTTTTCACTTATTGAAATACTGCACTGCCGCTCTCATTGTTGAGAAAAAAATTCATGCACTATACCATTTCCTAGCATTTTGGGTCCTTTTTCTGGTGGGTCTCTAGTGATGAACCCTCCCTCAGGGTAGGGGTCGCCTCAGATATTCCAATCTCTGTAGCACACAGCCACACTCCTACAAGAAGGCGTTTCCATGCTTGGTATATTGTAATTACCTGTTTATGCTTAAACCCATGGAATCTTAGTCACTTAGACAAACTCCTATCTCATGGTACACACATGGTAAGTAGGTTTCTAAACCTGCATTTGATTAAAAGCCCTATTAAAGTGAGCCTATACATGAATGGCTATTTTACAATATTCCTACAGCAAAAACAGATTCTGGTCTATATTTTTTAATTGATATGGGTTTTGATTTATTTAACTTTCAGTTTAGTAGATCTCCAGTTTGCACTTTTGGCAACCATCTGGTTGTTAGGGTCCGATTTAGTCTAACAAGAAGTTAGAGATTTGAAGAAAGATGGAAGATGCCTAGGAGAGGGCCTAAATAGAAAGATAAGTAATAAAAAGTAACAATATCAATAATATTTAATCCTCACAGACCAATGGTTGTTTGGCTGCTGGGATCAGTGAACACCCAGAAATAAGGCAGAAGTAGGTGGCAAATAATGTAAGAACTATAAAACAAGTTGCTAAGAATGCTAAGAGCAGTGTCAGGATGAGCAGCTCATCCTTATCCTTACCACCTACCTTAGGGTGCTGCCGCTCCCTACCTTGCACCTCTGAGTGATGTGCAAGTTAGGGGCTAGTAAGGGTCTGAAGGAGGGACACTGATTTGTATAATGGGGCAGAGCAAAATGTAATACATAAAAATAATAATATCAACTGGCAAATCTTGGAAAACCTTAATCAGTATGCTAACTTCTGTATTTCAACACAATGAGACCTAACTGTCAGATACTCCTTGGAAGGCAGTGAATACATTTGCAAGACCCTTTTAATTAATATAATTGTTATTCTTAATACCCTTTCCTTTTGTAGCACTTACATATTACTAAGCACTTTACAGAGATTGCTACAGATTTTCACTTCATACATAGAGCACAACAGAGAAAAATAATCCCGTTATATTTACACTGCTTCCATGTGCTTATTAATATATATGAGGAATTTTTTATTCAGCCTTTTTATTATAGTAATTCTTTCTAAATACACAACTGTTTAAATGGTATCTCTGAGCACAATAGGTGTCCTCGCCTCCTTTATGGCTAAAACATATAATTTCCATAGTAATTTTCACCATAAGAATTTCTTCAGCGCTCCCAGTTGCCGTATTTCGTTTGAAAATAATTTCGAGCATGACTGGAGAATTACATAATATGCTGTGAAAAAAAAGTCTGTATAAGGCAAACACTTGCAAGAATGACAAAAAAAGGAAAGAGAAGCTTATCCCTGAAAAACACAATAAAAGTGTTGCGTTGGTGATATATACTAAATTGTCCCCAAGTTCCAATGGTCACCAGCTCCTTCATTTTGTGTGTACCCATAGTCACCCTGTTATCCACAGTGACAATATGGACCACTCTAAAACCTACAGTGATTAAGAAGCACTCCTCCTCAAAAATCTTTTTGAAAATCCTCTATGGGTTGCAGGTATGGGATCTATTATTCAGAATACTCAGGACCTGGAGATGAAAAAAACACAAATGGGTTGTTTTGCCACCAATATGGATTCATGCAACTTAGTTCCCATCAAGAACAGGTATGGGATCCATTATCCAGAAAACCGTTATTCAAAAAGCTCAGAATTACAGAATGGTTATCTACCATAGACTCTATTTTATCCAAATATCCAAATTATAAAAAAATATTTCCTTTATCTCTGTAATAATAAAACAGTATTTTGTACTTGATCCAAACTAAGATATAAATAATCCTTATTGGAAGGGAAAACCAACCTATTGGGTTTATTTAATGTTTACATGATTATCTAGTAGACTTAAGGTATGAAGATCCAAATTACGGAAAGATCCGTTATCCCATACCTACTAGTACTAGGTACTGTTTTATTATTATAACAGAGAAAAAGGAAACCATTTTTTAAAATTACAATTATTTGCCTAAAATTGAGCTTTTTAACGTGTTTTCAGATAACGGATAACCTGTACTATATAAAAGATAGCACAGTCAGTCAGTACTTGATCAACAGGCTTGACCAGTGCTTCTCTTTAATAAAGCAAAGCAAACCAGCCTGGGGTACTTTTCCTTTGACCACCACTTTGCAATCTTTATTCATTTGCCAGTGACCCTTCAGGGTCCAGGACAGTATAGAAATATGCCTGATTTCATTTTACTATAATATACCTATATCCCAGGAGCGAAGGTTAGTGGTTATATTTGCTGCCTAATAAATTGTCACCCCTTAATGAAATTTCCACTTTCCCTGGCCTTTAAAACAGAACTTAAAAGAATGACTGGAATTAAACTTGTAACATTTACTGTACATGTTTAAAATATTTTCTATTTATATTTCATTTGATAGAAAGCTGATTTCAAAATAGAAATATCAGCTTATCAAAGGGACTGCTGAAGGAAAAGTACATATGCTATCAGCAAAACAAGCTGAACCAAGAGCATGATTTAATACACCTTCTGTGAATGATCAGGAATGATGCAGAAACATTGATCAGTGGTTGCTGCAATGATCCTCTGTTGGATTCCTTTAGTTTGTAGCAGCATGGATATGTGTGCTTCCTGAAATATACATGTATAATAACAAATATGGCTTGCCTTTGATGCCTCTAAATTCTTTGCTGAAAGTTAGATGATGGAGCTACTGCTACATGCTCCATTATAAACAGACTTCCAAGTGTTTGGCGTTACTCCTGTCTGCAAGAAAATAAGAACAGCTTTTCTCATTGTTAGGAGGCAAACTGACACTTGTACAATGCTAAAGCTTTGCGGCTTAATTATAGCAGCAAGCAATTAACTACAAACATCTTGTCTACACAGGCAGGGCACAATATTTTGACCAGTTCAGTTATTGCGTAACTCTTTAGACTCATAAACATTGAGTGCATTTTAAGCATCATCCAAAAAGCAATTGCAATTTGGGTGGAATTTATTTTGTTTATTGCCTATCTACATATTAATATTGAAATTACTCTATGCAGCAGCATGAACAAGAGTATAAATGGAACTATAAGAGTTCAAAGTGAAGCAACCAGAGGTCGTACCAGAGGCCACCCCTTTAGACTAGAAGAAAATAAATTTAATTTTAAGCAATGTAGGTGGTTCTTTACAGTGAGGACAGTGAGGTTGTGGAATGCACTGCCGGGTGATGTTGTGATGCTGATTCAGTTAATGCCTTTAAGAATGGCTTGGATGATTTTTTGGACAGACATAATATCAAAGGCTATTGTGATACTAAACTCTATAGTTAGTATAGATATGGGTATATAGAATTTATGTGAAAGTAGAGAGGGGTGTATGTATGGATGCTGGGTTTTCATTTTGAGGCGTTGAACTTGATGGACTTTGTCTTTTTTCAACACAATTTAACTATGTAACTAAATTAATTGAGGTAATGAAATTATTATTATTTTTTACAGAGGAGCTCATAGGGATAAACTATAATCATTGGCTGAGCTTTCAAAGTAGCAACTTCCTTTTAATACATAACATGCCTTATAGAAACAGTAGTATTTCATCAGCAGTGATGGGCGAATTTGCGCCGTGAAATTCGCGAAATGGCGAAAAATTCGCGAAACTGCGCTGGCGTCTCGTTTTTGACGCCGATGCCCGTTTTTGACGCCGGCGCCCGTTGTTTCAAAAAAAAAAATTTTGATGCCGGCGTTTCGCAAATTTATTCACTGACAGCGAATCGCGCAAATTCGCTGCGAATTCGCGCCTGGCGAATAAATTCGCCCATCACTATTCATCAGTGACATAAAGTTTATTGGATTAACAGAAGATATGCAATATGCATCATAACAAAATAACAGAGCCCCAACAGAGATATTACATCAATACTTAGTTGAGCCTCCTTTTGCAAATGTAACAGCCTAGGCGCCTCCTACAGCCTTTGATGAGTGTCTGGAGTCTGGATGGCGGTATTTTTGACCATTCGTCCATACAAAATCTCTGTATTTTTTCTTGACCTGCCAGACCTCGCTTTTACAGCAACTGTGCTTGTGGCCTTCCTTTTCTGATTCCATTCCTTACAGTTGAATCTGACAGTTTAAACCTCTGAGATAGCTTTTTGTAGCCTTACCCTAAACCATGATACTGAACAATCTTTGTTTTCAGATCTTTTGAGAGTTGCTTTGAGGATCCCATGCTGTCACTCTTCAGAGGAGAGTCAAACTGAAGCACAACTTGCAATTGGCCACCATAAATACCTTTTCTCATGATTGGACACACTTGCCTATGAAGTTCAATGTTTAACTATCTAATCCAACCAAGTTGGTGTTGCCAGTAATCAGTATGGAGCAGTTACATGCATTCAAATGAGCAAAATTACAAGGGCACAGCCAGTTTTCCACATTTGATTTAATTTCATACAACTGAATACTGCTTCACTAAAAATCTGTGTTCAGAAAACACCCCAGTACTCAGAAAATGGGAAATAAAAGACATATCACTGTTACTTTTTTTGCTGAAAGGGAGTAAATTATTATGCAGGCTGAGAGGGGTTCCAAAACTTTTTCATATGATTGTATATACAGTATATTTTAATTATATAAATTGACTGGAAGGGGATTTAAGTTGCAAAAAAGTTCCCAGGTAAGACAGAATCACATCTCCATTCTATAAAGGCAAGGAGCCAAGGGCATTTATTTATCAAAGAGTGCAGTTAGAAATCACCACAGTGCCCTAGAGTGAAATTCCACCACTCTCCATTTCTTTCTATGGGATTTTTAAAAGAGTATTTATCAATGTGTGAAAGTGAAAGTTCACCCTTTGATAAATATTCCATTAAAATTAATGGAGAGTGGTGAAATTTCCCAAGGAGTGAAAGGTTTTATAGTCCTGTTTGCCCTGGCCAAATTTTGCAGTAACACTTTCAGATCTGGGTCTTAAAAACAATATTGAAATTGAACTTCGCACGTTCAGAGTTAAAAGTCATGTGCAAACAATTGGAGATAAGTAAATGGTTTTCACAGTGAATTAGTGGGATCCATTGAAAGGGAAATGATTCAGAATGATCTGTCATGACAATTGTTGAAAGGCCTATTTAGGATTTGTGTGATTATGTTTGAGTTAATATATAACATATTACAATATTTTAATCACATCAATATCTTTTTAAGGATTTTCTTGATAGTTTTATAATGTGACCAATAATCCAAAACACAAAATATATATATTGTTTTTGGCAGCTGAATACAAGTTGTAGTTTATGTCAGGCCCTTTCCAAATCAACTTGCAGTCTGGCGTTTCACACACTGGATTGTTGCTAGGGTCCAAACAAATAGTGGTGTAGTTCTAGGCAAGTGCTATACACAAAGACATAAATGTAATATAAAAATAAAACAAATAGAACTAATATTTTGAATGACTTAGGGTAGGGTATTGTAAGTAATGTATCAGTGTTTGCAGATGACACAAAACTATCCAGACTAATAAATTCCATCCCGGATGTGGGATCCTTGCAACATGATCTTGACAAACTGGCAATCTGGGCAGCTAAGTGGCAAATGAGATTCAATGTGGATAAATGTAAAGTCATGCACCTGGAATGTAAAAATATCCAAGCCACTTATACCCTTAATGGGACTGCACTAGGCAAATCCATAATGGAAAAGGACCTTGGAGTCCTTGTAGATGATAAACTTGGCTGTAACAAGCAATGCCAGTCAGCACCATCAAGGACAAATAAGGTCTTGAGCTGTATTAAAAGGGGCATAGAGTCAAGGGAGGAAGGGGTCATTCTTCCACTGTATAGAGCACTGGTAAGGCCCCATCTAGAATATGCCATACAGTTTTGGTCTCCATCACTCAAACAGGACATTATTGTATTAGAGAGGGTACAGAGAAGGACAACTAAGCTGGTAAAAGGTATGGAAAATCTTAGCTATGAGGAAAGACTGGCCAAATTGGGGATGTTCACGCTGGAGAAGAGGCGCTTAAGGGGAGAAATGATGACTATGTATAAATATATAAGGGGATCATACAATAATCTCTCAAATGCTTTATTTACTAGTAAGTCTTTCCAGCTGACACGAGGTCACCCATTCCGATTAAAAGAAAAGAGGTTCCACCTAAATATTCGGAATGGGTTTTTTTACAGTGAAAGCAGATGTGGAATGCTTTTCCTGAATCAGTTGTACAGGCTGATACATTAGATAGCTTTAAGAAGGGGTTGGAAGGCTTTTTAGCAAGTTTAGCAAGAATACAGGGTTATGGGCGATAGCTCATAGTACAAGTTTATTCCGATTTTTTTTCACCCTCTGAGGCAGATTGGAAAGGCTTCAGATGGGGTTTTTTGTCTTCATCTGGATCAACTGGCAGTTAGGCAGATTAAAAAAGTTAAAAAGGTTGAACTTGATGTGTCTTTTTTCAACCTAACTTACTATGTTACTTTCAATGGGCTGCTAGCGAAAACATAGTTAATGCGGTAAATGTTTGGTTCAATGAATTGCATAGTTGACACATGAAAAGTCGCACTTATCACACGAAATGTACCATATCACATTGAAGTGAATCAGGCCCTTTATTTTGCTGGTCTTCTGAATAACCCGTTAGAGCTATAGTGCATCCCATTTCCAGTTATTTGTCCCATGATTGGTGCCATTTCAAGTAGGACCATCATAAAGCCATGGGAATATATCAATTGTGGAAATTCACTCAAGTGGGAATACTATTTTCAAAGCAAGAGATAGCAACAGCCAGTGGAAGCAGTTGTATCCCTGTGTTTTATTCACAGCAGGGGTTCCCCACACAACAAGGCAGTTTTCAATTTTACACAGTATATGCAATAAGAAAAGTTTAGTCTTCTGAAAACAGAAGAGACTGGCCTACAGTATATGTTGTCTGGATATATAGGAGACCTGTACTTGGATACTGCCTCAGACAGTATTAGGACCAAAAAATCCAGAAACATTACAGTAATTTAACGGACAGTCTTTAAGCTTTTCTTCTATCTCTCAGATTCACCCACTACCTTCATGGTTCCTAAAAAGATTTCACAGTCTATCCCCACCCACCTCCACAGATGATGACTCCAAAAGCAATTCACCTGTACTGGCTTTTGAAAACAGGACAACCCCTGGAAGTCTGTAAACATATCATAGAGCGTTCTAAGCAAGCAAGCACCCATGTGACACTAGTCATGGCACATGTGACTGTTTTGGGTCCTTCAAGTTCTGTGTAACCCAAAATAAAGGTACTATAGCATCCAGATACCACCCCCATAGACCAAAATTGCAAGTGCCTGACAAGTGATTGAAACAGCCCTATGTGTCATTATTCTAAGTTTATATTTTATAGAGATAACAGGAATCTGTATTTTTTACAAGCAGAATGTAGATTTAGTGACATGACTATTAGAATCTATCTTTCTATACAAGTACCATTATATTAAAATAAATTATTTTTTACACATTTTATTCTAAATAGTAACCATTATAGAAATGCTATCTTCCTCATCATGGTATTTTGGTCATTTCAAATTTTAGTAAACCTTTTTCATGTAAAGTTTCTGTGTGTCTTGATATAAAGAGCAAATAAATTGTTTGGTTTTAGTTGAAAAAAGGATCCAGGAGGCTACGGTTCTCTGATTTGGCGGCCTCCCTCTGCCTGCATATCTATCTGCCTCCATACATATCGATATAAAACCAACAGTGTTCAAATGTGAGCAAGTTGATTAAAAGAAGAGACAGTGTTATCACACACTCCAGGCGTTTAACAGAATGTGCCTTCTTATGAAATATTCCCATATGCAATTTACTTTTTGTCTGTCAGGCGGCTGAATAAATTATCAGAGATGTGTGGATGGCTCCTTTGCAGTTGGTATACTGTTGAGTCTCTTGACAAAATGTCAAGATAGCGCTCTAACTATGCCAAATATACAAGCAGGTTGTCTAGCTTGGGGTTGTATTTAAGCACTGAATACGTATGTGAGTATGTTCCGAGGAGAAATGATGGAAGCCAGCAGTTTCTTATCCATCTGTCTGACTCACATGCTTTTTCCCTCAGGGTTTATTTGTCCTTATCTAAACACTTTTCAGATCATTTATAGCAAGACGGCTAAAACTATATAGCTTTTAACTGTAGTGTGCTTTAATGAAATAACCCCCTTCTGCAAGGTTCTATTTAATAGTCATGTTACTGACCTGTGGCAAGGTATCATAAAGACTATTTCTTGACACATGTGAATACTAGACAAGTGGATAATACTTTTATTTCAGCCTTTGATGGCTGTCATGTGCAGTTACGTGGAGGTGAAAAAAAATCAGAGAATGAAGCTCACTGAAAATAGCAGGCATATTTATGAACAGCTTTGTTTGATAGATGGTCCAATTAGAAGGTTTTATTGTTTAACGTCACCTCACAAGCTACGGTTGTTTTGTTCCGATACTACTGATGCAGCTTCTAATCACCGTTCACTTTGACCATAATGGTTTGGCCAACTCAGACCTCTCTTAATCCCATTGTTTCCTAAGGGAGGATGACGATCTTACCTGGCTAAATAAGAGTCAATGTTATACTACTACCCAGTTGCGATTTTATAATTTTATTATTATGTACATAGACAAAGACTGATGGTGTGCTTTAAATCTGAAAGAGTGCATTACAGTAATAAGCTTTCTACTTTGATGCTTAGAAATAGGGAGTAGGTAGTTCTGAATCTTTTCACATGAAGAGATTATATGGGTAACAAGTGCAGTGTGCAAAGTGTAGGCTCAGCCAAAAATCCTTATGTTTCTTTATCCATAATGCAGTGTTTTTTCCCATATTTATGGACAGAGTCGGACTAGATTGGTGGGGCACTGGGAAAAACCACTCATGAGCACCGCTGACCCAGGCTCAGTCCCCCTTTCAGGCTGTGTGAAAGTATAGAAGGAGGCAAAATGTATGCAGCATGTGTAAACATCGGGAAGAGGCCCCTGGAGCTATGAGGAGGGCCTTTGAAATTGCAGCCCTTGTGGGCCACTAGTGCCCTAGTTTCTGTCTGGTGCATCTATTAAAGCAATCCATTGCCAAAACCCGGGAGCTACTGCCAGATCCAGGGTGGCAGTTACTCCAGGGTTCCTCAGCGTCAATAGGGTCAGATGCACACCTATCATTAGAAGAGCCAGGATGGACATATTGGCAGCCATGTGTGAGTGCGGGAGCATGTTTAGACTCAAGAATCTTAATGAACTGTTTCAATATGCAGTCTCATTGGGTCAATTTTAGAGCACCTGCACTTGTGGTGCATTCATAAGGAACCTATTATATGTTTTTATAAGCACTCATCACAAAATTGGAAGGGGATAGGTCAAGCGATCTACTACTTGACAGTAGTAGCGAGTCAACGGGGGACTCCACCCAATTGGCATAGTGAAAGAAAATGTAGTTTTAACCCTAACTTTGCAGTATACATTAATTATAAATGTGATGGTGTTAGCGTTATTTATAAATGTAATTACTGTTGAAATCAGTACATGTCTGGCTGGTTATATGCTCTCCATTCCGAAAGCTGACTCAGAGCAATGTAGTAGAATACAGTTCTGTTCAGAGTCAGACCCAGAGACAATAAAAAAAATACTGATTTCATTTTCAATTACCTTTACAAACACTGAGACATTATGGTATTAAAAAAAAGTCACCTTATTGTGTAGACATCACACTAATATAATATATCAAAACAAGATTTATGGACATGTAAATACTACTCTTCATAAATCTGCTTGAAAATTGTAATAAATCCAGACTGTCTCATTTTTTTCCCAGTGTTGGTATTAAAACAGATTGTTGTGGAGTTTGCTGTTTTTTTAATCAAAGCATTACTCCTTGCTACACAAGCATATATATATATAATTAAACATTACTAAGTTATCACTATTTGCAATGAGAAGAGAATAGACAATTATGTTAAATATTTTGACTGTCGTGCTTTAAATGAAGTATATTGCGCTCATTGCACATGCTCATTGCATTATATCTCAGGGCTTATTTAAAGATCACTGCATTTTTAATATCCTTCAGCCTTAGCTGCTCTCTGGTCTCTAAGGCTTTTTTTCACAATTTCTGGATTTTAATTCACAAATAAATGATAGATGTTTTTCAGGTGTACAGTGAGCTGATTCATTGATGAAAGACTTCACCATCCACACCTTCTCAAAAATCCCCATGGGTTTCATTAAGTTGCTATAGAGGGATGATTCATTCTCAATATGTTTTAAAGTATATTTTAAATATATACTAAACACACATTTTAATAGGGATGCACCAAATCCTCCCTTTCAGGATTCCACCAAATACCAAACCGAATCAGAGTTCTTTCCCCACTTATGCATATTGTTCTATACAGGGATACGTTTTGCTTTTAAGTGCTACGTTAACTACTGTGCTGTGTGCTTTATTTACGAGTAGTGATGGGTGAATTTGCGCCGTCGCGAAACGGCGAAAAATTCGCGAAACGGCGCCGGCGTCTCGTTTTTGACGCTTGCGCCTGTTTTTGATGCCGGCGCCCGTTTTTCCGACGCCGGCGCCCGTTTTTGACGCCGGCACCCATTTTTGACGCCGGCGCCCGTTTTTTCGAAAAAATTTTTTTGACGCCGGCGAATTTTTTGACGCGAATTTTCGCGGGAGTTTCACGAATTTATTCACTGGCGGCGAATCGCGCAAATTCGCCGCAAATTCGCGCCTGGCGAATAAATTCGCCCATCACTATTTACGAGCACAACATATAGTGAATAAAATACCCCCTATTGTAAAATATAAGGATATTTATATAAGGATATAAGTTACCGAGGAGTTCCATGACTAAATAAAAAACAAGGAACATGGAACTCCGAAGTGACTTCTAATATCCTCATATTTTGCAACAGGGGGTACTTTATTTAATATAATACAGGTTTCAATGAGTCATGTGACACAAATGACATCACTAAGCTCCTATTATAACTGATGATATCACTAAGCATCGTTTATAAGGATATAATTTACAGGATATTTATTGCTCTTGGGTATTATAATAATATATTTACACGATATACTGTACCTTATTTCTGTTATGGCTTAGGCTACTGGGCAGGGAATGTGGGAGAAGATTACCTGTGTCCTTGACTTCGCTTGATATTGTAAATGTCCATAGGAACTTGCGACCAGATTGCTCATGAGCACTGCCTGTGTTTTGCCACACATGGGCTTTCCACTACCTTGGAAAGTTGCCCTGTCTGATGGTAATTGAAAGGAAAACTGTACAATGATAAAATCTAAAGTTCTAAACAAATGCAAGAGTTATTTCCCTGCATACATTCAGTATGTAAATGTTACTTTTGGGAAATGCTCAATGTTCTTGACTCGCTAAAAGGGGCAATTATTTTAGAGTTTTTGAGGTTAATATTTTAGCACACATAAGTAATTCCCCTGCGTTGAAGTTAATAGTGAACCTTATCCCCCTTCTCTTTCTGTTAATCTAGCCCTGTGTCTGGAGAATTCCATTTTACAGCCTGTTGCTTTCTCTGCATGCTTAGCACACAGATTGATTGCACTGTAGCAAAAAGAAACAAAACATAATTTTTGCATTTGTCCATGGCAGCATTATTAAATATGTTTAGATTTCTAATAGGGCAACCCAGGGAAACGTTAAACTTGATAGACACTTGTCTTTTTTCAACTCAAACTAACATAACTAGGTATGTTAAAGGCAGACCACGATGAAAAGTAAAAAATACACGCTGTATATACTGTAGGTATGGGACCTGTTATCTAGAATGCTAGGCACCTGGGGATTTCTTGATAATGGATCTTTCCATAATTTGAATATTCCTACCTAGTCTACTTGAAAATCATGTAAACATTAAACCCAATAGGTTGGTTTTTCTTTCCAATAAGGATTATTTATATCTTAGTTTGGATCAAGTAAAAGGCACTGTTTTATTATACAGAGAAAAGGAAATCATTTTAAAAAAACTGGATTATTTGGATAAAATGGAGTCTATTGGGCAAATTCACTAAAGCGCGAAGTGGCTAACGCTAGCACAAATTCGCCAGCGTGATGTCATTGCGTTACTTCCCCGATTTACTAACGGGTACTGGTGTAAATTCGCTAGCGAAGTGGACCTACTCTATCGCTACTTCGCACCCTTACACCAGGCGAAGTTGCGCTATGGCGAAGGGATGTAACTACACTAATTCACTAACTGCGCCAGACTTGCCTTCGCCACCTCAGACCAGCGAAGTGCAATTAGTAGAGTGGATAGGGCTTGCTTCAAAAAAACTTGAACTTTTTTCTAAATGCCAAAAAATGCTGGCGTCTTTTACTTTTTTAAGGGTGATAGTCTGAAAAAGATCGTACATTTTTGTTAGGGGCACCCTCCTTCCCCCCTACATTTCCTAACATATGGCACCTAAACTATACAGTGGGCACATGTATAGGGCAAAATAACAACTCTATTTTATTTTATGAAGCTTTCCCACGCTTGTGTAGTGTAATGTATTTGCTGCTACACGTCCATTGTACTTTGACTTGGCGCCGTATGCAAATTAGGCATCGCTAGCGTAACTTCGATTTGCTTGACGAATTAACGCCTCCCTGAGCACAACTTCGGATTTTAGTGAATAAGCGGTGCCCTGGGCAAACTTCGCCTGGCGAGGTGCGGCGAAGGCGTCGCTATCGTATTTTCGCCACTTAGTGAATTTGTCCCTATGGGAGATGCCCCTTCCGTAATTCTGCAAAATGGATCCCATACCTGTATAGCAAATACTGGCATCCAGGTTTGCTTTACTTTTTAAAATCTAAAGACAATTTTCCCTTCAGTCATAGTTTCCCAGTATGCATTAGTCGTTTATGATATATAGAACAGTGATATTACTCAATGGAACAAACACACAAATCATGTCTATGTCAATATGATACATACTGAAATACTATGCATAGAAGAAAATACACTCGCAGTAAAAAGATAATAGTACAGAATGTTGCAGGAAAGAATGGCCCGCTGGCCTTGGGCTAGACAACCTTGATCTATGGTACTGGTACTATGGTTAAGTGGAGAAGACCTGCACACCAGAACAAACCTGGATACCCAGGAACTATGCAAGATAAGACCTTCAATAGTGTGTTGAACCCCACTTTTTGTTGTTTAATTATTTTGAAGTTATAGTGCAAGGTCCTTACATGGCAAAGCTAGTAAGTTTTAGGAGATGATTATTATGGCAGCAGTCTGTAAAAGGCAACCTCGAGTAAGATGTGGGTTGAGGGTATGTGCTATATGAACATTTTATTAACTGTCCGAAAGCAGGAGAAACAAATAATGGCAATATATGAAATTGAGAGATAACATGGATAAAGATAACCCCTGGTCGGCATATGAAGTCAATAAGTTTGGTGTTTGTTAGATGAAATTGCCAGGAAACAGACATTCTGAGTTGTCTTTTAGGTATCAATATAAGGTGGATAACTAAGTCTAGACATTATATGAATACAAGAATACCTAAAGCTGAAGGAGATGATGACGATGATGCCTCACAAAGCTAAAGAAAAGAAGATCTTGTAAGATCCCCCACAATAATGAAGTTGGAGAAGATGTGAAATTAGCATAAAACATAGCTCAATTTTTAGTTAGATGGGCCTGGTAAAAACTATGCTTGGCAACTGAGAATTTTCACTAGACAAAAATAGTTAATTGCATAGGCAAAGTTTTCCCCTCAAATAAGCCAAGGACAAGTACCCGTGGTCCCTATTATGGTATTTAAGATCTCAGTAAGTGCTGATGCTCTGCCTCTCTCTCCAGATAACATTATAGGTCTCTCTGACAGCTGCTGCCATCCTGATACTTGTACATTGTTTTCTCTTGGGACTCACAGACTGGTTACATGATACTAGTTACTCTGTGTGTGAAAGAAGGGGTTGAATGTGCTTGTTTCTGTGTGTGATTGTGAGTCTGTTTCTATGTGTGTTCACAGTAATGTGCAGTAAGTCGGGAATTGGTACCCGTGGCTGCTGTACCAAGGAAGTCCACCAAATACCAGGCTGACTCCTCTTATTTATTTTGTTAGTAGAAGGTAGGTTTCCTCTCTCTCCATTGAATGCTTTAATTTGCAAAGCATATTATATACTGGCTTTCTTTGTATGAATATTGTGGTCACACCCTCATGGCACTGCCACCTAAAGGTTTAAAATAGTTTAGTGGTGAGCACAACTTTCTCGTTTTTGCTATAGTTTATACAGGAGTAGTAGACAGTGAAACAGGTCAGATTCCCCAACAAGTCAGGTGATCCCAGTTTAGGCCAATAAAGGGCAACCATTTGGGAGTTTTTAACCTTGGAAATCAAGCATGAATTAGACCAGGGATGATAGAGATAGTCAGCCAGCTTGAATATATTGCACTATATGGACAAAAAAAGGGAGGACCTTTTTTAAAGTAGATTAATACACAAAATGCCTTAAAGGAATAGTTCAGTGTGAAAATAAAAACTGTATAAATAGATAGGCTGTGCAAAATAAAAAATGTTTCTAATATAGTTAGTTAGCCAAAAATGTAATGTATAAAGGCTGGAGTGAACAGATGTCTAATAAAACAGCCAGAATCCAACTTCCTGCTTTTCAGCTCTATAACTCTGAGCTAGTCAGCGACTTGAAGGGGGGCCACATGGTACATTTCTGTTCAATGAGTTTGTAATTGATCCTCAGCATTCAGCTCAGATTCAAAAGCAACAGAAATGACCCATGTGGCCCTCCTTCAAGTCTCTGATTGGTTACTGCCTGGTAGCCAGGGTAACCAGTCAGTGTAAACCAAGAGAGCTGAAAAGCAGGAAGTTGGGTTCTGACTGACAAGTTAGACATCCAGTTACTCCAGCCTTTATACATTACATTTTTGGCTAACTAACTATATTAGAAACATTTTTTATTTTGCACAGCCTATCTATTTACCCAGTTTTTATTTTCACACTGAACAATTCCTTTAAGTCCTTGATAATGGGCAAGTTCAAATGATCTTTGTCAGTATGAATTTTGTGGTCAAAATGGTTTAAAAATGCTTAGTGGTGAGCAGTACTTTCCCTTATTTGCTATAGAGGGTTGGCACTGTGTGTGTATATATATATATATATATATATATATATATATATATATATATATATATATATTTATATATATATGCATTTATGCTAGTTTGGACATATGTTAGGTACTTTTATAAGTTAAAGACAATATCATCTGATTCTGTGAATGATACGTAATATATACAGTACAGTATATAATATATATATATAATTTCTCATGTTGGTTGTATAAAATAATCAATTTAACGAATGTGATGTTGGTTAAGTAGAGACTTACTGAAGTGAACCTGTGTACTTCTCACTACCTCAGTTTCATGGTTTTCTGCTATAAATTAAACAATCTTGTTATTCCTGCATCAACAGTACAAGGATTGAAATCTATGGAATTCATATTTTCTGCTGCCTGAATCTCCAATGGCAAGCTGGGCCGTGTTTCTCACATTTGCATTATTATGTATATACGGTGCTGATGGCACAGTGAATTACACCCATAGAGCTAACAATCTAAGTGCTGGTGCAATAAGTACAGGGTAATCAGATGAGTTACCAAGGACTTGATACGGGTGTTGAACCTGGGACCCCCTAAATAACAAGATTTTGGATAAGGATGGAGCCTTTCCTCCCTTATTGTGTTGCTTTAGGTTGATGACTTTGCACCCCTGAAAAATTTTCTGTGTGTGCCCATGGCCCAATGTATTAAAAGACAAAAAAAATGTCTGGATGCTCTTCCCTTTTTTATATGTAGCCCTAGTATGCTACTTCAAGGAATCTAGCACGTCCTTGTGGTGATTTAGCATGCCTCCACCCAGGGTAAGGACAGACTGGGCTGTGATACAACTCCCTACAAACTTTCCTGATCTACAATCACCACACAGAGGTAAGGTTGATGGGTTTATTTGCAGGACACTGTTCCTTTAAATAACCGTGATACATACAGCCTGCTAGCCAGGAGCAACTTCTCATACAATTTCCAATGGTTTTATCTCTAAACTGCTGGGGGTATTCCCACTTATGTGGCAGTTTCTTCAGGGTCCCTTTGACTTTCCCTGTCCTAAAAAGAACATGCTTTGCTATTCAAAGACCTGACAAGGACCCCCTTTCCTCCTGCACTGTAAATAGAGTGAGCTTTTATGCCACTGGGGATCCCTAATAACTTTTTACACACAGGGACTGGGACCTTGCAGCACTTTGCTTTCACTCTGCTGCATCTCTCTCCCAGCACTTCCTGTGCAGCACTTCCTTGCTGTCAGTTCACTGGGGTGGGACTCCTCCTCCTCCTTACACAGAAACAAAACAAAGGAGAGACTATCTATTTATATGTAGAAGAGCTATGTTTATTATTAAAGTATGCCCTTATACACAGGAAGGCTGGTAACTTATAAAAAAATCCCGAAAAATTGGTGATTTTTTTTTTAATAAAATCAGACTTTTAAAAAAACACAAATTTTTCGGAAATTATTAAACCCCGATGATAAAAAAGTCAGAATCAGAAAATCCGGCATCTCAGACCTGTCGAGGTTGCATATAAGTCAATAGGAGAAGTCCCAATGATTTGTTAATGTGCTCTGCTTTTCGTGCAATACCCTGAAGTTTTCAGGCAAAAAAGTATAAGAAATCAGAGTTTTGCGGGGGGGGGGGGGAAACGTGAAAATCTGAATTTTTTCCCACAAAGCAAACGGGAAAATGTAATAATAAATAAGCGTAAAAAAACCTGAGCAGATTTGATTGGAGTTTGCAGCAGAAAATGTTGAGATAAAATCGGACTTTGATAAATAACCCTCTAAGAATAGAATTTCCATTCCAGTAACAGTTCATGTTGCTCTTTTCATCAAAGACTGTGTAATGGGGGTCACTTTACACTAGTGATCACAGAAGAGGTGAGGGGTGGGAGGCAGCAAAATGCTCCTCTTCTTGTATATTGTACATTCTCAAAACCTGCCATTTCAAAGGGTTTTCTGCTAAATATTAGTCTTTCAAGAGTAACAAAATATGAATGCCCTTATATGAATGTCTAATTGTCTAATAATATGCTTGTATGTCTAATAATATGCCTGTATACAACCCTGATGAAAAGATTTAGTAGCCTGAGTCCCAAGGTGCCTGAAAGATAGAGCTGTATAATGATTTATATGCGATGATTAACTACACAGCTAATTGACTTTCCTAGTTATCTTTTCAGGTCACCTTTGTCCCTGGTGTACAGGCATATCATTTGAAATATATTTCTTGCTGTGTGTGTATTTCATTTTTTTTTTTTTTAATAAAAACTTGATCACTTCCCCCGTTGTTCTTGCACTTCAGATCAGTTCTATAATCATGATGGAAAAATGCATCATGGGTAGCCGGAATTATTTTTGTGTGTAAAATCATATCATAACCCTTGTGTCCTTAAATAAGATTCAGCCGTTTCTTATCTCACCCAACTCCCAACTTCAGAATAAGAACAAACATCATTTGGGATAAATGGCAGAAGGGAGGGGGGTGGCAGGGTCATTTTGTTTCAGCAGAGGACAATTATAAGTGATCACTGCATCCTGGCACATTCCGTTATCATGTTAACAAGCATCGCAATTAAGCTGATTCGTATTTATCTTTGGAATTGTTTTTCTAGATGCCCATGGAAATCAATGAACTGCTCAGGGCTGTAAGCAAAGAGTGTACTGAAGGATGCTGCATGCATTATTTAAAACTTGAGCCAGGCGTTTAGATGGTTGATTGAAAGATGGACCTTTAAATGCATTTTTTATTAGTATTTATCTCCCACTCCATATTAAAATACAAACAGGGCAGTTTAATCTAAGGACACATATTACTTTATTCACATCATATTTTGCATATCTGTGTATTGCTTTCATCAGCTAAATTATTTCCTATATAATGTTATAGAGCAGTACTCTCAGTTTGTCATCACTGGTTATGCAGTAAAAGGGGCTGCCTTGGCTTAGTAACCAACAGCAGCCATATGGTCACCGTCTTTAATAAAGAGAGGGAACACAAACAACCAGCAATCACAATCTGGTAAGCAAAATGATTAAAGGGATACAGGTATGGAATTCATTATCTGGAAACCCATTATACAGAATGGCCATCTCCCATATCTCCCACATTTTTAATAAAAAAGTAGCTTGTAATTGATCCAAACTAAGATATACTTAATCCTTATTGGAAGCAAAACCAGCCTACTTGGTTATTCAATGTTTACATGATTTTCAAATATTCAAATTATGGAAAGATTCATTATTTGAACCCTTCCCATCCCAAGCATTGTGGATAGCAGGTCCCACGCCTGTAATACATTAATTCAGAGAAGATTTTCAGTTACTATTACCGGGGCCAGAAAAAAGGGGAGGCAGAAGAGGCACGTACCTAGGGTGCACAGGTGGAGAGGTGCCAGGCTGTATATCTTCTCCCACCTTCCCCTAGTTTGGGCCCTTGTTTCCATACCTCCAGTAGTTCTTCTTGTATATATTGCAAGGGTTGGCACATCCATACACACACACAGTGGGGAGAATGTTCTCCTCTGGCTACAGTATATGTGGGTTATTTTTTCACCTTTGTCTTTATCAACAGTACCAAGAGGTGTGTTGAAGGAGTGGATAAATGCTGGCTTCACAGTTGTGCTACAGTATATGTGGGTTTTTTTTTTCACCTTTGTCTTTAGCAACAGTGCCAAGAGGTGGGTTGAAGGAGTGGATAAATGCTCTTTGAAAATGAAATCGGATAATTATGGTAAAGAAAGCACAATTTTATAAGACAATAAAAATAAAATCCTATGACAAAGCACTAGTAGGTATGAAAAGGCACAGTCACTTTAGGAGTACTACTCCAATACACAGTATCCAGCAACATCCAACTACACTATGATTTATGTCAGTAGACAAAGATGAAGCACAATGGTATTAAATCATCATCATGGAGCACCATTCGTGAGAAGGAAGCTAGCATAGCTACTGTATGAAATTGTCGCTGTAAATAAAGTTTCCTGTGGTACACCTAATGCTTTGAAGACACCAGAATATTTTGGACTGATACAAGCAGATTGCTTTAATAAACATTTCCTACGGCTGTATCCTGTCTAATTGCTTTAAGCAATCTGCAAATCTTCCTTTTTTACCTAATGTAAACACTTTAATATATCTATTCCCAAGTGGGAACTATGCAGATCATCTCTCTGCAAGATATTGAGGCCAATTAATTATATGTAAACAAGAAATACGTTATAACATTGCAATGTCAAATGCATCTACCGTATGTGCATCAGATATGAGTAGAGAACTATATCCCAAGCAATGGCTTCCAGACACCTAAGACACAGCATTCAAATGTACCTTACACTTCTAAAGCTGAAATAATTAGCTGCGTAGAGCTGCTGTCCAAACATGTTCTAGAATATGCTCTTTATACAAGTGCCTGTGAAGGTCATAACCAGCAAATGTATAGCATGTTGCCTTCATCGAGTATTGTCTTAACAACAGAGATAGACTGCTAACAGCCCGAGGCTTGTCATCTTTCTACAAACTGAAATTAAACTAACATATGTTTTAATATTCTTTTGACTTTTGAAAGTACAAGAACATTTTTTAAAATGAATTACTTTTCTAAAATGTTATACCTAAAAAGGGGAATAATTAGCAGCAAAATAAGCAACAATAGAGTGAAGTAATAAAATCCACAAACCACTGATTTGTCCTGCAACATATGACGTTGAGTATATTGTTCTGTCCTAAACAATCAAAGAAACTAACAGAAGTTTTTGTCTGATAGATACGGCAAAAGCCCAAATCCCTAAAAAATGGAGAAACGTAACACCCCTTCTTTTGCAGATCTGATGGAGGAAACAAAGACCTAGGAAGAAAAAAACATGTTTATTATATAATAAAACAGAACAATATAGGACAGTATGGAAACCCTGGGTAATCATAATTCTACTTAAGATACAGTAGAACCCCCATTTTACATCCCCTGATTTTAAGTTTTCCCTCATTTTACATTGTTGTTTTGTGGTCCCATCTATATATTATGCATAATACATTTCCCTGATTTTAAAACATTTTCCTGGATTTTACATCATTTTTTCCTGGTCCCCTGAAAAAGTTAAGTGGGGTTCTACTGTATACAGAAGGGTTGATAACTCTAATAATGTGAATGCAGGAAAAGATGTACTCTAATAAATGACCAATGCACCATGTATATAGAAGCAGAAAATAAAATAAAAAATTTAGTGTTTTAAAGTTATAAAAATATAATGCAGTGTTGCCCTGCACTGGTAAAACTGTTGTTTTTACTTCAGAAACACTACTATTTATTTATATAAATAAGCTGTTGTGTAGCTCTGTAGAACATAATGGTGTTATCTGTTATCCACTATTTAACCTGTGCCATATAGCTTTTTTTTCAATTTCAGCCATTGCTACACAGCGGCTTGTTTATATGAACTATAGTAGTGTTTCTGAAGGAAACACAGCAGTTTTACCAGTGCAGGGTGATATTTTCATTACTTTAAAAAACTTTTTTTGGTGTTACTGTTCCTTTAAGGTAAACAGATTGCCAATAAGTTGTCATGAAACAAAACTTGTGTTGCCCTACCCCTTTTCTTTTCTGTACCCCCTCCTTCCACTCTATTTGTGTTTTAAAAATCAGTAAAGACTTCTTTACAAAAATGAATTGGTATCCATTTAAACATAAAATCCTGAAAAACAGTCAGGATCCACAGTGATATCACAATTTAGTGAGAGCTTGTTTGTTATGTTCACTTTTCATGTCTTACTTGGAGATGTATAGCCCACCAAAAGTACAAGCTTCTATATTTTATTCTATTTATTCAAACTTATATTTTTTATTAATATAACTATTCATTATTCATTTATTGATTCATTATAAAGCATTGATGGAGTAATTGTCAAATCCAGTTTGAATGGGATGTTAAGCCGAATCCTTTTGAAAGGTTTTGGTATTCTACCAAATTATGGATTTGCTGTCGATGGAACACTGAAGTCATTTTAAAAGTCTATTTGGATCTACTTCTATATCATTGTCAACAACATGGTCAACCACTGTTTATTTGACCTATTTGGAAGAAAAATAAAACAATGCAATAGCTGGAGATTCTGAGCACATTTAGGAATGCATGCTGCTTCTCATACTTGCTGCATATTAGCTCTTTATCACCCCCAGCTCTGTGAAGTAGCTCTGTGGATCAACAAGATTTAGTGCGTGAAGTAGTGTGAGCTGAATCCTGCTGTCCTTGAAATCTGATGATCATACTCTGTCACCTCTGTAAGGTATTTTCTGTCACAGCTGGCAATGCATGTCCAATGCCGAAATTGCATTTTCTCTTTGTTAAACTACTGTGCATCTGCTCTGCCACGTGAATAAAGTGAATTCTCGTCTTTGCTGTTCCCCAGTTATTTTCAACTGCATGGTGATTCTATTGTTTTGATTGGAAATATATTGCCAACATACTTCATATAAAATCAATTTTTTATATCCATGAGCACTGGGTCCTGTACAAATTTGCTGTTCTTGAATTATCTCTTTGCCTTGACATCTCAGAAACTGTTCATATCATTGCCTTAGCATTTTGCATCTTTTTTTTTTTAAATAAAACAGTTATTAATTTAGTTTAAAGCCAATTTAATACAGTACATTTACCCTTCTGCTAGATATAGCTAGGGCTTTATGATCGCAACCAATACTATGTAATTTCTCACTACTGCAACCACCATTTTATTTTCCTCATTTGGCTCTCATGTTTTCTATTTTATAGCTTTTCTATGTGAATCCAATTCCTTGACTAATTCTTCATGGGATGAGCTTTCACCATGTGGGCAGTTGATGTATTTGATAACTCCATCACATTTAGACTAACTTGCATTAAATGAACCCATATATATTGTGGCATAATGATCTGAAATTTAGGTCTCCTTTCAGAAGCTTTAGCTGCAGTAAGTATTTGGAGAATAGGTGTTACTATATACTTGCCTCTCCCATGGCTGACAAAATATCTTCTGATCTAGAATAATTCAGATCACTACATGTAAAACACTTTATATGCAGTGATCCGGCATAATTGCATGAAAATTCAGAAGAAAGCATTTTCTTGCAAATACACTGCATATCTGAATGTAAACTCTTGTCTATCTCCATTTTTCTTTATACAAGGGTATTTTGAGATGCTTTGTTTCCTCCAGGTGTTATTGCCCTTAGGTGAAGGCACTGTGTAATTAAGTACTGGGTATCCCAGTGTCAGTTTGACACTTAACCAATAATAGCCCTCTCCAATATATTGCTCTTTCTGTCCTAATCCACAGTTCTGTTAAGAGCTCTCTTTCGTTACCTGATATAATATCCTAGCAATACACCAAAAAAATAGCAAAGAACCCACGCTCAAGGATATTTTTGCTGTAGCCTTTTCAGCACCACCATGAACAGAATGTATAACTTTGCAACTTTTGTGTTTATTACAAATCACAGATACTCCAAATCCTTGCAGCACCTTTTGGCTGACTGACAATGCTCATTTAAAAAAGCACTTGCGTGGAGGGTCTATGTGGTGTTCATGCAAATGGCCTGTAGATGTCACTTATACTGTGCATACTTCCTGGTAGCTTCAAAGTGAAAGCTTACTGTGTGTAATGCCTGCATGACTCTGCTAATAAAGCACTGTTATATTCTACTTATCCTCGGCTACCCAAAACATAACAAATTGACGATGAGATGGCTCTTCTACCTCTGCAGCAGCCTGCACCTTTTGTTCCAAACCTTTGTGTGCCTACTATACCTTTTACTACTTGTATCCGTATGGTTGAAAATTACATTATTTCTGCTGAGCAAGGGGAGATTTCTGCTGCTAGAATGCGTCTTTTACTTATTCACTGCCTGGGAGCAGAGGGACAGTGTATATTCTATACATTACCATTATCTGATGAGACTTATGAAACTGCTCTTACTGCTATAAAGAACATTTTCGTGGCAAGAGTAAATGTGGTTGCTAAAAGATATAAATTCCGCCAACGTGGACAACGCAATGGCGAATCCACAGAACAATTTGTAGCAGCTTTGAGAAAGCTTGTTGTTACCTGTGAATTTGGGAATCTAACAGATGAAATGCTAAGAGACCAAATAATGGAAAAAACAAACTCACCTCGCATTAGAGAGAGACTGCTTCTAATACAGGATTTAACCATTGCAAAGGCTATTACAGTTGCTAGCCAAATTGAAACAGCAGTGGCAGGGGCTAAAACTCTCAGTCAGGGAACTGCTGGGAATGTACAGACTGTGAATTCAGCACTGTGGCCTAATAATGCACAGTCACAGGCAAAATACAGTGCTAAGGAAAGGGATTCACCTACACTGCAAAACCGTGCAGCAAATACGAATAAAAAATACTGCTTTTGCTGTGGTTCAACACAACACACTGCAAATCATGTTACATGTCCTGCAAAAGAGGTACGGTGCCGCAACTGCCATAGTTCTGCTAAAGATGTTCATGAAGTCACTACTACAAATGTCACAGTATCAAGTGTGGATAAAGCTGGTGCATTTATTCCAGACAAGTTTATATTAGGGATGCACCGAATCCACTTTTTTGGATTCCGCCGAACCCCCGAATCCTTTGTGAAAGATTTGGCCGAATACCGAACCGAATCCGAACCCGAATTTGCATATGCAAATTAGGGGTGGGAAGGGGAAAACATTTTTACTTCTTTGTTTTCTGACAAAAAGTCATGCATTTTCCCTCCCCGCCCCTAATTTGCATATGCAAATTAGGATTCGGTTCGGCCAGGCAGAAGGATTCGGCCGAATCCTGCTGAAAAAGGCCGAATCCTGGCCAAATCCCAAACCGAATCCTGGATTCGGTGCATCCCTAGTTTATATGCACTGTCAGTGTCAGTACTGCTTCTGCTGACAAGGGACACTCCATTAACCTGATGTTTGATACAGATTCAGCTGTTTCTATACTACCAAAGGATATTTTCTTGAAATACTTTGCAAAAGGTCCGCTTGTTGCACCTGCCCTGAAACTGGTCAGTTACTTAAAGGATCCAATCCCTGTGCTTGGTTGCTTGCCAGTGACAGTACAATTTGAAACAAATACTGCAAAATGTGACTTATTCATTGTGAATAAGGGTACTGCTATACTTGGAAGGGATCTCTTTGCTGCATAGACTATTACAGTAAATGGCCTGCAAGACTTATACTGACAGAAAACGTGGTGCAAGAGAAGTGCACTTTCAAACTGGATTTTTAGTCAGAATTAAGAAAACAGGAATACTGAAACAAGGACAATCTAAATTTACTACACCACTTGAAGTGAGACGCCAGCAAGGACCATACACATATGAACTGTCTGATGGACGCATATGGAATGCAAGTCGTCTTGCTCCTGTTGGATATGACTTTGGAGAAGCTCTATTTGTTGAAGGACATTTTCCTACTCCTGATGTCAACTGCAATAGGCCTGAGGAAAGTGAACCTATAAGGTGTACTGAGAAAATAAGAATACTACCTGCATGGACCAAGGACTATGTGATGTGAATAATGTTTATTACTGCTTTAAAATGCATACTGTTTCATGTTGCTGTTTATTATCTGACGTGACACCTGTGGTTCATCTCAGCGTGTCGGAACAGATGCTATCGCAGGTAAAAGTGCTTGTGTAGTTCTACCCTTATTGTCTCCCATAGGGCATGCAGAAAGTATAGCGCCTCCACCCTATATATAGGCAGGAATGAATTCATGGGGCCAACACACGTTTCCTTGATCTATTTTACAGTTCAGAGTCCTGCAGCAACGCTTCTATGTGCAGGGCAGGGTGCAGAATGTATAAATGCATGCAAGTTTGCCCCTTTCTTTTTGCACCCTGCCCTGCACTTTGTAGATAATTTCTCTAGTGTTTTTTTTTTAAATACCAATTCTCAAGTCAATTCATTAAAAAGTGTAATATAAGTAAATAAGAAATGAATAATATAAAATAAAAGTAATTGTGAAGAATGGTTTGTTGGTGGTAAAAATCTCGATATGCCTTTTAGGCAGTTTGCAGAGTTGGAATGTCTCCAGTTTATGGCACTTACTACTGTCTGTTGGTGTCTGCATTTTGGCACCCAAATAATGAAAGATATCAGACCAATTACACCTGCCCATGCATTTTGTAGTATGCGCTGCAGTACTATTAAACTAGCTAATTCTGTCCACTGGCAGAACTCCAGACTAGAGGCCTATGTGAACTGTATGTGAACTGTTTGTTTAATTAACAAATGTAAAAAAATATTTAGGCTATAGGACACATTGCTGTTAAAGTTTGGTGCAGCTGCGAATCTGCAATTATTTTTGTTTCGATATCGAAGAGACAAATGTGTGATGGAAAAACATGTTCAGGAAGAATGCAAGAGATGACTAATCATTGTGTACAGAAATGTTTCAATGTGCCTTTTTCCTCCCCTTCAAATGCTTTAACGATGTTTCCCCTCTAAACACGAAATGCTTCTTTAATTTTAAATCAATCCATTCACTCATGCAAACATTACTGCTTCCCCCCTTCGGCACACACAGACACATGGATGGCATCCAGAGGGATAGCCGTACGTTGACTGACATCTGCCAGCAACATCTGTGCACTTTTTGCTAAAATCCAAGGTTCACACTATTAGATTTCTGTATACTTAGCCTAGTTTCTGCTTCTCATGAGGATCCATGAACCATACAAATGTTGTGCTGCAATACTGCACTGCTTGTAATAAATTGTTAGTACAGAATAAATTAATAAATTGATACAGTATGTTGATACAGTAACAATATGGTGGTAAAGTAATAGCAGTATTTACCATGCATTTTAACCCATAGCAAACAATCAGGAGACAGCATTACTTGTCAACTACCTGAAAGAAAAAACTGGATTGGTTGCTGTTCTTTACTATTTAAAATTAAAGGGCTTGAGCACCTTTGAGTTTACTCTTAGTATGATCTAGAGAGTGATATTCTAAGATGATTTGCCATTGGTTCCCATTTTTTATTAATTGTGGTTTATGAGTTGCTCACCAGTGTGCAATCTGGTTTAGGGTCCAGGTGATGCTAGAAAAGATGCATTGCTTTGAATAAGAGACTGGAATATGAATAGGAGAGGGCCTGTATAGAAATATGAGCAATACAAGTGGCCTTACAGACCATTTGTTATTTAGATGGGGTCAGTGACCCATATTTGAAAACTGGAGAGAGTCAGAAGAAGAAAGCTAATCATTCAAAAAAAAATTAAGGCCAACTGAAAAGTCATTTAGAATTAGTCATTCTATAACATAATAAAAGTCAACTTAATAAAAGTCAACTTAAAGGTGAACCACCCCTTTAAAATTGCATTTGTAAAATTGGAATTATTTTGGTCATCAGCTGCCACTGCTATGCAGAACAAAAAAAACCCTCTTGACGTTAATGGTCGAAAAGATGGTTCTAATCTTAGCTGCCATTAAGCTATAAATGTTGGTATAGTATACTGAAGATCCCCAAACTGTCTTGTCAAAAGCAACTAAGGTTGCCACCTTTTCTGGAAAAAAAATACCAGCCTTCCTATATACTTATCTTGGGATCAACCATCATTTTTACCAGCCAGGCCAAGGGTAACCTGTAGTATGAAACATAGTCTAACCAACATAAGGGTTTGGTCAATATAACATCTGTATAGCAAATCAATTCTTTAATAGGTTATGTACCCATGTAGCCATATATCATTCAAACACAAATAGCACTGGAAACTGCCAACCTGGCATGGAACCAGCTTCCTAACCAATCCCAATCTAATTTCCACAACTACTCTTGAGGTGCCAGACTGCCAGCTTCCATCCTACCATACCTATTGGGTGCCAGACTCAACCCCACTGTCAGTCGATCCATAACCTGACTCTAAGCCTTGAAAGACCAGATATTAACTCACTAATTAACCTGCCTTTAGCAAACTCAATTAGAATTAGGGGTTGGGGGCATGCACAATCTCCTAGATCTGTCATGCACCTACTTCCCTTACCTGTGGGTCATCTGGGTAATAAAAATATGTGCTAAGTAGTAAACTGGGTAGACATGCAAAATGGGGTTTCCTGCAGCTTCTACAAATGGACATTGATACAGCTGAAGCAAAAGGCAAGGAAGATGAGGAAAAGGTCATGGTGGGCCATTAAAAATAACAGAAGAGATAGAGAGACTAAGAATGTTCAGATCCAGGACAGACCCCTGCCAGAAGAATTAGAACCCAGAACCCAACAAGAGGGACACTGGGGTAGGATAAGAGAAAGGAAAGCTACAGAAACTATAAGTGTGAAACTAAATCTCTGAAAATGTTATAATATATAAAAAATGTTATAATATCTGAAAAAGTTATAATATTGCGTATTACTCTGTGATAATGAGTACTTGTTTGGTGATTAATTAATTACATATTATTTAAGGGTAAATTGCTTATACATTGATCTTGGAGAGAAAGTGTGAATCAATGCAAGATGACACACATCATAATTTCCCTGACATTTTTGATTCATTGACTGGTTGCATGTACTATATATAGACACAAGCAAACTGATATGAGCTGTTGGTAAAAATCCATAAATACATGTTAATGGTATATTAAATACAGTACATATATTAAAGATAGGAGCGGGGCATAGCTGGGCAGGTGTTTGGGGCCCCATGATATTTAAAGGCAGCCCCGCTAAATAGACAGAAGTATCCTTTCTGGAATGTCAGGTCCTGAATATAACTAAGAACAGTCAGCTTCATTTGACTTTGTTTTTTAAAATAGCTGAATTTTAAACAGACTTTTTTTTCTACTAAAGTACCTTAGCTAGGAAATCATAGGATTACGTATTATGTTGTGATTTGTATCAGGCTATCTGGCTCAGGCTTTAATCCGGGATTTTATTTTTGATGCTATCATGTAGCGATCATTAAATGAACTTGAGATGTTAGTGTGGTGAATCTCATTTTATACTCCATAGAGGTGCAGCCAGAAAAAAAATACACCAAAGAGAAACTGCCTGTGAAATTCAAGGAGACATTTCCTCAATTCTATTATATCCAGCGGCAAGTCATTCCTGGAGAAAGTATGTGCCGAGAAAGGGTAGCAGAACATTCAGTGAACCTTTTTATGGCAGGTGTAATGAAATAAAGAGATATGAATGGGCTGTGTATTGTAGGATGTACTGTGCTTAGGGAAGATGTACAGCGCACTGCAGGCCACATTTGCCAGGTTTATATTGGCATCACTGGGCTAATGTGTAGCACATTACACCCCATTCCTCAGTGGGGCTTAGCTTTCACGTCTCTGCTTTAAATTAAACTAAAAAACATGAAGTAAAACCCTTTTTCACAAAACTTTGCTTCTCTGCATGTTTATAATCCCAGCCATTATGGACAGTCATAGAAAAGGTTTGTATTGGGTAACCAATATTAAAATGATAAACTTAATATATATTAACAAAGCACTGCCACTGCCCCTGGACAATGAGTATATGGTAAATATATCTGCTAAGGCACACTATATAAAAACTTGCACTCATTTCTTTAAAGGAGAAGGAAAGCTCCAAGACAGTTTATTGCCAACAGATTAGCCACAATAGTGCAAGCTAGAACGCTATATTTATTCTGCAGAATGCTTTACCATACTTGAGTAAACAGCTCTAGACACTGTCTCTGTTTGTTTAGGATAGAAGCTGCCATTTCAGCTTGGTGTGACATCACTTTCTGCCTGAGTCTCTCCCTGCTCACATACAGCTCTGAGCTCAGATTTCAGCAGGGATGGGAGGAGGGAGGGGGAGAGGAGCAAACTGAGCATGCTCAAGCCCTGCCCCGGAGGTTTATGCTGCAAACAGGAAGTCTGATACAGAAGCCCATGTGTACACAATAAAAGGAAAGAAATGCAGTGTTTCTTTTGACAGAGGACTCAGAGCAGCATTACTTTGAGGGTTTACTGGTGTATTTATATATACCTTTCTGATAAAGCTGATTTACTTTTAACCTTTACTTCTCCTTTAAAGAGGATCTAAAGGCTGTTGTTCAACCGCTCATTCTTTTTTGCTGGACTAAAAATCCCAAATCTCTGGCTCTACGTTTTTGGTACCTACACACAGGTTTTGTAGCAGAGCATTATACAGCAGTATACCCTCCCTCTTCATGCTTGATTATAGTTTAACATCAGGAATTCAGACAATAAGGGGCAGATTTATTAAGGTTCAAGTTTTCCACGACAATTCGATTTTTCAAGTTGATTTTTTTTTTTGTCAAGAAAACTCGGTTAGTTTGAGTTTTTGGGTTCTTATCCCAAACTCTGAATCAAGTTTTTGACATTTGATTTTTTTTTTTTAAATTACAAACCATGCGAGTTGTGAGTTCATTTGAGGTATACAAAACTCTAAAATTCGACCTTTGATAAATAATCCCCAGAGTATATAAGATAAAGCAAGATACAGTGCATAATTCTCTTACATGTGTAGTTCTGTTCATCATATACAGTATATAGAACCAGAGGTTGCAGTGGGACAATTTAATGGACAAATTAGATCTCTTTCAATGGAAATATACAGCAAAGGAGTGCTCCCTTATAAACAAATGGAAATATTACAGTATAGTATCATAAGACAATGGTGACATCACAGTGAACTGAATCAAGACTGTTCCATTTCTGTATCAACCTAGAAACTTATAAATCCTTAGTATAACAGATGACTGGTTAAGGCATGTTTTTCTTTCCTACATAGGAATTACACTATACGGATGCTGGATTGTACTTAGTGGACAAACCAGCATTGGCCTTTTGGCTTTTTAAAGGAGAAGGAAAGCTATGGAGGCATTTTATTGCCAATAGATTAGCTGCAATAGTGCAAGCTAGAATGCTATATTTATTCTGTAGAATATTTTACCATACCTGAGTAAAAAGCTCTAGAAACTCTCTGTTTGTTTAGAATAGGAGCTGCAGTATTAATGTGGTGTGACATCACTTCCTGCCTGAGTCTCTCCCTGCTCTGGGCTCAGATTACAGTAGAGAAGGAGGGGTGGGGGGAGAGGAGCAAACTGAGCATGCTCTTGCCCAGGGCAATGAGGTTTAAGCTGAAAACAGGAAGTCTCATCCAGAAGCCCAGGAGTACACAATAGAAGGAAAGAAATGCAGTATTTCTTTTGACAGGGGACTCAGAGCAACATTACGTTGGGGGTTTACTGGTATATTCTGATAAGGCTTATTTAGTTTTAACCTTTCTTTCTCCTTTAAAATGTGCAGGGCATAATGGGTGGTGAAGTCAAAATGTAGAGTAATAAGGCGTATATTTAATTGAAATTTGAGATGAATTATGAATTATATATATAGTCAACCATATTTAATAAATTTTATTGTGATAACATTATTTGGGAGATAAATTGTCTTTACCAAAAAAAAAAAAAAAAACCAACACATTCTACCACTAACTTTTCTTTCAAATATACTATAGTCTACTATACCAAATATCTTTTGACTACAGCCCCAATTACATGCTGCCCAGACTATATGTTAATAAATGTAGGAAAGCATGCTTAAACTAGTCTATTATGCTTGAATGACTTTATATATACTGTGTATATAGTAACAATGCAGTAAAATCATTTTTATGTATTTTTAGTTTTCTGGTATTGATTTGACGGATTCAAGCATTTCTGAGGTTTGTAGTTGATCATGTACATAGATGTATAACTACAAAATTAAAAAAAAGTATGCTTTTCTCTATACTTAAGATACTGAAGAGAGAGCGCAGTGACCTAAGTGACACTGTACAGGTATAGGATCCCTTATGCGGAAACCCAATATCCAGAAAGCTCCGAATAAGGGAATGGCTGTCTCCCATAGACTCCATTTTATCCAAATAATCCAAATTTTTTAAAAAATATTTCCTTGTTCTCTGTAATAATAAAACAGTAGCTTGTACTTTATCCCAATTAAGATAAAATTAATCCTTTTTGGAAGAAAAACAGCCTATTGGGTTTATTTCATGTTTGAATGAATTTCTAGTAGACTTAAGGCATGAAGACCCAAATTACGGAAAGATCCATTATCCGGAAAACCCCAGGTCCCGAGCATTCTGGATAACAGGTCCCATACCTGTACTTACAAATTCTGCCTATGACCTGGTGAGTCTAATTATTTTTTGCCACTGTCTTTTTAATGTATGCCCTGTTTATGCAAAATGAACATTTATTAGATAAACTGTTCATTATAAAACACTTATAAATAAGATGCTGAACAAAAGATATTTGGGAAATACTTCCTATGGAAAAACTACAATTTTGTCTGGTTCCCCAGCCTTTGTAAAATTAAAAACTGAATGAACTCAAGAAAGCATAGGTTGTAAAGATTGATTAACAAACCAATGATGTGTGAGGGAATACGGTATATATTCCATTGTGCACATATAAGCAAGGTATCGAAATATTAATAGAATAATATAATTAATAGAATTAATAGAAATGTAGATTCCTTTGCAAAGCAGTACTTTATATTGAGCATTTACTGTTTGGGCCCATGGCTTTCTAGGGTTGGAGTATCGCCTCCAGATTCCATGACCCTGTAGATATCGATGCTGCAGACATGGCCATATTTTTAAAATATAGTTGTATTTTGTTAAAGGTTACCCTTCTCTTTGAGATGAGCTTACACAGTTTATGCCATCAATAATTTAAATAAAAAATTAAATAAATGTAAATTTTTTTTTGGATTTTTAAAACAGACAAACCAGAATCCATAGATTACAAATATATACTCGAGTATAAGCCGACCCGAGTATAAGCCGAGGTACCTAATTTTACCTACAAAAACTGGGAAACCTTATTGACTCGAGTATAAGCCTAGGGTGCTGGTAAGTTTTCCTAAATTTGGCCACAACAAAAATCGAATAATTGAAATGCTTCACTACATTCTTTACATACCTCTTACTCCGTTCTGTGAAAAGCAAACAGCTCAGCTGCTTCATTTATTTGTTCTTCCTGCTTCTGTCCTGCTCGCTCAGCCCCTCACCCCCTCCCTTCAGAATTGTCCTTGGCACTTGGTTATCTGCACACACACACACTGTGATGATGCCCTGGGTACAGGGATGCAAAGTGTTTCTCTAGTGTTCCTATTGGAAGCAGCTCAGGCCAGTACTTTCTATATGAAATAGTCTGTGCATGAGGAGCTGTGTGGAACAGATAGTGCAAGTGAAGAGCAGATCATGCAGCGCAAGGACCAGGGATTTGCAACCTCAAAGCAATTAGCATGGCAGACAAACTCAGCTGCGGCTTTAAAGATCCCTGGCCCGGTTAGAGCTGTGCAGGTTCCGGTGGGGGAATTGGCTTAGCTGCCCAGAGGTGGGTGGGAAGAAGTATCGGTACACGTGGTTGTGGTGCAATGCAATTGGCCGCCAGGAGGAGGAGACGGAAGTTTTGCTAGAGAGCGCAAACCTGGCAGGTGCATCGGTGAAATGGTTGTGATTGCGGTGATAGATGCTGGCTGGAATAGGGGAGAGTCATGGAGGACTATCCGGTAGGAATGAAAGCTAGGCACTAATGAAAGCTAGGCACTAAGTACTGACTTGAGTATAAGCAGAGGTAGAATTTTTCAGCAGATTTTGAGGGCTGAAAATCTCGGCTTATACTCGAGTATATACGGTATTTGTATACAGGCACCAATATCCAACCCTCCTAAAGGCTCACACATAAAGCAACCCCACTAAGTTCCATTACAGGGAGACATTTTTGTGCTACAGTTCTTTCTCTGGCCATTCATAATGATGATCGGATGGGGGCCAGCAGCACTTTTAATATTTTTATGGGAGGGAAGCATCCAGCAGCTGTCAGATCGTCATTTTGAATAGTTCTCGGGGCAGAGGAAAACTGAAGCACAAAAATGGCTTTTATTGATTTGCTTTGTGTGGAAACAGATAACACAAATTCATTCAAAACTTTAGAACTAGCAATACAAACTGATTTGTTTGCATTAAGCACAAAATTGTCAATACAAATAAATTAGTCATATGTGTGGGTAACCACATACACAATAATGAGACACACCATACCAGTTATAGTAGAAAGTAAAAGGAGAGCACTCAAATGGCAGGTTTACCTGCTGATGCTTGTTTATTTCAGTCTGTGAGACACGACATGTTTCGGGTCCAAAAAACCCTTTCTCAAGTGTAACACATACAGATCCACAGTGAACATTTAAACACACCCATTAAGCCAATTAAATCCCCACATCCAATCTGGTCTGGTATGCAAATTTTCCAAATGTTGTATCCACAGGTGATTCGAGTGCAATTCACAAATCTTCAGGTGATTATGTACTCTTTAAGTTAATATCCAGTCATAAAAAATATAAAAAATACAATATGTATATTATTCAGTGCCATAGTGTCTAAATAAAAACAATGTATAAAAACAACCAGGATACTTTCAATACATTGTATCATTGAATACATTAGTTACACCAACCTGTTAAAAACAAAATTAGATACAAAATGTCAAGGGAAAGTAATAATATTCTCTAAAATTACCCTTAGACAGAGGCTAGAATACTTGAGACTATTAAAAAACTGTAGAACAATAAAATCTTACCCTATTTTTGTTGTTAATTCCTTTTCATATTTTCAAGGTCTGTAAAGTGAAGGAGTCAGAACATTAATATTACAAATAAGGTTTCAGACTCCAAGAGTCGTTTAGACCATCAGGGATAAATGTGCCTAGCTTCTTGATCCACCTGCCTTCTTTCTGTAGAAGTCTTTTTAATCTATTATCCCCTCTAATATCAGGGGGAGCTTCGTCTAACACGCACCAGCGTAGCTGCATATGATTATGCTTGCATTCAAAAAAATGTCTTGAGACAGACGTATCTGTTTGTGTGTTGGCCTTAAAATTCCTGATATTACCTTTATGCTCCTGAATTCTCAATTTCACTTCTCTGGATGTCTGACCTACGTATCCTAAGCCACATGGGCATTTAAGCAGATAAACAACATGATTGGATTTACACGTAGCATATGTATTTATATTAATTTCATATCCTTTCTTAGGGTGATTAATTTTACTGCCTTTTATTATAGCCGCACAGCAGTTACACCCCAAACAAGGATAGGTTCCTACCTTTTTCTTGCCCAGAAAGCGAGTTTTCCTTATTCGTGTATCGGATGGGCATAGCAAATCTTTAAGGGTACGGCCTCGCTTATAGCAGAAAAGGGGGGGTGTTTTAAATAATTGATCCCTAGAGGCCTACGCCTGGATATCACTCCTAATTTATGCACAGATGACCCAATATTAATGCAGAGATGGCATGAAATTACTAATAAATGTAGCTTGGATTTAATGGTGCTAATGATAGAACGTGCACATTGTAAGCTTACAGATCTAAAACAACAGATCAATCTACAGAAAGCCGATCTAACAATTAAAGTCGGCATGGAAGAGGCAGAGCGGTTACTGAAACGGCACAATGAGAGCCTCGATAAATTACGTCAAACTATACTTGCACGCAAAGTGACGAAGTTTACACGGGACGAGGAGGACTACGCAAAAGAGCGAGTCTATACCTGGCGCCAGGACCGTTCGAGGCAGCGCTCCGAGGGAGTACCCCAAAGGATCGGACTGCCAGGTCAACGACGCCCCAGGACCTCGTGGCGAGAAAGAAGGAACCCTGCCGTTTATACCAGCAGCGAAGAAGAAGTGTGCAGTGGAATACAGCAATACCCTTTTTTAGGCGCACGCACAGAGGGAGGAGACGTGGTAAGGCCCAAACAGCGCACCAACTCCAGGACGCCGATCGAGAGAGACCACTACCCAAGACGGGACAGACAACCTCCAAGGTAAATAACTTGGTTATTAATCTCTCTTCGTATGAACTTTCACGTAGTGAACTTGCGGTGCTAAACAAAGGGCTAGGGTTTGTCCCCACCTATAATACATCGAATGAAGACTGGGAAATTGACTTTTTGAAATTCACAAGGAAACTTAAATTGAAAATGTGCTTTCCAGAAAATACTATGATGGGGCCGATTAATAAATTGAAGAAGCCAAGCACAATGATTCCCGATATACAGAGTGAAGCTCTACAATCATTTGAACGCATTGTTATTTCAGAAATGAAGAAAGTGTGGGACTTAAATAAACGACCTAAATCCAATCTTAAGTATAATGAACGTGTTGCACTTAAATCCCTCCAGCATAATAATGATATGATTATTCGTAAAGCTGATAAGGGAGGTAGTATTGTAGTGCTTAACAAACAAGACTATAATAGTGAAGCGTTTAAACAATTGACGGTCCCTGGTCATTATGCTAAAGTAGACTATGACCCCACACTTAATATCAAGAAACAGATAGATATCATGGTGGAAGATGCCTGGTTGAATACAATAATTGATGATACTGAGAAGGAATTTTTGATCACAAGATATCCAAGGGTTCCAGTACTATACCTATTGCCTAAAGTGCACAAAACACTTATTAATCCACCTGGACGACCGATCGTCTCAGGCATAGGTTCAGTGCTGGAGCCGCTGTCTATCTTTGTGGATTCCTTCCTACAGAAGGAAATGCAAAAAATAGAGGTATGTTTAAAAGATACTACCGGACTTCTGGTTAAACTTGCAGATATTGAGACCCTACCACCTGAGACAATACTTTGTGGGATTGATATCCAGAGTTTATATACATCAATTCCGCATAATGAAGGAATGAACTGTATAGAAGAAGTATTACTGGATACCAATCTGCCAAATCCAAAAATATATTTTATTATGGATTGTCTCAATATGGTATTAACTAAAAATTATTTTACTTTTGAGAATGGTTTCTACTGGCAATCCCAAGGTACGTCCATGGGGGCAACGGTAGCTCCATCGTATGCAAATTTATTTGTACATTACTTAGAGAACAAATTCTTTTTGAAAAAAGAGCCTTTTTGTAAATATATCTTTTCCTACTTCAGATTTGTGGACGACATTCTACTATTTTGGAATGGTCCGAAAGATCTGCTCGTAGAAATGATTGAGGAAGCAAATAAAAGCCATGCAACAATTAAATTTACATATGAATGTTCCAATTCGGAAATTAATTTTCTAGATGTAAAAATTAGCTTAACAAATGGCGCGTTAAACACTGATCTGTATAGGAAGAGTGTTGACAAAAACAACCTGTTACATGTACAAAGCTTTCATAATCCCAAAGTGAAACGGGCGATCCCTAAAGGACAATTTATCAGGGCGAAAAGAATTACCTCACGCCCTGATAAATTTGACGAAGTAAAGGCAACATTAACTAAACGCTTTACAGAAAGAGGCTATAAAAATAAACTGATAAATAAAGCTATAGAGGAAGTGGACGCTATTCCTCATAAAAACCTATTATGCCATAAACAAAAAGATTTTGGAGACCAAAAACTCACCTTTGTTTCAACCTTTGATTCTAATAGTCATAAAATGGAAAAGATTCTTAAAAGGTTCTGGCCACTGTTACAAACAGACAGACAATTTGGTCAATTATTTAAAACACCCCCCCTTTTCTGCTATAAGCGAGGCCGTACCCTTAAAGATTTGCTATGCCCATCCGATACACGAATAAGGAAAACTCGCTTTCAGGGCAAGAAAAAGGTAGGAACCTATCCTTGTTTGGGGTGTAACTGCTGTGCGGCTATAATAAAAGGCAGTAAAATTAATCACCCTAAGAAAGGATATGAAATTAATATAAATACATATGCTACGTGTAAATCCAATCATGTTGTTTATCTGCTTAAATGCCCATGTGGCTTAGGATACATAGGTCAGACATCCAGTGAAATTGAGAATTCAGGAGCATAAAGGTAATATCAGGAATTTTAAGGCCAACACACAAACAGATACGTCTGTCTCAAGACATTTTTTTGAATGCAAGCATAATCATATGCAGCTACGCTGGTGCGTGTTAGACGAAGCTCCCCCTGATATTAGAGGGGATAATAGATTAAAAAGACTTCTACAGAAAGAAGGCAGGTGGATCAAGAAGCTAGGCACATTTATCCCTGATGGTCTAAACGACTCTTGGAGTCTGAAACCTTATTTGTAATATTAATGTTCTGACTCCTTCACTTTACAGACCTTGAAAATATGAAAAGGAATTAACAACAAAAATAGGGTAAGATTTTATTGTTCTACAGTTTTTTAATAGTCTCAAGTATTCTAGCCTCTGTCTAAGGGTAATTTTAGAGAATATTATTACTTTCCCTTGACATTTTGTATCTAATTTTGTTTTTAACAGGTTGGTGTAACTAATGTATTCAATGATACAATGTATTGAAAGTATCCTGGTTGTTTTTATACATTGTTTTTATCTAGACACTATGGCACTGAATAATATACATATTGTATTTTTTATATTTTTTATGACTGGATATTAACTTAAAGAGTACATAATCACCTGAAGATTTGTGGATTGCACTCGAATCACCTGTGGATACAACATTTGGAAAATTTGCATACCAGACCAGATTGGATGTGGGGATTTAATTGGCTTAATGGGTGTGTTTAAATGTTCACTGTGGATCTGTATGTGTTACACTTGAGAAAGGGTTTTTTGGACCCGAAACATGTCGTGTCTCACAGACTGAAATAAACAAGCATCAGCAGGTAAACCTGCCATTTGAGTGCTCTCCTTTTACTTTCTACTATAACTGATACTCCTGGATGCACAGTACATCCATATATTATTATTTTTTATTAACATGTATTTATATAGCGCCAACATATTGCGCAGCACTGTAAAGTAAATGTGATTATACAACTACATCACACAAATTACATATATAGAATATATGGAGTAACAAACGTCACAATCAATACAGGTACAAAAAGGTGAGGAAGGCCCTATGCATATGCATACAGTCTAAAGGGGAGGGAGTAATACACAAGGTGTGGGAGTGGGCAAGATCGAAGTAAGTGGGTGAGAAATGTGGTATTGTATGTGGTGTTGCGTTTGGTAGTTAAGCGGAGTGAGGGTAGGCTTCTCGAAAGAAGTGCGTTTTCAGAGATTTTTTGAAAGTAGAAAGGGTGGGAGAAAGTCGGACAGACCGTGGGAGAGCGTTCCAGAGGAGGGGTGCAGCCCTTGCAAAGTCTTGAATGCGAGCATGTGAGGAGGTAATGAGAGAAGAATTGAGTAGGAGGTCAGTAGAGGAGCGTAGTAAGCGAGTGGGTGAGTATATAGAGATGAGTTCAGAGATGTAGGGTGGAGCAGAGTTGTGAAGTGCTTTGAAAGTCAGTGTCATTAATTTGAATTTGATTCTGAAAGGTAACGGAAGCCAGTGCAGGGATTGACAGAATGGCGAGGCAGAGGAGGAGCGGTTGCTGAGGTGTATGAGCCTCGCAGCAGTGTTCATTATGGACTGGAGAGGTGACAGTCTCTGGAGGGGGAGGCCAATTAAAAGCGAGTTACAGTAGTCTAGATGCGATATGATGAGAGAGTGAATAAGAATTTTGGCAGCGTCTTGGGTGATAAATGATCGTATTTTGGATATGTTCTTTAGGTGGAAGTGACATGATTTGATAAGTGACTGGATATGAGGAGTGAATGACAGGGCAGAATCTAGGATAACCCCAAGGCACCGGGCCTGGGGAGAGGGGGTGATAGTGGAATTGTTAACTATGATGGATACTTCGGGGATGCTACTGGTGTTATTTGGAGGAAAGAGAACCATTTCAGTTTTGGAGAGGTTTAATTTAAGGTAGCGTTGCGACATCCAGGTAGAGATAGCGGACAGGCAGGAGGAGACGCGAGTTAGGAGTTCTGGGTTGAGATCAGGAGATGAGAGATAGATCTGAGTATCGTCAGCATAGAGGTGGTAGTGGAAACCGTACGAATTTATTAATTTGCCAAGGGAGGAAGTGTAGAGGGAGAATAGTAATGGTCCTAGGACAGAGCCTTGAGGAACTCCAACAGAAAGAGGTAGGGGAGAAGATGATGCTCCATTGTAGGAGACACTGAAGGAACGATTGGTGATGTAAGAAGAGAACCAGGACAGGGCTGTGTCACGAAGGCCAAGCGACTGGAGGGACTGGAGGAGGAGAGGGTGATCTACAGTGTCAAATGCGGCTGAGAGATCAAGCAGTATTAGTAGTGAGAAATGATTGTTGGCTTTTGCGGTTAAAAGGTCATTAGTTAGTCGAGTCAGGGCAGTTTCCGTGGAGTGTTGTGGCTTAAAACCAGATTGTAGGGGGTCTAGCAGGTTATTGTCAGAGAGGAATGAGGTAAGTCGGTTGTAGACTAGGCGCTCAAGTAGTTTAGAGATGAGAGGTAGCAGAGAGATAGGTCGGAGGTTGTCAAGATTGGAGGGATCAAGAGAGGGTTTTTTCAGAATGGGGGTGACAAGAGCATGTTTTAGTTGAGAAGGAAACAGTCCAGTTGAGAGCGAAAGATTAAATAGGTGAGTTAAGGCTTTGATTAGACCAGGATTGGTATTGCGGAGAAGTTTTGAGAGAATTGGATCAAGCGGGCAGGTGGTAAGGTGAGAAGAGGCCAGAAGCTTTGAGACTTCCTCATCAGTGACAGGGGTGAAGGAGCACAGGAGAGACTGGGGAGTGGGAAGGGAGGGTGGTGGAAGTCTAGGGGGGTTGAGTAGTGTAATGTCCCTTCTAATAGTGTCAATTTTGTTTTTGAAGTGCTCAGCAATATCTTGAGCAGAGACAGATGTGCATGGAGGGGGTGGAGAAGGGGAAAGGAGAGTGTTAAAGGTGGAGAAAAGTTGTGCTGGTTTTTTAGAAAGGGAGTTAATGAGTGAAGTAAAGTATGTTTGTTTGGCTTGGAAGAGGCTGGTGTTAAAGGAGCGCAGGGCAGATTTGTAGCTCCAAAAGTCTGATTCTGAACGGGATTTGCGCCAGCGACGCTCAAGTGCACGTGAGTGTCTTTGGAGCGCTTTTGTATGAGCAGTATGCCAAGGTTGAAGTGGTTTGGGTCTAGAACGTTTCGTTTTTATAGGAGCAAGCTCATTTAGGGCAGTGGTGAGAGTACTATAGTAGACAGAGGTAGCCACATTAGGACAAGAGATGGCTGAGATATTAGAGTGAAGAGAGTTAAAGGAAGAAGAGAGATGTGACACGTCTACAGCTTGCAGGTCACGGTAAGTACGTGTTTGGGGAATAGCAGGGGGTGAGGAGGGAGTTAGTGAGAGTTGAAATGTGAGCATATTGTGATCAGAGAGGGGAAATGGTGAGTTAGTAAAATTGGTGGTTGAACAGAGTCTGGTAAATATGAGATCCAGAGCGTTACCACTGGAGTGAGAGGGGGAGTCTGAGCACAAAGATAAGCCTAGGGAGGAGGTTAGTGAAAGAAGTTTAGAGACAGAAGAGTTGTTAATGTTGTTAACAGGTATATTAAAGTCATATAAATATTTTAGTTTGTGCAACTGCCACAATAAAAAAATATATATAATACCACCTCACAACAACAAGTGTTGAATTCAAAAAAACATCAGTGAAAAATAAATATGAAAACACTCACAGTTCACCTCAGTCCCAAGGTGCAAGAAACCAAAAAGACCGCATCACAAGGATGTGAGGGTTTCCAAAAGTAAAGAGTCAAATATAAAAAAATAGAAAATTTTTATTAGGACATCAAGACCTAACGCGTTTCGTGCCTGTGTGGGCACTTACTCATAGACTCACTTACCAGCCTATGAGTAAGTGCCCACACAGGCACGAAACGCGTTAGGTCTTGATGTCCTAATAAAAATTTTCTATTTTTTTATATTTGACTCTTTACTTTTGGAAACCCTCACATCCTTGTGATGCGGTCTTTTAGGTATATTAAAGTCACCTAATATGATGGATGGGATGTTAGATGAAAGAAAGTAAGGAAGCCAGGCAGCAAAGTTGTCCAGAAATTGTGCAGTTGGTCCTGGTGGTCGATATATAACAGCAATGCAGAGTGAAACAGGAGAAAAGAGGGTTGAGGCATTCCCTATATAAGTATTGCTGGGCTGAGCGCAAATATCTACATAATTTGACTGAGACACACCATACCATGGGATATTCAATGTATTTCAGTTCATATATTTTCTAGAGCTTTATACATGTAGTGATTATTCAAGCACTCAGATATTAAATGCTAAATCTGATACTATCCAAAAAATTGAAGGCTGATGCAAACCAGTTGTTTTCCATGTTGATCGCGGTGTCCACAAAATCAAGCTTAGGCTACAATTGTGCCAAAGTGCTTTCCCTGCCAGCCAATAACATAATGAGGTTGACAAACACCCCTGAACAGGCATGCTTTTAAATGTAATTTGCAGCTTCAGAACATTATGTTTGACTTGTAGCAGTTATAATGGTAATAAAGTGCTCATATGTGTGTTAACAAGCCTACACAACACTGTTATATATAAACCATACCAATTAAAAACAAAATGCCATATTCATTGTTTTTATGTGAAGAACCTTTCCATTACTCAATATGTGTATTTTTTATTTGAGCACTCTGCTATATACTATACTAAATCTCATACTATACCAAATGTTGAAGGCTGAAGGCACTTGTTGCAGCAAAGCTGAATAAAGGCACACTTTATTATAAAGACATTTACACAATATCAAAAGCAGTTATACAATCTTTTGAAAATCACAGTAAAGCATTTCAGTGTCTCTAAGGGTCTGGCCACATGGGCAGATTCGGGGAGATTAGTTTCCAGGCGACAAATCTCCTCTTGTTCGTGGCAACTAATCTCCCCTTTCTGCCTTCCGCCAGCTAAAATGTAAATAGCCTGGGGGCCGGCACATGGAGCGCTTCGTTTTCTGAAGACGCCCGAAGTTTCCTTGTGAGGCAATTACAGGCGACTTTGGAAAACAAAGCGTTCTGTGTTCCTGACTCCAGGCGATTTACATTTTAGCCGACGGAAGGCAGATTGGGGATATTAGTTGCCGAGAAGAAGAGGAGATTTGTCGCCTGGCGACTAATCTCCCCGAATCTGCCCGTGTGGCCAGACCCTTAGAGACACTGAAATGCTTTACTGTGATTTTCAAAAGCTTGTCGCCTGGCGACTAATCTCCCTGAATCTGCCCTTGTGCCCAGACCCTAAAAGTCATACATAGTATCTTACAGAAACGACAGTACTTATATCTAGCAGAAGTAAATCTAAACAACTGGACTTGCTGAATAATCACTGAAGACATTTCACTACTCATCCGAGCAGCTTCTTCAGTTCAACTGACTGGTACGGGAAACCCTCGGCATATAAACTCTTCCACTAATCCAATCACAATGGTGCAATGTAAGTATCCAGAGAGGTGACAACTGAAACTCACAGAGGTTGTGAATGCTATGTAGTTACTGTGATGGAATTAACAATGTGTGATGCAAAAAGAGACAGGTGTTAATTGTGAGAATTGTATGAATGGAGGTGTGGTAAAGATGTTACAACCACGTTGTATGTAGCAGACAGGTGGTGTTGAAGGCCCCCGCACATTGTGAGAGAGGAGGAGAAGGCAGGGCACCCCAAGTAAACTTTCAGTGAAAGATAAGAACCTAATACATTATTTAATTATTTATATTATTAATAATTATTTCTTAATTTTTGCTATTACATTTATCTTTACATGGCACTGACATTAATAATGAAATTTCACTAGCTAAAAATACACTATCCATAGTTATATTTTTACTATGATCTGATTGCGATGTGTCATCTAATGGGTTATAGGAATCATCTTTTAAATAATTTGTTTCATCATGTACTGAAATGTCCATGTCACTGATATTTTCTCAAGTTATAAAATCAGTATCTATAACTTCATCTCCCTGAAAACCCTAAGGACTCCATTGTGTATTTTATTTTTAGTTGTCTATCATAGCTTTGCAGGACTTGTTTTTGATCTGTACTTACTGAACAGCTATTTTTTACAAAAAGAAATTCAGTATTGATACCAATGTTAAGGAATGCTATTTTTGAGGATGGAAATTGATTACTCTTTTTTTTCTATAGGCATTTTAGAGATATTAGCGTAAGAGTCACTGTTTGTGGGATGACTATATTTGAAAATAACCATTCCAGAATCTGCTCATTTCCCAGTTGCTGCAGATAGATAATTAATTAAACCCTGCTTTCAGTAGACTGGGTGGAAAATCTTTTAAATTAAACTAATTTAACTGAGATTATTCTAAGCAAACAATTGTCAAAACAAGTTTGGACAAATCCCCCCTATTATTTAAAGATATAATCACATTTCCATTTGAGCTACTCTGTCCATTTCATTATAGTAGGAAGTACCATCTAGAGGAAAATGCAAGGAAGAATAATAAATGGTTGTTGCTATGTATTCATTTGCTTCAAAGCGTGAATAAAATATGCTTAGCTAATTGAAATTCTGCTTTGCTTTGCTAAGAATTGCCTAGTCATGAATCACATGCTACAGATTAAAGGAAGTGCTGAGAATGATTTGTCTTAGTTTAATTAGTCTTGGTAATGAGGCCCTATTTTAAGAGAAAAACTTAATTTAATGGTCATGATACTGAGTGGCCTTGATAAGGTGAACGCAAAGGAGATAAAAATGAAGAAAACTTCTTGGAGCACAGTCAAGGCAGTGGCAAATAGTTTTCCTTTTGCAGGTCAACGCTTATGCATATGGCAGGCTGAGAGTCAGGCTTTGTTGTAACGTTTGGGAGGAGGAATAATGGATTGTTCATTTACCCAAACATTTTCCTTTCATCGGACCAAGAGCATATTCGTTAATCTGTTAATGAAATGTAAATAAACTTTGAATTTACTAGACAAATAATCACATTAGAAGTATCAGCTTTGGTCAGTCACTTGCAGGAAGAATGATGAAATGTGACTGGTTGCCATAGGTTACTGCCTAGTTGCTAAGTTGCTAATTTGCCCAACTGCCAGCTGAGCTAGTGACATTTTCATAAAAACAATGGAACTTCCACTTCTGTGGGTTTAGCTGCAGCACACTACTAATGGGAAATGGGCATGTTGCCCTCTGTTTGCCAGTGATTATGATTTGCACATATGATAAAGGCACAGAAAGACAAGCCAACCAATAACTCCCAATGGTAAGAACATTAACAGCACTGAGGACACAGACTAAAAAGGGAAAAAAGATGAAAGATACCATACTCTGCCATTCAATAAAGCCAAAACAAAAAGGCTGGATTTTTTTAACTGATTTCAGTAGTAATTCCTATGTCTTGCTGACATGATCATACCCCTTTTCCAGGGGCTATGCCATATCTGGTTCTGGTACAGAAGCAAAAAATATAAAGTGTCATTTGTTGTTGAGCTTTAGTTCTCCTTTAAATCCGTCACTTGCTTTATTCAGAGCATTGCCATCATTAAAATGCTCTCTAGAGCGTACTGATGTACATGTTTATGTTTTATATAAATAGCTAGTGAAATCGTTTATTATTGTGTTGTTAAATAATTCTAGGAACCAGTAGGGCAAAGACTGAACTTTTCAATAATGCCTTAGCAAATGCATGCTTTATGAAGTCATAATACACAGAATGCACTCTCTTGAGAGTTCTGTATGACCTCGTTCTTAGGCATTATGCAAGACAAAATTCTCAAATGGCATACATGCCCTGGAAACTATAATATTCATACTTCACTTAGCAGGCTTACATTGCATTGCACCTCATGTGAACCTTGCACAGCAAGGTTCTTATGAGTAAACAAACATAAATTTCATTATAGGTATAATGTATTTTAAGACAGCACATATTAAAATTCCCTACAACTGGCACATGCTACATTTTGTCTTTACTTGCTACTAGTGACAAGTGGAAATTTTCGCCAAGGTTTTCGCCAGGGGGTTATTGGTTTCAATAGTTTCCTTTATGAAAGAGCAATGTGCTTCTTTCATAAGGATTTATGTACTAAACACAAATTTCATTTGTCAATTTAGTAATAAGGGATGCACCATGTCCATCGTCCTCTAAATACTGAACTGAACCCTTATTTGCATTTCCAAATTTAAAAATGAGATAAATTGTGAGTTCAGTTGTTCAGAGCTTTAAGGTTACATGACTTTAACGGATTGGATCAAATCCCAAAATAAATCTTGCATTTGGTCAAATCCAAAACTGAATTTTGGATTTGGTCCATGCTGATATGTAATAAACTGAATTAGCGTAAATAGAGCACTTTTATACTAGACTTCTGACAGTCAGAGATTTGGGACCCATTATCTAGAAAGCTTAGGCCCTGGGATCAAGGTTTGGGACCCATTATCTAGAAAGCTTAGGCCCTGGGATTTTACGGATAATGGATTTTACTGTACTTCATACCTTAGGTGTACTAGAAAGTCATGTAAACATTAAGAGGGTTATTTATCAAAGGTCAAATTTTAGAGTTTTTTAGACCTCGAATGAACTCGCAACTCTGGTTTTTAATTTAAGAAAAAAATCAAATGTAAAAGACTCGAATCAACAAGTTTGGGGTTAATTGATCGAGTTTTTGGCCAAAAAAAAAAAAAAAACCTCAAATGTTTTCAAATGAAACACTCTGAAAAAAACTTGAAGGCTAATAACATCTTCAAATGGTTCAAGGGACCTCTGCCACTGACTTCTACAGTACATGACCGTGGCAGGTTTTAGATGGTGTATTTTCAGATTCAAGCTATTTTCGGGGTCAGGGTATTATAAAGGGTATAATAAATCTCAAAAAATTAATTGTGTTTGTAATAAATCTGCACCTAAATAAACCCAATAGGCTGGTTTGGATTAATTATATCTTAGTTTGGTTCAAGTACAAGGTACTGTTTTATTATTATAGAGAAAAAGGAAATCATTTAAAAATCTAGGACTATATGAATAATATGGAGTCTAAGGTAGATGGCCTTTCTGTCATTTAGAGCTTTTTGCATAATGGGTTTCAATATAACTGATTCCATGCCTGTACATATTGTGGTGTGTGTGCCATGCTCCATCTAAATTAAATATTTACTGTACACACTGATAGAATACTTGGGTGGATTTGTATGCAATTAAACTAAAATGTGAAAGAAAGTGTATATAAGGCACTATGTTTGCCCAGGAGCAGCAACCCATAGCAACCAATAAGATGCTTGCATTTAAACAGGTGACCAGGAAATACTACCTGCTGATTGGTTGCTATGGGTTGCTGCTCCAATGCCTTTTATTACAGAGCCCCAATAGAGTTTTATTAAAGGAACATATTGCAGGTTGGACAGTTATGAGCAGAGTACTGTAGGAATAAATGCTGGGCACAGTTATCTTTGCTTACATTACCAGATGATTCTAATCATTGCATTTTCATCTCAGACATTCATGACTGATACTGTGCATGTCCTTTGATGGGGCCTTAAAACATTATCTTCTTTTTGTCTATATTGTCTTCTAATGTACTTGTAAAGAGTAATCATCCCCAAGCACCTTTTCTCCAGAGAAAACAACCCTAACCTTGACAGTTATCAATCATAGTTTAAGTGGTCCATTTATTAGACCTCAAATTCATCTGGTCGAGTTTTTAAAGGAGAAAACTCAAGTTTTTCAAGAAATTTTTTTTAGAGATTTATTATACTCCAAATCTGCTAAAAAGCCAAATCTGAAAATACTCCATCTCAAACCTGCCGAGGTTATGTAGAAGTCAATGGCAAATGTCCCTAAAGTTGTTTTTTAACATTGTGATCTGCGTTGCATGATCCAATAAAGTCGAATTTTTGCAGCAATTTGATAAAGTCAAGTTTGAAAAGTTAGAATCCTATGATTCGACTTGACACAAATTTGTTGACTTATTCCAAAAATTATTGATAAATGAGTTAAATTTGCAGAAGGGAGTTTGGTCTGCTGGTTTAATAAAAAGCTGAGATAAACTTGAGTTTTAGTAAATAACAATGTTCCTTTACCACATTACTCACTATTCATCATTCGATGTGACTACCTTAGGGCAAAGAGTATCATTTTTTTTGTCACTAGCATTTCCATCAGTGAATTTTCTTTATGGAGGGTAATGCAGAAACATCAGGCAGAAACATTAGGAGAAGGAAAGGCTAAAAGTAAGTAAGCTTTATCAGAAAGGTCTATACAAATACACCAGTAAACCCGCAAAGTAATGCTGCTCTGAGTCCTCTGTCAAAAGAAACACCACATTTCTTTCCTTCTATTGTGTACACATGGGCTTCTGTATCAGACTTCCTGCCTTCAGCTTAACCCTCCTTGCCCGGGGCATGAGCATGCTCAGTTTACTCCTCTTCCCCTCCCTGCAGTAATCTGAGCCCAGAGCTATAAGTGAGCAGGGAGAGACTCAGGCAGGAAGTGATGTCACACCAAACTAATATTGCAGCTGCTATGCTAAACAAACAGAGCTTCTAGAGCTTATTACTCAGGTATGGTAAAGCATTCAACAGAATAAATATAGCATTCTAGCTTGCACTATTGCAGCTAATCTATTGGCAATGAAATGCCTCCATACCTTTCCTTCTCCTTTAAACAACTTCGAAATGTGAAGATTATCATGATGTGATGGTCTGTTATAAAGAATAGTAATCTTGGTCATAGAGCATGACAGGGCAGCGGTACACTGCATGGAGATATATTTTTACATTAACAAAAGAAATACTTCAGCCTTTTTAAACTTGGTGTAAATGCTTTCCCTATTCCTTATTTATAACTTTTAAATACAAAGTAAAGCTTTTAAACTTAAAACTGATACTGCTCATTTATCATCATGTGCTCGGTTTCTGATTTATTGTTCTCTTATGTTTTTTGCACAGACCAACATATGCAAATGTTGCCAACAATGGAATGCTTTATGCATATACTGCTTTGCTACCTATTATAGTGCCATTAAAAATGAACCCACTGTGAATCTTAGTAAGCTGGAAATGCAAAAATGCTTTAAATGAGGTTTATCTGACAACATACCTACGGTTTTTGTATCTGCACAAACCTCATTAGGCACACACATACACACAGTGCCTGTGCTATGCATTTCTACTGTAACCATTAATATAATCAACACTGAGTTCCATTAAGATGAATAAAATATTATATTTTAACAGCTGGTGGCAGCATTGAAAAGCAAAATTAATTGCCTAAAACTGCATGGATGTTGATTTGCTTTGTGTTGCTTTTACAAAAAGGATAGGCCAGAAATCAGCCTGCAGAAATCCTCAGGCTGATTTCAGCCCCAACAGCTAGCCAAATCTTGTCTGCTTGCATCCACTAGCCTTGTCTCTAGGCAGATTATGGGGAAGAAATGCAAGACTGCATTTTAAGTTGAAATCCGCTTTATTCTGTTTGCGCAGGAAATGACACAAGACTACCGGACGCAAGCCGACAAGAAGATTAAGCTAGGCTGATTTCTGACGGTCTGGCCCTAGCCGTATAGGAAATTCTTTTAGATTGAATAAACTACACTGGCTAAAATCTGTTGTGGAATCTTTTTTATTACTCTGAAGGTGTGGGTCTGATGGCCTAAATGATCAGGAAGTGAACCTGGTGGAAAGTGTAAGGGGTTTATATATAGTAAATTGCTGTAATTTGTTGGCATAAGTATGGCAGTATGAGGCAGGGAATCCCTTGAGAGGGTTCTAGAGCAGGTCTCACTCACTCAGGAGGGGAGATTTCCTAAAGGGTTAATTCAGCCATCTCTACAAAACACATTATTATCCATGGTATACTAACTTAAACGCTTCTATTGAAGGAACAAACGTAGGACATTATTAAAGGGGGTCATCAGCGATTCCTGGGCTCCCGAACCCCAGGTTACATATCTCTGAGATAAAGGAAAAAATGCATTTTTATGAAGTGAGGCAAAACAGTGACCCCAAATGGTATAGTACTCACAGTAATTTATACAGTGGGCCCCCTGCACTGATGAGTAAGGAGTGCACAAAAACTAAAACCCATTTCATTAGCAGATAAATCACTGTCATTCATTGCACAGCAAAAGAACACTTACAAATGTCAGTTCGGTCCATTAATCTGTCTACCCCACAATGCATGGAAATGGCAGAAAAACACTTATCAGTAACAGATTAATCTCACTGCCTTTTATTACTTGGCTAATGATGCCCTCACTCACACACACACACACAAGCCTATAAACTGCACAGGGCTGCACATTGTTTATTATGATTGCTGAATTGACATTTTAATGCACGAGTAATAAATACAGTTATAGATATATTACAGCATTACATAGACAGCGGAAACGTAATATCCATCCTGTCCTATCATGCAAGGTCTCCATTTGCTGCTTGTGCTGTATTCTATGCATCATGAATAGGTTTTTCTCATTAATATCTTATGAACTGCTGTCATTATTGTAGTCTGCTGGGAGTCCTACATGTTGTTTCCAAGGTTGTAATGAAATTCTTCAGCTTAACCCATTCTTCACATCTACTCATTAATGGTTATGGCTCATGCAATACATTAATAAATACAGTGGAACCTCAATTTTACATCCCCCGATTTTAAGTTTTCCACCAGTTTACATTGTTGTTTTGTGCCCACCTATATATTATGCATAATACAGTTCCCTGATTTTACATTTTCCTGGATTTTACACCATTTTTTTTCTGGTCCGATGAAAAATGTAAAATAATTCCAAGAGCATCTAGCCCCCCATGCCACTGGATACAAACTACTAATGGCTTCACAACCTTCTACCCAAAGCCAGTACCTATCCAGATACCTGATGACTTGTCTGCCTCTAGAAGCATAGCAATGGGTTTCCAAATAAATGGCAAAAAGCAATGAACAATGTAACTATAAGCAAAGACTGTAATGACTGAGTTTATTTTCTTTAGAGAAAATGCATCTGAGAGGTGGACATTAAAGACTGATAGCGGGGGCTCTTATTTTTTTACATAGAAAATAACAAAGAACCAGAGGCCCCCTGTTCTGTTATACATTTCCATTTAAAGTCATAATGTCATCTCTCATTTTGAATGTATGGCCAAAAAATATTTTAAAACCTGCTCAGACAGAGTGCCAATCCATTTACAAAGGATAATTTTTGTTTTGTTGTGCTCAGTACTTATCAATGCTTGTAAATATTTAAACTACAGTACTTTACTCACAGTAATTTGTAAAACATTATCCTGTTTTTCATTGGCAGTTACCAGATAAGGAAGTTCTTTTGATTGTTAGCCCGACCCCAGATGGTTCTTGAGTAGTGATGGGCCAATCTGACCTGTTTTGCTTCGCGAAAATTCGAGAGACAATAAAAATTTAAGTCTATGGGCGACTGTTTTCATTTGGGTACTTCGCGGCGAACTTGGTGAAAAACTTTGCTCATCCCTATTCTTAAAGCCTGGATGGAGAGAAAATGGGGCCAATAAAGGCTTGAATGTCCCAAACAGTTTTGAAACATCACAGGTTTCGCTGTGATATTATCTGTCAGACTAAGGGTAGGACTCCACGAGCGATTTTGTTGCGCTCCGACACGCTGTGACAAAAATAAGTTAAGAGATAGAATTGTCGCATGGCATGGTGCACGCTGCGTCTGCATCCGACAGTTGTGTCGCGTCGGATCAACGTTGCAACACCATGCGACAATTCTATCTCTTGCCTTATCTTTGCCACAAACACTAAAAAACTTGTCAATTATAACAAAATGCAAGGATACAGGCTTATTAATGCCAGGAGTGTAATAAATCAATTGAAAATTACAGTCCCTGGCAGTTGCTTAGGTTTAATATTTACTAATTGTATAAATGTATCCTGTGGATGCGACTTGACATTTATCACAATTAAGAAATCTAATCATATATAATAAGGAAGTTTTTATGCAATGTTTAATACTCAGTAAATTATTTTCATTGCTCCACATCAAATTCAATAGCACACATTTTACTACCAGATCTGTTTATATTTCCCCAAGAAAAGGAAGCATCTGGCATGCTTGAAGCAAGAATACACCAGGCAGCATATTTATAAAGCAGTCCAATATTTTGGGCCAAAACATGGTGTATTTATGCAGTTCTATTATTTCCCTTACAAATAGATAGATGCATTCATCAAGATCACAGAAATAAACCATAACAAGAACTAATTTTGGCTAAAACTGACAAATCCCGATCATCTTACATTGACTCAGATCAGATGTTTTATGAGATGGAAAAAAACATTGATTTTAGTGGTTTACCGTATATACTCGTGTATAAGCCGACCCGTGTATAAGCCGAGGTACCTAATTTACCTAAGAAAACTGGAAAAATGTATTGACTCGTGTATAAGCCTAGGGGCTGATTGAAAATCAATCTGTACCTGCACCCACTGAATAACAATGAAAGGTAGGCCTGCCCACAGTTTAAAAAAAAAAAATTGTAAGCACACCAGTCACAGTAAAATAACTTATAACTCAACCAGGGGCAGAGAGATGGAGAGATGCAGCAACTACATACGAGGCTCCTTCTGCGGCCCCAACAGTGTGCAGGACACATGTAAATGTTTACAGTCCGCAGCTTTGAAATTCCTCTGCTTATTTTGGTCACAAACTCTTCTAGGAGAATATGGCCTGGATGGGGGAAGGGGGTCCAATAATCCCATTATTATAAATAAGCCCCTGTTTAGCAGTTGGTGCTGCCATGCTGGTTCCTGTAGGGAGAAGATAATCCATATAGAATACAGGGCTAGCAGTGGGTGCTGGGAAATAACACAACACTTTATACAAAAGGGCCCTGGTCCCCACACCCCATTTTGTGAGCCTATGAATATCAATGAAGTGAGGAGTTACTAATGACACACCCAGGTGCTGAAAGTAGGGGTTATTTTCTTTCAAATACCTTATATACGCCAATCCCTCACCGGATCCCTCACCTCCCTCTCCCATAGCGCATCAGGACTCTGTGACTGACTGTCACGATCGCCGCCCGGAGCAGGTCCAGGAGCTCCGGGCAGCGCGTCCTTCCCTGCCGGCGTCGCTCCCAAAATGGCGGCGCCCATGGCCGCCACGTGGGTAGCGGCGCCGGCGCCTCTACCCACGTGGTGGCCATGGGCGCCGCCATTTTGGAAGGACGCCGGCAGGGAAGGACGCGCAGGGAAGAACTAAGTTAGTTTGATAAAGAGCCAGGATGTGGCTTGAAACGTAACTGTGTCTTTGGTCGTAGCCAAGTTACAATAAAGGCTTTTTACCCATGATACGGTGCTGTCCTTTTCTGAAATTATTTAGGATGTTGTGAAATTTGACAATTTTTAAAATTACATAAAAAACTTTACATTCAGCATAGCTTTACAGTTTTGTAGTTTGCAGTAGAAAGACATAATTATCCATTTTGTATTTTTCTAGGGTGTCCTAACTGTTAGGGGGTCTTATGGCACATAATACACATCCTGGGTGCTTATATTGTAGCAGCCTGAGTGTCAGTTGCGAAAATTCATGTATACTGTTTTCATTTGGGTACTTCTGTATGTATCAAACCGTTCAGTAGGCTCCTGGGGTTCATAATTAGGATGTTTTATGCTGGTACGTTACGAAATGTGGAGTGCATAATGGGTCAAACTTCAAGCTTTGTGACAATTTTCAGAAATTTCATAAATAACACTACAGAATGGCTTTACAGTTTTGTAGTTTGCAGTAGAAAGATGTATTTATCCATTTTGGATTCGTCAGGACTTTCAAAAAAGATATGGTTTTTAGTGTCTCCATACTGTTAGGGAGTCTTATGGCTCATAATACACATACCTGGGGTTAATATTGTAGCAGTTAGAGTCTCAGCCGTGAAAATTTCATTCAGGTGCCTCTGTATAGCACATCGTTTGGTAAATCTATGCATATTGGGCATCAAATTGTTCAGTAGACCTCTGGCTTTCATAGTTAGGATGTTTGCTGGTATGTTCAGAAATGTGGAGTGTTTAATGTGTCAAAATTCAAGCTTTGTGACAATTTTCAGAAATTTCATAGAAATTGCTACACTCAGCATTGCTTTGTAGCTTGGTAGTTTGAAGCAGAAAGACGCATTTAGCCATTTTAGATGTCAGAATGTGTATTCTCTGAAAATATATTGTTTTCTAGGTTCTTCGTACTGTAAGGGGGTCTTCTGAGAAAATTTACATGCACTGTTTGCATTTGGGGGTCTCTGTACGCACATAGTTTGATAGATTGACCCATATTGGGAGATTTCTCTTGGTATGCTATGTGAGAGATTAGATACTAAAAATTGGAAGCTTTGAGACGATTTTCAAGTATTTCATCAAAACTGACAATTTTGGGAAAGCATTTGGAGTACAAAGACATGGTTACCCATTTCTATGGGATTTTTAAAGGTGTATTTATCAAAGGGTGAAAGTTCACCCTTTGATAAATATGCCTTTAAAAATCCCATAGAAATGAATGGAGAGAGGCAGTATTTCACTCTAGAGGACTGTGGTGATCTCTAACTTCACTTATTGATAAATATACCCCAAAGTATGCCATATTCTACTGTAGTGCTTTGAAATTCAGTCACTTACTGCTATGAGTTTTTGATCTGTAGAAGTGAGAAATCTTCATAAAACTATACATATCTGATATTCAAGACAATTGAAGCTTTCCAAATCAGTAGAATTTATTTTCATAAAATAAACAATTTTCTGGTATAAATCCCTATATTGTGAAAAAGTACATTTTTCAATTTTGGCATGATGTAGGGAGAGATGTTTTATAGATGACGGGGGTCAGTGACTCCTATTTGAGACTGAAAAGAGTCGAAAGTAGAAGGCAAATAATCCAAAAATTATAAAAAAGAAAAGTCAAATTGAAAAGTTTAAAAGTGAACCATCCATTTAGGGTAACACCTTCCACTCAGCAAATGAAATCACCATGTGGCTTATATACACCTCCTTTATGTTTATTTATATGGTGCACCCTGAGGTGCTATTCTGAGCTCCTCGGATGCAGTCCAAAGAGTTCCACTACAGGGGAAAGAGGTTGGTGGTGCATGGGTGTCCCATGGAAACCCTGTTTCATGTTATTTAGAATGAGCAAAATAGTGAACAAGAAGGGTTGCAATATGCTGCCTATGGCAGGTATAAAGAAAAGGCTCCCTTGCACCTGACAGAGCTCCATTCTGTGTTATCAGAAAAAGGTCTAGCACATGCAGCTAAAATGCACAAATTTGTGTCCCTTGGCACTCCTACAGTTAGTAAACTGACTTGTCTCAAAGGACCTCATATTCCCCTGCTATTAGCTTTCAAAGGAGATAGACTGTCACGGCCAAAACACTAGTTACAAATGCACAATCATCCCTGGCTTGCAGCTTTTTAGACAAAGAGATTGGTGAAATGGTGCCCTCCACCTGCCTTTTCTCACTGAAAGAATGTGTTTATACTGACCTTTTAAAGTCATTTATACTTTATATGAATGCAAATTGAATCTTCAGACATGGAGGCCTATGCATATAGTGAGTTGTATAATCATTCTGTAATATGAGGTAGAAAGCCATGCATGAAAACATTTTATAATCTGGAATATTTTCCTGGAATCCCCTCTTAAATAAATCATAACATTTAACATTTTTATTCTCTTTCACATCTCAATATTGCTTTTATCTAACTCAGACTGACATGGCAGATGCCCTACTTCCACAATAATTACAGTCGATGTAACTATAGGTTTCCACAACATTGCTATCACTTGTTTCAAACGATCATTTTACTGATCATAAATACCGAGAACTTAAAACGTAAGCTAAACAACAATATGCTGGGGTCTGCATCTTTTTTGTTGTTGTTGTGCATTTGCAGCGTAGATGGATGCCTTTAAGTGATTATAAAATATACATACCGTATACATGTAGTGATAAAATAATTCCTTCTGGGACACTGGTCTTCTAGATCAGTTAGATGTTAGCAAATTAATGCTTGCCAGTTGATGCCTTTTGCTGATCTGCAAAATCCCATGGCTTTGTTAGTTTTTGTCAAGCTATGCATTGTCAAGCAATGTCCAGTATATTAATATATACTTACTCTTTGATGCTACAGCCCATGAAGAGCATGCTTGCTGATCTGGTTTAGTTTTTTACTATTTGCCTTCATCTTTTCAGCTTCCAAATTGGGGTCACTGACCCCAGCCAGCCATGAAAACTATTGGCTACTGTTACTTTTTATTACAGCCCCTCACCTATCCATATTCGAGTCACTCATCCAAACCACTCCCTGTTTGCTAAGGTAATTTGGACCCTAGAAACCCATCAGACTTATTCCTCTTATCTGTTACCTGCCACTGTTCTGTTGGTGATATCTTCCATCATGTGGTTATCATCTTTATTCACTACTCCAAGAAACCTGAAGCTCTAACAGCATCCCTAATTGGCTCCATTTAATCTTTTTTCAGGATGAACACATATATTGGGTTTTAGCTCAGTTCACCTTAAACCCCTCTCTATCTAGTCTCATGAGAGCTTCCTCAATGTCTTGCAGACTTTGAGATAGTATATCATTGCCATCAGCATATGCAAGGTTCTGTGTTATCAGACTGAACAGCGTGCCATCAGGGCTTTTGTCATCTACCTCTCCTATGACTTTTTCTAGGGTGATATTAAACTAAAGAGAGAGCACATCACCCTGTCTCAATCCTTTGTTCACATAAAAATACAATGATGATTCTCTCATCTAGAAAGGACCATATTTCCCTATATTTGGCAGAGCCATGAATGTCCACAAGATGACTGTTTAGGTCAATGCAGCTTGGCAATCCCTAAGTTTTGTGAATTTGCTTTCCCTTTTTAGACAGCCTAAGGTTATTGTCAGTCCAAGTGTTTTCTGTTACTGCAGGAGTGATTGTTTGGTGTGACCTTAGCCTATTTCTTTTGGGTAGGGGTAACCCTAAGCATTAACAAAATTTATTTATATCCTTTATCTATTTTAGAACAGGTTTAGGATCCATTTTACCAAACCTGTGTATAAGGGAACCTGTGTAATTCAGAAAGTTCTGAATTGCAAGAAAGCCATCTCCCATAGACTCCATTTTATCCAAATAATCAAAGTGTTTATAAACTATTTCCTTTGTTTCTATAATTATAAAAAATAACTCTGTACTTGATCCAAACTAAGATATAAATAATGCTTATTGGGAGCAAAACCAGCCTATTGGGTTAACTTTATGTCTACCTGATTTTCTAATAGACTTAAGGCATAGAGATACAAATTCCCTTATTCAGAAAACCCCAGGTCCCAAGGTTTCTAGATAACAGATTCCATACCTTTATCATTATTTGCTAAGATTAACAACTGGGTTTAATCAGACTAAAGGAATAAGCACCAACAACAAAAACATATCCAATAAAACAGGGCACCACAGCAGACTACATTGTGGCTTGTAATATTTATTTGAGCAGGAATAAACAAAGCTGCAGATGTACCTGATTACAAAACAGGATATTAAAAATCACTGAAAGCAAAGGAAATAATATGATGTAGTGCTTATTCCCAGATCAGGTCAGTAACACGAGTAGGAAGAACGCCTGCTTGGGATTCTCTTGTTTCAAAATGAACTGCTTTCCTTGCAAATGCATGGAAAATCGATAAGAGATGGTGTATCTGTAACCTACAATCCAGCACTTATAGAAGAACTGCTTTAACTTGAAATCTGTATGTGGCCCCTAATGTATTACTATAAATATACCGGGTGGAGGTGGTGGGGCATGTACTGAGCAAGACATGCAGTATATTGAGTTCATTCTCCCTTTGCAGTTACAACAAGGTTATACAAAAACGTTATACAGTTCTCTCTGCAAAGATACAAATAGATTTCTACTGAATTCATGATCTGGCACATTCCGGTTGCTGTTCTGTGGCCAACCAATGTAAGGTAACACATTAAAAAATCTATTGAGCTTTACAAATATGAAGGCATGTATTGTAACAAACAGCAATGTGCGTTCACATCTGTTCCCATACTTAATCAAAGACCTGTGCTTGTACTTGCGCAGAGGCATACACCTTCGCATCTCAAATATATTTTCCATGTTACCGAACTTTAAAACAATCGGCGGATAAATGCAATCAGGTGCCCCCGCAGTTTCAGTCGGTACGTCCAGCTGAACTAGTTTGCAAATTGTCAGAATTAGGGAAGACTTAATGGTAGGCAGATACCAGCCAACCTAAAAAAAGTTTGGTTCATAACACATTTTTCCTACATACTGTAGGTTTCTTGAAATTGGCAAGTTTGGGAAATCTTATCTCCCAAAAGGCAACTGTTCCCAGGGAATATTCCAACAAATGGCTGATGGTGCGCATGTACGAACATGATGCTTCGAATAGGTGGTTTGGGGAGTCAATCTGAAAATGTAATAAGACCAGGAAACTTCCACTCCAAACCCGTAGTCCAGCAAAAAACGCAAAACAGTAGTGTATATGAGGAATTTTTGATGTTGGATGCCCATCGGGTATGGCAGCTGATGAATCGTGGCAGACAGAGGACCATAACGGGTACATGCATACCAATCAAGCATTAATTGGTCAAACCCTACCTGCCAGCCAACCTAACTCTTTCCAACCTATCCAGTCCCCTCAAGAAAGTACCCTCTATCCAATAATACCATCCTGTCTGTCTCCTGAGTATGGATAGAATGGAGCAGCTTGAAAAGTGGTGCCCTTTCTAGAATAATGTACAAAACCAGCCTGCTTGTCTCTCATGTCACTCTGCAGAACTGAGCATTGCATTGGTGCAGGAAGGTCTTGGTACCACTGGAAGGTCTTTGTACCACTGGAAGAGCTATTTCTTATGAGCTTGTGGTCAGACATAATGATAAACAAAAAAACTAGGCTCAATCTACATTACAGGAGAACTTAAATCTAACTACGAATAAGGCTAGAAATGCTGTATTTTTTTATACTGAACTTACGTTCGGCACCCTAAATCCAGAACCAGTGCTAGGCTCCCTGGTCTCGGCTCTTGCTTCAGCCACCTTTCACTTAGGGAGGAGGCCTCGGCTAATTGGATACCGGCAGGTCTAAATAAAGAGGAGCCAAGCAAAGGATTCTGGACAAGCTAAGGGGCACGATCGTTTTACCAAGGATATTGGATGTAAAGTGTAGTTAGAGAGGCGGGGCTAGCACAAGCAGAGTTCAAGAATAAACAAGTCGGTGCAGGTAGAGTTAAAAAAATGGTCAGACAGGCAAGAATCAGGATTGGAGAGTGTAGAATAGTCAGCAGGCAGGCAAAAGATCAGAATAGTCAGCAGGCAAGGCTCAATAACAGTATAATTAAACAGGATTCACTAAGAATACACAGCCAGGAGTTGAACCTAAGTTGAACCTAACAACGGCCAATGAGTTTATATTCAAAGCTCCTTTAAATACTTTGAATATCGCGCCAATGCGCAATGATGTCATTACGCCGGTGCGTAAAACCCGGAAGTGTGCATCCCTGCCAGCCACTAGACCACCAGGGTAAGGAATCCTTACAACTTACTGTACCAACAGAGAAGTCTAATGACCCTATAACAGGACATGTTTTCCACAGTATTGTAGACAACACCATGTAGACAGTTAGGTTTCCATTGTCATTGAACTGATGCTACAGGACTGTTTATTAAATTCAAGAAGGCACTGATTTCTGTAATGTAAATCTAAATTAATTACTAATTACATTATACATTTTATATTACATATTCTGTATATTGTCTCTATGCTTAGATTACTATGGGAAATCTGGAATACCTGCCACCTTGGGGGTGGTAGCTCCGGGGTTCCTCTGTGTCAGTCAAGAATAAAGAAGAGGAGCCAAACAGACACACTTGTGCCAAGTGCAACTAATGAATTGCAAGGAGTGTCTTTGAATGCAGTGGTGCCAATGCGTCAACGTCAACAACAGCAACAGTTGCGGTTGTCAATAAACCCAAATGTCTAGCATTTCTAGAATAATTTGTTAATCTTTAGTTCTCCTTTAAGAAACAAAATACTAAATATATTAACTTTAATTGTATATTAAGGAAGAGATGAATGGTGATAAAATTGAATAATGACTGTTGGTAGTGCATAATACTTTGTCTTGTAGAGAACAACATAAAAGGAACAGAATGTTAAAGTACATATAATTTCTGCAGAACAGCCCATGACTTATGTTACAGTATCTTGGCCCTCAGAAGGGTACTGCAAATGGCAACCAAATTAACAGGAAATACTGATGCGTAATTTCTTTATGTTCCATGAAATAATGCCTCTATAATTGAATAACCTCCTGCGATTTAGCCACATTAAGAAAACTATTTCATAATTTACTTTTTTTACATCATTTGTAATAATCTCGAGATTTAATAAATCTTCTAAACCTGGGATACAGTCCTAATTTGTCTAAAGCCGGCCACCAGCACTAACATGCTAGATACCCACAAGACTAACTACAGCAATTAACAAAACTAGTATTATTTGCAATCTACTGTATAAGTAATATCAATTGCTCTGCTAAATCTATAAAATAAGTAATAAATGGAAGTATAAAATAGTCTGGAACAAACTGAATGACACTTAAACGTGAGGGGTCTTCCATAAAGGAAGGTCTCAAGTTTCGCTAATGGTACTAAATACCTTCTAATAGATAAATGGAGATTTATTTGGCTTATCACAAGTCTTTGCTTTTTCTTGGATGCTGTTTATCATACTCATGACCTTGCAGATAATTACATATTTGCAGTTGCTAATTTTAGCGAGGCATGTAATGACTGGGAGATGTTTATTCTTTTCCCAAAGTCCTTGTGTACATACCAGCCTCCAGCTGTACTTCTGCCTTGGGCAGACTTACATTACCTTTTATTAAACTTCTTGGCTTTAACCAAATCTTAATGTGATTTGAATTTTTATGTATTGCAAATTCTAGAGCTCAAAGCTTTTCCTGTATATTTGCATGGCTTTTTCTTTCAGATTTACTAGACCTACTATTCTTCAGTTGTTTTCAGAATTTTGATATATACACAAGGCTGATGTTCATTATTTCACTTATGACCTGTTATATTGGCGCAAAGCACTCTTTGCAAAGAAGGTCACAATAACCATTTTCAGTCTTTCAGGATTTTGGTTTTTACATGAGATCTTTTTGCTTTTAGCAGAAACACAAAGGAATACAGCATTGTACATGGTGATTTTATTCAATGTTCAAATTTTATTTTAATGTTTATTCAGTATTCAATGTGGACCTTCTGCATGACAATGATGAAAAGAAAATATTGTCCATTATATTTGCAAAAATATAGGTAGATATATCATATTAAAAGGTTCGTACAGGTCTGTATGGATCCTTGTGCCTGGCCGAACTGAATCCGAATATGCATATGTAAATTAGGGGCGGGTAGGGAAATCACGTGACTTTTCGCCACAAAAGAAGAATTGTTTCCACTTTTTCCTTTCCTGCTCCAAATTTGCATATGCAAATTAGGATTCAGTTTCGGCCGAATCTTTCACAGAGGATTCAGCCGAATCCCAAATAGTGGATTCGGTGCATCCCTAATAGAAAGGTATTTGTTAATGGTCAAACACAGTTGTTTGCTGAACCATTTTGTTCAGTAATGGCTTTTAAATAACCAATTCCAAAAAAATGTAGCAGCCAAATTAAGCCAATTCATAAAGGTGCTGGTGAATACTGTATATACACTCCACTAAAATAAGCGCTTATTTTCTGCTTCTGCCTGTTTTGGTTTATGATTTACTGTGCAAAGTTCAAAGCACTCTGGCACAAGGAAGCTTTTGAATTATTGTCTGCAACTGTTCACAGCAGATTATTTGAGGTCTGGTTATGGTGCAGAGAGATTCTTGAAGTTGGTGCCATTACTCAAAATGGACCCCACACTCATGAATCCTCCTGAAAACTATAGGCCTGTTAGTCTGACATCAGCGGTAGGAATATGTTGGGAAGAAGTATTAAGGGAAAGATACTTGAATCGATTGCATATCACAATACTATTAGTTTGTGCCAGCAAGGTTTTATGTGAACAGATCTTACCAGACTAATGAGGAGGTGAGTAGAAACCTAGACTAGGGCTAAGCTGCACCTCCTGATGCAGCTCTTATCACCAAGCACTGGTTTTTGATCCAGTGCTCCATGCAGAGACCAGCAGCTCCAGAAGGAAAGTGCTCTGTGAGTGATCACTAAGGGGTGCACAGAGTAACACTGCATTAAATGCATAAAAAAACCATTGTTCTTTCCACTCAAAAGCAGTCATAAGTAATAAAAAACATAACATGGGTAATTTTTGTGTACTTTGCACCCTGTCCTAATGCGAATGCCTACTTTGTAAATACACCCCAATGGTCAATTTCTAGTTAACACATCAAGTAAGGAAGTCAGGTCTCCTTGGTTAATTAACACCATACCACATTACAAGGTACAGTAACTATGGAGGCACCTCATTTTAAAATAAAAACTCACACAAATGTATTTAAAAAACTAATAAAAAATGCCTTTATCTTTAGTTGGTAAGGAGGTTAAAAAAAACCCTTAAGCACTGCTGCCAACTATAAATACTACATCAGTACAAGGGCAAATCACTTTTGCTTAAGCTGGGCAGTGCATCACTCCTCATTATCTAAATGAAATTAACTACGATTTTTGATGTTGGATTTCAGTTCAATGAGCTTCCGGCACAGTTTAATGAATGTGGTCAGACCAATCTAATATACTGGATGCCTGCAGCATTCTAACACACTGCAGCATTGAACATTGTCAGGCTGTGACAGAAATATTCATAAAACATACTTACAAAATGCCCTGTTAATGTTTTACCAATTGCACTATTATAGAGCTATTCAGGATATGTTTAATAACTAGCCTGAACAATGCAGTTCTAATTAGAACGCAAATTACAAATATCATTGCTTGAACAGCCTGTGACAAAATGACAGTGTAGTCATGGAAGTTGTTTGTGTGTAGTGATTTTTGCAGCAGAATATCGGGCTCTTTCAGGAACCACTGCTTTATATTTTTGTGTTTGGTGACAACTGTGCATAATCTGCATCTGAGGTTACATGGACTGACTCCACATAGCCCTTGGTTATTAAAAAATGATGAATATATTTAAATATCACAAGAAGACCTTCTTTTCTTACATTTTTGGAACTACCATTTTCAAGCATGATGAAAATGACCAAAAATGCTCTATGACACATATGTGGTGAATAAAAGTGGCTGTGTTGAGAAAGCCAGTACAAGTGCTGCAGAAAAGGAGAGGGGATGAAAAGCTCTCTGTTCAGAAAGTAGAGTAAATGGTGGTTGCGTTTGCTCAATATTTGGAGAACAAATAAAAAAACCCTAAAGGCTATGAGCAGGATAATTTTCCTGAATTAGGCTGCCTTAATAGTTGGCGGGCACTGTCAAAACAAAGGTTTTTAAGTTATTCAGGCTGGTGTCAAGAGTCAACTTTACTTTGGATATTTTCCTGTGTTCCGTGAATTAAAATGTGTCCTATATGTAGGAAGTAACAATGGGCGTCACTGCCACTTCTGCAATTTGAGCAAATTCCCACTACTGTATGCATGTTTATATATATATATATATATATATATATATATATATATATATATATATATATATATATATATATATATATATATGGACTGCACTTGGTACCGGCACTCACAGAATTTGCATGAAGAATCAAACATTTTGATATGGTGAAAATAAAATATTAGGTTTATTAAATCCTACATATATATATATATATATATATATATATATATATATATATATATATATATATATATATATATATATATATAAATTATTTGATGGTTATTTTGATGGGCTGAAAGCTTATGTCCAAAATGTAAAAACCCGTAAGTAAAAGCTTAGTAAAATGGCTGCACCATAATTCTGCAATATAATAGAAGTGGATCTCTACAACATGTGTTCCAATTCATAACAGTAAAGCCCTGACAAAAAGAAAAATATATCAGATATTTGCTTTGCCTTCTACTTAAGTTGCATAGCTCACAAATGACAGTGTGCTTTATGATATTCTGTTTAAAACCACAACAATAAACAAATAAAAGGCAAACCTGGGAAATACAGTATCTTCCAACCCTTGCCTCCTTACAGATTAAAAAAGCTTAAAAATAGAATAAGCAGGAATCCAATGGTTACTTCTGACTCATCTGCCACGAGACGCTCTTGTTCATTTGCCTGCGCTGCTCCTAAAAATCCCATTGTTTCCTCTATAAATTAGAAATAAAAAAAAGGCAGAATCATCTGGGTGGATGGAAGACAATGGCCACGGAAATGAAAAATGAGTTTATATAGAAAGTTATCTCACTTCAAAGGGGCTGAGGAAATGGTGTTTCAAAACAAGGCTTATTACATTTTCCACAAGATATATGAAACAGCGTTATCAGTTTAATGCAAACACTGGGATTTTATAGCAACAAAACAGAAGGTTCGAGTGCTTTTAAAGCTTTTGGCCAAACTTAACCTGAAAGAAAAATGAGAGACTCCTTTTACTTTGCAATATTAGGTTCTTTCTGATTTCCTTTTCCTTTACTTTTCTGACATGGCTGATGGTAATTGCGTGGTAGCAGTGGTTTAGCAATGGTTTAATAGTTAATGCACAAATGGTAACCTTCTGCGAACAATGAATGCTATGACATGATGAAAGGTGGCAGCATTTTGTATAGGTATGATTGAAGGAACAATTTTTTCTAGAATTCTTTTGACCTTGAGAATAGTTCAGGTTTAAGATGAAGGCTTTTTTTTTTTTTTTCAAAAATGCCATATTTTCACACTATAATGCCATGGAAATTATAAGTGTTTTATATATTTATAAGTATGATGAAAGGTACAGCAAAAATGTAGTCTTAAATAGTGATGGGTGAATCTGACCTGCTTCTCTTTGGCGAAATGCATTGAAGTCTATAGATGACAACATTTTTTGATGAGCGACGCACTGCAATTTTTTCACCCTTTAGTCTACGGGCATCATTTTTGTGGCGAAACTTGTCAAAAAAATTCTCTCATCACTAGTGTTAAACCATGTACAAGTATGGGATTGATTATCCGGAAAGCTTTTATCCAGAAAGGCCATCTCCCATAAACTACAATTTAGTGACATAATTCAAATTTCATCAATGATTTCCTTTTCCTTTGTAATAATAAAACCGTACCTGGTATTACGATATAATTCATTTTTATTGGATGCAAAATGATCCTATTAGGATTATTTAAAATGTTTCAATTATTTTTTAGTAGACGTAAAGTATAGTGATCAAAATTACATACAGGACCCTTATCCAGAAAACCCCAGGTCCCAAACATTCTGGATAACAGATCCCATACCTGTAGTTTGTTTAACTTTAACCGTATTTGTTTTTGTGTAAATGTACAACATTGACTTTTCTGTATAGGAAATGAATGGTATGCTCCAGTACGATTTTCTCTTAAGAGGACTCTAAACATTGTCAGGCACTGACACTTGATTCAGTTGTTGGAGTACAAAACCCAGCATACAATAATATTTAATCAATGGTTAAAGCATGCTAGGAGCTGTAGATGGGAACATCAGGATTTCTTACTTAAAAGCTTGAGTTCATGGATATGGGGCATATCCAGAGGCTATCTTAAAATGGAAAATAATCTTCCAATAAGAATCACAAGTGACCTGTGTAAATCTAGCTCCATGATCTTTGTTTCTGCAACTGGAGTTAAGCATCACCAACAGCAAGTCTTCTGTTCTGATTCTGTGAGAATACTTGGTGGGCCAGTGGGCTGAGAGGTCTGCATTTGTAACTTCTGCTGTGTGCCGATTCCTCTTTGTTACATGCCAGTCTGTAAATGATGCACGCTTGTGCTGCTTCCGGGTTTGACGCGAGTGCTGCATCTGATGTCATTGCAGTTGTCGCAAAATTCAAATATATAAAGGCGCATGTCCCTTTTTCACATTGCCCAACGTACAGTAGGTCTATCTCCATTGTTTCTGGGTGTGTTTATATTGTCTGATCCTTGTCATTGCATGTCCCTGACTTTGCTAACCTGTCTGTACTGACCACTGCCTGTTATTGACCATTCTTCTGATCCTGATTTTGTGCAGTGCTACTGTTTGGTATTGTCTACGGCCTGTGACCTTGACTACACTTCAGCTTCCTGATTTGGCACCGCATTGCCTTTTTTATATTGACTCGGCCTATCCGGAAAACCCCAGGTCCCAAGTATTCTGGATAACAAGTCCCATACCGTACTACTAATTTCTGTTATTTTTCACCCAAAATATAGAAATTTGAAAATATGGCACTTCTCAAAGTCCCACCATAGCTTTTAGATCAAATTGCATGGGGGTGACTTTACAACTGGTCACATCTGTTTGCTAAATAATGCTGAAACATATTTGTATATTGGTAACAATCTTTTTTTAGGAGTAACCCTAATTATCATTTGAAAATGAACAATACTTTGTAAATCTGCCCCTATGTGAAGCACACAAACATCTCTTTTGCTTTCATATAAAACTCAATTTAAACTACTGAGCTGCATATAGTGCATGGAAAATTCCACATAGATGATGAATTCCTTTAAGTGGTCAGTTTGACTAGTTCTTAGAAAAAGCCATGATTATTTGCCTTATTCCAGAACAACTGTAATTAGCCACTGCATGAGACATCATTAAACATGGTGCATATGAGCCTCTAAAAGCCAAACTATTCACAATTACACTGCCACAATACATCATTTACTGTAGTCAACTTATAGGAATGCAATGCATGTTACTATTGACATAAACAAAAAAAAAAGAATTCAGACTGTTACAGTATTTTAATTTTAGGGTCCCTGCAACACTAGTGCAATATAGGAACAATGTTAACAATAGCAATAGCTGCCAATTATACAGTAAGAACACAGTAATTGCTCTGCTGCTTCTACCATGGGGTTTGACCTTTTGGGAACTCATCAGTATGGGACTGGTGTTGTCTCATTCTTTTATAGTTATAGGCTTCTATTATTTCAGATAGGTTGTCAGCAGCCTTTCATTCCCAGTTTACAGTACAAAAGCTGTGGAGTAATGTTATATAAATTTGAACAAAAGGTAACGATGGGGCATTGTCACGTTTTACATAACTCCCAAAGCAATGCCCAACAAATAATGTTATTAAAAGAGCGAGGATTTTTTTTTTACTGAGAACATGGATGAAAGAACATGGATGAAAGGACAGCTTTAATTAAGAAATGTTCTGTTGTAAATTCTTAATTATTCCGCTACTGGAAATTCCTAATTATACTGCTATTGGTAAGTTCCTTTGCCTGATTCCTTGTATGAATGTTATTGCTGATCAAGGCATGGAATAGGATGAAAACAAACAATAACCAGTTTGTTAGTCAATCAATATATATATATATATATATACAGATGCAGCCACTTTGGTTTGTCTGTTTGACACAGAATAACTAAACACAGATATCCCATTTATCTAATTTAACACAGAAAACTGCGTCACAACATCCCATCTAATTAAAGCATTCACCATTGTGAACAATGGAGCTTTGGTATGCTAATGAAAAGGTTAAATGCATTAAATGAGTTAAGATGACTTTAGATAACACAGTTTCTTCAATTAAACATGACGCAGTTAACTCACAAATCCAAGTGGCTTCATCTGTATATATACATATATATATATATACAGATGAAGCCACTTGGATTTGTGAGTTAACTGCGTCATGGTTAATTTAGTTTTATTATTATTTTATTAATTTAGTATATATATATATATATATATATATATATATATATATATATATATATATATATATATATATATATATATATATATATATATATATATATATATATACATACTAAACAAGGTAGCCCCAGCACTCTCAACTGGAAATTCCTAATTATACTGCTATTGGTAAGTTCCTTTGCCTGATTCCTTGAATGTTATTGCTGATCAAGACATGGAATAGGATGAAAGCAAACAATAACCAGTTTGTTAGTCAATCAGTATATATATATATATATATATATATATATATATATATATATATATATATATATATATACACATACTAAACAAGGTAGCCCCAGCACTCTCAATATATAACCCCCTGAAAACCCCCCACAACTGTAACTGTAACTTTCTTAAAAAAGACACTTTTAGTTACAAAGTTTGTACAAAGCATGCATAAGCTGATGCGCCCCGTCAAGGCAATGTACATGCGTCAGTCCTATCCTAAGAGAATGTTTAGTATGAAAATTAAGCCTTGCCCACGTGCACCCAATAAGAAAGGTGAGGAGCGGCATTTCAGCTTATTTGTTTAAAAATTGTATATTTTTTGGAGAGGTGGCTCTCTCCTTAAATTCTCGCTCTCCCAACCCCCGCCTAAAGGTGTTTTTGGAAGAGATCATGCTAAATAAAGAGAAAAACAGATATGGTCTGTCTCCCCCCAAAGGTAACACTTTATTTTTTTCACTTAGGATAGGACTGACGCATGGACACTGCCTTGATGAGGCGCATAAGCTTATGCTTTGTGTATCGAAAGAAGTCACACTCACAGGAAAAATAATGAAAACATTTATTGTGAATGCCCTCAAGGCGCAACTAGCATTTTGGCTGACTCCTCAGCCTTTATTAAAGTATATTTACAGTTTATATACACAAATACAGATATACACCTTAATAAAATGTTTTTACTTTTAGTAACCATAATTAAAAGTAAAACATAAATATATATATATACACATAGTATGTATATATATTGTATACATACTGTATATATCAACATAAACTGCACTCACAGGACTTTAATGAAAACAACAAAAGTTGTGATTTATTTCAACATTTCGGCTACTACACTCGAGCCATCTTCAGGAAGTCTCGAGTGTAGTAGCCGAAACATTGAAATAAATCACAACTTTTGTTGTTGCTTACACTAAAGTCCTGCGACTGTGGTTTATGTTGGTATATAGTCAGATTGAAAACTTTAACCTGTCCCTTTAGAACAAAACCCCATGCCTTTCGCGGCAGCAAGAACCCCCACTTTAATTGGGCACCTAACAGGAGCCCTTCTTATGCAGTCCTGACTTGGCATCATAATTCTATTGCAAGAAGCGCTTGATAACCTCAAGTTGAGAGATTTGTTTTTAGAAAAAGAATCAGGGTAATATAATAAAAGACGTACATCAGATGTAGTATCTCATAGCAACCAATCAGATATTTACTTTTAATAGTATGACCTGGTGGAGCTCCCAGTAAAGAAGTTGGTTTATTTCCTTTCAACCATGAAGAATGTTTGACACCTAAAGAAATGTTGCATGCAAACACAATTTAAATTATGCAAGAGAAAAATGTGTGATTAATAGCAGATTCCAAACCTAACAACATATCAGATTTGGAATGCTGCACCCTTCACCTCATTAGCACACAGAGCTACAGTACGTATTTCCATAGCTCTGGGGCATTAACATGGTCCTTTTAATAGGCAGCCATCGGTAGAACTATTCATTTATTTATCCCATTTAAATGCACACGCAACATTAAGAAATTAAATTGTTCAAAAACCTTGATACTAGGCCAAGCCATTGTTTTATGCTTTGCAAACTGCATTCTGCTCTATAAGAATGGCCTCAAGCCACTGCGGACAAAGCAGCCGCTAGCCCCTTGAAAAGACCACTGGCTGCATTAGGAGCAAGTGAATAGATGTGCACATACCCCCACTCCACCAATTTATTAAATTTATATAATCTTCAACTAAGGGGACCCTCTTTCTTTGGTTTTAGTCAGGCTGCTGTCAGAAGTGTTTTAGCAAAGGCAAATCTGGGCACTATCGTCCCTTCTCCATACAGATATACCTGGGTAAAGCAGGTTTGCCACCTTTATAAATGATAACTATGACAATGAATGGTGTGTATAAGCTCTGCTCTAAAGTGTGGAAAACGTTCCAATGAATGATGTCCAGTGTATAAAGCCTTAATGGATAAATAGCAGATGGTCTCACTACATGAACCCCAGTCTGTGGATTACCAGTACTCACCAGTGAATAGCTACAGTGTGAGAGCCATCAAAAATAGAGATAGTATCATTTATAAGGACACAAGGAGCCTATGAGTAAGTGCCGTGTTAGGCATGAAACGCATTAGGCTGTTCATGTCCTAATGAATGATTTTTTAGGACATGACATGTTCTTACCCACCAGGTTGCTGTGGGGTGGGCGGGTAGTGATGCAGGAGAGCAAGGCAATGAAGTAAGGGTGGGGTGATGACACAACAGAGGCATAACGGAGCTCCATTGGCAGATTCTTAACGGATCAGGGAAGAAAAGAAGGTGTTTTACATACACTGCATGCTAGGTGGCAACCCTAGATGTGAGTGCAGTATGTAGTGCCAAAATAAACTCTTTTAGTTTCATGTCAACTCCAACCACTTTGTCTAATGGAGTACTACATATTTCATAATGATGCTTGAGGCTGCTGAAAGTTCAAACCCGACTGTGCCCTCAAGGAATTCCGGAATTTAGAATCTGGTGAAACTATTCCAAACTATTTTGGGGGGCTTTTACAGCTGGCAAGGAGGAGGGAGTGGGGGACGCCCCAATACATCGCCTAGAAAATGTTGCTCTCTATATTTAGCAATTCATCAATCTGCCTGCTTATCCACTCACTAAAGCACTCTGCATACCTCATTGCTTCACCATATTGGGAGAAAAAACATATCCTTTTTGTTGAACTACAACTCACAACTGTTTTCTTGTTTTTTCTTGTTTTTTAAACTACAAGCAAACATAGCAACCAGGAAAAGTGATTATCCACCAGGATTGAATCTATAATTGTTTTTATGTATATTTATTCTTAAATTATTCATTGTGTTTCCTGGCCAGCCAGTGTTTTAGAGATTATATATAAGTAATAAATTGTACATTTTTAATATACTGGCTTCGTAATTCACCTTCTATCTGCTTTTTGTACATTGTAATTTATCCTCAATAGGATATTTCATTATGACCCAGGTTGAAGGCATTTTTATAAGGTTAGCAGGCATGCGTTCACAGACTTGAAATACCACATCTTGGGGCTGACTTTGCAACCCCCTAAAACCTATACTTACATTACTCTACAAGAATGCCCTATCTGTGCCAGTCCATTTCTATTAGATGCCTCCTCTGCATTGTCTGCACCCTGTATCTACTGCAGAATATACATCTTAAAACTTCAGAGTGTACACAATATTCACTAGGTTTATTTATCAGTTTCTACTCTTTTTTTTTCTTCATTGGCATAATTTATTAGCACCCAGGTAATTGAACTGATTTACGTCTCCCTTTGAATTTTAAGTGGGCATCCAAATCTCATTCCCCAGAACAAAATACCTTGGCAGGCAACGTGTTCATCTAGAGGCAAGAGCAGTACAATTATTTACACCTTGCTTAAAATTCATAAATCATCTAACATCCTCTGGCAGACTAATTGCTAAGGGGTTTGTTGTAATAGCTCAGCTCTGCCTACATAGATCCTTGTTTACAGGCTTTTGTCTTCAAATGAGCCAAAACAATTTTATAAGACAAAAAAAACCTCTAATTCATAAGCCTAGCCACCTTCTCGTGTTTATGCTTCTCTACAATAGGCAAATGAATTGATGGCACAGCAAAGATACAGAGTACGGAGAATAAACCAAACCTTGTTCTGTAAGGCAGGCAATATTTCATATAGTTTAACCAATAGCCAGCACATTGGATACTGCACTCTTGTATTAAAAAGAGAGTTGGAAACAGCTGCAAAGTAGAAAGAACAGAGTCTGTATACTGAAGAAGAAAAATATATTTCCATCCACTTGACCCTTATCTACGGCACATTCAATTTGCTGTCACAGAAGTAACTATAATGGATTTCAGCTAAATATGTACTGTAAATGGGATCTTTTAACCTACGCAATGTGATAAGTTATTTAAACTGTCTTTTAAACTTTGCTTTGTCTCAGTAAAGGAATGTAGCATTACAGAGATGAAGAATACAGTAAGTAAGGGGAGTTTTATTGGGGGAAAGTAGGTGCCTTTTTTTCTACCATACCCATAAAGAATTTGAGAAAAAAAGGGAAATAGTAAAAATGATGTATCCTGCAAATATAGTCAAATAGTTAAAATTAAAATCTAACCACTAGATGGTGTTTCAAGGGATGATGCAGCCACGATTTTGGCCTTGCATCATCTAATGTAATGATTAATGTAATAATGCAATGTAATGTAATGATTGATGTAATGAAAAACAAAACGAGAATGAGTGCTGTCCCATTGCTGGGGAAGTCCTTCTGCGACCAGTAATAATATAATGTTGTTTTGAGCCACTCTGGGAAAATACATTTAAGAATACTTCAACATACTGTAAATAGACTAGCTAAGTTTTAAAAGTTACCGAATATATGGTGCTTTGTGCTGATATTGTTATAAGGTCAGCAGGTTAAATAACACTTCTGGGAATTCTGCCAGGATACAAGGAGGCACAGATGGACAACAGGCTGGTTATTAATATCATCAAGTGTTTATAAAGTAACAATATCATTTGCAGTGCTGTGCAGTAAGAGTAGGGCACACAGAGCAATAAACAGAAGTAGACGAGGCAAGAAGATGCTGCTTTTCGTCCTGCGCTCCCCCTCCCGGACCTGTCTGGAGTCTGTGTCAAATGGCAGTCTCATTGAGTGTCAATAGTGGCAAACTAATATTGAAATCAAAATACAATTAGGCTCCATTTAGCTCTTACTGTGGAATCTAGAGATGCTGCTATTTCCCTTGAAATTATGTATAGTTTTCGTCTATTGTCCAATATTATCAAAAGTAAAAAATGCTGCTGATAAACATTATTGACTAGAATAAGGAATGTGAGTGTCGTCAGAGTGCCTAAGGCGCAAAGCTTAGGGGGGCGCCAGGTACGTACCTTTAACTGCTGCATACCCCAGTCCTTCGCTATGCTATCTATCTATCTCTATCAATCATCAGTCATAGTAAATGAACAGATGTTGCAGGGATATACATCTGAGTACGGGCACTAAATTCTAATTTCCTGTAACAGAATTTTGCTATATCACTGCCATATATTAAATATTGATATATCTGATATAACTAATTTGAAGAAAATGAAACCTATATATATATATATATATATATATATATATATATATATATATATATATATATATATGAGCTTATAAAGCCAACATGACGTTTCAGTCCTCTCTGGGATCAATAGATAAATAAAAGTGCTTTGTCATACAAGGTACGACTGCTTGCTCAATTTGCTGTTTCATAAAATAAGTGAAGACTTTACATTGTGAGTTAGCTTGTTGTTTACAAACGCCGAAGACAAGCCCAAAATCAATAATTTCAAAGGTGCCTTATAAATCAAAGCAAATGTGACATTTTTTAATGCATTATCCAACACACACACACATATTTTCATAAATAGATAAAAGCCAAAGGACTGACTCACATAAGGATTCCTAACATATTAACCCCCCCCCAGAGAATTCACCCTTTTCTTGTCCTTTAAAATAGTTGTTTTGGGAGAAAAAAGTCACTTCTTATACATTGAATATTATATGACATCCTAAATTAGTGTTCTGAAACAATCAAGAAATATTAAATGTGGATTATGTTCGTACTGTATATAAGAAAAAATCTAATATATATGGATGGTAATAGATGGCATCATTCTCTGCATTTAACAAGAGGAAAGGTCTTGGCGATATGCTCAGTGACATTCTACATAATTAATCAGTGTACTGATACACATGAATGATGAAGGTCATTTTCTAAGCATGAGATTGAATTACCATATGGGAGTCCTGATTTTGAGGTTTCAATGTCAGAGTCAGTTTATCATAAAAATATGTTGCAGATTGTAGATTTACTTTTTAAAATGTAAAGGCGACATAAGCTGTAGCGCTCTGCAATTTCCGGACACCACACATCTTTATTAAGATATAGTATTTAGTAGTACAGTATTAGAGCTTTAACAGGGTAAAGTAGAAGGATCTTTAGGTTGACCTTTATCGCATGACTAATGCTGTGGTGTTACAGGCTAATTGTCAAGCAGTCACGATCAGTTTAAAGGGAAAGTATCCCTGGGAGGCAAGAAAGTGTTAAAGAACAAATCTAAAATGTGCAAGTAACCTGGGATACCAAAGCAGAATGCACACAGCATGATGATAATATATATATATATATATATATATATATAGATATATATGTATATATATATATATATATATATATAGATATATGAGTATATATATATACTCATTGTCTGGGTAGGTTAAGCAGAAAACAAGCAATATATTAACAAAGCACCGCACCAGCACCGCAAGTGTTTCATGGCTATAGCAGAGCATTAGCATCAGAACACAAGTAAACAGAGGGAAGCTCCCAGTTTACAAATACACACAGATATAAAGCACTAATTGCAAAATTGTCATCAGCATCACATCTTATATCCATGCCATGCCTTAGGTCACATCTGAAATGAAAAAAAGAATAAATCAATATAGTGTACACAGTAGATAAAAGAAAAAAAAATAAATCAATATAAATAGTGCATACAAATAAAGATGGCACTTTCATGTTACTTTTTTATGTGTGATGTATAATAAATATATCCAGAATAAAGGGCAGAATTTGCATACGGACATCTTTCCTATTAATAAGTTGTTTGACAATATTACATACAAGTTCAATAGTAACTCTGTTGTGCTTCTCAAACTTAAATAATACAGTGCCTGACTTGCCAGGTGCCTGTATATTGAAATTGCTGCCTGCTATATATTTTTGTATAAATATTTTTGCCTGCCACTTGGGCCTGACCCCAGCAACTTAAAAAAAAACAAAAAAAAAACAGAATAACTTTAATTTTATGATTATTTTATATGGCTTATATTTATTTCCAGGCCATCTTCTTCTATTCTGATTTTCAAACTTATGAATGGTTGCTAGGATGCTTAAGTCCTAACGTCTAGATAGCAGTTTATAATCCAAACCTAGGAGCTGTAGAAAAGAAAAAAACCCATAAATAATTAAAAAAACAACAAAATAGTAAAATAACAAACCAACCGCCAATTGATTTAGAATGTTACTGTCTACATCAGGGGTCAATGAATAAAGAAAAAGAAAGAACTGGCCCATATAATTGCACATACCCATATAGAAATTCCGAATTAAATTAGTATTGAGTATTAAAACTTTAACTTTAATAAGCATTTAAAATGGATGTCCAGATAATAACGTTAAAAGCACAGTTAGAAGCAGGAGGCTGATTGACCAGGTAAGGAAAGGGTTAATATGAGTGGTGCTAAGCACCAATCTTAACCGGTTATGATTATTATTCTCAATGGGTTATGGGTATCTCTCCTGTGGCCACAGTATTATAAACAATCGAAAAAACCATCAGGGGTCCCCAACCTTTTTTTACACGTTACAACTTCAAGAAGTAAAAGGAGTCTGGGAGCCACACAAGCATGAAAAATCTTCCTGGGGGTGTCAAATAAGTGCTGTGATTGGCCATGTGGTAGCCCTATGTGGTCTGTCAACCTAAAGGAGGTTTGGCAGTACAACTGGATTTTATGCAACAAAAACTTTCCTCCAAAATAGCAGTTTAAATATAAGCTCCTGTTTTGAGACCACTGGGAGCAAAATGTAACATTTGTTAAATTTAACGTTTAAATTGTAAGGATATTCACCCTTTTATGTCTTGAGATGCCATGCTAGAAATGATTCGAGAATGTGTAGACATCACAAACAACAATTGAAGTATATTTAGTTTTTTTTGTCATACTTTTAAAAATAGGTTCAAAGTGTTGGATACTGGAAGTAGCAAAAGGAATACCAATTCACATACAGGGAGGCAGCAGTTATGAGCCAGAAGAGTTAATGTAAAGAGGCAACATCGCATTGTGACTGATATTTTGCACATTTAAGGCGGCCCTCAGGACAAACAGATGGATACTGAACAAGGGACCATAGATGACACAGGCTGCCTTTCTATTGTTCTAATTATTCATGCAGATAGCCGGAACAATCAGGACAGCAGGAAGGGAATTGGAGCTGTGGCTCCTCTTCACTTGCCGATCAGCTAATGCCCCATATACTGATAGATACAATTCATCTACAGATTAGATTTTTCAAACATGGCCAATCCATGAACAAGGCAACTTCTACAGGATACGGATATGAAACTTCTACAGTATTATGATGAAGTGTATGGCCAACTTTACATTCATTACAATAAGTGACAATTATTAGGAAAAAAAAATCTGTCGATAGCTAACAAATATAGCAAAGGATTGAGAGACTGGGATGGTATTTTATGCTACAATAAACCTTAGCGGCAGTTTAAGTTCCCAACACTGCAATTCAAAGAAGAGAAAGTGTCATTTAGCCGGATATGATAGGGAACTGAAGCCTGTCTGTGATTGTGTGACTGCAGGGCTGTGATTGGCTGTCCCCCTTTTACTGTGCTGCTGGCAGGGGCCGTTAAGACACACTCACCCCTCATTTGAAACACAGACAGGGACCAGAGAACATCTATGGGGAGCTCCAACAAAGGGGCTATTTTTAAAGATAATATACATTAATATACATTTTTAGCACCATGTAAAAGCAACACCATATATCACTTATAATTGCCTACAAAATTAGGGTTTTTTCCTTTATCCTATATGTCTCCTTTAATGCGTAATGCAGCTTGGGCTAAACCTGTGGGCACAAACCATCCTTAGAACTCACCCATGAAATGTCTATGAACTTAAAGCACTGGTTTCCAAATTATGTCCCTTAAAGCCGTCTTCAAGGTCAATTAGGAGAATATTTAAGGTAAAATAATTTCTGCTATACAAAATGGCCTGGTAAGGCCCCATCTAGAATATGCCGTACAGTTTTGGTCTTCATGTCTCATACAGGACATTATTGTATTAGAAAGGGTACAGAGAAGGGCAACTAAGGTGGTAAAAGGTATGGAAAATCTTAGCTACCAAGAAAGACTGGCCAAATTGGGGATGTTCACGCTGGAGAAGAGGTGCTTAAGGGGTGATATGATAACTATGTATAAATATATAAGGGGATCATATAATAATCTCTCTAATGCTTTATTTACCAGTAGGTCTTTCCAGCTGACACGAGGTCATCCATTCCGATTAGAAGTAAAGAGTTTCCGCCTAAATATTCGGAAGGTTTTTTTTACAGTGAGAGCTGTGAAGATGTGGAATTCTCTCCCTGAATCAGTTGTACAGGCTGATACATTAGATAGCTTTAAGAAGGGGTTGGATGGCTTTTTAGCAAGTAAGGGAATACAGGGTTATGGGAAATAGCTCATAGTACAAGTTGATCCAGGGACTAGCCCGATTGCCATTTTGGAGTCAGGAAGAATTTTTTTCCCCCTTAAGGCAAATTGGAGAGGCCTTCCTCTGGATCAACTGGCAGTTAGGCAGGTTAAAAAAAAAATCAAAAGGTTAAACTTGATGGACGTGTGTCTTTTTTCAACCTAAAGTACTATGTAAATATGTATGGGATCTGTTATCCGGAAACCCGTAATCCAGAAAGTCTGAATTACGAGACGTCCACCTTTCATAGATTACATTTTAATCAAATAATCAGGCCCGGATTTGTGGAAAGGCCACCTAGGCCCGGGCCTAGGGCGGCAGGATTTTAGGGGGGCGGCATGTTGCCCAACCACACCCACATTGGTTCAAAAACACTGGGGATGCACAAGAGATACAATAATTTTTTTAATTTCCGATGCACCAATCCCCATTGCTCTGGTCTAGATGATGAAAACTTGCAAGAATAAAGGGGAGGGGACAGGGGAGACGAACGGCAGTGGGCCTAGGGGCTCCCACTATGTAAATCCGGCCCTGCAAATAATTGAAATGTTTCGAATATTTCCATTTTCTCTGTAATAATTAAACAGTGCCTTCCTTGTACTTGAGCCCAACTAAGAAAGAAAGAAGCCATATTGAAGACAAAACAAAATCATCAGGTTTATTAAGGGGCAGATTTATTAAGGTTCAAGTTGTGTTTTTTCCACAAAAAATTCTAGTTTTCAAGGTTATTTTTCAGTAAAAAATAAATAAATCTATTTTTCAGGTAACAAAAGCTTGAATATATCAAGTTTTTTTATTTTAATTAAAAACTTGAATTTTAGGTTTATTATACTCCTACCCTGCAAATAGCTCAAATCTGAGAATATACCATCTAAATCTGTCAAGGTGATGTAAAAGGGTCACTTGAACCATATGAGGATGTAAATAGCCTTCATGAGGTTTCGGAGGCTTGAAACCCCAAACTCGCTGATTCAAGTTTTTTCCAGTCAAGATTTTTCTTAAATAAGAAACCATTCGAGTTCATTCAAGGTTTAAACAATCTCACATAACGCTAAAATTTTACCTTTAGTAAACAACCCCCTTAATGTTTACATTATGCTTCAGTAGAATTTATGTATGGGAAACAAATTACTGAAAACCCAAGGTCCTGAGTAGGGATGGGCGAATTTTTTCGCCTTGTTTTGCCACGGAAATGATGCCCATAGACTTGTATGGCGTTGCGTGTCAAAAAAAAAATTCACAGAGCAACAAATTTTTATTTCAAATAGACTTTAATGGGCGTCAGCGACATTTTGGGTCAAACTTCGCCCATCCCTAGTCCTGAGCATTCTGGATAACAGGTCCCATACCTGTATATAAAAATGACTGATTAAGCCAAGGTGGACTGGCCAAACGTTGGACGTCCAAAGTTAAAAAAGTCCATCAACCACTGCTTTAGAGGCTGCTATGAAGGATTTGTGTATATGCATACAATCAATAGTGTCTGCTATTGTATTGCATCTCACAAATGTAAAAACAACAAATATTACCTGAGCACACCTGTAGAAGGTAAGCCCAAGAACAACCAATTAGGCTGCCAGTTGAACAATCTAACTTTATGGTGCAGAGACAGCCATATTGGGTTGAAGTTAAAAATAATAACGAAGGTTTAAAAATACATTACAAAATGTTGTGCCTGGACCAGTAATGAATTGGGTAGTCACATGTTTTCTCCAGTATAGGGGACTGACATTTTCAAAACTACTGTATGTCAAAACTACTGTATAAAAAAATCTGAATGTTGGAAAAATTCAAACCTTATATAAAACAGAATTGGGGAATGATTAAGGGAAACAGGTCAAACATTGGCACCCCTTCTTTATATTAATGACGTGAATGGTTGTAAATCGATTATTTAAGTTCATGCAGAGTGCACATTTCAAACTGATCAGGTGGCTCATGCTGCATAAAGACAAGACAATTAGAAGTCATTTTTGTATTTCTGTATTATGCATTATAGGAATGGAGTTAAGCTAAAAATCCTTAATACATATATACAAATTTCATAGTTCTAGTTACAATAGAATCAAATTTTTTATTTCAAATTACATTTTTCACCTGCTTGACAGGAGGTCTGGGTTTTAATACAAATTTTATTGATGCTACTTCATCCGGATTCATTACTTATGTTGTATTTTAAACTAGCAAGAAGATATGTAAAGCACCACAAATCCTTTCTCTGGTCTTGCTACATCCACCTCTTCTGATGAATAGTGAACAACAACTCTTGACGCAAGGGAACCTTGGAGATACCACCACCCTGAACTTGGAGCTAGTTCCAGTATTCATACAGTTGACTGCCTCAATAGGTACAACCAAATTTATATCCAGTGAATTAGATGCAAGCATCATTTTAAACTTATGCTTCAGAAATGATGGTAGTTATGGGAAAAAAGCTGCAATATGGCAAAATGCAGAGTTGAATTCAAAATCGCCCTTTGTACATGACACTTGCTTTAGTGTGGATTAACCTTGAAAGCAGGAAAATACGTTCCTAAACCACAAAACAGTACATTAAATGAGGTGCATAACAGGTTCTAAACCAGTTTTTGAGACATATTCTGTCAGACTCATTAAGTTTATTCTTCAACTTAATGAGTCTGCTGAGAAAAGCATTCAGAGTAACAATTATGAAAGTAAACTTCAGTTTCCTCTTATGGAAGCAAGGAACTTTCTAATCATAATCAATTGCAAATTCTGAACCATTTATGAAATAATCAAGTTACTCTTTGCTATCTCCTTTAAGCAATCTGCCTCTCTATTTGCAGGAATGGAATCAAATTTTGATGGACAGTTAGGTCAAGTACATTGGTGTGTGCTCACTTTAAATGACAATGCATTAGATCTAACTGTCTTTCAAAATAAGTGACTCCAACACAAAGCTGCATGGAGCTTGCTACACCCACCTCTTCTGATGAATAGTGAACAACAACCCTTGACGCAAGGGAACCCTGGAGATACCACCACCCTGAACAACAGGTACAACCAAATTTAGATATATATATACAGTATATTATATGAATTAGATCTAACTGTCTTTCAAAATAAGTGAATCCAACACAAAGTGACATGGAAAGACAAATTGCATTGAAGACTAGGTTTTCATTTTTATGATAGTTCATCCCTAAAATAAGCTGATGCAAGGTATAGCATCTACATAATTGTTTGTATCATTCAGCAGGGCTCCTTGCTAATCCACTGACAGATGTTCTTTGGTTAGTAATTTCTTCAGATAACCTAATAACCCACAGGCATAGGCAACAATATAATTTGCAAAAAAATGTGACAGCATCATGTGTGTGTCAAGTGGCATCTCTCCAAACTTGATATGTTGTTCTGTATAAGCACTTTGTATGTCAGCGCACAGAGACACTAATGCAGTTAAAATAAGCGCAGATTACTTAATGCTGCTTTTAATGTATCGTTAATGACAGGGCAATTATTCCAAAAGTTAAATATTTGCTCCCAAGTCAAGAAGAAATTTGTGTTGTGTGTCAAGCTCGCTGATGGAGGTTGAGGTTGGCTACTGTGCAAACAGGAAAGAGCTTTCAGGCCATCAGCTATATTTTATATTTAAACATTCTTTTCTTGCAATTAGTTTTGAAAGGTTTTTAAAACATTTAATACATGCTTAAAATTTGTAATAAAATAAAAACTACCACTTGGAACCAACAAAAAGTCAAGAGATTGTCTTTTGTAATGGGAGGTGAAGGCTGAATCATTATTGTTGCATATCTGGATAGTAGCATTGTTAAATGAGACTTATACTGTACCTTCACTCAAACCATGTTTAAGCCCTGACCCCTTCTTTTTAATTCCACCTTTCTCCCCAAAACAAGTTATAACCTTCTGCCCAGAGAACACAGGGAAGGGTGAAAATGATCATTGCTCTTTATTAGTTATTCAAACTAAAACAGCTACAGTTCAAAGCTGAAGGAAAGGTTCAGAAGTACCAGCCTGGGAGTAGCAGGTAAGCGACTAGCATTGATATCACATTTCCTTCTCATTTAAATGCAAGAAATACACAAAATGCAATTCAGGTAATGGCAAGTGTCCAAATTTCCAAGAAATTAATTAATGACATTGCAAATGTTTTTACATTGTAAGGGCCACCGATTTACACTGGGTACATTTACAGTGTTTGGTATATAAACAGGCACCCCAATCTACAGAATGCTGAAAAAGCCGCAAAGCTTTATTTACATGGGTCATAAAGAGACAAATCTTTTGCATTTTTTACCTCCACAGGACACTTACCCATAAGTTTATGGTAAGCAAGGGTAGAGTTGAGTAAACCTAAAAGCATAAGCTAGTTGGATCCATTTTGTTCTGTCTGACTGTACCCACAAGTATTCATATGTGCAGATTTGCATTTAATTGCATATTTTACAAATGCAATATGTTGTACAGGTACAATATATAGTACTTGTCCAAAATACTTGGGACCTATGGTTTTACGAATAAAGGATCTTTCTATAATTTGTATCACCATACCTTAAGGGGTAGATTTATCAAAGGTCAAATTTTTGTGTACTTCGACTAGGGAATAGTCCAAATCCGATTTAAATTTGAAAAGAATTCGAAAATTCCATGTACTGTCTCTTAATAATTTGACCCACCATTCGACATCTAAAACCTGCCTAGAAGATGTATTAGAGCTCACTCTATTAAATTCACCAGAAATCATGTCTCTCTATATGCAGAATTTGTGCAAAAGGCAGTTATTTTGTTAGATTTTGTTTGTACTGGAATTAGTTATTTGAGTGAGCTCTAATACATCTGCTAGGAAAGGGAGCCCTTCCCCATAACATATATTGGATCATTTATCTGATACCCCACTGCTGCATGAAGACAGAATAAAAAGAAACAGATGCTGAGAGAGGGATAGTGAAGATAAACTTGATCATTTCAGAAACAATGCAGAATTTTTAATTGACTGTATTTAGAAAGTTTCTTACTTCAGTATGAGAAGGCTTATATTAAATTTTCATTTTTACAATAGTTCCACTTTAAACTTTTAAAAATCCCAATAGGATTTTTTTGCTACCAATATGGATTCAATCAGTTTAGTTACTACCAAGAACAAGGCACTGTCTTTTTATTACAGAGAGATGAGGAAACAATTGTTTTAAAAACAATTGAATTAATTGCTTACAATGGAGTCTAAAGGGCAAATTTTTGCCTGCGACCGCTTCGCCACTACACCAGGTGAAAATTTGTTATCACTACGCTAATTCACTAAAAGGCGAAGTTGCGTCTCAGCAGCCGAATGCTGGAGAATTTTTGATAGCGTTACTTCGGCTGGGCGAGCATTTTTGCTAGCGTTCATTTCTGCCTAGCGAAACTTCGATAGCATTTTTGCGCTTAGGTTAATTTGAATAGGTTGGGTACCTATAAGTTGTATGCATGTCTTTAATAGTAATGTTGGTACAAATGCTTGAAGTGGCCACTTTTTCAAACACATGGCCAATGAGCCATAATAAAGGCAGAAGATATCCTCTAATGCCCTAGAAATGAGCCCATCCTTAAACAAATGTGGCATGCCCCTCAAATTAGTTTAAAAAACTGTTCACACATACAGCTTTAATAGTTCACAATTATGAACGCAATCTTGCTTTAAAGAAAAAAAAAGTCGCCAACGTTTTTTTACAACTTTCATGCATTTATGGCATAGAGGATAAGATTGAGGGAGATGTAGTTTTGTTTTATCAGTTTTCCTGGTCTGAGGTGGCAAAGTAAACTCTGTCGAAAGAGGTAACGTTCAGTAAAATAATTGTTCTCTACGCCTGTTAGTGAATTGGCGATGTCCCTGCGGATGGGACATTTGTTCTCGTCCGAATTCGACTGAAAAAGGCTGAATCCTGACTGAATCCCGAACTGAATCCTGGATTCGGTGCATCCCTAGTTGTAGTCAAAGTTCATCCAATATCAAAACAGAACATACTGGGATATGTGGGTTTTTAATTAAAATGCTGCAGTCTGCTACAGCGGCTTTATCTAAACTCGTAGGCTGAATCCTGACTGAATCCCGAACCGAATCCTGGATTCGGTGCATCCCTAGTTGTAGTCAAAGTTCATCCAATATCAAAACAGAACATACTGCGATATGTGGGTTTTTAATTAAAATGCTGCAGTCTGCTACAGCGGCTTTATCTAAACTCGTAATAAACTGTTTTTTTTTAAGGTTTTCGTTTTGCGCTTTTATAACAAACAAACATTAAAGCGTGCTTGGTTCCATCAGCATTGTAGTTGTCACAGTACATCATACATAATACACTTCCAATTCACACTACAGGTGCTTAGGAAAAGTTTTCAGTTATTTTTTGTTTTGTTTTTTAAATATTCAATGTGTTTAATGGCTTGACTTGTGTTCCTGTGGTGAGCTAGTTCTGCAAGTAGCTCGTCTCTTTCTCTGAACTTTCTATTGCAGGATGAAAGCTCTGGCATTGCAGCCTCTATTGAGACTATGACTGAAGTGTCTGCATCCTCTCCAGAGTCTGAAGAGGTGACATTTTATGTGGTGTACTGTTGGGTCTGTCAGTCTTTAAGGTTATTGATTAAAGGGAGAATTACGTTTTTGTACCTAGTTTTTATTTTTACACTGAAAAATTCCTTAAGTACACCATAAGTGTACCTTTATTGATTTTTTTGAATTTCTCTGCAGACTGAGCAACAGAATGAAAAACTGGCTGGTAAAATTGAAGAGCTGAAGCAATGTAAGTTCAGCTTATTCTGAAATAATGAGTACAAAACAGGTTTGGTTTGCATCCTTTTTATTCACTGCTTTTGTCTTCAGGTGCAAAGTGGACCTTCAGCAATTAGTGGAAACACTGGAAGACCAGGAGCTTAAAGATAAGGATAGGACTTCACGGATGATTTCTATGCGATCTGATGCGCAAAAACGCAGGCGTCACGTCGGATGCGACAGAAATAAGGTAAGTAATAGAACTGTCGGATTGTGTAACAGCGTTGATCTCTGCTGTGTCTTCATCCGACATTTCCATTACTTACCTTATTTCTGTCGCATCCGACTTGACGCCTGTGTTTTTGCGCAGCGCGTCGGAACGTGGGGAAATCATCCGTGAAGTCCTACCCTAACTTGGAGGTTATCCAAGACTTGCAGCAGGTCATTGTGCAGCTCCAGGTAAAGCTGCTGAGTCTTATTTTCCGATTACCTTATTTCTCTTCCATATCCCTAGCAAATTCACTCGCATACAACAGAAAATCTAAGCTACAATTCTGTTTTAAATACTGGTTGTAGTCAAAGTTAATCTATTACCAAAACAGAACATACTGCGAAATGTGGGTTTTTAATTAAACTACTGCATCCTGCTACATCGGCGTTATCTAAACACGTAGTAAACTTTTTTTTTTTTTAAAGGTTTTTATTTTGCGTTTTTATAACAAACAAACAATAAAATGTGCATGGTTCCATCATCATAGTTATCACGGTACAGCATACGTAATAAACTACAGGTGCTTAGGACAAGTTTTCAGTTATTTATTTTTTAAATATTCAGTATTCAAAATATTTGCACTCAATGGAGTCTATGGTCATTATTTTCTTGCCTAAAATTGTTGAAAAATATTGCTCATCACTAGTTATGGCCCATATGGCTTCCCCGAAGTCACTGATTGGTTACTGCCTGGTAACCAATCAGTGGGAGCCAAGAGAACTGCAATGCAGGAAGTTGTGTTTTGGCTATAATGTTAAGTATCCAGCCACTCCAGCCTTTATAGATTACATTTTTGGCTAACTATATTGAAATTTTTTTAATTTCCACAGCCTATCTATTTACCCAGTTTTATACTGAACAATTCCTTTAAAACAAATACATAGTAATTTAAATAACTGTCAGGGAAAAGTTGTATGCAGAAAGCGAAGGACATGTGTTAATCAAGATGCGACATTTCACTATGTCTTGTACATCTACCATTTATCGAAACATGATATGCCCATGGCCATTGCTAGCAGTGCATGACTGCAATTCCTGATGCTAACTGAAGCCTGGGGTCACCTCTGTCCCCACCTGATTGTAATACTTAAATTAAATTGTGAGCAGCGGAATTCTTGCATGATAAAAGAAATCTCACTAACCATTAGTGTTAATACTACAATAAATCTTTAATGCTGGACAATTAATTTGTAAGGTGATACCATTGAATGGTGAATAAAAGTTATATCTGAAGTCCTATTTTATTACTTTAACTTTGCATTAAAGGCAAAGTACAGCTAAACAAAATATTTAACACCCTGTAATCATTGCAACTATTTGATCTACTTTCCATGTTGTACTTTACTTTTGACCCCATTTGTGAAGATTAGATGGAAATTAAAGAGACACAGATTGCATTCGGTAAGGTGTTAAATAACTATTGGTGATTGTTCTCTATTCAGCCATTGGTTTCTCCTTTGAAATTGGTTCAGGTGGTTTAAAGGACAAGTAAAATTTATTGAAGTTTTAATTTGTTAGGCACCACCAAGTGAATTAAAATAGTGTTTTATCCTCCAGGACCAGCACTCTTATTCTTTTAAAAAGCAGAATGCCATTATTGCTCATTCTCCCTGGATCCCTTGCCCTGTGTGCATGCCCAGTATAGTAATAAAAGTGTAATTTAAAATTACTATCCATCTCATGCAAAGTCCAAGAGCAGGTGCCTAACAAACTGCCCTCCAACCAAGTTTAATTGATATTCCCTTTTCCTTTAAAGCAAAGATACAGCCTTAAATTGAGACAATAAGTATTTCCTTTTGTTAGATCTAAGGACTCCTTCATGAAACTAAATGCAGCATGCAAAGTGCAGGATCCAAGAGAGGCAGATGAGAGGTGGAACACAGGCATCCCCTTGTCTGCCCCCACCCTGGGGTCCCATTTACTAACATTTGAATTTTGTTCATTTCCATGGATCTTGGCTTTTCCTGTTTTTTAAAAGCTCTAAAAACTAGAGATTTATTAAATGCATAAACATGAAAACCTCTAATATAAAAATTTCCCAGGTAAAAGTTATCAAGGTCCTATAGAAGTCAATGGAAGCTGTGCTGGTCCTATTGGATCGTTTTAAATCAATTTGGACTTTTTGAGGTTTTAGAGGTATTCTGTTTTTTTTTTTCCGGATCGTTCAGCATAATTCTCTGTTGATACTTTTTTAATCCTAATCTTTTAATAAAGTCCATGGCATTTGTGGTTTTAGAGAAAGTGATTTTAGGTGTGGTTTCAGAAACCTCTAAAATCTGAACTTTAATAAATAGGCCTCCAAATGTCAGTGTCAGAGATTTGACATCAGTGTGGTAGGGTGGATACCAGTGCTCCCCGAATGAGCACTAAGGGACATGCATTTGCGCCCCTTAGTGCTCTTTCACCACCCGAGGTCAAGAAGGACCCCCTGTTATCTGCTTATAATATACATAAACAATGTCATTTGCTGTATATAGCACATATATTGTCTCTTCCTAGTGAATTTAACCACATAGTAACACTGCACTGAATCCCTTGATGAGAGCACTGAGTTTTATTTACTAAATATGGTGCAAAGCTACTTGCCAAAAAAATAAATACAATGATAAAGCATTTGCTTACAATACCTTTTTTTTGCTGCAGTTTCATTCCAGACTGGGGTGTGGATAAAGCTGCCACTCTTATATCCAATAGTTTGGATAAATGCATTGGCAGAGATTGACGCTTGTGTGGCAGGTGCAACAGCCAAGAACAAAAGTTCCTTACAGTGCTGAAAGTGCCACTCAAACAACACATTGCGCTTGTCAGTGCAGGGAAATATTCCTAGAAACTAAGTTAAAAGCACTCTTATCAAAGCAGCAAACACATGTATGCACAAAGTCACAAGCCGCACTTGAGCTTTCTTCCTCTGCTGAGTGATGCTCCATCACTTCATTCCTCCACATAACTAAGAAAATTATCTGTATTCATTGTCCATACACCAGGCCCTGCTTTGTGAGGGCAATATCCCCATATCAAAATGCATTATTGGAATCTCAAGAGAAAAAAAATACAGATTTATTGCATTCAAACAGGGAGTGATTTCTTTTGACTATCTGTAATGTGAACAAGTTATTTGTGCAATGAGTAACCTGCGGTGCTTGCTGTGCATTTATGCACAATATGAACCATGCCCAGGTGGTGTAAATGTCCACCTTTGAAAGCTTGGCAAGATAATCAAAACATATTAGAACCTGGGTGATGGGTTTAAAGGTTATTATGATGATCAGAGCCTGGGAAATCTATTAATTTCAGCAGTTTCTACATGCTTCTTGTAGAATCCCAAGGTGTGGGAGCGCACTTCCAGGGTCACAAATTGGTCGCTTCAACTTTTCGGTAAAAAATTACTTTTATTTTAACATTGGTTAAAAAGAATTACATCAGTTTATGGTCTGACGCGTTTCGTATAAACATACTTCATCGGAGACCTAAACAAACTTTCATCACCTCAACTATTTATACCCTCACATATAGGAAAGTTTGGGAAACTATTTTTAGGTCGAGGAAATGAGAATAAACGAATGAAATACGTAATTAAATTGGTGAATAGAATTGGCAAACATAAATGGATTTTGTACCTACCGTGATTAAAAATATATATATATAAAAATGTGGAAATTGTATCTTTTAACAGCAGTGTTGCTAATATAGGAAAGTAGAATGAAGTTTCTCCCATAATCATTTATTTTGCAACAATGTTGATTGCATAAATTTGAAACAAAGAATGAGTAGAGTTATTGCAACAGAAAATAAACTAATATAAACAAATTTTTTAGATACAAATTTATTGCAGATTTTGAACGTTTTGTGGAAACATTAAATGAAAATTGTAACATTTCATAGTGAAAGACAGAGAATTATATGAAGAATGAAACATCAGTAATTTAGTTGAGCTCAGGAGTGGGTGAAGCAATGTTTTTAACATGTTTATATGTTTAATCTGTAAAATATTTAGAGTACTCTTTGTATAGGTGATACTAATCAGTGAATTAGCTGAAGTGTTGCATTGTGGGGGGAAGGTCACGTGTGAGGGTATAAATAGTTGAGGTGATGAAAGTTTGTTTAGGTCTCCGATGAAGTATGTTTATACGAAACGCGTCAGACCATAAACTGATGTAATTCTTTTTAACCAATGTTAAAATAAAAGTAATTTTTTACCGAAAAGTTGAAGCGACCAATTTGTGACCCTGGAAGTGCGCTCCCACACCTTGGGATTCTACACGGCTGATTGTGTCCTTAGCGACGGACTCGGGGCGGCAGCACCCGGGTCACATTACCGAAAGGGTAAGCTTATCTGTATAACTTTACATGCAAGAAATATTGTGGACATAAGGTCTTTTTCTCCCCCTTTGTTTGGGGCACCATTAAGAGCAAGGTTCGGGGCATATTGCACCCGAACCACTACATTAGAACGGTGAGCTAACTGAAAACATGGGAAATGTGTGATGAATTGAATAGATAGAGCTTATAGAGAAACGTATAGATTCCTCGTATTGGATGCATGGTGTAACATTGTTTGTGAGAATTGTCTACATGCTTCTTGCCCTTTAGATTAGAATGAGGTGCACAAGAGAAAGCCTCGATTACTGGAAAGATGAACAGGTGCATATAGGATTTCCTATGTTCCTAACACACAAGCATCCATCATCTCATTTCCCAATATAGGAAAATGAGTTTGTGCAAGATGAGGATTTCATAAAAACAAAAAATGTCAGTGACTAGGTCATTGGGGATGTTTCACCAGGATAAAACAGCAAAGAGAACCACATGCAAACTGTATGCAAAAATTTTCTTAGGGGTAACCCTGCCTTTTGTTAGACGTATTTTGCTCCATCCCCAAAATGTTCCATTTCACACTAAAATTCCATATATTCCACTTCAGTATGAAGAGCTTCTCCTTTGAGTAAACCCTTTCTGTGGGTCAGGTGCTAGACAGTGGAAGGACCACCCGCTATAGGTGCTGCAATATCCAAAGTACAAGGTACGCTGTAGCACACCACAACTTGAGTATTACTGCTTCAAAAATGTTTTAATGACTCCAAAAGTAGATACATTTAAAACAATGTTTCGGGCCCCACTGAGCCTTCTCTCAAGTCTGAGATTTGACCCATAAAACAGTGTGATATAGTGTGGGCAGGGGTGGGAGGGTTGTGGGTGGAAACCAATTAAGTCCACATGTTATGTAGCATGTGATCAGCCATTGCAATCATAATTAAAGTTCTTAGCCAGTCCTTTAAATGTCCACATTGTTCCATAGTTCAATCTTTGCAGTCCAAAGATTGAACTAGTTCATAAATAGTTCATAGTTATATGCAATAGTTACCCATCTCTGACACTGGTAGGCCTTTCCAGCCTGCACATGCTCAGTGTGGCCGCTGAGATGAAAATTATAATGAAAATGTATGTATATATATATATATACTGTATATATATATATATATATATATATATATATATATATAAGCAATGGAGAAACTCAATTAATCAATAACACTCTCCGCCAATTTAAAAAAAGCATGGAATATATAGCTATTTAGGTAGGGACTGTTACACACTTTTGGAGGAATGTAATATGTCTCGTTAGCGCAAAAAAAATACTTTCACAAAGACCACTGCAAATTTTAGCGACCATGTTTGCGTCCTTTTTGACCGATTAAAGACCTCAACGACTTCCCCGCCAACGTTTGTGACCAAATGGCCTTTGCTTAGTGATTTAATATTCGACAGCGAATGATTTTACGTTGCTAAACATTTACAAAAATGTAATTTTAAACATGTTTGCACTTTTTCATTACATTCCCCCTTTTATGATTTATACATGGCTATAATAAATATGCTCAGCTGCACTCAATTCCACATGCCCCCCCCCCATTTTCACATTCTTTCCCACCCCCTTACCCAGTTAATTGTTTGGCCAGCCATGCCGTATAGATTAAAATAAAAATCACAGCAAAATAAATGAAACATCACTTAACAGCACAACTGTACTGTTTATAAAAAGTGACCTTTATTTACTATGTCAATGGGCAATTATAACATACTGTACATTTCTCTAAACGCTGTGATTAAGCTCATTAAAAATAAAGTAAAAAAAAAATGAAATAGTTGTCTAATGACCAATATTCCATTGCAAAATGCAGATTTCATTTCATTAGTTTATTAATTTGTATTATACAGTATTTCATTTATAATGCTGGCGTTTAATGGCATTTAGAGGGTTTTCTAAAACAGTTAAAAGACATTAAACCTGAAAAATACATATTCACTTGGGATGGGGAGGTAAGTTACATAAACAAAATGTAAATATGAACTGCACTTCACAATGTCATCTTGAACTGTGTTTTTTTTTCTTTTAACACACCTCCTACCACTTTCTTTGCTAGACTTTGCTCTTGACAGTACTATGCATTGTTTCTGTTACATTCCTAATTTCAGGCTATTGTCTTTTTGCATGTCCTTGAGCTCTCAAGTATGTACACCAAACTTAATTACAGATGCAAGTCAATTAAGAATCATCCCTGCTAAAACATAAAAGGCCAGATTCAATTCAGTCAGAAAACGTTATCTCGTGGTTTATCACGTGAAAACTCATAGACGAGATTCAAGGAGAAACAACTTTTCTCCTAATTCACTTCCTAATTCAGTTTTTTCCACAGACTTAAATAGTGTTCATATGATAAACCATGAGATGACTTTTTCTGAATTGAATTGCATCTCAAATTGAATCTTTTCCATGAGTTTTCACATGATAAACCTTTTTCTCACTGAATTGAATCTGGCCCATAGTTGGTTATCTTGTTTTCTGACATACTGGGATTCCTAAATAAAAATTTTTTAGATAGAAAGAGGTATAATTAATTTATACCAATACCGCGCCACTGCACTATTGACAAAAAGGGGGGGCTGGTTCTTTGAATATCACCGTTCACACCAGGTTAAAACGACACAGGAAATCTGAAATAGAATGCAATAGGAAGCGCACACATAGAGTAGTATTGTCTCAATTAAGATAAGCAATTAAGCTCCTAGAGCCACAGAGTGTTTATAATTGGTGCCTGGAGAGCTATATTGCAGAAGATCCACCAGTGTGATATTCTTAAAGATTCCCCCTTTCGCGTATATATATATATATATATATATATATATATATATATATATATATATGGTACCTATTATACAAAATGCTCAGGGCCTGGGTATTTCCAATTCAGAGAGCTTTCTGTACTTTGGATCACCATGCTTTATGTCTACCAAAAACACATTCATACATTAAAAAAACCCCAATAGGCTGATTTTGCTTCCAAGAAGGATTAAGGATATCTTAATTATCTGAAGTACAAGGTACTGTTTTATTATTACAGAGAAAGAGGAAATAATGTTTTCATTTTAAAAATTATATGATTTAAATGGCAGATGAGATGAGATGAGCCTTCCCATAATTTCACAGCTTACTGGATATTGGATCCCATATTTACATTACACCCTTAGTTTAAAAAAGTGGATAAAGTAATTTAAGGTGATAATTTAAATTTAGAGAAACATTATTTAATGTCTTCAGTGATAACCTTATGGATCATAGAACAACGTATCAGTATGAACAGTGCAATTTTGTGCACAGCCTTCAAATTCCAATACCTTGGTACTATAAGGCCGAGTGAATATATAGAAGCAAGCTCCAAACCAAATATGCATGGAAACATGAACACTTCTATTAATAGAGATTAGACATAGAGAAAATGCAGGCTGAAACAAGTTAAAAAAAAACCCATTAGCTACAGCCCAATTCTAATCCCAACTCCCTTTGTATAGAAAATAAAAACACTGACATTTCCAAAACATACATATCAATGCAAGAAGTTTGGCTAAATGTCGAGGCTTGTGTCACTATGTGCTTTCCCTCCCATTGGAACACCATTAATAATGATTCATGCATGCACAGTATTACAATTCTTTGTCAGTGCTTCATATACTTCATCTTTGGGCAATGATGACACACAGCCTGCCATTCTTCTACATACAGTTATGAAACTATGTATGGAACAGCACAAACAGAACCAATATGGCGGATAAGATTTGAAAAAATTGATTTCAAAACACGTTTATATTTCACTAAGCGAGTACCAAACATAAACAAAGATAACAACTTGGGTTTGGTGGTTGCTTGCTGAGCTATGTTTGCAGTACAGTAGCGTGTTATATAAGCTGGGGTTTCCATTAGATCCCCATGTTATTACCTACCATAAGATGATTTACAGGCATGTACTATACTCTTAGTCAAACTAAACTCGTATCATCAGTATCTGCGCTGTTGCAGTGTCCAGATATGTTGGGATTCTAATGAGCAAAAGCCTGATCATCATTTGGCAGTATTAACTGCTATTGTAATAAGATTTGTGTAAGTAGTCGCATGTGGCATAGCAAATAGACTGGACTCTATTAGTGAAAGTAATAATTACTCTGCTCTTCCAAACCAGCAATAACAGCCTCCGTTTTCCTCATTGATCATCCAGCTTATTGTATTTGCCAACTGTTTCTTCATGAGAGATTTTTTTTTTTAATATGGCAATGAGCAGTTTATCTTTATAATGAATAGAAGGTTTCCAGGTCATATGGTTATTTGCCTGTTTGTTTAGCTAAATTATTAACAATTGGCATAAGAGGGCATGAAGGAAGCTAACTGTCGGGACTGTAAGTGGATAATGATCATAATTATTCACCTGCTCTTACTGGCAATAGCTGAATTCTGCTGTACACCAGTAGAGAACAACAGTAAAAGCTGGAGGAAATGATGGTTTACAGCACATATGACTGAGGTCCGTCTGCTTTGCAGAGAATTTGTGCACCATGGAAAGTAAAGGGACTTCAATTCCAAGAATCCATCACTTAACAATAGAACAGGGTGATGGAGGGGTTGCATGACACTGTGAGCCTTAAGTGGGTTGGGAAATGGTTCATATGAATCAAGAATAGACTACCAATCCTTTCAGTCTGTGGCATTACATGAAAACATGTTTATAGTTACTTTTGCCAGTTCATATAGTGTTTATGCACCTTTTCTATATAACATTAACAAAATGAGCTCATGTTAAAAAGGGAGTGTTATATTTTTTGGTTTAAAATCAAACACACATTAACAACAACCTGACTAGCACTACATAAATATGTTCAGTCAAGCTATTTTTTATGCACCCTGTGAACGCTGGATATATTGCATGGATATCTGCAATAAATTAACCACATGGGCACTAGGGGATAAAGTGTTTGACAGCATGTAGGCTTTAAAGATGCTCCATTATGTCTCTCAAATGGGAACAACTGTTGTGGCCTGTACATGATATGGAGATGGAAACAGCAGTAACTAAGTAACTAAGCATGTTCAAGATTTTGGAGCTGCAGTGGGCTGTGAAAATGTATGTAGTAGGAGGAAGTGCATTCCAAGATGTCTGCCTCAACTAGCACTGCAGTAGAGATAGGGAGATTTTGCAGAAGGTATAGCAAGCTGATACTTTACATCATACAAACAATTCTAACGGTTTTGAAAATCAGATTTCTTGAACTCCAACTGTCTTTACGTAGATGATTTCAGTGATGATTGGTGCCCTTTAAAAGAAAACTTTACCCCTCAATGTAGGTCTCTATAAATATAAAACAGCTCATATGTAAAATCCTGCTTCATGTAAATAATATAATTCAATATAAATAATTTTCATAATAATATGATGGTTAAAGGTAAGAGATGCAAAAGGGCAATATTTACTTAAATATATATTCCAGTTTGATAAGATTCTTTAATATGTCACTTAATATGATATAAATTATCTGTTGCTCAAATATTAATTTTGGGGGTATAGTTTTCCTTTAAGCAAGGCCTTAACTCAGGGGTAGGCAACCTGCGGCTCCGGAGCCTCATGCGGCTCTTCATCCTGCTTGCTGTGGCTCAGTCTTGTGGCTTTGCCTGTCACATCGTCTATAGAGCCCTCGCACCTGCTGGCGGCTTCTTGAGTGTGCGACCGTTGGGATGTTAACCGTCACCTTACCGCTGTCACACACTCAAGGTGTCGCCAGCAGGTGCGAGGCCTGTATAGACATCCCTGGCAAGACCGTGCCGCAGCAAGAGGATTCATTATGGTCCTTACCGCGGTCGCACACTCAAAACAAGAGAGAAGCCTCCAGAGTCAGGCTTCAGCAGGTGCGAGGGCTTTAGACGTGGATGTGACGCATATTTTAATGACTTCCATAGCCCTCATCTTTAAACTGATGAGAACATTAGTATTTAATAGGGCTATTCAGTGTTTAAATTATTTCAAATGCACACTGCTTATTTGTTTGTTGTATTCTGTTGTTGTAACAGTTAAATTTTTTTTTAAAAAAAGTTTATAAACTGTGTTTTGTTTTGCGGCTCCAGACTATTTTTCTTTAGTGGAAGAGGGGGCAAAATGGCTCTTTTGATAGTAAAGGTTGCTGACCCCTGCCTTAACTTTTAAATTAATCTAAACCCCTCCTCCCAGACCCCTCAGTCTTTTACTAGAATTTAACATCTTAACTGTGGATCTGATAAAAGTGGACTTCCAAGACTTAAACTAACAGTAGACTTGTCACTACAGAATGAAAATTATATATAAAGGACTGTCACTCTATGTAAGTACTTTTATACTTCTTAAAAGCTGAGAACAATGATGTGCTATGTAGCTCACCTTCTAGTGAAAGTCTAATGGATCTATATATAGAGAACTTGTAAAATCTAAAGCAGCAAACAGCAACTCTATCACTGTCAGGTGAAATAAATCATAATTCATCTAACGTTACATCAGAACCTGTGCCATTGATGCTGACATACTTAAGGCATGGTAGGTCACTTTCTTCATCAGCATACTGCATATAATATTAATAACAATAGGGCCTTCAATATAAGGTACATAGATTGTACCAACTCTTCTAACCAACAGCAATCAGATGTTTCTTTTTACACCGCTATCACATATGTGGCTATTAGTTTCTTATATATTACATTATCTCAGGATGCTCCGTCACACCATTATGTGAGAGTAGACATTTTAAAGAAGTGTGACTGGTTCTAAGGGCTCACCAACCTCTTGGATGTTGCTCCCAGTGGCCTCAAAACAGGTGCTTATTTTTTGATTTCTGTCTTGGAGGCAAGTTTTATTTGCATAAAAACCAGGCATACTGCCAAACAGAGCCTGTAGGCTGTCAATCCACATAGGGGCTACCAAATAGAAAATCACAGCATTTATTTGGCACCTACAGGGACTTTATGCATGTGTGTTATGCTTCCCACCTCTTTTTACAACTGAATGTGGCTCACTAGTAAAAAAAAGGTTGGGGACCCCTGTTCTAAAGAATCAGGCACACATGTCATTATCAAGACTTGGAAAATTGCACTTTGGTTACTGCACTTATGGTTGCAAATGACCCATAGGGTCAATGCCCACTCTGGAAGTCCCAAAATGATGATCATTAATGTAATACAATTGTAAAAATCACTGGCTCAACTATAAACCAATGGACAATGCATTTTGAAAAGTATAGTTACAAGCCCAAGTGCAACATCAAGCTCAATTGCCATGGTATTTCCCCATAATGCAGTTTTTTTTACTAAAGTACTTATAATAAATTGGGGTTTACGCAGGCTGTGGGGAAATTTGCACAAATGCAACAGCAGTTGCAGTAGTAACCGACCTCTACAGCTTTATATTTGGCAGGCAATGACATGGCAGCTGAATTTAAGCATCTGGCACATTCATGCAAACTCTTCCACTGTAATGAGTAGTTTGCATCAAAAGAGTCACTTAAGTCTGCTCTGTGGAATTCTCTAAGAAGAGAAAGATAGATGTGTGTGCACACAAAACAGGCTTTAATGTTGCCAGCCATTTACTATGAAACAGAAATATCTTACAATTTTACTTTAGCCATTACTAATGCAACACAGTCCATTAGATGGTGAGGTTTAGGAAGTGGTGCTGAGGATCACACTACTATTCATTTCAGACAGAAAGAAATATAAACAGTCACCACACAATATAGGATTTTTAATTGAAATGCCAAGCTGATTGGTTTCACTCTTTAAGAACAACAAACTCAGTGTTATGCCTTTGGGAGCCGTGTAAAAAATGCCTGCCATTTGTCTGAATATAAATAAGTAATTTTCACACTATTCGTTCTTGCTGTTGGTAAGAATACCTGCCAATGGCAAGACGTCTTTTATACTTGACTTTATTAGCCTTTGCTCATGGGAGATTTGGGTTACTTCTCAGCCCTTCAGGGAGAAGTGGATTATTTCAGTGCAGTTTTAGTCCAGCAATATGTGAAGTCTAAATAATTTGTGGCTCTTTACCGAGGAGAGCAGAGACAAAGGGCAGAAACCCGCAAGCCATCACTAGTAATGGAAGGACAAATTAAATCTTTTTTAATATGCCCAGGCACAGCTCACTGGCAGTACAATCAACGGGAATTTATCCCGCAAGGATATTATCGATATTTAAAAGATGTTTCGTCTGTAAATCATATTTAGGGATGAGGAAAATAAATTAGAAAGTTTTCAAATGTAAATGGAATCCAGTGTTTCCTGCAAATGAAATGGTTTCTGAAATGCATCTGAAAAGGAAGTTAGATGCTTCTAGAAATACTTCAACTTGAGGCAAAACACAGATTCATCAGGTGGTTTCAGATAAACCAAAATATTGCTGCAATCTCTATGCTCTTTTCTATTACATGCTATTGAGATACAGGGGAAAGAGCTGCCAATGTTGCATGATATATGGGAATAGAGAACATAAACAAAGTGAAGGTTAGAGGAAGGGAAAGGGATAAAGGAATAGTGTAGGAAGGGTTAGTGTCTGCTCTTTTGGTCTAGTGTCACTAGAAGGGTGCCTTAAATATAATTTACCTGGTAGGTGTAATGCCTTTATATATTATAGAAGACAGTAACTGATCCAAAAATAATACTCATCAGGAATAGTTTAGTAACATACAGTATGTATAGAATGTCATTCCCCACTATGACTATCACCTACCCTGCACCAGATGCTCATTAAAGGGTTCCCTTATAAGAGTAGAGGGCTTTTTTTTTACAAAGCCCAAAGCAATGAGCAAAAAAAAAGTGTGAAGACCTGCTGTTCCCTCTTCTAATACACCACTGACTGCAAATAGCACTGTGTTAATGTTTGGCAGGTAACTAGGCGCCCCCCCACATGTCATTCAGAGGCACAAGGTAATAGCGGAAGGAAGCACAGCCTTATTCAGGCCCCTGTCCTTACCGCCTGCCTTAAAGGAGAAGGAAACCCCCTGGGCGCAAAACTCCTCCCCTGTGTTGCCCCCCTCCCTCCTGGCCTACCTGTCCCCCTGGGCAAATGCCCCTAACTTGTTACTCACCCCTCTGCGCAGGTCCTGTCCACGGAGTTCACAGTTGCCATCTTCTCCCACGCGTGTCTTCTTCCTGCTTTGACTGGCGTCTTCTGGCGCATGCACAGTAGGAACAGTTACTGGTACGGATCTACTGCGCATGCGCGGAATGTCACAAAGTTTTCCGATTTCACTTTGTGACATTTGGTGCATGCGCAGTAGATCCGTACCGGTAACTGTTCCTACTGCGCATGCGCCAGAAGACGTCGCTCAAAGCAGGAAGAAGATGGCGACTGTGAACTCCGTGGACAGGTCCTGCCCAGAGGGGTGAGTAACAAGTTAGGGGCATTTGCCCAGGGGGACAGGTAGGCCAGGGGGGAGGAACACAAGGGAGGGTTTTGCGCCCAGGGGGTTTCCATCTCCTTTAAAGACAGAGCTCAGCTGCATATTCTGACTCGGCTCTCAGCACCAGGTTTTTGATCCTTTGATGTTAAAATGCATGCAGTAGCAATCATATGAACGTTGTCTTTTTATTTAACGTGGTTTCCTTTATTAATAAACTGTTAATGCCAAAGACAAAAATAAACACCTGTTTTTACAACTCGATTGAATGAAATAATACTGGAGTCAAGCAAGGACATTTTAAATCATTGCCCAAGTTGGCAGAAGTGTATATGTTTTATGAGCTAAAAATGCACCCATGAAGCATGGCCTGTGCTCTAATTTTACTTTGCAGAACCACTGCAGGACACAACTGGGAAATTAGGAGGTCATTTGCAGAACATGGTACAAAGTACAATAAACAGGTTCAATGTGCCATGTTTTTTTACATTTTGAGGAATGCCCTAAATGTTAAAGAATTGCTGCAGGCCTCTAATATATATTGTGGAGACTTGCGTTCTACAAATAATACAGTAATGTCTATGTTGAGGAGTGATGTATTTCTAAGGGGCAGCCAGTGGGAGGAACATAAGTTTCTCACCTCCTGCTTCCTAACATACAAAGTTAGGGAGCGCCAGTAGGATACTGTCTATGCTCAGGAGTGATGTATTTCTAAAGGTTAGCAAGTGGGAGGAACATTATTTTCTCCCCTCCAGCTTCCTAACTTATAAAGTTAGGGAGCGCCAGTAGGATACTGTCTATGCTCAGGAGTGATGTATTTCTAAAGGTTAGCAAGTGGGAGGAACATTATTTTCTCCCCTCCAGCTTCCTAACTTATAAAGTTAGGGAGTGCCAGTGGGCACCTGCTGCAATGTAACCATGTAGTTTAGGTAATAAGACCAGGGCCTTCTACCTCTAGGGCTGCACTGTGTGCTGTGGACCCATGTGTGTGTGTGTGTGTGTGGGGGGGGGTGCTTTTGCAACTTAAACTGCTTGTGCACTTGCAGAGTAATCTCACTCTGTCACTACATTCAGAATAATAACAACAAAAGAAAGGAGGTGACGTGAAGTAAAGCTCAATACACCACTATTAAGGAAGTGCACAGAATCTAGATCATCCCACTCTCTTGCCAATGAGTTCTAGATATGTGCAGTAGAAAGAGTTCATATATCTTAACTAAACACAAACTGATAATACACAGAAAATGTACACATAATGGCACAACATCTAGTTACCTGGCAAAATAAATTGTAGACTGTGTATCATTTTATAAGATTTTCCTTTAGTCTAGTCTATATAGATATATTTCTAACCGCAGAATTGAGCAGTGAGATATCATGCCTACCTGCTGAAAATTACCATTCCCATCCATTTCCACATTGCCTCTTTATAGCGATCTATGAATATGGCAGTTAGATTTAGTAGTAGATAGTAGCAGTAGTAGATATTAGTTGGATTTCGTCCCCATGGGTGATAGTTCTGCATGATAGTTTACCATTCTCTTCAATCAGCTGCCGAGCAGCTTTGGCATTCTTCATCCGATGGGGTTTGAAAGTCATGTGGAGAAGCTGTAAGTCGCTTGGAAATGACAGCTTTGCTGGAAAGTGATTGCAATTGTTGATGTCAATCAGTTAGATTGATTACTGGATGCATCCAGACCGAGGCAAACTTCAAGCTGATATGCCTGTCTCACTTCAAGCTGCAAAATTTCTCCTGATGTGATTTATGATTCACTTCCCGCTGGAAAACTGTGAACTTATCTGTGAAGGCAGCAAGATCTAAAAAATACCAAGTCACTATACTAAAGATAAATTAAGGACACCATTTTTTTGATCTTAAGCTTTTAACAATATAAAAATATTTGAAGCTTTGCTACTAACCTTTGCAGTTTTTATGCTGGTAAAGTTCCAATATCTTTACATTTTCTAGCATTTTTTTTTGCTCTCTGTAAAATCATACACCTAGTGAGCCCATAAAACACTGATATTTATGATGTGATACACAGGAGAGACACCTGGAAACTGAAGATGAGGGCAGTTTATCAACGTTTACTTCCAGGTATTAAGGCTTAGGCCCAAAGAAGGAGATTTACTTTGTTCAAAAGCAGAAAATATGCATGTGTATTCATATTTACAACAGAATTAACTTTTTAAAATTCTTTTTAATAGTATTATTTTAAACAAGCAGAACGTGTATAGATTGCATGTATAGAATGAGGCGAAAATCTTGATATTTATATTTTAGTCATGTATTAAAACCAAGATCTTCCCTTCAGTATAGCTTCATAGAACACAGATTAAACTGTGTTTATTCTACAGCGTTCAATATACTTTAGGCACTTACATGTGAGCGGTTCTGTATTTACCCTCATGGTGGCTTCCGGCCGACTGGTCTCCGATCCAGCCAAAATCTGCAATGTCCAATAAAGTAGTGAATAGACGGGAGCCTTAACAACCACGGGTGAAATCCAATGAAAAAAATCTTTATTGCTAAGTAACTTTAAAGGAGAAGGAAAGCTACTGAAGCAGTTTATTGCCAATAGATTAACCACAATAGTGCAAGCTATAACACTATATTTATTCTGCAGAATGCTTTACCATACTTGAGTAAGCTCTAGAAACTGTCTCTGTTTGTCTAGGATAGCAGCTGCCATATTGGCTTGGTGTGACATCACTTCCTGCCTGAGTCTCTCCCTGCTCGCTCATAGCTCTGGACACAGATTACTGCAGGGAGGAGAGGAGGGAGGGCGAGAGGAGCAAACTGAGCATGCTCAAGGCCGTGCCCTGTAGGTTTAAGATGAAAACAGGAAGTCTGATACAGTGTACACAATAGAAGGAAAGAAATGTGGTATTTCTTTTGACAGAGGATTCAGAGCAGCATTACTTTGAGGGTTTAGTGGTGTATTTATATAGACCTTTCTAATAAAGCTTACTTAATTTTATCCTTTCCTTCTCCTTTAAACACACAGATATCTTCCTTGAGGCCTCAAGGAAGATACCTTGGCAATAAAGATTTTTTTCATTGAATTTCTTTTTTTTTTTTTTTTAACATCATAACCTTTATTGTATAAGTATACGTCATACAATTGTATATATCAGCATTTATACGTTACACATTGAATATTGAATACAGTTGTCTTGTATATATGATAGATAATTCTGTATACAACGTGATGTTTTACGCCTGGCCATTTAAATCCCTTAATCTCATTATATAAAGCTAGATAAGACCAAGAAAAAAGAAGAAAGAAAAAGGACATCTTAAACCAACTAAAATGAAAATCTGCGTACTTATGTATCTCACCATGACATGTCTAATTGCTTTTACCTATGTATTTCCAGCAACCAAACATGTGCTAGCTCAGTGGCCAGGATCCCCACACAGCTTCAAATTTCTCAGATGAGGCTTTTTTAATAAACAAGTGTTGCATCCTATCAATGTGTAGTTTCATTTGTTCCAACCATTCTTTATGTGTCGGGGCTTCAGTGTTTTTCCAACGCACAGTTATGCATCTACGAGCTTGAAACAGACTTTGTCTAAGAGTAATCAGTTGAGACTTATTATATTGAGTATGCTCTCCTATGTTTAGTATTGCTAGTTCTGGGGTCGGCTGAATATTCACGGCTACTGCAGTCGAGATTGTTCTAAATACCTTGCGCCATTGAATTTCACCCGTGGTTGTTAAGGCTCCGGTCTATTCACTACAGGGTAGCACAAACTACAGAGCCCATTTTCTAACATACGCATTTTTTTCTCTTCCACAAATCCTTTTTTTAGCACTACAAATTCTACTGATTGCTCTAAACCAGTGGCTCATGAACATGTTGCTCACCAACCCCTTGGATGTTGCTCCCAGTGGCCTCAAAGCAAATGCTTATTTTCGAATTCCAGGTTTGGATTTTTATGGTTGCATAAAAACAGGTGTACTGCCAAACAGAGCCGCCTGTAGGCTGTCAGTCCACATACGGGCTACGAATCAAGAGTCAATCACAGTCCATAACTGACACCCCAGGGACTTTTTTGCATACTTGTGTTGCTGTCCAATTTTTTTTTACATTTGAATGTGGCTCACAGATAAAAAAAAGTTTGGGTTGCTCTAGAACAGGCATGTCCAAAGTGCGGCCCGGGGCCAATTGCGGCCTGTTTTTAAATTTACACGGGCCCTCAGCCTCCATAATGAAATTAATAATAATGAGGCCCCCCACAGCACAGTGCAATCAGGAATCCCATAGCAGTAATATTAAGGCGCATTAGTGAAATGATCTGGCACGTAGAGACGCGCTGTTTTCACATACTTCTTTAGGGCTGAAGGTGTCAATAGACGTACTAGTACAGTAAACTAAAGAAGTATGGCTTCACTACGTTCCAATACGTGTCTAACACCTTCAGCACACAGGCAGCAGTATAGACCAAGTGGCAGATCATTTCACTAATGTGCCCAAATATTACTGCTACGATTACTTGATTCCTGTAATTTAATGTTAATGGTTCAAAGAATGCCGGGCTGAATAGTCGGCACACACACATTTTCACCTCACCAAATCTGGCCCTCGTTGCAAAAAGTTCGGGCACCCCTGCTCTAGAAACTTGTTCTAAACAATGAAAAATCTGTTATTTATTAAGTGTTAAAACTAAAAGCTGTCATGCAGAAGACAATGGGATTTTAATTACCCTGATTTTAAGTTTCCCCGCATTTTACATTTTTTATTTGTGGTCCCACCAATTTATAATGCATTTCAATGGGTGCATTTTTCTGATTTTAAGCAAAGTTTCACCGGATTTTACATCAATGTTTTGTCTTGATGTACCCAAAAACTGTTTTCCCCTCTATGAATGGTATTATTTGTGAAATAAAGAGGTTTCAGATACTAACCAGATGTATATTTTGCCATGGTTCTGCCTGTAAATGGTTAATGCCAATGAGTCTACCCCTTATACAGTCTTGCACCAATCACTTATTGCTTTAGCTTGTGTGACTGACAAAGAGGCCTTGCACATGCCCCACATAGTGTAACATTAACAATGCAATGCTTAACCCTTGTTATTAACACAATACATTATGTATTTCAAAGTAAAACAGACTCCTGTGCTTATATCCTTTCAGGACTTGAAGAAAAAGTTACTTTAACACATTTCCCTGTTTTTACACAATATTTTCCTGGTCCCCTGAAAGACGTGGGGGTTCTACTGTATTTTCGTTTGTAACTGCACAATGATTTTAAGGTTTTTGTTTCAGTATTCAAATTAGTTCCACATTTCTACTGATTTGTTCTTATATTTGGATCATTTAATAAATTACTTTGTATTCATGGTTTTAGAGAAAATGTGTTTTTTTTCGAGGTTACTTAAACCTCTAAAACCACTAGATTCAAAATGTTAATAAACAGCTCCCAACGTCATGTTCCAAACCATTATTTGGAGTATTTTAAATTACCTCATTCTCTCCATTTGTTGATCATGGCTATCCAATATCTGGGTCACTAATTGCTTATAATTTATAGGGTTTACTGCGCAGGGCACTGAGGGAACCCTGGAGCTACCACCTAGTCTGGAGGTGGTGGAATCACCAGGGTTCTTCTATGGCATTAGGAGTAGCAGCTCTTGATACAAAACAGGAGACAGGAGGAAGGCAGCAGCTGCAAAGGTGCACATTTATGCACAACTGACTGCAGGGAAATTTATGTAAACGCAACTGCACTTGAAGTTGTAAATGACCACTATAGGATCAAGAGATGCACTTATTGTGTGAACTAAGTGTCTTGCTCATTATACATGTGCCTCGGCATGGCTGCCTGCACTTGGATTGGGCTCCCAGTGAGGGGGACACAACACTCAATGGGAGCTATTCTTGAAAAACTACTATTATTCCCTCATCTGGAGTTCAGACTCAGTTAGCCACACTTCTGGTGTAGGAATCTACTGGAAGATCCTGGACATCTTATTATCTGTAGTAATTACAATTTGATTGCACAGGCAACATTATTAGGATATCGAGTTGCTACGCCATTTCTAGTCTTTTGGTCCTTTGTGAGGCTTTACTTGCCTTTAAAGACTGCATTCTTGGGGCATCACCATTTTACAATATTTCTTGTGATTGGCAGGGAAATTATTTCAGACAAACAGCTCACTTTTGTTGTGAAAAGAAAAACAAATGTTCACCATATTTGTATGTAAAACAGTAAGAAATGTGGGAACACATTTAAGTGCAATATTTTCCATTTATATGAAATATCCTGTCTGTAGTTGGGATCTGATACCTCATCTGTGCTTTATGAGATATGTGTGTGCACTTGCATACATACACAAGAACAAGATTTTGTTTAATGAAAGCTCCTGTAGTAATGAGACTATAGGGGAACAGAGAGGCATTAGACTCAGCAGGCTTGTAAAACTGTATCACTGCATCTGTCTGAGTGCTTTAATAAGTCATAAGATGTTTATTAAACTTTGAACCAAATTGATAATTAGAACTTCCTCTTAATTCTCAATTCATTACATGCCCTCAGGTAGCATTGCATCAGCTTCTCATTACACATCAAAAGGGCAACCATGCTGGGCAATACTGTATTTATAGAATTCTTCAGTACAAACTAGATCAGATTGGTGTGCCAGCCTCCTCACTGTCCGCTGGCACAACGATCAACAAAAAACTTCAATAAATTGCTTGACATATGCTGTTTCTGAAGAGCCATCGTAATTATGTACAGTATGTGGTATAACATTAGACCTATGTAATTCTAATAATGTTATGCATTAATAATAAAGGGTCTGACAAAGTGGTAGTAATAACCTTTAAAGAGGTTATTTACCTTTAAAGGGATTCTGTCATTATTTTTATAGTGTAGTTTTTATTTCTAAATTACAGTTTACACTGCAAATAATTCACTCTACCATGTAAAATTAAATTCCTGAACCAATAAGGTTTTTTTTTGTAGGCAGCCATCTCAGGTCATTTTGTCTGGTCATGTGCTTTCAGAATGAGGCAGTGCTGCACTATGGAACCTCTTTCTGACAAGCTATTGTTTCTCCTACTCAATGTAACTGAAGGAGTCACAGTGGGACATGGATTTTTACTATTGAGTGCTGTTTTTAGATCTACCACGGAGCTGTTATCTTGTGTCAGGGAGCTACTGACTAAAGTTTATCAGTGCACAAGTCACATGACTGGGGGCTCCTCGGAAACTGACAATATGTCTACCCCTATGTCAGATTTTAAAATTAAATATAAAAAAAATAGTTTGTCTTTTGAAAAACAGATTTCAGTGCAGAATACTGCTGGATCAGCACTATTAACTGATGCATTTTGAAAAAAAAAACATGTTTTCACATGACAGTCCCTTTAAATTACTTTTAGTATGATGTAGACATTAATATTGTCAAACAATTTGTAACTGGTCTTCCGTTTTATGGGTTTGGAGTTAGCTGTCTGTTCAGTAACTCTCCAGTCTGGTATATTAGCAGCTATAAGGTTGCAAGGGTCTTATTTACCTTAGCAATAAGGCAGTGGTTTGATTGAGAGGTAGAAATCAAATGAATGAAATCAAGAATGAGGCAGTGCTGCACTATGGAACCTCTTTCTGACAAGCTATTGTTTCTCCTACTCAATGAAACTGAAGGAGTCACAGTGGGACATGGATTTTTACTATTGAGTGCTGTTTTTAGATCTACCACGGAGCTGTTATCTTGTGTCAGGGAGCTACTATCTATTTACCTTCCGATTGTTCTGTTGTTAGGCTGCTGGTGGTGGGGGGGGAAGGGAAGAGGTGATATGACTCAAACTCACAGTACAGTAGTAAACAGTGACTAAAGTTTATCAGTGCACAAGTCACATGACTGGGGGCTCCTGGGAAACTGACAATATGTCTACCCCTATGCCAGATTTTAAAATTAAATATAAAAAAATAGTTTGCTCTTTTGAAAAACAGATTTCAGTGCAGAATACTGCTGGATCAGCACTATTAACTGATGCATTTTGAAGAAAAAAAAAACATGTTTTCACATGACAGTCCCTTTAAATTACTTTTAGTATGATGTAGACATTGATATTGTCAAACAATTTGCAACTGGTCTTCCTTTTTATGGGTTTGGAGTTAGCTGTCTGTTCAGTAACTCTCCAGTCTGGTATATTAGCAGCTATAAGGTTGCAAGGGTCTTATTTACCTTAGCAATAAGGCAGTGGTTTGATTGAGAGGTAGAAAGTTAAGTAACAAAAAGAGATTTGCCTTAAAGCTAAAATTTGCAATGTTTAGTACCTCTTAGGCGCAAATTCACTTAGCGCCGAAGCGCCGAACGCTAGAGTTAATTCGCTAACGTTTGGCATTTTTTGTTACTGCGCAAATTCACTAACGAACGCTGGCGTAGTTTCGTTAGTGTTACTTCGCACCCTTACGCCAGGCGAATTTTCGCTAGCGACGTAACTACGCAAATTCACTAACTTGCGCAGTGTACTGAACGCTACCTTTCACGCTAGACTTCCTTCGCCACCTCAGACCTGGCGAATCGCAATAGAGTAGATAGGGATTGTTTCAAAAAAAGTCAAATTTTTTTCTAAGTCCCAAAAAACGCTGGCGTGTTTTCTACATGATAGGTGATAGGCTGAAAAAGATCGAAAATATTTTTGGGGCTCCCCTCCTTCCCCCCTACATTTCCTGACTCATGGCAACTTACCTAGACAGTGGGCACATGTGTAGGGCAAAATAAAATTTTTATTTGCTGTTTTGAAGGTTTTCTAGGCATTTGAAATTTGAATTTCGCGCCGTATGCAAATTAGCCTTCGCTAGCGTAACCGCTTTACATAGCGAATCAATGCTAGCGCAACTTCGCAACCTTACGATATCCCTGTGCGCAACTTCGGATTTTAGTGAATTTGCGGCGCGCTGGCGAAACTACGCCTGGCGAAATGCGGCGAAGTTGCGCCTGGCGCAACTTCGCATCTTACTGAATTTGCCCCCTAGTCTTAGTCCTCTTACAGACCTACATTCAGTCTTGCAGGCCTCTGATGCAAGAAGATCTTCCAGTAAGATCACTGTCTGCTACCTGTGCACTTTAATCTCTATTCTTTGTTTTAAAGATCATTGCAAGCTGCATTAAACAATTATTTTCTACCACCGGAACACCAAAACGGCACTATTTTCAGTATTTCATTATAGGGTATTATCAGAAAGCTAAATTTTATCAATAGTTTAATACAGACCCAGGTTTTATTGCAGATAGAAAAGACAGCACAATAGAACACAAAACTCAATCATGAGGATTTAATTACACAAAAATTGACTAATGTAATGGAACAGCCAGTGCATTAAAGAGAAGCATATATTTGGATTTGCTTCAGGAAAATCTCTTCTCTCTGTACAATGGAACTTCAGAAGCTGGTGATCTCAAACACCATACAATTTATTGGATTTAAACAGTGGACAGAATATAGTTTAGGCTGGAAATACCATTCCTATTTTATCAAAAGCCAATTAAGTTGCCTGTAAATGTGATAGGGAACTCAGATTGTAAGCTCCATTGGGGCAGGGAGTGATGTAAATGTGTCTGAGGTGTATGAGTAACAGATCATGTTATTTAGCTTGTACTGTAGTCGATATTAGAGGAAATCCATCTCCAGTTTGCCTCAGATGGGGAAAAAAACCCAACTTCTTCAAAAATGGCAATAAGGCAAAAACCTGGATAACCAACAAATTGCTTTATACTAGTAACCTTGTATTTTCCAATGTGCTAAAAAGCCCCCTTTGTTGAGACTATTGTATCTATCAATGCAAGCTATTCAGGAGAGTTATGCAATGCTTTCCTATAATGTTATATAACACAAAAATACTTAAAGGGACACTGTTTTTTTCCAAAATGCATCAGTTAATAGTGCTGCTCCAGCAGAATTCTGCACTGAAATCCATTTCTCAAAACAGCAGATTTTTTTATATTCAATTTTGAAATCTGACATGGGGCTAGACATATTGTCAATTTCCCAGCTGCCCAAGTCATGTGACTTGTGCTCTGATAAACTTCAATCACTCTTTACTGCTGTACTGTAAAATGGAGTGATATAACCCCCCTCCCTTTTCCCCCCCAGCAGCCAAACAAAAGAACAATGGGAAGGTAACCAGATAGAAGCTCCCTAACACAAGATAACAGCTGCCTGGTAGATCTAAAAACAGCACTCAATAGTAAAAACTCATGTCTCACTGAGACACATTCAGTTACATTGAGAAGAAAAAACAGCAGGCTGCCAGAAAAACATTTCTCTTCTAAAGTGCAGGCACAAGTCACATGACCAGGGGCAGCTGGGAAATCGACAAAATCCCCATGTCTAGCCCCATGTCAGATTTCAAAACTGAATATAAAAAAATCTGTTTGCTCTTTTGAGAAATGGATTTCAGTGCAGAATGCTGCTGGAATAGCACTATTAACTATTTCTGATGACAGGATCCCTTTAATTTTAGAAAGTCTACTGTAATAACCCCATGCTGATCACATACTATGACCTTAGAAGACACAAAATTATTTATAATAATAAAAAAGATCCTTTGTGGGGAAAAGAATCAACATGTAAATATGTACATAACATCACATTTTATAGATATAGGATCTCCATCAAAATAGCTGTAAGACTATGAGAGCTTAAGAAACACGAATAGATTTTGTTATGAATGAATTGCCTGTCTGGGTTAATATGTACAAAGCCTTTGTACTATGTTAGGGGTCTGTCTGGGGTAATTTGCACACAGACCATAATTTCAGTGTATTGGTAGCTTTTCTAGGCTAACATGCACTCTTACTGCACTATAGTACGGACCCTTTGTTGTGTATTGCTGACTTTTTTGAAGCAAATTTGAGTCAGCTCAAATCCCCCAACTTTAACAGAAATATTTGCACATACCATCAGTGGTCCATCCTCCACCAGAATCAGTAATGAGAAAATCTCCGTACAGCAGCAAATTGTTTAAAAATGCCTTTATTAAAATTTCCGTTGTACAACGTGAAATTTGAATAAAGGCATTATTAAACAATATGCTGCTGTACGAAGATTTTTCTTGTTGCTGGACTTTTTTGAGCAATAGTCCTAAAGCCGAATTCCATGTGTGAAAAACACATAAGACCATAGAAAACGAATGAATGCTCGGGACCAGGGGGTTAAAAAATTGTTTAAAGATGAATTAAACACAGCAGGCTTGTTTTAATTTCAATACAGAATAAATATATCTTAGTTGGGATAACTTTGCATTTTAGTGAATTAACATAATGGTAACAAATTTGCGGCTGGCGAAGTGGCGCAAAGTGCGGGGAATCCGTCAAGGGCGAAATTTGCCCTTTAGTGAATTTTCCCCTATGGGAGATGGCCTTCCTGTAATTTGGAGCTTTCTGGATAACGGATTCAGTACCTATAATACATGGTACGACACTTAGGGGTAACTTTATCAAAGAGTGAAGTTAGAGATAACCACAGTCTGCTAGAGTGAAATACTGACTCTCTCCAGCAGTATTTCACTCTAGCGAACTGTGATGATCTCTAACGTCATGATTTAATAAATACACCCCATAGTGTTAAGCCTTAATTATAAAATACATCAGGATTACCCAGTTCAATATTTCATAGATTAGCCCCTCAGTCATGGTATATGAACTTTTGGTCTTATGTGTTATGGTTGGAGTAGCCCGGTCTGATCTGCTTAGCTAAACTTATTCAAAGGTTCTGATGAAACCGTGAATTAGACATAATTATAACCAAAAAAAACAAAAAAAACCTCACAACATATATTCTTTGATCAGTAATTGGTAATTATATTCTTTTTTTAAAGAGACAGAACAATAACACAAAATGGTGAATTCATACTTGAAGGCTTCACTTTAATATCCCTCCCATCGATAAAACCGAACAGTCCTTGATTCTTTATATAACTGTGCAAAAGATAAAGACAAGGATAGCACTGAAGTTATAACAGGGGCTTATTAAAATGATTGACAGCTGCAAGCTTATTCATAAGATGCGTATGTCTTTTGTTAGTAGTTGTTGGTTGTTTGGTACATTACACAGTTAGCAGTTTGTTTTAACTCTTGTGCTACCATACAAACAGCAGCGTTGGAGTGAGCTGGGCTTCATAAGCAGTCACTGGAGAAGCAGGAGCCCATCAACCAGAAAAGGCATTAGGTATTTTTGTAAAAACTGATGATAAACAGCCATCTAGACAACTTTCTAGAAAACCCTTATATCCCTTTGTATTTTGGTTAAAAATTAGTAAAGGAGCATATTTATTGAATTCGCATTTTGTCCACAAAAAAGCTCAATATACTCAAATTTATTCTGCGTGACAAAAGGCACCTTGAAAAAAAAGAAATAGCTGCTGTAGAAACAGTTTCCAAGAAATTGACTTTAGAATATTTAGCAAATGTTTTGCCATTTTGTGAATTATCCCACAATTTTGATTTGCTCAACACTAATTTTCACAGTTAAAGGTAAATTCCTCTACTGAATTTTGAAAAACATCACCCCCTAACTGTAAAAAAAAAAAAGTCTGTATATGAAAGATGAAGAACCGCGATTATGTCGATAATTGTACAGCAGCACCTAAAATAGATGTGGGTCCACGTGTAAAATTCAGAAAGTCAAAATGAAAGTGCGCTAAAAACACCATCTGCATTACAAGGCTACTGCACTATCGGGATTGCTGTTTTTTTTTCAGGTTTAGGGATCGATCACCGTTTTTAGCGCAACTTAATTTTGACTTTCTGTAACAAATCACGTGGACCCACACAGTGTCGACTGGCCCACAGGGATACCAGGAAAACTCCCGGTGGGCCAAGGTGTCAGTGGGCCCTCATGTTGCTAAATATTTGCCCTATTTCATGGCCATTGCCTATTTTTATGAGAACAAAGTGGCTAAATAGATGGAATAATAGATAATAGTATGTAAAGAAAAGAGACTAGGAGAATAGAGGTTGAGTGAGGAGAGGAAGAATGATAGTACTAAGAGTGGGCCCCTGGTCTAAGGTTTTTGGGTGGGCCCCTGGTGTCCCAGTCCGACACTGGACCCACATCTATTTTAGGTGCTGCTGTATAATTATCGACATAAGCGTGTTTCTTCATCTTTTATAGACTTTTTTTTTTTTTTACAGGGGGTGATGTTTTTCAAAATTCAGTAGAGGAATATACATCCCTCCTAAAGTGCATGATACAATGGTTGTTGTAAACTTATTGGGTAGGATGAAGACCTCTATCAAATTGTACTCTAATCCCGGTGAAGAAGCCATCAGTGAGGGTTTTCTGCACCCCTCTAAGTTCATTTGCCCAATATTAGCCATAAGAAATACATTTATTACTTGGTGCAAAGATAATTTTTCTATACCCGTTATATATTGCCTTGCTAAACTCAAACTGATGTATTAATATAGTTGCTTAGATACTTCTACAAAGAACAACCAAGTATTCATAAAATATAAAAAGGAAAGCCTGCTCTGCACAAAGCAGAAGTGTACGTGAGAACACTTATTTAAGCTAGCAACATCACACTGAATACATAATATTTATTCCTTTTGCCAATCTCTATTTTTTTTTTGCCGTTTAAACCCTGTGTGACACGCTGAAGTGAATTAATTTCCTAGAGAAGTTTCAGGCAATTTTTATGAAAGCAACAAAAAATATCAAAGCTTTTATGTGATTTTCTCAATTTTGTATAAATGTGGTTATTATTCTTTCTCTTTCATTTGAAGCAAAGGGAAAATATTTCTGCCTTTTCCATTAGGTGTTAATATTATGTAGAGTCATGAGTGTAGCCCTTTTTTCCAGATATTTTCAAATCATATTACAGTGCCTCAATGGCATAATGCAGTACAAATTGAAAACCCTTTCGGGTAACACTTTAGTTATTATAGACTTGAAGATAATATCTTTTGGTATCTGTGCTGACATTTCATCTTACCATTCCAATTACGGAGGCAAAAACAGAATGACATATGGATTACAATTCCACCAAGTGTTAGGCATATATTTTTGGCATATGCTGACATTTCCCCCCACTATTATATGTATATAAACAGAAAAATAATTTTGTGTACTATGTTGTATTTCTTTTCATTTACTGGCAGATCGGAAATTGAACTCGAAAGGACCATCAAATGAATCTCAAGTTTGATTTAAAAGGGAAAAAGATTTTTTAATTACCTGACCTAAAGTAGGTTTTTGTACAATAATTTTTTTTTCAGAGGCAATTTATGCAAGTCGGAGTCTGCTGAAAAGCTTTGGAACGAAATGGAAGATATAAGCCTTCCATACGAAGCAAGAATCAAGTCATTCATTATACAGCTCTTTTACTTCAGAGACAAATGTAAATCTAACAGAAGTAAGACATTATAGAAAGCAGTTCTCTAGTCCATGTTGTGATATATTTGAAGAACAGAATTCTTTAAAGCAATAGGCCCAGCACTTATATTAAATCTAAGCCAAGATTGTATCAGGACAAAATTGCATTGGTTAGACTTCTTAGAAATCTACATGGGGACTATAAGTGCATGTTTAATAGTTAATTATTTTTTAATAATTCAGGATTTGGAGTGTCAGAAGGGAAAATATAGGAGTGTAGTTTGCTTCTTTGCAGTACTGGAGTCCAGAGTTTCATTCCACGACAGTGTCTACATTTCCCCTTTATCTATGTAGGTTTCTGTCGAATACTAACATGGACAGCTCAATGGCAAAGCTGGGTCCCAGTTTTAACAAGGTCCAATTTTAACATAATTTTCTGATAGGAATCATTCATTTATTTTCATATTTACGAGACCAAGGTTTACACTTAGTAATATTTTCAAGCCAGTTGGTGTTAATCAAAAGTTTGATGCAATACAAGATATTGTATTGCATTAATTAAGCTATAAGCAATACAGAATCAAGATCTTTATTATTCTGGAGTGGAAGTGGCTGTTGAGGGACATGGGTAAGTATAAAAAGGTATTGGGGTTGGGAGAGGAAGCATGCAGGAGAGACCAACCTCCGCATATAATACTGTATATATTTTTATATGCAAAAACACAAAAAAATGCAGCTAATCCCCAAATTTCAATGAAAACCAATTGGGTGCACGTAGGTGTGGCTTGTATCACATACAAAAAACATTACCCCAGCACTGCATTATATAGCCTTAAGGGAAAAACAAAACCTAATTTTGCACACATTGAAGGTAGCATGTCTACATTTAGTAAAAAGAGACATTTTTAGTTACAACGTTTGTACAAAATATGCGTTAGCTGACGCACCCCGTCAAGGCAGTGTCAATCCTAAGTGAAAAAAAGAGAGTATTTTCCTTGGGGGGAAAAATACCATGGCTGATTTTTAGGGATGGGCGAATTTGACCCATTTCGTTTCGCCAAAAATTTGCTGCTGGCGAAATGACACCGACGCCCATTAAAGTCTATAGGCGTCAACAAATTTTGTCGAGTGGCGCGCATCTTTTTATTTTGACGCACAATGCCATACAAGTCTGTGGGCGTCATTTTTTCGGCAAAACAAGGCAAAAAAATTCGCCCATCCCTACTGATTTTCTCTTTCTCCCATTGACTTACACATGATCTCGACAGGTCTGAAATGGAGCATTTTCGGATTTGTTTTTTTTTTTTGCAGCATTGGGGTATAATTCATTGACAAGAAGATAGCTCCTCCTGAAACAAAACTCTATTTACCACATGCAGTCAAAAAAGTACAAAGCAACAGTTCTACTAACTTGCCGGTTAAGCAACAGTACACATGTACAGTACTTATGTCCCCTTGCAGGGTAGTTGCTTGATTATCTTCAAACCAAAATACATATTTAATAGGTGATATTTAGTTATGTGCTAAAAATACAATAATTACAATTAACTATAATGGTATACAATTCAAGAAAGTTGCTAGAATTGTATCCATTAGGAATATGTTCACTTCAGTGACTTCTGTGGAAGGCATATGTGATTGGCTTCATCTTAAAGTATCATGGTGCAGTCATGCAGCCATGTTTTTTGTTTGGAACTGCCTATAAGTTAGTACTTTATATGTGATGCATCATTCACCAGACTACTAGCAGGCACCACTTTCAAAAAACCACATGCTGAATTTCTTGGCCATTGTCTCAGCTCACATTCACACATCTGGCTGCAGCTGCAGGGGAACACTACAAAGCACTAAACAGAATTTTAGGTCCATGCCACACCAGTCATTGCCCTGTTGGCAGGAAAGTACCTGTCACTTCTGCTGATAGGTGGTTACTGCTCAAACCTATGGCAGGAAGCCCAAATAGGCTTTTCTGTGCTGGAAAAAATATACCAGCAGAACAATAAGTATGTTCTGCCAGTCTTACACCTTTGGTCTTGATATCAGTGACCACAAACTACCTTAGAAGCAATTTAAACTTCCTTAAAGGAGAAGGAAAGGTTAAAACTAAGTAAGCCTTATCAGAAAGGTTCATCTGAATATACCAGTAAACCCCCAAAGTAATGCTGATCTGAGTCCCCTGTCAAAAGAAACACTGCATTTCTTTCCTTCTATTGTGTACTCAAGGGCTTCTGTATCAGACTTCCTGCCTTCATCTTAAACCTCATTGCCCTGGGCAAGAGCATGCTCAGTTTGCTCCTCCTCCCCCCCTCCCTTCTCTGCTGTAATCTGAGCTCCGAGCAGGGAGAGACTCAGGCAGGAAGTGATGTCACACCATGTTAATACTGCAGCTCCTATCCTAAACAAACAGAGAGTTTCTAGAGCTTTTTATACAAATATGGTAAAACATTCTACAGAATAAATATAGCATTCTAGTTTTCACTATTGCAGCTAATCTATTGGCAATAAAATGCCTCCGTAGCTTTCCTTCTCCTTTAACCTGAACAACCTGTTGTGTGATGGATTCTAGGTAAGGACTCCCTGCCTAAACTCCCTACCCTGTGAAAAATGTGGACAAGGGGACCCTAAGGTAACCAAATGTATCATATTATATTTACCACTCCAACTCCAAGTTCTTATGCATATCATTTATCTAGGTCAGTGGTTCTCAAACTGTGGAGCTGCCCCTTTGGGGAGCCTAGACTTTTAATATTTAAAAACTGTAAATTCAAACATTGTTAAATACACGCCCCATTAAATCCACTAAATTTGTTTTATATGCCACAAAGTTGGAAAATATGCTTATTTGCCCCAATGCACAAATTCCCCCTTAAGTAAATAATTCTCTTACATTTATCAAGCAGTAATAAAACACTCCAGCCATGAGATGAACTCTGATTTCCTCTGTTCCCAGTAATTGAAGTGTCTTCAAAAGAACTTCTCTTGATAAATAGGCTGCAGAGAATAACACAGAATTTGAGACGTTTCCCTGACTTGAATATTTGTTTCATTGCAAAAAGAAAACCAGGCACAATAAATCTGTGTAATTCTGATAATTGCAATTCTGTTGTATCTGATGATTAACAGACTATGGAGCAGGCAATATGGATTATGTATTTTATGGATTATATAGTTTATTTCAATGTCTTGGCCTTTCATTTGACTTATTTTCTACCTTGGTTCGTAGACTGGAAACTGCAGTTCACTAGACGCATAACAAAACTTTGTTTGTACATTTTTTAGTTTTATATGGCAGTCTCATTTTTTTGGCTGGGTGTTTGCAGAGCGAGTTGTTTTTGATACAAAAAGAAACTTCCCTGCAAAATGTAGTTCTTTACAATTTATTAGTGCCTAAGGCAAACAGATCTTAAAAGATTTGCCTAACAACTGCAATGGAACTCTGGCTCAATTTTTGTCATTTAATATAATAATCTAATGTATAATTACTATTGTTAGCATGGTATATAGCATTCTAAAGTGTGCTGGTACAGAAATCTAAACAGGGAAACTAAACTGGGACACTGGGGCTGATTTATGTACAAAGGTGCTAAACTGCACAAATGCAGTTGTTAACATCAACCAATTAGTTCTGAAAAGATGAAAAGTTGCTGTTGGCAACTCCATTTGTGCAGATTAGCACCTTTGTTTGTAGGTGAACTGTTGAATGTTATATTATTGTTACTGTGGCTGGTTAATTACGCTGTCATCTATGTAGGAACCCAAATTATGCTTGGCTGTATGGGAAACATATTTATCAACACAAGTAACAACCCACACTTTTAGATCTCTGTAATTCTTTGCAGATTTCATGACTACATAAGCAATTTTTCAGTAAAAGGTATAAAGTGAAAGCATTAGATATAGGCTCCTTTCTCAAAAAACATGCCTATAGAACATAGGATGACCTTAGAAACACGTAACTAGTAGAATGAGGAGAGAAATCCAAGGCAAACTATTTGCAACAATGTAGTTTATTAGCAGCTACAAAACACTACATGTTTCGGGCCTCAAATGCCCTTTATCACTTGATAAAGGGCGTTTGAGGCCCGAAACATGTAGTGTTTTGTAGCTGCTAATAAACTACATTGTTGCAGATATTCTGCCTTGGATTGCTCTCCTTATTCTACTAGTTACGTTTATACTGAAGACTTGCGGTGAAGTCTTAGAGGAAAGAAGCACCATTGCATTCAAAAACCGGGCAGTGCGCTGAAGTAATCCAGTATAGTGACCTTAGAAACACAACAGTATTCTGAAGCTAATGGCCTGAATGGGTGGGCCTGCGCTAGAGTGAAGATTAGTTGCCTTGTTCCAAGGATTGTTGCTACTTGGCCACAAAACTTCTGACATACCATATGGTGACGCCTTATAATACAATTCCAGCTAATGTGAATATAATTAGGAAGAGGGAAGAAGGACAAGAAATGTATCTGACTACAGCGAAATAGTGATATGCATCCCTATGTAGAGGCTGATTTATCAACGTTTGGATTTTCATTTTTACCCTGGTTTGATGTTTTTTGTGCTAAAACTTGAATTACAACATCAACTCAAGTACTTATTAAGGTAAAAAAGAAACTTGAAAGACTTTGGCAACTAAAAGCTTAGCAAGTCATGTAGAAGTCAATGGGATACATCCTAGGCAAAATTGTAAGTTTTATAATCAAAGTTTTTTGATTTCCTTTTTGAGCTTGTAAACTCAAATCCACAATTGTATTAATTCAGGTTTTTATATTCTGATTATTTTTAATAAATCAGAAAACATTCATGTTCTGAGTTTATCAGAAGTTGTTAAAAAACTCTAAAATCTCACAAAATGGATTTTTGATAAATAGGGCTCTTAGTGACTATTAGGGGCACATTTACTTAGCTCGAGTGAAGGAATAGAATAAAAAATACTTCAGATTTCGAAGTATTTATTTGGCTACTTCGACCATCAAATTGGCTACTTTGACCTTCGACTACAACTTCAAATCTAACGATTCGATCTAAAAATCGTTCGACTATTCGATAATCGAAGTACTGTCTCTTTAAAAAAAACTTTGACCACCTACTTCGCCACCTAAAACCTACCGAGTATCCTAGCTTTTTTTGATCGAAGGAAAATCGTTCGATTGATGGATTAAAATCCTTCAATTTTTCCTTCAATCGTACGAACTAAGGAAATGTGGTAAATCCTTCAACTTCGATATTCGAAGTCGAAGGATTTTACTTTGACTGTCGAATATCGAGGGTTAATTAACCCTCGATATTCGACCCTATGTAAATGTGCCCCCTAATCTTCGTTGTAACTGTACTTTGTATTTATTTTTATAATTGTATTTATTGTTGAAAATACTCCCTGTTTGTTCTATTAGTTTATTGTTCTGCAGTGTTGTGTACAGACGCAGCGCTATATAAATAAGAATATACATGCATATCATGGGGACTATCTTATAATAAACATTATCTGCATTTTTAGTCATTTTTTCACTGTACCACCAAAGCACCATGACTAAAGGGTTAAAAATGGAAGTTATGGAAGTATATTTTGCTGAAAATGTGTTTTTTGTTTCTAATTACATTTACAATTGGCTGGTATTTCTGCCTGTCAGTAACGTGAAATCAAAATTAAGAATGCTCGACTCACCCTTACTTTTGGTTAAGTAAATTGCTTTTAAGTATGCGGAGACACAACACAAAATATTTGCTGACTGAACAATGCAACAAATCGATACCTAGCACATTCTTATAAATGGCATTGACATTTCCTGATGATGACCACAGGCAGCAAGAGAAGATGATCATAGAGCAGCGTTGTCACTCCTAGTTGTAATACAACCAAACATTTTGTGACATGTCACTCTAAAATAATAGCTTCTTTAAATAGTGATATCAATACAGGTTCATATAAATAATAGCTATATCATTACTGATAAGTTCTCTTTGCATATCACTGATCTGTGTACTTAAATATATGGTTTAGGCAGAGAATGAAGCCAGAAAAAAATGTCATAAAAAATATGTATTTTTTAATATTCACACTAACTATTAACAAATAAAGTATACCTTGTGTGCTTTGTTATATAGATATTAAATTATAGATAATAAGATAGATGGTAGATTGATACCACAGCTGTGATTCTAGTACTTATTAATCATGTTTGTGTTTCCCTCTTTTAGGGCTTATACAATAGGACTGCCACTTCACCAGTAAACTCTTCGAGAATATAGATCTGTCTAATTTACTATTCCTTGCCATTTTATTGATGGTTCTTCTTACTGCACGTGTACCTTGGAATAAAAATGGTCCCTTCCACTCATTGCTTTAATGCTGTTGCTTATTTAATTGTGGAAAAAAAGCTCAGTGTTGTGGTTATTTATTGACTATTGCACCACTAAAAATATGTTTTAGGTGGTGTCAGCAATTACCAAAGTATTGCACAGAGTTGGGCATTTTGATGTTTGAAATAATAGCTCACAATCCATTACACCTGTTTGGTATAACCAAGAATTGAAACTCTGCTCTACAGGGCAGTAAATATGGAAGGTGGGTTCTATTAAAAAGGGTTTAACTGTCATTGCAATACAAAATAGCCATTAATACCCCCTATCATGTTTTAGCCTTGCGTACCACAATGCATTGTTTTACTGACAATGCACTTGAGGTGTCTATCACTATAAGTTGCAGTGTTATTGTATTTATTAGCTGGACCCGTTACAAGGCTAGCAAAAGCTGTAATATTATATATCCTACAGGTGTGTAGTAGGCCTATGTATGGAGTCTGACCCCTATAATTAATTGAGAGATGAGTTTAGATATTATAAAACATAGTTCTCTTATTCCCAAATAAAACCTGCTGGGAGGGGGGGGGGGCTGGAGAGTATGCTGCACACCACCAGAATTCAGTGTAAATATGAGCTTGTTGAAGAACTTTAGTAAAAATAAATTGAATGTTCATGAGTTTCCATTTCACTTTTCTGGCATTTGTACTGTTATGGGTATAAGTATACCGTTTTTCCAGTTATTACTATTTTTCGAAAAACAAAACCAGTGTAGTACAGTTTAACAATTGTAGAGAGTTTAGGTTAAATAAAATAATTATTACACAGTATTTATTCCTCACATGCTGATCGTGCCCTGTCATTTCTGCTCACAAGTTAAACAATTAGATAATAATCAGTATACAACCTTCAACTTCTACCTTCCATCATGTAAGCGGATTATCTGTGCACTGATAATCTTATCTACCTCACAAGGAACAAACATGGAATAGTTTTAAGATGGCCATAGCTGCAAAGATCCGATCGCTCAAATCCTCAAACGATCGGACTTCCCCATCTCCCGTCCTGCCACTAACCATTCAGATCAAATAAAGTAGTAAAAGAGCAGATCAGCAATCATACGAAAGTTATGTCTGACCAAGCTGGTGACAGTCTCCCTCTGAAAATCGACCGATTGGCAATACATGTAGAGAAATTATTGGCAGCCGACAGAAATCTTTTAAAATCGACCAAACGACCGATCTCCATGGGACAAAAAATGTCGGGACTCTCCACACACGGTCCAAAAATCGTACAAATCCTCGGATCTTTGCGTCTATGGCCAGCTTTAGTTTCTTTGTTTAGCTTAAGAAATAACAAAAACCTTAGATTTCTTGTGTTTAAAAAAAATAGACAAATGTATGTTCAGTACAAACCCTATTTATAAAACTCAGGCTACACAAAGGGGTATACTGACCCTTTAATTACAACTCACTTAAGGGAAAATGCAAAGTCCAGGACATAAAAAAAAATATTTTGATTACTGCCCAATAAAAAGGCATATTATCAATGTTACGTACCTGTGGCTCAACTTGGAACTTGCACAAGTAATGTGTTATTAACAACAGGATAAGCAATAACAGAATGGGGCAGCCGGAGGATTTCATTTACAAAAAGAGCAGGTTACCAGTACAGTGCCAAAGTGATGTAGAATTGACCCGTACCATTTAATATATCTATTAGTGAAATAACAAATGGCCTGAGTGGGAACAAATGACCTTTTACAGATAACAGAAAAAGTTATAACAGATTTGGATTGCTGTCTTAGACTGCAGAATTAATGGTACAATGTAGACATTGCAAAAATACAACTTCTGCACAGATAAAAATCAGTATTTCACATTATTTATAGACATGCCATCTTTATATCTTCCGGAACATTAATGCCCGTGGTAACTAGTAATACCCTGCCTGATGTCTACAGTAATGCATTGTAAATTGCAATACCTTATTGTATATCTGTAGTTCAAAAACCCAGCTGGTGGGTTCCAGATCCACATAAACGTTATTGTCTACTCCAATTACAACACAATATGAAATGACTCATACTAATAAAAAAACACAGGTACTGTATGAGATGTTATCCTGAATGCTCAGGACCTGGGTTTTCTGGGCATGGAGTCTTTCCGTGATTTGGATCTTCATACCATACCTTAAGTTTATTAAAAATTCATTCAAACATCAATTTAACCCAATATGATTGTTTTGTCTCCAATAAGGATTCATTGTAACTTAGATGGGGTCAAGTACAAAGTAGTTTTCTTATTAAAAGGAAAAAGGTTTAAGAATTTTTATTACAATGGAGTTTATAGGATATGACCTTCCCATAATTTGTAGCTTTCTGAATAATGGGTTTCCATGTAACGGATCAAATAACTATGCATGAACGCATGTGATTTCACCAGTATATACAGGGGTATACAAAGAGAAACGCATCAGCAGAAATAATAAAATAGGAAGTTTGTTGAATAGAAGTTCATTATTGAACTTGCAACTCATTTATATTTAATGCTCAGCACAGAAAAATCTAATAAAGCATGCATTTAATCTCAGCGAGTCACTGAACGTCAGATTTTAAGCTTTAATATACAACAGGTCTGATAATTATGCAAATTTATATATTTGCTCTTTCCCTGATTGGACCATCCATTCAGTGTTTTGCTGTTTGATTGCAGCAGTACATTTATTCTCTTGACACTAACTTGACTTCCTCTTCAATATAAATTTCGACCTTCACAGAGGCCCTCTGTTAAATGATGGGTGGCAATTATTTAATATGCCGCATACCAAACCGAAATGCTGATGCATACATACTTTTTATGGATGTCAGTGGAGAACTGTGCAGTTTGGATGTGCTCAGATCTATTAGCCATGCTTAAAGGGAGGCTCTTTATTTTTTTAACAAATGTTCCATTAATAACAGAGACAAGAACCTTGCAAATTCTTTTTAGGCTGCAGCAATAAATTGAGTGTGTTCCTCGCTATTGCTAGCCAAGTCGTTAAGCTCATTCATTGTGAAACTCGCAAGCTGTTATGGGATATATTTCAGTTAAATCCTGAATGTGTTATAAGGCAACTTGTTATAAAGACAAAGAAGGACACAGACTTAAAAACTGTTCAAGCTAAAATTTGTTCCTTAACCATTTCCCCTTAAACGGCTTCCCCACTCCTCATTTGCATTACCGCAACGCTGATATTTTAAAGTGTTGCACTCTTAAACTTTAGGAGTTTACCTACGAAAAATTATAGGGGTATTCCTCGGGGGAAGAATGCACCCCTTAGTGCTTATTCAGGCAGCAATTCTGCCTGGGAGAATGGCTGAACTGTGCACTACTTGGTTTACCTAAGAAAACGTAGGGGGGGGGGTTTATACTAAAACTTTAATTCATCTTAATTTATTATTTAAACAAATTCACTGTAACACCCATCTACAAATTTAACTAATTTATCAATAATTCTTCTCAAAAAAGGTGGTGTGAAAAAACACTGCAACAAAATTGTGCAACAATTTAAATTGTATGATTGATGCTCTGAAAACTTAGACCTTATCTAATTGTTGCCGCAGGAACTCAAATATTTGACAAAAACAAGAATGGATCACAATGTCACGAAACATCTTCAGGGACATCAGCCATTGACTTCTACACAATCTGACAGGTTTGAAATGGAGTATTTTTGGATTCTGATTTTTAGCAGCTTTGGAGTATATAATACATCTCAAAAAAAATTGTTTTTTCCCCTCTAAAAATTAAAGTTTTCCCCTTTAATACCTTGACCAGAAAAATTTGAGGTTTAATAAATAGGCCCCTTGGGGTCATTTATGATACCCCAGGCAAGAGTGCACCTTAAGGTTAGACAGTACATCCTCATAGGGTGCAAGCCAGCCCATAGGGTAAGCACAGGGCCCTGTTGCAGCCTCTGCCCCCGATACCAAACACAGACAGAGCTCTATTTAAGGGGGAAGCCCACAGAGATTTCATAAACACTCCAGAATTTTTGTGTAATTCCATGTCTGTACCAACACATATTACTTGAAATACCCATACATATTGAAAAATGTACAAAAACTAAACAATTAATTGTTATGAAATCTATGAAAAGAGCTCCAAAGCTTGCACTTGGAATATATATAAAACAACATAAAAGTCTGTTGCATGACGAGGCATAAACATAGTAAACAAGGCTGCAGCAAAACAAGCACACTGCCCAATTCGGCAGTAATTTCGGCACTTCGACAATTTACTAACGGTAACTAGCGTAAATTCGCTGGCGTAATTTCACCAAGGAGATAAACTCTGGCTCAACTTCGCACTCTAACGCCAGGCAAATTTTTGGTCTGGCAAAAGAGCGTTCACTAAGTTTTTGATTTGACTGACCGTTACCTCTAATACCCAGACTTGCCTTCGCCACCTCAGACCAGGCGAAATGCAATAGAATAGATAGGAGTTCCTCAAAAAAAAAAAAAAAAGTTGAACATTTTTCTAAGTCCCAAAACAACCTCTGGCATTTTTTCCTATTTAAAGGGTGATAGACTGAAAAAGATCGTAATTATTTTTGGGGTACCCTCCTTCCCCCCTACATTTGCTAACATATGGCACCTAAACTATACTGTGGACACATGTGTAGGGCATTATAACAACTTTGTATAACATTCATTTTATGTAGTGTAATGTATTTGCTGCAGCATATACGGCCATTGTACTTTAACTGCACGCCGTATGCTAATTAGCCAACGCTAGCGTAACTTTTTAACTGCTGAGTGTAATTTCACTGGCGTAATTTCCCAGCGTTCGGTACCCTGTGTGCAACTTCGGATCTTCATGAATTAGCTTTGTCCAAGCAAATTTACGCCTGGCAAAGTGTTGCGATGTACGGGAAGCCAGTGCTGGCGAATATTCTCCGTTTAGTGAATTTGCCCCTAAGAGGCATAATTTTTAAAATGATAATTTGAGGGATCATTAAATGTGATCATAGTAAAAGTTTTCTGTTTTAATAACATTTTCAAATGGGTAAATCTTGAGCATATTCAAATTTTTGTCCACCGACATTACCACTTTTCTTGAATTCATGATTTATAGCTTTTTAAAATAAACAAAAAAAAAAATCGAACTGTGGAGAAAAAAAAATTAAGAAAGTTTATAACCCCCTTTATCCGCAGATTTAGAAACAAGTGCCTTAGTAGTAAGCATATATTTGCTTTAATCGGCTTAATTTGAAGTAGTATCCTACATTATGGCTTGTTTGGTCTGTGGTGGGGTAACAGAGAAGAATTAAGTGCATGAAAATCTTTATATGAAAGGAAGACAACCAAAATTAAAGACAACTTGATCAACATAACAAACAGAAGTTATAGCTGTATTATGTAGCAGCATATGTAAACCCCCACCCGCCAGCTTGATGTAAGGATAACACATTAGCTTTCAGCCCCCACACACAATTTAAACAAATAAAATGCCATAATAACTAATTAAAACAGTGAGGATTATAGTGATACTATTTGCAGCTCAAAAAAAAAATGTTGGTACATACAGATGGTTCAATCTTTGTTTAGACACCATGCAGCTCACCCACTGCACCATGGCACAACCTGTCATTGCATTTATTTCAATTAAAAATATGTGGTAATAATATATTTAAACAGTTTAAATAAATTACAAGAGATATTCATTAAGAGCACATTGTTCTATGCGCAAGCATGTGGACATAAATCCAATATCTTCATGCAAGATGCCAAGTGTAGGCTGTAAAGTTAAGGGAGAAGGAAAGGCTTGGTGCACTTGTAGGTGCCAAATGTTAGCAGAAAACTACACCGGCCCGGGGTTATAACAATGAGCACCATAAAACGATCCACTTCCGTCTTTTTATTTCTACAAGTTTCCGGGGGCAAACGCATGTGCAGTTGAACAAAATAGCCAACTTTTTAGTTAAATTCGGCTTTTCGTTCAGAAGATCGATCAGTGGTGCTCACTGGTATGACCCCTGGCCAGTGCAGTTTTCTGCTGATAGGAACACTAGCCCAGAGTTTCAGGTAAGCAAATACAATCACTTGGGGGGTGCCTAACATTTGGCACCCCAAATGCATCAAGTCTATCCTTCTCCTTTAAGGGGGATAATGACAAAAGGCTGTTTTTCATGGTACATTTGCCCCAAGTTCCAGCAAAAACAAATTTCCCAGAACAAAATCCCAGAACACCCCTGGTAACAGTATAGCAAACCATTCATGTATCTGCATTCTAACTGGTCAATGCTTTGTGAATATGATTGTTCTGTGCAATACATCAGGAATGAGATGCATCATCAGCTTATCTACATAAACGGTTCACCTAACTCTAAGGGCAATGGCATACAGAGGTTTACTGGAAGAACTTTCAACTGCTCTGAGATAGTCACGATAAAAGGTAACGCACCACGGTCAAATGAAAAAGCCTTTACTCTCTCAAGCTATTCCCATAGCAATTGCTCTCACATGGGTTAGGTTCAGTAAAAGAAGAAAAGCAAAACTTGCTATATACAGTATCTATAAAAAATGTCCATATACTACCACTATAATCAAGGATACTGATCCTGCCAGTGGTGTGTCCCGCCAGTAAATTCATCCAAGAATTCCTCTACTAATGACATCAATCAGCATTTGGCAGCCCGCTGTCACATGACCACTCTTGTACTTCCTAAGAAGTCCTAAGCTCAGATGTCTAAATTACAGTATGTTTAGCTACAAATCAGCTGCTGATGTCAAAGATACCAGCCATTTCATAGTGAAAACCTATCTATCTAGGCGTCATAGAGCTTAAGAACATTTTCCTGAAAGTAAAAAAAAACACGTTTTATTTATTGACATATTTATCAAGCTTCGTATATGTCAATGTTAGAATGTGCTTGAACAGCATTCTGATCATTCAATTGATAGTGCTCAGTGCTGACTCCTCGATGCAAGGATGAAAGGATTCAGGCGATTACTTCTGAAAGGAAAATAAAGGAATGAATTTTAAAGTATAGTAAACTCTTTTACAAGGCAGTGAGTATCATTTAGAAGAGTTAACAATAGTTATAAAATCGACTCCCTGAATTCAGAAAGCTTTAAAACTCTAATGGCTGAGACATCTTTTATCCGAAAAATCTTTTTCTCATCACTTTGGTTCCCTGTAAAAAAATAATAAAAAGGTTTAAGATCAACAAATCAATTTAAAAAACAATTCAATGTTCCTTTGAATGAAACTGTGCATATACTTCTTTTACAAGAATTAAACAGAGGACAAAATCCAATAAAAGGCCCAGAAAATAGTTTTCCATGGTTATCGCAGTCATCATTTTTATAATTTATTTGAAGCATTAAATTGTCTGCCACTTCATCTATGAATTGATTACCACCTCAGTGTTATATCGAAGATGTCACACCAACTGTAGTTCAATCACTTTTTAATCAAGTTTCAAATAGCTTCATTACTGGAAACTTTGTATGCTAAACACTTTAAATCTTTATAGAAAAGTCAAAAGAAGACCAGTCTGTGCCTGTTAATAGCTACATGCCTAAGATTTATTCATTGTTTAACATGCTGGTTCTACTTACAAATGTCTTCTATTTGAAATACATGGAATGCAATATATTATTATCCTTTATTTATACAGCTCCAAAAACATTTAAGCAGCACTTAACAGAGATTATACATCAGCCCCATCAATCCTTGCCCTAGTGAAGCTTACAATTTTAGTCTGATCATATTCACATAACACGCATTATTGCCAATTACATATGCCTCTTACATATTCAAAGACAATTGAATGCATTTTATATAGTCATAAAAATCTAAAATTCAAAGTTCTGATTTGTACTCTGTTCCGCATGATCATGGTCTGGGACAGCACAGGGAATCACTGGCCCTTCAAAAAAGATGGCGGCCAAGATGGGCACATGTTCAGCTTCAGTTGCAGTGTGTTATTTTGCTTAACTTTACCAGAGATTCACTATGTTTGCTGGTTATTATATATTTTATGAACGGTGCAAAGATTGTGCACAATGGTGGCTAACGTCTGATACTTTATTGTACAGCTTTTTCAAAGTTCAGCAGCTTTTACTGGTAAATAAAAAAAGAAAAACAACTGCACACTAGATACTAGACTGTATACTAAACACCTGTGCTGAGTTCCAGAAGCTCCACTGAGAATTCTATTAAGACACATAAACAAAGATTGCTTCAAGACATATTTTATAGCATCAAATATTAGGTTGCATTTGTTGCACTAGGCAGCCACGCTTGATAAATGTCACTCGAAGTAACCAAGATCATTTTTCTTCGGCTGTCTTGAACTTCATGTCACCTTTTGCTCTATGAATGTCTTGGGAGATCTAATAGTATAATAAATGCATTAGTCTGCTTTCTATTTCACTGATGTATTTCCTGGTGGGCTTCAGTCAAGACGGGAGACATTCATCTTACTTATTATCACTAGCAATTCCAAACAGAGCATGGAAGCTGGGAAGTAAGTGAAGTTCATGTATTGTCATAATGTAAGACTGTCTAAAATAAAACATTATGGGGCACATTTACCTAGGGTCGAAGTAAAATCCTTTGACTTCGACTATCGAAGGATTTTGCGATATTCCGACGATCGAATGAATAATCGTTTCAAAGGATTTTAGTCCATCGATCGAAGGATATTCCTTCGATCAGGAAATTGTTAGGAAGCCTATGGGGACCTTCCCCATAGGCTAACATTGGCCTCGGTAGGTTTTAGGTGGCAAACTTGGGGGTCGAAGGAATTTTTAAAGAGACAGTACTTCGACTATCGAATGGTCGAACAATTTTTAGTTCGAATCATTCGATTTGAAGGTCAAAGTAGCCCATTCGATGGTCGAACTAAATGGGCCCCCTAAGACACACTAAAGGGGATATTTACTAAAACTTGAATTTATCAAATGTTTTTTTAAAACAAAGTTGATCTATCACCCATCCACAAATGTATCTCATTTATCAATAATTATTCTAGAAAACGTTGGTGTGAAAAATCATCACAATAAAATTGTGCCTCAATTGGAATCATGTGACCTTTTCGAATGGACGCTCTGAAAACTTGACTTTTATTCAATAGTCGCCTCGACAATTCAAATTTAACAGATTATCAGATGAAAACCAGCATGGCTCACAATTTCAAGAAAAATCTTCAGTGGCATCTGACATTGACTGGACCATGACTTTAGATGGAGTATGTTCAGATTTGGATATTTAGCAGCTTTGGGGGTATAATGAATCTCAAAAACTTTGAGGTTTTTTTCCCCTTTAAATATTCTACTTTTCCCCTTTAAAAACTCAACCAGAGACACAACACACTAACAACAAATAACTACTCAGTGTCCAACCATAGAATCCTCTTGGATAAGAAACAGAGTTAAAAAGATCAATGTTTGGACCCCCCTAACGATCTCCCCCCAATGCTCCCCTTAAGTGGGTCCGGACATTTAAATACCTAGGCCTCCACATCCAAACAAATCTATCAAACTACATACAAGAGAACCTTGGTCCCATAATTTCGAAACTTGAATCTGATCTACTGGGTTGGGCTAATCTCCCCCTATCTTTGTGGGGGAGAATAAACCTGATCAAGATGATCTATCTACTGAAATTTCTATACCACCTCCATAATGCCCCCGTATACATTCCCAAATCAGTATTTAAAACAATCAACCAATTGATACTTCCCTTTATATGGAACCGTAAGGTACCGAGAATTGCCTGGGAGAAATTGACAGCGGAGAGGGAGGATGGTGGACTCGCCTTACCCAACTTTCAGTTGTATTACATAGCGGCCCAGGTGTATTACCTGCACTGGTGGTATCATCCGGACCCATATAACCCAAATATGGTGCTACATGCAAATATAATAGGGTCATTGGAAGGACTTAAAAATCTTCCTCATCGGAAAATCTCAGATGTCGGCAGTCTGCCATCCACTATCTCCACTCCTCATAGGGCCTGGACCCAAGTGTTGAAAATATTTAAGAAAGGACCAATTCGGCTGAATCCACTATTACCATTATGGGGCAACTCCAACCTACTTCACTTCCGTAACCTAGAGGACTTCCTCTTCTGGCCAAGGCAGGGCATTAAATACCTGGGCGATCTTCTGCAAAACAGTACCTTCCCTTCACATAATGAACTACAAGCCAAATGCACCTCTCAGACCCTCCCACTTTTTCGATATTTCCAAATTCGACACACTTTTAAGGCCCAGTTTGGTACACTTTCTCCTGTCCTTGCCACAATGACAATTGAAGATACCCTCTTGGCTGAACAACCAGTTGGTTGTCCAGGCTATACAAAAACCTGCTAGCCAGTGTCCCCCCTCCTTTCCACACAGCTCAGGTACGGTGGAAGACTAACATTCCAGAGCTGTCCCAGGATGACTGGGACGAGGCAACAGCAACTATGTATAAAAGCTTAATAGCAATAAGGGATAGGCTGATTCAATACAAGGTGTTCCAATAACTCTATATCACCCCGCTTAAACTAAAGGCAATGGGTAAGACGGACACTGACTCCTGCCCCAGATGTGGAACTCCGGTAGCCAATGATGTGGTCTTGCCCAGTGATAAATACTTACTGGTCGCAAGTAATGGCCTCGTTAGCGGACACACTCGAATTCCCAAATATACTCTCCCCCATTGTGTGTCTCCTGGGTGTAGTGGAACACCTTGTACCCACTGTCTGTGCGAGATTAAGGTTTAGAGCGTTATTATTCTATGCTAAAAAATGTGTGATTATGCACTGGATGGGACCTACCCCTCCCACAAAGGACTCCTGGATTAACCTTGTTGATTTGACTATACCCAAAATAAAGCTTACCCATGAAGCGAGAGGCACCGCAGATAAATTTCAAAAGATATGGAGTCCTTGGTGGGAAATGGGACCGGGCGTGCAACCGAGAATTTATCATGCAACCGGATAATATATATGCTTGCACTATACCTGTAATGTCTTCTGATGCTAATTTACCCTTAATCTATGTTGTACCAATTGAAAGCAAATAATTATGGACCAGTGACACATGTCTTAACTATGCACATGTTTGTGGATATATTACTTTTATTTTTTCTTGTTTGTAATGTTTATTAAAAGCAAATAAAACATAACCTTTAAAAAAAAAAGATCAATGTTTAAGGGAAACTATACCCTCAAACAATGTAGGTCTCTATAAAAATACATTGTATGAAACAGCTCATATGTAAAACCCTGCTTCATGTAAATAACCCATTTTCATAATACACTTTTTAGTAGTATGTGACACTGGGTAATCATTTTAAGAAGTAAGGGCCACCCCTGGGATCCCACGATTCATGGTGCACACAAACAAACCATACGTTAGGTCACACGAGCCAATTAACAGACAAAGTTCTGTCTTTTACTTCCACACTTCTTTGATTCTAATTGAAAATACTTTGAATATTCGACCATTCGAAAATAGAAGTACTGTCTCTTTAAAAAACTTCGACTTAAATCTGCCCAATTGCTATGTTAGCTTATGGGGACCTCCTAGAACTTATAGTCAGTATTTGGCTAAGTTTATAGCAGTCGAAGGTTTTTTTTTGTAAAATCGTACGATCGTACGATTAAATCTTCGAAATTCGACCCTTGATAAATCTGCCCCAAAATGGTGGTTCAAGGTAAGAGATGTAAAAGGCAATATTTACTTAAATATATATTCCAGTTTGGTAAGATTCTTTAAAGGAATTGTTCAGTGTGAAAATAAAAACTGGATAAATAGACAGGCTGTGCAAAATAAAAAATGTTTCTAATATAGTTAGTTAGCCAAAAATGTAATGTATAAAGGCTGGAGTATAACATGTCAGTCAAATCACTGCTTCCTGCTTTTCAGCTCTCTTGGTTTACACTGACTGGTTACCCTGGTAACCAGGCAGTAACCAATCAGAAACTTGAGGGGGGGGCACATGGGTCATTTCTGTTCCTTTTGAATCTGAGCTGAATGCTGAGGATCAATTACAAACTCACTGAACAGAAATGTACCATGTGGCCCCCCTTCAAGTCGCTGACTAACTCAGAGTTATAGAGCTGAAAAGCAGGAAGTTGGATTCTGGCTGTTTTATTAGACATCTGTTCACTCCAGCCTTTATACATTACATTTTTGGCTAACTAACTATATTAGAAAATTTTTTTATTTTGCACAGCCTATCTATTTACACGGTTTTTATTTTCACAGTGAACTGTTCCTTTAATTCTTATGCCACTTAATATGATAAAAACTATCTGTTGCTTAAGTGTTCATTTTAGGGGTAACGTTTTCCTTAAATGCATCCATCTTAAATGCTCAGAAAGTTTGAGCTATATAATATTGTCACTTTGAATAATTTTCATTTCTGTGGTACCTGTGGCCTTCTATCAGATTCTGTTGATAACCAAAAGTAAATTACTCAGTAAACCTCTGACGTCCATATTTAGGGTGATTTTTCTTTGTACGTAAAACATTGTGTGAGACAAATGTGGCAAACTGCAACATTTTAAGGCGGTTTTCAGAAAAGTAAAAACCTCTTTGTTTAGAAAAGCTTTGCACTTTGGTAGTTTGGTGTAGAAAGATGTCTTTATCTTTGTTGGATTCAAAAAACGCTTGCAGTCGGGTAGTTTGGAGTAGAAAGACATAATTAAGAATTTTAAATTACTCAGATTATGTACTTTCCAAAAATATATGTTTTTTAGGGGTCACCATAACTTTTTGTCACTTTTAGCCCACATAAATCTGGCAATGTTTATAAATGAGTGTAAATGTCAACCATCAAATAAGTATGCACAAGATAGATTTTGGGTCTTTACATGCCATGTACGTCAATAAACATATGTAAATTTGGCATCAAACTGTTCAACTAACCCCAGACTTTCATATTTAGGGTGTTTTATCTTGGTACCTAATAGTATGCGGGAAATAAAATGTTGCAAGGTGGAAGTTTTGAGGTAATTTTCGGAAATGTCACCAAAATCACCAGATTTATGAAAAGTTTGCGGCTTGGTGCTTTGGAGTAGAAAGGCATGCATACCCAATTTGGATTCGGGGGAATGTGTACTTTACTAAAATATATGGTTTTCCGAGGTGAACGTCCTTTTTTACCTTTGCCCCCAAAACATTTTATGTAAATGTGTTGATTTTGCAGTATCTGTAATAACAGAACTCATAACTCGAACTAGATGTCTACATTTTGGGGCCCCTATATGCCACATACTTAGGTATATATAGGTAAACCAATACTTATTGGGCATCAAACTATTCATATTTAGGGTGTTTTACTTTGGTACCTAATGATGTGTGGGAGATATGATGCTGTAGATTGGGAGTTTTGAGGTCATTTGTCAAAAAATTCACCAATTTCAATAAAAAAACTTATAACTTTAGGAAAGAATTACAACTAGGTAGTTTGGAGTACATAGATATATTTACCCATTTTTGATTTGCCAGAATCTGCTCTTTCTAATAATGTGTAGTTTTCTAGGGTAAACCTACTGTTAGTGGAATGTTTGGCCTTGAAATCAGAAGTATGCCGTTAAGTGGAGTGGTGCTTTGGAAATTTGGTAGTGTACTGCTTGGAGAGTTTGATCTATACAAGTGAGAAATCTCCTTAAAACTATATATATTTTGTATTGGTGCATTTAGGAGACATAGAACTTTCCAAATCTGTACTCTCGTACATAAAGTAAATTATGTTTCTCATGTTGCACTATGTGAATCATGATTTTTTTTCAGGTTGTCCTGAAAAAAACAATATATTGTTTTCCTGGGTAAACTACAAAACACCCCCCAATGAAAGACTCTTAGGGGCCGATTCACTAAGGGTCGAATATCGAGGGTTAATTAACCCTCAATATTCGACTAGGAATTAAAATCCTTCGACTTCGAATATCGAAGTCGAAGGATTTAGCGCAGATAGTTTGATCGAACAAAGGATAATTCCTTCAATCGAACAATAAAATCCTTTGAATCGAACGATTCGAAGGATTTTAATCCAACGATCGAAGGAACATCCTTCGATCAAAAAAAGTTAGCCAAGCCTATGGGGACCTTCCCCATAGGCTAACATTGACTTCGGTAGCTTTTAGATGGCCGAACTAGGGGGGTCGAAGTTTTTTTTAAAGAGACAGTACTTCGACTATCGAATGGTCGAATAGTTGAACGATTTTTACTACGAATCCTTCGATTCGAAGTCGTAGTCGAAGGTCGAAGTAGCCCATTCGATGTTCGAAGTAGCCCAAATAAAACTTCGAAATTCAACGTTTTTTACCTTCGAATCCTTCACTCAAAGTTAGTAAATCGGCCCCTTGAAGTGAAAGAGTACAAAATGTTCAAAAAAGGTCTGGCAATAAAAGTACCAAATCAGCCAAATCGGCTGGCATTGAAAGGGTTGTGTTGAGACATTGCACTAATATGAAAAAAAAAAAAGTACAATTGAGTGGACTGGGTAAATATACACCTGAAGAACACATACAGAGGAACACAGTTCATTTTCTGACTTGGCTCATATGGTACACAAAGGCCCTTGTCATTTTAAAATGAAAAAGAATGTGAAAGTGTGCTCTCTCTCTGTATGTTGCTTTCTCCACCAGTTATGTAAACATTTCGCATTTGCTTACAGAATACAGAATTTATTAGGTGTAATTTAAAGCACTGATGCAGACTAGCAAAGCACAATATAAAACATATAATCACTAAATATTTTATTTCTCGTGATTTACAAGACTATTTTTGTGTCTAATTATTATTCACTGAAATACAGCAAATATTCATTTTCGGTTTTACATTTGGAATAACCTTTAATTTAGAAAATTAGAGGCTTTAACTGAAGTGCTTGCAACGGCTTAATACCAAAATGAAATGCCTAAGCATTAACTTCCTATTGTACCAACACAGGGATTGAAACACGGATGTCCATTGGGTAATGACTGCTAAAGAAGTTCTGCCATGATGAGCCGTTAGCAATAATCCAGAGTAAATATAGTTCTGTCTATTGTAGTTTCATGGATGGCAAATGAGAGCCTGGAGAAATATCTCCAGCCAACCATGAAAAAGCCTTTTGCATTGATTTTACAACAGATTTGTTGAAGATCTTTGTAATAAAATACAAAAGTTGAACATTTTTTATAGTATGTCAGAGCAGACGAATGACATCCAAAAACCAGGGTAAATGGCTTATCACTGTTCACTTCTATTGGACAGAGGTTAGTGTTGGCACTGGTTATAATCACATATCTATACTGCACTATTTCTAAGATGTGCAATCAGGGCTGATCCTATCAAATGTGGGGCCCAATTGGGACCATGTTGGCGGGGCCCCTAGACAAAGTGTTGCTGGCTACTGACACAGCAAGTATTTAGGAAAATAAGGGCATACAGGCACAAAATAGAAAGGAAAGGGGCAGACAAGGTAAGAGAGTGAGAGGGATGAAATAGGGGCACATAATAGGGGCACACAGGGTAAGAGAGAGAGGGAGGAAATAGGAGAGTGGACTGAGCCAATTAGTTTGGGGCAGGCTGGGCCGATTCAGCTTGGGAGCAGGCTTGGTTGGATTGGGGGCAGGCAGGGCCTATCAAGGTTGGAGGAAAGCTGGGCCTATTAGAGTTGGGGGCAGGCTAGACCTATGGAGTTGGGGGATAGGCTGGCTTATCAGAGTTGAGGGTGGGCTGGACCTACGGATTTGGGGATGGGCTGGACTCTCAAAGTTGGGGGCAGGCCAGGCAGCATCATGTGCTGAGGGAAATATTATCTGTGCTGCCCTGTGGTGTGGGGCCCCCAGAGGTGCGGGCCCAATTGGTCCAATTGGCCTAAGGCCGGCCCTGTGTGCAATTCAAAATAAATGGCAGTCTTTTTTAGGCGTTAGCACTAGAGAGGGAAATACCCAATAACACAATGCTTTACATTCATTAGCATTGATAGTAAAATACTGAATATGCAGAACTATTTCTTAAATGCGCTGATTTTTAATTATATATAGCATTAAATGGCAAAACAGACACCTGATCCACCAAATCTTATTTGCAATGTGTGTGTGTGTGTGAGAGGGGGCTGAGTTTTAAAGGAGACACATAGGATAAACTAAATAAAAAAAACAAATTCTGTAGGGAATTATATATACTATATAGTGCTAAAAATTAACATTATCTTTAAAAATGTCCCCTATAAATGAGCTCTCTATATATTTTCTCTGGTCCTTGTTTCAAATGAGGGGTGGGTATGACCTGAAGCAAAGTGGAAGGGGAACAGCCAATCACAGTCACAGAAGCAGACAGGCTTCAGTTTCCAATCAAGTCAGCCTAACTGCTGACTGGTTCCTACCCTACAGTGCAGTGTGCCGAGTGACACTGGCTCCCCTGCACAGCCTGGGAAAGGAGGCAGAAGGACGTGGAACAAATGGACGGGACTAGTAGGGCTTTCGCAGAAATTTTCAATGGAGTAAACAGAAACAATTTTTTTTTAAAGAACATTCTTTCTATATCTAAAAGAGAAAATGCACTGGTACATTTTTTCTTTTTTACATAAAATGTCTCCTTTAACTCTAGGCTACATATGCATAGCAAACCGTTCTAAAAACACCAGTTTGTGCTAATTTTCGAGGCTGCAATATACACACATATATCTAGTGTGACAGCCTACACAATACTGTACCATCTGAGCTTAAACTAACTCTTTACTTACCCCTCCGTGCAGATTCTGTCCAGTGGAGTTCACGGGCGCCATCATCAGCCAATGTGGTAATCTTTGGAATGAGACCATCGCTTCGGCAATTTTCGTGAGTTTTGGCACATGCGCAGTTGTCGAACTTGTCGCGATACAGAAAATTGCTCTAACTGCGCATGCACCGATTCCCCGGTCTCATTCCGAAGATTACTGAAGAGAAGATGGCGCCCATGAACTCCGCTGGACAGAATCTGCACGGAGGGGTAAGTAAATCATTAGGTGCATTTGCCCAGGGAGGGGGGCAGATAGTATGGGGGAGGAGGGTCTATGTAGGGTAGGGTTTTTTTTTTTTTAAATAAAGGGTTTGTATTTATGACAGGATTGCTGATGAGAAACTACTTTTACCCAAGGTTCATGCAGAGACTTATAACATGGTGTAAGGAGCACAAACCCTTGAAAATAAGTAAAAAGTCTAAAGATGTCTTTCACATTTTATATGATGCAGATTCAAAATAGTCTTTGTAGCCATCTCATGAGAGGGGAATGATTTAAGTAATTGAGTGGTGATTGCTTAAGTAATTGAGTGGTGATTGCTGGTTTAAATCCATGATGGCAAATATTGCAAGATAGTTTGCTTGCAATGCAACTCCCAGATTGGATCTGATAAAAGATTATTTGCACACTGCTTTCCTCTCTCCCTAACATTTAGTTTCCCCAGCCATTTTGTCTACCCTTCAAGTTACCAAGCTCTCTCTCTACCCAATCAAATTAATGTTCTTTTAACACTTTTCAAACGCTCCTATATTTCAGTTCCCCCTTTGTTCCTGTTAGTTCGATACGCATAGTAAAAATTAGGGATGCACCGAATCCAGGATTCGGTTCGGGATTCGGCCAGGATTCGGCCTTTTTCAGCAGGATTCGGATTCGGCCGAATCCTTCTGCCTGGCCGAACCGAATCCGAATCCTAATTTACATATGCAAATTAGGGGCGGGAGGGAAATTGCGTGACTTTTTGTCAGAAAACAAGGAAGTAAAAAATGTTTTCCCCTTCCCACCCCTAATTTACATATGCAAATTAGGGTTCGGATTCGGTTCGGTATTCGGCCGAATCTTTCGTGAAGGATTCGGGGGTTCGGCCGAATCCAAAAAAGTGGATTCGGTGCATCCCTAGTAAAAATCATTGCCCTTGGTGAACAGTGGAAGGGAGGGTTATGATTTTGGACGGGCTTTGATTTAGGCGGGAAACTGAGCCACCGTTTACTAACTCAGCGCGGCCGTACAGTCACAGCTACGCGCCTCACGTAAAGAAAGGAACCTCCTGCCTTTGAAGTGGGAGAGAAGTCCGTAACAGGCGACGCGCGTGATTGGATACGTTTAGACGTCATTTTCCTAACGCGTGTTGCCTTATAAAATGAAGCGCGCTGACGTCTAATGTTCATTCTGCCTCTGGCTGCTCCCTGGAACACGTTTAGTGTGCCTTCCTCGCCTTCTCCTTACTGCTTATCGATACCTGAACATTAAATTGAGAGGGGCTGAATGATTGTTGAGCGTGCTATTAATTGTGAAACTATATGTTTGCGAATTACAGTAAAATAAAGTAGAAAACAACGCAGGGAGTTTACAAGGTTTATTAAAATGGTGGACCGGTCTTTTCTGGAGCATTAGCAAAGCTTTACACAAAATGGCAGCGTTTCCAGCCTCAGCTTTTGTAAAAACATGATCATGAAGGGATGTGTATTATTACAGCTTGCCTAGTATACAAGCTAATAGTACTCCCTCAGCTGCAGTAGTGTAAATGGAAGTACCTCACTGATCCAGGGTTAATTTACTTAGTAGGCCATAATGTGTGTTAGTGCAGTTGCTAAGAGAAAACAAGTTTATTTTAAATTGTATATAAACAAAACATCTGTAATAGGCAATTGGCTGCTATGGAGAACTCATTTATACCTTTAAGTAAACAGCCCAAACCCACCTATTTTTCAGTAAAGTGCCTGTATGCTTTCCAGGCAATTGGCAGCACATTTATGTGGGTTGCTAACTGGTATGCATGCAACATGCTCATATTTAGGATTATTTTCTATTTCTATAGTGCCAATCCACCTTTGCAGCATTTTACAAACATGCATCATTCGTATCAATCCCTGCTCCAGTGGAGCTTACAATATAAAGTCCCTATCACATTAACACACACTATACTGAGGGGCAGATCAAGGGTCGAATATCGAGGGTTAATTAACCCTCGATATACGACTGCCAAATTAAAATACTTCGAATATCGAAGTGGAAGGATTTTGCGCAATTCCTTCGATCGAACGGTCGAAGGAATAATCGTTCTATCGAACGATTAAATCCTTCGAATCGAACGATTCAAAGGATTTTAACCCATCGATCGAAGGATTATGCTTCAATCAGAAAAACCTTGGAAAGCCTATGGGGACCTTCCCCATAGGCTAACATTGGCCTCGGTAGGTTTTAGATGGCGAACTAGGGGGTCGAAGAAATTTTTAAAGAGACAGTACTTCGATTATCGAATGGTCAAACGATTTTTAGTTCGAATCATTCGATTCGAAGGTCGTAGTCGAAGGTTGAAGTAGCTAATTCGAAAATCGTTTTTTTTCCCCCTCTATTTTCCTCTATTCCTTCACTCGAGCTTAGTGAATGGGCCCCTGAGTGTTATCAAGTAACCTCCCTTTATGTGTTTAAAGTGTTTAAACGAAAACGGTGGTACCATGTTAGCCAGTAGTAAAAATAACATAAAAAAACAAACAAATACAAAAAGTATTGTAGACGTGATACCTATATTGGCTAACAATAAAAATACATTGAAAGCTTTCAGAGCACCAAGGCCCCTTCTTCAGGCAAAATAAATACAAATGAAGAGTGTGGGAGGAAACCATAGTGCCCTGCAGAAACTTACAAACCCTTAGCATGAAGTTGTGTTCAATTTCTTTCAAATGCCATAAACTTTTTGCACAACTAACTTATTTTACTGGCTTTGTGAAAGATTTTCATTGACAAGTCAGTTTTTTAAATGACCGTGCATAAACATTTAAATTGGATATATTTATATAACGGTCTTGGGAACCACATTTTATGAATTTTACAAGTGCAAGGGTTGAAAGAAAATGAGCAAGATATATTTGGTACTACTACAACTTTACAAAATAGAAATTTTATTGTAAATTAAGCAAACTGTTTTATTATTCCTTTTTCACTAAATGCTCATACGCTATGAATAAAAACAAGTAAACGGAAGATTGATTATTTGTTTATGGCTTGGTAAAATTCCAGAACGTTTTATATACAGCACATTGTGCTTTTCCTTAGCCAAAAGCAATGTCTGTGAAGTCTGTGTTTTTTAATTAATTGATGTGCATTACATTTTTGGGAAAAAACAAATACATAGCTCTCAATAAACAATATGAAGATTATTTATTCCAGTCAGTGCTGTGACCACACTGACCATATTCATTTACAAAAGACAAATGTGGGTTTATCAATAGCACACCTTGAGTTCAAGAAACACACAGTAACGCTATTGGATTCTTTGCAGTAAAAAAATGAAAGATGAATTTCCTTAAGTGGGGTGCAAAAGGTTTCTTAACCTCTTAAATGCCAGCAGTATATTGCATTTTATTTGCACTTTTTTTTTTAAACATTTTTTTATTTTGTGCTCTCTTTTAGGGGCATTTCCTGGGGGATGGTTTAGTTTACCTACTAACGTGGGGGGAACGTGAGCTTTCTAAGGGGGTTATTTACTAAACTCCGAATGCAAAAATCACGATTTTTTGTTTTTATATAAAATCAGACTTCACAATTTTTTTGGAATTTATTAAACCCTGAAGATGGAAAAGTCAGAATCGGAAAATCCGGCATCTCGGACCTCTCGAGGTTGCATATAAATCAATGGGAGAAGGCCCAATGATTTTTTTGATGTGCGCTTGGGTTTCGTGCAATACCCCAAAATTTTTGGGTGAAAATTCTGGAAAAATTGTGAAATTTGTGTAAATCGGATGAAAAAATTGTTAAAATCGGATTTTTTTTTACCTCGTTTTTTCGAGAAAATGTAATAATAAATAAGCGTAAAAAACCCGAGCGGATTTGATCGGAGTTAAAAGCAGAAAATATTGAGATACATTTGGACTTTGATAAATAACCCCCTTAACCTCCACTTCTGTAACAAGATTTTGAGCTCCAAATACAAATTGCCATTTTTCACAATATATGGATGTATATCAGAAAAATATTTTACAGTATGCACAAAAAAAAACATTTTTCCAAACTAATTTGGAAAGCCTCGAGTGTCTAGATTGTGCCAATACCAGGTATGTACACGTTTACCCCAGGAAACCATATATTTTTGAATTCTGTCAAATGCAAAATGGGTAACCATATAATTCTAATCCTAATTGCAAAACATCAAAGCTTTTTTGAACATAGTGGTTTCTATACAAATAAAAAATCACCTCAAAACTTTGACTTTGCAAGTTTGTATCTCCCACATAGCATCAGATACAGTTGTGCATAGGTTTACAAAAGTATCTGGTGTTACAAGACCCCAAAATTTAGTTAGTGCATACAAATTGTCCTGGAAGTCACTTGAGCTACTGAATCATCATCACAATTTTTTTGTTTGTAAAAGCAAAAAAAGTTGACCCCCAAAACCATATATTTTTGGAAAGTACACATTCAGATGAATCCAAAATTTCTAAACAAGCAAGTCTTTCTACTGCAAACTACTAAGTCACAATGCCTTCCCAATATTGTTGGTTTTGATTAAATAGTTGAAAAACGCCTCAAAGTTTCCAATTTCTAGAATCTTATCTCCCACGTAGCATTAGGCACCAATAGAAAACATCCTATAAAATGAATGCTAGGGGTTAACTGAACACTAATAGCGAATATCCATTGATTTATCAAACTATGTGGCGTGCAGAGACCAACCCCCAAATGGAAACAGCACACAAATTGACACTCTGGCTGCTGCAATATAAGCACCTGGGTTCTACTGCACACTTTGATGCCCAGTATGAACAGCTTTACCAAATCTGTAAGGAAACCCTAAAAAAAAATATATTCTGAAAGTACACATTCTGGCGAATCCAAAAGTACAGAATGTATGGGCTTTTGAAGTTCTTATATACAAAATCAGTTGGCGTTCTTGCTTAGCAACCCACAGGAAGAGACCTGACACCATTTAGGGTGTGCTTAGTATGAAGTTCATGCATACGTTGAGGTGCATTATAAAACCCAATGAATAATTTAAAAAAGCCCCTGGAATCAACCACCAGGATGAGTTTGCTGGATTCTCCAGATTGACGTTTACACTTGGGGGCCGATTCACTAACTTTGAGTGAAGGATTCGAAGTAAAAAAATTTCGAATTTCGAAGTAATTTTTGGGCTACTTCGACCTTTGACTACGACTTCGAATCGAAGGATTCGAAGTAAAAATCGTTTGACTATTCGACCATTCGATAGTCTAAGTACTGTCTCTTTAAAAAAAACTGACCCCCTAGTCCGCCATCTAATAGCTACCGAAGTCAATGTTAGCCTATGGGGAAGGTCCCCATAGGCTCGGCTAACTTTTTTTGATCAAAGGATATTCCTTCGATCGTTGGATTTAAATCCTTTGAATCATTCGATTCGAAGGATTTAATCGTTCGATCTAAGGAATAATCCTTTGATCGTACGATCGCAGTATTTGCGCTAAATCCTTTGACTTCGATATTCGAAGTCGAAGGATTTTAATTCCTAGTCGAATATCGAGGGTTAATTAACCCTCGATATTCGACCCTTAGTGAATCAGCCCCTAGGTCCCTAACTTGCAAAAAGAATACATTGGTGTTCAACGATACAATTTGATCCTTTTTACATGGGTAGTTTATAGACTTGGGAAACAGTAATAACAGGTGCACAACTTGCTGTTTTGTTAGTATCTCATAACAACCAATTAGCAGATATTCACTTGTCTTACTTATCTGCTTTCCAAATAATAAGAGTTCTGATTGGTTGCTTGGGGATACTAGGTAAGGTAAATGCATTTTACATGATATTACATTGCCCTTTTGTTACCAAGTGTGCACTGTATGTCACCTACTGAGTGGCCTCTGTTCCAAAATAACAGCTAAAAGCGTCTGGGTGACAGCAAGTCATAAAGGTGCCCTGTCTACGTTAATGTTGAATACTGTTGCAAATGTGACAAAATTAATTTCCAGAAAAATGTCAAATGTTATGTGAAAGTTGCATCCAGTTTGGCAATCTTTGTCAGATAAAGTTGTGAAGAGACCAGTCTTTACTATCACTTCAACTTGAACCTGCTTTACAAAGAGGGCATTCCACTCATAACTAGGGATGTAGCGAACGTCGGAAAAAAAGTTCGCGAACATATTCGCGAACTTGCGCAAAAATGCGAGCGGTTCGCGAACGGTTCGCGAACCCCATAGACTTCAATGGGAAGGCGAACTTTAACATCTAAAAAAGACATTTCTGGCCAGAAAAATGATTTTAAAGTTGTTTAAAGGGTGCAACGACCTGGACAGTGGCATGCCAGAGGGGGATCAAGGGCAAAAATGTATCTGAAAAATCTGCCTGTGTGTGCTTGGAAGAGATAGTGTAGGGGGAGAGCTGTTAGTGATTTCAGGGACAGATGATAGTAAGTTTGCTGGCTAGTAATCTGCTTGATACTGCTCTGTATTGGAACAAAAAAATAAATAAAAGCAGTCCTTACAAGGACTACTGTTATTGCAGCAGTCAGCAGATGAGATCAGAAGCAGGACAGCTGCCCACTGCAGCTACATACAGAGCACTGCAGTAGAAGGTAGATTACTAGCCAGCAAAGCTACCTAAGCTTAAATGTCCCTCAAACCCCTGCAGACTTCTGTCCCTCCAATAACAGAGCAGTATCAACACGATTACTAGCCAGCAAACTTTCAACTGTCCCTGAAATCACTAACAGGCAGCAGCTCTCTCCCTACACTATCTCTTCAGCACACACAGGCAGAGTGAAAAAACGCTGCAGGGCTTCGGTTTTTATAGGGAAGGGGAGTGGTCCAGGGGAGAGCTTCCTGATTGGCTGCCATGTACCTGCTGGTCTGGGGTGAGAGGGCAAAAAAAAGCGCCAACAATGGCGAACCCAAAATGGCGAACGTCGCGCGACGTTCGCGAACTTCCGGCGAGCGCGAACACCCGATGTTCGCGCGAACAAGTTCGCCGGCGAACAGTTCGCGCCATCTCTACTCATAACACAAGAGTTATCAGGTGCAGAATGAATTTAGTAACATACCATCTGGCTTTTTATTTAGTCATCCTATGTTCCCTCTTGCTGGTTTATGTTTTTTTTTCTTTAGTTATCCTATGGTTTTGCTCTTATGATCCCTCTTACTGGTTTATGGTTTTTTATTTAGTCATCCTACGGTTTTGCTCTTACGATCCCTCTTACTTCAGACCTATGACTGGCAGCACATGTGAGCGACTCAGTTTTTCTGCTGGCATAACTTGTTGGCTGGGAAAATGCAGCTTGTAATGTATAAATGAACGTCTAAGCTAATACTTGCAGGATCAGGGTAATAAACCCCTGTGTTTATGGCAAACACATCACTTATTTCATCAATATATTCTCTATTTAGTGTTTCCCAGTAATGGTTGTTTTGTGTTGTGCCAGTCAATTGTGACTTCATAACCCAGTAATTGATCCCCTTCAGCTTGACACTGAAACTGTTTTTAGAACACTTTCATACACCAAAGTGTGACTTTCCTGTTGCCATTTAATAGCACAGAACCACCTAGATCAAGTGGCCCCACCCTTAATGTTTTGTCAGATAAGATTTTTTTTATGAGCTTTACAGGAATTTTGAAACATGGGAAAATGGTCTAGAGCCTGATTACAATTGCAAGTCTTTAAAATGACTTTAAACCATTACAGAGCAACAGAGTGAGAAAGAGGATGCTGTTATCAATAGCAGATTACAGTTCACACGCAGAGCTGATTAGAGAAGAATTGAAGGGTTTAGCACTGTTATTTTGAAGCAGTGTTCTGCTTATTCCCTTTTCTTTGCACCATTTAAATCCTAGCTGGCTAAACACATTGGCTTTGCTCATGTAACACTCCCAGAAATCATCTTCCCTCTATGCACTGTATTTTTGTTTGCTATCCCTTGAAAGAGCTGTGAATACTGAATGTAAGTTCTTAAACAAAGCAAATACATACCAAGACAGCGCAACCGCAAGATACAAACTGACACAAATTCTATTCCTACCTAGTAAAAAACATACTTCCACCGATATACCTAAGAAGTTCCCTCAGCCTCAATTCTTGTCTGATTCAGAATTATGCTAATATGCATTATTTATAAGGATTCACATTGAAGATTTTCAATTTGCAGCATGACTGGTTCAATTTCCTGATATGGTGTTATTCCTCCTAGAGATTAATTACAGTTTAGATGCCTCTGAAGCATTGGTTTATCTAAACACAACTGTCTTTTTTTCTCTCCCTGCTGTGGTGTTTATACTGACATTCCTTTAAAAGACAGGACAGAGTAACTCTTCTGCAGCGTTAATTCTCAAACAAAGTCAGTTTGTAATAGAGAAAACACTTAAAAGCTTTATTTAACGGCATTATATTAAGTGGAGCTTTGTTAGCTAGTAACTTTGTATATTGGTACCTTGAAACCTTTCCTCTCAATATACTTTGGCTCTGAAAATACTGTTCTAGATTGATAGCATGTATTTGCTGACAAGATCATTTCAAAATACAGATGGAGGCACTCCATTGAATTCAATGGTGCTATACCGTATACCTGATATGATTTGAGCAATGCTGACTAATGCAGGTACATAACATTGTTATGCCTTTAAAGCGCAAGGTCCTTTAGCTTTTGCTGAGCTACCAGCGATTGCTGACAGCCTGATGAGCACAAATGAAAGGGCTTTGATTTCACATGAAAACACATTAACTATAAAGTGAGGATGCAAACAAATTTTGAGCACATAATTCAAATAAGCAAAATAAACATTTTAGGACTCGTTCTTATTAATATGTCCCATTTTGTGAATTAACTTATTTGGACTGCCAGAGAGGTTTTTCATGAATCCCACACCTGTATATTGCAACATATTTAGGTCAAGCAGCTATCGTGAATACCAACAGGATAGCTAATGTTTTATTTCCCCCCTTTAAGCAAATAGTTATAAACCAACATCAAGAAATTCAAGTTTTGAATGATATGCATGTGCCTCTTCTGCCAACCCCTAGTTTTGGCCTTGAACAAACCTAACCAAATGATTTAAATGAGAGTATAGGATCATCTCACATTGATGATGAAAGAATAGCTCTGCTTTTCTCTGTTAATAAAGGTGTTTATGTGCATTGTATAAGCCAACAGATTTATGATGGTCCATGCTTGCCCACAAATGTGCAAATTTCTCTTTTAAGACTTCCACAGCTTGTGTTCAATTTTGAACGACTTTACATTTTTTTTTACAAAATCATTTACTATCTGTCCATGAGTTTTCTATTCAGATTATTGCGGATTGTAGTTTTTTTCCCCTCATAGCTGTATTGCAACTGGCGGTTAAAGTAGGACATCATTTTAAAGTGCAAGGTTTTGCAGAGAGGATTAATAAAAACCACTTGTTCAAGAAATGTTAGCAGGTGCAAAACCAATTTAATCATGTTCAAAGTATAATACAACTCTCTCCAGTGCAATTTCTAATAACTACCAAGTGTTTGATTAATAATGCATACACCTTCGCATTCCGTCCTTTCCATGTAGTCTTAACCTTGGGCAACTTGCTAACTTAATATGACAAGTGAAGGCCAGAAAACTGCATTTCAAGTTCTTGTGAAAATATTTTAATAATCAAATATAGGCTGTGCTTTGCTATTATTTCATTCTTATTTAAGAGAGGGGAAATGGAACATGGAAGGGTATTAAGTGCTCTGCTGATTCTGAGCAGATTAAAGTAGGCAATGTTTGTGTCACTTGTGGGTTATTCTACAGAAAGGCCTTTGCACAGAATGGTTGGCTATTGTTTGATTTAGTCATCCACAAATACATTAGCATTGATCTGCTAATTCATAAAGAACTAAATATACTGCATTTGTATTGCCCCCCAATTCTGTATCTGCAAATGCCTAATACAAAGTCATATGCAATCCACCAATGTTGCAATTGCTCTCTTAAATCGCCTCTGATGTCCCCTAGATGAATAGGTGGGAATTAAATACTTTGTCCGATCTGCACAACCATTGTTGGGTCTGGACCTTGGTGAGTGTCTATCCCAATGATTCAGCCAACACAGAAGTATTCAGCAGCTCGGGAGAACGTTCTGGCCAACCCGACCCTCACACACATATTTATGGTGTTTCAAATCATATCAAAAGCATTGTGTTATACATGATTAGTTAAAATTCATCTGCATTAAATCTACGTAATGAGGCGTAAGCAAAATATTCTTAAATGGGCATAAACCCTGGTACAGTTGTTTATCCACCTGACCACAAGCAAATTCACAATAACCAGCTAGCTAGGCGTTGGCTATTAGGTTCCGCTTTTTATAACTGTTAAATTCTGCACGTAGCTGCATTTTATAAATCTTTACTGTTAGAGGAAAATATATGTATATGCTTGAAAAAAAGACAATTGCACAAAAATGGACCAGAGTTCAAAGGTCATATAGGCCTCAGAAGGCTTCAGGCTAATTAGGATTCAACACCATAAAAGTATATGTATGGCCATCCTAAGTTAATTTCAGTTAACTGCACAGACAGACCCATGTATGCATACTCACATGTATGTGAGTACATATGTTTGCACACACTTAATCAATAATATAATGTAATATAATAGTATAAAGTAAGGAAATATAAAGTAATACTCCTTCCATAAAGTTGATAAAGATATTGGACCTAATTTTCCTTGTAAACTGTGTGCTTGTGCACTTGGTACTTTGGTAATTCACACACATGATATACGTTATAAAGGCAAGGGAAAGAAAAGGCCAACCATTTTAAATCCTGCAATTAGGGATGGGCAAATTTTTTCGCTTCGTTTCGCCGGAAAAATGACGCCCATAGACTTGTATGGAGACGTGCGTCAGAAAAAAAAGACGCGCAACAAAATAATTTCGCTGCGCGACAAATTTTTTTTTGACGCCCATGTACTTTAATGGGAGTCTGCAACATTTCGCTGGCGGTGAATTTTTGTCGAATCGAAACGGGTCAAATTCGCCCATCCCTGTCTGCAATGTATAGTCCAAAGTCAACAGCCGTCAATAGGTTTCTCCTCTTGAAGCAAAAATACAAAAAGTACAGTTCTTTAGCTCTAAGAGGTATTGCACTATTTTATTGAACTACAGCCAACAACCTATATTTAGTAGGAAACACAACTTTATAGATCCCAAAAATATGAATACATTGTACTTCATCAAGGGGCAGATGACAACGTTTAAGATGTTGCTGATGCTGAATACTTACAAAATGTTTATTTTGATAAAAGAAGTGACAGTTCTAAATGGTGAAGCTCTTCCTGAGTCAAATAAAGACTTCTTTGAATTCTAATCATGTAATTAAGCACATCTGCTTGTGTTTTCTCCTAAATTATATCTTGCTTCATTTTGAGCTTCCATAAAAACAAATTGGTTTGGTAACATTAGGAATAGAAAGGTTTATTTTTCTATAACAAATTATATACCCCTGATCCATTCATTACAGAATGACTTCACAAAATGTATTAATAGAGTATTTCTTTGTATAACATGCCAAGCATGCAGTCTTTTAGGGGCCGATTCACTAAATTCGAGTGAATGATTCGAATTAAAGAAACTTCGAATTTCTAAGTGTTTTTTGGGCTACTTCGACCATCGAATGGGCTACTTCGACCTTGACTACGACTATTGAAGGATTCGAACTAAAAATCGTTCGACTATTCGACCATTCGATAGTCGAAGTACTGTCTCTTTAAAAAAGATTCGACCCCCTAGTTCGGCTAGATAAAAGCTACCGAAGTCAATGTTAGCCTATGGGGAAGGTCCCCATAGGCTTGCCTAAGTTTTTTTGATCGAAGGATATTCCTTCGATCGTTGGATTAAAATCCTTCGAATCGTTCGATTCGAAGGATTTAATCGTTCGATCGAATGAATAATCCTTCGATCGATCGATAGAATTTCCTGCGCTAAATCCTTCGAATTCGATATTCGAATTTGAAGGATTTCAATTCCTAGTCGAATATCGAGGGTTAATCGTTCGATTCGAAGGATTTAATCGTTCGATCGAATGAATAATCCTTCGATCGATCGAATTTCCTGCGCTAAATCCTTCGAATTCGAATTTGAAGGATTTCAATTCCTAGTCGAATATCGAGGGTTAATTAACCCTCGATATTCGACCATTGGTGAATCGGCCCCTTAAAGTCATCTAGCCATCATTCTTTAGGCAACAGCAGCATGATACAGCAATTTGATAAACTAATGTTTAACTAAATTTTAAAAATAATCAATAATATACCCAGTATCATCAGTTGTAGTATGTTGTAATAAGAAAAAAACCAATATCGATATTGTTGCTTTGCAGCCCTAAAATATTCCAATAGTACCATGATTTTTTTTAAAACTAAAATTAATATTTTATCAACATTTTTTAGGTTTCTCTTTCTGTTGCTAATGAGAAAATGATGCCGTAAATGGATTTATTTCCTTTTGCTTCGTTTACTCCATCAATCTATATGAAAGTGTCAATCACCTGCTGTTTTTGGCTTTCTTATCACTTCCCAAATTCCCTTATAGTTTTGATTATTTTACTTACAAAACAAAACAAAACCATTTCAATAAGTTTCAATATTCTTGAAATGGCTTCTGCATTAGCAATCTTTTACTAGTTGGCAGATTTGGAAGAGTGCAAAAGGCGCACCCAGCCGCCCTTGGGGAACAGCAAGAGGACCTATCCTTTATAAATCTGAGGCGGTATATCAATTCCCACCATGCAAGTGGGATATCTGGTTTCTTTCAAATCTTTAACTTGTTTTTCTTATATCTTATCTTTTGCTTATCTTTTGTGGCCATAGACCATTTTTTCTCTGTGCAAACTTTAATTTTCTTAAAGTAGATGATATAGGACAAGAGGTCAAAACTATAATGGTACACGCTATAAAAAGGTATTTTCAAGTAAATGAGTTTAATATTAAGCTATAATGTAAATGGGCTGAATGAACCTGTCAAGAGAAGCCAAATCTTAGGCACATATAATAATGCTCCAAGAAACTCACTTTAAAGAAGGCCATACCCCAAGGATAATGGACAGACACTATACACAGATTTATTACAGCAATAACCCAGAGAAGAAAGCAACTGGAGTATTAATAATGTTTCACAAAGACTTTTAAATTACAAGAGAAGAAAATAGATAAAGAAGGCAGATATGTTATAATTAAGGGGAACCTAGGGGCATTCAGGATAACCATAGCAAATGTGTATGTGCCTAACACAGCCCAGGTGAAATTCTTAAACAAGTTTTTAGAAGAGTTAAACAATTTTAAGGAAGGTTTAGTAATTATGGGTGGGGATCTTAACATGATGCTTAACCCAACAAAGGACTCTTCCAATGGGAAAAGTCATATGTCCTTTAAGGGGATTAAAGGTATAAAGAAAAAAAATGGAAGAGTTAGGTTTGGTGGATACATGGGGGTATATTTATCAAAGAGTGAAGTTAATAGTGAAGTTCCGCCACTAGAGTGAAATTCTGCCACCCTCCATTCATTTCTATGGGATTTTTATAGGCGTATTTATCAAAGGTTGAACTTTCACTTTCACCCATTGATAAATACGCCTTTCAAAATCCCATAGAAATGAATTGAGAGTGGCGGAATTTCACTCTAGTGGCGGAACTTCACTCTTTGATAAATTTACCCCATGGAGAGTTCTACACCCGAAAGTAAAAGATTACACACATTTTTCAAAAAAGTATAAGGTTTATACATGGATAGATTATTTATTTGTCTCACAAACGGGGCTTCACTGGGTTCCAGAAGCTAAAATTGCAACGAATCTGTTTTCAGACCACTACCCAATAACTTTCATACTGAAATTACCTCAAATAAATGAAAAAGAATACACCTGGAGGTTTAACAATTTATTGTTACACAGAAAAGATACAAAAAATAAAATTAGGGATATGTTATAACAAATACTTAAAGAGAATTCAGGACCAGATGTTAGCGTGGCGACGTTATGGGAAACTAAGAAATGCATGCTTAGAGGCCAGCTGATCGCTCTCGGCAGCAACCTAAAGAAGGAAAAAGAGAAACAAATTAACAGTTTAATCAAAGAGATTTCTAAATTGGAACAGATACATAAAACAAAAATGACAGAGGACATATTAGTACAACTTGAAAAGAAAAGATTGCAACTGAAAGTAATACTTGACCAGGGCTCATACAAAGCATATATGTACAGTAAACAGAAGGGATATGAACTGGGGGACAAATGTAATAAATATTTCACTCAAAGATTGAGAATAATGAACATGGCAACCCATATTGTATCAATAAAAGATAGGAACCAAAAGATTCACTACGATACACAATATTGTCAAAATACTTCAACAATACCGTCAAACATTATATAGATTACAGGAGGGGGTCGAACAAAAAGATAAATTAGAGGCAATGGAAAAATTTATAGCGGATTTAGCTCAATATATTACAAAACATATAAAATATAATTAATCCCCTTGTTGTGCTCCTATTATAACACTATTGATCAAACTCACGGGTTTCATAAACAGGCAAAAGAAGCTAATATTATTATTCCAAAAGAGGGAAAAGACCCCCAGCTCTGTGAAAGCTATAGGCCAATATCCCTAATAAACATAGACTTAAAAATATACGCTAAAATAATAGCAAACAGACTGAAAAAAATACTTACCGGGTTTAATCCATGAGGATCAGGCTGGGTTTATACCTAAAAGGGAGGGAAAAGATAATATCTATAAAATCTTATCATTATTGAAAATAGGGCAAACGGATAAATTACAACCTTCTTCAATAATAATTACAACAGATGCTGAAAAAGCATTTGATAGAGTGGGATGGCCGTTTTTGGAAAAAGCACTGAGAGGTTTTGGAATAGGGGAGACCACCATAAATCATATTTTAGCTCTATATAAAGATTCATACGCAAGAGTTAAAGTGAACGGCAAATTATCTGACCCAGTAAATATCTGCAATGGAACCAGGCAGGGATGTCCGTTATCACCACTGCTATTCGTGCTGGTGATTGAGACATTACTCTCGCATATTAGACTGGAGGCAAATATAGGGGGAATTAGACTGGAGAAAAAAAAGCTTTTGCTGATGATATGTTAATCTTTGTCTCCAATCTGTTGTCCTCCTTACCTTGTCTTCTAACACTTATAGAACATTTTGGAACTATACCTCAGAAAATACAATGGAGAGGTTTTTAAAAAACTTTCCTTTTAAAAAGGCAAACCACAGTATCAGATATTTGGGAGTAAATATCACTCCAAATATGTCCAATCTTTATAATAACAATGTTGTCCCTTTATTAACAATACTTCAAGAAAAGGTAAACAATTGGAACAAAATAAACTTGTCTTGGCTGGGGAGAGTACAAGTGTTGAAAATGTTCTTGATGCCTAAATTGAATTACTATTTACAAGCCTTGCCAATTAGATTACCTGCCGCTTTTTTTAAGAAAACCAAATCTTTGTTCATAAAATTCATCTTGAACTGCAAACGGGCTAGGATCCAGTACAGACAACTAATACTGCCAATAGATAGAGGTGGGTTAGCTATCCCAGACACATGGTTATATTACATTTCAATACAGCTAACACGTATAAAACAATGGGCAGTAGAGGTTAGGAAGAAAGAGTGGGTTGTTTTAGAACATCAGTGGGCTGGGACACCATTGTTAAATTTTCTTTGGTGTGATCCCAAATGCTTACCGGAAAGGGTGAAGGCTCACCCACTAATAGCTCCCACACTTAAGATATGGTATAGCAATAGAATAAAAATGAATCTGTCTAAAACTCCCTTTATTCTACAACCATTAGTGTATAACAGCTCATTCATACCCAGCTTAGCGCAAGGAATGGCAAGTACTAGAGGGAAGACCCACAAGAATCAGCGACTTTCTGGAAAATAATAAAATAATATCATTACAAGAAGAGTGCAAAAGGCAGTGTTGTACAGATATCAGTTATCCAGAGGCCTGGAGTTTTCCAGATAATTTTGATCTCCATACCTTATGGGACCCATTTACTAACAATCAAATTTTGTTTTTACACACTACTCTAAAAATTAAGGCTTCTGTTTTTTTTAAAGCTCTAAAAATTAGAGATTTATTAAAGGGCACCTGTTGGGTAAAAATGTTATCTACGACCAAAGGTGCGGGCTAGAAAAAAAATGCCCCCCCTCGCCAGCAATAGGCTACCCGTACCGGGAGGGAGCTCCCAGTGCGAGCAGCCATGTCCAGTCACTTGCATGCGCATAATGAGAAACTGCCCGAATTGTTCATTATGCGCGTGCTGTCCCATGCGCATTTTGCACATGCGAGTGACTGGACATAGCTGCTCGTACCTGGAGCTCCCTCCCGGTGCGGGTATCCTTGCGCTGGTGATGGGGCATTTTTTAAAAAAAACTACAGTTATCCCCAACCGGAATGCAGGCTCTTAGCCGCCCGCACCTTTAGTTGGGATGCTATTTTTACTCTATAGGTGCGTGCCCTTTAATTGTAAAAAGTACAAAAACAACTCATACAAAACTTTTCCAGGTAAATGTTGTCGAGGTCCTATAGAAGTCAGTGGGAGCTGTACTGATCCTATTGGAACATTTTAAATCAATTTAGACTTCTAGAGGTTTTTTTTAGCTAGGAATTGTCCAAAAAGCTCAAATTTTTAGAGGTATTTGGACTTTTCAGCACATTATTCAGTGTTACTTTCCATTTACTTTTTTTTATTTAAATATTTTAATTAATGTCATAATATTCGTGGTTTTACAGAAAGTGAGTTTAGTTGTAGTTTCAAAAACCTCTTAGAACACAAATTCAACCAACAATAAATAGGCCTCCACATCGACTAAAAAAACAATAATTAAACCAAATAGGATTTTTTGCCGTCAAAAAGGATTAATTATGTCTTGGTTGGAATCAAATACAAGGTACTGTTTTATTAGAGAAAATTATTATTTTTTTTTTTTTTTTTACATTTTAATTATTTTAATGGAATTGGTTCTTTAAGAGTTGGCTTCCCATCATTTCTAGCTTTCTGGATAATGGATCCAATGCATATATTTAAAGTCAAATTCTGCTCTCTGACAGCCGTACTGGAGATGCAAAGAACTATTTTGTACAGTACTACATGCTACAAATGGAGAAGGTGCATTGTGAGCAAAACATGCTAATTTTTTACTCTGCCCCTTCATAAATTAGTCCTCATATCTCTTCTGCAGAATACACCATGGGTTTTGGCTGAAATGTATGAACTGTTTCTTCATTATAATAAGCTTTTGACACTGAGTGGCAATAGTCTAGGAAATGTTGAATACAACTTTTTATGGTTAATTTAATTCATAAGACTTTCTATTAAAATTGATTAGATATACAGCATCCACCAAACTTTTTCCATTTCACATTTATCTTGTCTTTCCGTTTATTACTTTACTCAAACATATTCACCAAATCAGAAGTACTGTATTAGTCAACTTGTTTATTCAACTCATGGAAGACTTGACTCGCATAACTCTTGATGAAATGTTTAAAATACATCTTGTAGGATGAATTTTAGCTTCTCATATTTCCATAAAATTATGCACAATATGAAAGGGAGAAAATAATATTTTTATTACTGTCTACAAAGTGCTCATATTTCTCAGTGAGACATTATTAATATTAGTTCACGAGTTACAATTTAAAGTACATTTATGCTGCTTTCACCAAGCTGTCAAAATCCTGGAGTCTTCTTATGTTACAAATTATTTTTTTTAAATTACTTCTTACTGTACATTTTGGGACTTTTTCAATGTATGTTTTATTCCAGTCAGATATAACAGAAACATTTGAAAACATCTACCTTTCCAGCTATTAGTTGAAACATAAATTATTAATACACAGTGGAAACTGGGTTTCATCATTTATAGTAATAGAAACACATGCCATTTATTCTCTGTGCCTGCTGACACTCTCTAAAATGTTTTCTATTTTTTACTGATCTGATCTGAAATAAACATGCAAAATAAGTACAGATGAAGTAAACTTTACTTAAATAACACATGATGCTCATGGCAGGCTGCGGTAACACTTTACACAGGAAAGAAGTATGACAATTATATTTATTTGGGGTAGATTGGTGGAATATGGATAGCTATCTGAGCAAATGTCTAAAAAAGTGTTACTCCTTCTGTGTATAAATAGAGTGTAAACGTTTTCAAACTATGATAAAGGTTAAACTAAAAACACTGGGATAATGAGGCATTGTGGTTAAGGTTGCATTTCACCCTTTAGTCAAGAATGTCATGGTCATATTAATAGTGAATCTGATTTCACCACAGTTAACATAACAGGAATTATTAATCTTTGAGGGATGTTAATTGACTTGGGGTTATTCTATGGAGTCCTAATAGGTGTGTCCATAACATTTCTATAAAAAGGTGGAATAGTAGCATACTAAAGCAGGGCCGGACTGGGGGTAAAAAGCAGCCCGGGCAAAAAAATCAAAGCAGCCCACATGTAAACACGCAATGGTCTTGTACACATCCACTCATATATTGGGGTAAAACTGCAAAAAAATATTTACATAAAGAGCTGCCTTTCTGACTCAAGTGTAATTCATGTGAAATATGTTAAAGATCCTGCAGCCTTGTGCCTTTATATGGTCACAGAACCCCTCAGACTTCTATTATCCCTATATTATAGTAAAGCAACATTAACACTATAGTCTAATTTATAATTAATGGAATTAAATGCAATGTCTCAAATGACCCCGCCTCACAAAACACAAAAATAAACTGAACAAAACCCACCTGTGTCCACTTACAGGTGCAGACCCACGTTTATCAGAGTCACCTCAAAAATGGGGAATTACTATGCCATAATGTTATGGTACATTTTAGGGGACTGTTCCTGCTGAATTGTGCTTAGTACAGGGAATACCTATGCTGCCATAGTTTTATGGGATCTCTTTGTACAGACTATGAGCAAACTTAGGGGACTGTTACTGCTGAATTGTGATTAGTACAGGGGAATACCTATGCTGCCATAGTTTTATGGGATCTCTCTGTACAGACTATGAGCAAACATAGGGGACTGTTCCTGCTGAATTGTGATTAGTACAGGGGAATACCTATGCTGCCATAGTTTTATGGGATCTCTCTGTACATTTTGCTGAACTGAGCTTCACAACTCTGGAATAATTTTAGTTTGAAGTAATAATCCCTATCAAATTGCTTCGTTTGGTCAACTACAAAAACACTGCTGCCCACAACTAGTGCTTATCCTTTCCAAAAATTGGTTAAGCACAATAGATAAATGAAACAACCTTTCACAAATGTGCGCACAATTAAAGTAAGTATAGGTAGAGTGTGGGTCTAAAAGATTATCAATAGATTGAAGTTGGGAAACTCTAGTACCTAACACTATTTCATTGCCAGAGTTCTGGATCTCTATACTGAAATGTCAGGGAGATGCTACACTTTTTCTACTGGAAGAGCCTGTGTGTGGGGCATATAGAGGCACAAAGGGATGTAGCACAATCAGGGCAGGTAGAAAGCTCACGTGTAGTAAATCTCCTCTGTGTATTCCAGCAGCCCCATGTCCTCAACAGCACAGCTTAGCCCCGCCTCCACTGTACAATGGGACCAAATGACACTGTCCCCAACTCATCTGACACCCACCAGCACACTGCACCAACCCTACTGATTTCCCATTCGATAGAGGAAGTCTACTCACAGAAACTCAATGCTGACTGTGCTGGGGGACACACGCGGCAGCAGCAGCACAAGAGCAGTGGGAGGGGCGGAGCCACAGTGGGACATAGACTGGAGGAGTCCGGGCCTGTACTAAAGGTTCTGGCACACATGGTGCATTTCAGACAGCTGAAAACACCTTAGCCTTTTCCTATAAAATGGTAAATAACTAATAGTGCCAAAATTGTACATTTTAACCCCAAAACAGGCCAGTATGCTAGTGGAAAGAGAAAATTAGAAAATTCCTTTAGTAGCCCTACAGTATTTCAGGGAACCACCTTGAAGATTCATCTTCTGAACGCTTTATTTTACATTATTAGACTGATGGTACACGGATCTCAGCTTGACTTTTTTTATTGCAGACTTACTCCCCATATGTAATAAAAGGCACTAAGTTTCCCCAGTAGCTGTAATCCATAGTAACCAATACAATGCTTGCTTTTAAACAGGTGACCATTAAATACTTCCTGCTGTTTGGTTGCTATGGGTTTATCCCCCTTAGATGCTGATCCTCTCCCTTCTCCAGCTCCGTTGATCTGCACTAAAAAATGCAGCTTCGGCTTGTGTGCATGTACACAGAGCAGAAGTTGCCCCAAAAATGCAAAAGCAGGCATAAGCAGTCCAAAAAAATTTATGGTTCAACTCTAAGGGGCACATTTACTTAGCTCGAGTGAAGGATTAGAATGAAAAATACTATGCATTTCGAAGTTTTTTTTGGCTACTTCGACCATCAAATTGGCTATTTCGACCTTCGAATCAAACGATTCGAACTAAAAATCGTTCGACCATTCGATAGTCAAAGTACTGTCTCTTTAAAAAAAACGTTGACTTCGCCACCTAAAACCTACCGAGCACCAATGTTAGCCTACGGGGACCTTCCCCATAGGCTTTCTAAGTAATTTTTGATCGAAGGAAAATCGTTCGATTGAAGGATTAAAATCCTTTGAATCGTTCATACGATTTTTTGCTACGATCAATCGATCAAATGAAATGCGGTAAATCCTTCGATATTCGAAGTTGAAGGATTTTTCTTTGATGGTCGAATATCGAGGGTTAATTAACCCTCGATATTTGACCAATAGTAAATGTGCCCCTTGGACTTAGGTCTGAGATGCAATTAAATTTAAAAACTGTGTTACTAAAATAAAGCAAAATGGGATATTGGGAAGAATATTCATCATATTATCTATTGTAAGATTTGTACTTCATGAAGTTTGTTGGGCCTCAGTTTTCCTCACTCTGCAATAAAGATACCCACGGAGAAATCTTTCTTACCATCAGCAGTGCTATGCCTGCTCCATTTACAGCAAAATGTGAATGCATTCTCATTTCTGTGTTGGGTTGAACTTTAAAGATTTCATACTGGAGTAATCTGGAAATCCTGCTAAAATTGGATGCGTTCATTTTATAGGAATAATCTATCTCTGCTTTCTTAGTCAAATGAATGGACAAAAATCTTCTTTTGAAGAATATTTAGAACTATAAGATGTGAGAAGTTGGCATAGGAAAGTTATATGACATTATAGAACATTAAAGGCTTTAGTATAAAAGAAAAAGCAGAAGTGCTAATCCAATGAAATGTGAAAATCCAGCATTAAATGAATGCAACATGATTTACCTAAGCCTTTCAGGCAAGATAAAGCTCTTACTTTTCATGTTCGACAGAAAGGTGATCCATCACTGAATTTCTTACAATAATGAGTAAAAGAAGGGAGGGAAAACTGCTTACTGAGCACAGTCCAATAAAGTACAGCTCCCCAAAAAAAAGAAAAAAAATTATATATATTATTTTAAATATATATTATATTAAATATTTTTGTTAACAGATGTCTCCCATGCATCTACAGCCCTAACTTTACCCTAATCTACTGTAAAAGCAGGCAATCTTTACTTAGCAAAGTGTAATTGTTACCCCGTTTTCATCGCAGCCTTTTGATTAGCTTAGCAAAAAAGCAACTGAAAAGCAACTTATGATCTTAATATGTGATTTATATAAAAAAAAAACTATAAGCAACACAATACAAATGTAAACTATGTTCCATTAGAGCCAATAACTTTTTTAATCAGTTCAGTCATTTAGATGCTGCAGACTGAACTGATTTCTGTGCAGCCATGTATCATGCATCTAAATGAATTGCCAATTAGCCATGCAGGCTGTGGATTTCATATGTGTTTGGTTTTAAAAGGGTGAGGTGGCAACCCTAAGTGACAGGCAGAGCAGTGTTGAGGGCAGGTAGGTTTTTTGAACATTTTGTGCGCTCTCCCAGGGGGGCGGTAATTTACCTAGGAAAACGATACCTTTTTTAAGTGTTCCACTTCTGGAACAAGATTTAGAGAGCTCTAAATACCATAAAATTCATGATATAGGGATCTATACCAGAAAAACATTTCACTTCATGCACAAAAATTCAACTCATTTGGAAAGCCTCAAGCTCATACAAATAGTCCTGGAAGTCACGTCAGCTGCTGAATAATGATTTTTTATGAGGTAAATACACAAAATAATACATGGACCCCCCCCAAATAATATATTTCTGGAAAGTACAAGTGTCATCTCCCATAGTATCCATTATAATCCAATAATTCAAATTTATAAAAATAAATAAATAAATAAATCAAGCTTGTACTTGATCCCAACTGAGATATAATTAATCCTTATTGGAAGCAAAACCAGCCTATTGGGTTTATTTAATGATTACATGATTTTCTAGTAGACTTAAGGTATGAAGATCCAAATTACAGAAAGATCCATTATCCATAAAACTCCAGGTCCCAAGCACCTCGACCCCCCCATCTGCACAGTTGAAGTTTCTGCAGCACACAGCCCACACTCCCCCTCCCTCTCACAAACTTGTAACAGTTTCTCTTCAGTACCTGAATGCTGCTCAAATTCCCCAGCACAGGAAGCAGTGGCAGATTGACAGCAGACATAGCCAATAGGAGTTAAGTTAGCTGCCAGTACAATATGTGATGTCATATAAGGAAGAGGAAGTGAACACTGTAGTGTTTTTGGGGGTCAGTGACCCCCTCCCAGCACTTCTGAGGTGAATATCTCTTGAACTGTACTTTTTCTGTTAACTATTTCTATGGAAAAGTTTGTTCTATTCATGTGAACTGTTAGATTTGTCAATTTGTTACAAAGGTGAACAACCCCTTTAAGAATGTTGTAATAGCAGCAATATATAAGAATCAAGGATAAAATGTTATTCTTTTGAGATAGTATGCATTTTAGGATTATAAAATTGGCTATAGATGTATCTGGGGCTTATTTAGTTACCTCTTAATATTAAAATTGCTGTAGATTAAGCAGGTTGTGTTTGGATAATATGAGAATGTTTAAAAACTCAATTAGGAAAGAACCCTACCTACTAACCTAGATAGCCCCACATACTTAGATAGCCCTGAAAATGTCCCTAAAACGGGTGTCCAAACTTTTTGTTACGAGAGCCAGATTTAGTGAGGTGAAAATGTGTGGGGGCCGACCATTCAGCCTGACATTCTTTGAACCATTAACATCATTTAACTCATTTAAACAAGGCATCGCGTAGCCGTAGCAATAATATTTGGGTATATTAGTGAAATGATCTGCCACTTGGTCTATATTGCTGCCTTTATTTTACTGTACCGGCATGTCGGTACGTCTATTGCACCGTCAGCCCTAAAGAAGTATGTGAGAGTGGTGCGTCACTACATGCCAGTGAGTGTCTATTGCTAACACCTTTAGCACACAGGCAGCAGTATAGATGAAGTGGCAGATCATTTCATTAATGTGCCCAAATATTACTGCTACGGCTACATGATTCCTGATTGTATTGTGCTGGAGGGCCGTATTATTATTAATTTCATGACGGAGGCTGAGGGGCCGGTGTAAATTTGAAAATGGGCCGCAATTGGCCCCCGGGCCTGACTTTGGACATCCCTGCCCTGACTTTGGACATCCCTGCCCTAAAATATTTTTCACCTAGTGCAGAGTAAGCGCAGCAGAGCTCGTGCACGCTTCCCCATCTTCAGATTTCTTCAGGTCCTCTTTAGCAATTCGGGTCCTCTTGTTCCCCATCTTCTGATTTCTTCGGGTCCTCTTTAGCAATTCAGGTCCTCTTGTTCCACATCTTCTGATTTCTTCAGGTCCTCTTTAGCAATTCGGGTCCTCTTGGGCAATTTCCAGAACTTTTGACGCATGCACGGTTTGTATGAACCAGAAGACTGCTCCAACTGCGCATGCACCAATAAGGCACTCTATTACAGATGAAGACTGGGGAGCCGGAAGATGGCTCCTACAAGCTCCACTGCACTTACTTTGCACTGATAGGTGAGAAATATTTTAGGGACATTCTCAGGGCTATTGAAGTATGTGGCGGGGGGGGGAAGACCTTCGGCCTCGTGCTTTTATATGGTCTTGGAACTCCTCGTGACTTATAATATCCTTATATTTTACAATACAGGGTACTTTATTCAATATATAATACGCAAGAGTCATGAATATCCTGTAAATTATATCCTTATAAATGGTGCTTAGTCATGCTATCGAACCTTAGTGATGTAATTTCTGTCACCTGTATTATAATAAAATACCCTGTTGCAAAATATGAGGATATTATAAGTTACCTTGGAGTTCCATGACCATTGGCCTCGTGTTTTTATATGGTCATGAAACTCAGTAACTTATAATATCCTCATATTTTACAGGGGGTACTTTATTCACTATATAATGCACTCATTGGCTACAACCTGCTGTCAGTACATATTTTATGTGAGGGCACTGATTTAGCATTAGATGAGGAATAGGCTTGAGCAGCCAACTATTTGCTAAAACTCTTCTTAAAACATAGTAAATTTATATTTTTGTCTGAGTCTTTTGAAAAGTTTGCATAATGGCACTTTATTAAATACGTTTCTGCAAAGCATCATTTAATGGAATTGTTTGCCAGGGAAACAATCTCCAGTGAACAGCTTGTTGCAACTTTAATTAGAACATTATCACATACAAAACAGATCAATTGCAAAAATCCGCTAGTGCATGCAGTGTAAGACTGACTTCCAAAGTTTGCCTCAAAAATATGTGTGAGTTAAAACTTTTATTTGAAACCCATATAGTTTTTATGAAGATCTGATCAATGGCGATTACAATCACAATTTTTTCCATTCCCCATATTCTTTTTTTCTTTTTCCATTCCACTGCTGTTCTCGCTGTGATTCCCCATGATTGCCAAATGTTTTAACAGTTTCCCTTTCTATGGACTCCTGTGTATAAGAGAACCAACAGGTGTTATAAAGGCCCCCAGCTCACATGACAGACCACTCAAACTGATATGTAATTGTGTCTCTTGCCTCATGGCTATAATGTTTACTCACTTGATCTGTAATATTTGTGGGTGCAAGTATACCTCCACACTTTTTGTTATTTTTATTGCCTTCTTTTATTGTTTTATCTTGCTATTTTATACTGTATTAACATATTGGGAATATAACCACCCTGCACAACCATTTGGCCACCCTTTTGCATATGGAGTCAAGAGCATGTCACTCATGGTGGGTTCATGCCCTGATAAGTGTCATTTTACATTGTATTGTTCACCTTTTGCAACACTTGAAAAAGAGCTCTCTGCTCGAAACGTCGTGGATCAATATAAGCACAATTTTGCAGTAATGTACTGCGTTTGACCAAGTTCTTATCCAAGGTTATTTCTATGAATTGAGGCTTCATTGGACGGAAGTAGCGGAGACTAGTAATGGGCGAATTTCTCCTATTTCGATTCAGCGAAAAAAACTCGAATTTTGTCGCCGGTGTCCAAATATTTTAGACGCCGGGACAATGCCAATGCCTGCGACAAATCAGATGCTGGCGACAATTATTAAAGTCAATGGGCGCCTAGAATTGTCGCCGACGGCAAATATATTTTTACAGCAATTTTGCGAATTTATGTGCCGGCAGAGGAATACGGAAACTCGCTGCAAATTTGCCCCTGATGAATAAATTTGCCCATCACTAGTGGAGACTGAACCAAAGTCATTGAATCCTGCTCTATATTGTTATTGAACATTACCTTTTGCAACGATTGCACTATCCTTTAATAAGACTCCCGATCAGTCATACACTATTGACTTTATGTACATTGCAACAGCTTATGAATTTCAGTTTTATTTTGTTACAGTATGTTGCCATTGTTAACCATTTGTTATAAAGTGTGTTCTTTTGTTACTGTATCTAGTGTATACAACATTTATATATTTCTTAACATAAGATAGTATGATAGTATCACATATAATACGTGAAAATATGTGATAATATATACATACATTGGGCTTTACATGAGTAACCTTGAACAAGGTCCACAATGTTAGTTTTTTTCTATTTTTCCTGAAGGCCAGGTTCTATAACAAATATGTGTTGCTATTATACCATAATACCATAAAAGGTGAACTGTGATAAATATTAAATACCTCTGGGGCATCTAAACAATTCACCACAAAAGACACAAAGCACATGAATACATAACAAAACATAAAAAATCAGTATAGCAGGAACTGATGTATCAGTCCCTACAGGGGTTGTTTGTTACAAACATTGATTGGACATCTTGTTAAGAGAGAATGAAGAATTGATGCTACAAAACACAAGAAAATATTGCTTGAAAAACTAATGCTAAATGTTCATCAGTCATCAGTCAGCAGAACAATTTACCCAAATACAAGGTAAGAGATGTGGTTCAAGAACAAAGAAGTAAATGTCTTAACACAGGCTTGAGCTTAGTCCAATTTACAATCCATTGTACTATTTAAAAACTGAGGCTTCCAATATGCAGTGGGTTGAGATAGCCTTTAGATAATCCCTTATATCAACTCAGAATGTTAGTCAGAAAGACAGCGTGTTTAAGTTGAAAATTCCTTCAACTCAAAAATGTATTTGCTCATGAATAGAGCCTCAATAGGGATGAGCAAATTATTTTGGAAGATTTTCGCTGCGGAATGATTTGCAGCTCGTCAACAAAAAAAAATGTCGCTCATAGACTTTAATTTTTGGCTAAGCAAAACGGGTCTAATTCGCCCATCCCTACTCCTCACTAAGGGCCTGGCTTTGTGTGCCATATTTGCAACTCATGTAGGCACGATCTGTATCTTGATGCATAAAACTCAGTAAATCAGTATTAAAGAGGAAATATATCCCCATTATTGACATGAGTTTATTCAGGTGGGTTATGTAGAAAATGTGCATAAAAAGTATCTGAATATCAAGGTCTCACAGATCTTGTAGGGTTGGAGTCTGGACCAAGTTATATGCAGAAAGTCCAATTTGTGGTATCAAAAGGGTTAGAGAAAGTTTGTAGTCGTATCCAGGCAATAAGGTCAAGGCAGGCAGGGAGAAGCAAAGTCAGGAATGAGGTCAGGAACCGATTAATCAAGCAGGAAAAGTAATTAGGGGCACCCAGGAGCTTTACAAAGAAAGACCTTTATTCAGGCATTGCACCTGGGTCTTGGGCATAAAACAAAGTGCTCCTGACACTGAACCTACAGACATACTATTTTCCATAGTTGGTGGTCCATCACTTTAACTTTGGGACTGGTCCCTGTAATCACAGACTTACTATTGCATTTTATATATTAGTTTATTTATCTGTTTAAAAGTGATTTAACTAATTTACAGTGTATATCCATTTCAGTCAAAATTAGTAATATTATTTGCTAATTGCTAAGGGGACTATGAACATATTAAATCTAACATCAGTGTGATAGGGTTGTAGCATAATATGCAAATACAGAACATTTAGCAGTCGCATTAATGTGTCTCCTTCAGTGGCACCGCTCTACAGCAGGATTTTGGGTACATTTCTTTATTAATTGGCAATTGTCCACTGAAGCAGGACTTAAAATAATTGCAGTTGTTCTCCTTTTAGAAAAACACTGTATCATTTCAGCAAAGAGAAATTATGATGATCATCTTTAATTTCAAGGATAATTACAAATGTCTCTGGTATAATTTACACCATTGTTTTCAGATATTATTATGTTCTTATAAGCAAGTGGAACAAAACAAGTGATTATTTTTGCTTATGCTTAGTCTGTTGGAAAAGCTCAATAGTACACTGCAAAAAGAAGTATTCCTAAGTTATTCAGCGCGTTTGTAAAAATGGAAACACCTGCATATAATTTTATTATTTGTACAGATTTTTTAAAAATTAATTGTTTTCTGCAGAATATTATAATATCTGTGCACTGAAAAAAGCAACTTGGCCATAATGTTAATCCATACTGACAAACCAATGATTTCATTTAGGGGGTCTTTTTATTAAAGGTCGAGTTTTGTTTTCTCTAAAAAGAATTTCAATGAAAAACTTGAATTAGTCGAATTTTTATAACATTTTTTAGAGATTTATTATGCCCCAAAGCAGCAAAGAAATCTGAATTCGAAAATAGTCCAGATAAAACCTGTCAATGGGATAGGTCCCTTTAAGCATTTAAAGTTGTTTTTTACCTTCATGATTTTTGGGGTGTTTGACGCTGGGTTTTGCTCAAAAACTCAAAAAATTTGAGCTGTTCATTAAACCTCTGATCCTTTCCAATCTAATTTTTTTGAGTTTAATTATTTGTAAATTAGCCAAATTTGTAGATGGGAGTTGGGTTGAGTTTGTTTCTGGTAAAAACAAAGTTTTTTTAAATAACCCCCTTAGAGGCAAATTCACTAACCGGCGAAAATTTACCAGAGCTGGCTTCATGCACATCACAACACTTTGCCAGGCGTAAATTCGCCTGGACAATGCTAATTCACGAAGATCCGAAGTTGCGCACAGGGTGCCGAGCACTGGCAAAATTACACCAGTTCGTAGTTACGCTCAGCAGTTCGAAGTTACGCTAGAGTTGGCTAATTAGCATACGGCGTGCAGTTAAAGTACATTGCCCGTACATGCTGCAGCAAATACATTACACTACACAAGGCCAGCGAACCTTAATAAAATTATATAAAGTTATTATAATGCCCTACACATGTGTCCACAGTATAGTTTAGGTGCCATATGTTAGCAAATGTAGGGGGGAAGGAGGGTACCCCAAAATAAATGTACAATCTTTTTCAGTCTATCACCCTTTAAATAGAAAAAAACGCCAGCATTTTTTGGGACTTAGAAAAACCTTGTTGACATGTGGGCATTTAACTTGATTGAGAGTTATCTATTTTTAACCCTGACTATGAAGATTTTCATTCATCCAGGTCATGGTATATCTAGTATAGGTCAATCTAAAAACAACTGGACTTGCTGAGTAATCAATGAAGACGTTTCACTACTCATCCGAGTAGCTTCTTCAGTTCAACTGACTGGTGTGGGAAATTCTCGGCATATAAACTCTTCCACTAATCCAATCACAATGGCACATTGTAACTCTTCACAGAGGTGACATCTGAGAGGTGCCATTGTGATTGGATTAGTGGAAGAGTTTATATGCCGAGAACTTCCCAGACCAGTCAGTTGAACTGAAGAAGCTGCTCGGTCGGATGAGTAGTGAAACGCCTTCATTGATTACTCAGCAAGTCCAGTTGTTTTTAGATTTACCTATACTAGATATTTTTAACCCTGCTTTACCTATACAAGCAGTACTTTTATTCATGCATATTATGCATGTTTGGAATCTCATTATCCAGAAGACTTCAAATTACAGGAAGACCATCGTCCATAGAGCCCATTTGAAGCGAACAAATGATCTATTGGTGGAAAAGCAATCCTATTGCATTTATTTAATATTTACATTTTATTAGTAGTTTCTTTTCAAAATATTAATCTACATTAAAATGTACACTGAGTGTTTTTTGCTGATAATTAAGTAATTGTTACTTGAAGTTCCTAAACCTGACTTAATTTTCAACCTGCCAGTTAGTTTCTAATGCTAACGGACTCCTGCTGCACAAATATGGTAGCCCTCTCATAGAGGAACATGGGGGTAAGAAAGGTAATGTAAAAGCATCATGCAAATACATTTATGGCAAAATGAAATATAGCATTCAAAGACAATGTTTTCTGGTGTCAGTATCTCTTTAAGGTGTAATGATCCAAATTATGAAAATGCCCCTTATCCAGAAAACATCCCGGATATTAAATCCAATACATATATGAATACTAGTAAACTCCCAAGGGTGTTGTTTAGTGGACACTTACCAGTAGAAACATTGGATTTGAGCGCTAAGCCCCAAAGCTACAGCCTAAGGGCACGTATTAAACCAATTGTAGAAAAGTATGAGCAGGCACTCCAAAGATACCTGCATTCAGGCTACATAAGTAAAAGGCAAATTACCTTTATTTAGTTTAAATGTCCTTGATAAAAGCCTGATGCATTTTGTGCCACAAGGCACATAATCATATGTGTTTTATTGCAAAATATGTGCCTACCAATGAATAACCCCTATCCATATCTAGAAGGAGGCCTCATTTGTCTACCTTTCCTATTCCTTTTTATGATAATAACAGCATTGTTAGGTTTTTCCAAACATGTCACTGTTCAATTAATTTTTTAAAAAACAGCTATATGGCTGGCAAAACTTGTAGCAGGAACTGCTTTGTAATAATATGATGCTGTATATAATAGTGAAGGTAGATATTAAAACATTTAATTGGTAATTGCAGAGATTTGGGCAGCTTCTGACTTTATATATTTTGAACTCTATTTTTGCCATTCTTTCTCCTTTTTGTTTATTTGTTTAGCTCATTATCTCTGTCGCCTTATTGTTGTGTAAGAACATTAAGGAAACTAATGACAGATTTCATTCTGCAGGAGACATTAATTATATACTGAGAAACAGTAGGGATGGTCTCATTTTGGGGTTTCTAAGCCTTTGCAAGCTTTTATTGTTTCCCTACAATGTGAATAATACATGTTCTGTTTACATGAATAAGTAAATTCATTACCTATGTATAGTTCATTTGGTTCATAAGTTAATCCCAAGCTATTTATTTAAGGAGTAAAATGAAGCAATTCATTTTCTACTCTTAAATTTATCTTGAGAAAAACGAAGTGCAGTAAGAAGACTGGTACAACAATTCAGGTATGAAATTTGTTATGCAAAAACCCGTTGTCTGGAAAGCATAGGCATAACCTTTCATAGCCTCTGCAAAAAAAAAAAAAAAAGCTTAAAAGGGCCCGGCGCATTGCACTTCCCAAACGTCTCGCCCACTCCTGAATCATGGATATCTACTCCCTGCCCAGTGCAGGAACAGCCTGTAGCCCACTTCCCCAGCCAAAGGTAAGAGAGCAGCTCCTCTATAGTTACACAACTGCATTTGATACACATTGAATGTTATTTAGTACAGTGCTACTGATTTTGATCTCAGTCCGATTGGGCCACCTTTATATAGTATTGTTATCCTAACCTTTTAGGATTAGGGTTTTTTCCAGTTACTATTGTCTTTACTGTTTCTCTCCATTTCATCATGCTAATGTATTTCCTCCTGCAAGGACAGCTACTGTACTCATAATGCACTTAAAGGGCGGGGGGTCAAAAGATGATCAATATCACAGTAAATAAGTCAAGGGTATAGTACACAAAATTCTTATATTACAAAAAAGCCAGTAATACAAGTGTAAAGAAATATCAATATTTTTTTCTATTTTTGCATTGCCATTTCCCTGGAAACAAAAAACCCATTCAATTAGGGGGTTATTTAATAAACATCAATTCTTTTCTGTTTTTTTGGGGGGAAAACTCGTATTTTTAGAGGGGAAAAAAACTTTGAAATTTTACCCTGAATCTATAAAAAGTCAGAATCTGAAAATCTGCCATCTCAAACCTGTCAAAGGTCATGTATAAAGTCAACTACAAGAGGTCCTCTGCACTCAACCCATTATCAATATATTTAAGACAGCGACATTTTGTGCATACTGCTACTAAAAAATGCCTTACCCTTTAAACAACACAGGGATTGTTTGTCCATATATTGCAATATATTTAAGCTGGCCAACTACGTCAAAGTCATCCCATATCTGGCCAGTCCTACGCTTAATTTTCATCTGATTCATTAAGAATTCAACTGCTTCATTATACATTTTACAAAGGGACTAAGTTTTACCTGCAACTTACTAGCTGCTTTCAAAGTAAAACTCCCAAACTTGGCTGCCCTTTTATTAGACACCAGTGGGATCACCTGACTATAGCTGGGAAGGGTGGGAGCTACAACATGAAGCTGGTCACTGCTCCTGTATAACTATAACAAACAAGGGAAAGTTGTGCTTTTTGTGGTCACACCCTCATTGCACCCCCGCCTAATGGTTTTAAAAAATAGTGGTGAGCACAACTTTCCCTTGTTTGTTAAAGGTCATGTATAAGTCAATGTGAAATGTTCCTTTTTTACAATTTGAAGATATCATGATCTGCAAAAAATTTCAGATGATAACCTGAAAAAAACCCAGTGATTTGGTCATCAAATACAAAAAAATCATACAATTTGAGATTTTGCTCGATTTTATTGTTTTTTTTTTATGAGATAAATCTGTCACGTACGGCTCCCTAATTTCAGTGCTAGGCTCCCTGGTCACGGCTCAATCGTCTGCATGTAGCAGCTGCCTTTGGCATCGAGAGGAGCCCTCAGCTACTCAGTTTCCAAGGTCGTTTCCAAGGTTTAGGACAAAAGGCACCAGGTTCTCACGGATTAAACGATAAAGCATAGTCAGGCAGGCCGTGGGTCGGTATAGGCAGAGTTCAGGAATAGTCAGGCAAGCAAAGGTCAATATTGACAGACTTCATAATAGTCAGGCAGGCAAAAGGTCAGAATTGGCAGAGTTCAGAATAATCAGAGAGACAGGGATCAAAATCAGGATAAGCACAGACAAATCGCACCCAGGATTACAGAATGTGCCGCTGGCCAAACCACGAAATTGAGTGGCCACGCGCACCATAGAACAAACAGGCGCTGAATAAAGAGGACTAGAGCTGCGGGCGTCCCCGCCTTGCCCTAGTCCCCGCTAGACCACCAGGGTAAGCCCATACAAAATCCAAAATTTAGTGAATAACCCCCTAAATGTTGATATGTTTCTTTAGCAGTCTTAAATTGTATCACAGTCTCTTTACTGTTTTGCTCTCTTTTATCTATTTTATTTGGTGTTTCATCACCTCTTAAACCATGACCAATTTGAGGGGTTGAGCTGTGTGTATGCCTTCTTCCAGCATAAATGTTTTTTTTTTTCATTAAGGTCCCAATCAAAATTGGACTCATACTTGCCCAGTTTTTCAAAATTCATAAAATGTAGACATATTTGTTACTCAATAACACAAGATATTTTCACAAGAGTTTAATTAAGGACAATTGCCATCTTATCTAATGCTCTCACATGTTATTTTGAAACATAGAAATAGCCTCTCATTCTATACTGCATGTATCATCTTTCCACGGCCAAGGTTGAATGCTAGTCATTTTACAATATAAATGTAAAAAAAATTATTTATGCTTATAATGACTGAATATTTTGCCTTAACATAGGCATTACACTTGAATAATTTCCAGCTGTCCTAATATAATTTTCCAGTTTATAAAAAACTCTATAACTCAGTTTATCAAACTTTTATTATAGGTATGGGATCCATTATCCAGAAAGCTCTGAATTACAGGAGAGCCATCCCCCATAGACTCCATTATAAAATATTTCACATTCAAAAAAAAAATAATTCCTTTTTCTATGTTATAATAAGAAAGTGCCTTGTACTTGAGTCTAAGTAAGCTATAATCAATCCTTATGGGTGACAAAAACCCTATTGGGTTAATTAATGTTGACATTTTTTTTAAACAAAAGTATGGAGATCCAAATTACAAAAAGAAACCGTATTCAGAAAACACCAGTTCCCTTACCTGAAAAATGTGTTAATGGCAAAATACTTTCTCAGGCTTACTTTCCTCATTAACATTTCAAAATCAAGAAATAAATCAAATGTATTAAATCCACTTTATGGTGCAGATAAACTTTAGGCTTCGTTTGACATATCCTGGCTAAATTGTATATAACTGATTCATAAGTTTCTTCAGGTTCTTGGCTTGTTCTATAAATCTCTGTTTCCTGATTCTGTATCCAGATCTTTTTCCAAGTCTTTTGGTGATTTTTGTGATTTCTACTACTTTCAGAGCCCAAAGTTGTGCTGTACACTACTTGATTCATCTATAAAGGGTTCATTTATGTAAACCTTGGGCAGAAGTGCAAGAGGGTTATTTATCAAAGGTCGAATTTTAGAGCTATGTGAGCTTTTTTAGACCTCAAATGAACTCACATCTCGAATGGTTTCTAATTTAAAAAAACATGAATGGTAAAAGCTCGAATCAGCAAGTTCGAGATTAACAACCCACAAACTCAAATTAATTGAGTTTTCGAGCTTGAATTGATCGAGTTTTCGAGCAAACCCCACTGTAAAAAAACTCAAACACCATGAAGGCTATTGACATCTTCAAATGGTTCAAGGGACCTCAACAGGTTTTAGATGGTGTATTTTCGGATTCAAGCTATTTTCAGGGTCGGGGTATAATAAATCTTGAAAAATTAGAGTTTTTTCAAACCTGAAAAGTTTATTTTTGACAAAAAATAGCCTTGAAACGAATGCACAAAGCACTTTTGCCCATGGGCTGGTTGTTCTCTGCACCTATGCAAAGTACAGGACCCCATTGCAGCCTGCACCTGCAAGCTAATGGGCTGAAGGGGTGACTTGAGTATTCTAGACAGTAGACCCCATACCTGTATATGAACGGTAAACAACATGGCCAGGGTCACATGGATTGGAATCAGTGCCTGTAGCTTAACCACTAGGTTAATTATTCATGCTGTTCTTGCAACAAACTGGCACATGCAGCGGTTCAGAATTCTAAACTGTTTATTTTAATATACAAAACAAAATCATTTTGATAAAGTTCAAGATGTGACAAAGTGATGGCTTCATCCATATTTTTTTTTTTGCTAATGTTGTTTACAACATTCCCTCTATGCTCTTTCATATAAAATGTCCCTCAGACAGATATGCAATTCATGTAAAATATGAAAGATGGGAAATATATTATATTATAGATGATTGTGTCATATCAATGCCGTATTACTGAGTTTATCATTGCCTGAAATCTGCACTATTTATAGCCACCAAATCTAATTATGTTTCCATCACATACAGATTTCTGTCTTGGATTTCCGTTATTTAACTTTTTAATATATCACAGAAACCATGCATTTTAGAGCTAGCACAGGAACCGCAATTTAAGTACAAATGCAGGTTAAAAATGTATACTCCACAAACCCGTGCTGTTTGTCAGGCAAAGTAGCTTATAATTAAAAATAACATCAAGTAGAAGCCACTGAGGACTTGCTGAAGATGAGGAAATTGCTGTCTGTCTGAAAAAATCTCTACCTTCCAGCAGCTTTTATTGTCATTACAATAAAATTTCTTTGGGGCACAGTGCATCCACACTCTCCCGCTACCTTAGAAGACACCAGCCTCAAGCAACGACATATTCTGTTTGATGCACATTTCCCTTAGAAATTGAGAATAAGATGTAAAACTTTGGGTTGCAGTCTCTTTTCTTTGATAGGAGAGAGCGATGATAGGAAAATTAAAGTCTCCAGCATACTGTAAAATATTGAACACTTTCACTACTTGCAATGAAGTGGAATGAGTCTTAAATTGTAAGCCAGCAAAGATCATATTGCTAGAGGTGTGGGTTTTTTCTTTCTTTGCTGGAATGGTTTAACTTTTGGACTCATAAAACGAATAAAAGTTTGTATTTGTGAGATAAGGCAACCATATATAAAGTTATTGCAAAGGTTTCTAGAAAAGTACAGCATCGGTTCATATCAATTCTATCCACCTACAGTATGCACTTTGCATGGATTTTGCGCTTTTTTTTTTTTAAAAAAAAAAAATACATATATTATTGTAAAAAGAAGATTAAAAATTAAAGTTTGCAGTTATGTTCGAAAATAATTAGTAATGGGACAAAATGGTTTTTTTAATACGTTTATGCTTGCATCGTAAATTTAAAATGTTTAGATTTCATGAGCAAAGCTGCAGTTCTCACATGCTTTATGGCTATCCTTACAACAGAGCTTTTACGCTACCTTGATTTGTGATCTGATATGAAATTCTTTGCTTATATTTTTCTCATGCTTTATTTTATAGCATTATTTTCATCATTAACGCCAAAAATATACATCAGGATTAGGGATGGGCGAATTTTTTCGCCTCATTTCGCCAAAAAAAAATGACGCCCATAGACTTGTATGGCAGCGTGCGTCAAAAAAATAAAAATAAAGACGCGCATCAAAAAAAATTACGCCACACGACAATTTTTTTATGCCCATAGTCTGCGAATTTTTGACGAAACGGGTCGAATTCGCCCATACCTAATCAGGACCTATTTGGCCCAGTTTCTACCAGGCTGAATCTTGCCCCCCTGACCCCTATATCAGTAACACAACACTGTTTTACCCAGCAGTAACCTCCAAAGCCCACTAAGAAGTTGTTGTGGATCCAATAACAATATTTATTAACCTACTTGCTGTCAAGAGCCATAATCTATTCATGATGGAATATAACAGTAAAGGAGTCCTAGGATTGACATGGTAGAAACCATATTGTGTCAGCAGTGTCCCCCCTTTTATGACTGCTTTGTACAGAGGAACTGTGCAGAGTTGTTCCACATGTCTGCTGCCCCTAAAATCTCTTTCCAAGGCAGATATTGTGGTAATAGGCAGAAATCCACTCAAAAACTTAGCTTAGCTTAACTTGGCTTATCACCACCCACCACCAATTTTACATTAGGCAGAATGTTTCCAGTAGGATAGAGGTTAATGTAGGTACAGTAGAGTATATATATATTTGCCTGTTAACCACCAGAACACCATCAGTCAAGACCCCCAGTGTGCCATTAGCCTTAATATGACTAAGAAGAAGACTAATAGCTTTGCAGGGTTGAGGCAAAAACAAAATAAACGTGTAATTTAATGTAACCTAGATATGTGTAAAATAAAGTGCCCAGCTCTTATTCAATCCATATTTAATATGAGATGTAAATATTTTAAAAATGGAAATTGTAGGAGATGTGCAGATGGATAGTCTGTTCGTATATTTACTTTTTCAAATAGTTTGTTTTCAGTTAAAAATCCAGACACCATTCTGAAATTTAACCAAAGGACACAGCTCTTATCTGCCAACCCTATAAGTAAAGAGGATCAATTGCATCAATAATGTACTGTACGGTTCATACAAGATGATGAGCAGAGGTAATGCAGGGAAAGAAACATGCTTGAGAATGCAAGAAACTCAATAGATAGGTATTACATGCTTAGCTATTTTTATTTCTTTATGCCAAGCTCCATGTGGAGAATGTTAAATCAAATTATTGATCTGTTTTTCCAAGCTAATTCTGGCTTGTTCTTGTGCTGTTAAGGGCAAACATCACAAACCTTCCCTTTGTCTAACATTTTCATCTAAAATTACAATAGATAATCTGTCTACCTTTTTATAGGCTATTTTTAAGTTCATTGTAGCAAAAAGGACACCTATGACATCTTAATTCAGGCTTCTTTATCAAAAGTACAATGGTCTATTTAAAGTAACTCATGAACAAGGAAAATGACAAAGGTGAAATTAAGTCTTACTGAAGCCATCCTGGACTAGTGTCAAGGTACTTATAGATAAATGAATAAACAGTTTGAGTAAAGAATAGTATTATTTTATAGCTTTTCATTCCTTTCTGTCTAAGGCTTTCACAGTTTGACAAAGGCAAACAATACCACCCATCATTATAAGAAAAAAAAAAAAGCCTTGCATTCTGAAGAATTAAATATGTCTGCTTCTTTGTGGATCTAAGGGGAAATGTAGAACCAAAATTTCCTAATATGAATAACAAGACTTTAAACAGCTGTACACTTGAACTCCCAGGAGTGTTTGTACTTCCAAACTCTGGATCAACACATGGGGACAGATTTACTAAAGGCCAAAGTGACTAATGCTGGCGAAGATTCGCCAGCATTACCGTTTTCAGGGACTTCGCCGTTTTACTAACAGGCGCAGATGTCAATTCACTAGCGAGGAGACAGACGCTATCAGTGATTCATGCTCTATCGCGAGGTGAATTTCCGATCTGGCTAATGGATGTTACTCCGCAGTTTCACTAAGATGCAGATTTTACTGAACGTTACCTCTTTCGCCAGATTTGCCTTCGCCAGCACAGACCAGGTTAAGTGCACTGGAGTGCATAGATATTCCTCAATCTTCTGTTTCTTCTTATGTACATCATATTTTTTAGTGGAAAAAGTCCGAAAAATGCTGGTGTCTTTACCTTTTTTCAGTGTCTTTAAATTTTTTTTGGGGTAACCAGGTTCCCCCATACATTTTCTACCATATGGAACATTAACTATACAGTGGGCACATGTGTAGGTCATTATAACAACTCTATTGTCTTTATTGAGGTTCTTGTGGAATTGTGTACATTAATGTATTTGCTTCAATATATACGTCCATTCAACTTTAAATTTCACAACATATGCAAATTAGCCTGAGCAAAGCCCTCTAACGAAGTTGCGCTAGTATTTGCTTGCATTGCCGAAGTAACGCTAGAGATTCGACAGCGTTCGGTGCCCTGGACGCAACTTTGCACTCTAGTAAATTAGCGTTGTTTGAGCGAATTTTTGTCTGGTGAAGTGTTGCTATGGCTGTGAAGCCGTCGCTGGCGAATTTTCTCCGCATAGTAAATTTACCCCATGGGCTTGTTGAATCTAAATACATGTCATGTAGGTAGATGGAACCTCATAGTAATAGTGATAGGTTTAATGTTTATTCAAGGACTAGTAACCCATAAAAACTAATCATAGATATTAACTGGTCTAGTTTGAAGAAAGAGGAAACATGCTTTATTCTTCTTTTATTTGCTGGTGTACACATTGGGATCAAGAGTTTAAGGTCAGTTATCTGTAAACACAAATTAACTAAATATTGCCCTGTGCTGTGACTATGTGATTCTACAGCTGTACAATGAGACCAGCTGATTTCTATATGATTATATCTTTTTTTGTATTTCACTTGAAGTTGACATTTTGCTCCTGTGACTTTCTGGAGAAAAGCTTTTAGTGGCAAATATATTGTATTGTACTGTAAACATTAAATTGTATTGTGAGACACTGCCAGTTAGTGGACATTGAAATTGCTACAGTAACGATCACTTTGATTAGGCACAAACAGGTTATTATTATCACCTCACAATATGGATATCCATTTATTTAGGCCATAATCATAACTTTGCCAAACCTTATAGTTAGTTCCTGTTGTACTGGCTGTGTATTTTCCGTGGGGAAAAAACCCAAGATATGTTTGTGTGCTTAGTTTTAGTCAAGTCCTTTCACTGGTCCTTAAAAGCTTGATTATGAGCCTAAAGGTGGCCATACACGAGCAGATTAAAGCTGCCGATATCGGTCCTTTAGACAGATTCGGCATCTTATCTGCCCATGTGTGGGGGCTCCTGACTGGTCCTCCCGATCGATATCAGGCCAAAAATCGTCAAGTTCGATTTTTTGTATGATCCAGGACCGCATCAGTTGATGTGGTCCTGCAACTCGTCGGCGCCCATTCGTAGTATTGTACGTTCGGCCCCAGGGCCGAACGTTCCGATACATCCAATATTGCCCAGCCGTTAGTGAGCATATCGTGGTAAGATCCACTACGATTATGGCCTAAATAAATAGTGTATGGCCACCTTAAGAAATTGACTTTGATCTGACTAGAAAAATGGGCAACCTTGTATTAATGGTGCAAGATGGGCAACATGATGCCATTGTTAATACTAAAACATTTTGAATATGATATATGAGTCACATATAGGGGGCAATATTTAAATAAGACTATATAGTTTTTTTTCTAAAAGGGAGAATATACGTTGTATAAAAGAATTATATTTTAAAATAAAGGCAACATTTGTAGTGGGGAGTAGTGAATAGGTAGAAATTTTCATATAAGACCAGTTAATTGTAGAAACATTTTTCTGACCTCTTTTATGAAAATAAATACTTCAATAAAAATTCTAATAACCCTGATATTAATTAGGATAATTGCAAATACATTTAATCAAAGCAAGTTTTAAAATGTGATGCATTGTGTAACAAATTGTTGAGGAGCCAGCCAGAAATGGTGCTAAAATTTGATCTAATTCTCTTAAACAACTGTGATGGTGGATCCAACAGGTCAGTATCATGATTGGATATAACATTTCTCAGTTTCAACATTTGATATATTGGGCTAGATTCAATTCAGGGAGAAAAGGTTATCTCATGATTTATCATGTGAAAAGTCTTGGACGAGATTCAATTCAAAGAGAAAAAACTTCTCCAAATTAAGCTCCATATAGCCTTCAATAAAGTTTTCACATGATAAACTATTGAATTGCTTCTCAAATTGAATCTCATCCATAACTTTTGTGGGGTTATTTATCAAAATCCGAATTTTTCTGATTTTTTTTTTTTCAAATAAAATAGTCTGACCAAACTAGAATCAGATTTGTCCACGTTATTTATTATTTTAAAAAATTGCGATTTAATCGGATTGGGGGAAAACCTGAGGAAAATAAGCAAAAACCCGAATCATGTGATTTTTTCAGAGGTTTTTTCCGAATTGTAAGATTTTTTTCGGGCTTTATCTTGAAAAGCCAGACTTTAGTATTTTTGCCCGAAATAGTCGGATTTTCAGGCTAATTCCAGTGCAGACCACAGAAACTTCCAAATAGAACAGAAACCTCTCCCACTGACTTCATCCTCATCAGGACTGAGATGGCAGATTTTCGAATTCAAACTTTTTGCAGTGTTGTGGTATAATAAATCTCAAAAAATGCTTTTCCAGTAAAATAATCTTTAGTTTTTTTGAGTTTTTAGCATTCAGATTTTATTAAAGAACCACCTTCATGTGATAAACCTTTTCTCACTTAAATTTGAACTATTCACAATTAAATATAGGCCTTTAATAATCTGAAAATCATCCTATTTTTCAGTGCAGTTGCATTCGATTTATGGCACCATCTTGTGACCACAATAATTTTGTAATATTGGAAAATGCTGCATCATGGGGGGAAAAAAACATGGCATGGACTTGCACTCAATTGACCCCTTTTGTGTATTTGCTGTGCTGTTCCCACAAAATGTCTAGGCACATGTTAATTAATGTAATATTTCTTCTATTAATAAACGCTCTTGGTTACATGCCTCTTAAACTACATTGTGCTCAGATAGAAGCCAGGAAATATTTTTTATGTGTCGATAGTTATATTTTTTATTGCCAGAAATTAGAATTATTTAAGTACGCAGAGCAAATCAATGTGAACTGCAGAGAATTTTAATTTACCCCCAATTAGCAGGCATTTAAAAAATGCAAATCGTTCAACAATTACACTAACTATGATTGCACTAGAAGCGCCTGACAAATATTTAAGGAGATGCAAAATTAAACAAAGGATTTTGGCGCTACAGCAAATTCAAGTATAAATGGATCTGTACTTGGAGTCTAAGGTAAAAGCTAAATTCATTTATACTGCTGGCAGAATTAGAAACATGGCAGCGATTCAGCAGACAGCTCTGTTTATTTATTTATTTTACGTCATATCATTTTTATCTATAATTACTGGCAGGCAAATTTTAATAGTATGTTTGCATTAATAACTTAAGCAGACAATTTTATTGCAAAGTCTGGATTCAGGAGAACAACATAATATCTATGTAAATTCTGGGGAACAAAATAACAAAAATTGAGTTGCATTACAGTGAAATGAGTTGTGGGGCCCTCAGGCAATAATAGCTGGAAATAGGAAAGTTCTGACTAAATCAATGCAGAACGAGAACTATTCATGTGTTGGGTATTAAAGAGAAAGTATCACCAAATCATTACATTAAAAGAAATATCTTTCATGGGAGAGGGTACGCTCAGGGGCTGAAATGACAGGCAAGTTCAAATGAAAATGTCTTTTATTCAGCCTAACAGAAAGTAACAAAATGTAATCTTGCTTCAGCTCGTGTAAAGTAAAAGCTGCCTAAAAGGAATTTATTCAAAATTTCCCTTCTGTAAAAGGGGCATTGCCTGGAAAACAACAAATATCATTTGGTATTGCTACAAAACTCTGCTCAGTAAAGGGAAAAATATAATATTTCTAGCAACTTCTAATGAGCACAAATGCACATTTACAGACACTGATGAATAAGGTGCAAGTGAATAAGGTGCAGAAACGATTCCTGGTATTATACTAACATGGAGTTGGTGGTAATTTCTGAGATAATTTACCAGGTACCATTAATATACACAAAGGACTTGTGTAGAGTGTATCAGATGCAACTGATGGAGCCCAGCAGAAGTGATGCCATTCAAAAACAACTGCATGGGGAAAAAGTGGGTGCAATTTAATGGGTGCCTGTAATTATGCTTGAATCCTGGGGGGACGGGAATTGTTTATGTAAAAACCTGCCTTACTTTGCACATTGCATTTTGTTCCCTTACAGTAACCATAGAATCATGTTGTGTATTTTGTTACCATGACCCTAGGGGTACAACTATGAAGGATGTATTGTGGGTCAGAGTTTATGTATTGAATGTAAAGTTATAGGAGATAAAGTCAGATGGTGTAGTTTGTTCATGCATCTACATCCTACATTCAATGAATTTCAATGGAAAAAAGTTGGACACCATCAGATTTTATCTTGTTGGTTAAAGCCACATGATGCAGCATCCCGACCTAACAGTCATGTCACTTTGGATGGGAAAATTTCAATTTATTAACATGTATTTATATAATAATAATAATAATCCCGACCTAACAGTCATGTCACTTTGGATGGGAAAATTTCAATGCAGTTTAACCATCACATTTTTGTATCAGTTCCATTATATGTTGACCCATGCAACTTGTAGGATGCATTTTATCAATTCACCACCCTCCTTCAAAATCTCCAGTGGAGTTTAGCCCACCATAGACCATATACAAATGGTGTGAAAGTGCTATGACTATGAAGATTTTGATTCATCCAGGTCATGGTATATCTAGTATAGGTAAATCTAAAAACAACTGGACTTAATCAATGAAGACGTTTCAGTACTCTTCCGAGCAACTGAAGAAGCTGCTTGGATGAGTAGTGAAACATCTTAATTGATTAAGTCCAGTTGTTTTTAGATTTACCTACTAGATATGTGTGAAAGTGCTATACTCTCAGATCCATGGAGGAAAGAGTTTCTGTTTATCTGACCATTCGTACTAAACAATGGCGCAAACTTGGAAATATGCCACCATTCTATTCCATTTAAAAACATTGTTGTCACACTTTTCCACTGGAATTAATTTTGACATGTTAACCCTTATTTTTAACGAATGCCAATTGCTAACATTACTCTCAAAATCGAGAAAGCCCTTCACAAAGTTGCTTGCGCCAAACAACAACATTTAATGCACCTGCCTCACCTGTTCTGGTGACTTCCGTGCATGTGCATGCATTGATGCAACCCTACATTTACTACTAGATTGGGCGTGGTTGTAATTTCAGGGTTGCCTTAGGAGAAGGGATGGGCAAATTTGACCCGTTTCATTTCGCCAAAAATTCGCTGCCAACGAAATGTCGCAGACACCCACTAAAGTCTATGGGCGTCCAAAAATTTTTTTTTTGACGCACATTTTTTTTTTTTTTGTACTCACAAGGCCATACAAGTCTATGGGCGTCATTTCCGTGGCCAAACAAGGCAAAAAAATGTGTCCATCCCTATTTAGGAGTTGCTTCAAAAGTTAAAACTGACTAACAAATTGGGCACTGGTGCCATTATTCTGCCTATGCATTCATGTGCTCAAACTCACACCATTTTCAATCTGAAAATGTTTACTGCAACTTGTACACAGTTCACACAAAAAGGAAGTTATTTAGCGCATGCATTGCCCCAATACTCGTTAGCCAAGTAGCTTACTTATCTAGCTTTCTGTTAATTTTCCAATAAAGCTCTCTCCAAATTAGTGTTTTTGAGGCAAGCAGTCAGGATGCATTTGCCAAAAATACAGGTCCTAAAATAATACTGGTTTTACTAAAATCCCCACTAAATACTAAGAATGTCATTGATCATACATTATTACAGTATAGGGCTATTAAAGGTATGGGACCAGAATGCTTGAGTTTTACGGATAATGGATCTTTCCATAATTTGGATCTTCATACCGTAAGTCTAATAGAAAATAATTTAAAAATTAAGTTAAACCAATAGGCTGGTTTTGTTTCCAATAAATATGAACTATATCTTAATCTGGATCAAGTACAAGGTACTGTTTTATTATTCCAGAGAAAAAGGAAATATTTTTAAAAATTTGGATAAATTGGATAAAATGGAGTTTGTGCGAGATGGCCATCGTGTAAGCCTGAATTTTCTGGATGACAGGTTTCCAGATAACAGATTCCATGTCTGTATTTTTTATATCACAGAAAGGGCATAATATAAATATGTACTATATAGTTATAGAGAGAAGACCTGTGGCATATAAGGATGGGCAAATTTTTTCACCTTGTTTCGCCGTGGAAATGATGCCCATAGACTTGTATGGCATAGTGCGTTAAAAAAAACCCAAACCCCAAATGTCATCGCTGACATCGCCAGAGGAAAATTTTTGGCGAAACGCAACAGGTCAAATTCGCCCATCCCTAGTGGCATGTGTATGTTTATGAGCACTGTTGTCCTCCCAAGATGAATATAGCTGCTAGCCTGTGCCTCATACTCACTTAACCATCTCTCCCGTCAACTATTTTTCTGACAAATGTATATATTTATTTATGAAACATTAAGTTTCAGAAGATCTTAATTTTTTTTATATACTTGGAAGTCTGCTCATTTCACAAGCCTGATTTCACTATTCCCATGGTAGGCTGCAACCCACATTTTACCCGCTACCCAACCTGCAAGTGCCTTATCCGCAACATGATCTGTGAACCACTGACCATCATGAAGCAGGAAGTTCTGTCATTGTATACCTGAAGTGACATCATTAGAATTAGGTGTGTTCAGTAATAAAAAAGTTATTAAAACGTATGTAATGGAGTAAAACTCCCTATTGATACGCCCAGCAAAGTGTAAGGCTCTGATTGTCCTACTAAGAAGAATCTACATGCCACCATCTTTTCTGTGCTGCTGATTCTCTGCTTGCCTGACAGGTTGTTGCATCGTTTGTGACCAAGTTCCAATCACTAAAACTTATCCTCTATATACTGTATGTGCTTTCCCTAAAATGTATCAATCAATTATACCTATCATTATTATATATCCTACTTCTCAGTTTCATTCTTTTTTTAAGCAGCTAACGAGTTACTGTGTCGTGAATCCTGTGGGTACTTCACTTATGTTAATTTAAAGGGATGGCATTTTCCTCTCTTTCTTTAGAACATACTTTTGAAGTGAAAATGCTATTCTGACTCATCACTGAAAAACTGCTAATTTTCTTGTCATTTTTGACACTTGCTCACAAATTATGTTTTCAGTGAAGATTTTGAGATTAAAATAACATAAGTATACAGTGATTAAACTGATTTGTACTTAAAATGAGCATTACACAATCATACATTTAGAAGGAGCAACCTTAAAAACGTAAGTTGTGTTTCAGACTTTCTTCATTATATTTATTGGTGACAGTTGGCACTGCTAATTCTTAAATATTGCTACAATCCATCATGCTCTTCTGCCCTACACTGTGTAATTACTGTGGCTGAGTAACTTAATGAAACATATTACATTTCTTGTGGCCTTAGACAAGCCACTTAATCTCCCTTAGCCTCATATACCAAGCTTGGAGTGTGAGCTTATGTGGAAAGGAACTTGCTGTGCCCCCAAAAAATTCTCTGTACAGTGCTGCATATAACTGCTAGAGGGATCTATAAAAAGATAATTCCTTCCAAAGAAATAACATCGGTTGAGGACTCAAATATCACATCCCTGTCAAATTAAAAGTAAATCATGTAGCGGCCAAATCATTTATTAATGCTTATTAATGAATAATTGTTGCTATTGATTGCAGAACTTAGCCACCCTTTGTCTTTAATAAATCTTTACTATTTCTTTCAGTACAGCAATATCAGTTTATCTTTGTTTTCAGTAGTATAATAAATCATCCCTTAAGAAGAGCCTGTCTTTTAGTTTGGTAGGTGGAACGTAACCCAACATTTCTAGAACTTCACATCAAGATTATGGGGTGTATTTATTAACATGGGAGACAAACATCAGCGGTGATGTTGCTCATAACAATCAATCAACAATTAGATTTGAGCAGTCACCTCCAAGTTGGAAAATAAATAATACCCCTATATGTACAACTTTGTATGTGTCCAGTGAGTATTCAGAGACTCTTTAACATAATACCTTGACCCATTCCTCATATTTGCAGATGCTGTAGTCATTGCACCTGGTTAAGTGGTTTGGGACAGGGCACATTGACAGGGCACATTGATGTTGCTTCTGAATGGTTCTCTACCATAATGCTGTTGGGCTGTGTCCTGCAAGTTGGTCAATCAAATATGCATGAACATTCACTTCACATGAACTTTTCTCTTTTTCAGTGCGGCTTTCCTTGACTGGTGTATTTCTTCTAGAGAATGGTGCAAAAGAATGGTGGTTTCACTGTATCACATGCTTTTGTGCCCACCAAAAATCTATTGATTATGTTACATTCCCTCTCAGCATTATTTTCACTCTCTGTATATAAATAATAGTGGTACCAGTTTGGTGATTGACTGATCTGAGATCCACATTGAACAAAAGATGATGGGGTTGCTTTAAAAATATAACTAAATATAACTAAAATATCACTACTGGGAATATATTAGGCAAAAAACACTTTTTTCCAAATTGAAAATACACATACATATTAAGAAAACTGGACATGCAGCAATGTGTTAGATAAAGCATCAATCCATTTGTTTCACTAAAGGTAAAGATAACACATTTAACTGAGTACCTGGGTACTGTTAGGGATTCAAAAAAGATTCCAATACAAATAATGCTAGTAAGTGATAAGTATTGTTTAATCAGAAATGGATGCCCAATGCCCCAGTTGCCTTCTGACATAAGCAAAAATAAATCATTTCACAAAATTGAGATCCTACAATGAAGGCAACCACCTGGCACTGCACAATCCTTTAGTCCTCACCTAAACATTGCTGCTAGTCCACCCTGATGTGCATTTCGTCTATAGCTTTTTTAAAAGGGATTAATGTCCTCATTGTACAGAAACACTTAGGGGCCGATTCACTAAATTCGAGTGAAGGATTCGAAGTAAAAAAACTTCGAATTTCGAAGTGTTTTTTGAGCTACTTCGACCATCGAATGGGCTACTTCGACCTTCGACTACGACTTTGAATCGAAGGATTCAAACTAAAAATCGTTCGACTATTCGACCATTCGATAGTCGAAGTACTGTCTCTTTAAAAAAAACTTCGACCCCCTAGTTCGGCAGATAAAAGCTACCGAAGTCAATGTTAGCCTATGGGGAAGGTCCCCATAGGCTTGCCTAAGTTTTTTTGATCGAAGGATATTCCTTCGATCGTTGGATTAAAATCCTTCGAATCGAACGATTCGAAGGATTTAATCGTTCGATCGAAGGAATAATCGTTTGATCGAATTTTCTGCGCTAAATCCTTCGACTTCGAAGTCGAAGGATTTCAATTCCTAGTCGAATATCAAGGGTTAATTAATCCTCGATATTCGACCCTTGATACATCTGCCCCTAAATAGGCTAGATATTCACACTATTATAATAAACACCTGAACTGATCCCATCACAATGAGGCTTGACTTTGTATGCACCAATGATCAGCTCCTAATAAAAGCGAGGCTTGAACTGCATACATACATCTGAAATCACTAAACACTCCCAAACCCTCACCAAGCCCCGCCCCCCCCTCAGTTCCACAAGCACAGTAACCTGAATGGAAATCACAAATGCCGATGTTAATTAAATGTTACTATGTTTTTTTTTCTTGTACTGCCAAACAGAACCTCCTGTAGGCTGGCAATCCACAAAGGGGCTGCCAATAGCCACTCAGCCCATATTTGGTATCCCCAGGAACTTTATGCTTTCTTATGTTGCTCTCCAACTTCCATGCTAAAAAAAATATATTCCAGAACTTAATATTGTAAGCATGATAGAACAGAGGGGGGGATCTCTGTGTCAATATAGTATTTTATAAAATATACATGATAAATATTTCTAATGATGAAAGCATGAGAGAGAAAGTATTTCATCATTGTCCACAATCATTCATCTACTGATTTTCATGGGCCACTTGTGCTAAAATTGTCATGGTTGCATAGATACAGGTATGGGATCCATTATCTGGAAACCAGTTATCCAGAAAGCTCAGAATTACACACAGGCCATCTTCCATTTAGCATAACTTTGACCTTCTCATAAGCTTCTATCTGCATGTTTGTCTTCTAAACCAATAGTTTCCAAATGATCACCATTACCACCAGACTGCAAATGTTGACACACAAGGCCATGCTAGAAAAGATCTGTTTAGCACAGTCCTAATTAAAATGTTTCCTCAATAACTTAATAAACAGGTTATAAATAAAGGAAATGTCTGTACCAATAATGCCTTCCTGGGGCTATAATTGGGTTGCAGATATTACTTTCCCCCCCAAGGTACTGTTCCCTGATGCATATCACCCCCTGGCAAATACCATTTTTCTGTGGGCTAATCAGCTACTTTTGCCATTATCTTCGCAATGGTGACTTTTGCCATTATCTTCGCAATGGTGACTTACTCACTTACTGTAGGTGTTTTCCAGCTTTCACTCTACAGCAGTATTGGTCACCTAATGAAGCTTAGCTGCTGGTTAAACCCTTTGGTCAATTCATTTTGGAGCTTAAGGCCTATTTCTATCCTAACCAAGTTCAGCAATTGCACCTTCAACAATGCCTCTCTTGAAAAACTATCTACTGTTGATGCCTCCTCCACTTTGAGAGCCTCCTCATGGGTCCTCTTTTCATAATAGTCCTTGGATGCTCCCAGTATGCCCTAGATTAGTGTCCAATGCCCTGGTTTATTAGATCACTTCTCTCTTAGCTCAACATCTAATCAGACAAGACACCTTATCAACTAAATCCAAGGAGAGAAAATTGGCACTTTTATGAAGAAGTAGTGGCTGCTAGTGGGTTGAATGTATAGGGAGCAAAAAGTTATTTGGTCCTTGCCATTTGCAAGTGAATCTCACAATTAAGCTATTGTATTATCCAGTTCCTGGAAAATACATCTAGATTCTCTATTTGTGCTATAAATGTTTATATCTACAGTTCTCAGCAGATAAGTTCATAAGGAGGAGGGACTTATATTAGGACATGCTCCTAAATATGTACCAAATTAGGCTGTGTTACATTGGATGACCCATATATAGTTGTTGTGCTCTAATTGCTGGCAACCATAGTGGGATGCTTTCCACCAACTGCAATGTAACCTCCCCTACCCTGATTTACAAATGATTGAACTCTTACTGAAAATTATTTGCCAGGCGCGAATTCGCTGAGAATTTGCCCGTTTCAACTTTGATGCCGGAGTCGGCTAGTCGGATGACGCCAGGTCTTATTTGAGAGAGGAGCTAAACTAACGGTTCTGGACAAGCAAAGGGGCACAATCATCTCACCAGGATACTGGAAGGAAGAACACCACCAGGAACAAGGAGGGCGGACCAGCACAAGCAGAGAATCGTCAGACAGGCCGGAATCAGGATTGGAGATCGTAGAATAGTCGGAGGACAGGCAAGGATCAGATTGGAGAGGTCAGAGTAGTCACAAGCAGGCAGGGTCAGGATTGGAGAGATCAGAATAGTCACAGGCAAAGCAAGGGTCAAAACCAGTAATAACAGATAGAATGCAAGAAAGAAAGGCACCTAGGAACTTTACAAATTGAACCTAACAACAGGCAGTCAATTTCTATGAAAGGCCCCTTTAAATAGTTTAAATCTTGCGCCCTTGCACAATGACGTCATCACGCTGGCACATAAAACAGGAATCGCGCCATAGGGATAACAGACCCAAAAGTGGAAGGATGCATGCGGCGGGCACGGTGGATGCCTCCGCATGCCAAAGGGCACACCACTGGACCACCAGGGTAAGCGATTGTTATTACAGATCATCTAGGAGCAGCCACTTTTGAAGCCCCTATGGTCCACCCCAACCATTGGCAGGCCCAAAAAGTTGCAAAAGGACTATTAAAAGGCTGACATAAGCAAAAATGAATGAGTTTTTTAAGCTCATTAAAGGATGCTGGGGACTATGTTATAGGAATCTCTATAAAGAGTTGCAAGTTGGACATCTGCCTCACTGTTTTGCTTAGTAATCCTATTTGGGTGAACAATAAGAGTGAATACTCTTAGTAGAAAACATGTTTCCCAGGTCTTTAAAGTGAAAGGATTTGTAGTCCCAATGACAGAACGTGATCATGGTTAAATACATCAATTGTGTTTAACATCTTCAGTGGGAGATGAAGAAAATCAACCCTTGTACCTCTAGTTATACTGTGGAAATATGATAGTGTCCTATAAATAAATGATTCAGGGTGATTTGCATATGAACAAATACAAATTAAATCAGGAATCTGCATTATGGTTGCTGTGCACTAAATTTTTAATGTCAATATTAAAGAGCAAGAGGATTTGAAAAGCCTATAACATACTGTTTCTCACCTGTGGGTGTTCATTACATGCTTAATTATTCCGCCTCTCATTAGTTCCATGCCAGAAATATTTCTGAAAGTTTTTTTTAAATCAATTTTTTTCAGCTTTCAAATTAAAAAAATCTCTACCCTTATACAAGATGCTGCACAACACAATACTATATATATCAGTTTGTGCAGCCATCCATTTCCCTAAGTTCAAAGTAAAAGATGAGAACTTTCGCCTGTGAGTCTGGGAAACTAGAATGAAGGAAAGGTCTGTGGAATTCATTATCTGCTGACTTTCATCTCTGGATTGTAATATCAGATTTTAAGTGTTCTGCCAGTGGATGGGAAGAATAATGTTTCTATATTCCAACTTTCTTGAGAAGGTAATTTTCAGCAGGGGTTATAGAGAGAACTTTTAACAGCAGTAATAACACTGGAAATATTTTATCAATGTTGCAGAAATTCACTGAATATTTGTATTACATTTCAGAATGTATTATGAATGGACAGAATAGATCCATCCATCATCAGATTATTCTATCTATTTATATCATCCATCTACCTATCTATCTACCTACCTATTTTTCCACCCTCATCTCTCTTGTATTCTGGCTGTTAAATACTTCCTAGGATGAATATAAAAGAGGGCCCCTTTATGAATAACCAATAGTTGGTGCCCTTTTTTGCTCCATATAGACAATATTGCATGAGTTACAACTTTGTAAATCCATCTTCCTGTTTGGCTGTTGGCCTAATCACTAAAATATACCAAGGTAAGAACTTAATGCATTAATAAATTATTCCATCACCCTCGCATATAAGAAAACTATTAATTGTGTCTTACCATACTTTATAAATAAAAATGTCCTTATATGCAGAGAATCTGTCATGGGTGAAATCAGTAATAACTGTTATTCCTAAATTTTAAGGAATAAACCCTTGTCACCAGATTTTAACTTCTTTAGATAGATTATTTTGCCTCTAAAATTTGGTGTTTTGAACTAATACTGAAAATGATTTAGAAGTAAGGAGCAAAATCAAGCATTTGATAATTTGTTAATCTTGGTCTTCTTTTTCGAATTATGGGATTAGAACACTGTCATACATTATGTATAGAGGAAAAAGTTTCATATATTGCTCTTAATGAATGTACTACATTAATGTGTGTTTCAACTCGTAGCATTGCACTTTTGTCATTGTCAAAACCGAGTCTAAATTCACTTTGCAGAATTGCACTCTAAAGGGAAGTCTGTTCATGTGTTTAGAAGGCCTCTAAACCTTTATTCTCTTATAGAAATCATAAGTGGTGTCTATATGAATAGTCACGTCCTATTGTTTCCCCATAATATCTGAAAAGGTTTTATTGAATCTACCTGTAAATTCATCCTGACGTAAAGCTCCATTGTTCTCAGCCTTGAGTCCATAACAAAAAAAACTCCTTTGAGTTTGATCAAAGTCTGTACAGAGAGATAATATAAAGCCATGTCTAGCCCAATTATTGCATAATGATACATACAGGATCCAATTATAACTTGACCTGTATTTTCTGTGCAAATATATTTTCTCTTCCTACAGTTACAGGTGGAAGCATTAAAACAGTTAAGTTGAGATGCTAAACTGCAGGATATCCTTTCTGATGTGTAATCACAGTGTAATATAAGGAAGACAAACTTTTACAGCAATTTGCATATGTCTGATGGTGCTGTCGTGGCAATGTTCTTGCATCCATAATTAAGTGTCAGCTACCTCCTTAAAACAGGTAGCAGTGCAGCGGGACAGTTTTATGATGGGTTTACATAACCTTTAAAAAAAACCCTCTTAATTCTTTGTGTGGTTGGTCTATAAAAAAGGTAAAATCAATGATTAATGGATGAGTGCTTGCTCATCGGTTCTAGAAAACAAGTCGGATAAATCAATATACATTCAAGATACACAATGGGAATATGACTAGCAAGAAGCTTACAGAAAAACATGATTTACATCAGAAATGATTTAAAATTCTACCTGTGCACAACAAACAGGTATCTTCAAGTTCAGAATTTGAATTTTTTTAGATAGTCGGATCAGCTTTTCCATTTCCTGAGCTGCTGGTATAGAGGAAATGAATCGGAACAGTGAAGGGTGGAGATACTGAAGATAATGTGCAGGGACTGAAGTTAGACATTTCTGAAATGAAAAAAGACAATATTCCAAACATATTCCACTACACACTAAATGCCATGTGTATAAATACATAGTAATGTCACATTATGTATGAAAACGAGTGTATTATAAAAAAAATAATATTGCTCATACTTATAAAAATATAAGGATGTTAGGAGTGACATTACAGTTATTTGGCCAAACCTATATGGTCATTGAACTCCTTAGTAACTTCTGTGTCTCTAGAATTAGATTGTACCATAGGTGCTACATTATTCCCTGAAGCGATGAGCCATAAAAAGGAATTAGTTGAATGTGAAATACAGTGTACCCATCACAGTTGTGTTACTCCGCAGCAAATTTTGACTGCAATTTACAGCATTTTCCATAATATTGTTAAAAATATTTGTAAGGACCGGTTCTTAAAGCAACACTAAATAAAACATCCTCTAGGGCAGGAGTGCTCATACTTTACTAATGGGAGGTCTACTTTTAGCGATGATTTCCCATTATGATCTACATCCATAAAGACATTCTGCTAGCATTCTGCTCCATGGAAAATAATACTTAAATACTGATTTATAGGAAAATGTATATTGCTATAGTTAACAATAACAATAGGAATGTGATATTGACAAGCTGTTTGTTGACAGTGTCTTGAGATCTACTGATCACCAGCTAAAGGTCTACTGGTAGATCCTGATCTACCTTTTGGGCACCCCTGCTCTAGGGCTAGCAGCCCAAATGACCCAAGCTGCATTAATCCATTACTGGCAAAACAACCCAGTTGGGTTTATTTATTTATTTTTTATCAGACATAAGGTATGGTGATGCAAAACATGTAGATAGATCCCTTTTTTGGCAATGTTAGGTCCCCAGCATTCTGAATAATAGATCCTATATTTGTATTTATATAGAATATCTAGGAAGATGCATACAACATTATCACAAAAATAGCATAGCATGTTTCCTGCTTCTTCATTAAGTTGTCCCCAATTCTCGTCAAGTCAAGTGGATTTTATTGTCATTTCAGCCATATACAGTAAATACAGTACATAGTAGAAACAAAATGACGTTCCTCCAGAACCCCCCGGGGCATGCTGGGCAAAGTGGACATTTCAGTTCCTTATGAATATATTCAGTTCAGTCCTTGGGAGTTGAGATACCTGATGGCTTGTGGAAATAGACTGCATTCTGGAAGTCAGTGCTCAAATACTGCAGTATCTTTTACAGGATGGCAAGAGGGTAAAGAGATCATGTGCAGGGTGGGTGCTATCCCTGACAATGCTGGTAGCCTTCTGGAGACAGCGGGTGTGGTACATATCCATAATGGCAGGAAGCGAGACCCCAATGATCTTTTCCGCTGTCCTCACCACCAGCTGCAGGATCTTGCGATCTGATCTCTTGAGCCATTTCCAACAAAAAATGTTGTGGGAGGAGGCCGCCTAATTCCTGCCTCTTTGAATGAAGTGCTGCTAAAGGAGCCACATTCAGATTGATTCACAGCTTAATATATATGTCTTTTTTTAAATAAAGGTTTCCCTTAGCATATTGTTTTGCTTATACACCATCTGGTACAGTTTGTTCTCTCCCTCAGTGGTCTGTGCATAAATCCCCATGCATCATACCAGTTCAGTGTGAAAGAGGTGGATTGCTATTTTATATGCTCATGGTTCAACAGTGTTTGTTGCACTTTGTTAGAAGTAAAAAATGCCAGAGGCTTGTTATGGTTTCACTAGAATTTAAATTGCAGTTCAAATAATAAAAGGGAGCAATGTAACCCAGGTCATCCTGTTGACTCCATAAGGCTTTATATCTTGAACTACTGTGCTGATCTATATTGTGCTCTCTTTCTGTCGCTGAGACAGGATGGAGCGGATTGTGTTGGTTGCACATTATCTATTTTTTTTATAAACTGACCACACAAATGTACAGAAACACAGGATTTTGTTTGTTTTTTTAAAAAGGAATTTCATTCATAGATAAAATGCCAAGTCCTCAATAAAAGAAGTAGCTGTTGAGTAAAGTGCTTTCCATATGCAGTATCTATATCACTTTTATCTGCAGAAGTGCATTGTGCAAAATGCAACTTTTGATGCAATTCTGCACTTTTTGATCCATAATACAGCATTTCTTTCTCTCAAAATTGTAGCTGCTAAAGAGAAATGTGCTCGGTGCAATTGTGTCTCGTGTCAAAGCATGAGCAATTGTGCATTTGTGGGTTGATGAATTGGACACAATTGCACTGGAAATATTCATAGTTGGGACAGCGTCATTTAGGGGGTTATTTATTAAAGGTCATTCTTTTTCTACTCAAACATTTAACATTTTTGAAGGTATTTTTCAGACAAATCTCAAATGTTCCTGTTAAAATACTCAATTTGGGGTGGGGGTTTCAGAAAAAACTGGAAACTTTATTATACTTTGAAGCTGGAAATAGCTCTAATCGGAAAATACTCCAGCTAAAACCTGTCGAGATTATTTGTAGCCTTCATGATGTTTTGGGGTTTTTTCAGTGGGTTTCGTTCAAAAACTCAATTAATTTGAGCTATTCCATTAGTTTTTTTGTTTTTTTTTCATTGAAAACTCTCAAATTTTTTCATAAATCAGAAAATATTTGAGTTGTGCATTTATTTGAGGTATAAAAAACCTCACAAACTTGACCTTTGATAAATAACCCCCTTCAAGGGAGGTTTGTGCGAGATTCTATTGCCGCTGCCTGCTGTGGAAAGCCGCTGCCACCTTCAAGGCACAATTCTCGTGGAGTGCCGGCTCTCGCACTGACTGCAAAAATGTACTAAACTGGCCAGCAAACTGGAAAATGAGGTTCAATGTCGATAAGTTATGCACTTAGAAATAATATAACTGCAAAATCTGGGGATTTTTGTAGATAACACATTGTCTAATTTCAGGCCGTGTCATTCTGTGGCTACTAAAGCAAATAAAGTTCTGTCTTGCATAAAAAAGGGCATTAACTCAAGGGATCAAAACATAATTTTGTTTGTTGGGTCTCACCTTGGATATGCAGTGCAAGTTGGGCTTTTTTTCTCTGGGAAAAAGATGCTTGCAAAGGGGCATGATTACTCTTTATAAGAGGGCATTATAGACAGATAGCAGAGGACCTTTTTTACCATAAAGACGATTACAGCACCAGATGCCACCACTTTCTTTAAATATAAAGAAAAACTTTCATTTGAATCAGCATAGGGGGTTCTTCACAGTCAGGACTGTGAAGTTGTGGAATGCACTGCCGGGTGATGTTGTGATGGCTGATTCTGTTAATGCCTTTAAGAATGGCTTGGATGATTTCTTGGACAGACAGAATATCAAAGGCTTTTGTGATACTAATATAGCTTCATAATACAGCAGTACAATAGGCATTATTATCCCAGGTATAAAGTACAGAATTACCTATGGCCCCTCAGAACTACAACATGATTAAAATGACTCTGACTCACAGAATCAGTGGGCTACATAAATATAAAGTTTACAGGCTACTTTAAATGCAATTTCCTTTATACAGTTTTTAGAGGAAAATATCAAGAAACAGATAAGTAAACTCTCCCCAAACATTAAATGCCATAGAAAAAGCAATGCTCAAGAAAGACCTATTTTCCAGAAGTTAAGGAGCAAAGGGCGTTTTTTTTGAAGTGGAAATCTAGCATGCCACATTCACATCCCTTTAGCACTTATGGCTATGTTTTGTGACTCAGGCCTGGAGAAGATTAATGTTTATAAACAGAAACCCTTTTCCGCCAATATCCTTTTTATTCCTGCAATGCAAAAGATTGTAATCTTTTCTGTTAAGCGAATACAATAGGAATAAATTCACTGTCATACCCATAGCATTAACTGTAAGGTTGCAAAGAAGAATTGGAAATGAGTTTGAGGTAAAACAATTTCCTCTAGGCTTTCTATCAGAAATGAATATTAAACGAACATAATAGACCTTCAACAGCTCAGCACATCCGTGACATGCAGTATTTACACAGCTTACTCCTTTCAAAGACATCCCCAATGTAGTTCTATTCAAGCCCCATGTAGACATTCGCCTTATCATCCTGTTCCAGGATTGCCAATATATTGGGTGGCTGTTAATTGTCAGAGGAAAGGAAGAACCACCAATTCTTATCATGAAACTGCTTTCAAATTGACTTAATACAATCTTTTATAAAGTGTTTTACAAAAATGAAAGCCTGATGCCTGCAGACCAGCCATGGTAATCCATAAACCCAAAGTGGCACAATGGCACAAATAGAAATATTCTTGTACTGTCAGCACCAGGCACAAGATGTTGCACTAGTCTATTTAAAGGGGGCATATAACTTCCATAACAGTTTTGCTCCAACCATAACGATGGATCCTTAAAGCAACATTGCACAAAACACATTTTTATCCATCTGATGCAAATGTATGTTCCTATGGGGTATATTTATCAAAGAGATCACCACAGTCCTCTAGAGTGAAATTCCACCATTCTCCATTCATTTCTATGGGATTTTTAAAAGAGTATTTATCAGTGGGGATAAGTACGCTTTTCAAAATCCTTTAGAGTTGAATGGAGAGTGGGGGAATTTTACTCTAATAGACTGTGACAATCTCTGATTTCAATCTTGGATAAATATACCCCTACGAGTATCTTGACTCCTCTATTTACAGTTGACTCTACTCTTGCTTTCATATTATAACTAGGGATGCACCGAATCCACTTTTTTGGATTCGGCCGAACCCCCGAATCCTTCACGAAGGATTCGGCCGAATACCGAATCCGAACCCTAATTTGCATATGCAAATTAGGGGTGGGAAGGTGAAAACATTTTTTACTTCCTTGTTTTCTGAAAAAAAGTCACGCAATTTCCATCCCCGCCCCTAATTTGCATATGCAAATTAGGATTAGGATTCGGTTCGGCCGGACAGAAGGATTCGGCCGAATCCTGTTGAAAAAGGCCGAATCCTGGCCGAATCCCGAACCGAATCCTGGATTCGGTGCATCCCTAATTATAACTACCAAAGTCTCACTTCTGAAATTTGACTACAGTGTAATATTAGGAAGCAAAAACAGCATAGTAATGCCAGTACAGGTATTGGATCCTTTATCTGGAAACCCATAATCCAGAAAGCTCTGAATTATGGAAAGGTCTCCCATAGACTCTTTTATTAAAATTTCTTAAAATGATTTCCATTTTCTCTGTATTAATAGTTAATATTTAATCCAAACTAACATACAATTAATCCTGATTGGAAGCAAAACCAGCCTTTTGGGTTCATTTAATGTTTCCATGATTTTCTAGTAAACTTAAGGTATGAAGAGCCAAATCACGGAAAGAGCTGTTATCTGGAAAACCCCAGGTTTCTGGATAACAGGTCCTATACCTGTATATTCGATTATAGTGAGATGATGTTGAGTTGGTAAAGGTGATTTTCCTGCTTTTCTCTCGCATTTCTAATTAAGCTTGGGATGTCTGTTTTGGAGAGCTAGGTGTGACAAAAACACTATCATTTTTTGGGAAGCCCTATGTTCCCTTTAAGAATACAGATATGGGATCCGCTATCCAGTAACCCATTATCCAGAAAGCTTCCAATTTCCATATTTCCCATAGACTCCATTTAAACCAGTAATTCAAATTTTTTCAAATGATTTCCTTTTTCCTCTGTAATAATAAAACAGTACCGTCTACTTCTAAATAATCCTTATTGGAAGCAAAATAATCCTATTGTGTTTAATGCTTAAATGATTTTTAGTAGACATAAGGCATGGAGATCCATATTACAGAAAGACCCTATATCTGGAGAACTCCAGGTCCCAAGCATTCTATACCTGTGTACAATAAATCTTTCTTAAAAGGGATTTTTTAAAAATGGTTCTCCCCTAGCTCTCTAAAGTAGGTGGTCTAAAGTAAATTACTGAAGCTACTAGAATATTCAACAGTACGAATCTTGCTTACCACTGCCGTGTGAGTCATCTTGCCAGTGGCAGACCACTCAGTCACTGGGGGGCTCAGATTGGGATCTGCTTCCTCTATAGCTAATTAAAAAAAAAAACCTCGTCCCCAGCTGCTCTCTTACCTGCGGCAAGGGCAGGAGTGGGGGCGGAGGCTGGACAGAAAGTGGGCAGAAGGATGGGGATATCGGAGTGCACTAGGCACCTCCAAGATTTCTTTGCAGGGGGGGCTATTGAACTAGTAATATAGAAAAAAACACTACGTTATTGTTTCCAGCTCTAGTCACTGGAACAAAAAAAAACAGAGGCAGATTTACTAACCAGCGGATTTTCACCAGCGTCCATTTCCCCCCCAACGCAACACTTCGCCAGGCGCAAATGCAAATTTGCAAAGAACGGGAAATTTAAAGTTGTATGGACGTCTTTATGTTAAATGTTGGTGCAAATACTTACAAATTCCACTTTTTAAAACACATGTCCAGGGAACCTTAATAAAGACAAGAGAGTTAATATAATGCCCTACACTGTAAAATCAATGTTCCATATGCGATAAAATGTGTGGAGAAAACTGCTTACCCCAAAAAAAGTTTGTTAGGTCTTTTGCAGGCAATCGCGCTGAAAAAAAGGAAAAGACGGCATCGCTTTTTGAACTTTAATGCATTTTCGGCACACAGGTAATGATGCAAGTGACAGAAGGTTGAGGAAGATCTAGCTGCTTTATAGCATTTCACCTGGTCTAAGGTGGCGAAGGCAACTTTGGCGAAAGAAGTAACGTTCAGTAAAATCCTCATTTTAGTGACTATGCAGAGTAATGTCAGTTTGCCAGATCGAAGTTGCTGCTCTCCACCACCTAGTATGCTTTAACCCTTGATAATATGTTGGAGTATGCTGGAACTTGTAGTTCAGCAGCATTTGCATAATGTATGTTTGAGCAACAGTGTTTTGATCCCCTTTAAAGGTCACAATGGTTGTAATGCAAAGACTTTGATTAGACTTCCATGTTATTATTTCATTTAAATGTTATTGCATGACAAATAGTTGTCATTAATAATCAGTGGCAGTACAACTTCTTGTACAAGTACACTGTCACCAGTACAGATTGCATACATTATTTGATTTAAAAAAAATGTGATGCTAAACCTTCAGTAAGGAAATTAATGGGGCACATTAATGAGTTACTCTATCTTCATAATACATCAGATGAAATATTACTTCTCAGTATCTGCGGCTGCAGCACATTATATTATTTTATACTATAATATTCCATGATTTAATCCCGCCCTATACGAATTAAATGGTGCTGTTCTGTAGTGAATTTCAATTTCCCATTTAAGGATTAAAACACATGATTTACAATAATGAATGCCTATTTTATTGTATGAAAGTCGGGCCGTGTGCAACTGTCTATTCTGCCATGCCATTGACAGTTCATTAGTAGATATAGGAAATAATAAGCAGATAATAGTTAAGCCAATTAAAGAATCCAGACTATGAACCTTTGGATCTTTCATTAATAGTTTAGAAATTTAAGCTGTCTGGGTGAAAGAATTCCACTGGCAGATATTAACAGAAATAAGAAGTTGATTATTTAAGAAAAGAGCATGTATCAGAAACAGCCAGTCCCAGTAATATATGTGATAAATAGTACACAATTCTTGGAATGATTTATTCTCATCCAGCCATTTAAATTCAGGAATATCTTAATTGGGCAATATCTTCCTCGCTCTATCTGACTCATCCTCATCCTCGCTCATCAGTCTGTGTTCATGTAAGGAAATCAGTAAGTGGATTTCCCTGTAGCAAGGGATGCAGTAACGAAATCAAAGTGATCATGTTCCAGCAGGAAGTCTTGTAATCTTGAGGACAGAGAAATGGCTTGGTTGGATATTACACTGGACTGGAAAGAATAATATTTAAAGGGGATATATACCTTCCCCAGATTGACTCCCCCAGTTCTCCAAAGTAGGCATGTCATGCTTAATTACAAACGTTAATTATGTTAGTAAAAAAAAAAAAAAGTCACCAAGGAAAATCATTCCTACCAGCAGTGATTGACCATCTTGTTGTTGTTTAAATTATTGTGTGATGTTGTTTTAGCAAATATTATACTCTGTAAAGATGAATGTTGTGGCTAATGCCTTTAGCAATGTAAAACCACGTGGAAAAAACTGCACTGCTGTGGATGGTATACGTTCTGATATAAAAACAAGTTAAGTGAAATTCATTGAGGGATGCCCAGTGAGTATAATCACCAACTTTAGACTGGCAGGACTACTATTCCTGCTGCACAGCGCTGCCAAAGTCCCAGTGTTCCTTTTGGGTGTCTTAGACACTGGATGCAGTAAGTAAAGGTCAGGACAACTGGACATGGATTCTATTGGGACAATGCAGAAACTCTCCGACATGCAACCCCAGACTGGGTCACCATTTTTCCTGTATGCCTATGCCTATTTCCCATTTCTTTCAGAGAACAAAGAAAAGACATGGAAGGAAGGATACATTATTATATTAAAGCAGAAGTTATTAAGAGAATAAAGAAACTGAGTGAAGCGTGAATAAAAAAATAGTTTGGAGAGTGGGACTGTGGTCTGAGCTATTCTAGTAGGTCCCTGACACTTCCGTTTGACAGTAATAGTGTGGCAGGGATACTACTCTGGACCTCAAAGGTGTCAGTAGCTCCAGACTTTCCACAATGGCTGGAATTGTGGGGGAAAACACTGCATTAAGGGTAAAATACATAGAGAATAACATCCAAAATTGCACTTTGCACATCTCTTCTGCTCATACATGAGCTTGCATGACTTCCATATTATTAATAAGCACTGTTATAGTGCTACTACTAAAAGCATTAAATATTGTGAAAATAAAACTTGAAAAAAGGTAAGTGAAATTGTTTTACCTCTGTAAAATAAAACACACAATGGTTCGTTTATTCCATATGCTGAAATTCTTAACCTGCATGACAGTGCCACCTTGTAACGATCGCCGCCCGGAGCAGGCCCAGGAGCTCCGGGTGGCGCGTCCATCCTTGCCGGCGTCGCTCCCAAAATGGCGGCGCCCATGGCCGCCACGTGGGTAGCGGCGCCGGGCGATGACGTCAGCGCGCCGACGTCGGCGCAGGAGCGTCAGTGGCGTCAGAATGGCGCCAAATTTGAAAATAAAAACGCCAACTAGATGCCAGAATGGCGCCCAAGAATAGGATTCCTTCCCTAAAGTGTATCCTGGGTTCCCTGTGTGCCTTATTGCCTAAATCTAGTTCCTGATCTGTTTCCTGACCCTTTGCCTGGACTTTGGACTTTGTTTGTATTCTGCCTGCCTGTGAACTCTTGCCTGATCCTGACTATTCTTCGGTTAACCCTTTGGACACCGCGACCTTGTTCCCTCAAGAGGGCTTCCTCCTTGATCCTGACAACCTCCCTGGAGGGAGCTCCCGGCTCCCTGACATTATTCTTGGGCCATGGATCCCACTGAGGAAGCACCGCCGGATTTCGGCAGGGCCTTTCGAGGTCTGCATACCCGCATGGAGGCGTACGAAGCTCGGCAAAATTATGTCGGACACACGCTGGAGGCGATTTTGGAAAAGTTATCCATGCTAACGCCGACTACTCCAACGCTGAAAACGCCCACGCGGGTTGCTGCCGATATGCCTACTTCATCCACCACTTCTGGTCCGCGAATTCCTGCACCGCCTCTCTACAGCGGCGACCCTCAAGCCTGTCGTGGTTTTGTGAATCAGTGCCAGATCCGGTTCGCCCTACAACCTGCGGAATTCAACTCTGAACGTGCAAAGGTTGTTTCGTGATCACTCGTCTGGCGGGGAAAGCGCTTGAATGGGCTTCTCCACACTGGGAGAAGGAGTCTCCCTTAATTGATAATGCCAAAGCCTTCCTTCATGAATTCCGGACGGTGTTCGATGCTCCCGGTCGGGTGGCGACGGCCGCTTCTCGTCTGTTCCAGATCCGCCAAGGTAATCGCAGTGTAGCGGAATATGCCATTGAATTCCGTACCCTTGCTGCAGAGACTTGCTGGAACAATGATGCCTATCACACTGCTTTCTATAATGGTCTCTCTATCCGCCTCAAAGATGACCTGGTCTCCCGTGAATTACCCATGCAAGTAGAAGACCTCATTGCTTTGTCTGTCAAGGTGGACACTCGTCAGAGAGAACATCAAGCCGATAAGGACAGAGTCAAGAAATTCCCACCCATGTTGGCTCCTCGCTTTCAAAGACCTCTATTACCTCCTACCTCCCTGCAGCCTTCAGTTATTCCTCCGGAGGAACCTATGCAAGTCGGAAGAGCTCGTCTCTCTGAACAGGAGAAACTCCGGAGACGTACGGCTGGACTTTGTCTCTACTGTGGGGGTCATTCTCACTTTGCCAACTCCTGTCCTGTGAAGCCTCTGAGTTCCCCTCTTCAAGGTAACCTTGCAAAGACTCATGTAGGGGGTGTTACTCCCAAGTCACAAGAGAACTCTCATAGGTTTCTTCTGCCTTTTCAGATTCGTCTGCCATCTAAGACCATTGTTGGCTCAGCTTTTATTGATTCTGGGGCTGCTGGTAATTTCATGGACGCTCTCTTTGCCAAGCATATGAATGTTCCCCTGTTTCCATTGACTACTCCTCTCCGTGTCACTGCTATTGATGACAGACCCCTGGAGGCTGAATTCATCTCCATGACGACTGGGGAATTGCCTGTGCAGGTTGGGACGCTGCATAAAGAAAGACTTTCGTTCCTAATTATTTCCTGCCCATCTGTTCCAGTCGTCTTGGGGCTTCCCTGGTTACGCCTGCATAACCCTATCATTGATTGGGGCAGGTTTTCCGTTGCAGTCCGTACTGCCAACAGCATTGCCTTCCTGCTGAACCCATCCAGAGGGTGAATATTTCTACGTCAGACTTGAAGACGCTTCCCTCCTTCTACAAGGAATTCTCTGATGTCTTCTGTAAAAAGTCTGCAGAATTTCTCCCTCCTCATCGTCACTACGATTGTCCAGTTGATCTCCTGCCTGGAACCATGCCTCCCAGAGGTCGCACTTATCCTCTCTCCCCAGCAGAGACCGCTGCCATGAAGGAATATATCCAAGAAAATCTCCAGCGGGGGTTTATTCGCCCTTCTACCTCTCCTGCCGGGGCTGGATTCTTCTTCGTGGAAAAGAAGGATGGAGGCCTACGTCCTTGCATCGACTACCGGGGTCTTAATAAAATTACGGTTAAGAACCGGTATCCCTTGCCCTTGATTGCCGAACTCTTTGACCAACTGAAGGGGGCTAAAATCTTCACTAAGTTGGATCTCCGTGGGGCGTATAACCTTATCCGCATCCGGGAAGGTGACGAATGGAAGACAGCATTCAACACTCGGGATGGGCACTATGAGTACCTCGTAATGCCCTTTGGTCTCTGCAATGCCCCCGCTGTCTTTCAAGAATTCGTGAACGACATTTTCCGGGATCTCTTGGGAAAGTTTGTGGTCGTGTACCTTGATGACATCTTGATTTTCTCCAAGGATCTTACAAGCCATCGTTCCCAGGTGAAGGAAGTACTCTCTCGTTTGAGGAAGAACTCTCTCTTTGCCAAACTGGAGAAATGTGTGTTTGAAGTGTCCAAGATCCCTTTTCTGGGCTATATCATCTCCCCAGAGGGTTTCGAGATGGATCCTGTGAAAGTGTCTGCAATCCAAGAGTGGCCCCTACCGCTGAGCACCAAGGCAATCCAGAGATTCATTGGTTTTGCCAATTACTACCGGCAATTCATTAAGGGATTTTCTTCTCGTATTGCTCCTATCCTGGCCCTCATCCGAAAAGGGGGTAAACCCAGCTCGTGGCCCCGCCTGCTATTGAAGCTTTTCAATCCTTGAAGGATGCCTTCACTTCTGCTTCGGTTCTCCGCCATCCTGATCCGGAGTTACCTTTCTTCATCGAGGTGGATGCTTCTGAAGTTGGAGCCGGAGCTATCCTGTCCCAAAGACATCCCTCTGATGGGAAGCTGCACCCATGTGCGTATTTCTGTAAGAAGTTCTCTCCTGCAGGACAGAATTATGATGTTGGAAATCGAGAACTCCTGGCTGTTAAGCTTGCCTTAGAAGAGTGGCGTCACCTCCTTGAAGGTTCCTTGATTCCAGTCACGATCTACACGGATCATAAGAATCTTGAGTTCATTCAATCTCTCAAGAGGCTGAATTCCAGACAAGCAAGGTGGTCTCTCTTCTTCTCCCGATTTAACTTTGTCTTGACTTTTCGCCCTGGCTCCAAGAATCGGAAAGCCGATGCTCTGTCTCGAAGTTTCACTCCGGTGGATCGTACTCCAGAAAGACTAGAGCCTATTATTCCTCCTGTCAAGATCATCGCTTCATTGTATCCTCAGTTTGCTGATCAAATCCTGGCTGGTCAATCTTCTGCCCCTCCTGTTACCCCCATTGGAATGGCTTTTTTTTTTGGTATGAAAGATTTTTATTGGGTTTAACAAATTTTTCCAATAGACATAGAATCATAAGAAAAAAAAAATTTCCATACAATCCAACAGCGACAGAATCATCTGTAGAGCAATATGAATAGCCATGTCCATGGAAAGGAAAGAAAGTCAGAAAGGCATAGAAAAGGCAGAAGGTGAAAGAGAGAGGGGGAAGGGGAGGAAGTGGGAGGGGACGTGGTCACCAGCTGGATATGGCATCACCGACCTAGGCGAGGAAGGAAGATACATTGTCTGGAGAGCTATAGCCCTGTCGGAATCGGGAAGTCTGGCATGAATTAGGGAGTAAAAGGTAAGTAGTGGGTTGCTTTCCATTTGTCCCATAGGTGTTTGGAATGTCTACAATTTTTGTTCAATTGACCGGGCCCCAATGACAATTGTTCATACAGAAGATTAGAGTCTATAAGTGCAACTAGTTCCTGTTTATGAGGGACTTTCGTTGTCTTCCAGTATTTTGGTATCAAAAGTCTGGCTGCAGTTATAACGTGAAAGATAAGATGTTGGAGTGCTTTAGGGAAGGTGTCTAGGCTATGGTTTAGCAAGGCTAATGGCAGAGATAAAGTCAGATTCAAGTGGGTTGCCTGTCTTAGTATGTTTTCAGTATGGGACCATAGAGTGGAGATCCGTGGACAGTGCCACCAGATGTGGGTTAAAGTTCCAATGTTGTTGCATTCTCTCCAGCATGCAGACGTTGCACCCGGGTAGTACTTATGTAGTAAGTGCGGGGTTTTGTACCACCTATAAAAAAGTTTCCTCGCATTTTCAAGATGGTTAGTGCATTTTGAATATTTAAACGCCATATTTGCCAGTTTGGTCCATTGGTCTAAGTCCAAGGTCATATTTAGCTCCTGTTCCCATTTCCGTAAGTGAACCGGTTTCTCCAGTGTAGATGATTCAGTTAGTAGTTTGTAAATTGTAGCAATTCCACGTTTGCTGCGGGGATACTGTGAAGCAAGCTTCTCAAAGCTGGTAGGTTGGAGTCCAGCAAAAGACTCTGTGTCTTTCAAGAAGTGCCGAATCTGTAAATATTTATAAAAGTCCTGCCTCGGGATACCAAACTCTTCCATCAGTGCGTCGAAGGGCTTAAGAGAGGAGTCTTCATATAATTGACCAATGGTTGTCAAACCCTGAGTGCGCCATCTCGACAGATTGAGATGAGGGATAGCCACCTCCAGCATCTCTATACTCGCCTTTTGGGCTGGAGATCTGATAAGGGAATGTTTACCATTAACTTTGGACCAAATAAATAGAGCCGTCTGGAGGGTATGGTTGGTTGGAGCGTGTCTGATGGGGAGAGCTCGAGGGTGCACCCACAGTAGTCCTTTAAGCGGCAGCGGTTTAATAGCAGCTTGTTCCAACTGTAGCCAGTGTAGATTGACAACGGGAAGGTTCCACGCTCTAATTTGTTCTAGAATCGTTGCCTGATAATAAGCCTCTAGATTAGGAACTCCAAAGCCCCCAGCCGCAGTTGCTCTCTGGAGGTATTTCTGCTGAATTCTCGGTCTTCGATTAGCCCAAATGTAGTTCTGGATGATTCGTTGGGCTTTATGGAAATAGGGGCGCGGAACCATCAGGGGTAAAGTCAAATAAGTATATAAATTTAGGTAAGATCATCATTTTGACGGTGGCAATCCTACCCAGCCAAGAGGTGTATAATGGGGCCCACTTCGTCAAAAGTTCTTGTGCAGTACTTAGCATCTTAGGGTAATTGGCATCGTAGGTCTTGGATATAGAACTGCTTAATTCAATTCCCAGGTAAGTTATGGAATGGGACTGCCATTGAAATGGATGATTCGCCTTCAAGCGTGCTACCGCAACAGAGGACATCCCCAGTGGAAGGATCTGCGATTTGGAGTCATTGAGCTTGTAGTAGGAAATTGCACTGAAATTTTTTATAATTTGAGTAGCTGCCGGTAGTGATATTTCCGGATTTGTCAGGGTAAGAATAATATCATCCGCAAACATAGCCATCTTGTGGGTGATGCCGTCTACCTGAATGCCTGCAACATCCACCGCTTTCCGGATCGACCTGGCAAGTGGTTCCAAGGTTAAGTTGAAGATTAGGGGCGACAGGGGGCACCCTTGTCTAGTGCCATTTGATATCTGAAAGGGGCTGGAAAGGAATCCCATATTGTTGACTTGTGCGGTGGGGTTGGAATAGAGGGACAGGATTGCATGCTTGATAGGGCCACATAATCCAAAATATTGAAGTGTTTGGTCCAGGTATCTCCAATCAACCCTGTCAAAGGCCTTTTCGGCGTCTAAACTAAATAATACAGTGGGTTCTTTCCTTTTGGAGGACAATTCTATCAGTGCCAACATCTTTCTAGTATTATCTGGTCCCTGCCGCCCCTTTAAAAACCCAGTTTGGTCTAAGTGTAGTAGGGAGGGCATAATAGACATCAATCTGGAGGAGATGACTTTAGCATAGAGTTTGAGGTCTGCATTTAGTAGGGAAATGGGTCTGTAATTTGCACACTCTTCCACGTTTTCCCCCGGCTTAGGCATTGTGGTAATCGTTGCCGATAACATTTCGGTAGGAAAGGAGCCACCGTGGAGGACACAGTTAAATAGTGTGACAAGTTGCGGAAGTAATATGTCTTGGAAGTGTTTATAATAGCCAGCGGTGAGACCATCGGGACCTGGTGCCTTCCCTGCTGGGGTTGATTTTATGGCCCCTTTAATCTCATCCAATGTAATATCTGTATTGAGTTGTTGTAACTGTGAGAGTGAGAGTTGCGGAATATCAGCAGCTGTAAGGAAAGCGTGGATGGCCTCCATGGAAGGTTGTGGCGTTGCTGCATCGTGTTTAAGATTATATAAGGAGGCGTAATATTCTGCGAATCTGTTAGCTATCGCTTTCGGATTAGTTGGCCTTTAGCTGACATCACTTGAGCGATGGAATGGGCTATTTGTCGTTGCTTAATTGTGGTGGCCAGTAGCCTGCTAGCTTTGTTGCCTTTAGTGTACTTGGTGAGATTCAGGCGTCGGAGTTGCCATTCTACTTTTTTATTGTCTAGGCATGATATTTGGTATCTCAATTCTTGAATAGATTTCGATCTAGTGCGGGTCGGGTACTGTTTGTTCAAGCTCTCTAGTTCAATGAGTCGTTGTGTGAGGTGTTTCATAACGGCTTCATTGTTGCGCTTGGTAGAAGCAGCTATTTTAATTAAATGACCTCTAATGACCGCTTTATGGGCACACCATAGAGTGGCTTGGGAAACATTTGGAGTGTCGTTCATATGAAAGTAGTCACGCAAAACCGTTTTACATTGTGCTAAGTTCGAGAGATTGTGCAAGAGGGAGTCGTTGAGACACCAATGTGGACGGGACCTCAAATATTGGTTATTGTCAAGTTCTATGGTTATCGGGGCATGATCGGCCCAAGTGGCGATTCCAATTTCAGAACTTATTACAGCTTGCAATATGATTTTGTCAACCAGAAAATAGTCTATCCGAGAATATTTAGCATGAGCATGGGAGAAAAAGGTATAGTCTCTTTCCGAGGTATGTTGCGTTCTCCACACATCATAGAGTGCCCGTTGTGTCAGGAGTTTTTTCAGTGTTTTGGCCTGAGAAACGATGCCACGGGGACTAGAGACTGGCCTGGATGTACTTGTGTCTATCTCATAGTTCAGCGGGACATTAAAGTCGCCTCCAATGATGAGAGGACCAGTGGTAGCTTTATCTATTACTTTAAAAAGCATGTTGTAGAATCTTGCCTGACGCTTGTTTGGACTGTAAACATTTACAATGGTGTAAGAGCGGTCATGTATCCGAATAGAAACAATAAGATATCTGCCCAGCGGGTCTAGATGTTGCGATAGCACGCAGTGCGGGAGCCGTTTGTTGATCCAAATGGCTACACCATGCTTTTTAATGGAGTTGGAGGCATAGATTTGCGTAGGGAAATGTTTGGAGTTAAGAGTGGTTGGTTTCTGGCTAGTAAAATGCGTCTCTTGCAATAAGAGTATGTCTACATTTGCCTTCGTACTCCAATTCACAAGCTTCGAGCGTTTTTGTGGGCTATTAAGCCCATTCACATTTTGTGATATGATCTTGATCCCCATGTTTGTGTGGAGGTGGGAAAATAAAATGGAACGGACTTACTCAGATTCAGAGACTCGGAGGAGCGAGGCAGGGACTGTAGCACCATCGTATGTGCGGGTAGCAGCTGTAGTCGTTGAGAGAGAGATGGTGAGATACACATTTCTTGCCAGTGGATGCTGGTGACCAGGAAAGAGTGGAGAAGGAGCAGGAAAGAAGGAAAGACTAGAGAGAGAAAAAAAACCACACATGTTTAACATCAACAATATGTTTAAAACTTATATACAGCAATACTGCTAAGGTATTGGCAGAAGGGGGAGACTGCCCCGGGAACCCTGGGAGGAGGGAATCAAGGGTGCTCGAGACTAGACCACTATGGTCGGGCAGAGTAACTGGGGGGGTTTGTGGGATGGTATCCACTATAGGGGGGGTTCCTAGCTCGGGGGAGCAAAAGTTATAAAAGACATTATTAAGGCATCATAGATGTTGCCTGGATGCACAGTCCTTGGGAAGACTGGTTAACAGGGTGGTGCTCGTATAAAGTCAGGCCGCTTATCCTACATCAAGATCCGCTTCTCCAGGGATAGGTATAGCTTTGTTGTTCTTCCTGCTTTGCCTTGACTGTGTCACCCACTCCGGCTGGATACGGGGTCGTTTTTGGGGTAAATCGGTCGCTTGAGTCGTAGTTGCTGTAGTCAGGCCCCATTTCTCCAGAAGTTGCTCTGCATGTAGAGGCGTAGTCAGGATAACTTGGGTCTTGTCTTTAGTGACCAGAAGTTTCACAGGGTGTAGCCAGCGGTACGGTATGTTGTTGCTTCGCAGCACTGCCGTGATGTTAAAGAATTCTTTCCTCCTGCGCTGGGTAAAACTGGAAAGGTCAGCAAAGCATTGCAGCTGGCTGTACTTCTCTGGAAAGTCTTTCTTTTGCCTGAAACGCTGTTGCAGCTTTTCCTTTACGTAGTAGTAGTGAATTCTTAAAATAGTGTCTCTTGGGGCCCCTTGCGGTGCCGTTGGAGCTCGTGGCAACCTGTGGATTCTGTCTAGCATGAGATGGTCCTGGGGCACATCCGGCAGTAGCTCCCCCATCATGGCACAGACATATGCACTTAAATCCTGCGCAGGGACCGTTTCCGGAATGCCCCGCAGCCTGAGATTTTTGCGCCTATTACGGTCCTCCAAATCAGCTAATTTAGCAGATAAGAGTTGGACATCTTCTTCTAAGGCGCTGTTTGCGTCTATCAGTTCGTTATGTGAAGTAACCAATTCCGCCATTTTCTGTTCAAGGTGGTCAGTGCGCTCACCCACCTGAAGAATATCCGTGTGCAGCGAGGAAAGGGCCGACCTGAAATCACCCTGGATTTCCGTTCGCAGCGACGCCAATAACCCCTTCAGCGACTCAACAGTGAGTGGTGAGTATCCGGCTGTTTCCTCTAGGGGTGCCGGCAGCTTGTCTGTGAAGCGCGTGCGATGCGCTGGGCTGCTACCCGTGGAGTCGCCGCCATCTTGTGACGGAGTCCTCGAACCCTGGTTTGAGGCCGCCTTGGGGTAAAAAGCCGTCATCTTGACCGGAGAAGCTTTCTTGCGGGACTTCCCCATGCTCTCGCAACTGTATAGCAGATATGGCTCTGGTTACAGGGATCAACACCAGTCTCCAATGCTTATTTTGCTCCCGCTTGCTTGGAGCTCCCCTAGCATGCATCCATCTTGGTTGATGGCTCGACTCCGCCCCCCTCCATTGGAATGGCTTTTGTACCTCCTGAACTTCGGCTACCTATCCTGCAACAGACTCATAGTTCCAAACAAGCTGGACATCCTGGTCCTGTTAAAACTCTTGAACTTTTACGTCGTCTAGTTTGGTGGCCGACAATCCGTAAAGATGTCAAAGACTTTGTTTCTGCCTGTATCGTTTGTGGCACTTCCAAGTCCAGTCATTCTCGCCCCAGTGGGTTACTACAACCGTTGCCGGTTCCCTCTCGTCCTTGGACGCACTTGGCTATGGACTTCATTGTTGAACTTCCTCCCTCCAGTGGGAACACAGTGATCTGGGTTGTCATTGACCGCTTTAGCAAGATGGCCCACTTCATCCCTCTACGGAAGCTTCCATCTGCTGTGGAGTTGTCACAGTTGTTCATCCAGTTCATTTTTCGCCTGCATGGCTTCCCGGCCGAGATCGTTTCTGACAGAGGGTCCCAATTCACTGCAAAGTTCTGGCGTTCCCTGTGCAAAGATCTGGGTATTAATCTTCAATTCTCCTCAGCTTATCATCCCCAGACGAATGGAGCGGCTGAGCGAGTGAACCAAGCCTTGGAACAGTTTTTGAGAAACCACGTTTCCCTCTGTCAAGATGATTGGTCTGATCTCCTCCCGTGGGCGGAATTTGCTCATAACAATGCCTGCCACACTTCCACTGGAAGGTCTCCATTTATGTCAGTGTATGGTCAACATCCTCAAGCCTTCCCACAAGACTTTGTATTGTCCGATGTTCCGGCCGCTGATGACCATGCAGCCCACATGTCTGCTATTTGGGCCGCAACCAAGTCCAACCTGGAGAAGAGTGCTCTGGTTCATAAGACGTTTGCAGATCGTAGACGTAGACCCTCTCCTCCCTACAAGGTCGGTGATAAAGTCTGGTTGTCTTCCAGGAACATTCGGTTGAAGGTACCATCTCCTAAGTTGGGTCCGAGGTTCGTGGGTCCTTTCTCCATCCTGGAGGTGATCAATCCCGTGGCTGTCAGACTTCAGCTTCCCCCTGAGATGCGAATTCCCAACGTGTTTCATGTCTCCTTGTTGAAACCCGCCACCTCCAACCACTTTTCCGTTGTCCAGCCTCCTCCTCCTACCATCTCTGTGGATGGCCAACAAGAATATGAGGTGGAAAAGATCCTTGACTCCAGGATCTCCAGGGGCTCTCTTCAGTACCTCATCAAGTGGAAGGGCTTTGGCCCTGAAGAATGCTCCTGGGAAGGATGCTCTGATGTCCATGCTCCTCGTCTGGTGAGGGAATTCCATTCCAAATCTCCCCAGAAGCCAAGTCCTGGTGGTCCGGAGGCCCCCCGTGAGGGGGGGGTACTGCAACGATCGCCGCCCGGAGCAGGCCCAGGAGCTCCGGGCGGCGCGTCCATCCTTGCCGGCGTCGCTCCCAAAATGGCGGCGCCCATGGCCGCCACGTGGGTAGCGGCGCCGGGCGATGACGTCAGCGCGCCGACGTCGGCGCAGGAGCGTCAGTGGCGTCAGAATGGCGCCAAATTTGAAAATAAAAACGCCAACTAGATGCCAGAATGGCGCCCAAGAATAGGATTCCTCCTTGATCCTGACAACCACCCTGGAGGGAGCTCCCGGCTCCCTGACACACCTTTCCATGGATTACAGTTCTAATGGATATAAATACATTTAACTGCATTCTGATACAGGGGGTGAGAAACAGGGGGTGTGGTTTTTATGATTTCAGCAATGGAAATGATGTTATCTCAAAGAACAGAAATGTAAAATCACCAGTATGAACAAATATGGAGAAAAGGTGTCAACGTTTTCAAGCTCATTTTGAGAAAAAGCTGAAAATAGCAGTAAAAATATTTTTCCTCCTTTTTTATTGACATTGATTTCACCTTTTTAAAAGATTGTGCCATTTACTATACTCCCCCACTAGAATGACTTTGGTTTTAGAGTTGAGTATGTTTTAGGAAACAAGCTGAATGTATGGACTTCATATAATTAAACTGAATATTCATAAAATCTCTTTGATTAAATATTAAGACCTTCCTGCCCATGAGTGCTAATTATGGAGCATATGGAGGATTGTAGCATGGGGTTGAATTGTGGCTGAGAATATATTTTCAAGAATAATGTTTTATATGTATTCTGAGATTTTAAGAGGATCATCATGGTAACTGTTCTGAGATTAGCATGTATGGTTTATTCTTAACAAAATTTGAATAATATATACAACTATAATAGACACTAATTTTCACTAACAGGGAAGACTTAGGAAGAAGCATACTGTACATTTTATATAGTAATTGAATTAAAGCTCACCTTCATGCCTATGCTGTGTTGCAGTTTCTAGCTCGCTCTAGTGTATCTAGTTATTTTTCTATTGCAGCCTTAACATGACTGCTGCATAGCAGGAGCTACATACAGAATGGTAACAGATGTAAGTGTATGCTTTATGGCAGACAGATGAATAGAGACATACAAGAATTCTACCCTCTTGACTGTAATTAACCAGAAGTGTAAAAGAATGTGTAGGCTGTGGATTATGTCAATAACGAAATGCTTGTTGGAGAGATTCAGATATCTTCTAATTATTTGGTTGCTCTGTAACCATGAAAAAAGAAAGATAACATGATGCATTCTTAATTCTGTTCAAAAACTTTACCAAGTCATTAAAATTGTCGGAACTTTTACAAAGATAGACTTTAAAGGGTAAAATTGTATAGAACAAGGTTATAAAAAGAAACCATTATTAATTACATCAGGGGGCATATGTATGTGAGCTTTTTTAGACCTAGAATGAACTCACAACTTAAATGGTTTCTAATTTAAGAAAAAATTGGTGTAGTCGGGGTGAAAAACTCGAATCGGGTTTATGGTCGAAGAAAACTAATCACTTGAACTGGTCAAGTTTTGGAGCAAAACTTACCGAAAAAAACGTTAACATTGTGAAGGCTATTAACATCTTCAAATGGTTCAAGGGACCTTTGCTATTGATGTCTACATGATCTTGACAGGTTTTAGAAGGTGTATTTTGGGATTTGAGCTATTTCCAGGGTCGGGGTATAATAAATCTTGAAAACATTTTTTAAACCCAAAAAAAGATTTTTGACTAAAAAATACCCTTGAAAACTTGAATTTCTTGTGGAAAAAACAACTCAACCTTTAATAAATCTGCCCCTAAATCTCTGAAATATAATATCTTATTGGTGACATCAAGAATTTTACTATAATCTACACATAGGAGGAGGACATAGGAGGATGAATGTAGAGGCTTCAGTTTTAGTTGACATTTTTATGGTTCTTCTAGCAGTATTTTGGGATTAAGGAGACCCTTTTTATATCCATATAAGCAGAACTGCAGGAATCTCAACAAGCAATTCAAATGTTGCTTCTGAGTAGTCCATTTTCATTGAATCCCGATATAGACAGAAGCTTGCCATTGAATTTTGAAGCACAGTCTGGGTAGCCACTGATCAGATCTAAAATGAGGACCACTATTGGAACTGTTGAGAACAGTGGTGGTTTTTTTATTCAGTGCAATGCAGTAATAACATTTGGGATCTGGTCCATGGTTACCCTGGTTGAGCAATTAAAAACCTCTTTACTCACATTTGCAAAGGGGATTTTGTCAGGGCACGGGTACAGGAGGTACATACAGTATGTATGGAGCCTTGAGACCCAATACTTGATACTATTCTGTATGACACTGGGTTTAATATCAACAGTTATATGAAGAAAAAGGTGTTGTTTGTAGTCACACGATAATGTTTTAGGATCACATCAAGCCTTATGACCTTTCTTCATCTTTAGAGTGCTGCAGTCTTTCAGTATGTTATAATTTCTGTAGCCCTTGGCTAGGATGTTTTGGCTATGTTGTAGCCATTCTCAGCAGGACTGAAACAAAGATAGTATTTGCACAAATTACTCTGCTTCAAACCCAGTGAATGACCTTCAGCCAATTGGATATTCAGTGAAAATGTGTTAGTTCCTAGGATCCCTGCTCCTATGACTTGATAACCTTTTTTGAACCTCCTTCTTAATCCTTGTAATTTGTGAGTTTAGCCTTGGTTAAATTATACTCTAGAAAAATATAGTCCCTATATGAATGTGTGTTAAACAGAATGTTGAATGAATCAAATTAAATTGAGTGTTGGGATGGCTTGGCCTAAGGTTGATACAGTTGGCTTGCCTACTTGAATTATATTGTAATATATTGGCAAACAATCCATTTTTGTTTAAAGAATGTGGCATTGTTGTAGTTTTTGTGCTCAATATGTGATATTGTCCTATAATACATTAATTGAGAATCTAGTTTCATACATACATTTATAATTACACACATATCAATGTTACAGCACCACTTTTGCCATAAAGAAACAATAACCTTGAAAACCCATCGTTGATATCTTTCTAAAAATCCACTTGTAGAATATGGGAAGTGATTTTTCTTCTATATGATAGCACAGAACCACAAAATGAATGCTGCCTTGTTTTTTTTTTTCTTTTTATCTTAGAAACTGCACATTCAAATCCACTGCTGGTCTTTTTTCTTCCCTGCAGATAAGACATTATTATGACGGTGCGTTAGATACTGTATTTCAGCATGATGAAGTTCTAGAATAAAGACTACAATAAATATATCTGCCCAGTTATAAAGTGTTTCTGAATATATCCAGTGTAGAATAATATTTTAACTTTATACAGTATTTTAGATTTTGTTTGGTTTACCCATAGGGCTTAATGTAATGAAAGACACAAAGAGGCCCATTTATCAACATTTAGTTGTTAAGGAAACACAAAAAAAAAACAAATTTTCTCTACTACTACGAATGGCAATTAATTTATTTAAGCAACCTAATATAATAAGCACAAACAAATAAAACATGCAGAACTAATCTGAATGCTAATAGTGAAATCCTCTAATTTTTGTGCAAATACAAGTGAATAAAAAATTCTCTAAAAGTTTGAAATAAAGAGATTTCGCAATTGGAGAAGGACAAATCCCATTGTCATCTACATGGCCTTAAAAGCTTTTAGATGGCAAGGTTTTGTATTAGTGGTTAAGAATTTCTTGTGGTTTAGAGTAAATATAATCCACAATTTTTGTTGCAAAATAAATGAGTGGGGGGAACAGAAAAAGAAAATTAATGTTAAAAGGCGTATATTTAGTAGTGTGTGAACGTTCACACCTCCACCTTAGTATGTCCTCATTTCAAAACTTCAAGGCATGATGAGCCAATGTCACTGGACTTTTATTTCTTGTGTGTGGAACTTATGGTTACCTGCCTCTTAGCCTTCTCCCCTGTGTTTGTAACACACAACCCACTTCAAAAATATTAAATCCTCAAGCCCTTTTAATATGTTGTAAATCCTCAAGCCCATATGTTGTAAATCTTTTTCTGTATAGTGATAATATTTCAGTCCTGAATTTCATGGAAGACCCTTTTTTTGCTGCCTCCTAAATGACGCATGGCCAAAAGATAACTTCTGCACCAGTGAAATACATTAATAAACTATTTTTGGATCAGGCATTTAAGAAGAGGGGCTGAGATACATTTTGTTACATGGTTGTTTGGTTACATCTTGTTTTTTCTTTAATTAGTAAGAGGTTAGGACTTTCAAGTCATAAAAAAATTATGGATTTAAGAAAGTAGACACACTGTAAATAAACTCTAGAAGATAAAAAGGTAGATTTAGAGAAAGTACAACTGAACGGATTAGCAAATACTTGGAAAAATCACACTGGGAAACATTCTCAGAACTAATTAGAGCAAGCAAGTAGTCAAAGTATATTGCATTGTACTGGTTTTCTAATTAGGCAATAGTCTTATTTTACTCTACATGATTAGTATATACTGGCGTAGGGTATTCAGTACAAAGAGCAATATTTAGCTGCATCTTTGTGTTTACTGTATTGAGGTCAGTGGGAGCACAGATCATTGTTCTGATGAAGTAATTACTAGTGAAAAGCCCCCTACAAGCCTTTAAGAGGGGCTTGAATGATGACAGCCTAAACACTAACCCCTAAAACAGCCTAACCCTAAAATCTATAAATAGTATCAATATTAGCTTAAAGGACAAGGAAAGTAAAACTAAAGAAGTAGCTAGAAATGTTGTACATTATGTTTTGAGCTCCTGTACCAGCCCCACGCAACCACAACCCTTTAGCAGGGAAGATCTGTGTCTCCAAAGATGCCCCAGTAGCTCCCCATCTTCTTTCTGCTAATTCACTGCATTTGCTCTGTGCTGCTGTCAGTTACAGAGCTTAGGGATCGACTCAAAATATACAGTACACAGAGCAGGGGTCAGCAACCTTTACTAGGAGTCATTTTGCCCCCTCTTCCACTAAAGAAAAATATCTGGAGCCGCAAAACATAACACAGCTTATAAACTTTTAAAAGTTGTAACCTTTTTTTAATTCTAACTGTTTCAACAGAATACAACGAATAGAAGTGCAGTGTGTATGTGTAGGCCTACTTTGAAATCAATTAAACACTGAATAGCCCTATTAAGATAACGGTTAGCTTACCGCGGTCACACACCCAAGAAGGCGCCAGGCGGTGTGAGGGCTATAAAGACGACGTGACAGGCAAAGACACAAGATCAAGATGCAGCAAGCAGGATGAAGAGCCGCGGGTTGCCTACCCCTGGTCTATATGTTTTATCCCCTGCTTAGACTGTAAACTCTACAATGCAGGGACCCACTTCCTACTGTGTCTCAGCACATGACTCAATCTCTCAATATTTATACTCATTTATTAGTATGCTTGTTACTTATATATTTATTATTATGCTTATCTTTCCTGTGTGTGCTTTTCTGCCCTGTAAAATTGTATTTTTTGGCACTTTATAAATAAAGGTTAACATGCTGTATATGTACATTAGGTCCCAGTTAATCCAATGGCAATTCTCATTTGCTGTAGTCACTCAATGATCAGTAAGCATTCATCAAGCACACAAGTAAGCCTTTGAAAATGTTGCATGGAACTCTATTTATTATTACCTTACCATATCCACAAGACTCCACTCCATTTATCAATATACCATAGGATCAATCATACTGTTTACATTATTATATAAGAATCAAATAGGGAGACATGGTGAAAAAACAATGCACATACTGTATAAAACGAAACACTGTATAAGACACTCATTATTGCATCTTCTCTTTAATGAAGGAATACCCCGTGCAGTTATTGAACAACGGTTTGAGAACCATGTGAGGCAGATCTGTGTGACTTCTCCTTGCAGCTGGGCATATAGTGCAACATTAGAAAATCAAGTACAAACCTGGGAAAGAAATGTATTTATGTATTGACTGTAGCATGCTGTGATGCACAAAAGTCCACACACAGCCATGACTGAATTGATTAGGCACACTAGGGGGAGGTCTTCATGGATGATTTCATTTCAAAAGCAGAGAGCCTGTGTTCAAATAAATAAGTGAAAACAGTAGACTACAATATAATGGTAAATTGTGATGATTCTTATTACCAATATCAGTTCTGTATATACTGTAGGTTCTCAAACATGTGTCATATTAAGTCAAGGTGATTCCATGCAGGCAACATCATATATCAACCTCCATTCACACTGTATTAGTTAGAACCAATACCTAAATACAAGCTTCTCCTATGGTATGAAGTGGACGCATACCTTACATAGCAATGCTATTCCACACAAATAGCTTTGGTCTACAAATCTCAGCATTACCAGAGTTTTATTAAGGGTCAAGCTTGATGGAAACTGTAGACTAGCAACAGTTTTTTAAAGTCCTTTAAGCATGGGGTGTCTACTAAAAAGAGCAAAAGAGGCCTCTGAATATCTAGGACGGTGATCCCCAACCAGTGGCTTGCGAGCAACATGTTGCTCACCAACCCCTTATTGCTCCCATTGCCTTAATTCCAGGCTTGGAGGCAACATTCTGTTGCATAAAAAACAGGTGTTCTGTAGGCTGACAGTCTGCATAGGGGCTACCAAATAGTCAATCACAATCCATATTTGGCATCCCCATGAACTTTTTTTCATGCTTGTGTTGCTCCCCAACTTTTCTAATATTTGAATGGGTTAAAAAAAAAAAAAAAAAGGTCCCCTGATCTCAGATCGAGAAACTTCCTCCAGGCCTGATAATTGAGATAACAAGAATACCTTGATTTTGGGATTGAGTCTGATAAAGAGTAAAAAAAATGGCTTGACTACTGAAATACCCAGTCTATCTCAGTGAGCTTAAATTCTGACTTGGTAATATAAAGAAACAATTTTGGATACAAGTTTGGATAATAATATATAATATGAACACTCTTTACTCTGTGGGAACAATTTATCTATAGCGCACATTCATTATAAATTTTGTAAACACACAAACGAATCGACTCATCAAGATAAAAGACTGCACATTTTATAATCTGCACCAGGGCACAGTGTAAGCAATAAAACGTCCTACTGAGAAATTCAAGCAGGTATTTAAACTGAGACAATTAAAATTTACAGTGTAATGTTGAACAATATAACATTACAAAAAGTGACATTTTATTCCTTTGCAATGCTATTACATTCCCCAATGAATATGGACATTTTTAAATATCTTCTTGTGATCAAACGTGGCCCATTGGTGCAGTGCTGTCAACATTTTAGGTTTTATTGTGTGAATGTATAATAATTTCTCCTCAAAGTCTGGTTTATACCCACTAAAACATAAAATACTTCCACTGAATGGGAACCTGACATACAGTATTGTAATTTTCCTTTCTGCTTGTGCAATGAGGTGTAAGCAATGTTCCCATTAAGCCATGTGCTTATGCACACACATTTTAAAGGGGACTTGTTATCCTAAGAAATAATTTCAAATTCTTTTCTATCATGTTAGTTGAGCAACACAAACATTACTTACAACATATAAATTATTTAAATATTGTTTCCTTGAGTGTTCTAATTCACAATCACAGAAGCAGGAAGGGGCCATTTTGTGAACACTATTTTCATAGCAAGTTTTGTATCACCTCAAAATCTTGTTTATGCGACAGAATGAGGGACCTGATGCCCCTTCAGAGGCTAAAATTTGATAGTGAAGAGGTAGGGGAATGTGAAGACTGTAGGTAACAGGTTCCCTTTAAGGCCAGGACACATGACAAATTGTGGTGCACACAAAAAGGTTTATATTAGTACTTAGTCACCTAGTGTCTCATGTCTTCTTTGAGTTTGAAAGCTCTTGTATTGATAGTTGGTTGTTTTTGTAAGTAACCTTGTATGTTGAGTCTGAGACACCATTTTCTTTGTGCACCTACTTATTTTTTGTGCTAATTGCCAAGGAAATAAACAAGGGGAAAGATCGTCTTAAACACATTTACATGTCAACTGAGTGAATAGGCCTATTGCAATACAATCTATACACAATTTTTAATCACATTTATGACCTGGTTGAAAATATAATTAGGCAAGCCCTTCCCAACAACTGCACAGTCAGAAGTGAATTGAAATCCTTTAAGGGAATATTGTTTAGTGTTGCCAAGATGTTGCTGTATTTCAACGTCTAGCCTACTGACACTTGTTATAAAGGCTGAAGCATGATGGGAGCTATAGTACATTAGCATCAGGAATTCTGGTCTCTTCCAACACTTCAAACGGATACTTGACTCCAGATAAAATTGACCATAGTGTTTATGAATTTGATAGGAGCTTAGACTGTAAGCTCTACTGGAGCAGGGGCTGATGTATAATCTCTGTAAATATGTAAATGTGTTGGCACTATAATAAATAACACATATTTAGTGTTATACTGGCTGAAAAAAATATTCCCTAGATCCCCTGTGATAGAAGCCATATAATAAATATATATAGAGGATATATAAAGAAATATATATATATATATATATATATATATATATATATATATATATATATATATAAAGGAATAGTCTAATGGTGTTACTCCATTCCCTTTAGATTTCTGGCTCCTTTGTTCATATGATCATCATTTCTTCGTGCACTAAAGTATAAGCTATGCTAGCTTTATTTTATATAACTGTCTATGATTTTGTACTGATCTGATCAGGTAACTACTTCTTAAAAGGATTCTGTCATGATTTTTATGATGTCGTTTTTATTTCTAAATTACACTGTTTACACTGCAAATAATTCACTTCACAATAAAAAATTTCATTCCTGAACCAGCAAGTGTATTTTTTTAGTTGTAATATTGGTGTGTAGGCAGCCATCATTCAGGTCATCAGGTCATTATGCCTGGTCATGTGCTTTCAGAAAGAGCCAGCACTTTAGGATGGAACTGCTTTCTGGCAGGCTGTTGTTTCTCCTACTCAATGTAATTAAATGTGTTGCAGTGGGACCTGGATTTTACAACTGAGTGCTGTTCTTATATCTACCAGGTAGCTATCTTGTGTTAGGGAGCTGCTATCTGGTTACCTTCTCATTGTTTTGAGGCTACTGGGAAGGGGGGTGATATCACTACAACTTGCAGTACAGCAGTAAAGAGTGACTGAAGTTTATGAGAGCACAAGGGGGCAGCTGTGAAACTGACAATATGTCTAGCCCCATGTTAGATTTCAAAATTAAATATAACAAAATCAGTTAGCTCTTTTGAGAAATGGATTTCAGTGCAGAATTCTGCTGGAATTGATGCATTTTGAAAAATGACAGTATCCCTTTAAGCATGTTTAAGAAGTATGCTTAGGCATACTGTAATATATTATGAGATAGGGTTAGAGCATGCTGGCCCCCACAGTCCAAAAACAAGTTGTATTCTCAAAGCAACATCGCTCAGCAAAACAATTCTTCAACTCTCCAGGTTCAGTGACCCAATGAATTCAAGAGAATCCTCTATCCAGGGTTAGTGACCCAATGAATTCAAGAGAATCCTCTAGTAAGAATTGCACCTGATCTGGCTATGTGTTCTTTGGAACTGGAAGCATAAAGCAGTTAGTCTAGCACTGAACCATTATGTCCTTCCTCTTTCTCCTCTTCCTCTTGCTTCTATATATTTGACTATAGTGTAAAATGGCGTGGCTATGATTATACAGTAATATCTATATAATACACAAAAGCCATGAATATCCTGTAAATTGTATCCTTATAAACGGTTAGTTCTGATGTCATCCGTTATAAATGGTGAGTTCTGATGTCATTTCTGTCACATGACTCACTGAGACTTGTGTATTATAATAAATAAAGTACCCCCTGTCGCAATATATGAGGATATTAGAAGTCACCTAGGAGTTCCATGTCCTTCGGCCTCGTGTTTTTATATGGTCATGAAACTCCTCGGTAACTTAAAATATCCTACTTTATTCACTATATGTTACAGCAAGATGACTTAGTCAACATATTTAGAGAACTGACCCAGAGCACTGAGACAGTTTTATAGAGGGTATAGATTCCCAAGGATTTTAAATACATCACAATAAAATAATGAAAGACAAATACACACAATCTTTACAATTTTCTTTGTAGTTAACAGCTCTCTATAAATGTATAAAAACATTCAGACAAAGAAGCTTTGACTTCATATCATAATTATTCAGTATTTAATTTCGTAATGGGAAATCATGAGACAGAATCCAGAATTATCAGTCACTGTCAGATGCTGTTGCTATGAATGTTACTCTGTAAGATTTCCAAAATAAATATGCCATTAGCCACAAAATGATGTTATCGCATACTGAATATGAAGCAAGTTTCTTTTGTATCAAATGCTTATTTATTTGATATGATTATTTCATTTGCATTGTGATACAGAAAACCTGTAACAGACGGTTCCGTTCTTTAATTTGCCCTCACAGCAATATTTGTTATCGATTATCAGTCATTTGTTGTTGAAGTTAAACGTGTCCAGCGTTTTCTGCATTATACATCAGCGTCATATCTCAACCTAATGTATTTAAGTTAATAATATAAAAGAATATTCAGCTACTAACCAAGCGGAGAAGGAGCAATACACAATGTTTTTTGCCATTTGTGCCCTGCCTTGAAATTTGACAAATTGCTAAAGGTCTCTGTGCTCCAAAACTGACTTGTTTATTATTCAGAAGTGCAAGTTACAGTGTTGGCCACAACCAGACCCTGTAATTACCGCCTGCCTTGCACCCATTGGTGCAAAGTCTGATACTAGGTGCAGAATAAGCACTAAGGGTGGTCAGGTGTCCAGGGTCAAAGTAATTGGCCCCATTATGTTTACAAGTACAGGTATGGGACCTGTTATCCAGAATGATTGGCATAAGGTTTTCTGGATAAGGGATCCTTCTGTAATTTGTATCTCCATACCTTAAAGGGGTGGTTCACCTTTAATGTAACTTTTAGTATGTTATAGAATGGCCAATGCTAAGCAACTTGGTTTTCATAAATTCTTTTCTTTTCAATATTTTTTATTTGAGTTTTAACATTTTATAGAGAAAGTAGTTTTACAATTATGTAACATCATCAGATATTTGCATATAAAGGAAAGGTAAAGAAAGAGAAAAGAACAAAGATAGATTCGGTCCTATCTTGGTACAGCGAAAGGGCCGAATGAAGAAAAATAAATAAATTAAAAGTAACTTTTGACGGCATGTCATGTTTTATAAAAATTTAGTTTTGAGTAGTACATGTGATTTCTTGCGAGGTCCCCTGAGTATCCTAAAAATATCGATATATAATGATTTTATGGGCTCACAGTTAAAGAAAATTCATTATTTATTTTTAATAGTTTTATAATTATTTGCTTTTTTCTTCTGACTCTTTGTAGCTTTTAAATGGGCGTCGCTGACCCCTTCTAAAAAGCAAACGCTCTATAAATGCTAGAAATGTACTGTTATTGCTAATTTGTATTATTCATCTTTATGATCAGACCCACTCCTATTCATATTCCAGTCTCTTATGCAAATCAGTGCATGGTTGCTAGGGAAATTTGGACCCTAGCTACCATGTTGCTTAAAAATGCAAATTGAAGAGCTGCTGGATAAAAAGCTAAATAACTTAAAAATAGTAAAACATTAAAACCAATTGCAAATTGTCTAAGAATATTACTCTCTACATCATACTCATATCTCAAAGGTGAACAACCCCTATAAGTCGGCTAAAAAATCTTTTAAACATTTTAAACATTGATTAAACATAATAGGATTGAAAAATCTTATTTAGGATCAGGTGTAACTTACCGTATATAAGCCAAGTTTTTCAGCCCCCAAAATATGCTGAAAAACTCTACCTCGGCTTATATGCGGGTCAAGTGCAAAAACGGTCGCCGGCGCCTAAGGATAGTCGCCGGCATCCAAGAATAATCTCCAAGAATATTTGCCGGCGTCCAAGAATGGTCGCCGGCATCCAAAAACGAGATGCTGGCACCTCCAATAGGAGCAGAAACCCTCAATTTTTTGATTAAAACTTATCAGAAGCTGCTGCATTTCTCATTGCACAAAGGGGAAACTATGTATATTTAGGCGGCGCCGATAAGAAGCTAAAGATTCCATAAATCCCAGTAAATTAGGGATTAATAACAGTACGTTCAAGTTTAACTTAATTCTGTTGGTACTTTGGCTCCCTCACCTGTGGCCTGTCTTCTGACTATCCTGTTATCCTACTTGATTGTTTCTGTTTTACACAGGGATTTGTTTGTCCTCTGTATACCTGAGTGTCTGATACAGTATATGCCTGCCACAATAGAACATGATTCTTTGTTACTTTTTAATAAACTCAGCACACATCCATTAAAAAAAGCAGAGAATGCACAGATGACATTGAAACCCATAAATAAGTAATCATTTTAGCAGATGCACAGGTAGAGCTGCCATCTAAGGGAATAGAGTGTTTTTATTATCAACTCTATGTTGTTACTAAGGGCAAAGTTTTTTCCTTTACTGCTTATACTAATAGTCTATGCATTTCATAGGAGCTACTGGATTTATGACTGTGACATCAAGAATGCTTAAACAGAAATTAATATTTAAGGAAATGTTATAAACGTCAAAATGAAAGGAAATTTTTTACGGCTTGGAAAGGAATGACCATATTGAACTGGATTCTACCACGATTTGCAAATCATTAGAATGAGTTTTTCACATAGCTTTCTATTAATCTTCCTGCATTGAGTTGTTAAGCAACTTAGATTCTCATTGTGTTAATTTATATAATTTCATTATATTGCAGCCATTCTATATGCTGCAATATGCAGGATATTCACACTTAAAGCAAACCAGAATGTATGGAGGGGATTTGGTTCTGCATAGTGATGGGCGAATTTATTCGGCAGGCGTGAATTTGTGGCGAATTGCTGCATAAGTCCACGAAACTGCGGATTTTTCGCCATTTCGCTGGAATTTAGCGCATTTTTCGGCGAAATGCCCCAAATTCGCCCATCACTAGTTCTGCATGTAAGTATCTCACTTATTTACAAATCTGTTTTTTGTACCCTTAATTTCCCTAGTTGTAGAAAAGTGTGAAGATGTTAATTTGAATAAAATATTTTGTTTATTTCTACATATTACAGTAGAGGTGGCAACATATTTCTGATAAATGTTGCATCTGTAGGGCATGGACATAATATTTCTAAAGGCTCATTTTACCTACATTTTGTCTTCCCCTTTGGTTTTCTTTAATGGAGATATGAGAATCTGAATGAACTTCTGTGAAGGTGTGTCTGTCTTGTCCAAGCTGCCATTGTCCTATGTTGCTACAACCTTTCATAATACTGGCAAACACCATCTTTTTATGTTATAACCCTCAGCAGCTTTTAATAGCATTGTGGTCCAGGATGTACGTTCAAATGTCCTTACACCTGGCTGCTACCCACAAAGATTCATCAAGAAGATTTAAACCCTCAATCAACACTGAGGGCCATTTGGAACTCAGAATGATATGCAATTTTAATAAACGTTTTTCAAAGCAGATCGTTTTTAGGGAGGTGTTTAAATGGCTAAATGACTTGGCTGTGGGTCCCAGAAACTTTCATTTCCTTCATTCACAGGTTTTTCCTACTGACATGATATGTAGCTAAGGTTAGATTTTTGTGGTGCCAATTTAGCAACTGCAACGCCACTAACAATTGTCTCTTTTAATGAGAACATTTTTTGCAAACAATAAAGAGCAGTCATTCCAGCCAAAGTAATATTCATTCATATTACAGCTCCGACTGTGTTCCACAACAGCTGACATAGTTAGAATTACATTTTCATATAGCTTGCCATTAATCATAGCGAATGCATTTCATTAAACTTGTAAGTAAATTAAATTCTTATCCGATTAATTTAAAACATTTTAAAAGCGTTGCTCCTAGTCACTAACTTGCAGCAGGGGATATGCAGGAAATCCCAGGGCTTACAACTTCTAATAAATGGGTTTAATAGTAAATGGACCTGTCAATCAATGATTAAGAAATTAGGTGCTTATAAATCTATGAATTTGCTGGTTTAGTGTCATAATCTAGAATTTCCCTTATTGCTGAATATTATATTTGAATATAGAAGGGCATGACCAGATCAAGGGCAAATTCCCATTCTGTTCTCTCTCTGTTAACTCAAAATATCTATGAATGAAACACCCGACACCATTTTATTTCGAATGGAAATAAATTCTTGGCTACAGCTTTATTGAACATACACAGATAAAACAGTTTGAACAAATTTAACAATACATGACAATCATATGACATGCACAAATTAATTCATAAAACATTTTAACTGACCTGTTCCCTGAGTCCCTGGCAATGTAACCCAGAAATTGCACATTTAACTGTACCAGCCACCATCCAACCTATTTTTCCCAGTATGGTGAGTACGCAAGTCTTCGTGCCAAACTCCCTTAACAAAACAACCTCCCAGAGACCCCCTTGCCCTTAGAGAGGACTTTTACCACCAACTCCCATGATATGACCATCCTGGGTATCTTAAATTTTTTCAACACTCACCTTCCTTGCCAGGGACCCGCCTACCCCTTAAAGCTGTAACAAACTTCTTCACCATCTCTTTTAATGGATTCCCTTCTAGAAATTGCTTGCCACTGCTGTGATGACTAGCCATAAAACTCCTGATCACTGCAACCCACTGTCTAACGGAGGGAGGGTGGGACTCCGCTTCATCACGATAAAATGGATGCCGTCTCAGTCACCAACGCATCCAAGTCCCTGCCTTGGCTTCTCCCACTTTGACGTCACCCCACCCAGCTAATCTGCCCCGCTAAAGCCTGGTTGCCCTTCTCTTGTCATGAGCAATAACGCTGTACAAGACAGCTCTGTGCAATCTTTCTGGACAAAGGAAAGAAAAGGAGACAACACTGAACCACACATACAGTAATTTAGGTTGAGGGATAATAAAGGGATTGTAAACCCCCATAAAACTACAGTCAAACCCCAATTTTTTTGTACACCCGTTTAACGTTTTCCTGGATTTTAGTTTTTGTTTTTTTACAGTGCCATTGTTTTCTAATTCATTTAGTGGGTGCATTCTCCATATTTTAACTGTTTTCCAATATTTTATGTTACTAGTTCGCCCCATGTTTCTTAAAAACCTGTTTTCCCTGTGAATGTGACTTCCCCAATTTAAAGGTTTCTTTGTCAATTGCATTGGGTTGTTTTCGCCTGTCCCCTGGAAAATAAAAAAATAAAAAAAATTGGGGTTTGAATGTATCCACACAACCTTTGCAGTTTTCTAATTGACCAAAAACTGAATTACCTACCCTTTTCCCATCCTGGATTTGCAATTGCCACCCACAGACTGAACATTTTGCAGCTTGTGTGTCATTCAGGATATGCAAGGCAGGAGTGACCAGGGCATGAAAGGCCCAAGGAAGCCTTAGACTTAGCACTGGATAAATGCAGAAGTTATGTACAGGGCCCATGGCTGCACTTTGTGCTCTGTGCCTTGCATTGTACAGTATGGGATCTGTTATGTGGAAACCCATTATCTAGAAAGCTCTGAATTAATGAAGACCATCTCCCATGGACTTCATAATTATCCAAATAATTCAATCTTTTAAAAATCATTTCCTTTTTCTCTGAAGTAATAAAACAGTACCTTACAATTTATCCAAACTAAGATATAAGTAAACCCCAGATCCCAATTATTACCTGTATTTTTATTCTTCACCTGCCATGGGCACGGCCACCAGTGTTGTGCCCTATTGTGCTACTAAAGATGCATATACTTATCTTAAAAAAGATGTCCACATATTTAATTTATATGAACTTCATCATATAATGTCAGTAATGGGATGTATTAAATAGGTTTTCATGCAGCTATTTTGATGAGGAACTCATCATAGCTCAGTAGTAGTAATGGGCTAAACGTTGAAAAATCCGCGTAACGGTGCCAGCATCTCATTTTTCATGCTGGTGTCTGTTTATTTGGATGCTGGCGCACATTCACTGGCGTCAAAAACGAAACTTCTGCGCCACTTTGCAAATGTTCCACCGTTTTGTGAATTTTTCACCGTTCACCGAATTTATTCACTGCAAATTCCCGCCTGGCGAATAAATTTGCCCATCACTACTCAGTTGCTAACACATATATTATCTGGACATGTTTTATGATGCTTCAAATAACAGAAGAATTGATCCACTGATGTCCCTATTTTATAGGAAACCACAAGGTTTGGCAGTTTAGAGGCCATCTGATATTAATGGGCATAAAGCATAAATCAGTTGAGAGAGTCACATTCAGCTAACCAGCCTTCGGGTAAACACAGGTAAAGAAAGATTTGCATGAGGCTAAAACATATTCATTTTTCGCCTGTGTTTAAAAAAGAAGCTGAAAAGTAGAATACAGTAATAAAAGTCATAGATGATTATATGCTGTTTTTAATCAATGATTTATTTATACAGTTATTTTAACTGTTTTTTATTTCTTACAGAAAAATGTATACTATAGTATCTGGGTGGGGGTATAACAAACACAATCAATAGTATAACCGTATGGTAGAACCGTATCATTCTAAAACTCAGCTGCATAGTCTTTGTGTAGCTTACAGTACATGCTGAGTGCAAACTCTGTAAGCGATTCTGCTGATTTTCTTGGGTTCTTTTCTAAGTGCAAATTTTGTGGGCCATTTAGAGAATGTAATTGCCCATTGTAAGTTAGTTACCTGTTGAACAATACCCTAATTTATTCAATCTAAAAAGCTTGTATGCAAAATACACACTAAATTATTTATTTTTTTTCCATAAAAGCAATGTAGAGTAGGTATTTTTGTTAGCTTGAGTTACAATCTTTAATTGAGCTGTGATATCAAAAATGAAAATACCTAAAATGTTTATGCATTGTTTGCTCAAAGGTGATTTGAAACACTATTGAGCAACCACATTTAGCACCATTTTGCTGGGCTAAAAATATAATTCAACAAACTAGGAGCTGCCCATGTTTTTCATGTAGATGCACTTGTCTGGTTCTTTATATGCTGATCAAAAAACCATGCGATACCTTGATAAACCGGCAGGGACAGGTCTTTAGTTGGAGTCTGATCAGCAACTGCCCTGGCTGTGATTTAGAGCCTAATGAGGTAACAGAAGCCTATAGATTATTCCATGAGAATTTAGCAGGCAGCTAAGGCCCTGGTTCACTTCTATGGCTATGCTTGGTAATTTCTGGTAAGCATGGCTTGTATCACCTGTTGCCAATTTGGCCACAGGTGATTTGTGTAAGCCAATTGACTGGCTTTAAAACCCCCTACCCTGCTCTGACTCATTGCCCAGTATAGGTCTATGTTCTATAGTTCCTGGGTGCACTGCTAAGTTCTTGTATTTGATTTTGATCCCTGTCTGTTCCTGACTTTGCATTCCTGCTGCCTGAACTGACCCCTGGCTGTGTTTGACTATTCTTTGGATCCTGATTTGGTGCTGTACTTCTGATCTGTGTTTGACCTTGGCCTGTGACTGACTACAATTCAGCTTTATACTGTATTGTCTGTTTGGTATTTACCCGGCCTGTCCCTTGACCAAATTCCTTGTTCTCCATTCCAGTTAAACGTTACGGTTACCTTGCCTGCCCAGAGCTTCCCAGTCCTCTTACGTTAAAGGAAAACTATACCTCCAAACAATGTAGGTCTCTATAAACAATATTGCATAAAACAGCTCATATATAAAACCCTGCTTCATGTAAATAAACCATTTTTATAATAATATATTTTCTAGTAGTATGTGCCATTGGGTAATCATAAATAGAAAACGGCCATTTTAAAAAATAAGGGCCGCCCCCTGGGACTATACGATTCACTGAACACACAAACATACCAACAAACCGTACTTGTTAGGTCACATGAGCAAATTAACACAGAGTTGTGTCTTTTGCTTCAACACTTCTTCCTGTTACAGTTAGAGTAGTATTTCTGGTCAGCTGATCACTGAGGCAGCACACAGACCATCACAACATGGTGGCTCAACGCAAGAGATGTAAAAGGGCAATATTTAGTTAAATTTACATTCCAGTTTGGTAAGAATCTTTAATGTGCTACTTAATATGATGTAAACTATCTTTTGCTTAAGCGTTCATTTTGGGGGTATAGTTTTCCTTTAAGTCCTGGCAGCATCTGAGTTGCTGAGGGCTCTTTCCAAAGCCAAAGGCGGTTGCTATTGGCAGAAAATCAAGCCAGGACCTTGGGGTTTACTCTGGGTTTTGGGATAACATACATTACATACATATTCTGATCATAAAAACCTGCTCTACACCAATGAGCTTCAGTATGGAGGGTACTGGCCTACAGATGGGAAATTATCAAGCATTGCTCTGGCTGTTAGCTTCAGCCTATAGGATTTGTCATATAAATGGAAAATATAGAGACAAACCCGAGTTTTATTTTTACGATTGTGTTTGTTTTGCATATATTGTAGATGTAGAGAGGGTCTTACTTTAAAATACATTATAGGTGGGTCCACTTCACTGCATATACTGATCAAAAAATCACTACAAGGATGAACCCCACTATGGGTGGAACTAGTATGGCATCTGGCCATCAACTGTTTTGGATGCTCTTTAAAATTGAGCTTTAGCTTGTAGGATATTCCGTAAAAGCTGACATTTTATTAGCAAAGCTATGTTTCCTCCAGGATATATATGGAAACCCACTATCCAGAAATCATTGAATTGAGAGAAGACCATCTACCATAGACTGCATTTGAGGCAAATAATTGTAGTGTTTTTAAATCATTTCCTTTTTCTTTGTTACTAATCTGCACGGATCCATATTAGTGGCAAAACAATACTTTTGGGTGTAGTTAAAGTTTAAATAACTTTTAGCAGACCTATGGTATGGAGATCCAAATTACAGTAAGATCAGTTATCTAGAAAACCCCAGATAAAAGGTCCTATACAAATGAATAAATCATTGGCCATGGTAGTGCAAATAATCCTTTAAGCCAAAAACAGGACAAAGTTACACTGCCGTCTGCAGGGAAGTCAAAGGATGGGAAGTGGAGATTGGGTACTGGTGTTCCATTTCTAAAAGTTGAGCTCAAGCTCTTTTTTTTTTTAGTTTGCATTCTAAAACAATTCTGACATTTGTCTTGTATACTTCGACATCAATGTGGATAAAACAAAATGCTGGATGCAGCATACCACGAGACATTTTGTCAGTCTTCTAACATTCCTCTACTACAAAAAGGCACACTTAATCCAGGGAATTTAACACCAAATACACCATATTCGCTATTGAACTCATATTTCAAACTAATAGCCTCCCAACAATCCCCCCATCCTATTATAAGAACATCAGTTAGGATTTGTACATGACAAACTCCAAGCTATTAGAAGATGCAATGGCAGCAGCTTTTCTGCAATCTCTTTGCAAGGATATCTTGCTGAACTTTGACACTAAAAAGGTCTTTGATAAAATCCTATAGCAACTTTTTCGAATCTCTATGCTATGGCAGTGGGGCTAACCCTAAACTTACAACTGCTCAATGTTTTTGTGGTGCATGTAGTCAGAACAAGCAGTACAGAGAAAAGTAAGGGGCAAACAGATAATGCTTTCAATCACAATTATATTTGCAAATAAGGTTAAAATCATTCATGAATGTATAGTGATATAATTTCCTTTAATTGTATGGGAATTTGAAAGGAAGTGCCATAATCAATCAGCCATTTTGATGACAGGGAGGTAATGTTAAGCAAAATGGACAAAAATTTCTATCTCCCTCTTAAATGTTAAAAAGTATTCTCTTTTTTGGAAAGTTTGCTTCCTCCTCTACTCATTTTTTGCCAATGGCAAATATCAATTCTTTCAGAGTGGCTAAAGCCTCAATCCTGTACAACTCACATAAAATTCTTGCCCTTGTTCTATATGGATAGAACTGCGGCTTAAATTAAAAAAGGAAAAAAAACAAGTTAAGTAATTCCTTACAACATGGGAGAGTTATACAGACAATTTGCCAGAAGGAAAAAAAAGGCAGTGATGCGGTACTTCCATGCTACAGTATGACAGCAGATTGATACTCAATGACCCCACAATTGTTGTCTATCCTTCAAGCGCCTTCATCCTCTATTGAACTTTTGTGGAGTTTAATGCAGTTTATTGCTAAAATCAATAAAAGTATATCTTCTGACTGTTGAAAATGAATGTTCTATCTTAATGGAAAGACATTTTATTCTCTGATATGAGATCCACACAGTTTATGTTGGACTATAGATGTTTGGAGGATATAATTTCATAAACATATGTTGTATATTAAAAAAGATGCAGCAGAATTTGTTTTGACATCATATTTGTTTTATGCAGAACACTATGGCAGAACATGTCACATCATTCATTTTGAAGGTATGAAAATGATTTGTTTAGAAAAAAATGATATGGTGGGAAACGGTGAACCATCTAGATAAACTTTGCTCCATCCATAGGGCTAGAGAGTTTTCTATAAAAGGAATCCCAAGAGCAAGGTATAGATAGAACCATATTGGGGGTTCTGGGGATATTTTGCAATTGGGAGTTCATCTGCAAAATGAAAACCATTCTTTCTAGGTGTAAGCTCCAACTGGCAAAATGTGTGCAAATAGAAACAACAACCGGATGGACTGGAGGCCTCTAACACATGCAGTGATATATAGATACCTATACATGTTCGCCCTTCTAGAAACTTTAGTGATTTCTATTGACCCTCTGATTTTCCTTAATTTCCTTAAAGGGGGGGTTCTCCTTTAAGTTAACTGATTTTTGCCCGAAAACCCAGAGAACTTGTGCTGCCCATCTATCATACAAGTCTTTTAAACATTGCAATATACTGTATCACCACTTTCCCACAATTGCAGAAGGCCTTTTGATTAGTAGAAGTCAATGTAAGTCTTGCCCAGCCAATCAAGAACAGCATTGGTATGAAATTTAGCCTATAATAGAATACATTTCATTTTACTGTTTTTTTGGACACAATGCTCACCAAGAAAGCAGCTTAGTCCATACATACTTAAGTTTACAGAAAGCCCCAGGTATTCCGTGATTACAGAACTTGATTACAACTGTTTTTATTTATTTTTCATAAAACAAAACAATCAAATAGAGCAAGAAAATAATCTGTTAGGAATTTGGAGGAGCAAAGAAAATTACATAAAACCAATATAGACTGTGAGCAAGAGATTACAGAATTTTAAGTTATATTTTACCTAGTTTTTCTTATGTAGGTTGACACTTTGAAAAGCAAAATTTCAATGCATTCCAGATCAGCTTTGGGCAGAGGTTTTTGGACTTTTCAGTCTAAGGTCCCTTTGAGGTCTACAACTTGTTGCTTATGGCTCCTTAGATTATAACTAGAATAAAGACATACATGTTAAAAATACAGCTATTTAACCCACCGATGAAAATACTTATTTCATTAGGGCTTCTGTCAAAATGATGTGCACAGTATGTAATGTAAATGCAACTTAGACATCATGCTGGATTGTGTACAGTGAAGTTGATGGAGCCTTGGCAATGTTTCCTCTGCATTATCGTGTAAGTGAATTTGATTGAATGTTGACTGTATGGTTCAGCATATGTAAATGTTTTACTCATTTCGTGTCTCAATACAAGACTAACAAATTCTCTTTCTGTAGTCAGATAATAAGCCGCTAACTGGGTTCATATAGGTAACTCATAGGGAGACACAGTAGTTAATATATAATAACACTGCCAAATCCCCTTTTCAGAAAAAACAAACGAATAAACAGTATTGCAAAAAGAAAAAAAAAACACTTCACAGGGTTTAGCATGTCACAGTGACAAGTAACCAGCATGTGTTTGAGCTAGTATGCTTTAATAGGGGCCTATTATCAAGCTATGCAAAATGATTTATGCTGGGGAACTAGTGTAACAAGTAGTGCAAAGCAAACATTGAAAGTACAAGGCTGTCCATGGGGCAGATGTACTAAAGGGCTAAGTGACTAATGCTGGCGACGAATCGCCAGTGTTACTGTTTTTAGGCACTTCGCCGATTTACTAACAGGCACAGGCGTAACTTCGCTACGAAATAGACAGACAATAGCGCTCATTCACACTCTATCGTCAGGCAAATTTTCGCTCCGCAAATTCAAAGATGAAGATTTAACTAAACGTTACCTCTTTCACCAGACTTGCCTTCGCCAGCTCAGATTAGGCGAAGTGCATTGGACTGAATAGGACTTCCTCGATCTTCTGTTAGTTTCTAAGTCCCAAAAAACGCTGGCGTGTTTTTCTTTTTTCAGAGTGATAGCCTACAAAAGTCCTTACAATTTTTTTGGGGGGGGGTAACAGGGTTACCTCATACATTTCCTAATGTGGGCTCATGTGTAGGGCATTATAACAACTCTATTTTCTTTATTAAGGTTCCCTGGACTTGCGTAGTGTAATGTATTTGCTGGAACATATACGTCCATTCAACGTCATAATTTCCCGCCGTATGCAAATTAGCCTGAGCAAAGACCTCTAACAAAGTTTCGCTAGGCATAATTGAACGCTAGCACATCTTCGCTTTGATTGCCAAAGTAACGCTAGCGAAAATTCACCAGCGTTCATTTCCCTGGACACAACTTTGCATTCTAGTAAATTAGCGTTGTCTGAGTGAAATTTCGTCTGGTGAAGTATATCGATGGGTGCGAAGCCTTTGCTGGCAAATTTTCGCAGGTTTGTAAATTTCCCCCCTTGTCTTCTTACCTGTCACATTACACCTTCCATCCTGATCATTGAAATCAACAATTAAAGAAAATTAGTTCCCACATTTATAAATACAGGTATGGGATCTATTATCCAGACTGCCCTGGACCTGTGGTTTTCCAGATAAGGGATACTTCCATATTTGGATCACCATACATTGTCTAATTAAAATAGATTTAAACATTAAATAAACCCAATAGGATTGTTTGCCTCTAATAAGGATGAATTATATCTTAGTTTGGATCAACTACAAGAGACCAGTCTATTCTATGGGAGACTGCCTTCCTGTAATTTGGGGCTTTCTGGATAATGGGTTTCTGGATAATGGGTTTCTGGATAATGGGTTTCTGGATAATGGAACCAGTGCAGATGTTATTTCCAATTGCTGTTATTTACTCCATTTTTTTTATATCATTTTACATGTGGCCTAACCCATTCAAATCAGTGGATAAAATTACAAGCAATACTCACACTTGACTTGCCAATACCTGGTATTGATATGGTGATATTTTTTTTTTTTTTTTTTTTTTGTATAGGTATTGTATTTTTTTTACATAGCTTGATACATAGACCCAATTGTGTAATGTAATAGAGTCTAGTAAATCTAATAACCCATACCAGCCAATTAGCTTGTAGAATTTACACCGGGTACAAAATGAAAAAAAAAAACATGGTGGCCTGTACCAGTTTTTATACTCTGCACCCTGCCATCAGTATGACTTTTACTTTTTCATGTCTGATTTAGTAGCAATGAACAAGCAATTGAATGTCCTTCATGGCCAATTTCACCTACTGATACACACATGCTAGAAGAGCTAGCTTATCATCAGTGGACTTAATGAGACAGTTGCAGCAATAGTTCTTTCATGGCCTGATCTATGTAGAATATAAGGCTCATCTAATCTATATAGAATTTAGGGCTTGTATGATATGACTGAACCTCTGAGGCAGAAAGACCACTGAGCTCTTATACCTTCCATGAACGAATAACGCAGACTCTGGTCAATATAGTGCACACCTACAAACAATTTGTAATTTAGGGGTAGGGAATTTCCATATAAACTAGAAAACAATGATATTCAATCCCACCGGGGACCCTTAAGGACTAAGCTGCCACCACTGCATTAGGTTGATATAAAGATTAATTAATTTCCTTATTGCTTCTGCAAGTAGGCAAGTACACTTTCCCCTTATTGATTGTGTAAGTCACAGGTATACCAGTTCCATACTAATTGGGAACAAGCAATTTTGTTATCTTCAGTAGTACAGATATTTCCTTTATAGACATCATTTTCTCATATGAGTAATAAGGAAGAGCAGAAAAACAATAGCGCTAAGCTCTTCTTAACAGAAAATGTTGCCAATAACAACTTTATCAGGGCAGTACATGTGCTCGGTACTTGGCGTTAAATTAATTTGCTGCGACTATCAAATTAACTAATGCCCGCTTTCCTCTTATACAACATTTATTGGAGATTCATTAAAATGTAAACAGCAGAAAGAAACTTTCCTAAACTAAGAAACACTTTTTATTTAGCAGATATATTCTTGCCCAAGGAGTCAGTTAACTCTTTGGGGGTTATTCATCAGAGGTCGAACTTTCCTAAACTAAGAAACACTTAAGCTGATTCACAAAAGGTCGTTATTCCTTGTGCTTTATTTCAGATGCAATATTTTCACATGCAATAATAGCGTTAATTCTACATTTCTGCACAGCTGTATTCTAATCACATTGCAATACTTAGTGAATAATGCAATAGGATTAATTCTATCCTATAACATCTTTTAAGCGACAAAAGAATAAAATAGTGCTATTTCTATGAAATTTAACACCTCCCGGGAGTAGGCTTTACTAAACGACATCAGATGAATTAATAGAGGAACAGGTCCAGAATGCACTGTGTTCTGTGTAATGGAAGTAAATTAAGTTTCCCAGGGAAAGGAATGACGAATGACTAGAATACAATAAAAAGAGACTTCTACTCTGCCAGTGGTATCCCAAATGCCATAGGTGCTATAGATTTCACTAATAACATGTGACAATATCAAATGCCTTAAAATATTGCACAAAATAATGCATGCTATAAAATACCACACACAATTCAGCTAAAATGAACGTACAAATATTCTTCTTGTGTAATAAAAACTACATACCCTGAGTTCTTGCTTGCCAGAACTCCTCGCCTTGCTCCTCTCGAAAAGTCCAGGTGGCATCTGAGTACACTGAGGGCTCCTCCCGAAGCCAAAGGCGGTCACACTACTAGTGAAGCCGAGCCGAGACCAGGGAGCTTGGCATTAGTTCTGGTTTAGGGTGCCGTGATATCTTGCTTCTTAAGTTAGACAAGGGAACTTTTAGTGAATCAATTGTTAATTCTAAAAATATGAGAAGTGATTAGGGATGGGCGAATTTTTTCGCCTCGTTTCGCTGGAAAAATGACGCCCATAGACATGTATGGAGACGTGCGTCATAAAAAAAAAAAAAAGACGCGCAACAAAATAATTTTGCCGCGCGACAACTTTTTTTTGACGCCCATAGACTTTAATGGGCGTCTGCGACATTTCGCCGGCGGCGAATTTTTGGCGAAACAAAACAGGTCAAATTCGCCCATCCCTGGAAGTGATATAATTTTAAGCCATGCTATAAATAACACTCACTTTTTTGACCTTTAGTGAATCGGCCCATATTCTTGGCTAACTCTTTGGGGGCTATTCATCAGAGGTCAAATTTTAGAGCTATGTGAGCTTTTTTTAAAACCTCGAATGAACTCACAATTCGAATAGTTTCTAATTTCAGAAAAAACTTGAATCAGCAAGTTCGGGGTTAACAACCTGAAAACTTAAATTGATCAAGTCTACTGTGAAAAAAAAACACCTCCAATTGATCGAGTTTTCAAGCGAATTTCCTGAAGGCTATTAACAAGGGATGGGCAAATTTTTTCTCCCTGTTTCGCCACGGAAATGACGCCCATAGACTTTAATGGGCGTCGGCGACATTTTATCGGCTGCAAATTTTTGTCGAAACTTGTCGGAAGCCTACTATTACACATGCAAAAAGAAAGAAATCGCTGGCTCCAATCCCTCTTTGGACCAATTAAATATTGATAAAACAACCTCAATTCTAATCTTGCTTATGAAATGTTAAGTAACAAAAAGCAGAAAGCAAGCCACTGGGTGATTCGCACCAAGTGGAAAGGGATGACCTGGGTGTCCAAACCCCAGGCCCGTCACTTGAAAGGATGAACAATTTTGTTTCAATGTAGTAGAAAATCAGCAGAGCAGGTCACTCACCAAATCAGCCAGATGGCCCGGGTGCAGTGCCCCGAACCCGTAGCTTAGGCAATGCAAATCATCCAAAATAAGTATGCAAAATCAACTACGATTACGTATCGCTTGATACGAAACGCGTTAGGACATATACTTTTTAACAAGATGGAATAAAAGTTACAATTTTTAACCTCTAATGCCATGGCTGCAGGAGTGTGTGCATACTTATTTTCGATGAAAGCCTACTATTAACATCTTCAGATGGTTCAAGGGACCTCTGCCATTGACTTCTACATGAACTCGACAGATTTTAGATAGTGTATTTTCAGATTACAGCTATAATAAATCTTGAAAAATGTGAGTTTTTTTAACCTGAAAAATCGATTTTGACTCAAAAATAACCTTGAAAACTTGAATTTTTCATGGAAAACTCGAACCCTAAAAAATCTGCCCCTTTGCGTTTACAACAATTTTATAATTTATGGCAACATCAAAGACATTACTTGAAAATTCAGGTACAGCCAAAATAATTTGCACTTGATCTGACCCTGGTCTTTTATATGATCTGTTAACCTTCTGTATGTGCTACAGTACATATGCGCATGTTAGGTTCATATGAATATACAAATGAGGGAATATGATAAAAGTTTTTTCTAGGGCGTTTACAACAATTTTATAATTTATGGCAACATCAAAGACATTACTTGAAAATTCAGTTACAGCCAAAATAATTTGCACTTGATCTGACCCTGGTCTTTTATATGATCTGTTAACCTTCTGTATGTGCTACAGTTCATATGCGCATGTTAGGTTCATATGAATATACAAATGAGGGAATATGATAAAAGTTTTTTCTAGGTCTAGGAACCTGTAACACAATAAAATGTAAATTTATATGGGTCATCAGTAGTGATGAGCGAATCTGGCTACTTTCGCTTCGGTGAAAAATTCACGAAAATGCAAAAAATTTGTGAAATGTCTATGGGCAACTTTTTTTTTTGTAGCAAAATATACTGTTGACTAGGGATGCACCGAATCCAGGATTCGGTTCGGTACTCGGCCAGGATTCGGCCATTTTCAGCAGGATTCGGCTGAATCCTTGAGCCTGGCCAAACCGAATCCTTAAAATCATGTGACTTTTGTCACAAAACATGGAAGTAAAAGTTTTTTTAGCCGCGCAATTTGTCTGCGGCACTGTTTTTCCCTCCCCCTCACTGATTTGCATATGCAAATTATGGTTCGGTTGGTTATTCGGCCGAATTTTTCACAAAGGATTCAGGGGTTCGGCCGAATCCATAAAAGTGGATTCGGTGCATCTCTATTGTTGACTTAATGGGTGTATTTTTCTCAAGGTTTTTCTCACTCCAAATACATTGTCAATGGGCGTTTTTTTCTCTTTCCAAATGCAATAAAGTCAATGGGGGCTTTTATTATATACCCTTTCTCTGTAATAATAAAACAGAAGCTTGTACCTGATGGTAATTAAAATGTCTGATTCCATACTGGTGGGTGGCAAAGGCATCCTTATGGATTTATTTAATGTTTCAATTTCTTTCAGTAGATTGGTATAGTCTAAAAGGAAAACCCTTATCTGGTAAACACGTAGCAATGCAGATAATAGATCCTATACCCGTTTTAATGGAATTTTGACGATGACATACAGTTATACATATACACACATTTTTAACATTTTTGTCCTGTTATATTCGAATTTCACATGCTCGGATAAAATGATGATGGGCTTGACAAAGATAAGACTGATGTAATTTAATTTCCATTATTCATGCACAGTGACTGAATGTTCTACCCTCCGCACATTGATAGGTTTTGCTGTGAAGTTATGTGTGAATGTGCTGAGTATGCTGTTGGTACATTTCGTTTTAATTAATTTAAGACAAAGCTAAAACACTTGCTGGAAGATACTATAATGCTTGCTCTAGATATGACTGGGAAAAAAACGGAGAGATGAAAAGATGAACAGAGTTTGCCTTTGGCTTTAATTGCAGTCCTTTATTTACTTTATTGTCAGATTGTGTTTGGGCTGTAAGAAGATTATGGATTGACTTTTAACATGAGGAATTAACCTTTTTCCATTTAAAGAAATGACAAATTACAGGAAATATAAATAATGGCGACTTAAAATTGGAGCCGTAATATCAAAACTGCGCATATGTAAAAGCTTCTTATTCCAGTTTTGGGGACAAACCACAGTTTCATCAATCAGTAGAAACATGAGGGATAAAATCCAGAGCTTTGCAGTAACACATCTGTCATATTAACAGACCAACTGTTCTGGGAAAAAGAATCAGAATGCAAAGCCGCAAGTTACTGGACTCTGAACATCAATTTGATCATAGCAATTTTGTGTAGGTATCCAGTGGCTTTAAAACATATATAAAGGGTAGAAAAGGCTCCATTAGCTAATCCTTTTCCACCTATTTGCTTTTATTTGTCAGGTTCTTTTGGAGTAACTCCTCTCATTTAAATATATATGGGGAACCTTTGTAGAGAAGCTCTCAGTGGTGTAGCTGCCCTTTGTAGACACTATAGCAATGTTTGCACCAGTGGAGATCTCATCTGATAATTTAGGATCTAGAAGTGAGAGATTGAGTAGCCATAGCCATGACAAAAACCCTATACTTTTTATGTCAATAAAATTGTCAGTTTTAATCAGAGTTCCTTTAAAGGGGTTGCTCACCGTTAAATTAACTTTACCTTTTAGTATGATAGAGCAGTGGTCCCCAACCAGTAGCATGTTGCTCACCAACCCCTTGGATGTTGCTCTCAGTGGCCTCAAAGCAGGTGCTTAATTTTTAATTCCAGGGTTGGAGGCAAGTTTTGGTTGCATAAAAACCAGGTGTTCTGCCAAATACAGCCTCCTGTAGGCTACCGGTCCATATAGGGGCTACCAAACAGCCAATAACAGCCCTTATTTGACATTCCCCATGGACGTTTTCATGCTTGTGTTGCTCTCCAACTCTTTTTTTTACATTCAAATGTGGTTTACAAGTAAAAAAGGTTGGGGACCCCTGATGTAGAGTGTGATATTCTGAGTCAATACAATTTTTTTGTCATTTATTGTTTGGTTTTTGAGTTTGTTTTTTATTCAGCAGCTCTCTATTTTGCAGTTTCAGCAATATGGTTGCTAGGGTCCAAACTACCCTATCAACCATGCATTGATATGAATAAGAGACTGGAATATGAATAGGAGAGGGTCTGAATAGAAAGTTAAGTAATAAAAAAATGTGTAGCCTTACAGAGCATTTGTTTTGAGATTTGGTCAGTGACCCCCATCTGAAAGCCGGAAAGAGTCTGCAGAAGAAGACAAATAAATCAAAAACTCTTAGAATTAGCCATTCTATAACATACTAAAAAATATTGTAAAGGTAAACCATCCCTTTAATTTGCAAAATAATGAAATGATGGAAAGTGCTAGAATAGAGTAATAAAACTTTAGCCCTACCTTGTAATAGTAGATACACTGTACACATCAGACTTTTTTTCTGCCCAAGTTAGGTCATATACAGTCAATTAATCATTTATATATTTTATAAAATATTTAACATCCTTATGCATAAAGAGCAGAAGATAATGGATTAAATGAAGCCAAAAAACATTATTTTAAGCGTACACCAATTATTGCAGCTTTATCTATAGTTACCAACACCATACCAATATTTTCTTGCATATCTCGACTCCTCTATTGCTGTTGTTGTTAACACAACTGGCTTTTGTTTGAGAGCAGCAGTCAGTTTATACCTATCTCTTAGGTATATATATGGTCATTATTTACAGCCATACAATATGTATGAATACGACTGCATGTTGTCTTTTTTTTATCTGATGTGCCTTCACACATCTACTGTGAAACGTTCTAAACAATTGTCAAACCCAAACACTTAATTGTTTCTGTCTATCCCCAGGCAAGTATGCAAAAACTCTATAGACTTTTATCATATACAGTATTTTTTCATTGTATGCTATTGTAATATTGTCCATTGGTACAGTCTAGACTTATGTAGGGATTAAAAATCTCACTATACCATGGAGAAAATTGTGAAGATCGATTGTCACGGTTGCCACCCAACACCAGAACAAATGCCAAGCACCCTGGTCTCGGCTCGTACTTCACCTGTAGTGTGACTGCCTTTGGCCTCGGGGGAGCCCTCAGCTATTTGGATGCCACCTGGACTTAAACGAGAGGTGCAAGGCTAGGGGTTCTGGATAGGCAGAGGGGCACGACTGTTAGCGAGAGTCTTTTAGGCCGAAGGTCGCGGTACAAGACGTTAGGCAATAGAGTAGTCAGATCGGGTCGTGGCAGGCAGAGAATAAACATAGTCAGGCAGGCAAAGGTCAAACCAGGAAGTCAATCAGAAGGGTTAAGCAGAATCGAAGTCAGTAATCAGGCAAGGGCCAGGATACAGAATGTAGAATCGTCAAAACAGGTAATCAGGAACAGGTTCAAACAGAATAGCAACAGCTAACAGCACCCGGAAACAAATCCTGGTCTGGGCAGTGTAAAAAAGAAACTGTACTTTAAATGCCATTTAAACTTCGCACCATTGTGCACTGACGTAATCACGCCAGCTCGCCTCTAAATTACAAGGAGGCGCGCCACACGTGCCCTAGGAAACTGGCGCCTGCAGCGCAGAAGACTGACATGGCGGTTGTCCCTGCTTGGAGTGCGGCGGACATCCCCGCCGACCCCCACCAGGATGAGCCTCACAACGATGAGTCAACCTGCATAGGTTTGTACTGTCTCAAAACAAACAGTAGCATGTTTTCATAAAACAGTTTTGGGTCTTGGGAAACTGATAGTGCTTATTGTCGGTTCCATTGAGAAGCAGCCACGGGTAGATAGTTAGAGGTTAGTTTGTCACAAGTAATCGGGATCACAAAGCTCCACATACCATTGACCTTAAAGGGATACTGCCAATATACAGTATGAATGAAAAGTCTTGCCATGTCAAACCCAAGATTCTATATGCTGGGTACAATGCATTTTCTAGAGTTACAGCTGCCTTTAGTAATCCCACCAGAAACCCAATTTTTTTAAACAAGTCAGACCATGACATTCAGACAGCTTTCCCACCCAAAATCTTTTTTTATAAAAAACAAAAAACCCTATTATGCCCTAGACCAAGACCATTAGGATTTTAGATGTCATAACCATGACCTTTTTACTGTATACTCTTAATTGCCTTTTTACAGGAAACAAATCATTGATGCTATTAATTCACAGCTAAATGTTCAGGTCCGACAAGAAAAGAAATGCACACGGAAAGCATTTTTGCTTCCTTTTCATGAGTTCTATTTAGTCTTCATGAAAGATAAAATTTTATGATGGAAACAGTTTACAGTTCTAAACGGTCCTTAATGGTATCCTATATCCTATCTGCTTTTCCAAGGTGAGAAGTGCTTTAGCCTGACATGTTGTTAATTACCTTGTCATTGAACTCTAAGCTAACTGAGAATGACAAGTCTGTTAAAGAGAAAGTTAAGCTGACAGTTTTGTTTTTTATTTGTCAGTAGTAGTCAGACATACTAATATTCTTTAGGGTATGGCTGGGCTCACTTGGGTGTATGAACTGAATTTTAATTGTAGACAATTTGAAGAAAATCTCCTTCCCTTTTTGCTTTAGTGTCATTGACTACAGGGATTGTTTATAAAAGGGCCTCTGCTAAAAAAAATTAATTAGGGCTGTTTTAGGAATGCAAATGCGAGCGTATCTGAGCTTGCATGGGCGTTATTCATTAAAAGTATGCGTCTAAACATGCTCCTTACAGTTTTGCATAGTTGCACTGAGCACTCGTTTGTTCATTATGAAAACTGCGCGCAAGGGTGCTTATTAACACAAGGCTGACAAACCTAAAGCTACTGCCAACCTAAACATAGTGGTAATTCCAGAGTTCCCACACCGGGCTGTCAAAAGGTGCAGCAAAATAATTGTTAATGCCATCTTAATGTTCAACCCTTGGTGTAACACCCATGGGGACAACATGTTTACATTGAAATAGACATTGATGGATAATTGGGATCATTAGAGGGCTTGATGCATATTTTTCATTCATTAGCTCTGGTCTCTTTCTCAGACATACCAAAAATTATCACCTGGATATTAACAATTATAGTGACAGGGCTCAAAATGTGCTACAATTCCATGGATCCCTTTGGAACCAGATAAACAAAGGCTGGACAATCCTATAATACCCACACAGGAACATACACAGGAAATTGTAAGTTACATCCATAACAACATGCCTGCTGGATATATGAATGATCTTTCTCCCCAAGGCTGGTCAGTCAACGCCAAGGCGTTATTTCAAAGAAACCAACTATATAGCGGAACTGCAGATACATATAAATATAGCAATGTTCTCTGTCAGATTGTGTGATATTCTTATTACAGTATTTCTTATTAGAAACCACTTCTTGTGGTAGGAGCATTTCTCTAAGGAGACAGAAGGTTGGCACAAATGATACTGGAGTTTAAACTCTTTGCATGTTGTTCATAAACTCCTTATTTTTCTGGATGCTGTGATGCTTTCTTGCTCAGGGCTGAATAACATTTTAGTTCTGTTCGAAGAGAGAAAGCTGAACTGTTCTGAGCCAAACTGGCCTTGAGCATAACACGTACAATTATTATATTAAATACATATTTAACTTATAATGCATAATCTCTCTTGTGTTAAAGATGCTGCAAAATCTCAAAAAGGGCCAGTGACCAGAAAAAAACAATGCTATCTATCATCTATCTAAAACTCCATAAAATGAAACTAAGAAGTCTTAGTAATCATCATATTTAGGGGGTGGAGCTAACTGTCCATTGAACTATTCATACACTACAACGCCGCCTTGATGATATTGATAATAGAGGCAGATTCAATAACCTGCGTATTAGAGGCCTACCAGAACTTAATGAAAATCTTCATAATACAGTAGTCAAGTTAATTCAACAGATAAACATAACTCGCCTCAAATAGACATTGAAAGGAACACTGAGCCCTTAAGCAAAAAGGTCTCGCCACAGACAAACCCAGAGACATAATATGTTGCCTATCATGTAAAAGAAGAGATCCTCACTAAAACAAGGAAAATGCAGTTTGCAAGACCTATCTTGTCATACTCAACAACAACACAGAATGATCAGGCAACTTCCATAATTTCTCAGGGACAAAGGGGTTGCGTTCAAATGGACATACCCATTTGGAATACAAACATTTAAAGATGGTAAAACCCATACTTTATCTAATCCTGATGACATACAAACATATGCAAGGCCTGTGATATTGAGGAACAGGAGATTGATGAATGGAGAAAGTTTTGCCAGCTGTCACAAATCTTCATGGATCTACAGTATCCCCCAAATATGATAAAGTGTTTATGACACGAAACATGTAAGGCTCTGGACACAATAAACCCTTCACTTTGAATTTTTGTGCCTGGTGGAAGTTTGGCTTCTTTGAATGCCTGCTCCAAAGGTTATTTCGGTTTGTCTGCTCCCTATGCTAAGGGCTCAGGGTGGCACACCTGTGCCTCTTCCTATATGTGGTTAGGAATCACTTTCTACTTCCTAAACTCCCGATTTATCATTGATATCCCCCAAATATCCCTCTCTTAGCCAAAACACATTTTAGTAAATAAATGCTTGGAAAATGGCACAAGATTATTCACCCTACCCATCTCCTCTAAATTCTTACGCGGTATATTAGATACAGGTTTTAGCACTGCTTTCAGATCGGAACTTCATGCAACTACGTCAGACATGATTTTGTTACAAATACGGATATTTATCAAAAATTAGCAGAGGTCTCTTCAAACGAACATTAGTGTACTTTCATCTGCGATGATTTGTTGGTGAGAACATCTCATAACAAATTTTCTCTATCGTTAATTTTTTCGAAGTGAAACTTAGTAAAAGGGGAACTCTGGCTTCCAAATCAAAATTTGATAAAGAGGCCCACATAACACAGAAACCCCTAATATACCCATCACAGTTACCTGTTTTTTCAAAAAGGTTGAATAAATGCCATTTTCTATTCTGCAATCCAGCTGTTTAACAGTTCTTCTCTTTCTGCATCATTTGAAATCCTGGCAGGGAAGGAGGAACTAAAACACTGATGTTACAAATTGTAACAACTTCTCCACAGCTTACAGACAGCATGCAGGAACTACATAACCCACAATGCATTGCACTGATATTCTGTTCCTTATTGAAATCACCTGTGCAGGGAATTGTGGGGTTTGGAGGATACAGGCTAAAAGGACAGCTGGCTGTTGATACGTAGTAACAGTAGTCAGCCAGCTCAGTAAAGTAGTCAGACAGATCAGCAGGAGAGCAGGGGGCTAGGCTTAGGGAACTGTCAGAAACCATTAAAAATCATGAAAAGTCTGCATATTTTTTAATTGATGTATGTTGCAAAGTTGCATGAAATTATGTTCTTATGTACTTTTCAAAAAGCTTGTTATATTTTGTGGAGTTCTTTTTTAACTTATTAATGCTTATGTCAATTTAAATATTGAATTTAAATTGACATATGTATAAGTAATGTTGGTGAAATTGCTGGAAGTGGCTTATTTTTGTTAAAAACGTCAAGACTAAGCAAAATAAAGACAGATCCTCTATTGTCCTAGGACATAAGCCCACCCTAAAATAAATGTGGCATGAGATTAAAATGTAAAAAAAATCTAAATAATATATTTTAAAGTTATACCTTGTAAACATAATCCCACTTTAAATATAAAAAAGCCAGCGGTTTGTCTTTTGCTTATGACTTTTTTGGAATACAAGATGTGATGTGATTTTTGTGAAAACAATCGTTCACCTGAGCAAAAATTGCTACTCTGACGCAATTGTGCCAGGCTCATCACAATTGCATCAAGTGCATCACACCCTTATGATTGCAGTGATGCTGGAATTCTGGGGGAAAATGCTGAATTGTGGGAGAAAAACATGACTATTGCACTTGCAAACCCTCATGTACTAGGCTTACATTCTACCATATTCAGCCTTAGGGGCCCTACCAACTTATACTGTTTGTTTTACTTGTCCACTATTCTGTTATAATGCACTTGAAAGTATTGTGTTGACCTGGAAACCAAGAATAAGAGACAGTTAAGGACAAAAAAGCTTTAGTGCATTCATATTGCACAACATGCTATTGCTCCTTTTAAAGTGTATTCAGTTATTCTGCTTATTCTGTTTATTCATTTATTTATGCTCTAAATAGCATTACACTGTATATTAAAAATGTTCACTTGGTGATTTATTATTCTCTAAGAATAAAGAGAGTGCTGCTACCAACCTTTTATTTCTTCTTCCAACTCTTGTGCTCTGAACTGTGTGGATCTCTTGAAAAATGTTTGTAATTGTTATTCTCAAAAAAAGCATCTTTTTGGTTTCCCAGCATTTTCAAAGGACTGAAGCAGACTGCAAGGCATTACTGTTCTGCAGCAGAGTGAAAAATCCCCCCCCCCCAAAAAAAAAAAAAAAAACGAGCTCCGTTTAGCCCGAAGATATGGAAATATTTGTTAAAGAACAAAACAACTTTGGTAGGAAGACTTTTCACAAAACAACCAACACGGAAAAAAAACCTTTGTGTGATTGGTTTGCCAAGCCATGTACCTGTAATTATGGCAAGCCCCCTGCTAGAATAATGGAATTAATGACTGAAAATATAATTCTAGGTTTTAAGCCATCACTGTGACTCATTCTGTATTAAATAGCTTCATGCAATGCTGCCATTTTAATAACAATGTAAACTCAAGTGGTTTGTACAGTGCTTTCGGAGCAGTTTGTACAGTGCTTTTGGAGCATTTTTAGTGTACATTTACACTAGAGGTAAAAGTAAGTGCAGACAAATGAAAGTCTGTTGTGCTTATCATGCTTTTAAAAATGTTTAAATGGGTTATGTTGGAAAGTGCAAGCAAAAACAAGGTAGGGGATGGTGGGTAGGGTTTTTTTATCAGCAAGGGTTTGGTTCTCCTTTAAGCAATGCAGCCCTCTTCTTGATGCTTTAAAGGAAAACTATACCCCCAAAATGAATACTTAAGCAACAGATAGTTTATATCAAATTGAATGACATATTAAAGAATCTTACCAAACTGGAATATATATTTACATAAATATTGCCCTTTTACATCTCTTGCCTTGAACCACCATTTCGTGACTCTATCTGTGCTGCCTCAGAGATCACCTGACCAGAAATACTACAACACTAACTGTAACAGGAAGAAGTGAGGAAGCAAAAGGCACAACTCTGTCTGTTAATTGGCTCATGTGACCTTACATGTGGTTTGTATGTGTACACAGTGAATCTTACGATCTCAGGGGGCGGCCCTTATTTTTTAAAATGGCACTTTTCTATTTATGATTACCCAATGGCACATACTACTAAAAAAGTATATTATTATGATAATGGTTCATTTTACTCAGTATCTTTTAATAGAGACCTACATTGTTTGGGGGGGGGTATAGTTTTCCTTTAAGTACTGGTACTGCATTTGTAAATTTTGAGCTCCCTTGTGTCTATGTGAGCTTCACACTGCATTTTGCGCCAGATTTTTAATTTGCCTTCAGGTGCCGAGTGTAGCTTGCACCAAAAGTTTCATGTATGGGCCCACCTAAAGGTTAGTAACCATATTTAAGTGCTGTAAATAGTGTAGAATAAGGTTTAGTGTCATTGGAGTTAATACCCTCTCTGTTGTATGCTTGTTTTGAGAATTTGCTTAACTTTTGAATTCAGTTCCATCTGGCTACATACAGGCAACAAGACAAAACCCAGGTGAGCAAAACTGACAGTCCTCACTGTACACCTTCACCTCATATTAGGCCAGATCCAATTCAGGAAGAAAATGGTTTATGAATAGGGATGGGCAAATTTGAACTGTTTTGTTTCGGCATTTTTTTTTTTTATTTTGACGCGCCAAGCCATACAAGTCTATTGGCGTCATTTTCACGGCAAAACAAGCTGAAAAAAACGCCCATCCCTATTTATGACGTGAAAATGATAAAGAATTAAGAGAATTTTTACTCCTAATTGAATCTTGTCCATGAATTTGGGTTAAGGAAACTGCTCAGGGAGGTAATTGTAAAGCTAAAGATTGTTTAAAATACTATATATACAAATGGTAGGTTGGGACAGTGCAGACTGTTATACTACACTGAAGTTGGCACTATGCTGTTTCTGGTGAATAAGTGGCTTACACAGCAACTCAGTGACTGTAAAACATTAATTTATTTATATGTTACTATTTCTATAATTCTTTTTCACGTTGCTAGTGTATTCTATAATGATCAGATTAAATATTTCTTTTTCTGTTGTATTTTTTACTGGCAATGGGTAAAACATCCTTTCCACAGGTTTTCATGATATCAAAAGTGTTTGCACCAATTACATTCCTCGCATCTTTTATTTATAAAGCTATCTATGCATTCTGCATCTGTAGTAACATCCACTTCCAGGCATAACCCACCCCCCCTTTCCCTTTTTATTCGTGGCATTTGATATGGCTTAATTTTCTTGGGGGGGGGGGTTAGAACTTCTTTATCACTGAATTGTACAGTGTTCTGATATCGGAAATATCCCTCAAGGCAGCAAGGGATATTGAAACATAATGGGGAAGAGTAGATGGACAGTGATTTTTTTTCCCTTCCATTCTACCAAGGACAAATATAACATTAAACTGAGAATATCATATTCTGTCAGATCGTGTTATGTGCTTTTGACTGAATTAGCATTCCCTTGATATACTAATCCCACATCTTTTTCTGTCTCATAAAAGTAGATTTCACGGTGCCGTATTAAATGAATTTTTGTGTGGTTTAATAATGCCATTTAATTAAATGTTCTACACAAGGAAAAACCCATGGAATGCTGGGAGATATAGTCAAATAAACAACTGGGGGCTTTTAGTTTGATATTTGTGGACTGCACCAAGGGGGAGTACCAGTTATTTATGTATAGTGAACCATCAGGGTTTCCAATTCATCACATAATTTCGTAATGGTTTGTGTACTCAAAAAAGTGATGCTTCAGGTAAATTTATTAATGATTCATGCACTCATGTGATCAGATAAATAGGTAGGGGATGAGTTTGGGCATATATTAATATAGCTAGGGTGAACTGGAGCGTGTTCTTCAGTTGTCCATTTGGTAATGTCGGACAACTGAGGCAATACATTCCACAGACTGCTCTAAAATAGACAAGAACATTACTCTACACTACTAGCAGAGCTGTTAGGGAGGGAAAATGCAAAGGCTGTGTTAACTCCACGGGGCACTAATCGGTTTATATACAGAGAAAACCACCCCCTGTAAATTAGAAAAGAAGTATAGGTATGTTCCACCTTATTATCATATGTGTGTTTATTAGAATAAGCTGTTAATGCTAAACTGCATTAGCCAAGGTCTAATTAAATATCACCCAGACAAACTAATGACACAGAATATTTTTTGGACTAATCTCTCCAATATGGGAAGATTCTGCTTTACAATCACAGAAGCTCAGACCACTTGGGAAAAGCTATTAATATATTTAAGCGGAATAATGGTAATTCATAAGAAGGAAGCAACGGCACAGACTTAATTAAAACTGGGTAATGTGAGGACTCTGGTGATCTAGTGGGGAGTGACGGGGACCCCCACTGCGTCCTCTCTCCAGTGCGCCAATGTGCGATCTGAAAGAATGACCTTGTCGCTCACTTCCGGGTTGGACTGGAAGTCATGGTGCCTTGGCATGAAATTCAAATATTTAAAGAACTCTTTGCCTAATGTTCCTGGGTGCATTCTGAGTTTGACCCTTGCTTGTCCCTGATTCTGCCATCCTGTTGCCTGAACTGACCCCAGCCTGTTTTGACGATTGGTGCTGAATTTATTCCCTGTGTATGACCATGGCTTTTGACCACTACTTTGTTTCTGTTGCCTGACTTGGTTACCATTTGGTTTGACCCGGCCTGTTCATTTACTCCGCCAACTGCTCCCGGTCATATCTGCACATGTTCAGTTCTTGTGCTCCCCCAGAACTCTCTCCCTAGTTTTCCCACATTAAGACCTGGCGGCATCTGAGTAGTGGAGGGCTCCACCTGAAGCCTAAGGCGGTTACTATAGGCAGAAGAGTGGGCTGAGACCGGAACCTTGGAGTTAGTTCTGGGGTTGGGATACAGTATGTTACAAGTAAATTTGAACTAGTGCATTAACTTATTCATTAAACCTAATAGGATTGTTTTACCTCCAATAAGCATTAATCATATCTTAGAATCAAATACGAAGTACTGTTATAGAGAAAATCCAAATAAATTATTTGTTTAAAATAGAGTCTATGGGAGATAACCTTCCTGTAATTCAGAGCTTTCTGGATAACAGGTTTACAGATAATTGATCCCATCCCTTTACCATAAGTGATTGTTTTTAGAAGCCTACAGTTAACTGTATTGCACTTCATCCTCATTAGCAAAATAGCAACATTCACCAAGTAGCATTTTCTGTACTTCGATTATAGTACTTTAAAATTAAATGATTTTCTGAAAAAAACAGGATCATGGTGAGAAAATACCTCACCAGTAATATTCAGGATGGCTCCCCACACTTCTTATCAGAAGAACCCTCTCACCACTAACAGCTAATAGCATATTTTTGTTTTTCTCACTTCACTTCCCTTTTTTAGAGCTGAGTTTTGTTTTATAGTGGGGATAGCAAGGGCATGGCCAAAAGGTGTCTTTGAAAGGTATGTCCCAGAGCTGGCACCATCTTAGTGGTTGGCAGAGGTGATGTCAGAGAGTTTTTCATGTGCAGACCAGATTTTTAAGGAATTTGAGTTAAGCCATGTTGGGCTGTGCCTTTAACAGAAACATTTTTCACTTAGAAGTACTGTAGCTAGAGAGTTTTTGTTAGTGGGACCTTGGGCTAATTCTTAATGGGAAATCTTTTTGTATACTGGTGTATTACCGCAGTGATCAAATAATCCTGGTCGCACCACTCCTTTACGTCTATTCTTCTGTTGAGGGAAAAAAAATATATATTTTTTGGGAAGAGGACATTAAAGATATTCCAGTGGTAAATGCTCAGTTTATTGAACAAACTCTTTACTAACAATAGAAAATAGAAAATCAGGTATATCAGTTATCTATATTGCACCTCAAGGATAAGAGGTTGGAGTTCAGCTTGGTAGGCCCTGGAAAAGTGAATACAGTTTTAAAGTTGGCTTTGTGTTTGGTACTGTTCTATGGGCATTGCATTTTTGGTAAGAAACTGAAAATATGATATATAGAAGGCCTCAGGAGATAAGATTCTGTCTCTTCCCTAGAAGAGAAAACAAAGATATATAAGGAAAGTTATAAATAAAGAGGGTAACTCTAGATTGTCTCTCCAGTCAAGAGGGAAGAGGCTCAGAAGTGATAGTACCTAGGGGTCCACAGTTGGATGGGAGACTTCAGTTGCTTCAGGACTGCTGGGAGAAATCTACAGACAAATGGTGGATTTGGGAACTGGTCAGCCAGAGTTACATGTTAGAGTTCTGGCCAGATCCCCCAGTGCCAGTGTTTTAGCAATCTTCATTCTCAAAAAATCAAGTCAAAAGGGAGACCTTCAAGGTATGTCTCTGTCTGTAATTTTGCAGCAAGTTGTAGTTCTTCTAATGAGGATTGAGGGGAGGTACCAGGTAGTACTAACATGAAGAGGACCAGGAAAAGAGAATTTGTATCTGAAAAAGTTGGGGTTAACAAACAAAAAAATGGGCACAGTTTCGGAATCAAATTTGAAAAAGTTGTACAATTTTATTGAGACGTTTCCCACACTGACTTTTTTTCTGCTGATTATTTGATACATGTGTTTAATTCGCGAATGAGTCAGGTTGACTTTGTTTTAATAAAAAAATGATATTTCGGAAAGACCCCCCTTAGTGTGAGATGGCATGTTACTTGAATGCCTTTGCAAAACCTTGTCAATATGTCAATTAAAAATAATTGTAAAAAAATAATACTTCATGGTAAAAGAGAAATGTATTTGCAAAGTTAAATCAGTTTTATGCACTTCATTGCTAAATGATATGGTGGCACTGAAAATGTCTAATTAGTTTATTTTAACAGCAATGCTGATCATCTGCCACCAAAGAAACAAAGTAGATTATAGTTGTAAAATTATCTCTTTTTCTTTTGTTTCCTTGGAGACAGAATGAAAGGTCTGTCTCCATATTCTCTGTCCTTAAAGTCTAAAATATAATTAAGTTCACAAGTAGTATATAATTATCACCAAAATGTACTATAGAGTTACCTTTTTCAGCTGGTTTTATATTGCTTCATCTTAAAAGCACTTTTATTTTAGCCCTTGGAAAAGCTTAATTTTACTTTTAAAGGAGAAGTAAAAAAAAATGAACCAAAAAAAGGCCATTTATTATTCATTAATACATTTAAAGCTGCAGGCATTCTAGTTCCATGATATGCAAAACAATTTATGTCTCCTTTTTTACATTGTAGACAGAAGTAAAAGTTTCAGTGCTTCATTCTGCAAAATATGTTACAGTTTAGTAAGAGGCTGGAGAGTAATACACAAACTGGAGTAGTTTTAGCTTATTTCTTTAGAAATAATCTGTCACAAGTACTGCTGGAAAATTAATTTGGAATCAAAGTATTCATTGAGACTGTGTTGCTGGGGGCCTGCTGCAAATTAACTTTCCACCAAGACATGAGGATTACAGATTAAATTAAGAAATATTGGCCTGGACCATAATAATTGTACTTGGATAGGGAAATGACTGAAGGATACATTACAAAGAGTGGTGATAAATGAAACATTTTCTAATTTGACCATTTCTGTTAGCGGAGTACTGCAGGGGTTTGTCCTTGGCGCTTTGTTTTTTAACTTGTTTATTAATGACCTTAAGGTGGGCTAAACACAAAATGGTACTGTGTTGTGGTTTCATTAATTGGGGATTTTTGTGGATAACAAACTGTGTAGGGATAAAAACATAATTTTGCCTCTTTATATGTCCCTAGTAAGTAGAGATGGGCAAATTTGACCCGTTTCGTTTCGCCAAAAATTCTCCGCCGGCGAAATCTCGCAGAGGCCCATTAAAGTCTATGGGCTTCAAAACAATTTGTTGCATGGCGAAATTTTTTTGACGCACGTCTTTTTATTTTGAATCACGACGCCATAAAAGTCTATGGGCGTAATTTTTTTGGCGAAAAAATTCTACTAGTATGGCCTCACCTGGTATGAGGTGCAGTTTTGTCCCTAATAATGATATTAATGAGCTGTGCAAATACATGCAACTAAACTGGTAAAATGGGTTGACGATTTAAACTAAGAGAGTTAGGGTTGTTTTCAGAAAACATTTTGTCATTGAATTGAATCTGGCCCATTGTTTTCCATGCAAACTTTAGTTGAGGAGGCCATTTCTGAATACAAGATAATTTTTTCCCAATGGCTAGCATATTTAAAAAAAAGACCTCAAACTGGAAAAACTTGATCTTATTTAGATTTCATAGATAGGGTGTTAAATGTACACCTCCCACTGACTTATACAGGTACTTATCTTTCAATTTTTTTTTAAATTGATAAGTCCTAAAAGAAAGTATTTGAATTTGATAGGGAGTTTGCCAACATTTTCTTGAATAGTGGCAAAAACGCAAATTAGAATTTGAATAACTCTGTGTAAGGATATCCCGTGATTTAGTGGGGCAGCTGGGACACCCGCATCTGTATTCTTCCTATTCCTATTTGACGTTACGCCCTTTTATTTGCGGCCTGCCGAGTGACGTCATTGCACTTCGAGAGAACTTCAAATATTTAAAGGAGCCACAACCTACTACCCATCGCTCAATTTAGGTCTATTGTAGATAGTTCCTGGGTGCACTTCTTAGTCTGTTCCTTGACCTTTGCCTGTCCTGGACCACAGCTGTATCGTTACCTGAACTGACATTTGCCTGTTACTAAGTATTCTTCCAGATCCTGACTGTACTGCATTGACTGGTTTTGAACACATCCTGTTTTTTTTGACTATGCTTAGCTCTTTCCCTGTTACTCCGCACGTTCCGGGTTCCCTTGCCCATCCAGAACTCTTGCCTTGTTTTGTCACTTTAAGACCTGGCGGCATCCGAGTAGCAGATAGGCAGCAGCATGAGCAGTAACCTGAACCTTGGCATTTGTTCTGGGTTTGGGATCTACCCATATTATCATTTTATGTCTTTCCGAGTTGTATTTTATCTCCATGTAGAAAACCTAGACTTCTTATTTTCCTTTGAAGTGCATCATTTCTGAATTTCCATCAACTATTTCATGTTTTAAACTCTTAAAGTGTTATTTAAGAATCTAACTGAACAACCTAGGGGTTTCCTCAAAATGTTTGCAAAATGTAAATGTACGCTATTTACATGTTTGCAACCAACCATGCTTTGGGAGCCATTGTGGTAAAGCATTATTTTCTGAAAATGTTTTATAAAAGATACCAATCAAGGAACAGTGTCTTATTTGATTCTTACCCAGAATACTGTTGCTGAGACTGAACTCATTAAATGCACTCCACACTTAAGCTTGTTACAGAGCTGCCACGGACAGTTTCTATTATCTCCATCTGCTTTCAGTGTGCAATTACAATCTGCCTTTTTGTAGCAGTGGGGGAATTAGCTCCTGGAAGGTGGATTTACTCTTAAAACAATGTACTTTACTTACAAGTTTCACCTATGAATTTGCTGAACCTTTTTTATCAGCCACTATCAATCAGGTTAGCAAAGGCTTTAATATCTACATTATACTGTGGGGTATTTATGTTGTTATAAAAAATAACAATATCAAAATACCACATGGTACTATATGGGTTAAGAAAAACCCATATAGTCACCTTTCGTCAAAGAGGTGAAATGCTACCTACAAGAAACCTATGAGGCAGAAAGACAAACATCAAAATGACCTCCCAATAAATATCTCAAAAATAGGCATATTGACATTCTATGGCAATTATCCCCAATCAGTGCCTCATGAGCAACATATTGCTCACCAATCCCTTTGATGTTGCTCCTAGTGGCCTCAAATTCCTAAATTGTGTTGCTTAAAAACCAAGTGTACTGCCAAACAGGGCCTCCTGTAGCAGAATGTACCAAATAACCAATCACAGCACTTACTTGGCACCCCCCCCAGGAACTTTTTTCATTTTTGTGTTGATCCCCAACTCTTTTTACATTTGAATGCTGCTCACAGGTTGGATGCCCCCATCCTATGGAAACAAAACTGAAAGATGGCCGTCAAAATATTACCACTATAGCGTATTTGTTGTAATGTTGCATTTATATTCATTGTAATTTTTCTTATGTTGACAAATTCAGAATTATCCCTTCAGTGTTTCTTCTCTTTACAGATCACCAAATGTTGACAGGCAAAAATGGCCAGTTTGATATTAAACACTAAAATAGCAAACAATATAGAAGGCTGTATTTACCGATTCAAATCATGCATCATTTTTTGCAATTTTAAACTAAAAAAAATAAATAAAGAGTTTTTTTGCTGTTGAATTTAGTGGAAATAATAAACTAAATTAATCTTTCTATCCTCCACAAATCATAAAGTATTCCTTCTAGCCTCTTTCAGGCATAGATTAGGGATGCCCTGCTCTGTGCTTAATGTAACCAGTGGTTGGAGGATTTTATAAGATATAGGAAGCTCAAAAGTGAACAATATTCCCTGATTCCAGTGATTTTTGAGGTGTGCTTACTAAGCTTTTCTAAACAGTGGACTAGATCATATCTCACATGCAGGAAAGTGCTGCAAGAATTGCTATATTACGCTTGTAATCCACCCAGTCTGATAGGATCTGAAAAAGCAATTTTATTGTACTAATAAAAATAACCAAGCTGCCTATATGCATAGACAAGATTTAATATGTGGTGAGGTACAGTCTTTTTCTTGCAGTATAGAAGGTCCTCATCTGTACACCTCTTCTTCAAATATCTAGTGGTGCTTCTATTCTCCAGGATGCTTGGCAAAACATAGACATATAGCAATATCAAAAAAACAGAAACAGCACCCACATAGCTTTTATTTCAAGCACCAGGCTGATTTGTGCAGTGAAATTCAATGTTTTGGGGGAATAAACCCTGATTGCAATTAGGAGTAGAGACTATGGTCCTAACGTGTACTCTTGTTTAAGTAGTGTCTTGGTGCCTATTATTAGATCTAGCTAGCCCCCAGTTTTGTCCTACACCCAACAAATTACATTGGCAACTCGGCTCATCAGGGCTATAGATGTTTGTTGCTGAGGAAATACAATTTTCTCAAGGTTCTAATCAAAGTGGCTGCAGCCATAATGGGGCCTGCTATTTTCTTCCCATCCTAATTCCATTCTAAGAGAACTTTTGCTGTTACAGTTTTAAGATCAAAAGCCTCCTCATACCATCTTACACATTCAGAAAATCCAGAATCCAGAAATGGTGTTCACTGCTGGTCCCTCTAGCATTATATCACCTAATACCTGTTATTTATAAGGATTCTGTATCTCCTGGGTGTGCATAAATGAGCTGAGCAGAAATAATGAATTCAAGAATCCAATATAGTTTCTTGGATTTCGAAAATATTCTAATTGTCAGCAATGCGTTTACTGCTGTGACCTTTTCAGACAACCTCATACTGTGTTTTTCCCAAACATCTGAGACTGACATGAATAAACATCAGTATTAATCATTTTGAGTGCACAGCAATACTCTTCGTCAAAAGTAGAACAGTACAGCAGCTAATTTATTTGCTTTTAATGAATCAAGCTCTTTGCTTTACAAATGTGCAATAAATACATGCAGATATACCGAGGGTGCTAATGCTAGGCAGAGCACAGTAAAAATATGCTTTTGTTACTTTGACAACATTCCATTCCAAAGGCAAGCATTAATGAGAAGGCGTTACATGATTTTGTTTCACTACAAATTTTTAACAATGGGTACATTTGCTCAACTGTTTTCTTTGATTGGTCCACTGCAGGTTAAATAATGGAAACACACCTCTGATTGGTTACTGCCCCTGTATTATGCATTGTGTAGATAAAATAGACACCATGCCTGGCAGAACCCCACAAACTCCTTTTATTCCATCCTTCTCGAGGGGGTGTGAAGGACTTTAAAACATGAATCATTCATTGGAATTACACATAATAATCATCATCATCAATCCCTGACCAGTAGAAGTGGGCTGCAAATTAAAGTATTCCTGAAAACCACATGTTGTGCGTCAGAAGTAAAGATTTCTTTTCACCACAATTCATATACAAAACAATATAGAAAAAGGCTCTAATATACTGTATTAGTGACATGACTGTTAAAGGCCGGGAGTGGCGGGAATAACAAACCATACTTACCAATACCCTTTTCCTTGTCTGCGACACACACCCAAAACTCACCAAAAAACAGACAACACCAAATTTTATTGGATAGTGATGGCCGCAGCTTCTTTATTAAAATTTTGAAGTTCAAACATTCTCAACCACCAATACTGTAATAAAATAAACTGTTTACAAAACATTAACATTTGTATTATACATAACATTCCATAACTGAAATTTTTTATTACCCTGATTATTTCTGCCCTATTCAGATTCCCTTGGGGCAGATGGTCCTGGGATTACCATCCTGTGTATTGTACCTCGGTACTGTTGCACAAATTTTTGATTACCCATCAGCCGCAATACGCCGACTCAATGTCACTCTAGAATTTTTGCCACCATGGGACCCCATGCCCGAGCTGGCTAGTTAAATATAATGTTCCTCATTCTCACCGGAACCCCTCATAGTTCCTCCTTTTTAACTCCCTTCTTTTCCCAGGACCACCGCCACAGCAAAGGGGTACTGACACCTTAGTAACCTTTGCTCCCCCACACCGCTAAGGCCCTCTCCAAACCGTCTTGCAAAGACATGTTAAAAATGTCCAAACCAATCGGATTCAAATGTACCCCATCACTTCTGTACAGACCCACTTCCTTACCTTCCAATTCCAAATGTCTAATCGCAAAACGCATCAAAAGAGGTATACGTAACTGAACACAGCACCATGTCAATCTCATCGTTCACGGATTCTCCCCTAGGGTGTGACAAATGGTGAATCATTCTGAATTTTCCCACCTCCTTCTTAGGGATCACACCCAAGGGGGAAATCTGCAAACTGGCAAGTGGAGGGGCCCCAAAAGGCCCCGCCATCCTTCCTAGCTGAACTTCTTTAGCGAGCTTTTCCCTCACCACCTGAGGGTGAGCGTAAGCAGATTTTAAGTTTTTTGAGATAACAGAAGAATTTGCCACTTTTGCCGGGATTCGGAATCCCTCCAGAAAACCTCGCTCCAAAAGTTCAGCTGCCCGTCTGTCTCTATACCGTCTTAGAAAAGGAAGCATCGCGGACACGTTCACCGGCGTTGTCCCCTTTTCCCGCAAACTCAGATGACCTGACACCTCCCCTACCCTTTTTAAAACATTTTGTGATGGGGTGCTGTCCGCCGCAACCGGAGCATTCATGCCGGAACCTACAATTCATGGCCCACTTGCAATTCCCTTCGTTAAAGTGAAAGCAATGCCCCTTCCTGTAACCAGCTGGGGGGGGAGAGGTACCTGGTCCCCCAGCCCCCCTGGAAAGGGGTTAGTGTTGGGTCTATTAGGGCACATGAGTTGCAACCACAGTCCCACGTCCCTATTGTCCCATTGGATCGAAGGGCGCACCGCTTTCTTTTGGCAGAACTGTTCATCGTACCTCCACCAAGCATTCCCCCCAAAAATGCTGTCCAAATAACAGAACAAACCCGGGCAACTTTGTGGCGACTTCTCCCCCAAGATGCTTGCAAAAATTACGAAAGCCTGCAACCAATTACTAAACGTGCGCGGTATCAACCGATACCTCCTTTTCTCCTCCTCCTTTTTATCCACCCTGTCCAAATTGAACCGCTCGAGTGGCAGCAATGAAAATATCTCCACATACTCCCCTTTCCACATTTTTTCTTTCACCTCTGACTTCACATGTGCCCCAAGGGGGCCCTCAAAGCAGACATATGTAGAACACTTTGCAAAATCAGAGACCCCCTGCATAACTGCAGCATCCTTCTCCACAGCCCCTACCTCTATGCTAGCAGGCACCGACGCCGAGACCGTAGGGGGAGGGGTTGGTGTGACCAGGGGACTAACCGCCAACCCTGTGACGGCTGCTGTAGGCCCTGGGTGTCCCACCCTGCAGAGGGGTCTGTCCCCCCAGCCACGGGAACCCAAACTGAAGCCGGGGTTCCCCCACTGCCCCCTGACGTGGCCCCACTAACTGCACTAAATTTGTCCCATAAGTCCTTCAACCCACCAAAGAACTGCACCATTCGAGCCATGTCATTCCCCAGCAACTGACCCCTGTCGGCCCCCATCCCCGACCCCCCAACATTAGAGTCACTAGTTTGAAGTGAAGTACCCGCACACTCACCACCTTGCTGCTCCAGGGGGGTGTCCCGGACAGCTGGGGCCATGGAATCCCTGGGAACCTCCCTCTGACCGGCAGGTCTCAGAGTGCTGTTGCTGGGGCCCTCCTCAGCAGAATCCGAGAGGAAATCCTCACCGCTGGCTGCCAAGGAAAGGTTGTCGACATCCTCCTGATGAGTGGACTGGCCACCCTCCTGGGTACCAGGTTGCTGCTGGGTAATCCCACGCGAGCCATTCCGTGGAGAAGCCCGCCCACGCCTGCTGAGCTGCCTGCCAGGAGTGTCCTGCGATCCACCATGCCTCTGCCTTGATGCAGAGCCGCTGTGAGAGCCAGCCGGTGCTCTGACTGCTGCAGGCTTCCTCTGCGCCGTGCCTCGTTCGGTGCGGCTGGCTCCGCCCACCGCTCGGTTGCCGGTATCCGGATCTCGCCTCAGAGCAGCGGGCGCTCTGAGCGAGCAACGACTGCCACCACTCGTGTCCCTGGCCGTGCTCCCCCTGCCGCCTGCCAGCACTTGGACTCACCCGCCGAGCCGGAGATGTAGAGGGGCTCAGCCTGGCAGGCGGACGGGATCTCCGTGGGCGTTTTGGATCGGGAGGGGGAGCAGGCTGTGGGAGAACTTGGGCGATCTGTTGTTGCAGCCACCCTCTCCCCTGAACTGCCGCTTCCGCTCTGAGCTGCTTCAGCATGGCCTCAACGCTGCGGCCCTCCATGGCTACAGGCCCAGCTGTACTGTTCCTGACACGTACCCTGCTGAGGTAGGAAGAGGAAGTTATTTCTCCCGCATTTTCCTTTTATCCCCTAGCCCCCCCCGCCTGCTTTACCCCTTCCCCTTCCTTCCTAACTCATCTCCCTCCCCCCTGCCTTCCAGTCATGCCTTCTTCCGCCCATACAGGCTCCCTCATAACTCATCACAGATTGTGTATTTCTGTACTCTGTGCATTCTGTCCAGGGAAAAAACCTGCTGGGTCCCGGGCCTTTTGGGCCCCTTCGGTCCAAAACTGCACCTCCATTCGGTTACCCCATTAAAAATTTGTTTCTATGCTTCTGAGTACAGGCGCGCAGCATAAAGGGGTTCACGTAGGCTTACGTGCAGCAGTGCTGAGGTTAGCTGTGAGGGGGCCCCCATTAGCCTTCATGTGGCAGTTCCGGTGGGCGCCCATTTTTCCAGACCGACCCTGATTCTGTCACTTGTTACCACCAGGAGAAAATACAATGTATACTTACAGCAAATTCATTAATTGGTATTGCCCATAAATTAGTGCTGACACTAGTTGTCCTTACTGGAGGAACACTGGTGGAACTGTGACTGATTGGGTGCACCATCAGTCGACCCCATTGGCTGGGTCTCTCTTTCCTCCTTGCATCTGCTGGGTCTACTGAATGGTACTTACACCACTGTTAATTGTGCATTGTTAAACAGGCCTATCCATTTCATTATATTTATCTGTATGTAGCAGCATTGATGAAAGGCTGTAGTCAAGGAAGTAAAAGGGGAAGGGCAGGGGCAGAAGGATATAGGGTAATGACAAAAGAGTGTGAAGTTATGACATCACAGACTGGTCCAGGATGGATTATGGAGAGATGGGGGAAGAGATAGGGTGTGATTGGGGCAGATTCAGGGTTTAAGTGAAAAGTCCAGGGGCTTAAAATTCTGCTGAGATGGCAACCCTAAATGCTAGTGTATCCAATATTTCACCAAGTTACAACTAAGCACAAGATATGATCCCTGAATTCCTTAATCAACACTCCCAAATCAGTACAGTTTGGTTTAAAGCGTTTCAGTGATGGTTTCAATGTTAGTTTTTATTTGCACTTGCAAACTACTTTGAGGCCTTATAGTCTATTCTCAGTTCTGTTGTTTTTACCATTTTCTGAAAATGAATTTGCAGCATTGAACACCATAAATAGTCTTTTCTTTTCCATTGTCTTTAGGTTTATGACCCTTTGATTTCTCTTCCCTTCAGCCTGCATGTGGCCACATCGTTTCGCTGAGAGATGCATCAGCACAAATGAAGCATGTGACCAATTCAATTCTTTTTCTTGTTAAATCGGACAAATTGTCCAGTAAACAAATAAAACTGCTGTGATAGACAAAAGCAAGCAAAATGGTATTTTCGTATTCACCTAAACATAAGGTTAACAGGAGCAGAACACATAAAAATGGAAAGTAATAACAATGATATGCAAATTTGAAAAAGGAAGGCTCATTTACGATGTGCAGTGTACAAAGTGCAATTTTGGGTGCCCACAATGCTGCATTTTATACATAATTACAGCATAGTTTTGGCTGCAAGGGGGGAGTTGCACTTCCATCCAGAGTTGGCACAGTTGCATCCAGTGCATTCAAATTTTGCCAATTGCATTGAAAAGTGTCTAAATAAAAAATATATTACAGTACTACAGTTCCTTGTCTGCTCCCATCAAGTTTTCTAGGTTTTGTGGTACCCTCGACGGGTACAAGAGTGGACATATGGCAACTCCTAAGTGTTGGCTTTTGTGAATTCTGCATTGAAAATCATTGGTTTTTAGACATTGCTTAGTGTCTGAGCCCTGTGTCTATGGACCGGCACCTTGGAGGTGGTTGAATTTCATGGATTCCAAAGCGTCAAATGTGAAATTCATCCAAATATTATGGGAGGGCACATTGGTGCTTAAAAGTAGAACTTGCCAGTGCAAGGAACAACTTTATGTAAATTTCCTTTAATGAATGCCAGAGTGCTAGTAACTTGCAGAAGGTTGAAGTTGTTTTCTCATACTGACTGCTTTTCCTTCAGCTCTGTGCAGCTTTTGCTCTCAGACCTAGGGGCAGATTTATCAAGGGTCGAATTTTGAAGTGATAAAACTTAGAAATTTGACCATCGAATAGGTGCAGTGCGATAGTCGGAGTCGAAGGTTTTTCAATTAAAATTGTTAGATCGCACAATGAAATCCTTTGATTCGTACGATTTAATCGTACGATTTAATCGTACGATTTTACAAAAAAACCTTCAACTTCTCAAAACTTGAGCCAACAGCTCATATAGGTTACAGGAGGTCCCCCCATAGGCTAAACAGCAATTCGGCAGGTTTAAGGTGTCGAAGAGTCAAAGTTTTTTTAAAGAGACAGTACTTCGATTTTCAAATGGTCGAATTTGTGAAGTTTTTTCAATTCAAATCGAATTTTTGCCTATTCGATGGACGAAGTACCCAAAAATTACTTTGAAATTCAAAGTTTTTGAATTCGAAAATTCACTTCGACCCTTAGTAAATGGGCCCCCTAATGCACAAAAATAACTATATAGAGTAGAATGAACAGAGGGGGAAAAATGAGACTAGATTGTGAAGAAAATATGGAACAAGTTTTAGGTATAAGGTCTATGAATAAGATATTTCTGATATGGAAGGTGTGGCTATTTTTATACATTGTCACCCTTCAGCACCAACCTCCCCATTTACAGTATGTATGACGTATGTTAGCTTAGATATTTTGTACGTTCAAGTATGTCTTACAGGGGGAAATTTTTACTGTGTTACCCTAACAATACTATTGTGAGTATTTTCCTTCACAAAGACGTTTTTGATTTTAGTGCAGAGGTGTTATTAGATCTGTGCTCCCCTCTGCTTTGTTAAGTGTTGCCTTTATATATTCATCATTTGCCCCAGAAGCCCTGCTAAAGTAACACCAGGGGGCAGACGTATCAAGGGTTAATTAACCCTCGATATTCGACTGGTGAATTAAAATCCTTTGACTTCGAATATCGCAGTCAAAGGATTTTGGGCAATTCCTTCAATCGAACGATCGAAGGAATAATCCATCGATCGAAGGATTATCCTTCGATCAGAAAAAACTTGGAAAGCCTATGGGGACCTTCCTCATAGGCTAACATTGGCCTCGGTAGGTTTTAGGTGGTGAACTAGGGGGTCGAAGAAATTTTTAAAGAGACAGTACTTCGATTATCGAATGGTCAAATGATTTTTAGTTTGAATCGTTCGATTCGAAGGTCGTAATCGAAGTAGCCAATTCGATGGTCGAAGTAGCCAAAAAAAACATTCGAAAATCGAACTATTTTTCCTCTATTCCTCCTTCACTCGTACTTAGTGAATGGGCCCCTAGATGTTTTGGTTACAAAAACCAAAAATTATTTTTTATAGTGATCGTCGGGAATCACCAAAGGCAAAACATTGTGGCATTGCGCCACAGTGCCTTCTTCTACACGATAAGGCATTTATGGGGGAAAGTAATAAAAGTCACAAATAGCAAAACAATTTGCACAATATAAGAATAAAAATGTGCATTTCACAATGTAACATTTTTCCTTAATCTGTTATTACATTCCACTTTTAATAAATGCTTGAAGGTGTCGTAATCTATTGGAGCAAATATAACTTTTTCAGTAAGAAGTTTTATTACATTCACTGCGCACTGGTGCAAACTATAAAATTCACAAACCTACTTTTTTTTTTTACTGTCAGAAGAGGTCGCTAAACATTTTCAGGGTTCACAAAGGCATAACTTTTCGCATTGCAAACATTTTTTTCCGTTACCGACTTTTATTACATCCACCTCACCTTTTACTTTACCGTAAAATAAATTTACTTTACCGTAAAATAAATAAAAAAGTGCAGATTATGTCAATCTAAAGAGGATCTAACCCTTTTTAAAACTGTTCCACTCGGCCCCCTAGCAATCTAAAATAGATTCCTCCTTGCTACCACTGGCATAGTGACTGTTCCCCTTCAGAATGGCCCAAATTTCTAGTGGGGTTGTTATTACCCACCTGTGTATTTGTGAAAAATGCTTTGCAAAAGAGCTGAGCAGCCAAATCACAAAAACACATTTTTTTTATTATGTTCTCTAAATCTCCATTCAAGAGAAAAGGATCTGGGGCGATTATCCAGAGACAAGCCACAATGCGCACATTCAATTATGTACTATACAATGATTATAATATATGATGGCACAACAGTCTATTGATTTATATTCTGTTTACATGAAGCACTTGTACTTTTAATAGTGGGATGTGAAGTTTCAGGGACCGCAGTGTGCAAGTACAACTTCCGTTGCGAAATGATGTACAAATGCAAGTAATGGCAATTAAAGGTATTACTGAAAAGTACATTCTATTCCCAGTGCTTTATCGTTTCCTGTATTAGAAAATGAATGGCTAAGCCTTTGGAAATATTTTATGTTGCTGAAATACATTATTCAGTTCTCATTTATTCAGCAGTGATGTGGTCCAATTTCCCTCAGATAACCATGGCTTTAATATTAGTAATAAATAATCTAAGGCAATATCCAAGATCAGTGTATGAGTGTATGATATATGGCACTACCATACATTTGCCATATGCTCCCAACATAAATTAGCTAAAGTAGATTGTGCTATGAAAATATTTTCCGCCATTGAATTCAGCATATTCCTTTCATGTTGTTAATGGGCACATTTCTAGTGATCCATCTGGAAAAAGAAACATGCTTAAATGCTAATAATTCTGCTTTAATCAGTAATTTAAATTTAAAAAAAACACCCAAAAGAGTAGTCACTGTAAGGTCATTTATAATAACTGGGCATATCAGAGGATTGCTTTCACTGTTCAACCTGCAACTGGCTGAAAAAAGCCGATCACTGATTGGTTGCTATGGGTTACTACCCAGGTGCAAATTTGCCAAGCGTTTAAATATGAGCCCCACTATGTTCAGATGTATGACGATGGTGTTCAGAATGGTAAATCCCTCAAGGTCCTACAATAGTTTAAGCCAAAAATCAGTATTCTGTGTATCTTTAACCAATTTAACAAAAAATCTTGGTGTAAAGGATTTGTTATTTTTTAGGTACACAAAGGGGGTTATTTAATAAAATCAGATTTTATATCATTATTTTGAAAAAAAACCACGACCAAACTCTATCTTATTTATTAATTAAATATCCCAAATTAATCGGGTTGCCGGAAAACTCAAATCACTTTAATTCTACAGGGTTTTTTTCCGGAATCTTTTTTTTCTCGAGTTTTTGCCAGATAATCGAAGTACTGTCTCTTTAAAAATTTCTTTGACCCCCTAGTTTGCCACCTAAAACCTACCAAGGCCAATGTTAGCCTATGGGCAAGGTCCCCATAGGGTTAGATATCTTTTTCTGGTAGGACAAAAATCCTTCGAATCGAACGGTTCGAAGGATTTAATCGTTCGATCGAACGAATAGCGCTAAATCCTTCGACTTCGATATTCGAAGTCAAAGGATTTAACTTCTAACAGTCTAATATCGATCGGTTAATTAACCCTCGATATTCGACCTTAAGTAAATGTGGCACATTTGAGATGGAGTGGGTACTCCTTGGTTCCTTAGGGTTGACTCCATTTTATCCAATTTTTTAAAAATGATCCTCTATCATTCAAAACCAGCTTGTTTGGTTTATTTAATGTTTACATGTTTTTCTAGTAGACTTAAGAGATCAAGATCAAATTACGAAAAGATCCATTATCTGGAAACCCCCAGGTCCTATACCTGTACTAGCATTCTTAAATAATGTGTATTAGCCTATGTATTAACCATGAACAAAATATTTTGTTCTTGCGTTAAATATTGCAAACAAGGAGACTGAAGCTACACCATGTTTGGTCCTTGCAAGGTAGATCTTAAAAAAATATATTCTGTATTATTTATTGTTTTTTCCCCATTTTTCACTATTTCACTATTTGCTAATAGTCTTTTTGTAGCTAAAATATTCAACCACCTAAATTGTTAGAGCATTATTATATTGGAAAGTCACCATTGCTTGCAGGAAAGCTTTTCAAATGCCTATTATAATGATGTATTTAGTGCCATTGTCCCCCACAGTGTTTTACAATATATTTGTTGTGTAAATAAATTTTTACTATAAAGCCCCATGTTTAGGATTTTAAAATGGCTCTCAGTTGAACTAAATTATTTTATATTAAATATGTATGGCAAAATATATTCTGGGTCATTGCAAACATACCGTAGAACGGTAAAAAAATGCTATTTGAACATTAGCAAATTGCTTTTGGTTTTAACCTTATTAATAAAAAATGATTTGGTAAGAAACAAAATGCAGAACACAGTGGATACTACTTAACATGTCATTGTGCAATGCTGTATATTTATTTCACTATGGGACATGAAATAAGTAAATGAATGAGTTAATATAGTAGGTTACAGCTGCTGCCAGACTAAAGGTATGCAACAAAACAACCCACACACTAAATGATAATTCAATCAGACCCCTTGCAGTATTATCTAAATGAGAAACATATCCGTGATCTTCTGTTAAATAATTATCACATAATACACTGGCTCTATTAATATATTACTGTTATTTTATAAAAACCCAACACAAGCCCCTTGGAAGATGTGTCATGTTATGCTCTTTACCAATCATTCAATTTGCTGAAACACGGTCTAATTTTAAAACTAAAATACTTACCCCAGCGATAGCTGAATTCTCTTTGGTGTCAGCACCAGCAGCTTGAACAGTGCAGTGCAACAAGCATGATGGATGACTTTAATTTGATATTCTTAGATTGTCTTTGATGTTTCTTCTCTACCAGGGAGAACTTGCCATGGAATTAAATTAGCACTGCATCTGTTTTGTATTTCTACTTCTATAGCCAGAGGGCAAGTGAGCCTAGAAAAAAATTGTATTTCTATATATATATGTTGTACTTTGAACAAAACAATAAATAAATGGATAAACCATCACTTACAAATAAGAAATAAAACTGGCTGGACATATGATACAAATTTGTAGGCATAAATATTTTCTTTTTATTTATAGGATAGTAGTAGAGCATGGTTTTGCAGGAAAAGCAAGCATGTAGCAATAAAGGAGACTGCTGGGGTACCACAACTGTAAGAGGAAAAGAGGAGCATAATCCACGTGCAGCTGTAATATTATAGGGGTTATTTACTAAATGACTTCAGGTGCTCTAAAATGGGCAAAATGGTGCATGACACTAAAGTGCTTGCATCCAAAAACATTCCTGCACTTCTACATGGGTGTCAATGCATCCATCACTACTCTTCAGAAGGATGGTGCCTATGGTTTCCTGGAGTTAGATGTGCATCCAGAGAATTTTAGGCAAATGCCATTTTTAATGTGCAGAACCTCTGGGACCATATAATTTATAGGTAACTCTTTGACCTATGCCATGCTATGTGTAGTGTGAAAGCATGTGCCAAGAACAAGAACCGTGGTACGTGGAAAAGCACATTTTTCAGATTTGTCTCTGTTATATGTTGAAGCTGTAACATTACTATCTGGCCTTTTTTAAGTTCTTCTAGGTTTCAATAAGATGAATCAGACCTTATTGAAACCTTGTTTAAAGGTTGAACTTGATGGATGAGTAGCTTTTTTCATCAGCAACCAAAATACAGTTTCCATAGAACTGTGTGTAAAATATAAAATAAAAATGTCTTACACTATACATAACAAAATAATCATTAAATCATTTGGGAAGAAAGGCTTTATCCTCATGTTCCAATGTTGTTATTTATGGGTCCCAGGTTCAATACCTAAACCATTTACCATTATCCAAATTCCCTTTACGTTTGCCATGTTTCAAGTCAGCAGCACTGTATCCAAATAATAGTACAGATGAAAAAAAAGAGACACTGAACTTCGGCCATTGGTGGGTTCACTCAGATAGGAAAAAGTCCACTATATAGTCAAGTCCAAGCATAAGAAGCAGGACTGGCAAACCTAAAACAGAGAAGCTCAGACTGGGATTTGGTGGATTGCCTTGGTGTAGCAGGTAGAGTAGCCATTGTTCAACTGCACACTCAAGCACAACAATGCAAAGAACTCAACCTTTCTGTCCTCTACCCATCCACTAACTTGAACAGACCAGCTTTCTCCAGGGAGCAAGTGCCTTTTATATGTTCACAAAGAGATTCAGACTTGCCGTCTGGAGTAATACTATGGGGCAAATTTACTTAAGGTTGAACAACGAGGGTTAATTAAACCTCAATATTCGACTGTCGAAGTTAAATCCTTCAAATATCGAAGTCAAAGTATTTAGCGCTATTCGTTCGATCGAACAAAAAAACATTTGATTCGAAGGATTTTAATCCATTGATCTAACAATTTTTGTTCGACCAAAAAAAGCTAGCAAAGCCTATGGGGACCTTCCCCATAGGCTAACATTGACTTCGGTAGCTTTTAGGTGGCGAACTAGGGGGTCGAAGTTTTTTTTTTTAAAGAGACAGTACTTCGACTATTGAATGGTCGAACAATTTTTAGTTTGAATCGTACATTCAAAGTCGTAGTCAAAGTAGCCCTTTCGAAGGTCGAGGTAGTCAAAAAAAACCATTCAAAATTCAAAGTTTGTTTCCTCTATTCCTTCACTCGAGCTAAGTAAATGGGCCCCTGTCACAATGTTAAAGACTACTACCTTCAAATTTCCAGAACCCAGAGCAAATTCTTCAGTCAGCTAAACAGCTTGACACACACTTTATTGTGCTGATGTTTTTCTGCAGCATATAAATTGCACCATTAAAGGGTGTATATTTCATTGCCAGTAGTGTATTTATAAGCACTACCTTAGTAAATGAAATTAGAAAATGTGTCCTACTCTTTGTTATGGACACTGTTTCTCAGCAAAAAAAAATGTTCTTGCAAGTAAATATACACACACATAATTTATCAACTTATATTTTAAAGCATCTGTTCCTTTAACACCTGACTACCGTATATACCCGAGTATAAGCCGAGTTTTTCAGCATCCAAAATGTGCTGAAAAAGTCTACCTCGGCTTATACTCGGGTCAGCGGTACCCAAGTAGCTGAGATTGCAGTCACTTTTAATCATTCCTATACCAACAGTACACTTGGGGAGAGACTGCAATATCCCACAATGCCCTCTGTTGGTTATATGAAAGAATAACAGTGCGCCCTCTGTTGGTTATATGAAAGAATAACAGTGACTGCAATATCACACAGCGCCATCTGTTGGTTATATAACAGTGACTGCAATATCACACAGCGCCATCTGTTGGTTATATGAAAGATTAACAGTGACTGCAATATCACACAGCGCCCTCTGTTGGTTATATGAAAAAATAACAGTGCGCCCTCTGTTGGTTATATGAAAGAATAACAGTGACTGCAATATCACACAGCACCCTCTGTTGGTTATATGGAAGTATAACAGTGACTGCAATATCACACAGTGCCCTCTGTTGGTTATATGAAAGATTAACAGTGACTGCAATATCACACAGCGCCCTCTGTTAGTTATATGAAAGAATAACAGTGACTGCATTATCACACAGCACCCTCTGTTGGTTATATGAAAGATTAACAGTGATGGCAATATCAAACAGCACCCTCTGCACATGGTAGTGGGACAGTGGGACAATGCACACAGTAATCCGTTTGGCAATTCTCTGTCACCATCAACTTTGCAAAGAAGTCTGGTTGATCGCTGGGGGGTTGCTTTGGCAGAATGTGCGCTGCTGGGAGACCGGGCTGTAGTTGTGTCTAGGCTTATACTAGAGTCAATAAGTTTTCGTAGGTAAAATTAGGTACCTCGGCTTATACTCGGGTCGGCTTATACTCGAGTATATACAGTATATAGCAATTCCCTTTTATAATATCCATATGTATATGTTAAATTCATTGCAGTTTGATGTACATCATGCAGTACTTTTAATCATGGGTATTGTCATTGCATCTCCGTCTGCTGCTTACTTAAATGAGGAACAGCGTTCCATGAAAAAACATTATAGTACTTTGATGAATACATTTTACTGATTTAGTTGAATGCATGTGTCATAGTTAACAAACAAAATATACTGTACCACAAAACACAATTCTCAAAATCACAAATATACAGGTACGGGACCTATTATCTAGAATGGACTTTTCCATAATTTGGATCTTCACACCTTAAGTCTACTAGAAAATTGTAAATGTATGGAAATCTATGGGAGATGGCCTTTCCGTAATTCAGATAACGGGTATATATACATATTGTAGCATGGTTGGGAAAATCATGGATGGAAAGTATATCCCTCCCAGAATCCTCTATGAAGCAGTGCAAAGGGATGTGAAAATGAGGCTCTGAGTAGCAGGGAGGTGATTAACCTCACCTGGAGTAAAAAGGTGGGGGGCTCAATTAAGGCTGCTTTCTGCCCTGGAGAGAGAGAATAAGGAAAGCTACTGGAGTGCTGTGTTGAAAGTTTGCTTAGTAACTGCATGTTACCTGTGTTTAAAGCATAAGGACTTTTATTGCTGGGCACAAGTTTCCAGAAAGAGACAAGTTATCTGGTAGCAAGGACTGGCTACCAGCTTCTGCCTTAAGTGTTTGGGGAGCAGCTGCTTCCAGGAGAAAAGCACAAGGAATCTCCAAAGGACTGTGAGTTAACAGTTAATTTTGTTTGCTGGACTTATATTGCCCCAGTGGGAGACTGTGGGACCTTTTGGGAAAAGGACATTTTCATTTAACAGTACAGCTGGACTATTTTTGTTTACTGCCTTCCCAAAGGGTACGAACTGTTATGTTAGTGTTTAAGCTGCTGTGTTAAATAAATGCACACGTGAGATCAGCTGGAGACCTGTGTACGGTCTACTGTCTGTGTGAAAGGGAAATTCCAGTTGGGCCTGATGGAATTATTAGTACTCCTCCCCCATTTTCCATGAAATATAAGGTAAATATGTGGAGGGGGTAGGAAGCATTGACTCACAAGAGGGGCAGGGGGCCCCAGACCCGTACTCCACCAGAAAATATTAGCGCTCCCCAATCAGGGAATTTGTGACTTTACTAATGCATTGTTACAGGGAATATATACAGGCCACCCAGTGACCCATTAAAGGGCATTATCCTTAAAAGCGGGGAGGCATATATCTAGAAATACGATTTTAGCATCAGTGTAAAAACCCATTGTAACCAATGTCACTACCAACATTTGAGAATTAAACTGTCTGGGCATAAAATATCTGCTTGGCTGCTATGATATACTGCACCAGTGAAACATTGCACCCATATTAATAAATTAGGGCTAATGCTTTTGTTTATTAACTGACTAATCCCAATATTATATAAATATATGGTGGGGGTGGCCACTCTTGTTGAATATGCACCCCTATAATTTAGAGATGGAGAATGACTACTGTTGCTTACAAAATTAGAAACATGAATTATTCATCAGCATCAAACATTACTGTATATCCCAAATGCCTATATATTGATTTGCATCTGTTGACTTCCAACTGGAAGTTTATATCTCTAGTTTTGCAAAATAATCATCTTTTAAGATTATAACTAAATATTTATGGGGCTGGATATGTAATTACATTGTTAGCATTGCTTATTCATAAGGTTTGGAACAGAGAGTCAATCAAATTATCTGTAGATGTGTCCATAAGTGATATATGCTGCAAACATAAGTCTTTGAATCTTATTCATTCATTCAAATAAATAATCTTTTTCACAGTTTCCATCTTCTTGAAAACTAAAGCTAATGTCATCTAAAAAGGGCTTAAAGCACTGCTAGGCCTGAGGGACTGATTTTTTAAACCACAACGTTTTCAGGTTGGGCTTTTTGATGCCAAAAATCTGAAAAAAACTTTCTGGGATTTATTATGTGATAAAAGTGCAACAATTCCAAATCTGAAAATACTCCAGCTAAAATTTATAAAAAAATCAATGTTGAAGTCAATGGTAGATGTCTCTTTTACAAATAGAAGATCTTTCTTTAATTTTTTAGTTTTAGAGGCGTTTTGGTGAAAAAGTCATTGTATTGTGTGGCAAGTCGAAAAAGATCTGACCTTTCCCGTTCTTGCCTTTTCAGTATAGATCTAATAAATGTCAAGACATTTGTGGTTTTAGAAAAAGCAAGTCTAGTCATGGTTTCAAAAACCTTTAAAACTACCAAAACGAGACTTGTTATATAGGCCTCTAAGTAGAATCCATAACTGGAAACAGGACTTGTGATCAGGAGTTGTAATGCCAATTGATATCCCACAAGGGTCAATTTAAACTGGTAGAAAACTTACAGGGACAGTAACTCCCACCCTGACCTGCATATGATATAGTTGTGTATCTGCTTGATGAATTATTTCTAGAACATGCACCGTCAATCTAGTATACTGAGCAGGGGCGTAACGACAGATGAAGTAGACCCTAAAGTTTCGGGGGGGGGGCAGGTGTGTAGAGGGCCCAGTGATGCCCTAATTAAGAAGAAATGGCAATATATCTTGGTAGACTAGGTCGAATTACCAATATTACTGGCCCCTGAATTGAATTGACTGTGGGGTTCAGTATTATAGTTACACCATTGTGGTACTAAGACACTCCTACAGATCTTTTTAAACAGCAGTTACAAAGCTTGAAAATAAGAATTCGTCCTTCTTGTGGTCTGTTTATCTGGTATCACTTGGCCTTTACGTAAGAAAAACTTTTCTCAAAGTATTTTATAATATAGATTCTTTTAGTTTGGGAATCAGAAAGGACTTGGCCAAGTGAGACCAGGTCAAACCGGGTTTAATAAAGGAAGGGAACATGGGCTAAGGGCAGTTGCCTTATTGTGTGCCTTGGTTGTATGGAGGAACAACTTGGAAAGAGAGTAGCCAGATAAAGACATTGCAGTGGATTACTAGACCAAGCATGAGAGTGGCAGAATGTTAAACAGGTATGGGATCCGTTATCCGGAAGCCCTTCATCCAGAAAGCTCTGAATTACAGGAAGACCTTTTTTCTTTGTAATATACAACAAGGTATAACAGTACCTTGCACTTGATCCCAACTAAGATACAATGAATCCTTATTAGGGATGGGCGAATTTTTTCGCCTCGTTTCGCTGAAAAAATGACGCCCATAGACATTTCGCCGGCGGTGAATTTTTAACGAAACGGGTCAAATTCGCCCATCCCTGATCCTTATTGGGGGCAAAACAATCCTATTGGGTTTAAATGATTTATTTAATTAATGTTTTGGTAGACTTTAATTTAACCGTATTGGAGGCAAGACAATCTTGTTGGGTTTAATATTTAAATGATCTTCCAGTAGACAAATTATGGAAAGACCACTTATCTGGAATACCCTAGGTCCCGAGCATTCTAGATAACAGGTCCCATACTTGTACTGTCCTGTTTACTAAGCAGGACTAGTAGTGAAAGAGGAAATATGCATTTCTGCCATTAAATTAATTCTTCAGATGTGTTTTTTTCAGATATGTATTTTCATATATTAATTTTGATACTGCAAATTAAAAAACAAGATATTTTATCCCTCAAACTATTAAGGCATGTCTATTGCACAAAGAGCACCTTGATGAACTGCCAAATGCATCATCAAATATAACCGTTTATATGAAACCAGCTCCAGCGATTGAAAAAAAAGTGCCTGTTAATAGATGCACCCATAATTAGAAATCTTATTGTCTGGAAAGCAGTAAACTAAGCATGAAATATTTGAGCAACACGGCTCAATGAAATTTTATGTAAAAAACATGACAGTGATTTGAGAAGTAATGTCAAGCAGCACTATGTTTGCTCTTCTAGAGACTGGCTGTATTTCAACTTATTCAAGATGAAAATAAAGGCTGCAGATGCTCTTCAGAATGCACAGACGTTCTCCACAAGTCAGTCACAATTAAACCTAGCCAAATTATAAGAACTATAGCAATATTCGTGATAATATCCACCTGAAACTGGAATCGCTTGCCTGAAGTTTGTTCACAGCAAATATGCCTAATAAAAACATGCCAAAACTGGTGGATTTTAGAGAATGCAATGTTTTAACAAACCATTCAAGATGACTATGGATTACTAAACGGCTAAGAACATATTGCATTAAGAACAGACTACTGTACATACAGATATGGGACCTGTTATCCAGAATGCTCAGGACCTGGAGTTTTCCAGGTAACACATCTTTCCATAATTTGGATCTTCATACCTTATATCAACTAGAAAATCATAAATATTATATAAACCCAAATAGAGTTTAAACTAATTATATCTTAGTTTGGAAGTAGAAGGCACTGTTTTATTATTACAGAAAAAAAATAATCATTTTTAAACATTTGGATAAATGGACTCTATGTGTGATGGCCTTTCTATAATTTGGAGCTTACTGGATAACGGGTTTCTTGGTAATAGATCCCATAGCTGTACTTTTTTTGTTGTAGGATCCAATACCTGTACTATTTTGGTGCAGGAGCTGTTACCCATATATTTATGTGGTTTAACAGGGATTTAAACCTTCCATTGTAGTGTTGTTTGACCAAGATATTCTTGAATTAGAACCACAAGCATTCTCCACCATATTCTCAAGGATTTAAGGATGAGGAAATCTGTAGTTCAGCAGCCATGGATGGACTCACAAAGCAACACTGAATTATAGAATTTTTTTTCTAATTCTGAAAACAAAAACAACACTATGGGGCCAATTTACCAAAATTTAGGTTTCCTTTTTTTTTTTCATGAATTGTATTTTTTCCTCTTCATTTTCCATGTTCTCTTTCTATGTCTAAAGCAATAAAAAGTTTTTTTGAGATTACAAAGCATATTACATTCCCCTTACATGTTTGTGTATTTATAATAATATCACTAAAATTCAACCTTTAATAAATAGGCCTCCACTTCTGCCCTTTTAATAATGATGCTCTCTGAAGAATTATTTAAAGCTTAGGCTGCCCTATAAATATTCAAGGTTCTGTCCGCATTCTATAGATTGCTTCCAATTCTGAGATGGCATTCTCCATCCCTGCAATCACTGGACATAATTATTGGGCACTATCTATGTACATTCAGTATTCATTTGTGAGGTTTTATTCTCCTCTGCAATGGTTTCTTAAGGTGAAATGAACCTTAAAAGACTTGACTATAGAATTCTAGTATGATTAATCAACTGGAGCCCCATTGCAGGAGTCTTGCATGTTAGGTGTAACAAAAAGAACAAATTAGTTTAATAAATCACACAGGGAAATTTGCATAGAAAGCAAAAGTGAATATGAACAAATCAGAGTAATCTTTCTTAGATGAATATACCCTTTAAGCGGTTTCATTCGAACTGCATTTGTGAAGGCTATAGTGAAACTAATAACATGAGCACACAGCTCCTTAATATCAACAGTCAGTGAGAACGTAAGTTGGAAAACAAGGTTGACTACCTTTCTAGTTATATGTAATTCATCCTGTGTAATATATCATGTATTATATTCTGTGTAGGTGCCATCAATGCCAATATAGCAAGTAGTATATAAAATATTTAATAAACCTTGATACACTAGATTAAAGAGACTGGATCCATGAGTGGGCAAATGCTCTAGCAACACCTCACATATGTTCTAAGGTAGCTTCAGAGAGGTGAAGTGTATATGGTGATGCATCTTAGCTCAGCTAAGTCCACTTGACTTAAAGGAGATCTAAACTCCAAAAATGAATATGGCTAAAAATGCCATATTTTATATACTAAACTTATTACACCAGCCTACAGTTTCAGCTTCTTAATAGCAGCAATGATCCAGGATTTCAAACTTGTCATAGGGGGTCACCATCTTGGAAAGTGTCTGCGACATTAATAAATTGTGATTCTAGTTGAACTGGTTTCTGTGCTAATCATCCCTATACTGTGACATTTCTATTCTATGTGTACTGTATATTGTGAGTGGGTCCCTAAGCTCAGTAAGTGACAGCAGCACAGAGCATGTGCAGTGAATCAGCAGAAAATAAGATGGGGAACTACTGGGGCATCTTTGGCGACACAGATCTTTACTGCTAAAGGGCTGTGGTTGCCTTGGGCTGGTACCAAAGCCCAAAACATAATGTACAACATTTATAGCCTTCTTCTTTAGCTAAGCTTTAGTTCTTTTTTTAAGGAATTTTGCTCTTGAGGTTTGTCAAAAATGTATATGAAAGATCAAGCCATAGGTCCATATGCCTGGTCAGGTACAAAGGGGCTCATTTCCTAAACGTGTCCTTTCTTTGCTGTATGGCACATACATCCCATAATCTTTTCACTAAAGGGGTGCTTCTATAAATTTTAGTTTTTTTGCCAAGTAAATTTTTCATTTTTTTACAGTTGAATTATTTGCCTTTTTCTTCTTCTGACTCTTTCCGGCTTTTAAATGGGGAGTCACTGACCCCATCTAAAACAAATGCTACTTTTTATTACTCATCTTTCTATTCAGGCCTCCTCCAACGCATAGCCTTGTCTCTTATTCAAATCAGTTAATGGTTGCTGTGGTAATTTGAACCCTAGCAACCAGATTGCTGAAACTGCAAACTGGAGAGCTTCTGAATACACAGCTAAATAACGCAAAAAAAAACCCCCACAAATAATAAAAAATAAAAACCAATTGCAAACTGTCTCTGAATAACCGTCTCTACATTATACTAAAAGTTACTTTAAAGGTGGACAACCCCTTTAAATGTTTCTTAGCTCAGTTTGTAGAAAGCACAAAAAAAACAAATAGCTACTACGGCTTTTAATCGTTCACTTGGGTGTTCTATTTCACGGCATACTGGTGGGAAAAAAACACAGAAATGGGAGATGCACATGGCACATTTCGAAACACTTAGCAGGTTGTGCTGGAATAGCACAAATGTTGGCACTACAATCGCTCATTAACTGATGAGCCTCAAACAGCGACACGACAGCTTAAAAAAAAAAAAAAAAAGTGCCACTCGCCTAGTTAAACTGAAGCTCTCAATCCTCATCTCATTGTTTATTTAAATTACAACTTTAAGGCAAGGGAGGGGGCAGAGTTTACTTTCCAAGTCTCTGTGAAAGCATTTCAAGCTGCATTGTGCCGTACAATGTACAGCTGTGAGCAATATAAGCTCATCATTATGGAGGAGAGTGATGCTAGCCTGCTCTTTCCCTGATACCTATCACACCAGCGCACCTGCAGCCATTGAATTTTTTATGAATACCTTTATCACTCAGTATATATCTGAAGATGAAAAGCACAAAGTCTGCAGATTACAACAAGGAGGAATCACATTAATCTCCAATCCCTGCATTTTTTCTGTGTTTTCTTTTTTTTTTACTGGTGTGCTCATCTTTTGCTAGAATACCAGCAATTAGAGGGATGCCATTTTTCATGCTTAAATTTATCTTTGTCAAGGTAATGAGTATAAATGGTGTATATTACAGTCTTCTAAAATAAAGCAGTGTGCCATCTTTCTTCCACCTGCTCATTTGGATTGATTAGAAATACTGCCTTTGCAGTGTCCCAAAAGAATCTAAATGGATGGTTTACCTTTGAGTTTACTTGTAGTATGTTATAGAATGTCTAATTTTAAGCAACTTTTTAATAGGCCTTCATTATGTATTTTTTTTTATATATTTTGAATTGTTTGTCTTCTTCTGACTTTCCAGCTTTCAAATGGGGGTCACTGACCCCATCTAAAAAAACAAATGCTTTGTATGGCAACACATGTATTGTTATTTGTATTTTATCACTTATCTTTCTATTCAAGCCCTCTCTCATATTCCAGGCTCTCATTTAAATCAGTACATAGTTGCTAGGGTATTTTGAACCCTAGCAACCACATTGCTAAAAACTGCAAACTGGAGAGCTGCTGAATACAAAGCTAAAAAACGCAAAAACTACAAATAATAAAAATGAAAACTAATTGCAAATTGTCTCAGAATATCACTCAAGGTGAACAACCCCTTTAAACTGCACACCAGCATATCAAACCACGGGGGTTCTTAAACAGTTCTAAAGACTTTCCACAACTAGTGATGGGCGAATTTGCGCCATTTCGGTTCGCCGAAAAATTCGCGAATTTTGAGCGAAATTCGCAAAACGGCACCCGCGTCTCGTTTTTGACGCCAGTGCCCGTTTTTGATGCTGGCGCCCGTTTTTTTTTTTTTTTACACCGGCTCCCGTTTTTGACGCCGGCGTCGGTTTTTCAATAAAAAAATGTTGAGGGCGGCAAATTTTTTCCGTGAATTTTCGCGGGCGTTTCGCTAATTTATTCGCTGGCGGCGAACCGCCGCGAATTCGCGCTTGCCAAATAAATTCGCCCATCACTATCCACAACCCTATAATGACATTTTTTTTATTCTAATGATTTTCACTTGTTTAAAGTTGTATCCTAATCCGATATTTATAGATGTTCCAATACATAACAAATATATCTTAGTTATTAAAATTCCTATTGTAACATATTCTATGGATTCTTTGGGAGACTGGTTGGGCATTTCTTACACAACAGAGACAACTGGGAATTCTATATGGAGCAAATGGAATTCTATATGGAGCCAAATGGATTGTATTTGGCCAAAATACAAGCTTTGCAGAACAAACTGGAGTAGAATCCAAGAGCTATTTATCTTCTACAGAAATAGTGCCTAGCAAACAGCAATTTAATATTATGTGTAACCAAAGCCTAAAGAAGCCTAGATCCAACATTCATCATCATTATTTATTTATATAGGACCAGAAAGTTACCAGCATCAGCACTTTACAATAATTTAACAAATGAGGGATAGAGTAAGAGTGACAAATTAAACAGAAAAGTTGAATGTGCCTGTTAATTGATTGGCTGGAACCTTCTTTGATTTGGGATAGTCCAGAGTTACATTGCTATATAGTTAAGGTGGGTTGAAAAATGATGTGTGTCCCTCAAGTTCAACCCCTCAGTGTACAATGAGATATCCAGCTTTTCATTACTTTAGGAAGAAGTCACCTTGCAAGAGCACCCTTCTGTCATGCATCCACACCTAATTAGAGCACTGCATGTGTTTAAATGTCATAGTCTCCTGTGACTACTCACCAGTATTATTTCATTATATATACTTTAATTAACATTTAACTTTTTGGAAAGTGCCAGCATAAGTGACATCTTTAAATGTAGTCACATAGCTAATGGTCTACACATAAAGACAGGTGGGTTATTGTCATGAACCTGGTATTAAGCTATATTTTGAATGCTGCATTCTGAGCATACTTGGGTTGACAAAGTGGAAAACCATACCATTGAGTTCCATGTTTAAGGTTACCAACAGAAAGGGGAGAGAACTCAGGTAGAGCTTAATTACGCAGAAGCTGACTTGGCTATTTTCTGCCAAACCAGCTAGTATATACCTGTGCATCTTATTTGCCTTAATCAAAAACAATATCTGAGCAGAATCTGTTTAGAATAATATATACAGTACTGTATATTGATCAGAAACGTTGCTAGATTGATTCCCCCAAACTAGTGTGATTCAAGCATCATTGGCTGAACGGATTTACTTAATCTTATTCATCGAGTCTCTCTGGTGACTGTAGAAATGCTGCATCTAAGCAGGTACTAGTCTATTTCACCCACAACATTACAAAACTACCCACTGATCTGCCTTATAAGCTGTGTGGTCAGGTGGGTAAAGGCTGAGTCTTGTTATCAGCTTCATAAACCAAGAATTATTTAGAATCATCATGCATCTAAATTTAAATACTATTTCCTATTATAGGATAACGTTTTACTGTGTTTAAGGATATCATGAAGCCTCTCACCCTCAGGACCCAACATCTATATTGAGCAAAAGGAATTCTATATGGAGCCAAATGGATTGTATTTTGTTGGCCAATGTACCAGCTCTGCAAAACAAACTAAAGTAGAATCCAAGAGCTATTTATCTTCTATCTCAATCTGTAGATTATAAATCCCTGATAAGCAACTTTCCCTGTGTGTATTGCCTCATTAAAGAAAATAAAATCTCTGTTCTCATGTACACTTAAACCTTATATATTTACTGCAACCAAAGACTTAATTTCTGATTAAAGACTTCCAAAGGATGGCACAGTCATCATACAGCACACAGGGGGGCATACATTGAATTTCAAAACAGATCAACATTCCAAGACCAAATACGAAACAAAGCTGTCAAAACACAAATGATAAATAGATTGCAGTGGCTTACAGAACTATTGTTAGGGGATAAAACGTTATTTTACCACTATTAACTATTACTGGTGTCATCATTTTGGGCAACAAACACATGCAGATAAGTAAGTCCAATGGATGGCTAATATTTTACCCAGCATAAATTCAATTTCAGTTACTTATCCGGTCAATATTGTAATAATTTGAGAATTTTTGGAAAAATGCAAACCTTTGGTTATAGGTTATGATGCTATTTAGCACAGAAAAGCTGGACAACACGTTTAGGTGAAACCATCAAGCAAAAAATCCAAATTTAATAATGCTTCAAGCTTTTATAACAGGGAAAAAAATATTCACAGCCGACAAAAAATTCAATTTTAAATTAAACTTTGTCCTAAAATGTGTGTTTACCAGTTCAGAAATGAGAATGTATGTATTTATCCGCTGATCAGTCTCTTGGTGCCTAGTCATTCACTTAGAACCACTTCTAACAGATTCAATCCTCATTAGCCAAACTACTCATTCCCATTTTATACAGTATTTGCACAGGGAAAAATAAGTCTCAGGGCCTTTAAGAAAGCACAATGCTTTTGTTAGAACAGAATTACAAAATAAATGTATTATCTTAAACTGCCTTTATAGAGTCTTCCAAAATAACCACAGAAGCTTCAAGAAACTACAGCTTTGTTAAGATGAGATAGTTGCATTCACTTTACAAACATATTAGTATTATTCGAAATTCAGCACAGGTATGGGATTTTTCAACCATTATATAGCATAACCGTTATCCAGAAAGCTCCTGCTTACAGGAGGGCCATCTTTCTATGAATTTTAAGCAAAAAGTTCTTTTTAAACTATATCCTTTGTTTGCTATAATACAGGTTATGGGATACATTTTCCAGAATGCTAAGGATTTGGAGCTTTCATGAAAAGGGGTATTTTCATAATTTGGATCTTTATACCTTAAGTCTACTATATCATAATTTAAACATTAATTAAACCCAGTAGGTTTGTTTTGCCTCCAATTTGGATTAATGGTATCTTAGTTGGGATTACTGATTAATTATTACATAGAAAATGAAAATCATTTTAAGGAATTAGTTATTTGAGAGATGGCCTTCCCATAATTTGAACCTTTCTGGATAACAGGTTCCAAGATAACGGATCACATACCTGTAATAGGAAAGTACTAGTAGTACTTGATAGTAATTTTTTATCTAACTTTTTTAGAAGACTTTAAGGAATGGTGCTGCAAATGACCTAAAGGCCCTTTATCTGGGAAAAATCCATGTCCTAACCATTCTAAGATAATAGATTCCATACCTGCATATTACTAAATGCATTCAGAAAAGTAGAGTACATCCTGTTGTATAAAGAAGAAGAACGTATTGAGGAGTTGGAAAGGGAAGAAAGATGATGATCTGCCTTGGGAAGGCTATATATTCATTAGTACATGCTTACAATGTAGATATAAATGTATACTAATATTCATGGCTAGAAATTAATTGTGGCGAAGAAGATGGACACATTGGCTCTATTTCTGTTAAAATGTAGGCAATAAACATATTGACTTTTATATAAAAGCTAATAATAATCACAGTCACTGCAAAAGAAAAGGTAGAGATGTATACAGATAGCAAGTTGTAGTGGAAATCTGTTTGCTCTTGTTTTCCTGTCAGTAACAGCAGTAAGTCTTGTTAAGACAGGAATCTTTATAGGGATGAAGAAGGTGTTGTAGTCTTTACACCGCAGAGTCAATTGTATTTGGTGAGAAATGGCTCTTGAGATGATGGTCTGGCCAGTTATTTTGTTAAGCATTTTAAAACTTTTTTTGGAAAGTGTATAGAATATAACTTTATTTATACAATAGGTTTCATTCTGAAAAGATACGCATCAACATCAATTTAAACAAAAAAAAATGAATCACTGGAAAATTCTGCCAGCCCCAGTTTCAGGTGACCGTTGTACAAGGGGTGCAGAAAAACATAATTACTGATCAAATAGAGGGCTTAAAAATGTGCATTGATCATACTTCTGTATGTTTTCACCAATTGTATTCAGAGCAGAAACATGTCTTTTACATTTTAAATAGCCTGCTATAATCCCCTTGTAATTGTACTATGTAACCCTGGATACAGTTAAAAGGGCCTTCATTAAAATAAAATGTCTAATTGGGTTTTCTTGTTCAGGAACTCAGTCTTTGTAGAGAACTTTCTCTATCCATCTCTCTCTCTCTCTCTCTCTCTCTCTCTCTCTCTCTCTCTCTCTCTCTCTCTCTCTCTCTCTCTCTCTCTGTGATGGACACACAATGGTTCATCATGTTTTTTTAATTCATTTCTCACCATAAATCCCTTACTGGGGACACCATGTCCTTCAACTACCATCTACCTCTACCATATTAGTCTGTTTCTCTTATTCCTCTTAACTTTGTTAGACCCTTGGCAAAACTTTTTAGTGTTTAGTACTTACCTGTTGGTGTCCAGAGGGGTTGGAGTATACATGTAATTGATGTATCTTTTCTTGCATATTTACACTATTCTGGCAATGTAGACAGTAACTTTACTCCCTGTTGATTGTATAGTGTTCACAACAGTTGTAAAACATCTCTTACCTTGAACCGATATTTACACTAACTACCCCTATTAAAGCCTGGCAAGGTGTATTTAAATGAACGGGCAAGAAACCCCCCTTCTTGAGTTTTAAACAACCACAATGAGGGAAATGCATTTTTACCACAATTCCAGATGTTACCAAACTTTATATACTGGCCACAGAAAGATAGCAAATGTATTTCACAATTGCAGGTTGAAGGAACCTTCCTGTCAGGACCAGCCAGGGATTTTGAACTCCTTGGACTGTGCTCTCATCATGCTCAGTAGTCCCATTTGTTGTTCATCACATAATCAGGACCCTTTATTAAACCTGTCCCTGACCATTGCTCCTTGTTTGGTCATTGTACTTCATGGCCACATCTTGCCATTCTATTTCTTTTCCTGAGATTCCTGTTTCTGAGACCCTCTTTTGCTCCGTAATTCCCAGACTTGTTCCTGTGCTCCTGTCCCCTCCTAGCCTTTCTTATTGGATTTCCTGGTTATGACTTCTAAGCCTGTTTTTGGACTCTGTTTGCATGCTGCCTAACCTGACATTTGGCCTGATCACTGGACTCTGTTTATGCCTGCCGATTCCTTCTGTCACTGACTAGTATATATCTTTATATTTTCATTGTGCACCTGTTTAGTTACTTTTTCTCATTTTGTAATTATTTGTAATGACTCTTAAGTCTTGGTTCTGCTATTTACGGGTATACACCAGGTTCCCCACCATAGTCTCCCATCTGATTGTTTCACTTCAGTGTCTGATCATTACACTTCCCCTCCTTCGCCCAGCTACAAGAGATAATACCTCCAGCCCACCTATTGCACTTAATATTTGCAATTACGCCAGGTCTTTAGAGACAAAGTTGGCACTTTATCCTTGCCCCAATCTCAAATACAGTGGAGACTCAACAGTGGACTTCTCTATCTCTAAAATTGTATTCAGAGTATATAACTCACGTCTACACTCTTATCCTTCCAAAACACTCTTATCCTTCCAAATTTCTGATACTACTAACAACAGATGACTGGGAGGAAACCACTGATTGTCCGTTCAGAAGGGACAAACTCATGACAGATGTCCCTAATCTTGCTTTCTGGTGATTATGGTTTCAATTCTTTTGAGACCCCCCCCCTTCAGATTCCTGGGTAGCATTGTCATGTTTCCATAAATAAGAAGGTGCTGTACAGAGCAGACATCTATGTAGGGTAGAAGGAGAAATCAATTATCTAGCATAAAAATGGTCTGCTCCTAGAGACCCTTGTTCAAATCATTGTGAGCCTAGATGTGACACTTAATTTGCTGATGTCCCAGCATACCCATTGAACCTATATTGGCTGCCTTAATTGCTTTGCGTCCCACAAATCTCATAAGAAAAAAGCATTATAAATATGTCCTCCGTAACAAATAGATGAATAAAATGTTATTGTTGTAATGTTACTGTTATAACATTATCATATAAGTAGTATTATGGGTTTTTTTTGTATAGTGAATCATGTTTAAACAAAAAGCCAAATGAACCAACATCCAACAAAAAAACAAGGAACTTGCACTGAGAGTTATGAGAGTTATATTTCTGGCACACCTCATTTTTTTTTGTAACAATTGCTTTTAAAGGCAAACTGCACTGGCAGTGATTCTCATTCTTGTTAGGCAACTTTTTTACTTGTGAGCCGAATTCAAATATAAGAAGCGTTGGGGAGCAACACGAACATGAGAAAAACTTACTGGGGATGCCAAATAAGGGCTGTAATTGGCTATTTGATAGTCCCTATGTGGACTGTCAGTCTACAGGATATTCTACTTGGCAGGGCACCTAGTTTTTATGTGTCCAAGCCTGGAATTCAAAAATAAACATCTGCTTTGAAGCCATTGGGAGCAACATCCAAGGGGGTTGTTGAGCAAAATGCTGCCCACAAGCCACTATATGGGTATTGCTGTTCTTAGGCATGGATCTCTCTCTTTGATTTTTTGCTTTTTTTTCTCTTTATTATTGTTTTGTTTATTATGATAATTCACCCAATAAAGTGGTATATCATTTTTTTAAAATTTACAAAGCAAATAGGGTTTCTTAGACCCAAGTGACTATTTTAGCTATGTCCTCTCTCCCCAGAAAGTGATGTGGTCTGAATAATGATGTCCATCCTTTGTGTTTCCTGTTTTCTCAGGCATTATAAATGAGTAATAGTTCTATTACTATTTAAAATAAAAAATTATCTCTAATCAGTGGGGAAAAGAAGAGCAAAACACAGAATAATCTTGTTTTCCCATATTCCTTATATCATTACTTTTTTTCAGTTCTTATCTTCACTGTTATTGTTTTTGAAATCAAGCATTCTTCTTGCTCACTCGATTTCCCCAACAGCTCATTTATTAAAATTGCACTCATCTGTGTGAAAGCTGTATTACGTTAACACAAGCCCAACAATAAATGTCTTAATTCCCTGAAATCATTATTTACTCACAGTTCATTAAAGAAACAATGTGAAATGGACCAGAAAACCAATATACGTTACACCACAGAATATGTCCTGCTCTGGTTTGGCATTCTTTGAGCCTTGTATTGTGTCACCTCATGTTCGCACATTATACTAACACTTATCTCTAATTCATAAATACCTCAGCATTGTGATACTCCAAACCAGCATTAATTATGTTTCAGCTTCTCACAAAAGGTTTCTCTGTGTCAAAGGAATCAATTTATTAAATAAATTCATCAAAGTCTTTTGGATGCTGAATAAGCAAGAAAAAGTGCATAATTAATAATTTTGCTTTCTTGCATGGGTAACCTGCATCCCTGGAGAACAAAATCTTGATTATTAAAATTAGCTTATGTGCTTTTAATGGGGGAGTACCAAGGTAGAAACGCAAGCCGTGCTTTATTTGTGTGGGGGTGAAATAAGCAATCATATTGTGTTAAAGCTTCAAAAATGGATCATTTTTATAATATAGACACTATGCCATTGGCTGACAAATATAAATGTGAACCATAATCCATTTTTTTGTACATAAAATCAAAGCAAACACACCCAATATTTATTCAGTTCTTTTCTAATTAAAATTAGAAAGATGTCACTCGAAAGGTCATACAAAAAGATTTGCTAGGTTTTTATTCAAGATGCAGTGTTATACCTAGATTTTATGGTAAATCAGATTTAGTGTTGGTGTAATTATTGGCATTTGTATAGATATGAATAGACAGCACACAGTGGGTGTTAGACCCTACACAAGGCAGGGAAGAAGCTAAGACGCTTTTGGTGAGTTGAGACTTTAGTCTTGTTCAGGAAGGCAGGCATAACTCACATATTACATGATTGCATGGTGCAAATACATGAGTGCAATTAGGTGCAACAGCTTTATTGAATGGCATTTTATTTCTGCCATCTACTACATTTACAACCACAACTGCAGTGTGCAAAGTGCAATTTTGCTTGCAATTTGCAAAAAGATTTTAACCCACAGTGCAGCACCCCCCCCCCCACACACATTTACAGGGTCATTGCAGCTGAGTGCAGAGTTGCAACGGTATTCTGATCAATGTCATGAATATTATAATCACACAACAGACTGGGAGGAACTTTGTTTAGGTAAGAGAGAAGATGGTAGCGGACACCTGACCTGATAGCTAACACAATACACTATGAAAGCACTACATTGTCTAGGTGTAGGCATTCATGACATGTGGGGGCAAATTTACCTAAGGTCGAATATCAAGGGTTAATTAACCCTCAATATTCGACTGTCGAAGTTAAACCCTTTGACACCGAAGTCGAAGGATTAAGCGATATTCGTTCGATCGAACAAAAGATTGTTTTAATCGATCAAACAATTTTTGTTCGACCAAAAAAAGATAACTAAGCCTATGGGGATCTTCCCCATAGGCTAACATTGACTTCGGTAGGTTTTAGGTGGCAAACTAGGGGGGGTCGAAGTTTTTTTTTTTAAAGAGACAGTACTTCGACTATAGAATAGTCAAACAATTTTAGTTTGAATCGTTTGATTCAAAGTCGTGGTCGAAGTAGCAAAAAAAAAACAATCAAAATTCTATTTTTTTTTTTCTCTATTCCTTCACTCGAGCTAAGTAAATGGGCCCCTGAAAGAAAATACAGACTATATTTCTGGAATTATTGAAAGCTGGGTTCTTCCACTGTAAAGATAGCAAGGACCCTTTTCAATTAGATGTAAAGGATAATCAGTTAACATTTCTGAGTCTGTAAAGGCAGATGGCAGGGAAATAATTGTTTGTAGGGACAGATGGCTTTTCTTCTAACTCCTTTTCAGATTTGTTGTTTATCAGTGTGGCTGAGGTACATGAAGCCTTGATATGACTATAACATCTGAACCATTTTATCTCGCTCTGAGCTGGATTCAAATAAAAAAGAAAACAGTCTAGCAGCATACAGTGACTGCTCACCGGTGCAAACAATTGCAGATGACTAACATCTAAGAAACCTTTGGTGCTCACATGCGTTTACTTCACATTAGTCTTTTAATTCATGGTGGAAATTCTGCACAATCTTTCATTTAAATTTTTATACTGTAGTTAGATTTATATAACTAAAGGCATCTGCTGATATATTTTCAACACTTCGCAAACAAGAGAAGAAATGTGCGCTTCACTAGAGGAGCGCAAGCAATCCATGAGGCTGAAAACCTTCTATATAACAAAGGCCAAAGGTTTATATCAGTGGCAAAAAAGCAAACAAACAAACCCATATCCATCCATCTCAAAATGAGGAGTAAGAAGGAGGCCATTTGTGAATCAGTTTTCCTAAATTGAAACAATGAAAGCTGGGTACCTTTTATTTAGGGTCTTTAGACATTTTTTCTTCTTTTGTTTTTCCTACATAAAATAGCTTTAGAATGGAATTATTTGCTTATTTCTACTAGTTTATATGATGACTGATTGGCATAGCTTTTAGTACAAGGTTTACTTAAGATGTCGTTGTTAGGTTTGCTCACTGGCTTTGCTTGTACTCATACCATAAACCATCTATTGTGTTGTTCTCTCTGTAACAAGAACTCCAAAAAGGAAATCGCATAGAAGCTTCATGGGAGTAGGGCCCTAAATGGAACTCTCTTAGCAGGAACAGCCTGCTAGGATTTCATACAGCCAAATATAAAAACACGCTTGACTAGGCATTCTCCTCTACTAAGCATAATACCGAATTTTGTGATATTAATATAGTTATCTGATATGTGGTGTTTGGTACATCACCCGGCTAGCTTTGTAATTGGTTCTGCAGTCCATTTACAAAGTTGCTGCTATACAGTATGTATATATATACAATATAAAGTAGGTGGGGGTTAACACTTTCTGTGCATCTGACCCAGAAATGTCTGACAAATTCTTTCATATTTTTGACAAATGTTTAATATATATATATATATATCACTGCTCATACAGGACTTGGACTATTAAGACGCAAGAGTGACTATAACATCTATAACTATATCTATAACTAATTGTAATTGCTCCTGTCATAACATAACGGTAGCAGGACTATGCTACAAACAGGTTGATTGCAATGTGCAACATGTTTTGGACACAGAGCCCTTTCTCAATTGAAACACGTACCGGTAGTTTACACTTTTTTTAACATCAACAAAAAATAATAAAGTGAGATGAATACTTTTTTTTACTTTGCAGCTTCATAAACGCAGACTTTAATCTTGTAGGTTAATGTAATTGAGTGAGTGCAAAGTAAATTATCCATGAAAACTGTGTTTTATTTTTGTTCTTGATTGTTATGCAGAGAATACAGTGGTGACAGCCATACGTATCAATAAGATGATGGAATGCCATCATTATGACACATATTACCGGAGTGATGGATACCAAAAGATCAGCTATCGGTTCTGTATGGAATAATCTGTACATAAATATCTAACTGGTAAATATATATATATCAGATTTGGATATTTACCATTTCCCCAGACACAAGTGCAAGAGCACTAGATGCATAAAAATCTCTCCCTTAGGGTCCGTGCACGTACTTGCTGAGGCAATGACTTCTTCTGTTTGAGCCTTGTGCTGGATTATATATAAATGGCATACAATCAAGGGGGTACCCATGTGCAGACCCCCTCAACACTGCAGAACCAGGTAGTGCTGTATAGAAATAAATTTTTTGCAAAGTGCAACATAATGACCTGTTATATCCTACTTGTTTAGTGGATAATAGGGCAGAATGTGTTTTGCAGCAGATATTAAAATAAAGACAGCAGAATATCTTAGAGAATATAGAGATAATATTACAGGATTGTTTGGTTTTTTGTTGTCTTATACATCTAGAGAGGACAAGGCAATATTTGTAACAAACATGAACAGCCTCTTTGAAATCTTTAGATAACTGCCACTCTGGTTAACAGTAAGGCTGCAGCATCCCCTTAATCACTTAGAAATCCTTCTCCTCATCTAACCCACTCGGCCCCCTCCCTCAGGAATTTGCTTTGGCTGTTGACTTTTGAGCATGCTCAGTTCTTCTCAGCTCAGATTACTAAACACACCCTCCAGTCTAGTAGTCAATGAAGCAATAACATTGCTGGTTCCCATAGAAACTCTGTTCTAGCTGTCTGATCCTATTTCTTTCTCCTAACCACCTCTCCTGAGCTCACCTTAACCATTACAGAGCTTAACCATTACAGTGCTCAACTTCAGCAGGACTTTTTATAAAAGTATGATGTGCCTGTGTAAAGCAGTATTCTGCATTGCATTAACTTTACAACATACATGTCCTTTTTGTAGATGGTATAGGGGATCTATTGGTTCAAAAAATAAATATATTCAACTGATTAGTTACTAGCTATACAAAAAAATCACAAATAGAACATACCAGGCTTTCTTACATATTTAATGATTTACATCATGCACCTTAAGCAGCCATTTTAGCACATCTCTACTACTGCCTCACAGTATGACTCACGTGACCATCATAACCAACAGACTTGCCTCCTTTCTTTTAGTGGAGCATGGGACTAGATGTCAGTAGAAAGACGCCTTTTCACATTGGCCATTAAAAGCTGAATCGTTTGCTTATATCAAGTTGCTAACTTGTCATCATAATGTTCTTGTCACGTGTGCTCTCATATAAGTTCCCACATGTTTGTAACTTAAAAACTGTGGGTTTGTTGGGGCCACTGCTGTCGGGGCTTCAGGTAACATTGTATCATGAAAGCGCTAGGCACCCGCGGTTTGCGCAATCCCGATTGCGTGTGCGATCGTGGGTGCGCAAAACCATGATGCGCTCAGGGTTGAATGAAACCTTGAGCTTCAGGATAACTTGCCAGATATGCTGTTCCCCTAGAAAGAGGCTTACCGAGGCTCTGGCAGTAGTCATTGTGACACCCAGGCAGTCCTAGCCAGATGGTTGGCTGTTTGCTTACTCGATATCCACCACCATCCTAATCACTCCTTCATGAACTGGGGCATTTTCTACTGCTTTTTCTTATTATAATCTCTGTTGGCTGACTAAATAATAAACCTGTAAATAATTACCTTGCTAGAATTTATACTGACTTCAGACAGTAGTAGCTTTACTTATAAAGCTGGTATTTGTTTTAGGAGAATGTGATGGCACTGGCAAATGGAGGGGGTATATGCAGTTAGATTTCTCAGTCAGCACCTATGCCTCCCAATTCTTAAGACCTGATACACGTCCAACGGTTTCCACCATGTGTCCGTTCACTCACAATTTACAGATGTCGACAGCACCAGCCATAGATTACTTTGTTTAAAATGCCTTTATTGAGACATGGGTTTCTGACCCCAATACACTTGGCAACGTTTCAGACCGCCATCGGTCTTTTATCAAGCCACCATGATAAAAGACCTGGCTTGATAAAAGACCGATGGGTGTCTGAAACGTTGCCAAATGTATTGGGGTCAGAAACCCATGTCTCAATAAAGGCATTTTAAACAAAGTAATCTATGTCTGGTGCTGTCGACATCTGTAAATTGGGGGTATATGCAGTACAGATGTAGCTTGGGTGAGGAAGATATGCCCAACATATATCCATGGTAGGAAAATGTAGGCTTTACATGTCCTTTAACGATACCAATGGGTAGTATAAGGACATTTGAAGCATACATCTAAGTCTATAAAGGCATTGTATTAAACCAAAAACAGCAATAGGGGTAGACTATCATTTGATAGAACCAATTATTACTTTTTGTCCAGTTCTAAAATGCTTTGGGAGTATAAAAGGAGAAAAATATAAGAGCTGTCCAGAAATGCTTTTACTAGATACACTAATACAACTAATCCAATATATCTTGTTAAAGAAATTCCAGATGCACAGAAAATTTTTAAAAGAATAAAAGCTTTTATACCCTGAGCTACCAAAAACAGGTCTAACTGAACTCGACATGTCATTATTATATACTGTGGCTGGCATGAACAAAGCGGAATTGTAATTAGAAAAGAGAAAAATAACGAGATGCTAGATTTCCAGGAAACGAGAGTAATGTTGAATAAAGCAGTTGTATCATATATCATATCAATAGGTATATTTACGATCTATCTCGTTTTGAAACCTTACTCAAGTTTCTTCCTTATACTAGACTTCTTCACAAGTTTGAGTTCTTGAGATGCCTACATTTTTTTTGGTGGCACCTGAGGTTTTGAATGCACAATGGGGCTGTTACAGGAGGAATAAATCTGTTATAGTCAGAAAACATTGTCAATGCAGGAAAAATGCTGACTCAACAGGTCTTTGAAGGACATTAACAGCAGCAGAAGTGGCAGCACTATTTAATAAATGAAGCATAAAATGCAACAGATCTGCTTCAGTAAAACAGAGATTTACAGTTATCAAAAATGCATTAGACTGATTAGACTGAATTATTCTAATCCCTGTCGAAGTATGCGGGCTACTTGATTTTCAAGAGCACTACAAGGCATAATGCTTTGTATGTTTAAAAATAAGCCTTTGTTATTTCAGGGACTATATTGCCTTTTAGTAATTATTGGGATTCATCACACAGATCGAACGGTCAGATCTTTCAGAGAACAGGTTAAACTACTTTTCAGCATGTTCCAATCTCCTTCCGCATAAAGGTTTAATAATGCCCTTAATGCAATTTCATTATCCAATCTTTATAAATATTTGAATTCCGGAGTAATCCTTTGTAGAGACAAGTGTCCCCCCCCCACACACACACATCTTTCATTTTACCACTTATTAATCCCCTCTCATCTTGAAGACCCAGCCTGTGTGTACATTATATTTCTCTTCCAGCGAAGCAGATATACACCAAGTGACAAATAACATATTTTTAGTTTTCTGTGCTGTAAACATGTAAGTGTTCATTTAATGCCTGAGTTGCTTTACCATGCTCTAGGGCAGCATTTCTAATTTTATTTCAAAATGAGTTGAATTCATCCTTCACTGATCTCTTCTTTAGTTAAGGCAAAACTTTTTCTAAACAGGCTATTCAGAAATGAAGAAAAAGAATGACTCAATTTAAAGTAATAGATGTATCGTTTTGATATGCATTGATTAATTAAGCACACAGTTTGGGCTTTCTTGTTTGCATTATGTGTTAACGTATGCAAAGGCAGTTATGGCGCCCACCTAGGCTAATATAATACAGTATTCTGATTCGGGGGAAAATAACTAGTGTTTAACATAATGGGAACTGTTAGTGACTCCTAAAGGAGAACTAAAACTTAACTAAAGAAGTAGGGCAGAAATGCAGTACATTTTATACCAGCCCAAGGCAACCACTGCCCTTTAGCAGTAAAGATCTGGGTCTCCAAATATGGCCCAGTAGCTCCCCATCTTCTTTTTTCGATTCACTGCACATGCTCTGTGCTTATTGAGTTTAGGGACTGAAGCACAAGATACTTATATAATATAAAAGTCACTATATAAGGCTTAAGCTGATTATTAGATACTTATTGGTACGTCTGTAGCATCAGCTTATATTACAGGCAAACTTTTCTGCTTGATGATTTAGTACGACCCCTAAACCCACTGAGAATGTGAGTGTCACAGAATGTGAGTGTCACAGAAGAGTCAAGATGGGGAACTCCTGTGACTACTCTGAAGGATTGCATCTTTATTATCTATCTATATTACCATAAAGATGCTGAACCTTTAGGCTTGTTCAATAAGTTTAATATATAAAATATAGCATTTCTAGTCATGTTCATTTTTAGGATTTAGTTCTCCTTTATCTATCTACTTTTTGTTTGCCAAATATTTTAAACAGACCCGGATTTGTGGAAAGGCCACCAAGGCCTGGGCCTAGGGTGGCAGGATTTTAGGGGCGGGATGTTGCCCAGCCACACCCACATTGGTTCAGAAACACTGGGGAAACACAGATACGATAGTTGTTTACATTTCCTGTGAGCCAATCCCCATTGCTCCTGTCCCGATGATGAAAATTTGTGCAAATAAAAGGAAGGGGACAGGGGTGACAAATGGCTGCAGGCCTAGGGGTGAACGCTATGAAAATCCGGGACTAACTATCTACGTTGTGTTTAGCAAATATTTTAGTTAGTAATTAGGGATGCACCGAATCCAGGATTTGGTTCGGGATTCGGCCTTTTTCAGCAGGATTCGGATTCGCCGAATCCGATCCTAATTTGCATATGTAAATTAGGAGTGGGGAGAGAACGCGTGACTTTTTGTCACAAAACAAGGAAGTAAGAAATGTTTTCCCCTTCCCATCCCTAATTGGCATATGCAAATTAGGGTTCAGATTTGGTTAGGTATTCGGCCAAATCTTTCGTGAAGGATTCGGGGGTTTGGCCAAATCCAAAATAGTGGATTCAGTGCATCCCTATTAGCAAGCATACCTCCCAACCGTCCCGTATTGACAGCTCAACCTGCGTTTGTACTGGAAAGCCACAATTTCTCTGCACTGAAGAGTCGGAAAAGATACAATGTTTCTAACTTAATTGGTTCTTGGCAGTGAGCCCAAAATAGATACTAAAGATACATTTGTAACAGTTTTGTCCCTTGGGAGAAGTTAGACTCACAGTTTAAAGGGCAATTCACCTTCATTTGTAAAACTAATAAAACATAAAAACTGCAGAAATGTGTTCAAACTTCCATAACCTGCCAAATTTTGCAAAATGAGCATGGTAATAAGGGTGTGGTCACATTTTTTTTGTCCCTCTTTCTGTTTCCAGAATGTTGGGAGGTATGAGTAATTCAGAATGGGGAAGGTCTGGGTACAGCCATCTCAGAGTCCAGCATTAATGACAGTTACAGAATACTGAGAATAATTTGATCATAATGTCTACAAGATGATAATAATAATGTTGTACTAATACAGTATATGTATGTACAAATGGATAGCTACCACCCTCAAGTGTAAATGTAACAAACAGGCCTTTTGCATGCTACTTACTACTCAGGTAATGCTCTTATGGAGGTAAAATTTCTCATAAAACAAAATGTCTACAGTTTTGCAAAATTAATTGTGGCAAACTGGCAACTCTATTTCTTTCTATACCAAATAAGTCCAACTTATTTACTGCTCAGGTGATGCTGTAATGGGGGCACAATTTCCCACAGAATAATGGGGCTGCGGGATTTAAAAGCATTTTCATGGCAAATGTAATTCTTACTAGATCTCGCTAGCCAGCACGGCAAAAGTAGAGACCTCCTCGTGCTGACTGTTTTTGAGCAGTAACAGAACAAATCAGTGATGCAGTGGCTATGTACATTATAACTAAAGGCTGCCTTCAGAAACACTTTTGTATGTACGCTCTGATATTAGACAAAGTTACCTTTGCGCCTGTATTTCTGTAACAGTTTACAAAACTGTGCTTTTTTGCACACTTATACGGATGGCTTAAAAAGCCAACACAACATTGACCACAGACACGGCTGATAATATGGGCAGTAAGTGGGTCCTGAACAGAGGCTATTTAATATCACAAACATGGAATCTATATTTGGTGTTTCTTCTACACCCCCTAATGGAAGTAATTATTGTTTTAAATCATTTGGGAAGTATTTATTACAAGAACTGTTACTGCAATGGGACATTATGACATTATGGTGGATCCTAACTCTTTGTGATAGATAGTTAAACTATACAACAGACAAGGAAAAACTGTATTGCAGAGCAGGATATCTATATAATACACAAAAGCCATGAATATCTTGTAAATGATATCCTTATAAACGGTGAGTTCTGATGTAGTTTCTGTCACATGACTCACTGAAACTTGTGTATTATAATAAATAACTCGGAATTCCATGGCCTTCGGCCTCGTGTTTTTATATGGTCGTGAAACTCCTCTGTAACTTATAATATCCTTATATTTTACAAGAGGGGGTACTTTATTCACTATTTCCATGCTTTTCCTCCTTACATTATGTCTCCCAGTTTTGTGTAGTTTTTCGCCTCCTGATGCCTTAAAGGGGTTGTTCACATTTGAGTTGACTTTTAGGAGCATATTTAGCAAAGGTTGAAGTTAAAAAAAACTTTGAATTCAAAAAGACCATTGAATGGAGGTCAAAGTGGGCCTAATTCAAATCGTACAATTGTACTTCGAATCGTACTTCGACCTCCCAAACTCCCCTAATTGCCTCCATACAGGTTGTAGGAGGTCCCCCATAGGTTAAAACAGCACTTCGGCAGCTTTTAAGTGGTGAATGGTCTAAGTTTTAACGAGACATTAAAATTTCGATGTTTTTTCAAATTTGATTCGAAGTATGACTATTCCCTAGTCAAAGTACACAAAAAATAGCTCGAAATTCGAAGTTTTTCAATTCGAAACTTCACCTTGACCTTTTGATAAATCTGCCCCTTAATGTGGAGAGTGACATTCTGACTTTCAACTGGTTGTAATTCTGTATTATTTGTAGTTAGTTAGCTTTTTATTCAGCAGCTCTTCAGTTTTGCAATTTCAGCAAACTGATTGCTAGGGCCCCAATTACCCTAGCAACCATGCACTGATTTGCATAAGAGACCGGAATATGAATGGGAGAGGCCTGAATAGAAAGATGAGTAATAAAAAGTAGCAATAACATAGGGCCATTTGAAAGCTGGAAAGAGTCAAAAGATGAAGGCAAATAATTGAAGAACTATAAATAATGAAGACCAATTGAAATGGTGCTTAGAATTGGCCACTTTGTAACATACGTAAAGTTAACTTAATGGCCAACTACCCCTTTAAACATCTAGCTGTGCCCACAGAAATCTAATCTTTTTCCTTCCTTACCTTCCTATTACAGTCCTTCCAGAAGGGAAACCATGAGATTAACATCTGTAACTACCACCTTTCTCACAGTCAGTATGAGCATTTGGCGCCTAAGAGAACACTATTAAGCAAACTTTCACTAGCCTTACTTTCTTCCCATGGAAACTTTAAAACGCGTATGCTAATGTCAAGTTAAATAGGGCGGGTACGTATAAGTCATATATATATATATATATATATATATATATATATATATATATATATATATATATATATATATATATATATATATATATATATATATATATGTCTTTATTAGAAATGTGGGTGAAATTGCTTGAAGTGACCTCTTATTATTAGAAATGTCCAAGGAAGCAAAATAAAGATAAGAGATCCTCTATTGTCCTAGGCATGAGCCCACCCTAAAACAAATGTAGCATGAGCTTCAAATAGTTAAAAAATATATACTGTATATATTTTGTCTTTTTATATGACTGTTCTGCATACAGGATATGATGTCACTGATAGCAGAGGCTGACATATTACGGTAGGTGTATAATCACAGCACGTGTACAGTACATATTAGATGCAGTGTATTATTACAGTACATATAAATATTAAATACAGTGTATTACTATCACCAGCAACTATGCTATATGATCTGTGAGATCCACAGTAGATTAATACTTCCCAAACCTTGCTTGCTGTAATCCAAGGTAATCAGTGAACGGCTCGCTGTGTGTGTTTTATTTCCTACATTATAGAGGATGAAAGAAAGTCTGTCCTTTTGCAGATGTATAAATAAAAACTCAGCTCTTGTAGGCTCTGATTCATTTCTTCCTGCACTGACACTGCCAAGTTTGTGAAGTTCTCCGGTGCTTTTGAAGTAGACAAGATTCCGCTGGGAACAGCATTGATATGAGCTGACTATGATGACTCTTTCTTCAAACAGACACAGGAAAAAAGATAGAAAAGGACTATGGATTAGAGTTAAACATGCAACTCCTTTTCTCCCCCCTCCCATCCTGCCAAATGTGTTTTGTTAATCAGAGTCTAAAGGGCATTTAAAGGGTAGTAGTAGTGTTGACCTCACAGGCCTGTTGAATATAATGGCAGGTACCACAGCCCATGTGAGTCTGTACATAACTTTCTATTCACATACTTTTAAAAAAACTTTGTCTTAGCATCCCACTAAGGAAAACCTGTCCAGTCCAGGCTCATAGTAATTCCAGGGTTCCCTTGCATCATTGTGCGTACTTGTGCTTAAAGGGGTTGTTCACTTTTGAGTTAACTTTTAGTATGATGTTGGGAGTGATAGTCTGAGACAATTTGCAATTGGTTTTCACTTTTTATTATTTGTGGTTTTTGCGTTATTTAGCTTTTTATTCAGCAAGTTTATGTATGTTTGCAATTTCAGCAAGTGTGTTGCTAGGACCTAAATTACTCTAGCAACCACGCATTTATTAAAATAAAAGACTGGATTATGAATAGGAGTGGCCTGAATAGAAACAAGAGTAATAAAAAGTAGCAATAGACTCCATTTGAAAGCTGCAAAGAGTCAGAAGAAAAAGGCAAAAATTAAGACCAATTGAAAGTTGCTTAGTTGCTTAACCATTCTATAACATACTAAAGTTAGCTTAATGGTGAATCACCCCCTTCAACGGAAATGTTCCTATTGCTATTATTTAAGCAGTACAGATAGTCAAATATAAAATAAAATAAAAGCCTATTGTTTTTAATTAGAAAATATTATTTTTTATATCATTGCCGATTATATCGGAAGGCAACGTTTGAAAATAAAACAAAAGTCACAGTTTTCTTATTGGGCCTAATGAGCACAGTTAAACAAATCACTGACAAGCCTCTGTATAGTTTATAATAAGAGTACCTGGGGGAGAGCAGCCTATTCATACCATGGCTTTAGTTTCATTAAAAAAAAAATACCTGTAGATGTTTCTTAATGAAAACAATATTTAAAAGGATGCTTGTTGTCAGAGGCGCTCCACCAATGAGGCGAGTTGAGCCACTCGCCTCAGACAGCAGCGCACCCTTGGTTGCCAGGGGCGGCAAAAATGCTGCTCCCGGTAACTAAGAGCCGAATTTCCGGTTCGGCACTTCTAGTGCAGAGAGCGCAATTGCGCTCTCTGCACTAGCGACGTGCACCACCCGGACCTCCTCCAGCGATGAAAAGGTGAGGAGGGGTGGGGGCGGCGAAGAAGCAAGGATCACCGCTGCTTGCTGTGCCCCCTGAAGCTGCACTTTGAGCGCCATATTTTTCAAATGCTCCTTGAATAAGTACTAGTGTTCTTGCACTTGCGCTCCCTGGGGTTTTCTTGCGCTTCCTTGTTTTCTAAAGCTATATGCAACCTAAGGTTGCCACTTTTTACCATGGTAAAGTCCAGGAGGGGGGGGCGGAGTTGATTGTCAGGGGTGGGATGTGTGACATCAGGGGGCAGTGATGTTAAGTGGGCAGGACTATGACATAATTTGGAAACCCAAGACGGGCAGTTTTCACCCAGACACCCCTTCTGAAAACCCAGGGGGACAGGTGAAGACCCTATTGCAACCATAGCTCTGTAGAACTTTATTCCATCAGTACTCTATGGTCAGACACTTGCCTTCTCACACCTAAATCCCACTGAAATAACCAGTATCATTAAAATACCAACAGAGATGGTTCTTCTCTCTGGGGGAAAACTTGTATCAGTGCCCTGATTACTACATCAAGCTACGTGACCAACCTGAAACCAGATAAGCTGGTCACATGTCTTACCTGCAAATAGGGAAGGGACATAACTTTGTGTTGCTGGGCCCCTCCTGGGTCTAAGAATAGATTTAGTACAGATGTGGGGCCTATTTATCATGCTGTGCAAAAATTGGAGGAAAACATTACCAATGATTTTGCCCATAGCAACCAATCAGATCTGTGCTTTTGTTTACTTGTAGATGACTGTTGAAATCTAATTGCTGATTGGTTGCTATGGACAACATTACCGGTGATGCCTTCCTCCACAGCATGATAAATAGGCCCCACAATCTGCCAGCCAAGATTTGCTTTATATCTGATCTGCTGGAGGAAATTTGACTTCGGTGGTAGTCTTAAAAATAACTCCCTTTGGGTTAACACACCCTTAAAAAGGAGTGCCCCTTTTTCTTTACACCCTAAAACAAAAGTCTACTTTGCTGCGATCGCGCACAGCTGCAGGACTCCTCTCCTTTCCAGTACAGAAACCCCTTCCCCGCACAATAACAAAACACATGTTAGCCCCCAACAGAATTAGTAGAAAGATGGACATGTATCTCCTGCCTACCTACTAAGGTTACCACCTTTTCTTGAAAAAAATACCGGCCTTCCTATGTTTTATGCTAATTCCCTATTAACATTGGCATCAAGTTGTAAAATAACAGCCAGGTCGTAACCTCACTACCTATACTTATGCTATTTAAAAAGGAATAATGTTTTACTCATAATTTTCTATACCAACAGTACAGAATGAGGGTATATAGAATGAGAGTTGTAGTAGTATATATAGTTTTCTTTAGACAGCACAATATGAGGGGTTTACGTGAATATGTAACACATTCCTTATTTGCATGTTTATATTAATATGACTGGAAACTGTCATACAGTCTTCCTTAGTACAGTATGAGGGTATAAGTATTGCTTATTATAATTCTTTATTTATGTGTATGACTGGCAGTTGCCACTTTGTTTAACTAAGTTACTGTGCTAGGGTTGCCACCTTCTTTTTTCTAGATGAAAATGGGCAGGGGGCGGGCGGTGACATAGGAGGGTGGGCCAGTGATGTCATGGGTGGGACTGATGTGGCGATCAGCGATTGGCTGATCACCATGTCATTCTATTCAATGTCCTGTCCGGATTTCCTAATTTGAAAATCCAGACTGGAACTTTTCACCCCGGCAGCCCTCAGTATATTTCCTCTCATTATATTTGGATTTATACAGTTCATGGACATGACTGAAAGCTGTCATATTAATTTTCTTAGTACAGTATCAGGAGGGTGTATCTTAGGGGCAGATTTATCAAGGGTCGAAGAGAAAATCCAAAGCAATTTCAAGCAATTTTTGTGTACTTCAATCGAATAGGCCAAAATTATATTTGAAAAAAATGTGACTATTCGAATATATTGAAAATGTATCATGTACTGTCTCTTTAAGACTTCAACCATTCACCATCCAAAACCTGCGGAATTGCTGTTTTAGCCAATGGGGGGACTTCCTAGAACCCATTTGGGTCATTTGGTGGACTGTGAAAATTGAAGACTTTTGGGGCAAATGCTTTGATTCGAATTTGTTCGAATGCGCTAAAACTTCTATTACAATACAGCCTATTCACCCAAAGTTAAAAACATAGATTTTTTTAAATAAATTTCAATTGGTCTATTTTTATTCAAATTTCAATGTTATGGGAGTTAAAAAAACTCCCATCACTTCGAAATTCAACCCTTAATGTCCTTATAGAACATGCCTTTTATGTGTCCACAAGACCTATGACCATTGCTTATTATTCTTCTAGCTAACCTTTTTAAATGCTGTTCATTAAACCACTTCGACCTAGGGTACTGTGCATGGCGATCTTATTTTTCTAAAGACGTGTTTGTTGGAGTTGCCATACAGCTGAAGAAATATAAAAAGCATAAATGATGTCCCTGGGTTGTAAAAGAGAGCTGCCCGTCCATGATCCCTGCATCAAAGCCCCACAATATAGCTTCTGGTTCAACAATCAACTGCAAAGGCACACATTATAAAAGAAAAAAAACATAAATGGAAGATCAGCTATGATTATATTTTGTTTTTTACTTTATTGTGTTCTTCTATAGTTTTCCACACCGTAGTTACATCAGTGGATGTGTCTTCTTCTCTTCTTTGCTCGCTCTTGGTGACTGACTAATGAAAAGTAATTATTGCACTGCCACTCATACTGCATAAAACTTATTCCAAGATAATGTGAATTCCACCCTATTTGCATAACATGCTGTCTCTAGTCTGCTATTTGATTACAAGGTCATCTGCTTTCCTTGTACTGCAACATGAGTAGTCTGCTTTTCCAAAGAGACAATTTGAATAAAAAAAAAATAGATTTCTGTGAAAGGTTATAAAAGTATTTCATTGTCTGTTAAAACACTGAATTTACTGATGGTGGATAGATGGACAATAGATCAGTGGACCAGTTGGCTCTGATGTCAACAGAAATAAACTTTACTTTGTTTATTTTGTTATATGTTGTAAAATGAAAAGTGCCCTGTTTGTGGGAAAACCACAATGTGAATAAAACACGGGCAAATACCTGCTTGAGATTACACTATTTGGCAGATTTATCAAAGTGTGAAATTAGAGTGCAATACAGAAAAACTTGCACTTCTGAAACATCCATAAGAAATGAATAGAAAGTGGGGAGTTATCGAATGGTGAACCCTTTGCATCTTTCATGTGTGTGAGAGTGTCCCATAATATACTCCTACATTAATATACATATATATACATATATATATATATATATATATATATATATATATATATATATATATATATATATATATATATATATATATATATATATATATATATATATATATATATAATTTTTTTTTTTTTTTTTTTTTTATAAATATAAAATAACAAAGCTCTCCATAGAAGATGTAAAAGGAATGACTGGTTGGAATCCAGCATAGCAATGTGAGATTTATGTGATATTAGACTGTAATCAAAAAAGAAGAGTGGAAAAATATAGAACTTTTTAGGGATTCAGTTCAATAGAAGCACTTGTGCACCATGTAGTTACTAGGGTTTTTTCCATAGCAACCAGGTTGCTGGACAATGTCCGAGATACTGAAAAGAAATAAAAAAAAAATAAGAATTTCAATAAAATTGAAGCCTCATAACGAATCTGTTTTTTTTTAATTTAGATTTTTATTGTGTTTTACTTTTGAACAGAATGCATTTCTTTCCATTTTAATTTCAATAAACGGCATCCAGCAAGGAAAAGTAACTCCTTATATGAACGTGTATTTGTTTGCATGACTTACTGAATCCAGCAACCAGAGAATGTGAAAAAACCACATTCTAGCACCAAAATAGCCAGAACTAAGTATATATAATAACTCCCACCCCTTAAGCTACTCTTCATAATAGCACACTTTACTGTTAAATACTAGAATCACTTTTTGAGCAATATGCCTTTAAGAGCTGCATGCTGTGATTTCAGCACATTATGACATCATAATGCCTGTGAAGAAGTATGCCTTTAAGGGTTGTATGCTGTGATATCAGCACATTATGACATCATAATGCCTATAAACAAGAAAGTAAACAACCATTCCTGGTTAGCTCTGGATAGTGTCATTGTTGATTTGACCTGACAAGGACGAAGACATGACAACAATTTCCCAATTTTTTTTTACAATCTTAATTTATCAACTATTTTTATTGAGCTGTGCAGGTAAGGATATTATTATAGATTATTATCATAGAAAATATGTTATGTGAAATGTCACCCTATATTTAGCCTTAATAATACATATATCACGTTATCTATATCATTGTGAATGCAGTTTAAGCATTTTCAAATATATAGTTATATAGTTAAATGGGTGGTGTTACAAACTCACAACTTAAGTATATCATCACCCGCCCCTTAAAATACTATTAATAATAGCACACTTTACTGTCAAATAGTTATGTCATTTTTTAAGGCGTATGCCTTTAACGGCTGCATGCTGTGATATCAGCACATTATGACATCATAATGCCTGTGAACAAGAAAGTAAACAACAATCCCTGGTTGGCTCTAGTTAGTGTCGTTGTTGCTTTGCCTTGACATAGACGAAGACATGACGATGATTTCCCAAATTTTTTTTTCAATCTTAATTTATCAACTATTTTTATTGAACCGTGCAGGTAAGTTTACTGAGAATTTCAAATAAATTGTCTTTATTTCTTCTGAAATCTTGAATGTGTGCTAGGCAAACTTAAGGTATAACACGTTTTCTCTTTTCTCTACAGAAGAAACAACTGTCCCCTCTTTTAATGATGATGGAGCACTAAAGTTAAGTAAGTATCATACCTATGATTTCCTATTATTAAAGTCTATGGGGAAAGTGATAAACATTTTACCTGTTAACCCTTTCTGGGGCGCTCCTTTTAAGAACAAATTACCTGATGTACTTTTCTACTGAGTGGTGTTGCCATGTCTTTCCCGTCTCCCATTTGTTCATACCGATTTAAAATTGAAACATTATCAGTACAGTTACATCTAGGGTTGCCACCTGGCCGGTATTTTACTGGCCTGTCCGGTAAATATGATGGTTGATACCAATGTTATTAATAGGGAAAAAAGATACCGTAAATATATAGGAAGGCCAGTATTTTTTTCCAGAAAAGGTGGCAACCCTAGTTACTTCCCAAGACATACTATAGCCAGAATGCTCGCAGCCTAGAGAGGCATAACAAACAGTATACCTTTAAACATGAAAACAATAGGGAAATAACTCCATGGTCTGTTATTTAGAGATGAAATGTACATGCCCGGGGTAAATGTCAGTGTTTTAAGATACTATGGAGCAACACCCCTAGTTTACTTTCCTGCTTTGATTTTACATTGATCATTTTTATATATTGTATTTACAGTGTGTCTATAAATATATATATATATATATATATATATATATAGTCTTATGAAGGATCAGCACACACTGTTCTGTAGTGAAGTAATAGTGTTTATTTTCAAACAAAACACATTTTTATTTAGGATATATCATATATATATATATATATATATATATCAGATGCCTGTTGCATATAAAATAAAAAAAAAATATATATATATATATATATTCGGTTTTTTACTACCTGGCTATTACAGAGGTAGTAAGTGTGAATACAGACGAATATTGAGGTTTAATGAAACCTTGATATTCGACCCTAAGTAAATGTGCCCTTAAGACTTTATACAAATAATCCACATTTTATAAAATGATTTCCCTTTTTACCTGTAATAATAAAACAGTACCTTGTACTTGATCCAAACTGAGATATAATTAATCCTTAATAGAAGGTATGATGATCAATATTCTGGAAAGATCCATTATCTGGAAAACCCCTGGTGCCATACGTGTATATTACCTTGTTTTGCTGATGATTTGTTTTCAATTGTTTCAGCCTACATCGAGCAAACATTTGCATCCCTGAGAGAACTTTCAGATGAGAGGGTGGAGAAGTTATTTATAGTACTACGCTGCTTCCCGATTTTTGCGATCGTATTTATTTGCCTGGCTCTCCTGTGTAACTCACTCCTGAAAAGATATCGGTACTAACAAATTTTTTTTTAACTTTACGTTAACATTTTGTTTTTCTAATATGAGCAGACATTTGATTTTCCTGTGCCTTTTTCACTACAGCAAGCATAAGGCGGATGAGCTGAAGCTGGCTGAGGAAGGTAAGTACCTTAGGAAAATATTACTGTATTTAAATAAAGATATCTGTGGCAGAATTACAATTTATCACATTTGTTCCCAAAGGACTTGCTTTTAGATCTAGTGAAGAAGAAACTGAAGATGAAGAACAATGAAAGGACAAGAACGAAAATTATGAAATGATAAATGAGCCACATAGGGGCAAATTCACTAAGCGCCGAATTGCCTAACGCTAGCGTGAATTGGCCAGCGTTGGGCATTTTCGTTACTTCGCCGATTCACTAATGGACGCTGGCGTAACTTTGCTAGTGTTACTTCGCACCCTTACACCTGGCGAATTTGCGCAACGGACGTAACTATGCAAATTCACTAACGGGCACATTGTTCTGAACGCTACCTTTTACGCCAGACTTCCTTCGCCACCTCAGACCAGGCGAAGCGCAATAGAGTAGATAGGGATTGCTTCAAATCCCTAAGTCCCAAAAAACGCTGCAGTTTTTTCTTTATTATGGGTGATAGGCTGAAAAAGATCGAAAAAATTTTTGGGGCTCCCCTCCTTTCCTCCTACATTTCCTAACTCATGGCAACTTAACTATACCGTGGGCACATGTGTAGGGCAAAATAAAAATGTTATTTGCTGTTTTGAAGGTTTCCCAGGCTTGTGTAGTTCTGCTACATATACCTCCATTATACCTTGAATTTGGCGCTGTATGCACATTAACCATCGCTAGCGTAACTTTGCTTTGCTTGGCGAATTAACGCTAGCGCAACTTCGCAACCTTACGCTACCCCTGATTGCAACTTCGGATTTTAGTGAATTTGCGGAGTGAAAAAACGCCTGGCAAAGTGCAGCGAAGCGGACGCCAGCACAACTACGATTCTTAGTGAATGTCCCACATAGAGTGAAAAACAGTGGCTGGCATCCAAAACAGCAAAAGGACAACCTGAAAAGGACACTGCTATTTAAATGTTTTTTATTTGTTCTTTTTTATTGTAGACTATATTTAAGAGCACATGCTGTGTCATATTTGCTTAAAATAAAAGATTACATTTATTTTACTTCACCTGTCTGTGGGGTCTTTGAATGCATAAAATCTTCTTTTGTGGTGCAAATCAGGCATTGTTCACACAGGTGCTAGTCTATGCCTGCAGTCCAAACACTGGCTGGAAATTTAGGAGACTGACAAAAATGCATCTTGTCATTCACCTACCATTTCATTTTGTAGTTTGTTTGCAGAGTGGGTACTACCCCCCCCCCCCCCCATGTAAAAGAACCACAAAATGCTAGTGTTCACATAAGGTGGATTTTGGTCCAATAACACACAAGTCATGTAATGGTTCTGACTTGTTATCCATAAAGCTCAAATACAGGAAGTCCATATACCATAGAGTCCATTGTAAGCTTAAAAGCATTGTATTGCTTACAGTACTTAACATAACAAACTGATCTAGCATAAATCCATTTTGTTGGCAAAAAGTCTTATTGTTTTTTAATATTTTTAGTAGATCTAAATTACTGAAAGACCTCTTATCAGGAAATGCCCATGTCCCAAGCCTTCCAGATAATAAAACCTGTAACTGTACAAGCACCTGACCAGCTGCCATGGCTGTTTTTTTGATAAGCATTTATGTTTTTTAACCCTGTTACAACATATTTCATGGAAAAAATAATTTTGCACATTGCAGTCCCAACACGTTGTAGAACTTATGTGATGTTGATCTCCTGTCACATTAAAGTCTGATGAAATCATTATATTCAGAATTAAAGTATTTCAATTTCATATATTTATTTATATAACACCTTCTTAAGTCTTCCCCTACCATAATAAACCATCTCCAGGAAGCAGTGGAAAGAGTTTCATCCCTACGATCCAATATCTTGGCATTTTCTAAAATGAAATTATCTTTATTGTTACGGCAGTGTGACATCAAGCTTTCTAGGAGCCCATTAAAACCTCTTTTTTTTTCATATGAGAAAGTTGGCAGCAACCAGACTGGCAAAAAAAGGTGTCATTCTCAGGTATATTGGGTCTTGGGGATGGCACAGCAGAAATGTAAATATTGTGTTGGTATCCCTTTATGGGTTATTTGATCATGCTTTGTCTTGGCAGATAACATTTCTCTTTCTAAGTTTATTTCAAAAATATATGATTTAGAAGAAGAGGGAAAGGGAAATAAAAATGGTAATAAAGAGAAGCCATAACTAGAATTTACAGAGTCAGCGCTATGACTTCATAGTAGAATCTTCTTGCTTCATCTGTAGGCCAAGCCATACATCTTGGCAAGTACACCAACAACAATTTACACAGACCACAGGTGTATGAAAGAATATAGAGCTGCCCTGCAGTTATTAAATGACCCCTGATTGATCGAATTCCGAGTTCATGGGAGCTTATGGGCATTTGTAAAAACTCACATGAACTTAAAATTTGACCTTTGATAAATGTGCCTCCCAGTATTTTTATGGAAACTTTCTAAAACCACATGATAGCACCAAAATAGCCAAGTAAAACATCACCCCACCCCTTAAGTTATGCATAACAGCATACATTACTGTATATAATTTTGGGCAAAGCAAAAATTTTGGGTGACACAAAACGGGTCAAATCCGCCCATCCCTGGTTAAAAGGAAACCCTTTTCTAAAATGGCCATGACTTTTGAAAAAAATTTGTAATTCATCACATTTTGAGCAGTATGCCTTTAAGGGCTTCATGCTGTGATGGCAGCACATTATGACATCATAATGCCTGGAAACAAGAAAGTAAACAACCATCCCTGGTTAGCTTTGATTAGTGTTGTTGTTGCTTTGCCCTGACAAGGACGAAGACATGATGACAATTTCCCAAATTTTTTTTACAATCTTAATTTATCAACTATTTTTATTGAACTGTGCAGGTAAGAATATTGTTATACATTATCTTATAGTAGAAAATGTGGAAGGTGAAATTTTCACCCTGTATTTAGCCTTCACAATACACGGATAGGTGTGTGTGTCTCTCTCTCTCTCTCTCTCTCTCTCTCTCTCTCTCTCTCTCTCTCTCTCTCTCTCTCTCTCTCTCTCTCTCTCTCTATCTATCTATCTATCTATCTATCTATCTATCTATCTATCTATCTATCTATCTATCTATCTATCTATCTATCTATCTATATATATATATATCTCTCTATATATATATATATATATTGTGTGTGTATGCACTCTTACCAGATTTTCAGTTACTTCGGGTGCGTTGGTCAATTTTAGTTATACAAGAAGATAGAAGGACTCGCACACCATTTTCCAGTGTTATTAATAACAGTGTTATTTTATTCTTAGATGCATTTAAGAGTAAAATAACACTGTTTTATTCACTGGAAAATGGTGTGCGAGTCCTTCTATCTTCTTATATATATACAATAAGGGGGTTATTTAGCAAAGTCCGAATTTATCTCAATATTTTCTGCTACAAACTCTGATCAAATCTGATCGGGTTTTTTCTGCTTATGTATTATAACATTTTCCTAAAAACGTTGGGGTATCACACGAAACCCAGCGCACATCAAAAAATCATTTGGACTTCTCCCATTGACTTATATGCAACCTTGACAGGTCTGAGATGCTGGATTGTCAGATTCCATCCTCAAAGTTTAATAAATTCCCAAAAATTTGTGATTTTTGAAAAAGTCCAATTTTATTTTAAAAAAATCACGATTTTTTCGTGATTTTTTCATTTGGAGTTTAGTAAATAACCCCCTAAGTATTTGCATGGAAAAGTTCTAAAACCACATACTAGCACCAAAATAGTCAGAAGTAAGCCTTTAAGAGCTGCATGCTGTGATATCAGCACATTATGACATCATAATGCCTATAAACAAGAAAGTAAACAACCATTCCTGGTTAGCTCTGGGTAGGGTCATTGTTGATTTGCCCTGACAAGGACGAAGACATGATAACAATGTCCCAATTTTTTTTTACAATCTTAATTTTTCAACTATTTTTATTGAGCTGTGCAGGTAAGGATATTATTATAGATATTATCATAGAAAATATTTTATGTGAAATGTCACCCTATATATAGCCTTAATAATACAGATATGGGTGTATGTGTGTATGTGTGTGTGTATATATATATATATATATATATATATATATATATATATATATATATATATATATATATATACACGTTATCTATATCATTGTGAATGCAGTTTAAGCATTTTCAAATATAAAGTTATATAGTTAAGTGGATAGTGTTACAAACTCACAACATTGCTATTTATACAATAAGTATTTATATGCGTGGACAAGTTCTAAAACCACATGCTAGTACCAAACTAGCCAAAACTAAGTATATCATCACCCCCGCCCCTTAAAATACTATTAATAATAGCACACTTTACTGTCAAATAGTGATGTCACTTTTTAAGCCGTATGCCTTTAACGGCTGCATGCTGTGATATCAGCACATTATGACATCATAATGCCTGTGAACAAGAAAGTAAACAACAATCCCTGGTTGGCTCTAGTTAGTGTTGTTGTTGCTTTGACTTGACATAGACGAAGACATGACAATGATTTCCCAAATTTTTTTTACAATCTTAATTTATCAACTATTTTTATTGAACCGTGCAGGTAAGTCTACTGAAATCTCCTGAAATCTTGAATGTGTGCTAGGCAACTTAAGGTATAACACGTTTTCTCTTTTCTCTACAGAAGAAACAACTGTCCCCTCTTTTAATGATGATGGAGCACAAAAGTTAAGTAAGTATCATACCTATGATTTCCTATTATTAAAGTCTATGGGGAAAGTGATAAACATGTATCTGTTAACCCTTTCTGGTGCGCTCCTTTAAAGAACAAATTACCTGATGTACTTTTCTACTGATGTTGCCGTGTCTATCCCGTCTCCCATTTGTTCATACCAATTTAAAATTGAAACATTATCAGTACAGTTACCTCTAGGGTTGCCACCTGGCCGGTATTTTACTGATGATGGTAAATGATGGTTGATACCAATGTTATTAATAGGGAAAAAAGATAAATATATAGGAAGGCCGGTATTTTTTTCCAGAAAAGGTGGCAACCCTTGTTACCTCCCAAGACATACTATAGCCAGAATACTCACAGCCTAGAGAGGCTTAACATACAGTATACTTTTAAACATGAAAACAATGGGGAAATAACCCCATGGTCTGTTATTTAGAGGTGAAATGTACATGCCCGGGGTAAATGTCAGTGTTTTAAGTTACTATGGAGCTCCACCCCTAATTTACTTTCCTTCTTTAATTTTACATTGATCATTTTTATGTATAGTATTTACAAGATAGATAGATAGATAGATAGATAGATATGCCTGTTGCAGTAATGATTTTAATATCTTTGTTTAATTGTTGGCTATTTGAACTCCAAAAAAATAATTGTACTGAAGATGTTTTGAAATCTCAAAATAAGGTGTATGGAATTTATTATCAATATTGCTTGGGACCTGGGGTTTTCCAGATTAAGGTCCACTCCTAATGCTTCAGACAAACTATAAGGATACAAGAACTAGATTTTTTGCTACGTGGCTATTAGAGGTAGTAAATGCGTTATCGGGAAACCCATTATTTAGAAAGCTACAAATTACAGAAATGCTATCTTCCATATACTCTACTTTATCCAAATAATCCACATTTTACAAAATGATTTCCCTTTTCCCTGTAATAATAAAACAGTACCTTGTACTTGATCCAAACTGAGATATAATTAATCCTTAATAGAAGGTATGATGATCCATATTCTGGAAAGATCCATTATCTGGAAAACCCCTGGTGCCATACATGTATATTACCTTGTTTTGCTGATGATTTGTTTTCAATTGTTTCAGCCTACATCGAGCAAACATTTGCATCCCTGAGAGAACTTTCAGATGAGAGGGTGGAGAAGTTATTTATAGTACTACGCTGCTTCCCGATTTTTGCGATCGTATTTATTTGCCTGGCTCTCCTCTGTAATTCACTCCTGAAAAGATATCGGTACTAACAATTTTTTTTTTAACTTTACGTTAACATTTTGTTTTTCTAATATGAGCAGACATTTGATTTTCCTGTGCCTTTTTCACTACAGGAAGCATGAGGCAGATGAGCTGAAGCTGGCTGAGGAAGGTAAGTACCTTAGGAAAATATTACTGTATTTAGATAAAGATATCTGTGGCAGAATTACAATTTATCACATTTGTTCCCAAAGGACTTGCTTTTAGATCTAGTGAAGAAGAAAATGAAGATGAAGAACAATGAAAGGACGAAACTAAAATTATGAAATGATAAATGAGCCACATAGGGGCAAATTCACTAAGCGCCGAATTGCCTAACGCTAGCGTGAATTGGGCAGCGTTGGGCATTTTCGTTACTTCGCCGATTCACTAATGGACGCTGGCGTAACTTTGCTAGTGTTACTTCGCACCCTTACGCCTGGCGAATTTGCGCAACGGACGTAACTACGCAAATTCACTAACGGGCACATTGTTCTGAACGCTACCTTTTACGCCAGACTTCCTTCGCCACCTCAGACCAGGCGAAGCGCAATAGAGTAGATAGGGATTGCTTCAAATCCCTAAGTCCCAAAAAACGCTGCCGTTTTTTCTTTATTATGGGTGATAGGCTGAAAAAGATCGAAAAAATTTTTGGGGCTCCCCTCCTTTCCTCCTACATTTCCTAACTCATGGCAACTTAACTATACCGTGGGCACATGTGTAGGGCAAAATAAAAATGTTATTTGCTGTTTTGAAGGTTTCCCAGGCTTGTGTAGTTCTGCTACATATACCTCCATTATACCTTGAATTTGGCGCTGTATGCACATTAACCATCGCTAGCGTAACTTTGCCTTGCTTGGCGAATTAACGCTAGCGCAACTTCGCAACCTTACGCTACCCCTGATTGCAACTTCGGATTTTAGTGAATTTGCGGAGTGAAAAAACGCCTGGCAAAGTGCAGCGAAGCGGACGCCAGCGCAACTACGATTCTTAGTGAATGTCCCACATAGAGTGAAAAACAGTGGCTGGCATCCAAAACTGCAAAAGGACAACCTGAAAAGGACACTGCTATTTAAATGTTTTTTATTTGTTCTTTTTTATTGTAGACTATATTTAAGAGCACATGCTGTGTCATATTTGCTTAAAATAAAAGATTACATTTATTTTACTTCACCTGTCTGTGGGGTCTTTGAATGCATAAAATCTTCTTTTGTGGTGCAAATCAGGCATTGTTCACACAGGTGCTAGTCTATGCCTGCAGTCCAAACACTGGCTGGAAATTTAGGAGACTGACAAAAATGCATCTTGTCATTCACCTACCATTTCAGTTTTGTAGTTTGTTTGCAGAGTGGGTACTACCCCCCCCCCCCCATGTAAAAGAACCACAAAATGCTAGTGTTCACATAAGGTGGATTTTGGTCCAATAACACACAAGTCATGTAATGGTTCTGACTTGTTATCCATAAAGCTCAAATACAGGAAGTCCATATACCATAGAGTCCATTGTAAGCTTAAAAGCATTGTATTGCTTACAGTACTTAACATAACAAACTGATCTAGCATAAATCCATTTTGTTGGCAAAAAGTCTTATTGTTTTTTAATATTTTTAGTAGATCTAAATTACTGAAAGACCTCTTATCAGGAAATTCCCATGTCCCAAGCCTTCCAGATAATAAAACCTGTAACTGTACAAGCACCTGACCAGCTGCCATGGCTGTTTTTTTGATAAGCATTTATGTTTTTTAACCCTGTTACAACATATTTCATGGAAAAAATAATTTTGCACATTGCAGTCCCAACACGTTGTAGAACTTATGTGATGTTGATCTCCTGTCACATTAAAGTCTGATGAAATCATTATATTCAGAATTAAAGTATTTCAATTTCATATATTTATTTATATAACAACTTCTTAAGTCTTCCCCTACCATAATAAACCATCTCCAGGAAGCAGTGGAAAGAGTTCCATCCCTACGATCCAATATCTTGGCATTTTCTAAAATGAAATTATCTTTATTGTTACGGCAGTGTGACATCAAGCTTTCTAGGAGCCCATTAAAACCTCTTTTTTTTCATATGAGAAAGTGGGCAGCAACCAGACTGGCAAAAAAAGGTGTCATTCTCAGGTATATTGGGTCTTGGGGATGGCACAGCAGAAATGTAAATATTGTGTTGGTATCCCTTTATGGGTTATTTGATCATGCTTTGTCTTGGCAGATAACATTTCTCTTTCTAAGTTTATTTAAAAAATGTATGATTTAGAAGAAGAGGGAAGGGAAATAAAAATGGTAATAAAGAGAAGCCATAACTATAAAATTTACAGAGTCAGCGCTATGACTTCATAGTAGAATCTTCTTGCTTCATCTGTAGGCCAAGCCATACATCTTGGCAAGTACACCAACAACAATTTACACAGACCACAGGTGTATGAAAGAATATAGAGCTGCCCTGCAGTTATTAAATGACCCCTGATTGATCGAATTCCGAGTTCATGGGAGCTTATGGGCATTTGTAAAAACTCACATGAACTTAAAATTTGACCTTTGATAAATGTGCCTCCCAGTATTTTTATGGAAACTTTCTAAAACCACATGATAGCACCAAAATAGCCAAGTAAAACATCACCCCACCCCTTAAGTTATGCATAACAGCATACATTACTGTATATAATTTTGGGCAAAGCAAAAATTTTGGGTGACACAAAACGGGTCAAATCCGCCCATCCCTGGTTAAAAGGAAACCCTTTTCTAAAATGGCCATGACTTTTGAAAAAAATTTGTAATTCATCACATTTTGAGCAGTATGCCTTTAAGGGCTTCATGCTGTGATGGCAGCACATTATGACATCATAATGCCTGGAAACAAGAAAGTAAACAACCATCCCTGGTTAGCTTTGATTAGTGTTGTTGTTGCTTTGCCCTGACAAGGACGAAGACATGATGACAATTTCCCAAATTTTTTTTACAATCTTAATTTATCAACTATTTTTATTGAACTGTGCAGGTAAGAATATTGTTATACATTATCTTATAGTAGAAAATGTGGAAGGTGAAATTTTCACCCTGTATTTAGCCTTCACAATACACGGATAGGTGTGTGTGTCTCTCTCTCTCTCTCTCTCTCTCTCTCTCTCTCTCTCTCTCTCTCTCTCTCTCTCTCTCTCTCTCTCTCTCTCTCTCTCTCTCTCTCTCTCTCTCTCTCTCTCTATCTATCTATCTATCTATCTATCTATCTATCTATCTATCTATCTATCTATCTATCTATATATATATATATCTCTCTATATATATATATATATATATTGTGTGTGTATGCACTCTTACCAGATTTTCAGTTACTTCGGGTGCGTTGGTCAATTTTAGTTATACAAGAAGATAGAAGGACTCGCACACCATTTTCCAGTGTTATTAATAACAGTGTTATTTTATTCTTAGATGCATTTAAGAGTAAAATAACACTGTTTTATTCACTGGAAAATGGTGTGCGAGTCCTTCTATCTTCTTATATATATACAATAAGGGGGTTATTTAGCAAAGTCCGAATTTATCTCAATATTTTCTGCTACAAACTCTGATCAAATCTGATCGGGTTTTTTCTGCTTATGTATTATAACATTTTCCTAAAAACGTTGGGGTATCACACGAAACCCAGCGCACATCAAAAAATCATTTGGACTTCTCCCATTGACTTATATGCAACCTTGACAGGTCTGAGATGCTGGATTGTCAGATTCCATCCTCAAAGTTTAATAAATTCCCAAAAATTTGTGATTTTTGAAAAAGTCCAATTTTATTTTAAAAAAATCACGATTTTTTCGTGATTTTTTCATTTGGAGTTTAGTAAATAACCCCCTAAGTATTTGCATGGAAAAGTTCTAAAACCACATACTAGCACCAAAATAGTCAGAAGTAAGCCTTTAAGAGCTGCATGCTGTGATATCAGCACATTATGACATCATAATGCCTATAAACAAGAAAGTAAACAACCATTCCTGGTTAGCTCTGGGTAGGGTCATTGTTGATTTGCCCTGACAAGGACGAAGACATGATAACAATGTCCCAATTTTTTTTTACAATCTTAATTTTTCAACTATTTTTATTGAGCTGTGCAGGTAAGGATATTATTATAGATATTATCATAGAAAATATTTTATGTGAAATGTCACCCTATATATAGCCTTAATAATACAGATATGGGTGTATGTGTGTATGTGTGTGTGTGTATATATATATATATATATATATATATATATATATATATATATATATATATACACGTTATCTATATCATTGTGAATGCAGTTTAAGCATTTTCAAATATAAAGTTATATAGTTAAGTGGATAGTGTTACAAACTCACAACATTGCTATTTATACAATAAGTATTTATATGCGTGGACAAGTTCTAAAACCACATGCTAGTACCAAACTAGCCAAAACTAAGTATATCATCACCCCCGCCCCTTAAAATACTATTAATAATAGCACACTTTACTGTCAAATAGTGATGTCACTTTTTAAGCCGTATGCCTTTAACGGCTGCATGCTGTGATATCAGCACATTATGACATCATAATGCCTGTGAACAAGAAAGTAAACAACAATCCCTGGTTGGCTCTAGTTAGTGTTGTTGTTGCTTTGACTTGACATAGACGAAGACATGACAATGATTTCCCAAATTTTTTTTACAATCTTAATTTATCAACTATTTTTATTGAACCGTGCAGGTAAGTCTACTGAAATCTCCTGAAATCTTGAATGTGTGCTAGGCAACTTAAGGTATAACACGTTTTCTCTTTTCTCTACAGAAGAAACAACTGTCCCCTCTTTTAATGATGATGGAGCACAAAAGTTAAGTAAGTATCATACCTATGATTTCCTATTATTAAAGTCTATGGGGAAAGTGATAAACATGTATCTGTTAACCCTTTCTGGTGCGCTCCTTTAAAGAACAAATTACCTGATGTACTTTTCTACTGATGTTGCCGTGTCTATCCCGTCTCCCATTTGTTCATACCAATTTAAAATTGAAACATTATCAGTACAGTTACCTCTAGGGTTGCCACCTGGCCGGTATTTTACTGATGATGGTAAATGATGGTTGATACCAATGTTATTAATAGGGAAAAAAGATAAATATATAGGAAGGCCGGTATTTTTTTCCAGAAAAGGTGGCAACCCTTGTTACCTCCCAAGACATACTATAGCCAGAATACTCACAGCCTAGAGAGGCTTAACATACAGTATACTTTTAAACATGAAAACAATGGGGAAATAACCCCATGGTCTGTTATTTAGAGGTGAAATGTACATGCCCGGGGTAAATGTCAGTGTTTTAAGTTACTATGGAGCTCCACCCCTAATTTACTTTCCTTCTTTAATTTTACATTGATCATTTTTATGTATAGTATTTACAAGATAGATAGATAGATAGATAGATAGATATGCCTGTTGCAGTAATGATTTTAATATCTTTGTTTAATTGTTGGCTATTTGAACTCCAAAAAAATAATTGTACTGAAGATGTTTTGAAATCTCAAAATAAGGTGTATGGAATTTATTATCAATATTGCTTGGGACCTGGGGTTTTCCAGATTAAGGTCCACTCCTAATGCTTCAGACAAACTATAAGGATACAAGAACTAGATTTTTTGCTACGTGGCTATTAGAGGTAGTAAATGCGTTATCGGGAAACCCATTATTTAGAAAGCTACAAATTACAGAAATGCTATCTTCCATATACTCTACTTTATCCAAATAATCCACATTTTACAAAATGATTTCCCTTTTCCCTGTAATAATAAAACAGTACCTTGTACTTGATCCAAACTGAGATATAATTAATCCTTAATAGAAGGTATGATGATCCATATTCTGGAAAGATCCATTATCTGGAAAACCCCTGGTGCCATACATGTATATTACCTTGTTTTGCTGATGATTTGTTTTCAATTGTTTCAGCCTACATCGAGCAAACATTTGCATCCCTGAGAGAACTTTCAGATGAGAGGGTGGAGAAGTTATTTATAGTACTACGCTGCTTCCCGATTTTTGCGATCGTATTTATTTGCCTGGCTCTCCTCTGTAATTCACTCCTGAAAAGATATCGGTACTAACAATTTTTTTTTTAACTTTACGTTAACATTTTGTTTTTCTAATATGAGCAGACATTTGATTTTCCTGTGCCTTTTTCACTACAGGAAGCATGAGGCAGATGAGCTGAAGCTGGCTGAGGAAGGTAAGTACCTTAGGAAAATATTACTGTATTTAGATAAAGATATCTGTGGCAGAATTACAATTTATCACATTTGTTCCCAAAGGACTTGCTTTTAGATCTAGTGAAGAAGAAAATGAAGATGAAGAACAATGAAAGGACGAAACTAAAATTATGAAATGATAAATGAGCCACATAGGGGCAAATTCACTAAGCGCCGAATTGCCTAACGCTAGCGTGAATTGGGCAGCGTTGGGCATTTTCGTTACTTCGCCGATTCACTAATGGACGCTGGCGTAACTTTGCTAGTGTTACTTCGCACCCTTACGCCTGGCGAATTTGCGCAACGGACGTAACTACGCAAATTCACTAACGGGCACATTGTTCTGAACGCTACCTTTTACGCCAGACTTCCTTCGCCACCTCAGACCAGGCGAAGCGCAATAGAGTAGATAGGGATTGCTTCAAATCCCTAAGTCCCAAAAAACGCTGCCGTTTTTTCTTTATTATGGGTGATAGGCTGAAAAAGATCGAAAAAATTTTTGGGGCTCCCCTCCTTTCCTCCTACATTTCCTAACTCATGGCAACTTAACTATACCGTGGGCACATGTGTAGGGCAAAATAAAAATGTTATTTGCTGTTTTGAAGGTTTCCCAGGCTTGTGTAGTTCTGCTACATATACCTCCATTATACCTTGAATTTGGCGCTGTATGCACATTAACCATCGCTAGCGTAACTTTGCCTTGCTTGGCGAATTAACGCTAGCGCAACTTCGCAACCTTACGCTACCCCTGATTGCAACTTCGGATTTTAGTGAATTTGCGGAGTGAAAAAACGCCTGGCAAAGTGCAGCGAAGCGGACGCCAGCGCAACTACGATTCTTAGTGAATGTCCCACATAGAGTGAAAAACAGTGGCTGGCATCCAAAACTGCAAAAGGACAACCTGAAAAGGACACTGCTATTTAAATGTTTTTTATTTGTTCTTTTTTATTGTAGACTATATTTAAGAGCACATGCTGTGTCATATTTGCTTAAAATAAAAGATTACATTTATTTTACTTCACCTGTCTGTGGGGTCTTTGAATGCATAAAATCTTCTTTTGTGGTGCAAATCAGGCATTGTTCACACAGGTGCTAGTCTATGCCTGCAGTCCAAACACTGGCTGGAAATTTAGGAGACTGACAAAAATGCATCTTGTCATTCACCTACCATTTCAGTTTTGTAGTTTGTTTGCAGAGTGGGTACTACCCCCCCCCCCCCCATGTAAAAGAACCACAAAATGCTAGTGTTCACATAAGGTGGATTTTGGTCCAATAACACACAAGTCATGTAATGGTTCTGACTTGTTATCCATAAAGCTCAAATACAGGAAGTCCATATACCATAGAGTCCATTGTAAGCTTAAAAGCATTGTATTGCTTACAGTACTTAACATAACAAACTGATCTAGCATAAATCCATTTTGTTGGCAAAAAGTCTTATTGTTTTTTAATATTTTTAGTAGATCTAAATTACTGAAAGACCTCTTATCAGGAAATTCCCATGTCCCAAGCCTTCCAGATAATAAAACCTGTAACTGTACAAGCACCTGACCAGCTGCCATGGCTGTTTTTTTGATAAGCATTTATGTTTTTTAACCCTGTTACAACATATTTCATGGAAAAAATAATTTTGCACATTGCAGTCCCAACACGTTGTAGAACTTATGTGATGTTGATCTCCTGTCACATTAAAGTCTGATGAAATCATTATATTCAGAATTAAAGTATTTCAATTTCATATATTTATTTATATAACAACTTCTTAAGTCTTCCCCTACCATAATAAACCATCTCCAGGAAGCAGTGGAAAGAGTTCCATCCCTACGATCCAATATCTTGGCATTTTCTAAAATGAAATTATCTTTATTGTTACGGCAGTGTGACATCAAGCTTTCTAGGAGCCCATTAAAACCTCTTTTTTTTCATATGAGAAAGTGGGCAGCAACCAGACTGGCAAAAAAAGGTGTCATTCTCAGGTATATTGGGTCTTGGGGATGGCACAGCAGAAATGTAAATATTGTGTTGGTATCCCTTTATGGGTTATTTGATCATGCTTTGTCTTGGCAGATAACATTTCTCTTTCTAAGTTTATTTAAAAAATGTATGATTTAGAAGAAGAGGGAAGGGAAATAAAAATGGTAATAAAGAGAAGCCATAACTATAAAATTTACAGAGTCAGCGCTATGACTTCATAGTAGAATCTTCTTGCTTCATCTGTAGGCCAAGCCATACATCTTGGCAAGTACACCAACAACAATTTACACAGACCACAGGTGTATGAAAGAATATAGAGCTGCCCTGCAGTTATTAAATGACCCCTGATTGATCGAATTCCGAGTTCATGGGAGCTTATGGGCATTTGTAAAAACTCACATGAACTTAAAATTTGACCTTTGATAAATGTGCCTCCCAGTATTTTTATGGAAACTTTCTAAAACCACATGATAGCACCAAAATAGCCAAGTAAAACATCACCCCACCCCTTAAGTTATGCATAACAGCATACATTACTGTATATAATTTTGGGCAAAGCAAAAATTTTGGGCGACACAAAACGGGTCAAATCCGCCCATCCCTGGTTAAAAGGAAACCCTTTTCTAAAATGGCCATTACTTTTGAAAAAAAATTGTAATTCATCACATTTTGAGCAGTATGCCTTTAAGGGCTTCATGCTGTGATGGCAGCACATTATGACATCATAATGCCTGGAAACAAGAAAGTAAACAACCATCCCTGGTTAGCTTTGATTAGTGTTGTTGTTGCTTTGCCCTGACAAGGACGAAGACATGATGACAATTTCCCAAATTTTTTTTACAATCTTAATTTATCAACTATTTTTATTGAACTGTGCAGGTAAGAATATTGTTATACATTATCTTATAGTAGAAAATGTGGACGGTGAAATTTCACCCTGTATTTAGCCTTCACAATACACAGATAGGTGTGTCTCTCTCTCTCTCTCTCTCTCTCTATCTCTATCTCTATCTCTATCTCTATCTCTATCTCTATATATATATATATATATATATATATATATATATATATATATATATATATATATATATATATATATATATATATATATATATATATATATATATGTTTGTATGCACTCTTACCAGATTTTCAGTTACTTCGGGTGCGTTGGTCAATTTTAGTTATACAAGAAGATAGAAGGACTCGCACACCATTTTCCAGTGTTATTTTATTCTTAGATGCATTTAAGAGTAAAATAACACTGTTTTATTCACTGGAAAATGGTGTGCGAGTCCTTCTATCTTCTTATATATATACAATAAGGGGGTTATTTAGCAAAGTCCGAATTTATCTCAATATTTTCTGCTACAAACTCTGATCAAATCTGATCGGGTTTTTTCTGCTTATGTATTATAACATTTTCCTAAAAACGTTGGGGTATCACACGAAACCCAGCGCACATCAAAAAATCATTTGGACTTCTCCCATTGACTTATATGCAACCTTGACAGGTCTGAGATGCTGGATTGTCAGATTCCATCCTCAAAGTTTAATAAATTCCCAAAAATTTGTGATTTTTGAAAAAGTCCAATTTTATTTTAAAAAAATCACGATTTTTTCGTGATTTTTTCATTTGGAGTTTAGTAAATAACCCCCTAAGTATTTGCATGGAAAAGTTCTAAAACCACATACTAGCACCAAAATAGTCAGAAGTAAGCCTTTAAGAGCTGCATGCTGTGATATCAGCACATTATGACATCATAATGCCTATAAACAAGAAAGTAAACAACCATTCCTGGTTAGCTCTGGGTAGGGTCATTGTTGATTTGCCCTGACAAGGACGAAGACATGATAACAATGTCCCAATTTTTTTTTACAATCTTAATTTTTCAACTATTTTTATTGAGCTGTGCAGGTAAGGATATTATTATAGATATTATCATAGAATATATTTTATGTGAAATGTCACCCTATATATAGCCTTAATAATACAGATATGGGTGTATGTGTGTATGTGTGTGTATATGTGTATATATATATATATATATATATATATATATATATATATATACACGTTATCTATATCATTGTGAATGCAGTTTAAGCATTTTCAAATATAAAGTTATATAGTTAAGTGGATAGTGTTACAAACTCACAACATTGCTATTTATACAATAAGTATTTATATGCGTGGACAAGTTCTAAAACCACATGCTAGTACCAAACTAGCCAAAACTAAGTATATCATCACCCCCGCCCCTTAAAATACTATTAATAATAGCACACTTTACTGTCAAATAGTGATGTCACTTTTTAAGCCGTATGCCTTTAACGGCTGCATGCTGTGATATCAGCACATTATGACATCATAATGCCTGTGAACAAGAAAGTAAACAACAATCCCTGGTTGGCTCTAGTTAGTGTCGTTGTTGCTTTGACTTGACATAGACGAAGACATGACAATGATTTCCCAAATTTTTTTTACAATCTTAATTTATCAACTATTTTTATTGAACCGTGCAGGTAAGTCTACTGAAATCTCCTGAAATCTTGAATGTGTGCTAGGCAACTTAAGATATAACACGTTTTCTCTTTTCTCTACAGAAGAAACAACTGTCCCCTCTTTTAATGATGATGGAGCACAAAAGTTAAGTAAGTATCATACCTATGATTTCCTATTATTAAAGTCTATGGGGAAAGTGATAAACATGTATCTGTTAACCCTTTCTGGTGCGCTCCTTTAAAGAACAAATTACCTGATGTACTTTTCTACTGATGTTGCCGTGTCTATCCCGTCTCCCATTTGTTCATACCAATTTAAAATTGAAACATTATCAGTACAGTTACCTCTAGGGTTGCCACCTGGCCGGTATTTTACTGATGATGGTAAATGATGGTTGATACCAATGTTATTAATAGGGAAAAAAGATAAATATATAGGAAGGCCGGTATTTTTTTCCAGAAAAGGTGGCAACCCTTGTTACCTCCCAAGACATACTATAGCCAGAATACTCACAGCCTAGAGAGGCTTAACATACAGTATACTTTTAAACATGAAAACAATGGGGAAATAACCCCATGGTCTGTTATTTAGAGGTGAAATGTACATGCCCGGGGTAAATGTCAGTGTTTTAAGTTACTATGGAGCTCCACCCCTAATTTACTTTCCTTCTTTAATTTTACATTGATCATTTTTATGTATAGTATTTACAAGATAGATAGATAGATAGATAGATAGATAGATAGATAGATAGATATGCCTGTTGCAGTAATGATTTTAATATCTTTGTTTAATTGTTGGCTATTTGAACTCCAAAAAAATAATTGTACTGAAGATGTTTTGAAATCTCAAAATAAGGTGTATGGAATTTATTATCAATATTGCTTGGGACCTGGGGTTTTCCAGATTAAGGTCCACTCCTAATGCTTCAGACAAACTATAAGGATATAAGAACTAGATTTTTTGCTACGTGGCTATTAGAGGTAGTAAATGCGTTATCGGGAAACCCATTATTTAGAAAGCTACAAATTACAGAAATGCTATCTTCCATATACTCCACTTTATCCAAATAATCCACATTTTACAAAATGATTTCCTTTTTCCCTGTAGTAATAAAACAATACCTTGTACTTGATCCAAACTGAGATATAATTAATCCTTAATAGAAGGTATGATGATCCATATTCTGGAAAGATCCATTATCTGGAAAACCCCTGGTGCCATACGTGTATATTACCTTGTTTTGCTGATGATTTGTTTTCAATTGTTTCAGCCTACATCGAGCAAACATTTGCATCCCTGAGAGAACTTTCAGATGAGAGGGTGGAGAAGTTATTTATAGTACTACGCTGCTTCCCGATTTTTGCGATCGTATTTATTTGCCTGGCTCTCCTGTGTAATTCACTCCTGAAAAGATATCGGTACTAACAATTTTTTTTTTAACTTTACGTTAACATTTTGTTTTTCTAATATGAGCAGACATTTGATTTTCCTGTGCCTTTTTCACTACAGGAAGCATAAGGCGGATGAGCTGAAGCTGGCTGAGGAAGGTAAGTACCTTAGGAAAATATTACTGTATTTAAATAAAGATATCTGTGGCAGAATTACAATTTATCACATTTGTTCCCAAAGGACTTGCTTTTAGATCTAGTGAAGAAGAAAATGAAGATGAAGAACAATGAAAGGACGAAACGAAAATTATGAAATGATAAATGAGCCACATAGGGGCAAATTCACTAAGCGCCGAATTGCCTAACGCTAGCGTGAATTGGGCATTTTCGTTACTTCGCCGATTCACTAATGGACGCTGGCGTAACTTTGCTAGTGTTACTTCGCACCCTTACGCCTGGCGAATTTGCGCAACGGACGTAACTACGCAAATTCACTAACGGGCACATTGTTCTGAACGCTACCTTTTACGCCAGACTTCCTTCGCCACCTCAGACCAGGCGAAGCGCAATAGAGTAGATAGGGATTGCTTCAAATCCCTAAGTCCCAAAAAACGCTGCCGTTTTTTCTTTATTATGGGTGATAGGCTGAAAAAGATCGAAAAAATGTTTGGGGCTCCCCTCCTTCCCCCCTACATTTCCTAACTCATGGCAACTTAACTATACAGTGGACACATGTGTAGGGCAAAATAAAAATGTTATTTGCTGTTTTGAAGGTTTCCCAGGCTTGTGTAGTTCTGCTACATATACCTCCATTGTACCTTGAATTTGGCGCTCTATGCACATTAACCATCGCTAGCGTAACTTCGCTTTGCTTGGCGAATTAACGCTAGCGCAACTTCGCAACCTTAGACTACCCCTGATTGCAACTTCGGATTTTAGTGAATTTGCGGAGTGAAAATACGCCTGGCAAAGTGCAGCGAAGCGGACGCCAGCGCAACTACGATTCTTAGTGAATGTCCCACATAGAGTGAAAAATAGTGGCTGGCATCCAAAACTGCAAAAGGACAACCTGAAAAGGACACTGCTATTTAAATGTTTTTTATTTGTTCTTTTTTATTGTAGACTATATTTAAGAGCACATGCTGTGTCATATTTGCTTAAAATAAAAGATTACATTTATTTTACTTCACCTGTCTGTGGGGTCTTTGAATGCATAAAATCTTCTTTTGTGGTGCAAATCAGGCATTGTTCACACAGGTGCTAGTCTATGCCTGCAGTCCAAACACTGGCTGGAAATTTAGGAGACTGACAAAAATGCATCTTGTCATTCACCTACCATTTCAGTTTTGTAGTTTGTTTGCAGAGTGGGTACTACCCCCCCCCCATGTAAAAGAACCACAAAATGCTAGTGTTCACATAAGGTGGATTTTGGTCCAATAACACACAAGTCATGTAATGGTTCTGACTTGTTATCCATAAAGGTCAAATACAGGAAGTCCATATACCATAGAGTCCATTGTAAGCTTAAAAGCATTGTATTGCTTACAGTACTTAACATAACAAACTGATCTAGCATAAATCCATTTTGTTGGCAAAAAGTCTTATTGTTTTTTAATATTTTTAGTAGATCTAAATTACTGAAAGACCTCTTATCAGGAAATTCCCATGTCCCAAGCCTTCCAGATAATAAAACCTGTAACTGTACAAGCACCTGACCAGCTGCCATGGCTGTTTTTTTGATAAGCATTTATGTTTTTTAACCCTGTTACAACATATTTCATGGAAAAAATAATTTTGCACATTGCAGTCCCAACACGTTGTAGAACTTATGTGATGTTGATCTCCTGTCACATTAAAGTCTGATGAAATCATTATATTCAGAATTAAAGTATTTCAATTTCATATATTTATTTATATAACAACTTCTTAAGTCTTCCCCTACCATAATAAACCATCTCCAGGAAGCAGTGGAAAGAGTTCCATCCCTACGATCCAATATCTTGGCATTTTCTAAAATTAAATTATCTTTATTGTTACGGCAGTGTGACATCAAGCTTTCTAGGAGCCCATTAAAACCTCTTTTTTTTCATATGAGAAAGTGGGCAGCAACCAGACTGGCAAAAAAAGGTGTCATTCTCAGGTATATTGGGTCTTGGGGATGGCACAGCAGAAATGTAAATATTGTGTTGGTATCCCTTTATGGGTTATTTGATCATGCTTTGTCTTGGCAGATAACATTTCTCTTTCTAAGTTTATTTAAAAAATGTATGATTTAGAAGAAGAGGGAAAGGGAAATAAAAATGGTAATAAAGAGAAGCCATAACTATAAAATTTACAGAGTCAGCGCTATGACTTCATAGTAGAATCTTCTTGCTTCATCTGTAGGCCAAGCCATACATCTTGGCAAGTACACCAACAACAATTTACACAGACCACAGGTGTATGAAAGGATATAGAGCTGCCCTGCAGTTATTAAACGACCCCTGATTGATCGAATTCCGAGTTCATGGGAGTTTATGGGCATTTGTAAAAACCCACATGAACTTAAAATTTGACCTTTGATAAATGTGCCTCCCAGTATTTTTATGGAAACTTTCTAAAACCACATGATAGCACCAAAATAGCCAAGTAAAACATCACCCCCCACCCCTTAAGTTATGCATAACAGCATACATTACTGTATATAATTTTGGGCGACGCAAAACGGGTCAAATCCGCCCATCCCTGGTTAAAAGGACATCCTTTTCTAAAATGGCCATAACTTTTGAAAAAAAATTGTAATTCATCACCCCCCCCACCTCACCTGTTAAGCTACTCTACATAATGGCTTCATGCTGTGATATCAGCACATTATGACATCATAATGCCTATAAACAAGAAATAAACAACCATTCCTGGTTAGCTCTGGATAGGGTCATTGTTGATTTGCCCTGACAAGGACGAAGACATGACAACAATATCCCAATTATTTTTTACAATCTTAATATATCAACTATTTTTATTGAGCTGTGCAAGTAAGGATATTATTATAGATATTATCATAGAAAATATGTTATGTGAAATGTCACCCTATATATAGCCTCAATAATACATATATGGGTGTATGTGTGTGTATGTATATGTATATATATATATATATATATATATATATATATATATATATATATATATATATATATGTTATCTATATCATTGTGAATGCAGTTTAAGCATTTTCAAATATAAAGTTATATAGTTAAGTGGATAGTGTTACAAACTCACAATATTGCTATTTATACAATAAGTATTTATATGCGTGGACAAGTTCTAAAACCACATGCTAGCACCAAACTAGCCAAAACTAAGTATATCATCACCCCCGCCCCTTGAAATACTATTAATAATAGCACACTTTACTGTCAAATAGTGATGTCACTTTTTAAGCAGTATGCCTTTAACGGCTGCATGCTGTGATATCAGCACATTATGACATCATAATGCCTGTGAACAAGAAAGTAAACAACAATCCCTGGTTAGCTCTAGTTAGTGTCGTTGTTGCTTTGCCTTGACATAGACGAAGACATGACGATGATCTCCCAAATTTTTTTTACAATCTTAATTTATCAACTATTTTTATTGAACCGTGCAGGTAAGTCTACTGAGAATTTCAAATCAATTGTCTTTATTTCTCCTGAAATCTTGAATGTGTGCTAGGCAAACTTAAGGTATAACACGTTTTCTCTTTTCTCTACAGAAGAAACAACTGTCCCCTCTTTTAATGATGATGGAGCACTAAAGTTAAGTAAGTATCATACCTATGATTTCCTATTATTAAAGTCTATGGGGAAAGTGATAAACATTTACCTGTTAACCCTTTCTGGTGCGCTCCTTTAAAGAACAAATTACCTGATGTACTTTTCTACTGAGTGGTGTTGCCATGTCTATCCCGTCTCCCATTTGTTCATACCAATTTATGGCCAATTTACCTTGGTCGGTAAAAATGATGGTTGATACCAATGTTATTAATAGGGAAAAAAGATAAATATATAGGAAGGCAGGTATTTTTTTCCAGAAAAGGTGGCAACCCTAGTTACCTCCCAAGACATACTATAGCCAGAATACTCACAGCCTAGAGAGGCTTAACATACAGTATACATTTAAACATGAAAACAATATTGCTTGGGACCTGGGGTTTTCCAGATTAAGGTCCACTCCTAATGCTTCAGACAAACTATAAGGATATAAGAACTAGATTTTTTGCTTTGTGGCTATTACAGGTAGTAAATGCGTTATCGGGAAACCCATTATTTAGAAAGCTACAAATTACAGAAATGCTATCTTCCATATACTCCACTTTATCCAAATAATCCACATTTTACAAAATGATTTCCTTTTTCCCTGTAGTAATAAAACAGTACCTTGTACTTGATCCAAACTGAGATATAATTAATCCTTAATAGGAGGTAGTAGACTTAAGGTATGACGATCCATATTCTGGAAAGATCCATTATCTGGAAAACCCCATGTCCCATACGTGTATTTTGCCTTGTTTTTCTGATGATTTGTTTTCAATTGTTTCAGCCTACATCGAGCAAACATTTGCATCCCTGAGAGAACTTTCAGATGAGAGGGTGGAGAAGTTATTTATAGTACTACGCTGCTTCCCGATTTTTGCGATCGTATTTATTTGCCTGGCACTCCTGTGTAACTCACTCCTGAAAAGATATCGGTACTAACAATTTTTTTTTAACTTTACGTTAACATTTTGTTTTTTTAATATGAGCAGACATTTGATTTTCCTGTGCCTTTTTCCCTACAGGAAGCATAAGGCGGATGAGCTGAAGCTGGCTGAGGAAGGTAAGTACCTTAGGAAAATATTACTGTATTTAAATGAGATATCTGTGGCAGAATTACAATTTATCACATTTGTTCCCAAAGGACTTGCTTTTAGATCTAGTGAAGAAGAAGAAACTGAAGATGAAGAACAATGAAAGGACGAGCATGAAAATTATGAAATGATAAATGAGCCACATATACATTTTGAAAAATAGTGGCTGGCAAAACTACAAAAGGACAACCTGAAAAGGACACTGCTATTTAAATGTTTTTTTTATTTGTTCCTTTTTAATTGTAGACTATGTTTAAGAGCACATGCTATATGTGTCATATTTGCTTAAAATAAAAGTTTACATTTATTTTACTTCACCTGTCTGTGGGGTCTTTGAATGCATAAAATCTTCTTTTGTGGTGCAAATCAGGCATTGTTCACACAGGTGCTAGTCTATGCCTGCAGTCCAAACACTGGCTGGAAATTTAGGAGACTGACAAAAATGCATCTTGTCATTCACCTACCATTTCATTTTGTAAATTGTTTGCAGAGTGGGTACTACCCCCCCCCCCATGTAAAAGAATCACAAAATGCTAACACTGCAGACCAGACATGCCACTGTTCACATAAAGTGGATTTTGGTCCAATAACACTCTAGTTATAGTTATATATGACCTGTTATACATAAAGCTCAAATACAGGAATCCATATACCATAGGGTCCATTGTAAGCAGATTGTTAAATTTCTCTGTATGGCCCAGCCTGTACTCTGCCCCATTCCTGGCTACTGGTTCTGTCCTCTAGTGAATGACCTGGCCTTCTAACCTTGATAGACCTCACACTTTTATCATTCTGATACTGCTGAAATCAATCTTCATTCCCATCTTCATTGTGAGCAGCTCTCCCTCTGCTTCTCTCTCAGCAGCTGGGTATCATACGTGCAGGTGACATCCACTATCCTACATCCACTATCCTACATTAGTTGCCTTTAACTTGTACTGGGTTCACAGCCACTGGAATCCTATCAATCTGAATGCTTACAGTACTTGTCAACATAACAAACTGATCTAGCATAAATCCATTTTGTTGGCAAAATAGTCTTATTGTTTTTTAATAATCTTAGTAGGCTTTAAGGTATGGTGATCTAACTTACTGAAAGACCTCTTATCAGGAAATTCCCATGTCCCAAGCCTTCCAGATAATTAATCCCATAACTGTACAAGCACCTGACCAGCTGCCATGGCTGTTTTTTATAAGCATTTTTGTTTTTTAGCCCTGCTACAGTATATTTCATGGAAAAAAAAATGTGCAGATTGCAGTTCAACATGTTGTAGAACTATGTGATGTTGACCTCTCCTGTCACATTAAAGACTGATGAAATCATTATATTCAGAATTTAAGCATTTAGATTTCATATATTTATTTCTATCAAAGTGCTTTTCTTTAATCTGCATCAACCAAGCCTTCTTAAGTCTTCCCCTATCATTGTTAAATGAATAAACCATCTCCAGGGAGCAGTGGAAAGAGTTCCATCCCTAGAATCCTTGGTATTTTCTAAAATTAAGTTATTTTTAATGTTACGGCCATTTGACGTCAAGCTTTCCAAGAGCCCATTAAAACATATTTTTTTTTTCATATGAGAAAATGGCAGCAACCAGACTTCTAGTGCCCAGTAGTTACTGGGCAATATTAGATCAAAGAAAAGTGTCATTCTCAGGGATTAAATGTAAATATTGTGTTGGTATCCCTTTAAGGGTTATTTGATCCTGCTTTGTCTTGGCAGATAACATTTCTCATCTTAAGTTTATTTAAAAAATGTATGCCTTAAAAAAAGACAATATCTATTTTGTTTGTGAGAAAGGAAATAAAAATGGTCACATGAGTACAGGAAATAAAGAAAAACCCATAACTGTTTTTCTTTAGTCAGTGCTATGACTTCATAGTATAATCTTTTTGCTTCATCTGTAGGTCAACAAAAAGTACACAGCAACAATTTACACAAACCACAGGTATGTGAAAGAATATAGAGCTGCCCTACAGTTAGTAACTGACCCCTGTAATATATGGAGCCATGTTTTTTTTTTGCTTTTGGTCATGGCAGAATCTGACCTGTTTTACTTCTCCGAAAATTCGCTAAATGGAAAACATTTGCCAAAATGCATTGAAATCTATGGGCTCGCACAACATGAGTGTATAAAGCAAATAAATACAAAATCAGCTCTTCCTATATAATCCTGCTTAAATGCAATCATCAGTTAACATATGATATATTTATTCCGTAATATTCAACCTCGCCATTTTATTCATCTTCATTGAAAAACAAATCTGTCTGGATATCAGAAGCTGTGGATGAATTAACACTGCCTTCCAAGGGCATGATATTTTTGTATATAATTGGCTGGAGCAATCCATTTATCTATAAGGTGTAGCTGAAAGATAGATGAGTCCTGAAGAAAGTGACCAATTAATATAGTCAAACCCAAGATGAACACAGGGAGAAAGTGAGTCTGAAGCAGTGAAAAAAAATCAAGATACAAAAGCTGCATTGACTAGACCACAACAGCAAATAAAACATAGAAAATAAAAATAGATGGGGTGTGCATTTAAAAGGACAGATTATAAAATAGTATAGGATAGTAAATTATGCAATAAGATTATACCAATGGGATCATTTAACACAGATTATCATTTTTTAGTCTTCCAAATTTTATGATACAGGGTACTTGTTATTCTTCCCTACTGTCAGTGTGCAAGGAGCAATTTATCGTTAAGTGGAGAATAATGAAGGTTTAAGGAAACATTGTTTCTCTAAAAAGGAATCAATATTATATATACGGTATATATATATATATACTGTATATATACTGTATATATATATATATATATATATATAATGATAAGTTCTCCTATGCAAAACCACCTTTGGTAGCCTCCTCAAACAATGTCAACCTTTTGGCCAATCCATTAAGTCCTTTCTGCTACTTTATGTTATATTGTTATCACTTTTCTGCTGATTTTATTTTATATTTCATCTCATATCTGCATGGTTGTTCATAATTATTCAAAGAGGGAGAGGGCTGTAGAAGAAAGGAATTAGTACACGTTTGAAGCGGTTTGGGTCAAGTTATAAACAGTCAAGTCATATTTAAGGCATTACTTAACGGTTTAAGGCCTTAGCTTATAAAGTACCATTGACAATAGAACTAAGAGTATTTTAGAGAAGGGGGTTTATTTTCTCATCCATGCATTAGCTTGATTTGTCCTCTGGAAAACTATTCTTGCTCTTAGACAACAGATACACTTTTATTTATCCACTTCATAAGGCTGTCATTACGAAGATGCTCATTGTAGAATGTTTCATTTGGTGATAGAGAATGTGCTAACCCACAGAATGATAACATTTACACAGATAGCAAACATTTAGATGAATGTTGCACCAGCTATTGAAGTGCTTCCATTAATATATTATAGAAATGCCAAATAACTTAAATACATGTATACAATATGCGTTCTTGTTGGTCCTGAAAATGCCTTGATGATAAGTGTGATATACACCTTAAATTTGACTTTTAGTATGATTTGGAGAGTGATATTCTCAGACGATTTGCAATTTGTTTGTTTTTTTAGTATTGGTGGTTTTGAGTTATTTAGCTTTTTATTTAGAAACTATCCGGATTGCAGATTCAGCCATCTGGTTGCTATCAACCACATTACCCTAACAACAATGCATTGATTTGAATGAATGTGAAGCAGAGGGCCTAGAAAGATGAATAATAAAAATAGCAATAACAATACATGTGTATTTTTCAGATGGGATCAGTTACTATAAAAAGGAAAAAATGAAGGCCACTTGAAAAGTTGCTTAGAATTACAATTCTATAACATATTAAAGGATACCTTAAAGGTGACCCAACCCCTTTCAATGGATACAACTAGTTTATTAATGAGACTGAGTATCCTTCCAATCATTAAATACACATGTATAAGTCCCTTATGACTTAAACCTTGACTCCAGTGAGTGGATCCAGCTCTTCAGCACTTGACAATATGCATTAAATTGTGAGCGTGGCTCTGATCCTATTTTTGTTCTATAACCATTATTTGCTAAAGGAGAACTAAAGCTGAACAAATAAGTAGGCTAGAAATGCTACACATTATGTTTTGAAATTCCAATGTACCAGCCCTTCAACAGTGAAGATCTGTTTGTTTGAAGATGCCCCAATAGCTCCCCATCTTCTTTTCTGATGCTTCACAGCAAATGCTCTGCACTACTATCACCTGAGCTTAGGGACTGACTCACAATATAATGTATATATAGAATATATAAGTCACAGTACAAGGATGATTACTAATTAAATTGGACCTGTCACCTATACATAAAAAGCTGCATAATGAAATACCTTTGCAAATTGAACATGGAACCCAAATTATTTTTTTCATTAAAGCATCCATACCTGTTATAAAGGGAGTTTAAATATCTGAGCTGTCAATCAAATATTATTTGCCCTGCCTCTATGCCTGAGGCATAGAGGTGGGGTAGTCAATTACTTTCACTTTCCATTCAGCATTTCCTACATGTTACTACACTTCTTGCTTAGAGTGACACGTCCCCTTTACGTTAGATTCTCATTACTTAGCAGTTATGTCACCAGCGCAATTAGCATCTACATTAAATAATCAGCCCTGTAGCAGTAACTCCTATGCCATGTAAACCTCATTTTCTGCTTAATGATTTGCTACGACACCTATGCTTAGCTTCTCAACAGCTGCCCACACCACACTAAACATGTGCATGTCACTAACACTCCTACAAATTCCAAGATGGTAACCCCCCCCTGCACAATTTTGAAGGTCTGAATTATTTCTGTTATAGAGGTTCTGAAACTTTAGTCTGGTGCAGCCAGTCCAGTATATAAAATGCAACATCTGTAGTTATATTTTTCTTAGGGTTTAGTTTTCCTTTAAATTCCTCTGAATGTAAAACTCTGGTTAAGTTGGTGGCACTCTGAATAAATTATAACAATTTAGCACCCTACAAACTGCTGTATCAGATGTGACATCACTTCACAGTATAGTGTATAAAATAATATTATGTGACAAATAGAAACAGTGTAGTGACCGCATTCCTGCACCATTTAGAAGAATTTATTTGCTTAGTAAATTTGCCTCATCAGAAGTCCCTTCAAGGTTTGAATAAATTTGCTGTTTCCAAAGAAAATCCATCTCTACATTTCTCGCATTTAAACTGTGTGTTCTTCCCACAGCCTAAGAACTTTAATTCAAAAGATGCCGTTTAACAGCCTGACGTGCTCTGTTACTGCCATTTAAGCTCTGCGTTTCCACAAGGGAAGATCTTTGCAGTGTGCAGTAAGAAATAATTTCATGCACCGCTGCAGTCTCTTGAAACTAATTTAACATCCTATTTTGTTGCTGCTGTTCTTTGTTCTATTCATTTTACAGTCCACCTTTCCCAGCACGCACCTTTTTTTCTTTTCAAAGATCAGCACTTTAAAACGACTAATACACATCATTTTCCTAATGAAGGGAATAAAAAAAAATCACATTTGTGCTCTTGCATCCACGCGTGTCATAATTCCAAATGTCCTCACATATTGCAGGATTTGCCCGAGGCCTGTATTTCTCTGCATAAACACTGAATTATACTCTGGGGTATAATTTAAAGCCTTGGCAATTTGCAGAATTTGTCAAAATGTAAATGTAAGCTGTAACAGAACGAATGGCCCTCCAGGCCAATTAATATTGTACTAGCGAGAGAATCAATATACAATCAAGCTCTTATGTCCATTATTGGGAACAACGTGAAAGAAGACTTCTAATAAAGACTAGGACTATGCAACTTGAAGAGTACAAAACTGTATAAAACCTAACTTTAAAGGGCTTGTTTATTACTTAGTGCTTGAACCAACCCGCATTCTGATGAAACACTGTGTATTTGCTTTAGCAGGTATTAAAGGAGAATGACACCCCCCCCTCCATTCCATAAAGAAAAAGCATGCACACAAAATGCAGATTAGGTCTGGTTCAGTGTATATGCTGTGGGCTCTTGTGCATCAGACATAACATGTCCTGCAAACTCAACTGCCCTACTATTTGTTCTTGAACCAGGTATGGGGAAAGGGGGCAGGTGATGGGGGAGCATTAGATATGGTTTGGACACTTTGTAATCATTAAAGGGGTTATTCTGCCTCCGGCCTGGACTGGCAATCTGTGGGTTCTGGCAAATGCCAGAGAGACTGCTATAAGGTGCCATAGAAAGTCAGTAATTAGTGGGCTGTTTGGGTCTCTCTGTGGGCTGTTTGGGTCTCTGTGTAACTGAAATGCCAGGGCCTATCTTAATTCTCAGTCCGGACCTGCTCCAGTAAGTCTTGGTAGAAATGAGATTAAACTTACATTTAGCAGTAGCTTACTCACAAGAACAAAGCCTTTAGATGAGCTTTAATTCCTTGACCTTTATTGTAGATTTGATACAAGAAATTGTAATCCAAATATGAATCCTTCTCGCCCTAATCTGAACAAGGTATAAAATGGCTGCCACTCTGAAGGGAGTAACAGTTGCCCTAAGATCACATGACTCACTTGAAATCAGTGGTAGTGAGGTATTGGCTAGCAAGATATACGTGCTGGAAAGCAATGTAAACTGTGGGCTAACAATAGTATAATAATCAGAACAGAATGAGCGAACAAAATCAGATACGTGTAGACCTGCTGTTTCAACACACACCATCCGTCATGTGATAAGCATTCGATTTATAGAAATAAGAAACAGACCAGGAACAGGCATTACTTTAGTCTGCAAACACCCTTTATTGGTGTATTCTCACTCACGACATGTTTCGGGAGCTAGACTTGAAAAAGGGACTAGCTCCCAAAACATGTCGTGAGTGAGAATACACCAATAAAGAGTGTTTGCAGACTAAAGTACTGCCTGTTCCTGGTGTGTTTCTTATTTCTATAAATCGAATGCTAACATTAGTATAGTATATGCCCAGTGGGCAGCACAGGGGGGGTCTCCAATAAAGGGGTTGTTCACCTTTAAGTTAACTTTTAGTATGATGTAGAGAGTCTGAGACAATTTGCAATTGGTTTTAATTTTTTACTATTTGTGGTTCTTGAGTTATTTAGCTTTTTATTCAGCAGCTCTCCAGTTTGCTCAATTATCCTAGCAACCATGCACTGATTTGAATAAGAGATAAGACTATGAATAGGAAAGGGCCTGTATAGTAAGATGAGTAATAACGAGTAACCATAACAATACATTAGTAGCCTTACAGATCATTTGGTTTTTTTAGATGGGGTCAGTGACCCCCATTTGAAAGCTGGAAAAAGTCAGAAGAAAAAGACAAATCATTAAATTGGAAAAAAAACTATAAATAATGAAGACCAATTAAAACGTTGCTTAGAATATGCCATTCTATAACATACTAAAAGCAAACTTAAAGGTGAACCACCCCTAGCTAGGTCTCCTAGCTTACAAGTTTAGCCATCTGCTGCTACTGTGTGAGATGGTTTTATGGCGCCACAGGAGTCCTGTGTCTCCGTTATATGAGAGCAAGTAAAACAATACATCGAATAAAGAGCAAATGGACGGCACTCTGGTTAAAAATTTATTAGAGCAAACTGCGGATCCTAACCTAACGCGTTTTGGGAACAATAGGCATAGAACAATAGTGTGCCCCCACCCTGTGACAGGACTGACTAGGCTGTAATACCTCACCCTGGGAAATTTAATAAATCATAACACTCTGAGAAAAGTGGCGCAGGGAAGCTGTAATCTTTTATATAGTGAGAAAGTGTGCCAGACAGGAGTGATTTTACACAGATTGTTTAAATTTCGATCTGTTGGGGTAGCCCAACAGAAGTGGCAGAGACTTCAGAGTCTTGAGAAGAACTCCATTTGTATTTCCATGCCCTTACAAGTGTTCCCTATTCTTTCTCACCCTGTGAAGAACACACTGTTATGTCACAGGGGCCCCCTAATTACATTATACAGTACATGCTTTGAGCCCAGGCATCTGTGCTTGTTTATCAAGCCACTGCAGCCCACTACCCCTCCTCTTTCACTTTGCAGCACTTCCTTCCTGGTAGCTCACAGGGATGGTGACTCCTCCCCCTCTCTGCACAGAAACAACATAGAGCAGACAAGAGGATGATTGGGTTTCCCTCTCTTTCCAACACAACTACATACCACCAAATTCTTTAACTTCTATCAAGCATTTTAGGGGTTTTAAATAATATTTAACAGAAATGGTATAATTTGTGGCAAAGTGTTATGGTCATCTTACTGACGGGGGGTAAAAGTGCAGTACATTGTGATTCAGCAATACAATTCTTCTATGTTTCAGCAATAGATGAAAAGGGAATGAGATGCAAAGTCTGTTTTAAACATGCACCCCCAGGTGACGCAACCCCCACTGTGAAAAGGATAGATGCAATGTGCACCCGGTTAAATCCGTTTTCACAGACTCAATTGCGGCATTAACTCAGAACATGGTCACAATTAATCTGGAATGTTGACCAATTTGCACTCATTTGTAAAATTACCCTTATAGTCTATAATGGTCACAATTAATCTGGAAATTTTGCCAATTTGCACAGGTTTGGAAAAATTACCCCTTTAGTCTGTAGCAGTGATCCCAAACCAGTACTTTGCTCGCAACATATTGCTCATCAACAACTTGGATGTTGCTCACCAACCTACACAACTAAATACACACCACCACATTTTTTAACTTGTATGAAGCCTTTTAGGGGTTTTAAATAATATTTAGCAGTAATGCTATCATTTGTGGCAATGTGTTATGGTCATCTTACCGATAAGATGGGGTAAAAAGTACAGTACATTGTGATTCAGAGAATATTAAATACAATTCATTCTTCTTTATGTTTCAGCAGTAGATGAAAAAGGAATGACATGCAAAGTCTGTTTTGAACATGCACCCCCAGGTGACACAACTCCCACTGTGAAAAGGATAGTTGCAATGTGCACCCTGTTAGTGTCAAATTGAATCCGTTTTCACGTATCAGACTCAATTGAGGCATTAACTCAGAACGTGGTCACAATCTGGAATTTTAGCCAGTTTGCACACATTTGTAAAATTACCCTTATAATCTTTTGCCCCATTTGAAAGCTGGACGAGACTGAAGAAAAAGGCAAATAATTCATAAACTATACAAAATAAATTATGAAGACCAATTGATAAATTGCCTAGCAATCACCATCCTATAAGGGCTCTTACTGACAAGCATTTTTACCTGCCCTCCCCTGTGTTTCGTTTTTTCTGCGTTCAGCAGCAGGGGAGCGCAGGAATAGATGCATTACATTTTTTCCAATGGGGCTGTACTCACACAGGCGCATGTAGGCACCGAACGCAGGAAAATGCAGCATGTTGCGTCTCAACCTTCGTTCGGCACCTACATGCGCTTGTGTGAGTACAGCCCCATTGGAAAAAATGTAATGCGTCTATTCCTGCGCTCCCCTGCGGCTGAACGCAGAAAAACGCTCGTCAGTAAGAGCCCTAACATAGTAAAAGTTAACTTAAAGGTGAATCAGCCCTGTAAGAAAAATATAGGTAGACAATTAAATTATCAGTGCACCTGACTGCATAATGGACTTCTGTTTATTTATAAGGGTAGGACTACATGGACGTTTTTGGCACGATCCGACACGCTGCAACAAAACGTGGACTTCATATCGCATGCGACGGAAATAAGGTAAGTGAATGCATTGTCAGAAGGTGTTGAAGCGTTTATGCGACATGACTGTCGAATGCAGGCGCAGCACGCTGCGTCTGCATCCGACAGTCGTGAGGCGCCGGATCAACGATGCGACTTCATCCGACATTTCCATTACTTACCTTATTTCTGTTGCATGCGATTTGATGCCGCCGTTTTGTTGCAGCGCGTCAGATCGCACTGAAAACGTCCATGTAGTCCTACCCTAAGCCATAACAGCAGTGGGGTCAAGGAAGGAGGGTTGTTTATACAAAGCTCACTTTAATTAAAATAACTCAGCTAATTACAGTCTGGCACCTACTATATGGTAACTATTTGCTGCCTTACTTGCCTTTTCTGTGTTAGCCTATGCTTATTAAATATTTCAATTTTGTTTTTTATTACAGCATTATGCTTATCCAAATTATTTTAGAAATATTCTATAAGTTCTTTCCCTTTGGTCAATCTTCTTTTACATTTATGAAAGCCAACATTCTGAAAACAGATTATGACTTTCTCCTGAATAAACAGACAAATGTAAAGATTTTGCTTATTTAGCAAAGCATGTATCCACCATGCCCAAAACAAAATCACAACATATAGGCAACTTTCAAAATTGCTATATGTTAAATCATATTCCTTGAGACTCTTGTGCTTATCTGAAGTCTATGTGGCCTCAGAGCAAGTTGGGGAGGGGGCATACAAATTCACAGATGGACAGCCTTGGTTTAAAGCAAGCACATATATCCCAGTTATATTTCCTGGGGGATAATTCTCATATGAACTGAGAATGGAGAATAAGGTGAGTCATATCTGCCCCCGTCTCCTCTGGTTTGCAGAGACACAGATGTTGCTTGTTAAAGAAATAGTATGCACACAAAATGCAGATTAGGTCTTTTCCAGTGTGTATGCTGGGTGGCGATGAATGGTGAAGTTCCTGCACATCAGACATGACATGTTCTGCCTACTCAACTATGGGGAAAGGGGGCAGCTGGTAGGGGAACATTAAATATGGTTTGGAAGGGGGCATATTGTAACCATAAAGGAGGGTGATCTCCATTAAGTGTGTAAGTCTCCTAGCGTACAAGTTTAGCCATCTGCTGCTACTGTGGAAGATGGTTTCATGTCACTATATGAGAGCAAATAGAACAATATATTGATGTGCCTCCACCCTGGGACAGAACTGACTAGGCTGTAATACCTCTCACTGGGATATTTAATAAATCATAGCACTCTGAGTAAAGCTGTAATCTTTTATATAGTGAGAGAGTGTGCCAGACAGGAGTGATTTCACACAGATTGTTTAATTTAGATCTGTTTGGGTAGCCCGACAGAAGTGGCAGAGACTTCATAAGAACTCCATTTGTGTTTCTGTGCCCTAACACGTGTTCACTTTTCTTTCTCAACCTGTGAAGAGCACACTGTCCTGTCACAGGGGTCCCCTAAATACGTTATACATGCTTTGAGCCCAGGCATCTTACAGAAAACAGTCTCCTGTGCCTGTTTATCAATCCAGTGCAGCCCACTCCCCCCATCTCTTTCACTGTGCAGCACTTCCTTCCTGGGAGCTCACAGGGGTGGTGACTCCTCCCCCTCTCTGCACAGAAACAACACAGAGCAGACAAGAGGATGATTGGGTTTCCCTCTCTTTCCTACATAACTAAATACACACCACCACGTTTTTTAACTTGTATCAAACATTTTAGGGGCTTTAAATAATCTTTAGCAGTAATGCTATCGTTTGTGGCAATGTGTTATGGTCATCTTACTGACGGGGGGTAAAAGTACAGTACATTGTAATTCAGTGAATATTAAATACAATTCATTCTTCTTCTATTTTTCAGCAATAGACGAAAACGGAATGAGATGCAAAGTCTGTTTTGAACATGCACCCCCAGGGGACACAACCCCCACTGTGAAAAGGATAGATGCAATGTGCACCCGGTTAGTGTCAGATTGAATCCGTTTTAATGCATCAATTGCGGCTTTGATTCAGAACGTGGTCACAATTAATATGGAATTTTGGCCAATTTGCACACATTTGTAATTACCCTTATAGACTATAGTGAACTTGAAAAAAAATAAAACAAGGTTTCATAAACACTTAGGGGCACATGTACTATTGGTCGAATATCGAGGGTTAATTAACCCTCGATATTTGACCCTCAAAGTTAAATCCTTCGTATATCGAAGTCGAAGGATTTAGCGCAATTCCAAACGATTCGAAGGATTTTAATCCATCGATCGAACGATTTTCCTTCGATCCCAAATTGCCTCGAAAGCCTATGGGGACCTTCCCCACAGGCTAACATTGGTGCTCGGTAGGTTTTAGGTGGCGAAGTAGGTGGTCAAAGTTTTTTTTAAAGAGACAGTACTTCGACTATCAAATGGTCAAATAGTCGAACGATTTTTAGTTTGAATCGTGAATCAAAGTAGCCAATTCGATGGTCCTTCTAAGTAAACGTGCCCCTTAGACAGTGTAGTATTCCTTCCCTGGCCTGTGCATGACTCCTTCTAGAAGTAATATGGACTTTTGATCCACTGTCTTCATCGTCATTTTTTTTTATTGTTTTTAAATTATTTGCCTCCTTCCTCTGACTCTTTCCAGCTTTCAAATGAGGGTCACTGACCCCATCTAAAAAGGAATGCTCTGTAAGACTACAAATGTATTGTTATTATTACTTTTTGCTTCCCATCTTTCTATTCAGGTCTCTCCTATTCATATCCCAGGGTATTATTCAAATCAGTGCATGGTTGCTAGGGTAATTTGGACCCTAGCAACCAGCCTGCTGCGAGAGAGCTGCTGAATAAAAAGCTAAATAACTCAAAAACCCCAAATAATAAAAAATGAAAACCAATTGCAAATTGTCTCAGAAAATCTATATATACATAAAAGTTAACTGAAAGGTGAAATCTACATCATACTAAAAGTTAACTGAAAGGTGAATAACCCCTTTAATATAAATGTGGAGCACTGCTTCCTTGCACTGGGCTCCTGGTTTTGATTTCAGCCAGGGCACTCTTTGCAAGGCTTTATATGTAGTGATGGGCGAATTTGCGGCGTGAAAAATTCGCGAAACGTCGCCGGCGTCTCGTTTTTGATGCCGGCGCACGTTTTTTTGACGCAGGCGCACGTTTTTGACGCAAATTTTCATGGGCGTTTTGCGAATTTAATCGCTGGCGGCGAATCGCGCAAATTCGCGCCTGTCAAATGAATTCGCCCATCACTATTTATATGTTCTACCTGTGTTTGCAAGCGTTTCTTCCTGCAGTCCAGAAATGCATACTTAACTGACCCTAACGCATGATAGGGACCTTAGACAGTAAGCTCCACTGGATCTGGTACTGATGTATAATATCTGTAAAGAAATGCACAATATGTCAGCAATATATAGATGAACAATATATTTGTGGCCTTAAAAAGCATTTGTTTTTTAGATGAGATCAGTAACCCCCATTTGAAAACTGGAAGAGTCTGAAGCAAAAGGCAAATACGGTAATTAAAACAGACTAAAGAAAATAAATTATGAAGACCAATTAAACAGTTGCTTAGAAATCGCCATTCTACAACATAGAATGTATACCATGTATAATGCATAACATAGTAAAATTAAAGGTGAACCAGCCCTATAAGAAAATTATAGGAAGACAATTAAATTGCATTGCACCTGGCTGCATAATGGACTTCTGATTATTTATAAGCCATAACAGCAGAGGGGTTGTTTACCTTTGAGTTAACTTTTGAGTGATATCATGAGACAATCTGCAACTGGTTTTCATTTTTTATTATTTGTGGTTTTAGAGTTATTTCGATTTTTAGCTCTCCAGTTTGTAGTTTCAGATACCTGGTTGCTAGGGTTTAAATTACCCTAGCAACCATGCATTGATTTGAATAAGAGACTGGAATGTGAATAGGAGAGGATCTGAACAGAAAGGTGAGTTATAAAAAAAAAAAAAGTAGCGATAACAATACATTTGTAGCCTTACAGAGGATTTGCTTTTAGATGGGGTCAGTGACCCCCATTTGAAAGCTGGAAAGACTCAGAACAAAAAGGCAAATAATTGAAAAACTGTAAGAGATAAATAATGAAGACCAATTGAAAAGGTTCTTAGAATTGACCATTTTATAACATACTGCAAGTTAACTTAAAGTTGAACAACCCCTTTAAGGTATATAATTAGTACATAGTGGATAATTGCTTTGCTAAATAAGTAAAATCTTAACATTAGTCTGTTTATAAGGAGAAAAGTCATAAGCTGTTTTCAGAATGTCGGCTTTCATTTTGATAAGCATAATGCTGTAATAAAAACCAAATTGACATATGTAATAAGCAGGGCTAACACTGAAAAAGCAAGTAGGGCAGCAAATAGTTACAATATAATAGGTGTCAGAGTGTAATTAGCTGAGTTAGTTTAATTAAAGTGTATAACCAACCCTCTTCCTTAAGACATTTGTGCCTAAGACTTTTGTGCTCATCTGAATTCTATGTAGCCCCAGAGCAAGTTGGGGAGCATACAAATTCCCAGATGACATCCTTGGTTTAAACAAGCACAAATATTCCAGTTATATTTGCTTTGTTTTTTTAAATCATAACAGTCAAAGGGGATACAGAAAAGTAAGAAGAATAAGGGGATAAGCAATAAGTATCAAACAGCGATTTCACCATTTGTTGAACTTGAAGCCTGGGGGTTAATTTGATTCAGATGACTGAGGATATGATGAACTCTTTAGATATATGATACTTATCCCATAAGTGTTCAGCATGTTTTAAGCCAATACACAAAGTCCAAGGACATCATCTTAGAAAATGGAACTGTCTTGGATTTGGGATAGCAAGTGAAAAACTCTTATTGTATTTAGACCTTGGAGCAATTCACAGAGACATACAGTATAGTATATGGTTCTTTCATTTATCATACACTGGTGCCATGGTAAAAAGCCATTCCACAAAAAATGTATATGAAGTAGTGTTCTTACAGGCCATCCAAAATAATTTTCTGACATTCTTAGAAGATCATTAAAGTGGTGGTTCACCTCTTAGTATGCCATAGAATGGCCTTCATTTTTTCTTTTTTTGAGTTAATTGCTTTATGCTTCTGACTCTTTCCAGCCCTCAAATGGGAGTCACTGACCCCATCTTAAAGACATTCTCTGTAAGGCTGCAAATGTATTGTTATTGCTTATTTTTATTACTCATCTTTCTATGCAGGCCCTGTGTTATTCATATCCCAGTCTCCATTGTACCCTAGCAACCAGTTTGCTGAAATTGCAAACTGGAGAGCTGCTGAATAAAAAGCTAAATAACTCAATAACAATAAAAAATGAAACCCAATTGCAAATTGACTCAGCATATCTCTCTCTACACCATACTAAAAGTTAATTCAATGGTGAACAACCACGTTAAAAGATATTTAAACCCTCTATTAATATGTCCCACTGCATTGTAATCAAACATAAGGAGGCAAACATACATCCAAAATAGTTTTGTGATAGAAAAACTGGGTTTAATGCTTTCAGCTTCAGCTGTATGAACAAAAACGTGGTACACAGTTCAGGTGCAATTCTCATTGGGGGATTCTTTTGCATACATAGGGTCACCAGGTGAAGAATTTGGTCTTGATATTGGTGAACCACAGCTCTCAGCAAGTTAAGCTTTAAAAAATTATAATAGGCTGAAGTATGCTTGGATATATAGAAACATTTGGATTAAGTGTGGTTGAACAGCATTACTTGCATTTTAGAGGTGAACCTAAAAGACAGGGGGGGCCTCCATTCTGGTTTGTGTGCGTGTGTTTGCACATGTGCATGTTCTTTATATGTGCATAAATGTGATATAAAGCCATTTCATACTAGTGTCATTGGTTTCTGTAAGAAGACATTTTAACATAGGACCCTGATGATGAAAAGCCATTTTCATCTGTTGGCAAAAGCAACAATGGCTCTGTTGTTTCCCTAAAACTGCACAGTTAATCAAGACAACAATGCTTTTCGTTGAAATGGCTTAGCAGATCTGAATTATCCTGCACATAATTCCACTTATAAATGACCAGAAGGCAGTAAAACAAAGACTGCTAATTTATAATTCAGACAGTAGTTTCTAATGAAATAAAGTGGTTATGCTACAACATCAAATCTCTAATTGCCCATTAAATTGCAAACACACAAATGTCCGCAAAGTGTAGTAAAAGCCAGGAACAATTAATTATCAAACTGTGTTGCAGTCAATATGCAGGTATAGTAGGTTTTCCTGGAAATAAAGTTCGATAGTTCAGTGTATTTTGAGTCACAAGATTTTATTGCTGCAATATAAATATGCTTCTTTTATATATGCATTTCCCATGAGTATTGCAGTTATTAAACCGCCCAAGTAGAGCCCAAGAGAAAAAATGTTTATGGGTGCTATAATCAGTCAAGGATCTCTTTTCTCTGTGTGACAGTTGCAGGCTACAGGCTGTTGTACTATGTATGGAGTAAGCTGTACTGAGCTGCTCATCCATTTTGAAAATGTCCAGCTAACCTGGAGCACAGTGCTGCCATATCTGTGCCTGACATATTTGCCAAACCAAAGAAATTATGGGCTCATCTGTGGTGTACACATAGATCACATAAATTGCCTGAACCCAGTATGTTTAGGCATTTAGTCTGCAGTACTGCCTAGCCAACTCAGCACTGTTAAATTGAATTTAAACCTCCCTAAGACTGATCTATGCTTTCCCTACCTCTCTAAAGCCATCATTATAGATGCAAGAGGATTATCCACTAAGAATCATCTTTAATAGTGCTATGTCAATCATCTGAAATATTGAGTTCACCCTACAATTTCAGCTTGAAGGTATTTATCTGCAATCAAACTTCAAAAGGGCAGTTAGAATTCAGAGGCAGAAAGAACTTTGTTTAGTGCTTTCGGCCATGATTGTATACATCCAAAAAGAGAGTGTCAGAGCAGAAAGGATTCTCATTGGAGGATAGTCTTGCACAAATTGGGTTACTTTCCTTGGAGAACTTGGAAAATGTTTTAATGTTCATTTATCTCTATGGTTATTTGATTACAGCTTCCATATTGCTTTAACCCTTAATAATATGTTGGACCATGCTGCTAGAGGTGAAGTGCAGCAGCATTTGGATGAAGCAAATTTGCTTGGTTGTCTTTCTGTTCTTCTAGGTAACTTTCACCAGTGGCCCTCAGAAGACAGGGTTGACTTTAATGGGAAAATTGGCAATTTGGTTGCTGCTATCATCTGGTGAAGAGCAATGGAGTCAAAGCCCCTCTTCACATCAGACAGGGGTATTTGACCAAGACTGATTCCCACAGTGGTCGAAACATCACATGTGCCATAGTCCCAATGGCAAATGCTTTTGATTGAAAAAAAAAAACTGCAGATAACTGGGGTAAATACTCTGTAAATCAATAGGAAATTAGATTATTCAAAAAACAAAAGGCCATGAAAACATGTTAATTCAAAACAAAACAAATGCAAAATAAAGCAATTTTGAATTCTTCAATGGAATTACCTCTGGAACTTTGGAATGAAAAATGGTAAAGAAAAAATACTGTAACCGAGAATAGATTCGGTAGTAATACTCATTGTTAGGCAGCATTATATAATCTCTGGGACATTGAAAAGGAAATAAACATCCATTTCAAATGTTCTTGACATCAGCAGATGGGCTCCATTTAGAGAATGAAACACGTTTATGGGATGCTGCATAGAAGTTAACAATAAAAAAAAAAAAAACCTTCTAGAACTTAAAAGCGTTCAGGGCAGGTCAGCAAAACTAATTATGGGATTAGAATATCCATTTTATGAAAAAAGGGCTACAATTTATGTTTCGTTTTCACTTGGAAAATGGAACCTCCAAAGCAATAAGCTGAATCGGCAGAAATACATCCAAGGTCATCTTGAGGAATTTTCAGTTGAACATTAATAATACAAGAAACATACTCCAGTAAATACTAAAGAAAAAAGTTTTTTTTTTAATCAAAGATAGGCAGGGATTGTTGAAAATAAAGATACTCAAATTGATTTCTTGGAAAATGTGGTGCCTAAAAGTGCAACGTAGGTGTCACCATTACTTATATTCCATTTATTAATTTAATCCAATAAAAGCACATTATATAGTACAATTTTGATAACATATTGCTTTTATTGCTGGAAAAAACAAGGTTACTGCAATTTCTGTGCTGTTGTCAAATAATTCACATTGTAACATTTTTCATGATAATTTGGCCAGAGGAAGCTAATGTTTCACTTGTGTCAGTGGGTGAGACGGGTTGCTCTTGCTTCTCTTGCCATGGAACTAAAGGCAAGTACCAATCACATAATACAAACTAATATATGCAGGTGAATGGGGCTTCTTGGGAAGAATATACAATAGCAATTTTTATTTTACTGAATGTTTATAGAAAATAAAATATATGTATCCCATGTTTATTTACTTATCGTTAGCACAGGAGTGCACCCCTTAGAGCTTACTTAACAAGCACTTGAACAGAGGAATTCTAAACACTGCAAAAACTTGGCGCTAGGTGCAGAGAGCTGTCTAAGGTGGCACATGATAACCCTATCCCTGACGCTTGCCTATATGCCTCCCACCAAGGCTGGAAATAGGAAGAAGAAGGTAGAAAGAAGATGCACATACCTAAGGTGCAATAGTGGGAGGGCGCAAGGGTCTATCCCTGCTTGAATCAGCCGTGAGTGTCAGTGTATATTTGGAACCTGTTTGTTTGGGAGGGTGCTGATCCCTCCAACACCAGGCACCAGGCGTCTACTTCCTGACGGCCAGGGTGTGCAAGCAGACCTTACTATCCAGGGTAGGCGTTTGGCACATATCTCTTTGGCCCTACTCCAGGATCTTATCCCGCACCAACCACTTATTGTTTACCTTCCCCCACCTGCCTACCCCTACTCCAGGCCTTTGTCCCCCCATAACCCACATATAGTTTACCTTCCCCCACTAGGGTTGCCACCTGGCATGACCGGTAAAAATGATTCTGGACCCCAATGTTATTAATAGGGAAAAAATCTACATATACAGGAAGGCCGGTATTTTTTATCTGAAAAAGGTGGCAACCCTATCCCCCACCTGCCTACCCATACTCCAGGGAGTCTAGGACCTTGTCCCCCACTTATTGTTTACCTTCCCCAACCTGTCTACTCCTAATCCAGACCCTTGTCCCCCATCACCCAATTATTGTTTAACTTCCCCCACCTGCCAACCCCTATTCCAGACCCTTGTCTCCCCATTAACATGTGCTTGTTCATATATACTCTTGGGGAGGGAGGTGGCTAGCTGGCTTTGCCTGGCGCTGTCTCTCGCCCCTCACAAATACAGCTCTAACACAGTCAATACTGTATTTGTAGAGGAAGATGCAGGATTTTCCGAGTGCAGAGACCTGTAAAAAATCCTGGAAAAATGGCAGATTGCCCAATTTTTTTACACTGTGCACTTTGGGCATGCTATGTAAATGACCCTATGATCCTTTTGGCAAACTATGAAGGATCGACTATCAGTGCTTTCTCCAACTAGATTGAAATCAAGTTATATTTCAGCACCAGAATTTCTTTATTGAAAGTCTGTGATGGTCTTTTTCTTCAATTGTTTTGTTTATACTCAGGAACCAATCACAGAAATCCTGCAATTTAACTTAACTGGTCACAGTGTGAAAATACAGGATAGATTAGTTTGTAGTATGTTGTAAACAGAGATGATTTGCAATTGGTCCTCATTTTTTATGGGTTTTTTTTTCAGTTATTTAGGTTTTTGTTCAGCATCTCTCTTGTTTATTTTAGCAGCTATCTGGTTGCTAGGGTATGATTTTCCCTAGCAATAGGCAGTGGTTGGAGTGAGTGTTTGTAGCGACCATTAATCACTAATGCCCCTTAATAGCCTCATGGATTTGTGGTTTTCTATGTCCCGTCCTGCTTATTTTATTCAAGTCCTTGCAGAGAAGATGCTAGGCTAAAAGCAGCCAAGTCTATGCAGGTAATATCCACTCTGAAAAAGAATGTAAATTGGTATTATAGAGTTAAGGCAGATAGATAGAGGTACTAGGTTGCAGTTTAAATATGATTTTCTTTGCTCTTTAGTTTCCACAAAGCAGGTTTCAAAAAGCCAGGAAAAAAACTGGTTGGCCCGTTGGCTCCCGCTCCAGCTGCTGGAAACTTCAGGCATCAGCATTCCCTCCCCACATGATCACGTTCACAAGTAAGTATTTTTTAGATCCATGTACGTACACCCTGAAAGAAGCATGAGATTAGATGTACATTGTAGGAACAAATGCCAGTGCTTCAGGTCACATATACAACAGGTGCAGGGTATGCAACAACTACATACTGTATTGTCACAGAGGCTAGCTCTCTTTTCTGGGTATATTACATGTATGGAACCTGTTATGCAGATAATGGATCTTTCCCTAAATTGGATCTTCATACCTTTAGTCTACTAGAAAATCATGTAAACATTAAATAAGCCCAATAGGCTGGTTTTGCCTCCAATAAAGATTAATTATATTTTCATTAATTATATTTTCATTATAGAATAAATGAGGTAGGGGTCTCCAAATTGGTTGAATTATAACTCACCATATTTGTGAAGTGGCCCAGGTGCACCGCCCTGAGCCCTCAGCATAAGGAGCAGACAACCTGAAATTTCTTTAAAGCAGGCACTCAAACAGCCAGGCAAAGGATTTCAAGGTGAAAAATAATTTCTTGTATCCATAGCCTTACGCATTTCATGTTAACAAACACTTAGGGGCAGATTTACTAAGCTCGATTGAAGAATTTGAATGAAAAAATATCCGAATTTCAAAGTATTTTTTTTGGGTACTTCGACCATCGAATGGGTCAAATTCGATCGAACGATTTGAAGAAAAAATCACTCCAACGTTCCATAGTCAAAGTACTGTCTCTTTAAAAAATACTTCGACTTCATACTTCATCACTTTAAACCTACCGAACTGCAATGTTAGCCTATGCGGATCTTCCCTAAGTTTTTCTTTGATATAATAAAAATTGTTTGATTCGAAGGATTTTATCATTCGAATCAAAGGATTTTATCGTTCGAATCAAAGGATTTCATTGTTTGAACGATTTTTATTCTATCGATCAAAGTATTTGCGCTAAAATTTTTATTAACCCTCGAAATTTGACCCTTGATAAATCTGCCCCTTAATCATAGGCTCAAGTACAAGGTACTGTTTTATTACGAAAGACAAAAAGTAAATAATTAAAAAAAATTGGATAAAATGGAGTCTATCACAGATGTCCTTAGATTTCTAAATAATGGGTTTCCAGATAACAGATTCCATACCTGTAGTATCAGCTGCAGAAACCTCCGCAGCATTTGCCATGATACTCATTTCTATGGACAATCCTCTATTTCAATAGATTGACGTAGTGGGACAAAGTGATCTTAACGAGTTAAATGTCTAAATAAACCGTACTTCTTAATGACCTGAGTTTAAGCCTCTCTGACTTTGTCATCATATTAATCATTTTCATCATGGCGTGTTCCAGTGTAGCATCAGCCATTGCAAATTCTTTGAACTATGTATCTTTGATTCAGTGTGTATTAAAGATACAAAAAAAATGCTGTTTTCGAAAGAATTTTGTTCTATTGCGATTCATATAAAAGCAACTTTGAGTAAGCGGACGAGTCATGCACTAACTGCTAAAGAGACTGTGTCACAAGAGATTTGGAAGTAGAATGGTGCATCTGTTGCACACAGATTGAGCAAATGTTTCCTTTCTGTTTGTATTTAATAATGCTAACAATAACATTTCTATGGCACTCTGCATGTACACTATGGAGAGGCAATCCATTATGTTGGCTATTAGCGACAATAATCCACTTAATTAAGGTTCTAATATACAACAAATGGAATGGAAAATGTTCAGTCATGGTAAATACTTTTATAAAATGGCAGAAATTAAGGATTGCTTTTCCTCAATTATTATTATTGTTCTATATTTTGATAAAATGCCATTACTGTAGCACTGAACCATGGGTAAGGCTTATGCTTAGCTGGCACATAATTCAATATGATTTGAGGGACATCTGAAAGAAATATGTAGAAGTACGTTTTTTAAAAAAGATGTAACTCATAAAAACTGATATCTATAGTAGAACAAACAGTTCATAATTATTTACTGATTTGCATTTGCTCTGTAATATGAACACAGTACCTTGTACTTGATGGGGACTAAGCTGCATATATTCTTGCGTATAGCTAAACAATCCTATTTTGTAAATGCAAACCCCTTAAGGCAGTGATCCCCAAACAGTAGCTCGTGAGCATCATGTTGCTCTCCAACCCCTTGAATGTTGCTCTCAGTGTCAGCAGCAGGTGCTTATTTTTGAATTTCAGGCTTGGAAGCAAGTTTTAATTGCATAAAAATGATGTATAGTGCAAAGTAGAGCCTCCTATATAAATAAATAACCAATTACAGCCCTTATTTGGCACCCCAATTGATTTTTTCATGCTTGCGTTGCTCCCCAACTCTTTTTACATTTGAAGGTGGCTCATGGGTAAAAAAGGTTGGGGACCCCTGCCTTAAGGCATGGGGTTCAATATCATAGAAGGACTCTTTATGCACTTTTTTTTTAATGATATATCCCATACCTGTAGTACTCTTTTAATGTGGCCCCTTACAGTTTCTCTTCCAGTCTAGAATTCAGTCCCATTGCCCACTTATAAATTATTGTTTTAGACTCTTAACAGCCATGGATTATAAAATGTATGATTGTGGCAGTAAAGGTTTAGACTGACAAATATCTAAATTTGACATAAATCCCTAGTTCCCTAGTTGGGGAGCAGAGAACTAGATTTTAAAGCACTTCCTTCTCTCCCTGCACGTTTCCCTGCCCCACAACATTCTAATTTGTACAACAGTGAACATATTATAGTGATTATAGTGATTTTGGATATCTGTAAATGGAATTGCTATTGAATGTAGTATCTTTCTGTCACTTTACATTATTTGTATTCCATGCTCAGACTACAGAAAAAATCTTGCAAGCCAGCTTATTAAAGCTGATGAAGAAACCGAAAAGAAGACCTAATGCCTGTTACGTTAGAAACGGACCCAAAGAACAGCAAAAGAAAAGTAAATACTACCTTCAATAGCAAATTAAAACCATTGAAAATGTTTAATACATAATAAGTAGCTTAGAATTGCATTCTCTTTATTGTGCAAAATGTTTTTTCTACAAAAATTTCTAGTTTGTTAGTTTGAAATAGAAAGATGTATTTGTCTATTTTTAATTTATCAGAAAATGTGTATTTTCCAAAAATATATAATTTTTGAGGTTAACTTACTTTTTGGGGCTTTTAACAAACATGTAATTTGATTATATTCTGCATTGTTTAGAATTGCAGTAAAGTTTCATATGCACTATTTTTAATCTGTGGTCTCTACATGGCACATACATAAGAATAAGAATGCTCATTTTTCTGGTGTGGTGCTTTGAAAATTCAGTATTGTACTTATTAAAAGGGGTTGTTCACCTTTTAATAAACTATTTGATAATCTAAGACAATTTTCAATTGGTTTTAATGTTTTATTATTTGTGTTTTTGCATTATTTAGCTTTTTATCCAGCAGCTCTTCAGTTTGCAATGTCAGCACTCTGGTTGCTATGGTCCTTATTACCCTAGCAACCATGCAGTGATTTGAATAAGACACTGGAATATGAATAGGAGAGGCCATGAAGGGCAAGTAATAAAATATAGCAATTACAATAAATCTGTAGCCTTATAAAAACATTTCTGTTTAGAAGAAAAAAGGAAAATAATTAAAAAACTATAAAAAAAAAAATAACCAATTGAAAAGTTGCTTAGAATGAGACAGTCTATAACCTACTAAAAGTTAACCTAAAGGTGAACCACCCCTTTAAAGGGGCTTTGATCTAATTGAATACAATGTAGAAGAAGAAATCAACGAGACTCCGTTCATAATGTTGCTTCACATTTATTTATTTACATTTTATTTAATTTATGTATGTTGTACTACTCCGGGGTAGAGTGTCTCTGTTACATATGCTTTATTTTTTCATAAACTAAGCAGTTCAACCAGTTTATATTTGTAATACTGTACTTTTGTAATTTACATAAAAGAAACATTTTTCAAGAAATGCTGCTTTTAAATGAACTACTTTGAAACGCATAACTAGGGATTTTCAAGGTCCTTGTCTTACCACAATGTAAACTGGCTTGGGGGCAAAGTGCTCTCCATATGCCTATATATATTTTATCATCATGAGGGTCTGTGCCAGCTAAACTGAGCATTCTTGTGGTTCTGGACTACAGCATACGAATGGCATCAAGCCTAAATGTAACAGAAGGGCAATGTATTTGGGCATTAACAAGTGTAGAACTAAGCACCCACTTGTCAGGGGGCCTATCGGCTCCCAGCGGGAGTAATCAGGACATAGGAGGAAGCCCAGGGGTCAAAGTCCAAGTTTGTGGTACAAATAAGGGTCAGGCGTATTCCAAATACAGGCAAATGTCCAAAAGGCAGACAGAATATAAGCAAGAACAAGGTTCAGGCAGGGTCAAAAGTCCAGTAATCAATATAGCTTGAATTAAAAAGCATCCAGGAATGCATCAAACAATTCCTATGATCAGTCATTGAAACGGCATCCTGGGCTTCCTTTTATTTTGAATTTGGCGCCTAGTTCACGTGACGTCAGCTGAGCCACCGCAATGGCACCGTATAGAGGAGACGCGCCATTGGATGCATGTGACACCTCTTACAATATAACAGGGGAAAAAATATGTGTTTTGCTTAGTTCTTTATTCGAGAACTTCTCAAAAGATTTAGGAGGAATAGCATCCCCTTATGTTCTTAAAGAGGATCTCTAGCATACTCTACTTACAGTACATTTTACAGGACATGTTCCAGCCTGCTCTGACATGTTATGAAAGATTCAAGTGTTCTGGGAGCTGCAGTCCAGAGACAGAAGGTTTGTATTAATAAAGAAAGATTGCTGAACAAAACCTATCTCCAGGATAATTAGCTCAATAAATACAAGAGAATCTTCCAAGGGGACAGTTGGACACTGAACTAAACAGCAGTATGTCCTCCTTCCCCATATTTGAGTATAGTATAATACTATGAGACCAAATAGTACAGTTCTCTCTATATGTTAGATATTTGTTTGAAGGTTTGCAGTAGGAGGGAGGCTTGGGACATGATGTTGTCCTGCCAGGGACTGTTTGTCATTCTGTAAATGGGGTGAGGTTTGTAGCTAAATTCAGGGTGCTTTTAGGGGCTAAGGTGCTTCCATGAACACATATGGGCCCCCATGATTTCTGAAAGTACAAGGGGTGCAGTACGATAGTTTTGGAGAGTGCATAGATCTCTTTAAACTCATATCAGTACTCTTCCTTTCATACGCAGCACTTCAGCTTCTGCCTGATACATTAGAATACATTAAACCAAGACAATACTTGGCAACAACATTTATTATGCTGGGGATATAAAAAAAAAAAAAAACAACAGGGAGTGCAATTTTTAATCATGCCCTTTGTTTGTTCTTGTTTAGTTTGGCTATCACTGCCAGTTCTGTTTGGAATAAATTATTCAGCAGCATTGAGCTGTGGCACATAGCCATTTATTGAAGAATATATGTTACTCTTGCCGGTTTTTGTAATTTGTCTAGTCAGTTTTGCAAATGCATCAGACCATTGTATTTTACACACACACACACACAAAGCTATTTTAAATACCCAGGCCCTTTATTAAACAAACAAACATCTGTATTTCCCCCAAATTGTTTTCTTTGAAAAAAAAGAGCCATGTTCCTTCCATTGTGACACAATGAAAATGGTTGTTTCCCAGCTGTAAGGGACGTTTCACCAAACAAAAGACGAGATTGTGCTAGCGTCACTTCTCTTCCCCTGATTGCTGCATATTATTATTGGTTTTTATTTGTTTGTTTCAGATCTCCATTCACAAACATCCACTATTTGATGTGAATGAGGCACAACTGAGACGTCCCATGGACATGAGAGATAAGGGAAGCACTCTACTAGCAAATACCAAATACAATTATCAAAGTGTACAGTGTTAGCTAGTTCCTAACCTTATGTAGTTTAGTAAACTGTTTGGAAATTGTTACGGTTAAAATGATGTAGGGGCTTTTAACTCTGTACTAGTTAAGAAATATTAAGAAATAACGCCTATATAGCAGGCAGGTGGACACTGATGCTCAACTATACTTTAATACTTTAATGTTGGGTGCTTTTTCTCAACAACAGGTTTGTATACTTTAAACAACATTGCTCAATAGACTTTTCCTCCATCTGAACTAATGAACACAAGAAAATCCTCCAATGAGAATCCTACTTTATCTGTATAAATTCATTCCTCTGCACCTAACTACATCTCATCTCTTGTCTCTCTATATGTTCCTGCCCGAAACCTACGCTCCTCTCAGAGCAACCGCTGGGTTGTACTCCCCGCTACTACTGCTGTTTCCCGTATCAACCCCTTCTCTCTTGTGACTCCTTATATTTGGAATGCCATTCCTGAATCTGAAGAGAATCCTCCTTCAGTGTTTTTAAAAAAAAAACTCAAAGACTACCTCTGGGAGCACCTGGATAACACCTGAACTGGCACTTATATAACAGTGTAACTAATTGTAACCCACAGCACCTTAATACCCCTCTGAATTGTCTCTTTATGTTACCCTCCCATTTAGACTGTAAGCCCTACGGGGTAGGGTCCACTGGCCTTTTGTTTCCTTGACACTGAGCACTTAATCTGTATTGTAATTATATTTTTTATATTTATGTGAATTGTATTTCTAATTATGCACTTATTGTTACTTTTTATTTCAATGACCCCTTGTTTGTTACTACTAATTTATTGTTTTGCTGTACAGCGCTTTGCCCTCAAGGAGCGCTTTACAAATAAAAATATACATGCATACATACATCTGCCTCCCTGTTTTTTGTTCCAAGAACTGGTGCTGGAATCATTAAACTGCTCCTCCAAGTGTTCTCAACTAGTCAATCCTCTTGAACCTGTAATTGACAGTTACGTCACCTACATTCTTACTGGGGAACTTTCTTGCATCTGTAATTAAGTTTTTAGTCATCTGTGTTAGAGAACTAGGTGGTGCAGTGGAACAGTTTATTGGGTGGTTTACGTCCCATTTCAAGGGGTCATATACCTTCCAAAACAATTTGAAATATGAAATGATTGGAAACTTATAGCATACTCCAGCATTCTATTGTTGGTAAAAGATAAATTGGAAGACTCTCTTGGGATTAATTGGATGACTCTCTGTACTTGGCTTCTGCCACATCTCTTTTCACACCTGATTCCTGGAAATGTCAGACTTTTTTGTCTGAACTGAGGGAAAGACTTTAAGATCAGTGTCAGTCTAACCATTGCTAATGTTTCACAGGTGCAACCACTGATAGGAATAGTATCCACCTGTCACTGCACTCAAGTGTGGGTTTAGGCCAGACAATCCTTGTAAATACATTATCTGAACAAATCTCCCAATGTTCAGATCAGAGAACATTTCAGTCATTGACTGGGCAGCACTGGCAGAATAGGTGCCTTTCCACCGGCAGATCAATCACCAAATCTGCCAGATACAAAGACAATGTTTCTTCATCTACATTTGATCCAAGGTAGACCAAGAGCATAAAACATGCAAGGCATTACCTGTTTCTTGAATAGCCTGTGACCACTTAACATTGGCCCTTCACATTGGCCTGTTCTTTGGACTTTCTGTGAGTTCCTACCCAATTTTCTTTTTGCTGATGTTTTGAGGCTTGAAAACCAGGTCCCACAAGTCTAGTGGTTTTAAGAATTTTGTTCTTCAACATATGACATTTTATGGGGTTTCTCCACTATATTACATTTCTAGCTTGTGTGTGCCAGGACTTAACAACAGCAGCTACCTGGGGTTGACCAGATGTACTGTATAAAGGGCACAGGAGCCTCCTTACAAATAAGCATTAATAAAATGGTATGTCAAACAGATGATCTTGCTCAAATTTAAGAGAAGGGAGGCATGCTAAAAGAATTTTGTTGTTAGGTCCGGGCAACGTCTTGTTTTGACATTAGTATTGCCATTCCAAAATCACATTGCAGATCGGTAACGGAAAACAATCGTCAGGTTCCTAACTTTCATCGCTTGTGTTGAGCCAGTCCTCTAGATTACTGATACTATGCTCAAAGAGATAAAGAGGTTTTGATACATATTTCCATAGATATTTGGCAGAGGATAATAGTGGATAAGATCAAGCTGATTAACATATTAATAATAATACTGAGCTACCACACGGAAATTGTCAGCGCTCTTGTTGCATGAAATTGACTCTGAGGCCAACAGACCAGTACAACTGTACTTTATTAAATACTGTTCTTCAGATCAACAAATTTGCAATCATATTTTAGCTTTCTCCAAGCCTTTACTGAAGTAGTTGCTGCCTTCTTTTCTTCAAATGTTCTGGGAAATTATAATGGAATGTAAAGACTACTGTAAAAAGCCTATAATACAAAGATATTAAACATTTTTCTGTAGACCAACTTTTCATTTGTTTGAAATGCTGTATTTTTCTGTGTAGGTTCCTTTTTCAAAAAAGCTCTGAAATCTACTTGAGAAGCTCTTACCACTTTTTATTATTATTATTGATGAGTATTGGGAAAACATAGTATTTATGTTTTAATTGTACTTTAACCCTTTAGACTGTAAGCTTTTGCGAGTAGGGCCATACAATCCTATTCTTACTCTGTAAACCCTCATGATGATGGCGATAATGATGATGAATTCTAGCCATATATATTTTCTGTAAATAGCCCTTTTTATAAAGCTTTACAGTAGTATGATTAATATTGCTATTGCTTTACTGATTTCCATTCACATTGCTGCTTCATAAAATTTGTGAAAAAGTGTTGACAGAGCTGTTTTAGTTTGGATAAAAATTTGTTAAAGTAATCCCATTATAGGGGTGGTTTACCATTGAGTTAACTTTTAGTATGTTATAGAATGGCAAGTTTTAAGCAACTTTTCTGTTGGTCTTCATTATTTATTTTTTATAGTTTTTAAATTATTTGCCTTCTTCTTCTGACTCTTTCCAGCTTTCCCCATCTAAAAGCAATGCCTTTGAAGGCTACTAATGTATTGTTATTGCTACTTTTTATTACTCATCTTTCTATTCAGGTCCTCTGCTATGCATATTCCAGTCTCTTATTCAAACCAATGAATGGTTGCTTGGGTAACTTGGATCCCAGCAACCAGATTGCTGAAATTGAAAACCGGAGAGCTTCTGAATAAAAAGCTAAATAACTCAAATAATAAAAAATTAAAACCAATTGTAATTTGTCTATGATCACTCTCTACATACTAGAAGCTAATTTAAAGGTGTACAAACCCTTTATTTTTCAAAGGGAACTCAAGTGCTGATGATGATGTATTTTAAATCAAACATCCTTATTGTTCTAGTCTTCTTTCCTAGGTATGAGCTCTTTACCCTGGGACTTGAAGTCCAGCTTTGGTAAAATAAAGATTTATTGTCAGAACTTCATTTTTGATTTTTTAACTTTGTTAAAGGGATCCTGTCATCGGAAAACATGTTTTTTTTTTTTTCAAAACACATCAGTTAATAGTGCTACTCCAGCAGAATTCTGCACTGAAATCCATTTCTCAAAAGAACAAACAGATTTTTTTATATTCAATTTTGAAATCTGACATGGGGCTAGACATTTTATCAATTTCCCAGCTGCCCCTGGTCATGTGACTTGTGCCTGTACTTTAGGAGAGAAATTTCTGGCAGGCTGCTGTTTTTCCTTCTCAATGTAACTGAATGTGTCTCAGTGAGACATGGGTTTTTACTAGATCAAAGTGCTGTTCTTAGATCTACCAGGCAGCTGTTATCTTGTGTTAGGGGGCTGCTATCTGATTACCTTCCCATTGTTCTTTTGTTTGGCTGCTGGGGGGGGAAAGGGAGGGGGTGATATCACTCCAACTTGCAGTACAGCAGTTAAGAGTGATTGAAGTTTATCAGAGCACAAGTCACATGACTTTCATAATTGAATATAAAAAAATCTGTTTGCTCTTTTGAGAAATGGATTTCAGTGCAGAATTCTGCTGGAGCAGCACTATTAACTGATTCATTTTAAAAAAAAAATCTTTTCCCATGACAGTATCCCTTTAAGAGAACAATCAAAGCAATTCTCTTTTATTACAGCTTGTGTGTAATGTCAACAGCTCTTTATAAGATACTTATTGTCACACCTTTACTTCATTTTGACTATTTTTGTTGCTAGGAAGAAAATGTTTTTTTCACTTTTGGGATATTTTCCAATATTTTCTTATGAGAATTAGCCTCACTTTCCTTTAGGCTGTTAAGAAGTGCCGTTCATTATTTTGCTAAGCCTTTTTACCTTAATCACCTGATAAAACAGACACATTCTCAAAGCTGGCGAACACCTTTTGATTTTTCCAAACAGGGCATTTGATTTAATTTTTTGGTGTTGTTGCAAGCCACATAATGCAAAAAAAAAAAATATCCTTGACTTTTTTTTAATGAATAAGAGAACATAACTGCATAATATTTCTGATTTCTCATGGAAAAAAACATTTCAACCTTTAAAATAGGCAGTGTCAAATCATATCATTATTTAAAATGCACATCACCTGCTGAACCTTACTCTTTCGAACAAAAATATACCTCTGCAGTGTTAACACTGGAAGAATTATATGGAATTAGTTCTTATCACTGCAGTTGCCATATTGATGCTCAAAAAGGTTTGTGATACATTTTTTTTTAAATAAAACACACATTGTCCTGTTTTCACTTCGCTGACCTATGGAACCTGCGTCTGTATTTTGGCCAAACAACAGAAATGATTTATAGTGTGCATTGTATTGCTGGTCTTGCTTCAGATTTTCACAATGGGGTTCACAGTAGAACATGTCAGTTCAGAGATTGTGCTTCAGGGAACAGAGTTGGCAAGACATTTCACATCTGCTACAGAATAGCTGCAAATACATGGAATACAAATATCCAATGTTCAAAGTGACTTACTCTTCCTCCTTCGTCTCTTTTTTTTTAGCTATAGATATCGTCAGTCCATAACAAGCTCCCGGATGATCATATAAAAACATAGAACATTCTGAACCAAGCCAGAATCTCCAGTCTAGTTTAAAAGTGTCTGCCGATATTTTTTTGTTTGATGTTTTATGAACCCAGATGGATTATCACCACTAATGAATGTAAAGGTAAAGGAAAAAAAAGTCATAAATATTTTATAAACCCTAGTGTACAATGTTTTGTTGTTACTCATGTAGTAACAGATTATGCATGCAGCTCCACCGAGGAGCTGAGCTTTACTACCTGTACATTGTGGAATGTCAAGTAAGGGTGAGATTCATATAACATCATTTATAAAATCCCAGACATATTCCAGAGGGATTGATTGTGCTCTTAGCAATGCATTTCTGTGTTAGAGTGTAGTTCAATTTTACACAGTACAGTACTGTGATATACAGTAGGTCCCCCATACCTTTCTAATTGTGCTTACACTAAGAATTACTCATAAATGGTGACTGGTTACTGCTGTATTCCTAGCCAGGCTTCCCCAAAGAGTGAAAAGTGGGGATCCATTTGATTTCATATGGGTACATGCTGAAGACAATTGCTTGACCTTCACTTTGTTCATACTTAGACATAAACCAGGACCTGAGAATAACCTAAACACTAGCTTTAAAAGTACTTTTAGTGAACAGTAGAACACTACATTATTTTGTACTAAAACTGCAACTGTTAAATGGGAGCTTCGGCTTTTAATTAACCTTTACTATGAAGTAGACATTCATATTCTTAGAAGATTTTAATTTTTTTATTCAATTTTAACAGTTCTCTGGTTGCGTGGGCCCAGTTTACCCTGACAAACAGTCAGTGGTTTAAATGACAGACGTCAGTAAGATGAATATAATGAATGACATCAGTAAGATGAATATAAGGACTATAGATGAATAGGAAGATTACTAATAAAAATTACAACACAGAGCAATAGTATTTTGGCTGCTGGGGTCAGTGAACTCCATCTGACAGTTGGAAAGAAGTTAACTTAAATGTGAACAACCCCTTAAAAGGCAGTCTTCTCCTTTAAAACTACCCTTAAGTTATAAGCTCAGTGGATAAGTATACAGTATAATTATTTATATAAAGACTATAATCATGAACATATGATCTTTTTATAGGAAAAAAAGAGAAGTAGAAGTCAACAATGCGGTAGGATTATCATCATTTAGATACCTACCAATCACTCTTGAGCAACGTGTTGCTCACCAACCCCTTGGCCTCTCAGTGGCCTCAAAGCAGATGCTTATTTTTTACTTTCTGGCTTGGAGGCAAGTTTTGGTTGTATAAAAACCAGGTGTACAGCCAAACAGGTTGTTAGTCCACACAGGGGGTTCCAATAGCCAATACCAGCCCTTATACGGCATCCCCAAGGATCTTTTTCATGATTGTGTAACTCTTCAACTCTTTTTATATTTAAATGTGGCTCATAGGTAAAAAAAACAGTTTGGGGATCTGAACTCATACAGATATTATGGTTTATTTGAGGAAACCCTACTGAAACATTCAAACCCAATAAAATAAACCAAGGAAACAACAACAATATTGAAATATGTTTGTTTGATCATTAGCAGACCGCACGCATCCCAATACCGGTATGGGAGCTGTTATTCAGAAAACCCATTATCCACAAAGCCATCTCCCATAGAGTCCATTATATTTAAATAGTTCATTTTTTTACTATTTCCTTATTCCCTGTAATAATAAAACAGTACCTTGTACATGATCCAAGCGAAAATATAATTAATCCTCCATTGGAGGTAAAATAATCCTATGGGGGCTCAATTAATGTTTGAATTATTTTTTAGTAGATTTAAGGTATTGAGATCCACATTATGGATGATAGCAGGTCTCGTATCTGTATATGTACATGCATGGCCATACTTATTCCTCTAGCCATTAATATAGACAGCTGTCCGCCTATTGATATACCTCAATTAAGGCAAACAACAACCTTCTGTTTTATATTTGTAAGATAACCTGCAGTTCAGGAACTGTCGCCTTTCCAGCCAATTCCTATAATTGAGATTTTTGACTTTGTGGTATGGCAGAGCAGTCACAAGCACAGTCCTTTAAATTAGGTTAAAGAATTCCCAGGCATGCAAGTGGAACTGTCTGATTGCCACGTTATCTTTATTTTATTTTCCCATTTACTCTAAAATCTCTTCATCTGCTGAGTGAGCAAAACATCATCTATCAGCTAAATGAACTAGGGAAATTGGTGATCTTTTCAAGATGCAATGTACACGTTCTGGCACATTAACTTAGCAACTTTAACATATGGATTGGTTCAAGTGTATTCTGGAGTTACTCATATAAAACAGTAAAAAAAAAAAATAACATGGAATTCAATTTATAACTTGCCAGCAAAGTTATGTATAAAAACTCAGTTTTTTTTTTTATTATTGTAACACATCAGTGATTATATTATATTAGTGCTGTCAATGCACTTGCCACCTTCTGTTCTTTATTACAAGCACTTTGTAAGTGTAATGTAAAAATGATACATAGTATTTAATTGAAAATATAATTTGGCCCACTCTGCTTCCTGTACAGCTCACCGCAAGCAATACAGATCTTATTAGTATTCTGTGGAAGTCCCTTACGATGGGAAAAATGAAATCAAGTAAAAAAGATAGTGCTGTATTCTTTTTCTTTACATATTTAAGTATATTGTACATATTGTGTTTACCATTCATGTCTCCAATTTTGATACACACTGCTCCTACTATCCCATAAATTTAGAATAATTATCCCCAACCAGTGGCTTGGTAAAAAAAAAGTTGGGGACCTCCACTTTAGAACATTAGTGAGTCATTAGTGTAGCTTCATATAATTAATGTATCTGTATGTGTTTGTCTAGTAAATTGGGCACAGTTAAAATTTCACCAACACCCAGACTTTTTTTCCTTGCCCTCTTTCATGAATAACTCATTACTCACTACCAGGCTTAATAGCACTCTTGACCAATGTTATCCAATGAGCATAAACAACTTTTAAGCTGCTTGACCAGGGCAGAGTCAACTAATTCTGGTCGATCACACTAACCCTACTTTTTTCTCCCTCTTGGATAATCCAAAGAAACCACACCAAGGGGCATATTTATTGTGCTGTGTAAATGAAATGGTTTAAAATAAATGGCGAATTTATCAAGGTGTGTTTTATTTTATGCCATGCGAATGCCAGACTTCCGACAGAAGTCACTGTAAGACAAAATGCGTAAAAAATGTATGCCATTTTTTTACACTGTTTTTACACAATGAAGTCTGGTGATGTGTGATGTATTATCATGCCGTTTTTTACACAAAATCATAAATATGCCCCTGATAGTCCAATATGGACGTTATGAGGCCAAACATTTATTAAATAAAATGGAGTTTTACTGGTTTAAACAATGGCAAGTAACCAGTACTGAAAACCACTGTAATGTTTGGCAAAAAATGTCATCTGATTGAATGGACCATCTGCCATGCTTGCCAACCAGCTCCACTAGTGGTCACATGGAAACAATGAAAGCCTCAATAGAAGATTCTTCCTCTCGAGACCCAAGGAGGTTCTAAACAGAACTCAATTTAAGGAACTGTTCAGTATAAAAATAAAAACTTGGTGAATGATTTCAATATAGTTAGATATCTATTGTAGATTACATTTTTGCCTAACTAACTATATTGGAAATGTTTTTATTTTGCACAGCCTTTCTATTTACCCCGTTTTATCTTTACACTGAACTGTTCCTTTAATCAGGGTAATACTATCCTCTTTTCACTTCTGCAAGAATTACCCTCCCAACTCAACAGCGGTGAAAAACATGGGAATGTAATTAGTCTGACCACTCTTTTAAGAAAAAAAGGTAATTTTCCACCTTGATTGTCAGGTAATAATGACGATTATGCCTTCCTCCACTACCACCTCTGAAAAGTGACCTGACTTCTGACCCACACCACCCATGTAAACTTCCCTTAAGTCCTCCTCTTTACATGTGTTCCTATTCTAAATCCTTTCCTAGCTTGGTCAAAGCCCCCCTACCTCAACCCCTGGTGTTCAGGTAAGTCCATTTGATCTGTATGTATGGATGAAAGTATGGTTTTTCATAGTGCTAAACCCAAACAGAAACAGCACAAAATGTACATGAGCTTAAAAAATACAACATAGAGTTAAATATATCAGATGGTTGATAGACAGTAAATGGTATTTGGGTTATAAATCCATACATAACATTTTTCACACAACACTGCTTAAAGAAAATAGTATGGAGTGCGCCATGTTCGGAATGGACATAGGCGGACTATCTTTTGGTAATGCAGGAACCAAGAACATGGAGCCCCATTTACACAGGTCAGGTGCAATTCTCATTGGAGTGTAGGGACCTATAGGATTTGCTATGCTCCTATAGCTTTAACTCCTTATCCTTCCTCATTTTCCCTAGTTGTTGGGCAAAAGCCCTTGTATCTAATTTATATTTACATAAGCAGTGTTATTGGAAAAGAACCTATTTGGTGGACTTTGAAAAAACAAAGTTTTTTTCGGGAAAAACTTTGAATCAAATTCAATCAAATGCGCTATTAATTCGATTTGTATAATTCAAATACGGACCTAATTGACCAAAAAAAACTTCAACTTAATTTCAGTTGGTCTTTTTAAATTTGAATTTGAAGTTCTTTTTCAATTCGAGATTCGACCCTTGATAAATATGCCCCTTACTTTCTCCTTTGCAGTCCAATAAGAAACGCTACTATATATATATATATATATATATATATATATATATATATATATCCACTGCAAGAAGATCCGCACTCTCAGGACTTATAAATAGTAAGAAATTTATTGTATGTGACTAACTTTTCGGCCTCCCCAAGGCCTTTCTGAAAGTAACAAACTGATCACAAAACTGTCTTAATTATACACATAGGTGGGAAAAACAGCTGAAGAGTGTCACATGATCAACATTACAATCAATCACTAAAGGCACATACCACATGATTAATAAACTCCTCTATAATTCACAGCTGTGATATGTAGAGAGAACAGTGGTGTGACTAACTAGAGTGCAGGTGGTATGATAGCGCCGGGCCTGCACCCCCTTGGGGCCCACCTGAGCTGCAATGTCGTATTATATGGGGCAAGACAGAGTGAAATTTGGTGCACGATTCTATAGGAGGGGGCAGGGAGCCCAGGTGCACATCCCATCCTGCACCACTGGAAAGGTACATTCAGCAGTGGAGATGCTATTGCAGTTAAGATCCCAACCCTAAGAGCCCTTTCAATCTGTTCTAAAATGACAGAGAGATATAAAGCTCACATAAATGTCTCCCTGGTAAAGGAGAAGGAAAGATAAAAATTAAGTAAGCTTTGTCAGAAAGGTCTATATGAATACACCAGTAAACCCTCAAAATAATGCTGCTCTGAATCCTCTGTCAAAAGAAACTGCATTTCTTTCCTTCTGTTGTGTACACATGGGCTTCTGTATCAGACTTCCTGTTTTCAGCATAAACCTCCAGGGCTTGGACTTGAGCATGCTCAGTTTGCACTTCTCCTCCTCCCTGCTATAATCTGAGCTTGTGATGTCACAGCAAGCTAATATAGCAGCAGCTATCCTAAACATACAGAGACAGTGTCTAGAGCTGTTTACTCAGGTATGGAAAAAGCATTCTAAAGAATAAACATAGCTTTCTAGCTTGCACTGTTATGGCTATTCTATTGGCAATAAACAGCCTTGGTAGCTTTCCTTCTCCTTTAAATCACCTTGCATTTTCTGGATAAGAGGTCTTTCTGTAATGTGGATCCCAAATTTCTACTAAAATAATAATTTAAACATTAAGGGGCAGATTCAACACAATCCTAGTTTGTGAAAAAAAAATGCGGACGAGGGAAAAAGAAGCCGACGAAACTCGTACAACTTTTTTTCTCTAATGCTAGCTTATTTAAGAAAAAAACCACGACAAAATATTCCCGAAAGTTGTCAGAGAACATTCCCTTTGACTTTTATACAACCTCACCAGTTTTGTTCTGGCGACTTTTTGTGGTTTTATTCTTTAATAAATGGCAACTATTCAAGGTTACAAAGAATATTCTTGTGTATATTCGTACTTCTGTTTTTTTACTGCATTTTTTCTTGAATCGTGAAACAAAAGTAAAACTCGATTTTTTTATAAATCTGCCCCTAAATAAACCCAATAGCATTGTATTCCAACTAATATAGATTCATGCAGCTTAGTAACCATTAAGTGCAGGTATGGGATCCGTTATCCAGAAACCCATTATCCAGAAAGCTCCAAATTATAGAAAGACTCATAGACTCCATTTTATGCAAATAATCCAGATTTTTTTAAAATGAGTTCCTTATTCTCTGTAATAATAACACAGTACTTTGTACTTCATTCAGATTAAGATAA